>CM069594.1:40959845-42412639 GCA_035771175.1 Paratinospora sagittata
TCTAAAGTTGTTTTGGGCGTGCGAGACAATGGGAATCATCAAGGTGTTTGCAGAGAATATTTCAATTAAGATAACTAGGCAAAACTGTGTAAGGTATAAAAAAGTCGAGCAAGGAGAAGTGGCCACATTTTTCTTGTTAGAAATATCTGATTTCTGTCTCAATCGTGGATAGCGTGTTATTACTGTGTTGTGTATCAGGTTCACTATTGAAAGATGCAAGGTCGATATACACAAACCCGAGAGCTCGGGTTTTTCGGACTTTCCGATAGCGAGTAATCGAGGCCTATAGCGCGCTATTGCCCACTTTCCTAAAAATGGAAAGATCACGGCAACATCTTTATAGCGAGTTATCAAAGGGGATAGCGCGCTATAGACAATTTTCAAGAAAAACAAATGTTTTATTATACAACCCTATCAGCGGGCTATCAACACTGATAGGGTGCAAGTGCCAACTTGAAAACTTTTGCAAATTGCTGAATAGCCTTATTTTTGGAAAATTAATATTTTGACACTCAAGAACCATTCCGTTGACTCAAAACATATTGATATAAGACTAAAAACTATTAAATAATTCAAAACTCATTGAAATTATGATTAAAACCTTCCGGAAATCATTTTTTTCAAAATGTTTCACTATATCGAAGTGATTTTGAATGCTTTTCAATTTTCTGAGTTTTAGTGCTGAGATTGATCGAGAAGTTACCCTACACACCAAAGATAAAACTATTGCATTAGACATGAGATATGTCTTCGTTCTTCGAGCTTGATCTTTGTAGACTTCGATACCTATTGTTTGATGTGTTGTTGATGATTAGTTCAAGCTCTTAGAAACAAAATATAGGTGATGTATTCTCTTACCGAGAACACTTCACATACTTACAGTTTAAAACAATAGATAGCCTCTGGAAATTTTAGCACAAAAAGAATAAAATGAAGAACTTGCGAAATAATGAGGTTATCTTTAAGACAGTTTGCAATTTTGATTCAGTTCGAAGGTTGTTTCGACAAATCCAAGAATAACGACTTTCTTCGATTTAAACACTCTTTGGAAAGCTAGGTCTAACTTGCAAAAATCGTGCGTATTCTATCTTTGAAAATCGGAGAATGAGGGTTTTATAAAATTAGTAGTTGCATGTTAAAGAGGAGGAGAGTACAAAATGATTTGAATTCAAAACGTTGTTTAATCTAAAGTTGTTTTGGGCGTGCGAGACAATGGGAATCATCAAGGTGTTAGCAGAGAATATTTCAATTAAGATAACTAGGCAAAACTGTGTAAGGTATAGAAAAGTCGAGGAAGGAGAAGTGGCCACATTTTTCTCGTTAGAAATATCTGATTTTTGTCTCAAACGTGGATAGCGTGTTATTACTGTGTTGTGTATCATGGTCTCTATTGAAAGATAGCAGGTCGATATGCACAAACCCGAGAGCTCGA
Source organism: Paratinospora sagittata (assembly GCA_035771175.1). Taxonomy (NCBI): domain Eukaryota; kingdom Viridiplantae; phylum Streptophyta; class Magnoliopsida; order Ranunculales; family Menispermaceae; genus Paratinospora; species Paratinospora sagittata. The sequence continues at coordinate 40,961,278 of CM069594.1, forward strand.
GTTTTTTAGACTTTCCGATAACGAGTTATCGAGGCCTATAGCGCGCTATTGCCCACTTTACTAAAAATGGAAAGATCACGGCAACATCTTTATAGCGAGTTATCAAAGGGGATAACGCGCTATAGACAATTTTCAAGAAAAATAAATGTTTTATTATACAACCCTATCAGCGGGCTATCAACACTGATAAGGCGCAAGTGCCAACTGGAAAATTTTTGCAAATTGCTGAAAAGCCTTATTTTTGGAGAATTAATATTTTGACACTCAAGAACCATTCCATTGACTCAAAACATATTGATATAAGACTAAAAACTATTAAATAATTCAAAACTCATTGAAATTATAATTAAAACTTCCGGAAAACATTTTTTTCAAAATGGATTACTATATCGAAGTGATTTTGAATGCGTTTCAATTTTCTGAGTTTTAGTGCTGAGATTGATCGAGAAGTTACCCTACACACCAAAGATAAAACTATTGCATCAGACATGATATATGTCTTCGTTCTTCGAGCTTGATCTTTGTAGACTTCGATACCTATTGTTTGATGTGTTGTTGATGATTAGTTCAAGCTCTTAGAAAAAAAATAAAGGTGATGTTTTCTCTTACCGAGAACACTTCACATACTTACAGTTTAAAACAATAGATAGCCTCTGGAAATCTCAGCACAAAAAGAATAAAATGAAGAACTTGCGAAATAATGAGGTTATCTTCAAGACAGTTTGCAATTTTGATTCAATTCGAAGGTTGTTTGGACAAATGCGAGAATAATGACTTTCTTCGATTTAAACACTCTTTGGAAAGCTCAGTCTAACTTTGAAAAATCGTGCGTCTTCTATATTTGAAAATCAGAAAATGAGGGTTTTATAAAATTTGTAGTTGCAGGTAAAAGAGGAAGAGAGTACAAAATGATTTGATTTCAAAATGTTGTTTAATCTAAAAAAGTTGTTTTGGGCGTGCGAGACAATGGGAATCATCAAGGTGTTGTAGAGAATATTTCAAATAAGATAACTAGGCAAAACAGTGTAAGGTATAGAAAAGTCGAGCAAGGAGAAGTGGCCACATTTTTCTCGTTAGAAATATCTAATTTTTGTCTCAAACGTGGATAGCGTGTTATTACTCTGTTGTGTATCATGTTCTCTATTGAAAGATAGCAGGTCGATATACACAAACCCGAGAGCTCGAGTTTTTCAGACTTTCTGATAGCGAGTTATCGAGGCCTATAGCGCAGTATTGCCCACTTTACTAAAAATGGAAAGATCACGGCAACATCTTTGTAGCGAGTTATCAAAGGGGATAGCGCGCTATAGACAATTTTCAAGAAAAACAAATGTTTTATTATACAACCCTATCAGCGGGCTATCAACACTCATAGGGCGCAAGCGCCAACTGGAAAACTTTTGCAAATTGCTGAATAGCCTTATTTTTGGAAAATTAATATTTTGACACTCAAGAACCATTCCATTGACTCAAAACATATTGATATAAGACTAAAAACTATTAAATAATTCAAAACTCATTGAAATTATAATTAAAACCTTCCGGAAAACATTTTATTCAAAATGGAATACTATATCGAAGTGATTTTGAATGCGTTTCAATTTTCTAAGTTTTAGTGCTGAGATTGATCGAGAAGTTACCCTACACACCAAAGATAAAACTGTTGCATTAGACATGATATATGTCTTCGTTCTTCGAGCTTGATCTTTGTAGACTTCAATACCTATTGTTTGATGTGTTGTTGATGATTAGTTCAAGCTCTTAGAAAAAAAATACAGGTGATGTTTTCTCTTACCGAGAGCACTTCACATGCTTACAGTTTAAAACAATAGATAGCCTCTGGAAATCTCAGCACAAAAGGAATAAAATGAAGAACTTGCGAAATAATGAGGTTATCTACAAGTTAGTTTGCAATTTTGATTCAGTTCGAAGGTTGTTTGGACAAATGCGAGAATAACGACTTTCTTCGATTTAAACACTCTTTGGAAAGCTCAGTCTAACTCGCAAAAATCGTGCGTCTTCTATCTTGAAAATCAGAAAATGAGGGTTTTATAACATTAGTATTTGCAGGTTAAAGAGGAAAAGAGTACAAAATGATTTGAATTCAAAACGTTGTTTATTCTAAAGTTGTTTTGGGCGTGCGAGACAATGGGAATTATCAAGGTGTTAGTAGATAATATTTCATTTAAGATAACTAGGCAAAACTATGTAAGGTATAGAAAAGTCGAGCAAGGAGAAGTGGCCACATTTTTCTCGTTAGAAATATCTGATTTTTGTCTCAAACGTGGATAGCGTGTTATTACTGTGTTGTGTATCAGGTTCTCTATTGAAAGATAGCAGGTCGATATACACAAACCCGAGAGCTCGAGTTTTTCTGACTTTCCGATAGCAAGTTATCGAGGCTTATAGCGCACTATTGCCCGCTTAACTTAAAATCGAAAGATCACGGCAACATCTTTATAGCGAGTTATCAAAGGGGATAGCGCTATAGACAATTTTCAAGAAAAACAAATGTTTTATTATACAACCTTATCAGCGGGCTATCAACACTCATAGGGCGCAAGGGCCAACTGGAAAACTTTTGCAAATTGCTGAATAGCCTTATTTTTGGAAAATTAATATTTTGACACTCAAGAACCATTTCCTTGACTCAAAACATATTGGTATAAGACTAAAAACTATTAAATAATTCAAAACTCATTGAAATTATAATTAAAACCTTCCGGAAAACATTTTTTTCAAAATGGAATACTATATCGAAGTGATTTTGAATGCGTTTCAATTTTCTAAGTTTTAGTGCTGAGATTGATCGAGAAGTTACCCTACACACCAAAGATAAAACTGTTGCATTAGACATGATATATGTCTTCGTTCTTCGAGCTTGATCTTTGTAGACTTCAATACCTATTGTTTGATGTGTTGTTGATGATTAGTTCAAGCTCTTAGAAAAAAAATACAGGTGATGTTTTCTCTTACCGAGAGCACTTCACATGCTTACAGTTTAAAACAATAGATAGCCTCTGGAAATCTCAGCACAAAAGGAATAAAATGAAGAACTTGCGAAATAATGAGGTTATCTACAAGTTAGTTTGCAATTTTGATTCAGTTCGAAGGTTGTTTGGACAAATGCGAGAATAACGACTTTCTTCGATTTAAACACTCTTTGGAAAGCTCAGTCTAACTCGCAAAAATCGTGCGTCTTCTATCTTGAAAATCAGAAAATGAGGGTTTTATAACATTAGTATTTGCAGGTTAAAGAGGAAAAGAGTACAAAATGATTTGAATTCAAAACGTTGTTTATTCTAAAGTTGTTTTGGGCGTGCGAGACAATGGGAATTATCAAGGTGTTAGTAGATAATATTTCATTTAAGATAACTAGGCAAAACTATGTAAGGTATAGAAAAGTCGAGCAAGGAGAAGTGGCCACATTTTTCTCGTTAGAAATATCTGATTTTTGTCTCAAACGTGGATAGCGTGTTATTACTGTGTTGTGTATCAGGTTCTCTATTGAAAGATAGCAGGTCGATATACACAAACCCGAGAGCTCGAGTTTTTCTGACTTTCCGATAGCAAGTTATCGAGGCTTATAGCGCACTATTGCCCGCTTAACTTAAAATCGAAAGATCACGGCAACATCTTTATAGCGAGTTATCAAAGGGGATAGCGCTATAGACAATTTTCAAGAAAAACAAATGTTTTATTATACAACCTTATCAGCGGGCTATCAACACTCATAGGGCGCAAGGGCCAACTGGAAAACTTTTGCAAATTGCTGAATAGCCTTATTTTTGGAAAATTAATATTTTGACACTCAAGAACCATTTCCTTGACTCAAAACATATTGATATAAGACTAAAAACTATTAAATAATTCAAAACTCATTGAAATTATAATTAAAACCTTCCGGAAAACATTTTTTTCAAAATGGAATACTATATTGAAGTGATTTTGAATGCGTTTCAATTTTCTGAGTTTTAGTGCAGAGATTGATCGAGAAGTTACCCTACACACCAAAGATAAAACTATTGCGTTACACATGATATATGTCTTCGTTCTTCGAGCTTGATCTTTGTAGACTTCGATACCTATTGTTTGATGTGTTGTTGATGATTAGTTCAAGCTCTTAGAAAAAAATACTGCATGCTTACAGTTTAAAACAATAGATAGCCTCTGGAAATCTCAGCACAAAAGGAATAAAATGAAGAACTTGCAAAATAATGAGGTTATCTTCAAGACAGTTTGCAATTTTGATTCAGTTCCAAGGTTGTTTGGACAAATGCGAGAATAACGACTTTCTTCGATTTAAACACTCGTTGGAAAGCTCAGTCTAACTTTGAAAAATCGTGCGTCTTCTATCTTTGAAAATCAGAAAATGAGGGTTTTATAAAATTAGTAGTTGCAGGTTAAAGAGGAAGAGAGTACAAAATGATTTGATTTCAAAATGTTGTTTAATCTAAAGTTGTTTTGGGCGTGCGAGACAATGGGAATCATCAAGGTGTTAGTAGAGAATATTTCAAATAAGATAACTAGGCAAAACAGTGTAAGGTATAGAAAAGTCGAGCAAGGAGAAGTGGCCACATTTTTCTCGTTAGAAATATCTGATTTTTGTCTCAAACGTGGATAGCGTGTTATTACTGTGTTGTGTATCGTGTTCTCTATTGAAAGATAGCAGGTCGATATACACAAACCTGAGAGCTCGAGTTTTTTAGACTTTCCGATAGCGAGTTATCGAGGCCTATAGCGCAGTATTGCCCACTTTATTAAAAATGAAAAGATCACGGCAACATCTTTATAGCATGTTATCAAAGGGAATAGCGAGCTATAGACAATTTTAAAGAAAAACAAATGTTTTATTATACAACCCTATCAGCGGGCTATCAACACTCATAGGGCGCAAGCGCCAACTGGAAAACTTTTGCAAATTGCTGAATAGCCTTATTTTTGGAAAATTAATATTTTGACACTCAAGAACCATTCCATTGACTCAAAACATATTGATATAAGACTAAAAACTATTAAATAATTCAAAACTCATTGAAATTATAATTAAAACATTTCGGAAAACATTTTTTTCAAAATGGAATACTATATCGAAGTGATTTTGAATGCGTTTCAATTTACTGAGTTTTAGTGCAGAGATTAATCGAGAAGTTACCCTACACACCAAAGATAAAACTATTGCATTAGACATGATATATGTCTTTGTTCTTCGAGCTTGATCTTTGTAGACTTCAATACCTATTGTTTGATGTGTTGTTGATGATTAGTTCAAGCTCTTAGAAAAAAATACAGGTGATGTTTTCTCTTACCGAGAACACTTCACATGCTTACAGTTTAAAACAATAGATAGCCTCTGGAAATCTCAGCACAAAAGGAATAAAATGAAGAACTTGGGAAATAATGAGGTTATCTTCAAAACAGTTTGCAATTTTGATTCAGTTCCAAGGTTGTTTGGACAAATGCGAGAATAACGACTTTCTTCGATTTAAACACTCTTTGGAAAGCTCAGTCTAACTTGCAAAAATCGTGCTTGTTTTATCATTGAAAATCAGAGATTGAGGGTTTTATAAAATTAGTATTTGCTGGTTAAAGAGGAAGAGAGAACAAAATGATTTGAATTCAAAACGTTGTTTAATCTAAAGTTGTTTTGGGCGTGCGAGACAATGGGAATCATCAAGGTGTTAGTAAAGAATATTTCATTTTAGATAACTAGGCAAAACTGTGTAAGGTATAGAAAAGTCGAGCAAGGAGAAGTGGCCACATTTTTCTCGTTAGAAATATCTGATTTTTGTCTCAAATGTGGATAGCGTGTTATTACTGTGTTGTGTATCAGGTTCTCTATTGAAAGATAGCAGGTCGATATACACAAACCCGAGAGCTCGAGTTTTTCAGACTTTCCGATAGCGAGTTATCGAGGCTTATAGCGCAGTATTGCCCACTTTACTAAAAATGGAAAGATCACGACAACATCTTTATAGCGAGTTATCAAAGGGGATAGCGCGCTATAGACAATTTTCAAGAAAAACAAATGGTTTATTATACAACCCTATCAGCGGGCTATCAACACTCATAGGGCGCAAGCGCGAACTGGAAAACTTTTGCAAATTGCTGAATAGCCTTATTTTTGGAAAATTAATATTTTGACACTCAAGAACCATTCCATTGACTCAAAACATATTGATACAAGACTAAAAACTTTTAAAAAATTCAAAACTCATTGAAATTATAATTAAAACCTTCCGGAAAACATTTTTTTCAAAATGGAATACTATATCGAAGTGATTTCGAATGCGCTTCAATTTTATGAGTTTTAGTGCTGAGATTGATCGAGAAGTTACCCTACACACCAAAGATAAAACTATTGCATTAGACATGAGATATGTCTTCGTTCTTCGAGCTTGATCTTTCTTGACTTCGATACCTATTGTTTGATGTGTTGTTGATGATTAGTTCAAGCACTTAGAAAAAAAAATACAGGTGATGTTTTCTCTTACCGAGAACACTTCACATACTTACAGTTTAAAACAATAGATAGCCTCTGGAAATCTCAGCACAAAAGGAATAAAATGAAGAACTTGCGAAATAATGAGGTTATCTACAAGACAGTTTGCAATTTTGATTCAGTTCGAAGATTGTTTGGACAAATGCGAGAATAACGACTTTCTTCGATTTAAACACTCTTTGGAAAGCTCAGTCTAACTTTGAAAAATCGTGCGTCTTCTATCTTTGAAAATCAGAAAATGAGGGTTTTATAAAATTAGTAGTTGCAGGTTAAAGAGGAAGAGAGTACAAAATGATTTGATTTCAAAATGTTGTTTAATCTAAAGTTGTTTTGGGCGTGCGAGACAATGGGAATCATCAAGGTGTTAGTAGAGAATATTTCAAATTAGATAACTAGGCAAAACAGTGTAAGGTATAGAAAAGTCGAGCAAGGAGAAGTGGCCACATTTTTCTCGTTAGAAATATCTGATTTTTGTCTCAAACGTGGATAGCGTGTTATTATTGTGTTGTGTATCGTGTTCTCTATTGAAAGATAGCAGGTCGATATACACAAACCCGAGAGCTCGAGTTTTTCAGACTTTCCGATAGCGAGTTATCGAGGCCTATAGTGCAGTATTGCCCACTTTACTAAAAATGGAAAGATCACGGCAACATCTTTATAGCGAGTTATCAAATGGGATAGAGCGCTATAGACAATTTTCAAGAAAAACAAATGTTTTATTATACAACCCTATCAGCGGGCTATCAACACTCATAGGGCGCAAGCGCCAACTGGAAAACTTTTGCAAATTGCTGAATAGCCTTATTTTTGGAAAATTAATATTTTGACACTCAAGAACCATTCTATTGACTCAAAACATATTGATATAAGACTAAAAACTATTAAATAATTCAAAACTCAATGGAATTATAATTAAAACCTTCCGGAAAACATTTTTTTCAAAATGGAATACTATATCGAACTGATTTTGAATGCGTTTCAATTTTCAGAGTTTTAGTGCTGAGATTGATCGAGAAGTTACCCTACACACCAAAGATAAAACTATTGCATTAGACATGAGATATGTCTTCGTTCTTCGAGCTTGATCTTTCTTGACTTCGATACCTATTGTTTGATGTGTTGTTGATGATTAGTTCAAGCTCTTAGAAAAAAAATACAGGTGATGTTTTCTCTTACCGAGAACACTTCACATGCTTACAGTTTAAAACAACAGATAGCCTCTGGAAATCTCATCACAAAAGGAATAAAATGAAGAACTTGCGAAATAATGAGGTTATCTTCAAGACAGTTTGCAATTTTGATTCAGTTCCAAGGTTGTTTGGACCAATGCAAGAATAACGACTTTCTTCGATTTAAACACTCTTTGGAAAGCTCAGTCTAACTTGCAAAAATCGTGCGTGTTTTATCATTGAAAATCAGAGAATGAGGGTTTTATAAAATTAGTATTTGCAGGTTAAAGAGGAAGAGAGTACAAAATGATTTGAATTCAAAACGTTGTTTAATCTAAAGTTGTTTTGGGCGTGCGAGACAATGGGAATCATCAAGGTGTTAGTAGAGAATATTTCATTTAAGATAACTAGGCAAAACTGTGTAAGGTATAGAAAAGTCGAGCAAGGAGAAGTGGCCACATTTTTCTCGTTAGAAATATCTGATTTTTGTCTCAAACGTGGATAGCGTGTTATTACTGTGTTGTGTATCAGGTTCTCTATTGAAAGATAGCAGGTCGATATACACAAACCCGAGAGCTCGAGTTTTTCAGACTTTCCGATAGCGAGTTATCGAGGCCTATAGCGCGCTATTGCCCACTTTACTAAAAATGGAAAGATCACGGCAACATCTTTATAGCGAGTTATTGAAGGGGATAGAGCGCTATAGACAATTTTCAAGAAAAACAAATGTTTTATTATACAACCCTATCAGCGGGCTATCAACACTCATAGGGAGCAAGCGCCAACTGGAAAACTTTTGCAAATTGCTGAATAGCCTTATTTTTAAAAAATTAATATTTTGACACTCAAGAACCATTCCATTGGCTCAAAACATATTGATACAAAACTAAAACCTATTAAAAAATTCAAAACTCATTGAAATTATAATTAAAACCTTCCGGAAAACATTTTTTTCAAAATGGAATACTATATCGAAGTGATTTTTAATGCGTTTCAACTTTTTGAGTTTTAGTGCTGAGATTGATCGAGAAGTTACCCTACACACCAAAGATAAAACTATTCCATTAGACATGATATATGTCTTCGTTCTTCGAGCTTGATCTTTGTAGACTTCAATACCTATTGTTTGATGTGTTGTTGATGATTAGTTCAAGCTCTTAGAAAAAAATACAGGTGATGTTTTCTCTTACCGAGAACACTTCACATGCTTACAGTTTAAAACAATAGATAGCCTCTGGAAATCTCAGCACAAGAGGAATAAAATGAAGAACTTGCGAAATAATGAGGTTATCTTCAAGACAGTTTGCAATTTTGATTCAGTTTCAAGGTTGTTTGGACAAATGCGAGAATAACGACATTCTTCGATTTAACCACTCTTTGGAAAGCTCAGTCTAACTTGCAAAAATCGTGCGTGTTTTATCATTGAAAATCAGAGAATGAGGGTTTTATAAAATTAGTATTTGCAGGTTAAAGAGGAAGAGAGTACAAAATGATTTGAATTCAAAACGTTGTTTAATCTAAAGTTGTTTTGGGCGTGCGAGACAATGGGAATCATCAAGGTGTTAGTAAAGAATATTTCATTTAAGATAACTAGGCAAAACTGTGTAAGGTATAGAAAAGTTGAGCAAGGAGAAGTGGCCACATTTTTCTCGTTAGAAATATCTGATTTTTGTCTCAAACGTGGATAACGTGTTATTACTGTGTTGTGTATCAGGTTCTCTATTGAAAGATAGCAGGTCGATATACACAAACCCGAGAGCTCGAGTTTTTCAGACTATCCGATAGCGAGTTATCATGGCTTATAGCGCACTATTGCATTAGACATGATATATGTCTTCGTTCTTCGAGCTTGATCTTTGTAGACTTCAGTACCTATTGTTTGATGTGTTGTTGATGATTAGTTCAAGCTCTTAGAAAAAAATACAGGTGATGTTTTCTCTTACCGAGAACACTTCAATGCTTACAGTTTAAAACAATAGATAGCCACTGGAAATCTCAGCACAAAAGGAATAAAATGAAGAACTTGCGAAATAATGAGGTTATCTTCAAGACAGTTTGCAATTTTGATTAAGTTCGAGGTTGTTTGGACAAATGCAAGAATAACGACTTTCTTCGATTTAAACACTCTTTGGAAAGCTTAGTCTAACTTTCAAAAATCGTGCGTATTCTATCTTTGAAAATCTGAAAATGAGGGTTTTATAAAATTACTAGTTGCAGGTTAAAGTGGAAGAGAATACAAAATTATTTGAATTCAAAACGTTGTTCAATCTAAAGTTGTTTTGGGCGTGCGAGACAATGGGAATCATCAAGGTGTTAGTAGAGAATATTTCATTTAAGATAACAAGGCAAAACAAGGTAAGGTACAGAAAAGTAGAGCAAGGAGAAGTGGCCACATTTTTCTCGTTAGAAATATCTGATTTTTGTCTCAAACGTGGATAGCGTGTTATTACTGTGTTGTGTATCAGGTTCTCTATTGAAAGATAGCAAGTCGATATACACAAACCCGAGAGCTCGAGTTTTTCAGACTTTCTGATAGCGAGTTATCGAGGCCTATGGCGCGCTATTGCCCACTTTACTAAAAATGGAAAGATCACGACAATATCTTTATAGCGAGTTATCAAATGGGATAGTGCGCTATAAACAATTTTCAAGAAAAAGAAATGTTTTATTATACAACCCTATCAGCGGGCTATCAACACTGATAGGGCGCAAGTGCCAACTGGAAAATTTTTGCAAATTGCTGAATAGCCTTATTTTTGGAAAATTAATATTTTGACACTCAAGAACCATTCCATTGACTCAAAACATATTGATATAAGACTAAAAACTATTAAATAATTCAAAATTCATTGAAATTATGATTAAAACCTTCCGGAAAACATTTTTTTCAAAATGGAATACTATATCGAAGTGATTTTGAATGCTGTTCAATTTTCTGAGTTTTAGTGCTGAGATTGATCGAGAAGTTACCCTACACACCAAAGATAAAACTATTGCATTAGACATGATATATGTCTTCGTTCTTCGAGCTTGATCTTTGTAGACTTCAATACCTATTGTTTGATGTGTTGTTGATGATTAGTTCAAGCTCTTAGAAAAAAATACAGGTGATGTTTTCTCTTACCGAGAACACTTCACATGCTTACAGTTTAAAACAATAGATAGCCTCTGGAAATCTCAGCACAAAAGGAATAAAATGAAGAACTTGGGAAATAATGAGGTTATCTTCAAGACAGTTTGCAATTTTGATTCAGTTCCAAGGTTGTTTAGACAAATTCGAGAATAACGACTTTCTTCGATTTAAACACTCTTTGGAAAGCTCAGTCTAACTTGCAAAAATCGTGCGTGTTTTATCATTGAAAATCAGAGAATGAGGGTTTTATAAAATTAGTATTTGCAGGTTAAAGAGGAAGAGAGTACAAAATGATTTGAATTCAAAACGCTGTTTAATCTAAAGTTGTTTTGGGCGTGCGAGACAATGGGAATCATCAAGGTGTTAGTAAAGAATATTTCATTTAAGATAACTAGGCAGAACTGTGTAAGGTGTAGAAAAGTCGAGCAAGGAGAAGTGGCCACATTTTTCTCGTTAGAAATATCTGATTTTTGTCTCAAACGTGGATAGCGTGTTATTACTGTGTTGTGTATCAGGTTCTCTATTGAAAGATAGCAGGTCGATATACACAAACCCGAGAGCTCGAGTTTTTCAGACTATCCGATAGCGAGTTATCATGGCTTATAGCGCACTATTGCATTAGACATGATATATGTCTTCGTTCTTCGAGCTTGATCTTTGTAGACTTCAGTACCTATTGTTTGATGTGTTGTTGATGATTAGTTCAAGCTCTTAGAAAAAAATACAGGTGATGTTTTCTCTTACCGAGAACACTTCAATGCTTACAGTTTAAAACAATAGATAGCCACTGGAAATCTCAGCACAAAAGGAATAAAATGAAGAACTTGCGAAATAATGAGGTTATCTTCAAGACAGTTTGCAATTTTGATTAAGTTCGAGGTTGTTTGGACAAATGCAAGAATAACGACTTTCTTCGATTTAAACACTCTTTGGAAAGCTTAGTCTAACTTTCAAAAATCGTGCGTATTCTATCTTTGAAAATCTGAAAATGAGGGTTTTATAAAATTACTAGTTGCAGGTTAAAGTGGAAGAGAATACAAAATTATTTGAATTCAAAACGTTGTTCAATCTAAAGTTGTTTTGGGCGTGCGAGACAATGGGAATCATCAAGGTGTTAGTAGAGAATATTTCATTTAAGATAACAAGGCAAAACAAGGTAAGGTACAGAAAAGTAGAGCAAGGAGAAGTGGCCACATTTTTCTCGTTAGAAATATCTGATTTTTGTCTCAAACGTGGATAGCGTGTTATTACTGTGTTGTGTATCAGGTTCTCTATTGAAAGATAGCAAGTCGATATACACAAACCCGAGAGCTCGAGTTTTTCAGACTTTCTGATAGCGAGTTATCGAGGCCTATGGCGCGCTATTGCCCACTTTACTAAAAATGGAAAGATCACGACAATATCTTTATAGCGAGTTATCAAATGGGATAGTGCGCTATAAACAATTTTCAAGAAAAAGAAATGTTTTATTATACAACCCTATCAGCGGGCTATCAACACTGATAGGGCGCAAGTGCCAACTGGAAAATTTTTGCAAATTGCTGAATAGCCTTATTTTTGGAAAATTAATATTTTGACACTCAAGAACCATTCCATTGACTCAAAACATATTGATATAAGACTAAAAACTATTAAATAATTCAAAATTCATTGAAATTATGATTAAAACCTTCCGGAAAACATTTTTTTCAAAATGGAATACTATATCGAAGTGATTTTGAATGCTGTTCAATTTTCTGAGTTTTAGTGCTGAGATTGATCGAGAAGTTACCCTACACACCAAAGATAAAACTATTGCATTAGACATGATATATGTCTTCGTTCTTCGAGCTTGATCTTTGTAGACTTCAATACCTATTGTTTGATGTGTTGTTGATGATTAGTTCAAGCTCTTAGAAAAAAATACAGGTGATGTTTTCTCTTACCGAGAACACTTCACATGCTTACAGTTTAAAACAATAGATAGCCTCTGGAAATCTCAGCACAAAAGGAATAAAATGAAGAACTTGGGAAATAATGAGGTTATCTTCAAGACAGTTTGCAATTTTGATTCAGTTCCAAGGTTGTTTAGACAAATTCGAGAATAACGACTTTCTTCGATTTAAACACTCTTTGGAAAGCTCAGTCTAACTTGCAAAAATCGTGCGTGTTTTATCATTGAAAATCAGAGAATGAGGGTTTTATAAAATTAGTATTTGCAGGTTAAAGAGGAAGAGAGTACAAAATGATTTGAATTCAAAACGCTGTTTAATCTAAAGTTGTTTTGGGCGTGCGAGACAATGGGAATCATCAAGGTGTTAGTAAAGAATATTTCATTTAAGATAACTAGGCAGAACTGTGTAAGGTGTAGAAAAGTCGAGCAAGGAGAAGTGGCCACATTTTTCTCGTTAGAAATATCTGATTTTTGTCTCAAACGTGGATAGCGTGTTATTACTGTGTTGTGTATCAGGTTCTCTATTGAAAGATAGCAGGTCGATATACACAAACCCGAGAGCTCGAGTTTTTCAGACTATCCGATAGCGAGTTATCATGGCTTATAGCGCACTATTGCATTAGACATGATATATGTCTTCGTTCTTCGAGCTTGATCTTTGTAGACTTCAGTACCTATTGTTTGATGTGTTGTTGATGATTAGTTCAAGCTCTTAGAAAAAAATACAGGTGATGTTTTCTCTTACCGAGAACACTTCAATGCTTACAGTTTAAAACAATAGATAGCCACTGGAAATCTCAGCACAAAAGGAATAAAATGAAGAACTTGCGAAATAATGAGGTTATCTTCAAGACAGTTTGCAATTTTGATTAAGTTCGAGGTTGTTTGGACAAATGCAAGAATAACGACTTTCTTCGATTTAAACACTCTTTGGAAAGCTTAGTCTAACTTTCAAAAATCGTGCGTATTCTATCTTTGAAAATCTGAAAATGAGGGTTTTATAAAATTACTAGTTGCAGGTTAAAGTGGAAGAGAATACAAAATTATTTGAATTCAAAACGTTGTTCAATCTAAAGTTGTTTTGGGCGTGCGAGACAATGGGAATCATCAAGGTGTTAGTAGAGAATATTTCATTTAAGATAACAAGGCAAAACAAGGTAAGGTACAGAAAAGTAGAGCAAGGAGAAGTGGCCACATTTTTCTCGTTAGAAATATCTGATTTTTGTCTCAAACGTGGATAGCGTGTTATTACTGTGTTGTGTATCAGGTTCTCTATTGAAAGATAGCAAGTCGATATACACAAACCCGAGAGCTCGAGTTTTTCAGACTTTCTGATAGCGAGTTATCGAGGCCTATGGCGCGCTATTGCCCACTTTACTAAAAATGGAAAGATCACGACAATATCTTTATAGCGAGTTATCAAATGGGATAGTGCGCTATAAACAATTTTCAAGAAAAAGAAATGTTTTATTATACAACCCTATCAGCGGGCTATCAACACTGATAGGGCGCAAGTGCCAACTGGAAAATTTTTGCAAATTGCTGAATAGCCTTATTTTTGGAAAATTAATATTTTGACACTCAAGAACCATTCCATTGACTCAAAACATATTGATATAAGACTAAAAACTATTAAATAATTCAAAATTCATTGAAATTATGATTAAAACCTTCCGGAAAACATTTTTTTCAAAATGGAATACTATATCGAAGTGATTTTGAATGCTGTTCAATTTTCTGAGTTTTAGTGCTGAGATTGATCGAGAAGTTACCCTACACACCAAAGATAAAACTATTGCATTAGACATGATATATGTCTTCGTTCTTCGAGCTTGATCTTTGTAGACTTCAATACCTATTGTTTGATGTGTTGTTGATGATTAGTTCAAGCTCTTAGAAAAAAATACAGGTGATGTTTTCTCTTACCGAGAACACTTCACATGCTTACAGTTTAAAACAATAGATAGCCTCTGGAAATCTCAGCACAAAAGGAATAAAATGAAGAACTTGGGAAATAATGAGGTTATCTTCAAGACAGTTTGCAATTTTGATTCAGTTCCAAGGTTGTTTAGACAAATTCGAGAATAACGACTTTCTTCGATTTAAACACTCTTTGGAAAGCTCAGTCTAACTTGCAAAAATCGTGCGTGTTTTATCATTGAAAATCAGAGAATGAGGGTTTTATAAAATTAGTATTTGCAGGTTAAAGAGGAAGAGAGTACAAAATGATTTGAATTCAAAACGCTGTTTAATCTAAAGTTGTTTTGGGCGTGCGAGACAATGGGAATCATCAAGGTGTTAGTAAAGAATATTTCATTTAAGATAACTAGGCAGAACTGTGTAAGGTGTAGAAAAGTCGAGCAAGGAGAAGTGGCCACATTTTTCTCGTTAGAAATATCTGATTTTTGTCTCAAACGTGGATAGCGTGTTATTACTGTGTTGTGTATCAGGTTCTCTATTGAAAGATAGCAGGTCGATATACACAAACCCGAGAGCTCGAGTTTTTCAGACTATCCGATAGCGAGTTATCATGGCTTATAGCGCACTATTGCATTAGACATGATATATGTCTTCGTTCTTCGAGCTTGATCTTTGTAGACTTCAGTACCTATTGTTTGATGTGTTGTTGATGATTAGTTCAAGCTCTTAGAAAAAAATACAGGTGATGTTTTCTCTTACCGAGAACACTTCAATGCTTACAGTTTAAAACAATAGATAGCCACTGGAAATCTCAGCACAAAAGGAATAAAATGAAGAACTTGCGAAATAATGAGGTTATCTTCAAGACAGTTTGCAATTTTGATTAAGTTCGAGGTTGTTTGGACAAATGCAAGAATAACGACTTTCTTCGATTTAAACACTCTTTGGAAAGCTTAGTCTAACTTTCAAAAATCGTGCGTATTCTATCTTTGAAAATCTGAAAATGAGGGTTTTATAAAATTACTAGTTGCAGGTTAAAGTGGAAGAGAATACAAAATTATTTGAATTCAAAACGTTGTTCAATCTAAAGTTGTTTTGGGCGTGCGAGACAATGGGAATCATCAAGGTGTTAGTAGAGAATATTTCATTTAAGATAACAAGGCAAAACAAGGTAAGGTACAGAAAAGTAGAGCAAGGAGAAGTGGCCACATTTTTCTCGTTAGAAATATCTGATTTTTGTCTCAAACGTGGATAGCGTGTTATTACTGTGTTGTGTATCAGGTTCTCTATTGAAAGATAGCAAGTCGATATACACAAACCCGAGAGCTCGAGTTTTTCAGACTTTCTGATAGCGAGTTATCGAGGCCTATGGCGCGCTATTGCCCACTTTACTAAAAATGGAAAGATCACGACAATATCTTTATAGCGAGTTATCAAATGGGATAGTGCGCTATAAACAATTTTCAAGAAAAAGAAATGTTTTATTATACAACCCTATCAGCGGGCTATCAACACTGATAGGGCGCAAGTGCCAACTGGAAAATTTTTGCAAATTGCTGAATAGCCTTATTTTTGGAAAATTAATATTTTGACACTCAAGAACCATTCCATTGACTCAAAACATATTGATATAAGACTAAAAACTATTAAATAATTCAAAATTCATTGAAATTATGATTAAAACCTTCCGGAAAACATTTTTTTCAAAATGGAATACTATATCGAAGTGATTTTGAATGCTGTTCAATTTTCTGAGTTTTAGTGCTGAGATTGATCGAGAAGTTACCCTACACACCAAAGATAAAACTATTGCATTAGACATGATATATGTCTTCGTTCTTCGAGCTTGATCTTTGTAGACTTCAATACCTATTGTTTGATGTGTTGTTGATGATTAGTTCAAGCTCTTAGAAAAAAATACAGGTGATGTTTTCTCTTACCGAGAACACTTCACATGCTTACAGTTTAAAACAATAGATAGCCTCTGGAAATCTCAGCACAAAAGGAATAAAATGAAGAACTTGGGAAATAATGAGGTTATCTTCAAGACAGTTTGCAATTTTGATTCAGTTCCAAGGTTGTTTAGACAAATTCGAGAATAACGACTTTCTTCGATTTAAACACTCTTTGGAAAGCTCAGTCTAACTTGCAAAAATCGTGCGTGTTTTATCATTGAAAATCAGAGAATGAGGGTTTTATAAAATTAGTATTTGCAGGTTAAAGAGGAAGAGAGTACAAAATGATTTGAATTCAAAACGCTGTTTAATCTAAAGTTGTTTTGGGCGTGCGAGACAATGGGAATCATCAAGGTGTTAGTAAAGAATATTTCATTTAAGATAACTAGGCAGAACTGTGTAAGGTGTAGAAAAGTCGAGCAAGGAGAAGTGGCCACATTTTTCTCGTTAGAAATATCTGATTTTTGTCTCAAACGTGGATAGCGTGTTATTACTGTGTTGTGTATCAGGTTCTCTATTGAAAGATAGCAGGTCGATATACACAAACCCGAGAGCTCGAGTTTTTCAGACTTTCCGATAGCAAGTTATCGAGGCTTATAGCGCACTATTGCCCACTTTACTAAAAATGGAAAGATCACGGCAACGTCTTTATAGCGAGTTATCAAAGGAGATAGCGCGCTATAGACAATTTTCAAGAAAAACAAATTTTTTATTATACAACCCTATCAGCGGGCTATCAACACTAATAGCGCCAACTGGAAAATTTTTGCAAATAGATAAATAGCTTTATTTTTGGAAAATTAAAATTTTGACACTCAAGAACCATTCTATTGACTCAAAACATATTGATATAAGATTAAAAACAATTAAAGAATTCAAAACTCATTGAAATTATGATTAAAACCTTCCGAAAAAACATTTTTTTCAAAATGGAATACTATATCAAAGTAACTTTAAAGACTTTTCAATTTTTTGAGTTTTAGTGCTGAGATCGATCGAGAAGTTACCCTACACACCAAAGATAAAACTATTGCAATGGACATGAGATATGTCTTCGTTCTTCGAGCTTGATCTTTGTAGACTTCGATACCTATTGTTTGATGTGTTGTTGATGATTAGTTCAAGGTCTTAGAAAGAAAAAATACAGGTGATGTTTTCTCTTACCGAGAACACTTTACATACTTACAGTTTAAAACAATAGATAGCCTCTGGAAATCTCAACACAAAAGGAATAAAATGAAGAACTTGCGAAATAATGAGGTTATCTTCAAGACAGTTTGCAATTTTGATTCAGTTCGAAGGTTGTTGTGACAAATGGAAGAATAACGACTTTCTTCGATTTAAACACTCCTTGGAAAGCTCAGTCAAACTTGCAAAAATCGTGCGTGTTCTATCATTGAAAATCAGAGAATGAGGGTTTTATAAAATTAGCAGTTGCTGGTTAAGGAGGAAGAGAGTACAAAATGATTTGAATTCAAAACGTTGTTTAATCTAAAGTTGTTTTGGGCGTGCGAGACAATGGGAATCATCAAGGTGTTAGCATAGAATATTTCAATTAAGATAACCAGGCAAAACTGTGTAAGGTATAGAAAAGTCGAGCAACGAGAAGTGGCCACATTTTTCTCGTTAGAAATATCTGATTTTTGTCTCAAACGTGGATAGTGTGTTATTACTGTGTTGTGTATCATGTTCTCTATTGAAAGATAGCAGGTCGATATACACAAACCCGAGAGCTCGAGTTTTTCAGACTTTCCGATAGCGAGTTATCGAGACCTATAGCGTGCTATTGCCCACTTTACAATAAATGGAAAGATCACGGCAACATCTTTATAGCGAGTTATCAAAGGGGATAGCGCGCTATAGACAATTTTCAAGAAAAACAAATGTTCTATTATACAACCCTATCAGCGGCCTATCAACACTGATAGGGCGCTAGCGCAAATTGGAAAATTTTTGCAAATTGCTAAATAGGCTTATTTTTGGAAAATTAATATTTTGACACTCAAGAACCATTCCATTGACTCAAAACATAATGATATAAGATTAAACACAATTAAATAATTCAAAACTCATTGAAATTATGATTAAAACCTTCCGAAAAAACATTTTTTTCAAAATGGAATACTATATCAAAGTAATTTTAAAGACTTTTCAGTTTTCTGAGTTTTAGTGCTGAGATTGATCGAGAAGTTACCCTACACACCAAAGATAAAACTATTGCATTAGACATGAGATATGTCTTCGTTCTTCGAGCTTGATCTTTGTAGACTTCGGTACCTATTGTTTGATGTGTTGCTGATGATTAGTTCAAGCTCTTAGAAAGAAAAAATAAAGGTGATGTTTTCTCTTACAGAGAACACTTCACATACTTACAGTTTAAAACAATAGATAGCCTCTGGAAATCTCAACACAAAAGGAATAAAATGAAGAACTTGCGAAATAAGGAGATTATCTTCAAGACAGTTTGCAATTTTGATTCAGTTCGAAGGTTGTTTGGACAAATGCAAGAATAACGACTTTCTTCAATTTAAACACTCTTTGGAAAGCTCAGTCTAACTTGCAAAAATCGTGCGTGTTCTATCATTGAAAAATCAGAGAATGAGGGTTTTATAAAATTAGCAGTTGCTAGTTAAAGAGGAAGAGAGTACAAAATCATTTTAATTCAAAACGTTGTTTAATCTAAAGTTGTTTTGGGCGTGCGAGACAATGGGAATCATCAAGGTGTTAGCAGAGAATATTTCAATTAAGATAACCAGGCAAAACTGTGTAAGGTATAGAAAAGTCGAGCAAGGAGAAGTGGCCACATTTTTCTCGTTAGAAATATCTAATTTTTGTCTCAAACGTGGATAGCGTGTTATTATTGGGTTGTGTATCATGTTGTCTATTGAAAGATAGCAGGTCGATATACACAAACCCGAGAGCTCCAGTTTTTCAGACTTTTCGATAGCGAGTTATCGAGGCCTATAGCGCGCTATTGCCCACTTTACTAAAAATGGAAATATCACGGCAACATCTTTATAACGAGTTATCAAAGGGGATAGCGCGCTATAGACAATTTTCAAGAAAAATTAATGTTTTATTATACAACCCTATCAGCGGGCTATCAACACTGATAGGGCGCAAGTGCCAACTGGAAAATTTTTGCAAATTGCTAAATAGCGTTATTTTTGGAAAATTAATATTTTGACACTCAAGAACCATTCTATTGACTCAAAACATATTGATATAAGATTAAAAACTATTAAATAATTCAAAACTCATTGAAATTATGATTAAAACCTTCCGGAAAAACATTTTTTTCAAAATGGAATACTATATCAAAGTAATTTTAAAGACTTTACAGTTTTCTGAGTTTTAGTGCTGAGATTGATAGAGAAGTTACCCTACACACCAAAGATAAAACTATTCCATTAGACATGAGATATGTCTTCGTTCTTCGAGCTTGATCTTTGTAGACTTCGGTACCTATTGTTTGATGTGTTGTTGATGATTAGTTCAAGCTCTTAGAAAGAAAAAATAAAGGTAATGTTTTCTCTTACCGAGAACACTTCACATACTTACAGTTTAGAACAATAGATAGCCTCTGCAAATCTCAGCACAAAAGGAATAAAATGAAGAACTTGCGAAATAATGAGGTTATCTTGAAGACAGTTTGCAATTTTGATTCAGTTCGAAGGTTGTTTGGACAAATGCAAGAATAACGACTTTCTTCGATTTAAACACTCTTTCGAAAGCTCAGTCTAACTTGCAAAAATCGTGCGTGTTCTATGATTGAAAATCAGAGAATGAGGGTTTTATAAAATTAGCAGTTGCTGGTTAAAGAGGAAGAGAGTACAATATCATTTGAATTCAAAACCTTGTTTAATCTAAAGTTGTTTTGGGCGTGCGAGACAATGGAAATCATCAAGGTGTTAGCAGAGAATATTTCAATTACGATAACCAGGCAAAACTGTGTAAGGTATAGAAAAGTCGAGCAAGGAGAAGTGGCCACATTTTTCTCGTTAGAAATATCTGATTTTTGTCTCAAACGTGGATAGCGTGTTATTATTGGGTTGTGTATCATGTTCTCTATTGAAAGATAGCAGGTCGATATACACAAACCCGAGAGCTCGAGTTTTTCAGACTTTCCGATAGCGAGTTATCAAGGCCTATACCGCGCTATTGCCCACTTTACTATAAATGAAAAGATCACGACAACATCTTTATAGCGAGTTATCAAAAGGGATAGCGCGCTATAGACAATTTTCAAGAAAAACAAATGTTTTATTATACAACCCTATCAGCGGGCTATCAACACTGATAGGGCGCAAGTGCCAACTGAAAAATTTTTGCAAATTGCTGAATAGCCTTATTTTTGGAAAATTAATATTTTACCACTCAAAAACCATTCCATTGACTCAAAACATATTGATATAAGATTAAAAACTATTAAATAATTTAAAACTCATTGAAATTATGATTAAAACCTTCCGGAAAACATTTTTTTCAAAATGGACAACTATATCGAAGTGATTTTAAAGGCTTTTCAATTTTCTGAGTTTTAGCGCTGAGATTGATCGAGAAGTTACCCTACACACCAAAGATAAAACTATTGCATTAGACATGAGATATGTCTTCGTTCTTCGAGCTTGATCTTTGTAGACTTCGATACCTATTGTTTGATGTGTGGTTGATGATTAGTTCAAGCTCTTAGAAAGAAAAAATAAAGTTGATGTTTTCTCTTACCGAGAACACTTCACATACTTACAGTTTAAAACAATAGATAGCCTCTAGAAATCTCAGCACAAAAGGAATAAAATGAAGAACTTGCGAAATAATGAGGTTATCTTCAAGACCGTTCGCAATTTTGATTCAGTTCGAAGGTTGTTTGGACAAATGCAAGAATAACGACTTTCTTCGATTTAAACACTCTTTGGAAAGCTCAGTCTAACTTGCAAAAATCGTGCGTGTTTTATGATTGAAAATCAGAGAATGAGGGTTTTATAAAATTAGCAGTTGCTGGTTAAAGAGGAAGAGAGTACAATATCATTTGAATTCAAAACCTTGTTTAATCTAAAGTTGTTTCGGGCGTGCGAGACAATGGGAATCATCAAGGTGTTAGCAGAGAATATTTCAATTACGATAACGAGGCAAAACTGTGTAAGGTATAGAAAAGTCGAGCAAGGAGAAGTGGCCACATTTTTCTCGTTAGAAATATCTGATTTTTGTCTCAAACGTGGATAGCGTGTTATTATTGGGTTGTGTATCATGTTCTCTTTTGAAAGATAGCAGGTCGATATACACAAACCCGAGAGCTCGAGTTTTTTAGACTTTCCGATAGCGAGTTGTCAAGGCCTATACCGCGCTATTGCCCACTTTACTATAAATGAAAAGATCACGACAACATCTTTATAGCGAGTTATCAAAAGGGATAGCGCGTTATAGACAATTTTCAAGAAAAACAAATGTTTTATTATACAACCCTATCAGCGGGCTATCAACACTAATAGGGCGCAAGTGCCAACTGAAAATTTTTTGCGAATTGCTGAATAGCCTTATTTTTGGAAAATTAATATTTTGACACTCAAAAACCATTCCATTGACTCAAAACATATTGATATAAGATTAAAAATTATTAAATAATTCAAAACTCATTTAAATTATGATAAAAACCTTCCGGAAAACATTTTTTTCAAAATGGAATACTATATCGAAGTGATTTTAAAGGCTTTTCAATTTTCTGAGTTCTAGTGCTGAGATTGATCGACAAGTTACCCTTCACACCAAAGATAAAACTATTGCATTAGACATGAGATATGTCTTCGTTCTTCGAGCTTGATCTTTGTAGACTTCGATACCTATTCTTTGATGTGTGGTTGATGATTAGTTCAAGCTCTTAGAAAGAAAAAATAAAGGTGATGTTTTCTCTTACCGAGAACACTTCACATACTTACAGTTTAGAACAATAGATAGCCTTTGGAAATCTCAGCACAAAAGGAATAAAATGAAGAACTTGCGAAATAATGAGGATATCTTGAAGAAAGTTTGCAATTTTGATTCAGTTCGAAAGTTGTTTGGACAAATGCAAGAATAACGACTTTCTTCAATTTAAACACTCTTTGGAAAGCTCAGTCTAACTTGCAAAAATCGTGCGTGTTCTATCATTGAAAATCTGAGAATGAGGATTTTATATAATTAGCAGTTGCTGGTTAAAGAGGAAGAGAGTACAAAATCATTTGAATTCAAAACCTTGTTTAATCTAATGCTGTTTTGGGCGTGCGAGACAATGGGAATCATCAAGGTGTTAGCAGAGAATATTTCAATTACGATAACCAGGCAAAACTGTGTAAGGTATAGAAAAGTCGAGCAAGGAGAAGTGGCCGCATTTTTCTCGTTAGAAATATCTGATTTTTGTCTCAAACGTGGATAGCGTTTTATTATTGGGTTGTGTATCATGTTCTCTATTGAAAGATAGCAGGTCGATATACACAAACCTGAGAGCTCGAGTTTTTAAGACTTTCCGATAGCGAGTTATCGAGGCTTATAGCGCGCTATTGCCCACTTTACTAAAAATGGAAATATCACGGCAACATCTTTATAACGAGTTATCGAATTGGATAGCGCGCTAAAGAAAATTTTCAAGAAAAATAAATGTTTTATTATACAACCCTATCAGCGTGCTCTCAACACTGATAGGGCGCAAGTGCCAACTGGAAAATTTTTGCAAATTGCTGAATAGCCTTATTTTTGGAAAATTAATATTTTGACACTAAAGAACCCTTCCATTGACTCAAAACATATTGATATAAGATTAAAAACTATTAAATAATTCAAAACTCATTGAAATTATGATTAAAACCTTTCGGAAAAACAATTTTTTCAAACAGGAATACTATATCAAAGTAATTTTAAAGACTTTTCAATTTTCTGAGTTTTAGTGCTGAAATTGATCGAGAAGTTACCCTACACACCAAAGAAAAAACAATTGCATTAGACATGAGATATGTCTTCGTTCTTCGAGCTTGATCTGTGTAGACTTCGATACGTATTGTTTGATGTGTTGTTGATGATTAGTTCAAGCTCTTAGAAAGAAAAAATACAGGTGATGTTTTCCCTTACCGAGAACACTTTACATACTTACAGTTTAAAACAATAGATAGCCTCTAGAAATCTCAGCACAAAAGGAATAAAATGAAGAACTTGCGAAATAATGAGGTTATCTTCAAGACCGTTCGCAATTTTGATTCAGGTCGAAGGTTGTTTGGACAAATGCAAGAATAACGACCTTCTTCGATTTAAACACTCTTTGGAAAGCTCAGTCTAACTTGCAAAAATCGTGCGTGTTCTATGATTGAAAATCAGAGAATGAGGGTTTTATAAAATTAGCAGTTGCTGTTTAAAGGGGAAGAGAGTACAAAATCATTTGAATTCAAAACCTTGTTTAATCTAAAGTTGTTTTGGGCGTGCTAAACAATGGGAATCATCAAGGTGTTAGCAGAGAATATTTCAATTACGATAACCTGGCAAAACTGTGTAAGGTATAGAAAAGTCGAGCAAGGAGAAGTGGCCACATTTTTCTCGTTAGAAATATCTGATTTTTGCCTCAAACGTGGATAGCGTGTTATTACTGTGTTGTGTATCAGGTTCTCTATTGAAAGATAGCAGGTCGATATACACAAACCCGAGAGCTCGAGTTTTTCAGACTTTCCGATAGCGAGTTATCGAGGCCTATAGCGCGCTATTGCCCACTTTACTAAAAATGGAAAGATCACGGCAACATCTTTATAGCGAGTTATTGAAGGGGATAGAGCGCTATAGACAATTTTCAAGAAAAACAAATGTTTTATTATACAACCCTATCAGCGGGCTATCAACACTCATAGGGAGCAAGCGCCAACTGGAAAACTTTTGCAAATTGCTGAATAGCCTTATTTTTGGAAAATTAATATTTTGACACTCAAAAACCATTCCATTGACTCAAAACATATTGATATAAGATTAAAAATTATTAAATAATTCAAAACTCATTGAAATTATGATAAAAACCTTCCGGAAAACATTTTTTTCAAAATGGAATACTATATCGAAGTGATTTTAAAGGCTTTTCAATTTTCTGAGTTTTAGTGCTGAGATTGATCGACAAGTTACCCTTCACACCAAAGATAAAACTATTGCATTAGACATGAGATATGTCTTCGTTCTTCGAGCTTGATCTTTGTAGACTTCGATACCTATTCTTTGATGTGTGGTTGATGATTAGTTCAAGCTCTTAGAAAGAAAAAATACAGGTGATGTTTTCTCTTACCGAGAACACTTCACATACTTACAGTTTAGAACAATAGATAGCCTCTGGAAATCTCAGCACAAAAGGAATAAAATGAAGAACTTGCGAAATAATGAGGATATCTTGAAGAAAGTTTGCAATTTTGATTCAGTTCGAAGGTTGTTTGGACAAATGCAAGAATAACGACTTTCTTCAATTTAAACACTCTTTGGAAAGCTCAGTCTAACTTGCAAAAATCGTGCGTGTTCTATCATTGAAAATCTGAGAATGAGGATTTTATATAATTAGCAGTTGCTGGTTAAAGAGGAAGAGAGTACAAAATCATTTGAATTCAAAACCTTGTTTAATCTAATGCTGTTTTGGGCGTGCGAGACAATGGGAATCATCAAGGTGTTAGCAGAGAATATTTCAATTACGATAACCAGGCAAAACTGTGTAAGGTATAGAAAAGTCGAGCAAGGAGAAGTGGCCACATTTTTCTCGTTAGAAATATCTGATTTTTGTCTCAAACGTGGATAGCGTTTTATTATTGGGTTGTGTATCATGTTCTCTATTGAAAGATAGCAGGTCGATATACACAAACCTGAGAGCTCGAGTTTTTAAGACTTTCCGATAGCGAGTTATCGAGGCTTATAGCGCGCTATTGCCCACTTTACTAAAAATGGAAATATCACGGCAACATCTTTATAACGAGTTATCGAATTGGATAGCGCGCTAAAGAAAATTTTCAAGAAAAATAAATGTTTTATTATACAACCCTATCAGCGTGCTCTCAACACTGATAGGGCGCAAGTGCCAACTGGAAAATTTTTGCAAATTGCTGAATAGCCTTATTTTTGGAAAATTAATATTTTGACACTAAAGAACCATTCCATTGACTCAAAACATATTGATATAAGATTAAAAACTATTAAATAATTCAAAACTCATTGAAATTATGATTAAAACCTTTCGGAAAAACAATTTTTTCAAACAGGAATACTATATCAAAGTAATTTTAAAGACTTTTCAATTTTCTGAGTTTTAGTGCTGAAATTGATCGAGAAGTTACCCTACACACCAAAGAAAAAACAATTGCATTAGACATGAGATATGTCTTCGTTCTTCGAGCTTGATCTGTGTAGACTTCGATACGTATTGTTTGATGTGTTGTTGATGATTAGTTCAAGCTCTTAGAAAGAAAAAATACAGGTGATGTTTTCCCTTACCGAGAACACTTTACATACTTACAGTTTAAAACAATAGATAGCCTCTAGAAATCTCAGATGTTTTATTATACAAAGGGATAGAGCGCTATAGACAATTTTCAAGAAAAACAAATGTTTTATTATACAACCCTATCAGCGGGCTATCAACACTCATAGGGAGCAAGCGCCAACTGGAAAACTTTTGCAAATTGCTGAATAGCCTTATTTTTAAAAAATTAATATTTTGACACTCAAGAACCATTCCATTGGCTCAAAACATATTGATACAAGACTAAAAACTATTAAAAAATTCAAAACTCATTGAAATTATAATTAAAACCTTCCGGAAAACATTTTTTTCAAAATGGAATACTATATCGAAGTGATTTTTAATGCGTTTCAACTTTTTGCGTTTTAGTGCTGAGATTGATCGAGAAGTTACCCTACACACCAAAGATAAAACTATTGCATTAGA
The DNA here is from genome assembly GCA_035771175.1 of Paratinospora sagittata. Taxonomy (NCBI): domain Eukaryota; kingdom Viridiplantae; phylum Streptophyta; class Magnoliopsida; order Ranunculales; family Menispermaceae; genus Paratinospora; species Paratinospora sagittata. The sequence goes on from CM069594.1 coordinate 40,987,815, forward strand.
CATGATATATGTCTTCGTTCTTCGAGCTTGATCTTTGTAGACTTCAATACCTATTGTTTGATGTGTTGTTGATGATTAGTTCAAGCTCTTAGAAAAAAATACAGGTGATGTTTTCTCTTACCGAGAACACTTCACATGCTTACAGTTTAAAACAATAGATAGCCTCTGGAAATCTCAGCACAAAAGGAATAAAATGAAGAACTTGCGAAATAATGAGGTTATCTTCAAGACAGTTTGCAATTTTGATTCAGTTTCAAGGTTGTTTGGACAAATGCGAGAATAACGACATTCTTCGATTTAACCACTCTTTGGAAAGCTCAGTCTAACTTGCAAAAATCGTGCGTGTTTTATCATTGAAAATCAGAGAATGAGGGTTTTATAAAATTAGTATTTGCAGGTTAAAGAGGAAGAGAGTACAAAATGATTTGAATTCAAAACGTTGTTTAATCTAAAGTTGTTTTGGGCGTGCTAGACAATGGGAATCATCAAGGTGTTAGTAGAGAATATTTCATTTAAGATAACTAGGCAAAACTGTGTAAGGTATAGAAAAGTCGAGCAAGGAGAAGTGGCCACATTTTTCTCGTTAGAAATATCTGATTTTTGTCTCAAACGTGGATAGCGTGTTATTACTGTGTTGTGTATCAGGTTCCCTATTGAAAGATAGCAGGTCGATATACACAAACCCGAGAGCTCGAGTTTTTCAGACTTTCCGATAGCGAGTTATCGAGGCCTATAGCGCGCTATTGCCCACTTTACTAAAAATGGAAACATCACGGCAACATCTTTATAGCGAGTTATTGAAGGGGATAGAGCGCTATAGACAATTTTCAAGAAAAACAAATGTTTTATTATACAACCCTATCAGCGGGCTATCAACACTCATAGGGAGCAAGCGCCAACTGGAAAACTTTTGCAAATTGCTGAATAGCCTTATTTTTAAAAAATTAATATTTTGACACTCAAGAACCATTCCATTGGCTCAAAACATATTGATACAAGACTAAAAACTATTAAAAAATTCAAAACTCATTGAAATTATAATTAAAACCTTCCGGAAAACATTTTTTTCAAAATGGAATACTATATCGAAGTGATTTTTAATGCGTTTCAACTTTTTGCGTTTTAGTGCTGAGATTGATCGAGAAGTTACCCTACACACCAAAGATAAAACTATTGCATTAGACATGATATATGTCTTCGTTCTTCGAGCTTGATCTTTGTAGACTTCAATACCTATTGTTTGATGTGTTGTTGATGATTAGTTCAAGCTCTTAGAAAAAAATACAGGTGATGTTTTCTCTTACCGAGAACACTTCACATGCTTACAGTTTAAAACAATAGATAGCCTCTGGAAATCTCAGCACAAAAGGAATAAAATGAAGAACTTGCGAAATAATGAGGTTATCTTCAAGACAGTTTGCAATTTTGATTCAGTTTCAAGGTTGTTTGGACAAATGCGAGAATAACGACATTCTTCGATTTAACCACTCTTTGGAAAGCTCAGTCTAACTTGCAAAAATCGTGCGTGTTTTATCATTGAAAATCAGAGAATGAGGGTTTTATAAAATTAGTATTTGCAGGTTAAAGAGGAAGAGAGTACAAAATGATTTGAATTCAAAACGTTGTTTAATCTAAAGTTGTTTTGGGCGTGCGAGACAATGGGAATCATCAAGGTGTTAGCAGAGAATATTTGAATTACGATAACCAGGCAAAACTGTGTAAGGTATAGAAAAGTCGAGCAAGGAGAAGTGGCCACATTTTTCTCGTTAGAAATATCTGATTTTTGTCTCAAACGTGGATAACGTGTTATTACTGTGTTGTGTATCAGGTTCTCTATTGAAAGATAGCAGGTCGATATACACAAACCCGAGAGCTCGAGTTTTTCAGACTATCCGATAGCGAGTTATCATGGCTTATAGCGCACTATTGCATTAGACATGATATATGTCTTCGTTCTTCGAGCTTGATCTTTGTAGACTTCGATACCTATTGTTTGATATGTTGTTGATGATTAGTTGAAGCTCTTAGAAAGAAAAAATAAAGGTGATGTTTTCTCTTACCGAGAACACTTCACATACTTACAGTTTAGAACAATAGATAGCCTCTGAAAATCTCAGCACAAAAGGAATAAAATGAAGAACTTGCGAAATAATGAGGTTATCTTGAAGACAGTTTGCAATTTTGATTCAGTTCGAAGGTTGTTTGGACAAATGCAAGAATAACGACTTTCTTCAATTTAAACACTCTTGGGAAAGCTCAGTCTAACTTGCAAAAATCGTGCGTGTTCTATGATTGAAAATCAGAGAATGAGGGTTTTATAAAATTAGCAGTTGCTGGTTAAAGAGGAAGAGAGTACAAAATCATTTGAATTCAAAACGTTGTTTAATCTAAAGTTGTTTTGGGCGTGCGAGACAATGGGAATCATCAAGGTGTTAGCAGAGAATATTTCAATTAAGATAACCAGGCAAAACCGTGTAAGGTATAGAAAAGTCGAGCAAGGAGAAGTGGCCACATTTTTCTCGTTAGAAATATCTGATTTTTGTCTCAAACGTGGATAGCGCGTTATTATTGGGTTGTGTATCATGTTCTCTATTGAAAGATAGTAGGTCGATATACACAAACCCGAGAGCTCGAGTTTTTTAGACTTTCCGATAGCGAGTTGTCAAGGCCTATACCGCGCTATTGCCCCCTTTACTATAAATGAAAAGATCACGACAACATCTTTATAGCGAGTTATCAAAAGGGATAGCGCGTTATAGACAATTTTCAAGAAAAACAAATGTTTTATTATACAACCCCATCAGCGGGCTATCAACACTGATAAGACGCAAGTGCCAACTGGAAAATTTTTGCAAATTGCTGAATAACCTTATTTTTGGAAAATTAATATTTTGACACTCAAGAACCATTCCATTGACTCAAAACATTTTGATATAAGATTAAAAACTGTTAAATAATTCAAAACTCATTGAAATTATGATTAAAACCTTCCGGAAAACATTTTTTTCAAAATGGAATACTATATCGAAGTGATTTTAAAGGCTTTTCAATTTTCTGAGTTTTAGTGCTGAGATTGATCGAGAAGTTACCCTACACACCAAAGATAAAACGATTGCATTAGACATGAGATATATCTTCGTTCTTCGAGCTTGATCTTTGTAGACTTCGATACCTATTCTTTGATGTGTGGTTGATGATTAGTTCAAGCTCTTAGAAAGAAAAAATAAAGGTGATGTTTTCTCTTACCGAGAACACTTCACATACTTACAGTTTAGAACAATAGATAGCCTCTGGAAATCTCAGCACAAAAGGAATAAAATGAAGAACTTGCGAAATAATGAGGATATCTTGAAGACAGTTTGCAATTTTGATTCAGTTCGAAGGTTGTTTGGACAAATGCAAGAATAACGACTTTCTTCAATTTAAACACTCTTTGGAAAGCTCAGTCTAACTTGCAAAAATCGTGCGTGTTATATCATTGAAAATCTGAGAATGAGGATTTTATAAAATTAGCAGTTGCTGGTTAAAGAGGAAGAGAGTACAAAATCATTTGAATTCAAAACCTTGTTTAATCTAATGTTGTTTTGGGCGTGCGAGACAATGGGAATCATCAAGGTGTTAGCAGAGAATATTTCAATTACGATAACCAGGCAAAACTGTGTAAGATATAGAAAAGTCGAGCAAGGAGAAGTGGCCACATTTTTCTCGTTAGAAATATCTGATTTTTGTCTCAAACGTGGATACCGTTTTATTATTGGGTTGTGTATCATGTTCTCTATTGAAAGATAGCAGGTCGATATACACAAACCTGAGAGCTCGAGTTTTTAAGACTTTCCGATAGCGAGTTATCGAGGCTTATAGCGCGCTATTGCCCACTTTACTAAAAATGGAAATATCACGGCAACATCTTTATAACGGGTTATCGAATTGGATAGCGCGCTAAAGAAAATTTTCAAGAAAAATAAATGTTTTATTATACAACCCTTTCAGCGTGCTATCAACACTGATAGGGCGCAAGTGCCAACTGGAAAATTTTTGCAAATTGCTGAATAGCCTTATTTTTGGAAAATTAATATTTTGACACTAAAGAACCATTCCATTGACTCAAAACATATTGATATAAGATTAAAAACTATTAAATAATTCAAAACTCATTGAAATTATGATTAAAACCTTCCGGAAAAACAATTTTTTCAAACAGGAATACTATATCAAAGTAATTTTAAAGACTTTTCAATTTTCTGAGTTTTAGTGCTGAAATTGATCGAGAAGTTACCCTACACACCAAAGAAAAAACTATTGCATTAGACATGAGATATGTCTTCATTCTTCGAGCTTGATCTGTGTAGACTTCGATACCTATTGTTTGATGTGTTGTTGATGATTAGTTCAAGCTCTTAGAAAGAAAAAATACAGGTGATGTTTTCCCTTACCGAAAACACTTTACATACTTACAGTTTAAAACAATAGATAGCCTCTAGAAATCTCAGCACAAAAGGAATAAAATGAAGAACTTGCGAAATAATGAGGTTATCTTCAAGACCGTTCGCAATTTTGATTCAGTTCGAAGGTTGTTTGGACAAATGCAAGAATAACGACCTTCTTCGATTTAAACACTCTTTGGAAAGCTCAGTCTAACTTGCAAAACTCGTGCGTGTTCTATGATTGAAAATCAGAGAATGGGGGTTTTATAAAATTAGCAGTTGCTGGTTAAAGAGGAAGAGAGTACAAAATCATTTGAATTCAAAACCTCGAGTTAATCTAAAGTTGTTTTGGGCATGCGAGACAATGGGAATCATCAAGGTGTTAGCATAGAATATTTCAATTACGATAACCAGGCAAAACTGTGTAAGGTATAGAAAAGTCGAGCAAGGAGAAGTGGCCACATTTTTCTCGTTAGAAATATCTGATTTTTGTCTCAAACGTGGATAGCGTGTTATTATTGGGTTGTGTATGATGTTCTCTATTGAAAGATAGCAGGTCGATATACACAAACCCGAGAGCTCGAGTTTTTCAGACTTTCCGATAGCGAGTTATCAAGGCCTATAGCGCGCTATTGCCCACTTTACTATAAATGAAAAGATCACGACAACATCTTTATAACGAGTTGTCAAAGGGGATAGCGCGCAATAGACAATTTTCAAGAAAAACAAATGTTTTATTATACAACCCTATCAGCGGGCTATCAACACTGATAGGGCGCAAGTGCCAACTGAAAAATTTTTGCAAATTCCTGAATAGCCTTATTTTTGGAGAATTAATATTTTGACACTCAAGAACCATTCCATTGACTCAAAACATATTGATATAAGATTAAAAACTATTAAATAATTCAAAACTCATTGAAATTATGATTAAAACCTTCCGGAAAACATTTTTTTCAAAATGGAATACTAAATCGAAGTGATTTTAAAGGCTTTCAATTTTCTGAGTTTTAGTGCTGAGATTGATCGAGAAGTTACCCTACACACCAAAGATAAAACGATTGCATTAGACATGAGATATGTCTTCGTTCTTCGAGCTTGATTTTTGTAGACTTCGATACCTATTCTTTGATGTGTGGTTGATGATTAGTTCAAGCTCTTAGAAAGAAAAAATTAAGGTGATGTTTTCTCTTACCGAGAACACTTCACATACTTACACTTTAGAACAATAGACAGTCTCTGGAAATCTCAGCACAAAAGGAATAAAATGAAGAACTTGCGAAATAATGAGGATATCTTGAAGACAGTTTGCAATTTTGATTCAGTTCGAAGGTTGTTTGGACAAACGCAAGAATAACGACTTTCTTCAATTTAAACACTCTTTGGAAAGCTCAGTCTAACTTGCAAAAATCGTGCGTGTTCTATCATTGAAAATCTGAGAATGAGGATTTTATAAAATTAGCAGTTGCTGGTTAAAGAGGAAGAGAGTACAAAATCATTTGAATTCAAAACCTTGTTTAATCTAATGTTGTTTTGGGCGTGCGAGACAATGGGAATCATCAAGGTGTTAGCAGAGAATATTTCAATTACGATAACCAGGCAAAACTGTGTAAGGTATAGAAAAGTCGAGCAAGGAGAAGTGGCCACATTTTTCTCGTTAGAAATATCTAATTTTAGTCTCAAACGTGGATAACGTTTTATTATTGGGTTGGGTATCATGTTCTCTATTGAAAGTAGCAGGTCGATATACAAAAACCTGAGAGCTCGAGTTTTTAAGACTTTCCGATAGCGAGTTATCGAGGCTTATAGCGCGCTATTGCCCACTTTACTAAAAATGGAAATATCACGGCAACATCTTTATAACGAGTTATCGAAGGGGATAGCGCGCTAAAGAAAATTTTCAAGAAAAATAAATGTTTTATTATACAACCCTATCAGCGTGCTATCAACACTGATAGGGCGCAAGTGCCAACTGGGAAATTTTTGCAAATTGCTGAATAGCCTTATTTTTGGAAAATTAATATTTTAACACTAAAGAACCATTCCATGGACTCAAAACATATTGATATAAGATTAAAAACTATTAAATAATTCAAAACTCATTGAAATTATGATTAAAACCTTCCGGAAAAACAATTTTTTCAAACAGGAATACGATATCAAAGTAATTTTAAAGACTTTTCAATTTTCTGAGTTTTAGTGCTGAAATTGATCAAGAAGTTACCCTACACACCAAAGATAAAACTATTGCATTAGACATGAGATATGTCTTCGTTCTTCGAGCTTGATCTGTGTAGACTTCGATACCTATTGTTTGATGTGTTGTTGATGATTAGTTCAAGCTCTTAGAAAGAAAAAATACAGGTGATGTTTTCCCTTACCGAGAACACTTTACATACTTACAGTTTAAAACAATAGATAGCCTCTAGAAATCTTAGCACAAAAGGAATAAAATGAAGAACTTGCGAAATAAAGAGGTTATCTTCAAGACCGTTCGCAATTTTGATTCAGTTCGAAGGTTGTTTGGACAAATGCAAGAATAACGACCTTCTTCGATTTAAACACTCTTTGGAAAGCTCAGTCTAACTTGCAAAACTCGTACGTGTTCTATGATTGAAAATCAGAGAATGAGGGTTTTATAAAATTAGCAGTTGCTGGTTAAAGAGGAAGAGAGTACAAAATCATTTGAATTCAAAACCTTGTTTAATCTAAAGTTGTTTTGGGCGTGCGAGACAATGGGAATCATCAAGGTGTTAGCAGAGAATATTTCAATTACGATAACCAGGCAAAACTGTGTAAGGTATAGAAAAGTCGAGCAAGGAGAAGTGGCCACATTTTTCTCGTTAGAAATATCTGATTTTTGTCTCAAACGTGGATAGCGTGTTATTATTGGGTTGTGTATGATGTTCCCTATTGAAAGATAGCAGGTCGATATACACAAACCCGAGAGCTCAAGGCCTATAGCGCACTATTGCCCACTTTACTATAAATGAAAAGATCACGACAACATCTTTATAGCGAGTTATCAAAGGGGATACCGCGCTATAGACAATTTTCAAGAAAAACAAATGTTTTATTATACAACCCTATCAGCGGGCTATCAACACTGATATGGCGCAAGTGCCAACTGAAAATTTTTTGCAAATTGCTGAATAGCCTTATTTTTGGAAAATTAATATTTTCACATTCAAGAACCATTCCATTGACTCAAAACATATTGATATAAGATTAAAAACTATTAAATAATTCAAAACTCATTGAAATTATGATTAAAACCTTCCAGAAAACATTTTTTTAAAAATGGAATACTATATCGAAGTGATTTTAAAGGCTATTCAATTTTCTGAGTTTTAGTGCTGAGATTGATCGAGAAGTTACCCTACACACCAAAGATAAAACTATTGCATTAGACATGAGATATGTCTTCGTTCTTCGAGCTTGATCTTTGTAGACTTCGATACCTATTGTTTGATGTGTTGTTGATGATTAATTCAAGCTCTTAGAAAGAAAAAATAAAGGTGATGTTTTCTCTTACCGAGAACACTTCACATACTTACAGTTTAGAACAATAGATAGCCTTTGGAAATCTCAGCACAAAAGGAATAAAATGAAGAACTTGCGAAATAATGAGGTTATCTAGAAGACAGTTTGCAATTTTGATTCAGTTCGAAGGTTTTTTGGACAAATGCAAGAATAACGACTTTCTTCAATTTAAACATTCTTTGGAAAGCTCAGTCTAACTTGCAAAAATCGTGCGTGTTCTATCATTGAAAATCTGAGAATGAGGATTTTATAAAATTAGCAGTTGCTGGTTAAAGAGGAGAGAGTACAAAATCATTTGAATTCAAAACGTTGTTTAATCTAAAGTTGTTTTGGGCGTGCGAGACAATGGGAATCATCAAGGTGTTAGCAGAGAATATTTCAATTAAGATAACCAGGCAAAACTGTGTAAGGTATAGAAAAGTCGAGCAAGGAGAAGTGGCCACATTTTTCTCGTTAGAAATATCTGATTTTTGTCTCAAATGTGGATAGCGTTTTATTATTGGGTTGTGTATCACGTTGTCTATTGAAAGATAGCAGGTCGATATACAAAAACCTAAGAGCTCGAGTTTTTAATACTTTCCAATAGCGAGTTATCGAGGCCTATAGCGCGCTATTGCCCACTTTACTAAAAATGGAAATATCACGGCAACATCTTTATAACGAGTTACCGAAGGGGATAGCGCGCTATAGAAAATTTTCAAGAAAAATAAATGTTTTATTATACAACCCTATCAGCGGGCTATCAACACTGATAGGGCGCAAGTGCCAACTGGAAAATTTTTGCAAATTGCTGAATAGCCTTATTTTTGGAAAATTAGTATTTTGACACTCAAGAACCATTCCATTGACTCAAAACATATTGATATAAGATTAAAAACTATTAAATAATTAAAAACTCATTGAAATTATGATTACAACCATCCGGAAAACATTTTTTTTCAAAATGGAATACTATATCGAAGTGATTTTAAAGACTTTTCAATTTTTTGAGTTTTAGTGCTGAGATCGATCGAGAAGTGACCCTACGCACCAAAGATAAAACTATTGCATTGGACATGAGATATGTGTTCGTTCTTCGAGCTTGATCTTTGTAGACTTTGATACCTATTGTTTGATGTGTTGTTGATGATTAGTTCAAGCTCTAAGAAAGAAAAAATACAGGTGATGTTTTCTCTTACCGAGAACATTTTACATACTTACAGTTTAAAACAATATATAGGCTCTGGAAATCTCAGCACAAAAGGAATAAAATAAAGAACTTGCGAAATAATGAGGTTATCTTCAAGACAGTTTGCAATTTTGATTCAGTTCGAAGGTTGTTTGGACAAATGGAAGAATAACGACTTTCTTCGATTTAAACACTCTTTGGAAAGCTCAGTCTAACTTGCAAAAATCGTGCGTGTTCTATCATTGAAAATCAGAGAATGAGGGTTTTATAAAATTAGCAGTTGCTGGTTAAAGAGGAAGAGAGCACAAAATCATTTGAATTCAAAACGTTGTTTAATCTAAAGTTGTTTTGGGCGTGCGAGACAATGGGAATCATCAAGGTGTTAGCAGAGAATATTTCAATTAAGATAACCAGGCAAAACTGTGTAAGGTATAGAAAAGTCGAACAAGGAGAAGTGGCCACATTTTTCTCGTTAGAATTATCTGATTTTTGTTTCAAACGTGGATAGCGTTTTATTATTGGGTTGTGTATCACGTTGTCTATTGAAAGATAGCAGGTCGATATACAAAAACCTAAGAGCTCGAGTTTTTAAGACTTTCCAATAGCGAGTTATCGAGGCCTATAGCGCGCTATTGCCCACTTTACTAAAAATGGAAATATCACGGCAACATCTTTATAACGAGTTATCGAAGGGGATAGTGCGCTATAGAAAATTTTCAAGAAAAATAAATGTTTTATTATACAACCCCATCAGCGGGCTATCAACACTGATAGGGCGCAAGTGCCAACTGGAAAATTTTTGCAAATTGCTGAATAGCCTTATTTTTGGAAAATTAATATTTTTACACTAAAGAACCATTCCATTGACTCAAAACATATTGATATAAGATTAAAAACTATTAAATAATTCAAAACTCATTGAAATTATAATTAAAACCTTCCGTCAAAACAATTTTTTCAAAATGGAATACTATATCAAAGTAATTTTAAAGACTTTTCAATTTTCTGAGTTTTAGTGCTGAAATTGATCGAGAAGTTACCCTATACACCAAAGATAAAACTATTGCATTAGACATGAGATATGTCTTCGTTCTTCGAGCTTGATCTTTGTAGACTTCGATACCTATTGTTTGATGTGTTGTTGATGATTAGTTCAAGCTCTTAGAAAGAAAAAATACAGGTGATGTTTTCTCTTACCGAGAACACTTTACATACTTACAGTTTAAAACAATAGATAGCCTCTAGAAATCTCAGCACAAAAGGAATAAAATGAACAACTTGCGAAATAATGAGGTTATCTTCAAGACAGTTCGCAATTTTGATTCAGTTCGAAGGTTGTTTGGACAAATGCAAGAATAACGACTTTCTTCGATTTAAACACTCGGAAAGCTCAGTCTAACTTGCAAAAATCGTGCGTGTTCTATGATTGAAAATCATAGAATGAGGGTTTTATAAAATTAGCAGTTGCTTGTTAAAGAGGAAGAGAGTACAAAATCATTTGAATTCAAAACCTTGTTTAATCTAAAGTTGTTTTGGGCGTGCGAGACAATGGGTATCATCAAGGTGTTAGCAGAGAATATTTCAATTACGATAACTAGGCAAAACTGTGTAAGGTATAGAATAGTCGAGCAAGGAGAAGTGGCCACATTTTTCTCGTTAGAAATATCTGATTTTTGTCTCAAACGTGGATAGCGTGTTATTATTGGGTTGTGTATCATGTTCTCTATTCAAAGATAGCAGGTCGATAAACACAAACCCGAGAGCTCGAGTTTTTCAGACTTTCCGATAGCGAGTTATCAAGGCCTATAGCGCGCTATTGCCCACTTTACTATAAATGAAAAGATCACGACAATATCTTTATAGCGAGTTATCAAAAGGGATAGCGCGCTATAGACAATTTTCAAGAAAAACAAATGTTTTATTATACAACCTCTCAGCGGGCTATCAACATTGATAGGGCGCTAGTGCCAACTGAAAATTTTTTGCAAATTGCTGAATAGCCTTATTTTTGGAAAATTAATATTTTGACACTCAAGAACCATTCCATTGACTCAAAACATATTGATATAAGATTAAAAACTATTAAATAATTCAAAACTCATTAAAATTATGATTAAAACCTTCCGGAAAACATTTTTTTCAAAATGGAATACTATATCGGAGTGATTTTAAAGGCTTTTCAATTTTCTGAGTTTTAGTGCTGAAATTGATCGAGAAGTTACCCTACACACCAAAGATAAAACTATTGCATTAGACATGAGATATGCTTCCGTTTTTCGAGCTTGATCTTTGTAGACTTCGATACCTATTGTTTGATGTGTTGTTGATGATTAGTTCAAGCTCTTAGAAAGAAAAAATACAGGTGATGTTTTCTCTTACCGAGAACACTTTACATACTTACAGTTTAAAACAATAGATAGCCTCTAGAAATCTCAGCACAAAAGGAATAAAATGAAAAACTTGCGAAATAATGAGGTTATCTTCAAGACCGTTCGCAATTTTGATTCAGTTCGAAGGTTGTTTGGACAAATGCAAGAATAACGACCTTATTCGATTTAAACACTCTTTGGAAAGCTCAGTCTAACTTGCAAAAATCGTGCGTGTTCTATGATTGAAAATCAGAGAATGAGGGTTTTATAAAATTAGCAGTTGCTGGTTAAAGAGGAAGAGAGTACAAAATCATTTGAATTCAAAACGTTGTTTAATCTAAAGTTGTTTTGGGCGTGCGAGACAATGGGAATCATCAAGGTGTTCGCAGAGAATATTTGAATTACGATAACCAGGCAAAACTGTGTAAGGTATAGAAAAGTCGAGCAAGGAGAAGTGGCCACATTTTTCTCGTTAGAAATATCTGATTTTTGTCTCAAACGTGGATAGCGTGTTATTATTGGGTTGTGTATCATGTTCTCTATTGAAAGATTGCAGGTCGATATACACAAACCCGAGAGCTCGAGTTTTTCAGACTTTCCGATAGCGAGTTGTCAAGGCCTATAGCGCGCTATTGCCCACTTTACTATAAATGAAAAGATCACGACAACATCTTTATAGCGAGTTATCAAAAGGGATAGCGCGCTATAGACAATTTTCAAGAAAAACAAATGTTTTATTATACAACCTCTCAGCGGGCTATCAACATTGATAGGGCGCAAGTGCCAACTGAAAATTTTTTGCAAATTGCTGAATAGCCTTATTTTTGGAAAATTAATATTTTGACACTCAAGAACCATTCCATTGACTCAAAACATATTGATATAAGATTAAAAACTATTAAATAATTCAAAACTCATTGAAATTATGATTAAAACCTTCCGGAAAACATTTTTTTCAAAATGGAATACTATATCGGAGTGATTTTAAAGGCTTTTCAATTTTCTGAGTTTTAGTGCTGAAATTGATCGAGAAGTTACCCTACACACCAAAGATAAAACTATTGCATTAGACATGAGATATGCCTTCGTTTTTCGAGCTTGATCTTTGTAGACTTCGATACCTATTGTTTGATGTGTTGTTGATGATTAGTTCAAGCTCTTAGAAAGAAAAAATACAGGTGATGTTTTCTCTTACCGAGAACACTTTACATACTTACAGTTTAAAACAATAGATAGCCTCTAGAAATCTCAGCACAAAAGGAATAAAATGAAGAACTTGCGAAATAATGAGGTTATCTTCAAGACCGTTCGCAATTTTGATTCAGTTCGAAGGTTGTTTGGACAAATGCAAGAATAACGACCTTCTTCGATTTAAACACTCTTTGGAAAGCTCAGTCTAACTTGCAAAAATCGTGCGTGTTCTATGATTGAAAATCAGAGAATGAGGGTTTTATAAAATTAGCAGTTGCTGGTTAAAGAGGAAGAGAGTACAAAATCATTTGAATTCAAAACGTTGTTTAATCTAAAGTTGTTTTGGGCGTGCGAGACAATGGGAATCATCAAGGTGTTAGCAGAGAATATTTGAATTACGATAACCAGGCAAAACTGTGTAAGGTATAGAAAAGTCGAGCAAGGAGAAGTGGCCACATTTTTCTCGTTAGAAATATCTGATTTTTGTCTCAAACGTGGATAGCGTGTTATTATTGGGTTGTGTATCATGTTCTCTATTGAAAGATTGCAGGTCGATATACACAAACCCGAGAGCTCGAGTTTTTCAGACTTTCCGATAGCGAGTTATCAAGGCCTATAGCGCGCTATTGCCCACTTTACTATAAATGAAAAGATCACGACAACATCTTTATAGCGAGTTATCAAAGGGGATAGCGCGCTATAGACAATTTTCATGAAAAACAATTGTTTTATTATACAACCCTATCAGCGGGCTATCAACACTGATATGGCGCAAGTGCCAACTGAAATTTTTTTGCAAATTGCTGAATAGCCTTATTTTTGGAAAATTAATATTTTGACATTCAAGAACCATTCCATTGACTCAAAACATATTGATATAAGATTAAAAACTATTAAATAATTCAAAACTCATTGAAATTATGATTAAAACCTTCCAGAAAACATTTTTTTCAAAATGGAATACTATATCGAAGTGATTTTAAAGGCTTTTCAATTTTCTGAGTTTTTGTGCTGAGATTGATCGAGAAGTTACCCTACACACCAAAGATAAAACTATTGCATTAGACATGAGATATGCCTTCGTTCTTCGAGCTTGATCTTTGTAGACTTCGATACCTATTGTTTGATGTGTTGTTGATGATTAGTTCAAGCTCTTAGAAAGAAAAAATAAAGGTGATGTTTTCTCTTACCGAGAACACTTCACATACTTACAGTTTAGAACAATAGATAGCCTTTGGAAATCTCAGCACAAAAGGAATAAAATGAAGAACTTGCGAAATAATGAGGTTATCTTCAAGACCGTTCTCAATTTTGATTCAGTTCGAAGGTTGTTTGGACAAATGCAAGAATAACGACCTTCTTCGATTTAAACACTCTTTGGAAAGCTCAGTCTAACTTGCAAAAATCGTGCGTGTTCTATGATTGAAAATCAGAGAATGAGGGTTTTATAAAATTAGCAGTTGCTGGTTAAAGAGGAAGAGAGTACAAAATCATTTGAATTCAAAACGTTGTTTAATCTAAAGTTGTTTTGGGCGTGCGAGACAATGGGAATCATCAAGGTGTTAGCAGAGAATATTTGAATTACGATAACCAGGCAAAACTGTGTAAGGTATAGAAAAGTCGAGCAAGGAGAAGTGGCAACATTTTTCTCGTTAGAAATAACTGATTTTTGTCTCAAACGTGGATAGCGTGTTATTATTGGGTTGTGTATCAAGTTCTCTATTGAAAGATTGCAGGTCGATATACACAAACCCGAGAGCTCGAGTTTTTCAGACTTTCCGATAGCGAGTTATCAAGGCCTATAGCGCGCCATTGCCCAATTTACTATAAATGAAAAGATCACGACAACATCTTTATAGCGAGTTATCAAAAGGGATAGCGCTATAGACAATTTTCAAGAAAAACAATTGTTTTATTATACAACCCTATCAGCGGGCTATCAACACTGATATGGCGCAAGTGCCAACTGAAATTTTTTTGCAAATTGCTGAATAGCCTTATTTTTGGAAAATTAATATTTTGACATTCAAGAACCATTCCATTGACTCAAAACATATTGATATAAGATTAAAAACTATTAAATAATTCAAAACTCATTGAAATTATGATTAAAACCTTCCAGAAAACATTTTTTTCAAAATGGAATACTATATCGAAGTGATTTTAAAGGCTTTTCAATTTTCTGAGTTTTAGTGCTGAGATTGATCGAGAAGTTACCCTACACACCAAAGATAAAACTATTGCATTAGACATGAGATATGTCTTCGTTCTTCGAGCTTGATCTTTGTAGACTTCGATACCTATTGTTTGATGTGTTGTTGATGATTAGTTCAAGCTCTTTGAAAGAAAAAATAAAGGTGATGTTTTCTCTTACCGAGAACACTTCACATACTTACAGTTTAGAACAATAGATAGCCTTTGGAAATCTCAGCACAAAAGGAATAAAATGAAGAACTTGCGAAATAATGAGGTTATCTAGAAGACAGTTTGCAATTTTGATTCAGTTCGAAGGTTGTTTGGACAAATGCAAGAATAACGACTTTCTTCAATTTAAACACTCTTTGGAAAGCTCAGTCTAACTTGCAAAAATCGTGCGTGTTCTATCATTGAAAATCAGAGAATGAGGATTTTATAAAATTAGCAGTTGCTGGTTAAAGAGGAAGAGAGTACAAAATCATTTGAATTCAAAACGTTGTCTAATCTAAAGTTGTTTTGGGCGTGCGAGACAATGGGAATCATCAAGGTGTTAGCAGAGAATATTTGAATTACGATAACCAGGCAAAACTGTGTAAGGTATAGAAAAGTCGAGCAAGGAGAAGTGGCCACATTTTTCTCGTTAGAAATATCTGATTTTTGTCTCAAACGTGGATAGCGTGTTATTATTGGGTTGTGTACCATGTTCTCTATTGAAAGATAGCAGGTCGATAAACACAAACCCGAGAGCTCGAGTTTTTCAGACTTTCTGATAGCGAGTTATCAAGGCCTATAGCGCGCTATTGCCACTTTACTATAAATGAAAAGATCACGACAACATCTTTATAGCGAGTTATCAAAAGGGATAGCGCGCTATAGACAATTTTCAAGAAAAACAAATGTTTTATTATACAACCTCTCAGCGGGCTATCAACATTGATAGGGCGCAAGTGCCAACTGAAAATTTTTTGCAAATTGCTGAATAGCCTTATTTTTGGAAAATTAATATTTTGACACTCAAGAACCATTCCATTGACTCAAAACATATTGATATAAGATTAAAAACTATTAAATAATTCAAAACTCATTGAAATTAAGATTAAAACCTTCCGGAAAACATTTTTTTCAAAATGGAATACTATATCGGAGTGATTTTAAAGGCTTTTCAATTTTCTGAGTTTTAGTGCTGAAATTGATCGAGAAGTTACCCTACACACCAAAGATAAAACTATTGCATTAGACATGAGATATGCCTTCGTTTTTCGAGCTTGATCTTTGTAGACTTCAATACCTATTGTTTGATGTGTTGTTGATGATTAGTTCAAGCTCTTAGAAAGAAAAAATACAGGTGATGTTTTCTCTTACCGAGAACACTTTACATACTTACAGTTTAAAACAATAGATAGCCTCTAGAAATCTCAGCACAAAAGGAATAAAATGAAGAACTTGCGAAATAATGAGGTTATCTTCAAGACCGTTCGCAATTTTGATTCAGTTCGAAGGTTGTTTGGACAAATGCAAGAATAACGACCTTCTTCGATTTAAACACTCTTTGGAAAGCTCAGTCTAACTTGCAAATATCGTGCGTGTTCTATGATTGAAAATCAGAGAATGAGGGTTTTATAAAATTAGCAGTTGCTGGTTAAAGAGGAAGAGAGTACAAAATCATTTGAATTCAAAACGTTGTTTAATCTAAAGTTGTTTTGGGCGTGCGAGACAATGGGAATCATCAAGGTGTTAGCAGAGAATATTTGAATTACGATAACCAGGCAAAACTGTGTAAGGTATAGAAAAGTCGAGCAAGGAGAAGTGGCCACATTTTTCTCGTTAGAAATATCTGATTTTTGTCTCAAACGTGGATAGCGTGTTATTATTGGGTTGTGTATCATGTTCTCTATTGAAAGATTGCAGGTCGATATACACAAACCCGAGAGCTCGAGTTTTTCAGACTTTCCGATAGCGAGTTATCAAGGCCTATAGCGCGCTATTGCCCACTTTACTATAAATGAAAAGATCACGACAACATCTTTATAGCGAGTTATCAAAAGGGATAGCGCGCTATAGACAATTTTCAAGAAAAACAAATGTTTTATTATACAACCTCTCAGCGGGCTATCAACATTGATAGGGCGCAAGTGCCAACTGAAAATTTTTTGCAAATTGCTGAATAGCCTTATTTTTGGAAAATTAATATTTTGACACTCAAGAACCATTCCATTGACTCAAAACATATTGATATAAGATTAAAAACTATTAAATAATTCAAAACTCATTGAAATTATGATTAAAACCTTCCGGAAAACATTTTTTTCAAAATGGAATACTATATCGGAGTGATTTTAAAGGCTTTTCAATTTTCTGAGTTTTAGTGCTGAAATTGATCGAGAAGTTACCCTACACACCAAAGATAAAACTATTGCATTAGACATGAGATATGCCTTCGTTTTTCGAGCTTGATCTTTGTAGACTTTGATACCTATTGTTTGATGTGTTGTTGATGATTAGTTCAAGCTCTTAGAAAGAAAAAATACAGGTGTTGTTTTCTCTTACCGAGAACACTTTACATACTTACAGTTTAAAACAATAGATAGCCTCTAGAAATCTCAGCACAAAAGGAATAAAATGAAGAACTTGAGAAATAATGAGGTTATCTTCAAGACCGTTCGCAATTTTGATTCAGTTCGAAGGTTATTTGGACAAATGCAAGAATAACGACCTTCTTCGATTTAAACACTCTTTGGAAAGCTCAGTCTAACTTGCAAAAATCGTGCGTGTTCTATGATTGAAAATCAGAGAATGAGGGTTTTATAAAATTAGCAGTTGCTGGTTAAAGAGGAAGAGAGTACAAAATCATTTGAATTCAAAACGTTGTTTAATCTAAAGTTGTTTTGGGCGTGCGAGACAATGGGAATCATCAAGGTGTTAGCAGAGAATATTTGAATTACGATAACCAGGCAAAACTGTGTAAGGTATAGAAAAGTCGAGCAAGGAGAAGTGGCCACATTTTTCTCGTTAGAAATATATGATTTTTGTCTCAAACGTGGATAGCGTGTTATTATTGGGTTGTGTATCATGTTCTCTATTGAAAGATTGCAGGTCGATATACACAAACCCGAGAGCTCGAGTTTTTCAGACTTTCCGATAGCGAGTTATCAGGGCCTATAGCGCGCTATTGCCCACTTTACTATAAATGAAAAGATCACGACAACATCTTTATAGCGAGTTATCAAAGGGGATAGCGCGCTATAGACAATTTTCATGAAAAACAATTGTTTTATTATACAACCCTATCAGCGGGCTATCAACACTGATATGGCGCAAGTGCCAACTGAATTTTTTTTGCAAATTGCTGAATAGCCTTATTTTTGGAAAATTAATATTTTGACATTCAAGAACCATTCCATTGACTCAAAACATATTGATATAAGATTAAAAACTATTAAATAATTCAAAACTCATTGAAATTATGATTAAAACCTTCCAGAAAACATTTTTTTCAAAATGGAATACTATATCGAAGTGATTTTAAAGGCTTTTCAATTTTCTGAGTTTTTGTGCTGAGATTGATCGAGAAGTTACCCTACACACCAAAGATAAAACTATTGCATTAGACATGAGATATGCCTTCGTTCTTCGAGCTTGATCTTTGTAGACTTCGATACCTATTGTTTGATGTGTTGTTGATGATTAGTTCAAGCTCTTAGAAAGAAAAAATAAAGGTGATGTTTTCTCTTACCGAGAACACTTCACATACTTACAGTTTAGAACAATAGATAGCCTTTGGAAATCTCAGCACAAAAGGAATAAAATGAAGAACTTGCGAAATAATGAGGTTATCTTCAAGACCGTTCGCAATTTTGATTCAGTTCGAAGGTTGTTTGGACAAATGCAAGAATAACGACCTTCTTCGATTTAAACACTCTTTGGAAAGCTCAGTCTAACTTGCAAAAATCGTGCGTGTTCTATGATTGAAAATCAGAGAATGAGGGTTTTATAAAATTAGCAGTTGCTGGTTAAAGAGGAAGAGAGTACAAAATCATTTGAATTCAAAACGTTGTTTAATCTAAAGTTGTTTTGGGCGTGCGAGACAATGGGAATCATCAAGGTGTTAGCAGAGAATATTTGAATTACGATAACCAGGCAAAACTGTGTAAGGTATAGAAAAGTCGAGCAAGGAGAAGTGGCCACATTTTTCTCGTTAAAAATATCTGATTTTTGTCTCAAACGTGGATAGCGTTTTATTATTGGGTTGTGTATCACGTTGTCTATTGAAAGATAGCAGGTCGATATACAAAAACCTAAGAGCTCGAGTTTTTAAGACTTTCCGATAGCGAGTTATCGAGGCCTATAGCGCGCTATTGCCCACTTTACTATAAATGAAAAGATCACGACAACATCTTTATAGCGAGTTATCAAAGGGGATAACGCGCTATAGACAATTTTCAAGAAAAACAAATGTTTTATTATACAACCGTATCAGCGGGCTATCAACACTGATACGGCGCAAGTGCCAACTGGAAAATTTTTGGAAATTGCTGAATAGCCTTATTTTTGGAAAATTAATATTTTGACACTCAAGAACCATTCCATTGACTCAAAACATATTGATATAAGATTAAAAACTATTAAATAATTCAAAACTCATTGAAATTATGATTAAAACCTTCCGGAAAACATTTTTTTCAAAATGGAATACTATATCGGAGTGATTTTAAAGGCTTTTCAATTTTCTGAGTTTTAGTGCTGAAATTGATCGAGAAGTTACCCTACACACCAAAGATAAAACTATTGCATTAGACATGAGATATGCCTTCGTTTTTCGAGCTTGATCTTTGTAGACTTCGATACCTATTGTTTGATGTGTTGTTGATGATTAGTTCAAGCTCTTAGAAAGAAAAAATACAGGTGTTGTTTTCTCTTACCGAGAACACTTTACATACTTACAGTTTAAAACAATAGATAGCCTCTAGAAATCTCAGCACAAAAGGAATAAAATGAAGAACTTGAGAAATAATGAGGTTATCTTCAAGACCGTTCGCAATTTTGATTCAGTTCGAAGGTTATTTGGACAAATGCAAGAATAACGACCTTCTTCGATTTAAACACTCTTTGGAAAGCTCAGTCTAACTTGCAAAAATCGTGCGTGTTCTATGATTGAAAATCAGAGAATGAGGGTTTTATAAAATTAGCAGTTGCTGGTTAAAGAGGAAGAGAGTACAAAATCATTTGAATTCAAAACGTTGTTTAATCTAAAGTTGTTTTGGGCGTGCGAGACAATGGGAATCATCAAGGTGTTAGCAGAGAATATTTGAATTACGATAACCAGGCAAAACTGTGTAAGGTATAGAAAAGTCGAGCAAGGAGAAGTGGCCACATTTTTCTCGTTAGAAATATATGATTTTTGTCTCAAACGTGGATAGCGTGTTATTATTGGGTTGTGTATCATGTTCTCTATTGAAAGATTGCAGGTCGATATACACAAACCCGAGAGCTCGAGTTTTTCAGACTTTCCGATAGCGAGTTATCAGGGCCTATAGCGCGCTATTGCCCACTTTACTATAAATGAAAAGATCACGACAACATCTTTATAGCGAGTTATCAAAGGGGATAGCGCGCTATAGACAATTTTCATGAAAAACAATTGTTTTATTATACAACCCTATCAGCGGGCTATCAACACTGATATGGCGCAAGTGCCAACTGAATTTTTTTTGCAAATTGCTGAATAGCCTTATTTTTGGAAAATTAATATTTTGACACTCAAGAACCATTCCATTGACTCAAAACATATTGATATAAGATTAAAAACTATTAAATAATTCAAAACTCATTGAAATTATGATTAAAACCTTCCAGAAAACATTTTTTTCAAAATGGAATACTATATCGAAGTGATTTTAAAGGCTTTTCAATTTTCTGAGTTTTTGTGCTGAGATTGATCGAGAAGTTACCCTACACACCAAAGATAAAACTATTGCATTAGACATGAGATATGCCTTCGTTCTTCGAGCTTGATCTTTGTAGACTTCGATACCTATTGTTTGATGTGTTGTTGATGATTAGTTCAAGCTCTTAGAAAGAAAAAATAAAGGTGATGTTTTCTCTTACCGAGAACACTTCACATACTTACAGTTTAGAAGAATAGATAGCCTTTGGAAATCTCAGCACAAAAGGAATAAAATGAAGAACTTGCGAAATAATGAGGTTATCTTCAAGACCGTTCGCAATTTTGATTCAGTTCGAAGGTTGTTTGGACAAATGCAAGAATAACGACCTTCTTCGATTTAAACACTCTTTGGAAAGCTCAGTCTAACTTGCAAAAATCGTGCGTGTTCTATGATTGAAAATCAGAGAATGAGGGTTTTATAAAATTAGCAGTTGCTGGTTAAAGAGGAAGAGAGTACAAAATCATTTGAATTCAAAACGTTGTTTAATCTAAAGTTGTTTTGGGCGTGCGAGACAATGGGAATCATCAAGGTGTTAGCAGAGAATATTTGAATTACGATAACCAGGCAAAACTGTGTAAGGTATAGAAAAGTCGAGCAAGGAGAAGTGGCCACATTTTTCTCGTTAAAAATATCTGATTTTTGTCTCAAACGTGGATAGCGTTTTATTATTGGGTTGTGTATCACGTTGTCTATTGAAAGATAGCAGGTCGATATACAAAAACCTAAGAGCTCGAGTTTTTAAGACTTTCCGATAGCGAGTTATCGAGGCCTATAGCGCGCTATTGCCCACTTTACTATAAATGAAAAGATCACGACAACATCTTTATAGCGAGTTATCAAAGGGGATAACGCGCTATAGACAATTTTCAAGAAAAACAAATGTTTTATTATACAACCGTATCAGCGGGCTATCAACACTGATACGGCGCAAGTGCCAACTGGAAAATTTTTGGAAATTGCTGAATAGCCTTATTTTTGGAAAATTAATATTTTGACACTCAAGAACCATTCCATTGACTCAAAACATATTGATATAAGATTAAAAACTATTAAATAATTCAAAACTCATTGAAATTATGATTAAAACCTTCCGGAAAACATTTTTTTCAAAATGGAATACTATATCGGAGTGATTTTAAAGGCTTTTCAATTTTCTGAGTTTTAGTGCTGAAATTGATCGAGAAGTTACCCTACACACCAAAGATAAAACTATTGCATTAGACATGAGATATGCCTTCGTTTTTCGAGCTTGATCTTTGTAGACTTCGATACCTATTGTTTGATGTGTTGTTGATGATTAGTTCAAGCTCTTAGAAAGAAAAAATACAGGTGTTGTTTTCTCTTACCGAGAACACTTTACATACTTACAGTTTAAAACAATAGATAGCCTCTAGAAATCTCAGCACAAAAGGAATAAAATGAAGAACTTGAGAAATAATGAGGTTATCTTCAAGACCGTTCGCAATTTTGATTCAGTTCGAAGGTTGTTTGGACAAATGCAAGAATAACGACCTTCTTCGATTTAAACACTCTTTGGAAAGCTCAGTCTAACTTGCAAAAATCGTGCGTGTTCTATGATTGAAAATCAGAGAATGAGGGTTTTATAAAATTAGCAGTTGCTGGTTAAAGAGGAAGAGAGTACAAAATCATTTGAATTCAAAACGTTGTTTAATCTAAAGTTGTTTTGGGCGTGCGAGACAATGGGAATCATCAAGGTGTTAGCAGAGAATATTTGAATTACGATAACCAGGCAAAACTGTGTAAGGTATAGAAAAGTCGAGCAAGGAGAAGTGGCCACATTTTTCTCGTTAGAAATATCTGATTTTTGTCTCAAACGCGGATAGCGTGTTATTATTGGGTTGTGTATCATGTTCTCTATTGAAAGATTGCAGGTCGATTTACGCAAACCCGAGAGCTCGAGTTTTTCAGACTTTCCGATAGCGAGTTATCAAGGCCTATAGCGCGCTATTGCCCACTTTACTATAAATGAAAAGATCACGACAACATCTTTATAGCGAGTTATCAAAGGGGATAACGCGCTATAGACAATTTTCAAGAAAAACAAATGTTTTATTATACAACCCTATCAGCGGGCTATCAACACTGATATGGCGCAAGTGCCAACTGAAAATTTTTTGCAAATTGCTGAATAGCCTTATTTTTGGAAAATTAATATTTTGACATTCAAGAACCATTCCATTGACTCAAAACATATTGATATAAGATTAAAAACTATTAAATAATTCAAAACTCATTGAAATTATGATTAAAACCTTCCAGAAACATTTTTTTCAAAATGGAATACTATATCGAAGTGATTTTAAAGGCTTTTCAATTTTCTGAGTTTTAGTGCTGAGATTGATCGAGAAGTTACCCTACACACCAAAGATAAAACTATTGCATTAGACATGAGATATGTCTTCGTTCTTCGAGCTTGATCTTTGTAGACTTCAATACCTATTGTTTGATGTGTTGTTGATGATTAGTTCAAGCCCTTAGAAAGAAAAAATAAAGGTGATGTTTTCTCTTACCGAGAACACTTCACATACTTACAGTTTAGAACAATAGATAGCCTTTGGAAATCTCAGCACAAAAGGAATAAAATGAAGTACTTGCGAAATAATGAGGTTATCTTCAAGACCGTTCGCAATTTTGATTCAGTTCGAAGGTTGTTTGGACAAATGCAAGAATAACGACCTTCTTCGATCTAAACACTCTTTGGAAAGCTCAGTCTAACTTGCAAAAATCGTGCGTGTTCTATGATTGAAAATCAGAGAATGAGGGTTTTATAAAATTAGCAGTTGCTGGTTAAAGAGGAATAGAGTACAAAATCATTTGAATTCAAAACGTTGTTTAATCTAAAGTTGTTTTGGGCGTGCGAGACAATGGGAATCATCAAGGTGTTAGCAGAGAATATTTGAATTACGATAACCAGGCAAAACTGTGTAAGGTATAGAAAAGTCGAGCAAGGAGAAGTGGCCACATTTTTCTCGTTAAAAATATCTGATTTTTGTCTCAAACGTGGATAGCGTTTTATTATTGGGTTGTGTATCACGTTGTCTATTGAAAGATAGCAGGTCGATATACAAAAACCTAAGAGCTCGAGTTTTTAAGACTTTCCGATAGCGAGTTATCGAGGCCTATAGCGCGCTATTGCCCACTTTACTATAAATGAAAAGATCACGACAACATCTTTATAGCGAGTTATCAAAGGGGATAACGCGCTATAGACAATTTTCAAGAAAAACAAATGTTTTATTATACAACCGTATCAGCGGGCTATCAACACTGATACGGCGCAAGTGCCAACTGGAAAATTTTTGGAAATTGCTGAATAGCCTTATTTTTGGAAAATTAATATTTTGACACTCAAGAACCATTCCATTGACTCAAAACATATTGATTTAAGATTAAAAACTATTAAATAATTCAAAACTCATTGAAATTATGATTAAAACCTTCCGGAAAACATTTTTTTCAAAATGGAATACTATATCGGAGTGATTTTAAAGGCTTTTCAATTTTCTGAGTTTTAGTGCTGAAATTGATCGAGAAGTTACCCTACACACCAAAGATAAAACTATTGCATTAGACATGAGATATGCCTTCGTTCTTCGAGCTTGATCTTTGTAGACTTCGATACCTATTGTTTGATGTGTTGTTGATGATTAGTTCAAGCTCTTAGAAAGAAAAAATACAGGTGATGTTTTCTCTTACCGAGAACACTTTACATACTTACAGTTTAAAACAATAGATAGCCTCTAGAAATCTCAGCACAAAAGGAATAAAATGAAGAACTTGCAAAATAATGAGGTTATCTTCAAGACCGTTCGCAATTTTGATTCAGTTCGAAGGTTGTTTGGACAAATGCAAGAATAACGACCTTCTTCGATTTAAACACTCTTTGGAAAGCTCAGTCTAACTTGCAAAAATCGTGCGTGTTCTATGATTGAAAATCAGAGAATGAGGGTTTTATAAAATTAGCAGTTGCTGGTTAAAGAGGAAGAGAGTACAAAATCATTTGAATTCAAAACGTTGTTTAATCTAAAGTTGTTTTGGGCGTGCGAGACAATGGGAATCATCAAGGTGTTAGCAGAGAATATTTGAATTACGATAACCAGGCAAAACTGTGTAAGGTATAGAAAAGTCGAGCAAGGAGAAGTGGCCACATTTTTCTCGTTAGAAATATCTGATTTTTGTCTCAAACGCGGATAGCGTGTTATTATTGGGTTGTGTATCATGTTCTCTATTGAAAGATTGCAGGTCGATTTACGCAAACCCGAGAGCTCGAGTTTTTCAGACTTTCCGATAGCGAGTTATCAAGGCCTATAGCGCGCTATTGCCCACTTTACTATAAATGAAAAGATCACGACAACATCTTTATAGCGAGTTATCAAAGGGGATAACGCGCTATAGACAATTTTCAAGAAAAACAAATGTTTTATTATACAACCCTATCAGCGGGCTATCAACACTGATATGGCGCAAGTGCCAACTGAAAATTTTTTGCAAATTGCTGAATAGCCTTATTTTTGGAAAATTAATATTTTGACATTCAAGAACCATTCCATTGACTCAAAACATATTGATATAAGATTAAAAACTATTAAATAATTCAAAACTCATTGAAATTATGATTAAAACCTTCCAGAAACATTTTTTTCAAAATGGAATACTATATCGAAGTGATTTTAAAGGCTTTTCAATTTTCTGAGTTTTAGTGCTGAGATTGATCGAGAAGTTACCCTACACACCAAAGATAAAACTATTGCATTAGACATGAGATATGTCTTCGTTCTTCGAGCTTGATCTTTGTAGACTTCGATACCTATTGTTTGATGTGTTGTTGATGATTAGTTCAAGCCCTTAGAAAGAAAAAATAAAGGTGATGTTTTCTCTTACCGAGAACACTTCACATACTTACAGTTTAGAACAATAGATAGCCTTTGGAAATCTCAGCACAAAAGGAATAAAATGAAGTACTTGCGAAATAATGAGGTTATCTTCAAGACCGTTCGCAATTTTGATTCAGTTCGAAGGTTGTTTGGACAAATGCAAGAATAACGACCTTCTTCGATCTAAACACTCTTTGGAAAGCTCAGTCTAACTTGCAAAAATCGTGCGTGTTCTATGATTGAAAATCAGAGAATGAGGGTTTTATAAAATTAGCAGTTGCTGGTTAAAGAGGAATAGAGTACAAAATCATTTGAATTCAAAACGTTGTTTAATCTAAAGTTGTTTTGGGCGTGCGAGACAATGGGAATCATCAAGGTGTTAGCAGAGAATATTTGAATTACGATAACCAGGCAAAACTGTGTAAGGTATAGAAAAGTCGAGCAAGGAGAAGTGGCCACATTTTTCTCGTTAAAAATATCTGATTTTTGTCTCAAACGTGGATAGCGTTTTATTATTGGGTTGTGTATCACGTTGTCTATTGAAAGATAGCAGGTCGATATACAAAAACCTAAGAGCTCGAGTTTTTAAGACTTTCCGATAGCGAGTTATCGAGGCCTATAGCGCGCTATTGCCCACTTTACTATAAATGAAAAGATCACGACAACATCTTTATAGCGAGTTATCAAAGGGGATAACGCGCTATAGACAATTTTCAAGAAAAACAAATGTTTTATTATACAACCGTATCAGCGGGCTATCAACACTGATACGGCGCAAGTGCCAACTGGAAAATTTTTGGAAATTGCTGAATAGCCTTATTTTTGGAAAATTAATATTTTGACACTCAAGAACCATTCCATTGACTCAAAACATATTGATTTAAGATTAAAAACTATTAAATAATTCAAAACTCATTGAAATTATGATTAAAACCTTCCGGAAAACATTTTTTTCAAAATGGAATACTATATCGGAGTGATTTTAAAGGCTTTTCAATTTTCTGAGTTTTAGTGCTGAAATTGATCGAGAAGTTACCCTACACACCAAAGATAAAACTATTGCATTAGACATGAGATATGCCTTCGTTCTTCGAGCTTGATCTTTGTAGACTTCGATACCTATTGTTTGATGTGTTGTTGATGATTAGTTCAAGCTCTTAGAAAGAAAAAATACAGGTGATGTTTTCTCTTACCGAGAACACTTTACATACTTACAGTTTAAAACAATAGATAGCCTCTAGAAATCTCAGCACAAAAGGAATAAAATGAAGAACTTGCAAAATAATGAGGTTATCTTCAAGACCGTTCGCAATTTTGATTCAGTTCGAAGGTTGTTTGGACAAATGCAAGAATAACGACCTTCTTCGATTTAAACACTCTTTGGAAAGCTCAGTCTAACTTGCAAAAATCGTGCGTGTTCTATGATTGAAAATCAGAGAATGAGGGTTTTATAAAATTAGCAGTTGCTGGTTAAAGAGGAAGAGAGTACAAAATCATTTGAATTCAAAACGTTGTTTAATCTAAAGTTGTTTTGGGCGTGCGAGACAATGGGAATCATCAAGGTGTTAGCAGAGAATATTTGAATTACGATAACCAGGCAAAACTGTGTAAGGTATAGAAAAGTCGAGCAAGGAGAAGTGGCCACATTTTTCTCGTTAGAAATATCTGATTTTTGTCTCAAACGCGGATAGCGTGTTATTATTGGGTTGTGTATCATGTTCTCTATTGAAAGATTGCAGGTCGATTTACGCAAACCCGAGAGCTCGAGTTTTTCAGACTTTCCGATAGCGAGTTATCAAGGCCTATAGCGCGCTATTGCCCACTTTACTATAAATGAAAAGATCACGACAACATCTTTATAGCGAGTTATCAAAGGGGATAACGCGCTATAGACAATTTTCAAGAAAAACAAATGTTTTATTATACAACCCTATCAGCGGGCTATCAACACTGATATGGCGCAAGTGCCAACTGAAAATTTTTTGCAAATTGCTGAATAGCCTTATTTTTGGAAAATTAATATTTTGACATTCAAGAACCATTCCATTGACTCAAAACATATTGATATAAGATTAAAAACTATTAAATAATTCAAAACTCATTGAAATTATGATTAAAACCTTCCAGAAACATTTTTTTCAAAATGGAATACTATATCGAAGTGATTTTAAAGGCTTTTCAATTTTCTGAGTTTTAGTGCTGAGATTGATCGAGAAGTTACCCTACACACCAAAGATAAAACTATTGCATTAGACATGAGATATGTCTTCGTTCTTCGAGCTTGATCTTTGTAGACTTCGATACCTATTGTTTGATGTGTTGTTGATGATTAGTTCAAGCCCTTAGAAAGAAAAAATAAAGGTGATGTTTTCTCTTACCGAGAACACTTCACATACTTACAGTTTAGAACAATAGATAGCCTTTGGAAATCTCAGCACAAAAGGAATAAAATGAAGTACTTGCGAAATAATGAGGTTATCTTCAAGACCGTTCGCAATTTTGATTCAGTTCGAAGGTTGTTTGGACAAATGCAAGAATAACGACCTTCTTCGATCTAAACACTCTTTGGAAAGCTCAGTCTAACTTGCAAAAATCGTGCGTGTTCTATGATTGAAAATCAGAGAATGAGGGTTTTATAAAATTAGCAGTTGCTGGTTAAAGAGGAATAGAGTACAAAATCATTTGAATTCAAAACGTTGTTTAATCTAAAGTTGTTTTGGGCGTGCGAGACAATGGGAATCATCAAGGTGTTAGCAGAGAATATTTGAATTACGATAACCAGGCAAAACTGTGTAAGGTATAGAAAAGTCGAGCAAGGAGAAGTGGCCACATTTTTCTCGTTAAAAATATCTGATTTTTGTCTCAAACGTGGATAGCGTTTTATTATTGGGTTGTGTATCACGTTGTCTATTGAAAGATAGCAGGTCGATATACAAAAACCTAAGAGCTCGAGTTTTTAAGACTTTCCGATAGCGAGTTATCGAGGCCTATAGCGCGCTATTGCCCACTTTACTATAAATGAAAAGATCACGACAACATCTTTATAGCGAGTTATCAAAGGGGATAACGCGCTATAGACAATTTTCAAGAAAAACAAATGTTTTATTATACAACCGTATCAGCGGGCTATCAACACTGATACGGCGCAAGTGCCAACTGGAAAATTTTTGGAAATTGCTGAATAGCCTTATTTTTGGAAAATTAATATTTTGACACTCAAGAACCATTCCATTGACTCAAAACATATTGATTTAAGATTAAAAACTATTAAATAATTCAAAACTCATTGAAATTATGATTAAAACCTTCCGGAAAACATTTTTTTCAAAATGGAATACTATATCGGAGTGATTTTAAAGGCTTTTCAATTTTCTGAGTTTTAGTGCTGAAATTGATCGAGAAGTTACCCTACACACCAAAGATAAAACTATTGCATTAGACATGAGATATGCCTTCGTTCTTCGAGCTTGATCTTTGTAGACTTCGATACCTATTGTTTGATGTGTTGTTGATGATTAGTTCAAGCTCTTAGAAAGAAAAAATACAGGTGATGTTTTCTCTTACCGAGAACACTTTACATACTTACAGTTTAAAACAATAGATAGCCTCTAGAAATCTCAGCACAAAAGGAATAAAATGAAGAACTTGCGAAATAATGAGGTTATCTTCAAGACCGTTCGCAATTTTGATTCAGTTCGAAGGTTGTTTGGACAAATGCAAGAATAACGACCTTCTTCGATTTAAACACTCTTTGGAAAGCTCAGTCTAACTTGCAAAAATCGTGCGTGTTCTATGATTGAAAATCAGAGAATGAGGGTTTTATAAAATTAGCAGTTGCTGGTTAAAGAGGAAGAGAGTACAAAATCATTTGAATTCAAAACGTTGTTTAATCTAAAGTTGTTTTGGGCGTGCGAGACAATGGGAATCATCAAGGTGTTAGCAGAGAATATTTGAATTACGATAACCAGGCAAAACTGTGTAAGGTATAGAAAAGTCGAGCAAGGAGAAGTGGCCACATTTTTCTCGTTAGAAATATCTGATTTTTGTCTCAAACGCGGATAGCGTGTTATTATTGGGTTGTGTATCATGTTCTCTATTGAAAGATTGCAGGTCGATATACACAACCCCGAGAGCTCGAGTTTTTCAGACTTTCCGATAGCGAGTTATCAAGGCCTATAGCGCGCTATTGCCGACTTTACTATAAATGAAAAGATCACGACAACATCTTTATAGCGAGTTATCAAAGGGGATAACGCGCTATAGACAATTTTCAAGAAAAACAAATGTTTTATTATACAACCCTATCAGCGGGCTATCAACACTGATATGGCGCAAGTGCCAACTGAAAATATTTTGCAAATTGCTGAATAGCCTTATTTTTGGAAAATTAATATTTTGACATTCAAGAACCATTCCATTGACTCAAAACATATTGATATAAGATTAAAAACTATTAAATAATTCAAAACTCATTGAAATTATGATTAAAACCTTCCAGAAACATTTTTTTCAAAATGGAATACTATATCGAAGTGATTTTAAAGGCTTTTCAATTTTCTGAGTTTTAGTGCTGAGATTGATCGAGAAGTTACCCTACACACCAAAGATAAAACTATTGCATTAGACATGAGATATGTCTTCGTTCTTCGAGCTTGATCTTTGTAGACTTCGATACCTATTGTTTGATGTGTTGTTGATGATTAGTTCAAGCCCTTAGAAAGAAAAAATAAAGGTGATGTTTTCTCTTACCGAGAACACTTCACATACTTACAGTTTAGAACAATAGATAGCCTTTGGAAATCTCAGCACAAAAGGAATAAAATGAAGAACTTGCGAAATAATGAGGTTATCTTGAAGACAGTTTGCAATTTTGATTCAGTTCGAAGGTTGTTTGGACAAATGCAAGAATAACGACTTTCTTCAATTTAAACACTCTTTGGAAAGCTCAGTCTAACTTGCAAAAATCGTGCGTGTTCTATGATTGAAAATCAGAGAATGAGGGTTTTATAAAATTAGCAGTTGCTGGTTAAAGAGGAAGAGAGTACAAAATCATTTGAATTCAAAACGTTGTTTAATCTAAAGTTGTTTTGGGCGTGCGAGACAATGGGAATCATCAAGGTGGTAGCAGAGAATATTTGAATTACGATAACCAGGCAAAACTGTGTAAGGTATAGAAAAGTCGAGCAAGGAGAAGTGGCCACATTTTTCTCGTTAAAAATATCTGATTTTTGTCTCAAACGTGGATAGCGTTTTATTATTGGGTTGTGTATCACGTTGTCTATTGAAAGATAGCAGGTCGATATACAAAAACCTAAGAGCTCGAGTTTTTAAGACTTTCCGATAGCGAGTTATCGAGGCCTATAGCGCGCTATTGCCCACTTTACTATAAATGAAAAGATCACGACAACATCTTTATAGCGAGTTATCAAAGGGGATAACGCGCTATAGACAATTTTCAAGAAAAACAAATGTTTTATTATACAACCGTATCAGCGGGCTATCAACACTGATACGGCGCAAGTGCCAACTGGAAAATTTTTGGAAATTGCTGAATAGCCTTATTTTTGGAAAATTAATATTTTGACACTCAAGAACCATTCCATTGACTCAAAACATATTGATTTAAGATTAAAAACTATTAAATAATTCAAAACTCATTGAAATTATGATTAAAACCTTCCGGAAAACATTTTTTTCAACATGGAATACTATATGGAAGTGATTTTAAAGACTTTTCAATTTTCTGAGTTTTAGTGCTGAGATTGATCGAGAAGTTACCCTACACACCAAAGATAAAACTATTGCATTAGACATGAGATATGCCTTCGTTCTTCGAGCTTGATCTTTGTAGACTTCGATACCTATTGTTTGATGTGTTGTTGATGATTAGTTCAAGCTCTTAGAAAGAAAAAATACAGGTGATGTTTTCTCTTACCGAGAACACTTTACATACTTACAGTTTAAAACAATAGATAGCCTCTAGAAATCTCAGCACAAAAGGAATAAAATGAAGAACTTGCGAAATAATGAGGTTATCTTCAAGACCGTTCGCAATTTTGATTCAGTTCGAAGGTTGTTTGGACAAATGCAAGAATAACGACCTTCTTCGATTTAAACACTCTTTGGAAAGCTCAGTCTAACTTGCAAAAATCGTGCGTGTTCTATGATTGAAAATCAGAGAATGAGGGTTTTATAAAATTAGCAGTTGCTGGTTAAAGAGGAAGAGAGTACAAAATCATTTGAATTCAAAACGTTGTTTAATCTAAAGTTGTTTTGGGCGTGCGAGACAATGGGAATCATCAAGGTGTTAGCAGAGAATATTTGAATTACGATAACCAGGCAAAACTGTGTAAGGTATAGAAAAGTCGAGCAAGGAGAAGTGGCCACATTTTTCTCGTTAGAAATATCTGATTTTTGTCTCAAACGCGGATAGCGTGTTATTATTGGGTTGTGTATCATGTTCTCTATTGAAAGATTGCAGGTCGATATACACAACCCCGAGAGCTCGAGTTTTTCAGACTTTCCGATAGCGAGTTATCAAGGCCTATAGCGCGCTATTGCCCACTTTACTATAAATGAAAAGATCACGACAACATCTTTATAGCGAGTTATCAAAGGGGATAACGCGCTATAGACAATTTTCAAGAAAAACAAATGTTTTATTATACAACCCTATCAGCGGGCTATCAACACTGATATGGCGCAAGTGCCAACTGAAAATATTTTGCAAATTGCTGAATAGCCTTATTTTTGGAAAATTAATATTTTGACATTCAAGAACCATTCCATTGACTCAAAACATATTGATATAAGATTAAAAACTATTAAATAATTCAAAACTCATTGAAATTATGATTAAAACCTTCCAGAAACATTTTTTTCAAAATGGAATACTATATCGAAGTGATTTTAAAGGCTTTTCAATTTTCTGAGTTTTAGTGCTGAGATTGATCGAGAAGTTACCCTACACACCAAAGATAAAACTATTGCATTAGACATGAGATATGTCTTCGTTCTTCGAGCTTGATCTTTGTAGACTTCGATACCTATTGTTTGATGTGTTGTTGATGATTAGTTCAAGCCCTTAGAAAGAAAAAATAAAGGTGATGTTTTCTCTTACCGAGAACACTTCACATACTTACAGTTTAGAACAATAGATAGCCTTTGGAAATCTCAGCACAAAAGGAATAAAATGAAGAACTTGCGAAATAATGAGGTTATCTTGAAGACAGTTTGCAATTTTGATTCAGTTCGAAGGTTGTTTGGACAAATGCAAGAATAACGACTTTCTTCAATTTAAACACTCTTTGGAAAGCTCAGTCTAACTTGCAAAAATCGTGCGTGTTCTATGATTGAAAATCAGAGAATGAGGGTTTTATAAAATTAGCAGTTGCTGGTTAAAGAGGAAGAGAGTACAAAATCATTTGAATTCAAAACGTTGTTTAATCTAAAGTTGTTTTGGGCGTGCGAGACAATGGGAATCATCAAGGTGGTAGCAGAGAATATTTGAATTACGATAACCAGGCAAAACTGTGTAAGGTATAGAAAAGTCGAGCAAGGAGAAGTGGCCACATTTTTCTCGTTAAAAATATCTGATTTTTGTCTCAAACGTGGATAGCGTTTTATTATTGGGTTGTGTATCACGTTGTCTATTGAAAGATAGCAGGTCGATATACAAAAACCTAAGAGCTCGAGTTTTTAAGACTTTCCGATAGCGAGTTATCGAGGCCTATAGCGCGCTATTGCCCACTTTACTATAAATGAAAAGATCACGACAACATCTTTATAGCGAGTTATCAAAGGGGATAACGCGCTATAGACAATTTTCAAGAAAAACAAATGTTTTATTATACAACCGTATCAGCGGGCTATCAACACTGATACGGCGCAAGTGCCAACTGGAAAATTTTTGGAAATTGCTGAATAGCCTTATTTTTGGAAAATTAATATTTTGACACTCAAGAACCATTCCATTGACTCAAAACATATTGATTTAAGATTAAAAACTATTAAATAATTCAAAACTCATTGAAATTATGATTAAAACCTTCCGGAAAACATTTTTTTCAAAATGGAATACTATATCGGAGTGATTTTAAAGGCTTTTCAATTTTCTGAGTTTTAGTGCTGAAATTGATCGAGAAGTTACCCTACACACCAAAGATAAAACTATTGCATTAGACATGAGATATGCCTTCGTTCTTCGAGCTTGATCTTTGTAGACTTCGATACCTATTGTTTGATGTGTTGTTGATGATTAGTTCAAGCTCTTAGAAAGAAAAAATACAGGTGATGTTTTCTCTTACCGAGAACACTTTACATACTTACAGTTTAAAACAATAGATAGCCTCTAGAAATCTCAGCACAAAAGGAATAAAATGAAGAACTTGCGAAATAATGAGGTTATCTTCAAGACCGTTCGCAATTTTGATTCAGTTCGAAGGTTGTTTGGACAAATGCAAGAATAACGACCTTCTTCGATTTAAACACTCTTTGGAAAGCTCAGTCTAACTTGCAAAAATCGTGCGTGTTCTATGATTGAAAATCAGAGAATGAGGGTTTTATAAAATTAGCAGTTGCTGGTTAAAGAGGAAGAGAGTACAAAATCATTTGAATTCAAAACGTTGTTTAATCTAAAGTTGTTTTGGGCGTGCGAGACAATGGGAATCATCAAGGTGTTAGCAGAGAATATTTGAATTACGATAACCAGGCAAAATTGTGTAAGGTATAGAAAAGTCGAGCAAGGAGAAGTGGCCACATTTTTCTCGTTAGAAATATCTGATTTTTGTCTCAAACGCGGATAGCGTGTTATTATTGGGTTGTGTATCATGTTCTCTATTGAAAGATTGCAGGTCGATATACACAAACCCGAGAGCTCGAGTTTTTCAGACTTTCCGATAGCGAGTTATCAGGGCCTATAGCGCGCTATTGCCCACTTTACTATAAATGAAAAGATCACGACAACATCTTTATAGCGAGTTATCAAAGGGGATAACGCGCTATAGACAATTTTCAAGAAAAACAAATGTTTTATTATACAACCCTATCAGCGGGCTATCAACACTGATATGGCGCAAGTGCCAACTGAAAATATTTTGCAAATTGCTGAATAGCCTTATTTTTGGAAAATTAATATTTTGACATTCAAGAACCATTCCATTGACTCAAAACATATTGATATAAGATTTAAAACTATTAAATAATTCAAAACTCATTGAAATTATGATTAAAACCTTCCAGAAACATTTTTTTCAAAATGGAATACTATATCGAAGTGATTTTAAAGGCTTTTCAATTTTCTGAGTTTTAGTGCTGAGATTGATCGAGAAGTTACCCTACACACCAAAGATAAAACTATTGCATTAGACATGAGATATGTCTTCGTTCTTCGAGCTTGATCTTTGTAGACTTCGATACCTATTGTTTGATGTGTTGTTGATGATTAGTTCAAGCCCTTAGAAAGAAAAAATAAAGGTGATGTTTTCTCTTACCGAGAACACTTCACATACTTACAGTTTAGAACAATAGATAGCCTTTGGAAATCTCAGCACAAAAGGAATAAAATGAAGAACTTGCGAAATAATGAGGTTATCTTGAAGACAGTTTGCAATTTTGATTCAGTTCGAAGGTTGTTTGGACAAATGCAAGAATAACGACTTTCTTCAATTTAAACACTCTTTGGAAAGCTCAGTCTAACTTGCAAAAATCGTGCGTGTTCTATGATTGAAAATCAGAGAATGAGGGTTTTATAAAATTAGCAGTTGCTGGTTAAAGAGGAAGAGAGTACAAAATCATTTGAATTCAAAACGTTGTTTAATCTAAAGTTGTTTTGGGCGTGCGAGACAATGGGAATCATCAAGGTGGTAGCAGAGAATATTTGAATTACGATAACCAGGCAAAACTGTGTAAGGTATAGAAAAGTCGAGCAAGGAGAAGTGGCCACATTTTTCTCGTTAAAAATATCTGATTTTTGTCTCAAACGTGGATAGCGTTTTATTATTGGGTTGTGTATCACGTTGTCTATTGAAAGATAGCAGGTCGATATACAAAAACCTAAGAGCTCGAGTTTTTAAGACTTTCCGATAGCGAGTTATCGAGGCCTATAGCGCGCTATTGCCCACTTTACTATAAATGAAAAGATCACGACAACATCTTTATAGCGAGTTATCAAAGGGGATAACGCGCTATAGACAATTTTCAAGAAAAACAAATGTTTTATTATACAACCGTATCAGCGGGCTATCAACACTGATACGGCGCAAGTGCCAACTGGAAAATTTTTGGAAATTGCTGAATAGCCTTATTTTTGGAAAATTAATATTTTGACACTCAAGAACCATTCCATTGACTCAAAACATATTGATTTAAGATTAAAAACTATTAAATAATTCAAAACTCATTGAAATTATGATTAAAACCTTCCGGAAAACATTTTTTTCAAAATGGAATACTATATCGGAGTGATTTTAAAGGCTTTTCAATTTTCTGAGTTTTAGTGCTGAAATTGATCGAGAAGTTACCCTACACACCAAAGATAAAACTATTGCATTAGACATGAGATATGCCTTCGTTCTTCGAGCTTGATCTTTGTAGACTTCGATACCTATTGTTTGATGTGTTGTTGATGATTAGTTCAAGCTCTTAGAAAGAAAAAATACAGGTGATGTTTTCTCTTACCGAGAACACTTTACATACTTACAGTTTAAAACAATAGATAGCCTCTAGAAATCTCAGCACAAAAGGAATAAAATGAAGAACTTGCGAAATAATGAGGTTATCTTCAAGACCGTTCGCAATTTTGATTCAGTTCGAAGGTTGTTTGGACAAATGCAAGAATAACGACCTTCTTCGATTTAAACACTCTTTGGAAAGCTCAGTCTAACTTGCAAAAATCGTGCGTGTTCTATGATTGAAAATCAGAGAATGAGGGTTTTATAAAATTAGCAGTTGCTGGTTAAAGAGGAAGAGAGTACAAAATCATTTGAATTCAAAACGTTGTTTAATCTAAAGTTGTTTTGGGCGTGCGAGACAATGGGAATCATCAAGGTGTTAGCAGAGAATATTTGAATTACGATAACCAGGCAAAATTGTGTAAGGTATAGAAAAGTCGAGCAAGGAGAAGTGGCCACATTTTTCTCGTTAGAAATATCTGATTTTTGTCTCAAACGCGGATAGCATGTTATTATTGGGTTGTGTATCATGTTCTCTATTGAAAGATTGCAGGTCGATATACACAAACCCGAGAGCTCGAGTTTTTCAGACTTTCCGATAGCGAGTTATCAGGGCCTATAGCGCGCTATTGCCCACTTTACTATAAATGAAAAGATCACGACAACATCTTTATAGCGAGTTATCAAAGGGGATAACGCGCTATAGACAATTTTCAAGAAAAACAAATGTTTTATTATACAACCCTACCAGCGGGCTATCAACACTGATATGGCGCAAGTGCCAACTGAAAATTTTTTGCAAATTGCTGAATAGCCTTATTTTTGGAAAATTAATATTTTGACATTCAAGAACCATTCCATTGACTCAAAACATATTGATATAAGATTAAAAACTATTAAATAATTCAAAACTCATTGAAATTATGATTAAAACCTTCCAGAAAACATTTTTTTCAAAATGGAATACTATATCGAAGTGATTTTAAAGGCTTTTCAATTTTCTGAGTTTTAGTGCTGAGATTGATCGAGAAGTTACCCTACACACCAAAGATAAAACTATTGCATTAGACATGAGATATGTCTTCGTTCTTCGAGCTTGATCTTTGTAGACTTCGATACCTATTGTTTGATGTGTTGTTGATGATTAGTTCAAGCCCTTAGAAAGAAAAAATAAAGGTGATGTTTTCTCTTACCGAGAACACTTCACATACTTACAGTTTAGAACAATAGATAGCCTTTGGAAATCTCAGCACAAAAGGAATAAAATGAAGAACTTGCGAAATAATGAGGTTATCTTGAAGACCGTTCGCAATTTTGATTCAGTTCGAAGGTTGTTTGGACAAATGCAAGAATAACGACCTTCTTCGATTTAAACACTCTTTGGAAAGCTCAGTCTAACTTGCAAAAATCGTGCGTGTTCTATGATTGAAAATCAGAGAATGAGGGTTTTATAAAATTAGCAGTTGCTGGTTAAAGAGGAAGAGAGTACAAAATCATTTGAATTCAAAACGTTGTTTAATCTAAAGTTGTTTTGGGCGTGCGAGACAATGGGAATCATCAAGGTGTTAGCAGAGAATATTTCAATTAAGATAACCAGGCAAAACTGTGTAAGGTATAGAAAAGTCGAGCAAGGAGAAGTGGCCACATTTTTCTCGTTAGAAATATCTGATTTTTGTCTCAAACGTGGATAGCGTTTTATTATTGGGTTGTGTATCACGTTGTCTATTGAAAGATAGCAGGTCGATATAAAAAAACCTAAGAGCTCGAGTTTTTAAGACTTTCCAATAGCGAGTTATCGAGGCCTATAGCGCGCTATTGCCCACTTTACTAAAAATGGAAATATCACGGCAACATCTTTATAACGAGTTATCGAAGGGGATAGCGCGCTATAGAAAATTTTCAAGAAAAATAAATGTTTTATTATACAACCGTATCAGCGGGCTATCAACACTGATACGGCGCAAGTGCCAACTGGAAAATTTTTGGAAATTGCTGAATAGCCTTATTTTTGGAAAATTAATATTTTGACACTCAAGAACCATTCCATTGACTCAAAACATATTGATTTAAGATTAAAAACTATTAAATAATTCAAAACTCATTGAAATTATGATTAAAACCTTCCGGAAAACATTTTTTTCAAAATGGAATACTATATCGGAGTGATTTTAAAGGCTTTTCAATTTTCTGAGTTTTAGTGCTGAAATTGATCGAGAAGTTACCCTACACACCAAAGATAAAACTATTGCATTAGACATGAGATATGCCTTCGTTCTTCGAGCTTGATCTTTGTAGACTTCGATACCTATTGTTTCATGTGTTGTTGATGATTAGTTCAAGCTCTTAGAAAGAAAAAATACAGGTGATGTTTTCTCTTACCAAGAACACTTCACATACTTACAGTTTAAAACAATAGATAGCCTCTGGAAATCTCAGCACAAAAGGAATGAAATGAAGAACTTGCGAAATAATGAGGTTATATTCAAGACAGTTTGCAATTTTGATTCAGTTCGAAGGTTTTTTGGACAAATGCGAGAATAACGACTATCTTCGATTTAATCACTTTTTGGAAAGCTCAGTCTAACTTGCAAAAATCGTGCGTGTTCTATCATTGAAAATCAGAGAATGAGGATTTTATAAAATTAGCAGTTGCTGGTTAAAGAGGAAGAGAGTACAAAATCATTTGAATTCAAAACGTTGTTTAATCTAAAGTTGTTTTGGGTGTGCGAGACAATGGGAATCATCAAGGTGTTAGCAGAGAATATTTCAATTAAGATAACCAGGCAAAACTGTGTAAGGTATAGAAAAGTCGAGCAAGGAGAAGTGGCCACATTTTTCTCGTTAGAAATATCTGATTTTTGTCTCAAACGTGGATAGCGTTTTATTATTGGGTTGTGTATCACGTTGTCTATTGAAAGATAGCAGGTCGATATACAAAAACCTAAGAGCTCGAGTTTTTAAGACTTTCCAATAGCGAGTTATCGAGGCCTATAGCGCGCTATTGCCCACTTTACTATAAATGAAAAGATCACGACAACATCTTTATAGCGAGTTATCAAAGGGGATAACGCGCTATAGACAATTTTCAAGAAAAACAAATGTTTTATTATACAACCGTATCAGCGGGCTATCAACACTGATACGGCGCAAGTGCCAACTGGAAAATTTTTGGAAATTGCTGAATAGCCTTATTTTTGGAAAATTAATATTTTGACACTCAAGAACCATTCCATTGACTCAAAACATATTGATTTAAGATTAAAAACTATTAAATAATTCAAAACTCATTGAAATTATGATTAAAACCTTCCGGAAAACATTTTTTTCAAAATGGAATACTATATCGGAGTGATTTTAAAGGCTTTTCAATTTTCTGAGTTTTAGTGCTGAAATTGATCGAGAAGTTACCCTACACACCAAAGATAAAACTATTGCATTAGACATGAGATATGCCTTCGTTTTTCGAGCTTGATCTTTGTAGACTTCGATACCTATTGTTTGATGTGTTGTTGATGATTAGTTCAAGCTCTTAGAAAGAAAAAATACAGGTGATGTTTTCTCTTACCAAGAACACTTCACATACTTACAGTTTAAAACAATAGATAGCCTCTGGAAATCTCAGCACAAAAGGAATGAAATGAAGAACTTGCGAAATAATGAGGTTATATTCAAGACAGTTTGCAATTTTGATTCAGTTCGAAGGTTTTTTGGACAAATGCGAGAATAACGACTATCTTCGATTTAATCACTTTTTGGAAAGCTCAGTCTAAAAAGCAAAAATCGTGCGTCTTCTATCTTTAAAAATCAGAGAATAAGGGTTTCATGAAATTAGCAATTGCTGGTTAAAGAGGAAGAGAGTACAAAATGATTTGAATTCAAAACGTTGTTTAATCTAAAGTTGTTTTGGGCGTGCGAGACAATGGGAATCATCAAGGTGTTAGCAGAGAATATTTCAATTAAGATAACCAGGCAAAACTGTGTAAGGTATAGAAAAGTCGAGCAAGGAGAAGTGGCCACATTTTTCTCGTTAGAAATATGTGATTTTTGTCTCAAACGCGGATAGCGTTTTATTATTGGGTTGTGTATCACGTTGTCTATTGAAAGATAGCAGGTCGATATACAAAAACCTAAGAGCTCGAGTTTTTAAGACTTTCCAATAGCGAGTTATCGAGGCCTATAGCGCGCTATTGCCCACGTTACTAAAAATGGAAATATCACGGCAACATCTTTATAACGAGTTATCGAAGGGGATAGCGCGCTATAGAAAATTTTCAAGAAAAATAAATGTTTTATTATACAACCCTATCAGCGGGCTATCAACACTGATAGGGGGCAAGTGCCAACTGGAAAATTTTTGCAAATTGCTGAATAGCCTTATTTTTGGAAAATTAATATTTTGACACTCAAGAACCATTCCATTGACTCAAAAAATATTGATATAAGATTAAAAACTATTAAATAATTCAAAACTCATTGAATTATGATTAAAACCTTCCGGAAAACATTTTTTTCAACATGGAATACTATATGGAAATGATTTTAAAGACTTTTCAATTTTCTGAGTTTTAGTGCTGAGATTGATCGAGAAGTTACCCTACACACCAAAGATAAAACTATTGCATTAGACATGAGATATGTCTTCGTTCTTGGAGCTTGATCTTTGTAGACTTCGATACCTATTGTTTGATGTGTTGTTGATGATTAGTTGAAGCTCTTAGAAAGAAAAAATAAAGGTGATGTTTTCTCTTACCGAGAACACTTTACATACTTACAGTTTAAAACAATAGATAGCCTCTGGAAATCTCAACACAAAAGGAATAAAATGAAGAACTTGCGAAATAATGAGGTTATCTTCAAGACAGTTTGCAATTTTGATTCAGTTCGAAGGTTGTTTGGACAAATGCAAGGATAACGACTTTCTTCGATTTAAACACTCTTTGGAAAGCTCAGTCTAACTTGCAAAAATCGTGCGTGTTCTATCATTGAAAATCAGAGAATGAGGGTTTTATAAAATTAGCAGTTGCTGTTTAAAGAGGAAGAGAGTATAAAATCATTTGAATTAAAAACGTTGTTTAATCTAAAGTTGTTTTGAGCATGCGAGTCAATGGGAATTATCAAGGTGTTAGCAGAGAATATTTCAATTAAGATAACCAGGCAAAACTGTGTAAGGTATAGAAAAGTCGAGCAAGGAGAAGTGGCCACATTTTTCTCGTTAGAAATATATGATTTTTGTCTCAAACGTGGATAGCGTGTTATTATTGGGTTGTGTATCACGTTCTTTATTGAAAGATAGCAGGTCGATATACACAAACCCGAGAGCTCGAGTTTTTCAGACTTTCCGATAGCGAGTTATCGAGGCCTATAGCGCGCTATTGAGCACTTTACTAAAAATGGAAAGATCACGGCAACATCTTTATAGCGATTTATCAAAGGGGATAGCGCGCTATAGACAATTTAAAAGAAAAACAAATGTTTTATTATACAACCCTATCAGCGGGCTATCAACACTGATAAGGCGCTAGTGCCAACTGGAAAATTTTTGCAAATTGCTGAATAGCCTTACTTTTGGAAAATTAATATTTTGACACTCAAGAACCATTCCATTGACTCAAAACATTTTGATATAAGATTAAAAAACTATTAAATAATTCAAAACTCATTGAAATTATGGTTAAAACCTTCCGGAAAACATTTTTTTCAAAATGGAATACTATATTGAAGTGATTTTAAAGACTTTTCAATTTTCTGAGTTTTAGTGCTGAGATCGATCGAGAAGTTACCCTACACACCAAAGATAAAACTATTGCATTGGACATGAGATATGTCTTCATTCTTCGAGCTTGATCTGTGTAGACTTCGATACCTATTGTTTGATGTGTTGTTGATGATTAGTTCAAGCTCTTAGAAAGAAAAAATACAGGTGATGTTTTCTCTTACCGAGAACACTTTACATACTTATAGTTTTAAACAATAGATAGCCTCTGGAAATCTCAGCACAAAAGGAATAAAATGAAGAACTTGCGTAATAATGAGGTTATCTTCAAGACAGTTTGTAATTTTGATTCAGTTCGAAGGTTGTTTGACAAATGCAAGAATAACGACTTTCTTCGATTTAAACACTCTTAGGAAAGCCCAGTCTAACTTGCAAAAATCGTGCGTGTTCTATCTTTGAAAATCAGAGATTGAGGGTTTTATAAAATTTGTAGTTGCAGGTTAAAGAGGAAGAGAGTACAAAATCATTTGAATTCAAAACGTTGTTTAATCTAAAGTTGTTTTGGGCGTGCGAGACAATGGGAATCATCAAGGTGTTAGAAGATAATATTTCAATTCATATAACCAGGCAAAACTGTGTAAGGTATAGAAAAGTCGAGCAAGGAGAAGTGGCCACATTTTTCTCGTTAGAAATATCTGATTTTTGTCTCAAATGTGGATAACGTGTTATTATTGGGTTGTGTATCATGTTGTCTATTGAAAGATAGCAGGTCGATATACACAAACCCGAGAGCTCAAGTTTTTTAGACTTTCCGATAGCGAGTTATCGAGGCCTATAGCGCGCTATTGCCCACTTTACTAAAAATGGAAATATCACGGCAACATCTTTATAGCGAGTTATCAAAGGGGATAGCGCGCTATAGACAATTTTCAAGAAAAACAAATGTTTTATTATAGAACCCTATCAGCGGGCTATCAACACTGATAGGGAGCTAGTGCCAACTGGAAAATTTTTTCAAAATTGTTAAATAGCCTTATTTTTTGAAAATTAATATTTTGACACTCAAGAACCATTCCATTGACTCAAAGCATTTTGATATAAGATTAAAAACTATTAAATAATTCAAAACTCATTGAAATTATGAATACAACCTTCCGGAGATTGATCAAGAAATTACCCTACACACCAAAGATAAAACTATTGCATTAGACATGAGATATGTCTTCGTTCTTCGAGATTAATCTTTGTAGAGTTCGATACCTATTGTTTGATGTGTTGTTGATGATTAGTTCAAGCTCTTAGAAAAAAAAAATACTGGTGATGTTTTCTCTTACCGAGAACACTTTACATACTTACAGTTTAAAACAATAGATAGCCTCTGGAAATCTCAGCACAAAAGGAATAAAATGAAGAACTTGCGAAATAAAGAGGTTATCTTCAAGACAGTTTGCAATTTTGATTCAGTTCAAAGGTTGTTTGGACAAATGGAAGAATAACGACTCTCTTCGATTTAAACACTCTTTGGAAAGCCCAGTCTAATTTGCAAAAATCGTGCATGTTCTATCTTTGAAAATAAGAGAATGAGGGTTTTATAAAATTAGTAGTTGCAGGTTAAAGAGGAAGAGAGTACAAAATGATTTGAATTCAGAACGTTGTTTAATCTAAAGTTGTTTTGGGCGTACGAGACAATGGGAATCATCAAGGTGTTCGTAGATAATATTTCAATTAAGATAACCAGGCAAAACTGTGTAGGGTAAAGAAAAGTCGAGCAAGGAGAAGTGGCCACATTTTTCTTGTTAGAAATATCTGATTTTTGTCTCAAACGTGGATAGCGTGTTATTACTGTGTTGTGTCTCATGTTCTCTATTGAAAGATAGCAGGTTGATATACACAAACCCAAGAGCTCGTGTTTTTCAGACATTCCGATAGCGAGTTATCGAGGCCTGTAGGGCGATATTGCCCACTTTACTAAAAATGGAAAGATCACGGCAACATCTTTATAGCGAGTTATCAAAGGGGATAGCGTGCTATAGACAATTTTCAAGAAAAACAAATGTTTTATTATACAACCCTATCAGCGGGCTATCAACACTGATAGGGCGCAAGTGCCAACTAAAATTTTTTTGCAAATTGCTAAATAGCCTTATTTTTGGAAAATTAATATTTTGACACTCAAGAACCATTCCATTGACTCAAAACATATTGATAAAAGATTAAAAACTATTAAATAATTGAAAACTCATTGAAATTATGAATACAACCTTCCGGAAATTTTTTTTTTCAAAATGGAATACTATATCGAAGTGATTTTCAAGACTTTTCAATTTTCTGAGTTTTAGTGCTGAGATTGATCAAGAAATTTCCCTACACACCAAAGATAAAACTATTGCATTAGACATGAGATATGTCTTCGGTCTTCGAGCTTGATCTTTGTAGACTTCGATACCTATTGTGTTATGTGTTGTTGATGATTAGTTCAAGCTCTTAGAAAAAAAAAATAGAGGTGATGTTTTCTCTTACCGAGAACACTTTACATACTTACAGTTTAAAACAATAGATAGCCTCTGGAAATCTCAGCACAAAAGGAATAAAATGAAGAACTTTCGAAATAATGAGGTTATCTTCAAGACAGTTTGCAATTTCGATTCAGTTCGAAGGTTGTTTGGACAAATGGAAGAATAACGACTTTCTTCGATTTAAACACTCTTTGGAAAGCCCAGTCTAATTTGCGAAAATCGTGCGTGTTCTATCTTTGAAAATCAGAGAATGAGGGTTTTATAAAATTAGTAGTTGCAG
This sequence comes from Paratinospora sagittata, assembly GCA_035771175.1. Lineage (NCBI taxonomy): Eukaryota > Viridiplantae > Streptophyta > Magnoliopsida > Ranunculales > Menispermaceae > Paratinospora > Paratinospora sagittata. Next base: position 41,032,725 of record CM069594.1, read on the forward strand.
GTTAAAGAGGAAGAGAGTACAAAATGATTTGAATTCAAAACTTTGTTTAATCTAAAGTTGTTTTGGGCGTGCGAGACAATGGGAATCATCAAGGTGTTCGTAGAGAATATTTCAATTAAGATAACCAGGCAAAACTGTGTAGGGTAAAGAAAAGTCGAGCAAGGAGAAGTGGCCACATTTTTCTCGTTAGAAATATCTGATTTTTGTCTCAAACGTGGATAGCGTGTTATTACTGTGTTGTGTCTCATGTTCTCAATTGAAAGATAGCAGGTTGATATACACAAACCCGAGAGCTCGAGTTTTTCAGACTTTCCGATAGCGAGTTATCGAGGCCTATAGCGCGATTTGCCTACTTTACTAAAAATGGAAAGATCACGGCAACATCTTTGTAGCGAGTTATCAAAGGGGATAGCGTGCCATAGAAAATTTTCAAGAAAAACAAATGTTTTATTATACAACCCTATCAACGGGCTATCAACACTGATAGGGCGCAAGTGCCAACTGAAAATTTTTTGAAAATTGCTAAATAGCCTTATTTTTGGAAAATTAATATTTTGACACTCAAGAACCATTACATTGACTCAAAACATACTGATAAAAGATTAAAAACTATTAAATAATTCAAAACTCATTGAAATTATGAATACAACCTTCCGGAAATTTTTTTTTTTCAAAATGGAATACTATATTGAAGTGATTTTCAAGACTTTTCAATTTTCTGACTTTTGGTGCTGAGATTGATCAAGAAATTACCCTACACAGCAAAGATAAAACTATTGCATTAGACATGAGATATGTCTTCGTTCTTCGAGCTTGATCTTTGTAGAATTCGATACCTATTGTTTGATGTGTTGTTGATGATTAGTTCAAGCTCTTAGAAAAAAAAATACAGGTGATGTTTTCTCTTACCGAGAACACTTTACATACTTACAGTTTAAAACAATAGATAGCCTTTGGAAATCTCAGCACAAAAGGAATAAAATGAAGAACTTGGGAAATAAAGAGGTTATCTTCAAGACAGTTTGCAATTTTGATTCAGTTCAAAGGTTGTTTGGACAAATGGAAGAATAACGACTCTCTTCGATTTAAACACTCTTTGGAAATCCCAGTCTAATTTGCAAAAATCGTGCGTGTTCTATTTTTGAAAATCAGAGAATGAGGGTTTTATAAAATTAGTAGTTGCAGGTTAAAGAGGAAGAGAGTACAAAATGATTTGAATTCAAAACGTTGTTTCATCTAAAGTTGTTTTGGGCGTACGAGACAATGGGAATCATCAAGGTGTTCGTAGAGAATATTTCAATTAAGAATACCAGGCAAAACTGTGTAGGGTAAAGAAAAGTCAAGCAAGGAGAAGTGGCCACATTTTTCTCGGTAGAAATTTCTAATTTTTGTCACAAACGTGGATAGCGTGTTATTACTGTGTTGTCTCTCATGTTCTCAATTGAAAGATAGCAGGTTGATATACACAAACCCGAGAGCTCGAGTTTTTCAGACTTTCCGATAGCGAGTTATCGAGGCCTATAGCGCGATATTGCCCACTTTACAAAAAATGGAAAGATCACGGCAACATCTTTGTAGCGAGTTATCAAAGGGGATAGCGTGCCATAGAAAATTTTCAAGAAAAACAAATGTTTTATTATACAACCCTATCAGCAGGCTATCAACACTGATAGGGCGCAAGTGCCAACTGAAAAATTTTTGAAAATTGCTAAATAGCCTTATTTTGAAAAATTAATATTTTGACACTCAAGAACCATTACATTGACTCAAAACATATTGATAAAAGATTAAAAACTATTAAATAATTCAAAACTCATTGAAATTATGAACACAACCTTCCGGAAATTTTTTTTTTTTCAAAATGGAATACTCTATTGAAGTGATTTTCAAGACTTTTCAATTTTCTGAGTTTTAGTGCTGAGATTGATCAAGAAATTACCCTACACAGCAAAGATAAAACTATTGCATTAGACATGAGATATGTCTTCGTTCTTCGAGCTTGATCTTTGTAGAATTTGATACCTATTGTTTGATGTGTTGTTGATGATTAGTTCAAGCTCTTAGAAAAAAAAAATACAGGTGATGTTTTCTCTTACCGAGAACACTTTACATACTTACAGTTTAAAACAATAGATAGCCTCTGGAAATCTCAGCACAAAAGGAATAAAATGAATAACATGCAAAATAATGAGGTTATCTTCAAGACAGTTTGCAATTTCGATTCAGTTCGAAGGTTGTTTGGACAAATGTAAGAATAACGACTTTCTTCGATTTAAACACTCTTTGGAAAGCCCAGTCTGATTTGCAAAATCGTGCGTGTTCCATCTTTGAAAATCAGAGAATGAGGGTTTTATAAAATTAGTAGTTGCAGGTTAAAGAGGAAGAGAGTACAAAATGATTTGAATTCAAAACGTTGTTCAATCTAAAGTTGTTTTGGGCGTGCGAGACAATGGGAATCATCAAGGTCTTAGTAGAGAATATTTCAATTAAGATAACCATGCAAAACTGTGTAGGGTATAGAAAAGTCGAGCAAGGAGAAGTGGCCACATTTTTCTCGTTAGAAATATCTGATTTTTGTCTCACACGTGGATAGCGTGTTATTACTGTGTTGTGTATCATGTTTTCTATTGAAAGATAGCAGGTTGATATACTCAAACCTGAGAGCTCGAGTTTTTCAGACTTTCCGATAGCGAGTTATCGAGGCCTATAGCGCGATATTGCCCAATTTACTAAAAATAGAAAGATCACGGCAACATCTTTGTAGCGAGTTATCAAAGACGATAGCGTGCTATAGACAATTTTCAAGAAAAACAAATGTTTTATTATACAACCCTATCAGCGGGCTATCAACACCGATAGGGCGCAAGTGCCAACTGAAAAATTTTTGCAAATTGCTAAATAGCTTTATTTTTGGAAAATTAATATTTTGACACTCAAGAACCATTACATTGACTCAAAACATATTGATAAAAGATTTAAAACTATTGAATAATTCAAAACTCATTGAAATTATGAATACAACCTTCCGGAAATTTATTTTTTTCCAGAATGGAATACTATATCGAGGTGATTTTCAAGACTTTTCAATTTTCTGAGTTTTAGTGCTGAGATTGATCAAGAAATTACCCTACACACCAAAGATAAAACTATTGCATTAGACGTGAGATATGTCTTCGTTCTTCGAGCTTGATCTTTGTAGACTTCGATACCTATTGTTTGACGTGTTGTTGGTGATTAGTTCAAGCTCTTAGAAAAAAAAATACAGGTGATGTTTTCTCTTACCGAGAACACTTTACATACTTACAGTTTAAAACAATAGATAGCCTCTGGAAATCTCAGCACAAAAGGAATAAAATGAAGAACTTGCAAAATAATGAGGTTATCTTCAAGACAGTTTGCAATTTCGATTCAGTTCGAAGGTTGTTTGGACAAATGCAAGAATAACGACTTTCTTCGATTTAAACACTCTTTGGAAAGCCCAGTCTAGTTTGCAAAAATCGTGCGTGTTCTATCTTTGAAAATCAGAGAATGAGGGTTTTATAAAATTAGTAGTTGCAGGTTAAAGAGGAAGAGAGTACAAAATGATTTGAATTCAAAACGTTGTTTAATTTAAAGTTGTTTTGGGCGTGCGAGACAATGGGAATCATCAAGGTGTCAGTAGAGAATATTTCAATTAAGATAACTAGGCAAAACTGTGTAGGGTATAGAAAAGTCGAGCAAGGAGAAGTGGCCACATTTTTCTCGTTAGAAATATCTGATTTTTGTTTCACACGTGGATAGCGTGTTATTACTGTGTTGTGTATCATGTTCTTTTTAAAAGATAGCAGGATGATATAAACAAACCCGAGAGCTCGAGTTTTTCAGACTTTTCGATAGCGAGTGATCGAGGCCTATAGTGCGATATTGCCCACTTTACTAAAAATGGAAAAATCACGGAAACATCTTTATAGCGAGTTATCAAAGGGGATAGCGTGCTATAGATAATTTTCAAGAAACACAAAAGTTTTATTATACAACCCTATCAGCGGGCTATCAACACTGATAGGGCGCTAGTGCCAACTGGAAAATTTTTGCAAATTGCTAAATATACTTATTTTTTGAAAATTAATATTTTGACACTCAAGAACCATTCCATTGACTCAAAACATATTGATATAAGATTAAAAACTATTAAATAATTCAAAATTCATTGAAATTATGATTACAACCTTCCGGAAAATACTTTTTTCAAAATGGAATACTATATCGAAGTGATTTTCAAGATTTTTTCAATTTTCAGAGTTTTAGTGCTGAGATTGATCGAGAAATTACCCTACACACCAAAGATAAAACTATTGCATTAGACATGAGATATGTCTTCGTTCTTCGAGCTTAATCTTTGTAGACTTCGACACCTATTGTTTGATGTGTTGTTGATGATTAGTTCAAGCTCTTAGAAAAAAAAAATAGAGGTGATGTTTTCTCTTACCGAGAACACTTTACATACTTACAGTTTAAAACAATAGATAGCCTCTGGAAATATCAGCACAAAAGGAATAAAATGAAGAACTTGCGAAATAATGAGGTATCTTCAAGACAGTTTGCAATTTTGATTCAGTTCGAAGGTTGTTTGGACAAATGAAAGAATAACGACTTTCTTCGATTTAAACACTCTTAGGAAAGCTTAGTCTAACTTACAAAAATCGTGCGTGTTCTATCTTTGAAAATCAGAGAATGAGGGTTTTATAAAATTAGTAGTTGCAGGTTAAAGAGGAAGATAGTACAAAATGATTTGAATTCAAAACGTTGTTTAATCTAAAGTTGTTTTGGGCGTGCGAGACAATGGGAATCATCAAGATGTTAGTAGAGAATATTTCAATTAAGATAACCAGGCAAAACTGTGTAGGGTATAGAAAAGTCGAGCAAGGAGAAGTGGCCACATTTTTCTCGTTAGAAATATCTGATTTTTGTCTCACACGTGGATAGCGTGTTATTACTGTGTTGTGTATCATGTTCTCTATTGAAAGATAGCAGGTTGATATACACAAACCCGAGAGCTCGAGTTTTTCAGACTTTCCGATAGCGAGTGATCGAGGCCTATAGCGCGATATTGCCCACTTTACTAAAAATGGAAAGATCACGGCAACATCTTTATAGCGAGTTATCAAAGGGGATAGCGTGCTATAGACAATTTTCAAGAAAAACAAAAGTTTTATTATACAACCCTATCAGCGGGCTATTAACACTGATAGGGCGCAAGTGCCAACTGGAAAATTTTTGCAAATTGCTAAATAGCCTTATTTTTGGAAAATTAATATTTTGACACTCAAGAACCATTCCATTTACTCAAAACATATTGATAAAAGATTAAAAACTATTAAATAATTCAAAACTCATTGAAATTATGATTACAACCTTCCGGAAAACATTTTTTTCAAAATGGAATACTATATGGAAGTGATTTTGAAGACTTTTCAATTTTCTGAGTTTTAGTGCTGAGATTGATCGAGAAATTACCCTCCACACCAAAGATAAAACTATTGCATTAGACATGAGATAGGTCTTCGTTCTTCGAGCTTGATCTTTGTAGACTTCGATACCTATTGTTTGATGTGTTGTTGATGATTAGTTCAAGCTCTTAGAAAAAAAAATACAGGTGATGTGTTCTCTTACCGAGAACACTTTACATACTTACAGTTTAAAACAATATATAGCCTCTGGAAATCTCAGCACAAAAGGAATAAAATGAAGAACTTGCGAAATAATGAGGTTATCTTCAAGACAGTTTGCAATTTTGATTCAGTTCGAAGGTTGTTTGGACAAATGCAAGAATAACGACTTTCTTCGATTTAAACACTCTTTGGAAAGCTCAGTCTAATTTTCAAAAATCGTGCGTGTTGTATCTTTGAAAATCAGAGAATGAGGGTTTTATAAAATTAGTAGTTGCAGGTTAAAGAGGAAGAGAGTACAAAATGATTTGAGTTCAAAACGTTGTTTTATCTAAATTTGTTTAGGGCGTGCGAGACAATGGGAATCATCAAGGTGTTAGCAGATAATATTTCAATTAAGATAACCAGGCAAAACTGTGTAAGGTATAGAAAATTCGAGCAAGGAGAAGTGGCCACATTTTTCTCGTTAGAAATATCTGATTTTTGTCTCAAACGGGGATAGCGTGTTATTACTGTGTTGTGTATCATGTTCTCTATTGAAAGATAGCAGGTCGATATACACAAACCCGAGAGCTCGAGCTTTTCAGACTTTCCGATAGCGAGTTATCGTGGCCTATAGCGCGCTATTGCCCACTATACTAAAAATGGAAAGATCACGGCAAAATCTCTATAGCGAGTTATCAAAGGGAATAGCACTATAGACAATTTTCAAGAAAAACAAATGTTTTACTATACAACCCTATCAACGGGCTATCAACGCTGATAGGGCGCTAGTGCCAACTGGAAAATTTTTAAAAATTGCTAAATAACCTTATTTTTCTAAAATTAATATTTTGACACTCAAGAACCATTCCATTGACTCAAAACATATTGATATAAGATTAAAAACTATTAAATAATTGAAAACTCATTGAAATTATGATTAAAACCTTCTGGAAAACAATTTTTTCAAAATGGAATACTATATCGAAGTGATTTTTAAGACTTTTCAATTTTCTGAGTTTTAGTGCTGAGATTGATCAAGATTTTACCCTACACACCAAAGATAAAACTACTGCATTAGACATGAGATATGTCTTCGTTCTTCGAGCTTGATATTTTTAGACTTCGATACCTATTGTTTGATGTGTTGTTGATGATTAGTTCAACCTCTTAGAAAAAAAAATACAGGTGATGTGTTCTCTTACCGAGAACACTTTACATACTTACATTTTAAAACAATATATAGCCTATGGAAATCTCAGCACAAAAGGAATAAAATGAAGAACTTGCGAAATAATGAGGTTATCTTCAAGACAGTTTGCAATTTTGATTCAGTTCGAAGGTTGTTTGGACAAATGCAAGAATAACGACTTTCTTCGATTTAAACACTCTTTGGAAAGCTCAGTCTAATTTTCAAAAATCGTGCGTGTTGTATCTTTGAAAATCAGAGAATGAGGGTTTTATAAAATTAGTAGTTGCAGGTTAAAGAGGAAGAGAGTACAAAATGATTTGAGTTCAAAACGTTGTTTTATCTAAATTTGTTTAGGGCGTGCGAGACAATGGGAATCATCAAGGTGTTAGCAGATAATATTTCAATTAAGATAACCAGGCAAAACTGTGTAAGGTATAGAAAATTCGAGCAAGGAGAAGTGGCCACATTTTTCTCGTTAGAAATATCTGATTTTTGTCTCAAACGGGGATAGCGTGTTATTACTGTGTTGTGTATCATGTTCTCTATTGAAAGATAGCAGGTCGATATACACAAACCCGAGAGCTCGAGCTTTTCAGACTTTCCGATAGCGAGTTATCGTGGCCTATAGCGCGCTATTGCCCACTATACTAAAAATGGAAAGATCACGGCAAAATCTCTATAGCGAGTTATCAAAGAGAATAGCACTATAGACAATTTTCAAGAAAAACAAATGTTTTACTATACAACCCTATCAACGGGCTATCAACGCTGATAGGGCGCTAGTGCCAACTGGAAAATTTTTGAAAATTGCTAAATAGCCTTATTTTTCTAAAATTAATATTTTGACACTCAAGAACCATTCCATTGACTCAAAACATATTGATATAAGATTAAAAACTATTAAATAATTGAAAACTCATTGAAATTATGATTAAAACCTTCTGGAAAACATTTTTTTCAAAATGGAATACTATATCGAAGTGATTTTTAAGACTTTTCAATTTTCTGAGTTTTAGTGCTGAGATTGATCGAGAAGTTACCCTACACACCAAAGATAAAACTATTGCATTAGACATGAGATAGTCTTCGTTCTTCGAGCTTGATCTTTGTATACTTCGATACCTATTGTTTGATGTGTTGTTGATGATTAGTTCAAGCTCTTAGAAAAAAAAAATACAGGTGATGATTTCTCTTACCGAGAACACTTCACATACTTACAGTTTAAAACAATAGATAGCCTCTGGAAATCTCAGCACAAAAGGAATAAAATGAAGAACTTGCGAAATAATGAGGTTATCTTGAAGACAGTTTGCAATTTTGATTCAGTCCGAAGGTTGTTGGGCCAAATGCAAGAATAACGACTTTCTTCGATTTCAACACTCTTTGGAAAGCCCAGTCTAAGTTGCAAAATTCGTGCGTGTTCTATCTTTGAAAATCAGAGAATGAGGGTTTTATAAAATTAGTAGTTGCAGGTTAAAGAGGAAGAGAGTACAAATTGATTTGAATTCAAAACGTTGTTTAATCTAAAGTTGTTTTGGGCGTGCGAGACAATGGGAATCATCAAGGTATTAGCAGAGAACATTTCAATTAAGATAACCAGGCAAAACTGTGTAAAGTATAGAAAAGTCGAGAAAGGAGTAGTGGCCACATTTTTCTCGTTAGAAATATCTGATTTTTGTCTCAAACGTGGATAGCGTATTATTACTGTGTTGTGTCTCATGTTCTCTATTGAAAGATAGCAGGTTGATATACACAAACCCGAGAGCTCGAGTTTTTCAGACTTTCCGATAGTGAGTTATCGAGACCTATAGCGCGATATTGCCCACTTTACTAAAATTGGAAAGATCACGGCAACATATTTATAGCGAGTTATCAAAGGGGATAGCGTGCTACAGACAATTTTCAAGAAAAACAAATGTTTATTATACAACCCTATCAGCGGGCTATCAACAATGATAGGGCGCAAGTGCCAACTGGAAAATTTTTGCAAATTTCTAAATAGCCTTATTTTTGGAAAATTAAAATTTTGACACTCAAGAACCATTCCATTGACTCAAAACATACTGATAAAAGATTAAAAACTATTAAATAATTCAAAACTCATTGAAATTATGAATACAACCTTTCGGAATTTTTTTTTTTCAAAATGGAATACTATATCGAAGTGATTTTCAAGACTTTTCAATTTTCTGAGTTTTAGTGCTGAGATTGATCGAGAAATTACCCTACACACCAAAGATAAAACTATTACAATAGACATGAGATATGTCTTCGTTCTTCGAGCTTAGTCTTTGTAGACTTCGATACCTACTGTTTGATGTGTTGTTGATGATTAGTTCAAGCTCTTAGAAAAAAAAAATACAGGTGAAGTTTTCTCTTACCGAGAACACTTTACATACTTACAGTTTAAAACAGTAGATAGCCTCTGCAAATCTCAGCACAAAAGGAATAAAATGAAGAACTTGCGAAATAATGAGGTTATCTTCAAGTCCGTTTGCAACTTCGATTCAGTTCGAAGGTTGTTTGGACAAATGCAAGAATAACGACTTTCTTCGATTTAAACAATCTTTGGAAAGGCCAGTCTAAGTTGCAAAATTCGTGCATGTTCTATCTTTGAATATTAGAGAATGAGGGTTTTAGAAAATTAGTAGTTGCAGGTTAAAGAGGAAGAGAGTACAAAATGATTTGAATTCAAAACGTTGTTTAATCTAAAGTAGTTTTGGGCTTGCGAGACAATGGGAATCATCAAGGTGTTAGCAGAGAATATTTCAATTAAGAGAACCTGGCAAAACTGTGTAGGGTATAGAAAAGTCGAGCAAGGAGAAGTGGCCACATTTTTCTCGTTAGAAATATCTGATTTTTGTCTCAAACGTTGATAGCTTGTTATTACTGTGTTGTGTATCATGTTCTCTATTGAAAGATAGCAGGTTGATATACACAAACCCGAGAGCTCGAGTTTTTCAGACTTTCCGATAGCGAGTTATCGAGCCCTATAGCGCGATATTGCCCACTTTACTAAAAATGGAAAGATCAAGGCAACATCTTTATAGCGAGTTATCAAAGGGGATAGCGCGCTATAGACAATTTTGAAGAAAAACAAATGTTTTATTATACAACCCTATCTGCGGGCTATCAACACTGATAGGGCGCAAGTGCCAACTGGAAAATTTTTGCAAATTGCTAAATAGCCTTTTTTTTGGAAAATAAATATTTTGACACTCAAGAACCATTCCTTTGACTCAAAACATATTTATAAAAGATTAAAAACTATTAAATAATTCAAAACACATTGAAATTATAATTACAACCTTCCGGAAAACATTTTTTTCAAAATGGAATAATATATCGAAGTGATTTTCAAGGCTTTTCAATTTTCTGAGTTTTAGTGCTGAGATTGATCAAGAAATTACCCTACACAACAAAGATTAAATTATTGCATTAGACATGAGATATGTCTTCGTTCTTCGAGCTTGATCTTTGTAGACTTCGATACCTATTGTTTGACGTGTTGTTGATGATTAGTTCAAGCTCTTAGAAAAAAAAAATACAGGTGATGTTTTCTCGTACCGAGAACACTTGCAAAATAATGAAGAACTTGCAAAATAATGAGGTTATCTTCAAGACAGTTTGCAATTTTGATTCAGTTCGATAGTTGTTTGGACAAATGCAAGAATAACGACTTTTCTTCGATTTAAACACTCTTTGGAAAGCCCAGTCTAATTTGCAAAAATCGTGCGTGGTCTATCTTTGAAAATCAGAGAATGGGGGTTTTATAAAATTAGTAGTTGCAGGTTAAAGAGGAAGAGAGTACAAAATGATTTGAAATCAAAACGTTGTTTAATCTAAAGTTGTTTTGGGCGTGCGAGACAATGGGAAACATCAAGGTGTTGGCAGAGAATATTTCAATTAAGATAACCAGGCTAAACTATGTAAGGTATAGAAAAGTCGAGCAAGGAGAAGTGGCCACATTTTTCTCGTTAGAAATATCTGATTTTTGTCTCAAATGTGGATAGCTTGTTATTACTGTGTTGTGTATCATGTTCACTATTGAAAGATAGCAGGTTGATATACACAAACCCGAGAGCTCGAGTTTTTCAGACTTTCCGATCGCGAGTTATCAAGGCCTATAGCGCGCTATTGCACACTTTACTAAAAATGGAAAGATCACAACAACATCTTTAGATTGATCGAGAAGTTACCCAACACACCAAAGATAAAACTAATGCATTAGACATGAGATATGTCTTTTTTCTTCGAGCTTGATCATTATAGACTTCAATACCTATTGTTTTATGTGTTGTTGATGATTAGTTCAAGCTCTTAGAAAAAAAAATACAGGTGATGTTTTCTCTTACTGAGAACACTTCACATACTTACAGTTTAAAACAATAGATAGCCTCTGGAAATCTCAGCACAAAAGGAATAAAATGAAGAACTTGCGAAATAAAGAGGTTATCTTCAAGACAGTTTGCAATTTTGATTCCGTTCGAAGGTTGTTTGGACAAATGCAAGAATAACGACTTTCTTCGATTTAAACACTCTTTGGAAAGCTCAGTCTAACTTGCAAAAATCGTGCGTCTTCTATCTTTGAAAGTCAGAGAATGAGGGTTTTATAAAATTAGCTGTTGCAGGTTAAAAAGGAAGAGAATACAAAATGATTTGAATTCAAAACGTTGCTTAATCTAAAATTGTTTTGGGCGTGTGAGACAATGGGAATCATCAAGGTGTTAGCAGAGAATATTTCAATTAATATAACCAGGCAAAACTATGTAAGGTATAGAAAAGTCGAGCAAGGAGAAGTGGCCAAATTTTTCTCGATAGAAATATCTGATTTTTGTCTCAAACGTGGATAGCGTGTTATTGGGTTGTGTATCATGTTCTCTATTGAAAGATAGCCGGTAGATATACACAAGCCCGAGAGCTTGAGATTTTCAGACTTTCCGATCGCGAGTTATCAAGGCCTATAGCGCGCTATTGCACACTTTACTAAAAATGGAAAGATCACAACAACATCTTTAGATTGATCGAGAAGTTACCCAACACACCAAAGATAAAACTAATGCATTAGACATGAGATATGTCTTTTTTCTTCGAGCTTGATCATTATAGACTTCAATACCTATTGTTTTATGTGTTGTTGATGATTAGTTCAAGCTCTTAGAAAAAAAAATACAGGTGATGTTTTCTCTTACTGAGAACACTTCACATACTTACAGTTTAAAACAATAGATAGCCTCTGGAAATCTCAGCACAAAAGGAATAAAATGAAGAACTTGCGAAATAAAGAGGTTATCCTCAAGACAGTTTGCAATTTTCATTCCGTTCGAAGGTTGTTTGGACAAATGCAAGAATAACGACTTTCTTCGATTTAAACACTCATTGGAAAGCTCAGTCTAACATGCAAAAATCGCGCGTGTTCTATCGTTGAAAATCAGAGAATGAGGGTTTTATAAAATTAGCAGTTACTGGTTAAAGAGGAAGAGAGTACAAAATGATTTGAATTCAAAACGTTGTTTAATCTTAAGTTGTTTTGGGCGTGCGAGACAATGGGAATCATCAAGGTGTTAGCAGAGAATATTTCAATTAAGATAACCAGGCAAAACTGTGTAAGGTATAGAAAAGTCGAGCAAGGAGAAGTGGCCACATTTTTCTCGTTAGCAATATCTGATTTTTGCCTCAAACGTGGATAGCGTGTTATTGGGTTGTGTATCATGTTCTCTATTGAAAGATAGCCGGTCGATATACACAAACCCGAGAGCTCGAGTTTTTCAGACTTTCCGATAGCGAGTTATCAAGGCCTCTAGCGCGCTATTGCACACTTTACTAAAAATGGAAAGATCACAGCAACATCTTTATAGCTAGTTATTAAAGGGGATAGCGCGCTATAGACAATTTTCAAGAAAAACAATTGTTTTATTATAGAACCCTATCAGCGGGCTATCAACACAGATAGGGCGCAAGTGCCAACTGGAAAATTTTTGCAAATTGCTAAATAGCCTTATTTTTGGAAAATTAATATTTTGACACTCAAGAACCATTCCATTTACTCAAAACATATTGATAAAAGATTAAAAACTATTAAATAATTCAAAACTCATTGAAATTACGATTACAACCTTTTTTTGAAAACATTTTTTTCAAAATGGAAAACTATATCGAAGTGATTTTCAAGACTTTTCAATTTTTTGAGATTTAGTGCTGAGATTGATCGAGAAATTACCCTCCACACCTAAGATAAAACTATTGCATTAGACATCAGATATGTCTTCATTTTTCGAGCTTGATCTTTGTAGACTTCGATACCTATTGTTTGATGTGTTGTTGATGATTAGTTCAAGCTCTTAGAAAAAAAAAATACAGGTGATGTTTTCTCTTACCGAGAACACTTTACATACTTACAGTTTAAAACAATAGATAACCTCTGGAAATCTCAGCACAAAAGGAATAAAATGTAGAAATGGCGAAATAATGAGGGTATCTTCAAGACAGTTTGCAATTTCGATTCAGTTCGAAGGTTGTTTGGACAAATGCAAGAATAACGACTTTCTTCGATTTAAACACTCTTTGGAAAGCTCAGTCTAATTTGCAAAAATCGTGCGTGTTCTATCTTTGAAAATCAGAGAATGAGGGTTTTATAAAATTAGTAGTTGCAGGTTAAAGAGGAAGAGAGTACAAAATGATTTGAATTCAAAACGTTGTTTATTCTAAAGTTGTTTTGGGCGTGCGAGACAATGGGAATCATCAAGGTGTTAGTAGAGAATATTTCAATTAAGATAACCAGGCAAAACTGTGTAGGGTATAGAAATGTCTAGCAAGGAGAAGTGGCCACATTTTTCTCTTTAGAAATATCTGTTTTTTGTCTCAAACGTGGATAGCGTGTTATTACTGTGTTGTGTATCATGTTCTCCATTGAAAGATAGCAGGTTGATATACACAAACCCCGAGAGCTCGATTTTTCAGACTTTCCGAAAGCGAGTTATCGAGGCCTATAGCGCGCTATTGCCCACTTTACTAAAAATGGAAAGATCACGGCAACATCTTTAGATTGATCGAGAAGTTACCCAACACACCAATGATAAAACTAATGCATTAGACATGAGATATGTCTTTGTTCTTCGAGCTTGATCTTTATAGACTTCAATACCTATTGTTTGATGTGCTGTTGATGATTAGTTCAAGCTCTTAGAAAAAAAAATACAGGTGATGTTTTCTCTTACCGAGAACACTTCACATACTTACAGTTTAAAACAATAGATAGCCTCTGGAAATCTCTGCACAAAAGGAATAAAATGAAGAACTTGCGAAATAAAGAGGTTATCTTCAAGACAGTTTGCAATTTTGATTCAGTTCGAAGGTTGTTTGGACAAATGCAAGAATAACGACTTTCTTCAATTTAAACACTCTTTGGGAAGCCTAGTCTAACATGCAAAAATCGTGCATGTTCTATTTTTGAAAATCAGAGAAGGAGGGTTTTATAAAATTAGCAGTTGCTCGTTAAAAAGGAAGAGAGTACAAAATGACTTGAATTCAAAACGTTGTTTAATCAAAAGTTGTTTTGGGCGTGCGAGCCAATGGGAATCATCAAGGTGTTAGCAGAGAATATTTCAAGTAAGATAACCAGGCAAAACTGTGTAAGGTATAGAAAAGTCGAGCAAGGATAAGTGGCCACATTTTTCTCGTTAGAAATATCTGATTTTTGTCTCAAACGTGGATAGTGTGTTATTGGGTTGTGTACCATGTTCTCTATTGAAAGATAGTCGGTCGATATACACAAACCCGAGAGCTCGAGTTTTTCAGACTTTCCGATAGCGAGTTATCAAGGCCTATAGCGCGCTATTGCACACTTTACTAAAAATGGAAAGATCACAGCAACATCTTTATAGCGAGTTATCAAAGGGTATAGCGCGCTATAGACAATTTTCAAGAAAAATAAATGTTTTATTATACAACCCTATCGGCGGGATATCAACACTGATAGGGCGCAAGTGCCAACTGGAAAATTTTTGCAAATTGCTAAATAGCCTTATTTTTGGAAAATTAATATTTTGACACTCAAGAACCATTCCATTGACTCAAAACATATTGATAAAAGATTAAAAACTATTAAATAATTCAAAACTCATTGAAATTATGATTACAACCATTCGAAAAACATTTTTTTCAAAATGGAATACTATATGGAAGTGATTTTGAAGACTTTTCAATTTTCTGAGTTTTAGTGCTGAGATTGATCGAGAAATTACCCTCCACACCAAAGATAAAACTATTGCATTAGACATGAGATAGGTCTTCGTTCTTCGAGCTTGATCTTTGTAGACTTCGATACCTATTGTTTGATGTGTTGTTGATGATTAGTTCAAGCTCTTAGAAAAAAAAATACAGGTGATGTTTTCTCTTACCGAGAACACTTTACATACTTACAGTTTAAAACAATAGATAGCCTCTGGAAATCTCAGCACAAAAAGGAATAAAATGAAGAACTTGCGAAATAAAGAGGTTATCCTCAAGACAGTTTGCAATTTTGATTCCGTTCGAAGGTTGTTTGGACAAATGCAAGAATAACGACTTTCTTCGATTTAAACACTCTTTGGGAAGCCTAGTCTAACATGCAAAAATCGTGCATGTTCTATTTTTGAAAATCAGAGAAGGAGGGTTTTATAAAATTAGCAGTTGCTCGTTAAAAAGGAAGAGAGTACAAAATGACTTGAATTCAAAACGTTGTTTAATCAAAAGTTGTTTTGGGCGTGCGAGCCAATGGGAATCATCAAGGTGTTAGCAGAGAATATTTCAAGTAAGATAACCAGGCAAAACTGTGTAAGGTATAGAAAAGTCGAGCAAGGATAAGTGGCCACATTTTTCTCGTTAGAAATATCTGATTTTTGTCTCAAACGTGGATAGTGTGTTATTGGGTTGTGTACCATGTTCTCTATTGAAAGATAGTCGGTCGATATACACAAACCCGAGAGCTCGAGTTTTTCAGACTTTCCGATAGCGAGTTATCAAGGCCTATAGCGCGCTATTGCACACTTTACTAAAAATGGAAAGATCACAGCAACATCTTTATAGCGAGTTATCAAAGGGTATAGCGCGCTATAGACAATTTTCAAGAAAAATAAATGTTTTATTATACAACCCTATCGGCGGGATATCAACACTGATAGGGCGCAAGTGCCAACTGGAAAATTTTTGCAAATTGCTAAATAGCCTTATTTTTGGAAAATTAATATTTTGACACTCAAGAACCATTCCATTGACTCAAAACATATTGATAAAAGATTAAAAACTATTAAATAATTCAAAACTCATTGAAATTATGATTACAACCATTCGAAAAACATTTTTTTCAAAATGGAATACTATATGGAAGTGATTTTGAAGACTTTTCAATTTTCTGAGTTTTAGTGCTGAGATTGATCGAGAAATTACCCTCCACACCAAAGATAAAACTATTGCATTAGACATGAGATAGGTCTTCGTTCTTCGAGCTTGATCTTTGTAGACTTCGATACCTATTGTTTGATGTGTTGTTGATGATTAGTTCAAGCTCTTAGAAAAAAAAATACAGGTGATGTTTTCTCTTACCGAGAACACTTTACATACTTACAGTTTAAAACAATAGATAGCCTCTGGAAATCTCAGCACAAAAAGGAATAAAATGAAGAACTTGCGAAATAAAGAGGTTATCCTCAAGACAGTTTGCAATTTTGATTCCGTTCGAAGGTTGTTTGGACAAATGCAAGAATAACGACTTTCTTCGATTTAAACACTCATTGGAAAGCTCAGTCTAACATGCAAAAATCGCGCGTGTTCTATCGTTGAAAATCAGAGAATGAGGGTTTTATAAAATTAGCTGTTGCTGGTTAAAGAGGAAGAGAGTACAAAATGATTTGAATTCAAAACGTTGTTTAATCTTAAGTTGTTTTGGGCGTGCGAGACAATGGGAATCATCAAGGTGTTAGCAGAGAATATTTCAATTAAGATAACCAGGCAAAACTGTGTAAGGTATAAAAAAGTCGAGCAAGGAGAAGTGGCCACATTTTTCTCGTTAGAAATATCTGATTTTTGCCTCAAACGTGGATAGCGTGTTATTGGGTTGTGTATCATGTTCTCTATTGAAAGATAGCCGGTCGATATACACAAACCCGAGAGCTCGAGTTTTTCAGACTTTCCGATAGCGAGTTATCAAGGCCTATAGCGCGCTATTGCACACTTTACTAAAAATGGAAAGATCACAGCAACATCTTTATAGCTAGTTATTAAAGGGGATAGCGCGCTATAGACAATTTTCAAGAAAAACAAATGTTTTATTATAGAACCCTATCAGCGGGCTATCAACACAGATAGGGCGCAAGTGCCAACTGGAAAATTTTTGCAAATTGCTAAATAGCCTTATTTTTGGAAAATTAATATTTTGACACTCAAGAACCATTCCATTGACTCAAAACATATTGATAAAAGATTAAAAACTATTAAATAATTCAAAACACATTGAAATTACGATTACAACCTTCCGGAAAACATTTTTTTCAAAATGGAAAACTATATCGAAGTGATTTTCAAGACTTTTCAATTTTTTGAGATTTAGTGCTGAGATTGATCGAGAAATTACCCTCCACACCTAAGATAAAACTATTGCATTAGACATCAGATATGTCTTCGTTTTTCGAGCTTGATCTTTGTAGACTTCGATACCTATTGTTTGATGTGTTGTTGATGATTAGTTCAAGCTCTTAGAAAAAAAAAATACAGGTGATGTTTTCTCTTACCGAGAACACTTTACATACTTACAGTTTAAAACAATAGATAACCTCTGGAAATCTCAGCACAAAAGGAATAAAATGTAGAAATGGAGAAATAATGAGGGTATCTTCAAGACAGTTTGCAATTTCGATTCAGTTCGAAGGTTGTTTGGACAAATGCAAGAATAACGACTTTCTTCGATTTAAACACTCTTTGGAAAGCTCAGTCTAATTTGCAAAAATCGTGCGTGTTCTATCTTTGAAAATCAGAGAATGAGGGTTTTATAAAATTAGTAGTTGCAGGTTAAAGAGGAAGAGAGTACAAAATGATTTGAATTCAAAACGTTGTTTAATCTAAAGTTGTTTTGGGCGTGCGAGACAATGGGAATCATCAAGGTGTTAGTAGAGAATATTTCAATTAAGATAACCAGGCAAAACTGTGTAGGGTATAGAAATGTCTAGCAAGGAGAAGTGGCCACATTTTTCTCTTTAGAAATATCTGATTTTTGTCTCAAACGTGGATAGCGTGTTATTATTGTGTTGTGTATCATGTTCTCTATTGAAAGATAGCAGGTTGATATACACAAACCCCGAGAGCTCGATTTTTCAGACTTTCCGAAAGCGAGTTATCGAGGCCTATAGCGCGCTTTTGCCCACTTTACTAAAAATGGAAAGATCACGGCAACATCTTTAGATTGATCGAGAAGTTACCCAACACACCAATGATAAAACTAATGCATTAGACATGAGATATGTCTTTGTTCTTCGAGCTTGATCTTTATAGACTTCAATACCTATTGTTTGATGTGCTGTTGATGATTAGTTCAAGCTCTTAGAAAAAAAAATACAGGTGATGTTTTCTCTTACCGAGAACACTTCACATACTTACAGTTTAAAACAATAGATAGCCTCTGGAAATCTCTGCACAAAAGGAATAAAATGAAGAACTTGCGAAATAAAGAGGTTATCTTCAAGACAGTTTGCAATTTTGATTCAGTTCGAAGGTTGTTTGGACAATTGCAAGAATAACGACTTTCTTCAATTTAAACACTCTTTGGGAAGCCTAGTCTAACATGCAAAAATCGTGCATGTTCTATTTTTGAAAATCAGAGAAGGAGGGTTTTATAAAATTAGCAGTTGCTCGTTAAAAAGGAAGAGAGTACAAAATGACTTGAATTCAAAACGTTGTTTAATCAAAAGTTGTTTTGGGCGTGCGAGCCAATGGGAATCATCAAGGTGTTAGCAGAGAATATTTCAAGTAAGATAACCAGGCAAAACTGTGTAAGGTATAGAAAAGTCGAGCAAGGATAAGTGGCCACATTTTTCTCGTTAGAAATATCTGATTTTTGTCTCAAACGTGGATAGTGTGTTATTGGGTTGTGTACCATGTTCTCTATTGAAAGATAGTCGGTCGATATACACAAACCCGAGAGCTCGAGTTTTTCAGACTTTCCGATAGCGAGTTATCAAGGCCTATAGCGCGCTATTGCACACTTTACTAAAAATGGAAAGATCACAGCAACATCTTTATAGCGAGTTATCAAAGGGTATAGCGCGCTATAGACAATTTTCAAGAAAAATAAATGTTTTATTATACAACCCTATCAGCGGGATATCAACACTGGTAGGGCGCAAGTGCCAACTGGAAAATTTTTGCAAATTGCTAAATAGCCTTATTTTTGGAAAATTAATATTTTGACACTCAAGAACCATTCCATTGACTCAAAACATATTGATAAAAGATTAAAAACTATTAAATAATTCAAAACTCATTGAAATTATGATTACAACCATTCGGAAAACATTTTTTTCAAAATGGAATACTATATGGAAGTGATTTTGAAGACTTTTCAATTTTCTGAGTTTTAGTGCTGAGATTGATCGAGAAATTACCCTCCACACCAAAGATAAAACTATTGCATTAGACATGAGATAGGTCTTCGTTCTTCGAGCTTGATCTTTGTAGACTTCGATACCTATTGTTTGATGTGTTGTTGATGATTAGTTCAAGCTCTTAGAAAAAAAAATACAGGTGATGTTTTCTCTTACCGAGAACACTTTACATACTTACAGTTTAAAACAATAGATAGCCTCTGGAAATCTCAGCACAAAAAGGAATAAAATGAAGAACTTGCGAAATAAAGAGGTTATCCTCAAGACAGTTTGCAATTTTGATTCCGTTCGAAGGTTGTTTGGACAAATGCAAGAATAACGACTTTCTTCGATTTAAACACTCATTGGAAAGCTCAGTCTAACATGCAAAAATCGCGCGTGTTCTATCGTTGAAAATCAGAGAATGAGGGTTTTATAAAATTAGCTGTTGCTGGTTAAAGAGGAAGAGAGTACAAAATGATTTGAATTCAAAACGTTGTTTAATCTTAAGTTGTTTTGGGCGTGCGAGACAATGGGAATCATCAAGGTGTTAGCAGAGAATATTTCAATTAAGATAACCAGGCAAAACTGTGTAAGGTATAAAAAAGTCGAGCAAGGAGAAGTGGCCACATTTTTCTCGTTAGAAATATCTGATTTTTGCCTCAAACGTGGATAGCGTGTTATTGGGTTGTGTATCATGTTCTCTATTGAAAGATAGCCGGTCGATATACACAAACCCGAGAGCTCGAGTTTTTCAGACTTTCCGATAGCGAGTTATCAAGGCCTATAGCGCGCTATTGCACACTTTACTAAAAATGGAAAGATCACAGCAACATCTTTATAGCTAGTTATTAAAGGGGATAGCGCGCTATAGACAATTTTCAAGAAAAACAAATGTTTTATTATAGAACCCTATCAGCGGGCTATCAACACAGATAGGGCGCAAGTGCCAACTGGAAAATTTTTGCAAATTGCTAAATAGCCTTATTTTTGGAAAATTAATATTTTGACACTCAAGAACCATTCCATTGACTCAAAACATATTGATAAAAGATTAAAAACTATTAAATAATTCAAAACTCATTGAAATTACGATTACAACCTTCCGGAAAACATTTTTTTCAAAATGGAAAACTATATCGAAGTGATTTTCAAGACTTTTCAATTTTTTGAGATTTAGTGCTGAGATTGATCGAGAAATTACCCTCCACACCTAAGATAAAACTATTGCATTAGACATCAGATATGTCTTCGTTTTTCGAGCTTGATCTTTGTAGACTTCGATACCTATTGTTTGATGTGTTGTTGATGATTAGTTCAAGCTCTTAGAAAAAAAAAATACAGGTGATGTTTTCTCTTACCGAGAACACTTTACATACTTACAGTTTAAAACAATAGATAACCTCTGGAAATCTCAGCACAAAAGGAATAAAATGTAGAAATGGCGAAATAATGAGGGTATCTTCAAGACAGTTTGCAATTTCGATTCAGTTCGAAGGTTGTTTGGACAAATGCAAGAATAACGACTTTCTTCGATTTAAACACTCTTTGGAAAGCTCAGTCTAATTTGCAAAAATCGTGCGTGTTCTATCTTTGAAAATCAGAGAATGAGGGTTTTATAAAATTAGTAGTTGCAGGTTAAAGAGGAAGAGAGTACAAAATGATTTGAATTCAAAACGTTGTTTAATCTAAAGTTGTTTTGGGCGTGCGAGACAATGGGAATCATCAAGGTGTTAGTAGAGAATATTTCAATTAAGATAACCAGGCAAAACTGTGTAGGGTATAGAAATGTCTAGCAAGGAGAAGTGGCCACATTTTTCTCTTTAGAAATATCTGATTTTTGTCTCAAACGTGGATAGCGTGTTATTATTGTGTTGTGTATCATGTTCTCTATTGAAAGATAGCAGGTTGATATACACAAACCCCGAGAGCTCGATTTTTCAGACTTTCCGAAAGCGAGTTATCGAGGCCTATAGCGCGTTATTGCCCACTTTACTAAAAATGGAAAGATCACGGCAACATCTTTAGATTGATCGAGAAGTTACCCAACACACCAATGATAAAACTAATGCATTAGACATGAGATATGTCTTTGTTCTTCGAGCTTGATCTTTATAGACTTCAATACCTATTGTTTGATGTGCTGTTGATGATTAGTTCAAGCTCTTAGAAAAAAAATACAGGTGATGTTTTCTCTTACCGAGAACACTTCACATACTTACAGTTTAAAACAATAGATAGCCTCTGGAAATCTCTGCACAAAAGGAATAAAATGAAGAACTTGCGAAATAAAGAGGTTATCTTCAAGACAGTTTGCAATTTTGATTCAGTTCGAAGGTTGTTTGGACAAATGCAAGAATAACGACTTTCTTCAATTTAAACACTCTTTGGGAAGCCTAGTCTAACATGCAAAAATCGTGCATGTTCTATTTTTGAAAATCAGAGAAGGAGGGTTTTATAAAATTAGCAGTTGCTCGTTAAAAAGGAAGAGAGTACAAAATGACTTGAATTCAAAACGTTGTTTAATCTAAAGTTGTTTTGGGCGTGCGAGCCAATGGGAATCATCAAGGTGTTAGCAGAGAATATTTCAAGTAAGATAACCAGGCAAAACTGTGTAAGGTATAGAAAAGTCGAGCAAGGAGAAGTGGCCACATTTTTCTCGTTAGAAATATCTGATTTTTGTCTCAAACGTGGATAGTGTGTTATTGGGTTGTGTACCATGTTCTCTATTGAAAGATAGTCAGTCGATATACACAAACCCGAGAGCCCGAGCTTTCAGACTTTCCGATAGCGAGTTATCAAGGCCTATAGCGCGCTATTGCACACTTTACTAAAAATGGAAAGATCACAGCAACATCTTTATAGCGAGTTATCAAAGGGTATAGCGCGCTATAGACAATTTTCAAGAAAAATAAATGTTTTATTATACAACCCTATCAGCGGGATATCAACACTGATAGGGCGCAAGTGCCAACTGGAAAATTTTTGCAAATTGCTTAATAGCCTTATTTTTGGAAAATTAATATTTTGACACTCAAGAACCATTCCATTGACTCAAAACATATTGATAAAAGATTAAAAACTATTAAATAATTCAAAACTCATTGAAATTATGATTACAACCATTCGGAAAACATTTTTTTCAAAATGGAATACTATATGGAAGTGATTTTGAAGACTTTTCAATTTTCTGAGTTTTAGTGCTGAGATTGATCGAGAAATTACCCTCCACACCAAAGATAAAACTATTGCATTAGACATGAGATAGGTCTTCGTTCTTCGAGCTTGATCTTTGTAGACTTCGATACCTATTGTTTGATGTGTTGTTGATGATTAGTTCAAGCTCTTAGAAAAAAAAATACAGGTGATGTTTTCTCTTACCGAGAACACTTTACATACTTACAGTTTAAAACAATAGATAGCCTCTGGAAATCTCAGCACAAAAGGAATAAAATGAAGAACTTGCGAAATAAAGAGGTTATCCTCAAGGCAGTTTGCAATTTTGATTCCGTTCGAAGGTTGTTTGGACAAATGCAAGAATAACGACTTTCTTCGATTTAAACACTCATTGGAAAGCTCAGTCTAACATGCAAAAATCGCGCGTGTTCTATCGTTGAAAATCAGAGAATGAGGGTTTTATAAAATTAGTTGTTGCTGGTTAAAGAGGAAGAGAGTACAAAATGATTTGAATTCAAAACGTTGTTTAATCTTAAGTTGTTTTGGGCGTGCGAGACAATGGGAATTGTGTTAGCAGAGAATATTTCAATTAAGATAACCAGGCAAAACTGTGTAAGGTATAGAAAAGTCGAGCAAGGAGAAGTGGCCACATTTTTCTCGTTAGAAATATCTGATTTTTGCCTCAAACGTGGATAGCGTGTTATTGGGTTGTGTATCATGTTCTCTATTGAAAGATAGCCGGTCGATATACACAAACCCGAGAGCTCGAGTTTTTCAGACTTTCCGATAGCGAGTTATCAAGGCCTATAGCGCGCTATTGCACACTTTACTAAAAATGGAAAGATCACAGCAACATCTTTATAGCTAGTTATTAAAGGGGATAGCGCGCTATAGACAATTTTCAAGAAAAACAAATGTTTTATTATAGAACCCTATCAGCGGGCTATCAACACAGATAGGGCGCAAGTGCCAACTGGAAAATTTTTGCAAATTGCTAAATAGCCTTATTTTTGGAAAATTAATATTTTGACACTCAAGAACCATTCCATTGACTCAAAACATATTGATAAAAGATTAAAAACTATTAAATAATTCAAAACTCATTGAAATTACGATTACAACCTTCCGGAAAACATTTTTTTCAAAATGGAAAACTATATCGAAGTGATTTTCAAGACTTTTCAATTTTTTGAGATTTAGTGCTGAGATTGATCGAGAAATTACCCTCCACACCTAAGATAAAACTATTGCATTAGACATCAGATATGTCTTCGTTTTTCGAGCTTGATCTTTGTAGACTTCGATACCTATTGTTTGATGTGTTGTTGATGATTAGTTCAAGCTCTTAGAAAAAAAAAATACAGGTGATGTTTTCTCTTACCGAGAACACTTTACATACTTACAGTTTAAAACAATAGATAACCTTTGGAAATCTCAGCACAAAAGGAATAAAATGTAGAAATGGCGAAATAATGAGGGTATCTTCAAGACAGTTTGCAATTTCGATTCAGTTCGAAGGTTGTTTGGACAAATGCAAGAATAACGACTTTTTTCGATTTAAACACTCTTTGGAAAGCTCAGTCTAATTTGCAAAAATCGTGCATGTTCTATCTTTGAAAATCAGAGAATGAGGGTTTTATAAAATTAGTAGTTGCAGGTTAAAGAGGAAGAGAGTACAAAATGATTTGAATTCAAAACGTTGTTTAATCTAAAGTTGTTTTGGGCGTGCGAGACAATGGGAATCATCAAGGTGTTAGTAGAGAATATTTCAATTAAGATAACCAGGCAAAACTGTGTAGGGTATAGAAATGTCTAGCAAGGAGAAGTGGCCACATTTTTCTCTTTAGAAATATCTGTTTTTTGTCTCAAACGTGGATAGCGTGTTATTACTGTGTTGTGTATCATGTTCTCTATTGAAAGATAGCAGGTTGATATACACAAACCCCGAGAGCTCGATTTTTCAGACTTTCCGAAAGCGAGTTATCGAGGCCTATAGCGCGCTATTGCCCACTTTACTAAAAATGGAAAGATCACGACAACATCTTTAGATTGATCGAGAAGTTACCCAACACACCAATGATAAAACTAATGCATTAGACATGAGATATGTCTTTGTTCTTCGAGCTTGATCTTTATAGACTTCAATACCTATTGTTTGATGTGCTGTTGATGATTAGTTCAAGCTCTTAGAAAAAAAAATACAGGTGATGTTTTCTCTTACCGAGAACACTTCACATACTTACAGTTTAAAACAATAGATAGCCTCTGGAAATCTCTGCACAAAAGGAATAAAATGAAGAACTTGCGAAATAAAGAGGTTATCTTCAAGACAGTTTGCAAGTTTGATTCAGTTCGAAGGTTGTTTGGACAAATGCAAGAATAACGACTTTCTTCAATTTAAACACTCTTTGGGAAGCCTAGTCTAACATGCAAAAATCGTGCATGTTCTATTTTTGAAAATCAGAGAAGGAGGGTTTTATAAAATTAGCAGTTGCTCGTTAAAAAGGAAGAGAGTACAAAATGACTTGAATTCAAAACGTTGTTTAATGTAAAGTTGTTTTGGGCGTGCGAGCCAATGGGAATCATCAAGGTGTTAGCAGAGAATATTTCAAGTAAGATAACCAGGCAAAACTGTGTAAGGTATAGAAAAGTCGAGCAAGGAGAAGTGGCCACATTTTTCTCGTTAGAAATATCTGATTTTTGTCTCAAACGTGGATAGTGTGTTATTGGGTTGTGTACCATGTTCTCTATTGAAAGATAGTCGGTCGATATACACAAACCCGAGAGCTCGAGTTTTTCAGACTTTCCGATAGCGAGTTATCAAGGCCTATAGCGCGCTATTGCACATTTTACTAAAAATGGAAAGATCACAGCAACATCTTTATAGCGAGTTATCAAAGGGTACAGCGCGCTATAGACAATTTTCAAGAAAAATAAATGTTTTATTATACAACCCT
Organism: Paratinospora sagittata; assembly: GCA_035771175.1. NCBI lineage: Eukaryota > Viridiplantae > Streptophyta > Magnoliopsida > Ranunculales > Menispermaceae > Paratinospora > Paratinospora sagittata. The sequence continues at coordinate 41,058,292 of CM069594.1, forward strand.
ATCAGCGGGATATCAACACTGATAGGGCGCAAGTGCCAACTGGAAAATTTTTGCAAATTGCTAAATAGCCTTATTTTTGGAAAATTAATATTTTGACACTCAAGAACCATTCCATTGACTCAAAACATATTGATAAAAGATTAAAAACTATTAAATAATTCAAAACTCATTGAAATTATGATTACAACCATTCGGAAAACATTTTTTTCAAAATGGAATACTATATGGAAGTGATTTTGAAGACTTTTCAATTTTCTGAGTTTTAGTGCTGAGATTGATCGAGAAATTACCCTCCACACCAAAGATAAAACTATTGCATTAGACATGAGATAGGTCTTCGTTCTTCGAGCTTGATCTTTGTAGACTTCGATACCTATTGTTTGATGTGTTGTTGATGATTAGTTCAAGCTCTTAGAAAAAAAAATACAGGTGATGTTTTCTCTTACCGAGAACACTTTACATACTTACAGTTTAAAACAATAGATAGCCTCTGGAAATCTCAGCACAAAAGGAATAAAATGAAGAACTTGCGAAATAAAGAGGTTATCCTCAAGACAGTTTGCAATTTTGATTCCGTTCGAAGGTTGTTTGGACAAATGCAAGAATAACGACTTTCTTCGATTTAAACACTCATTGGAAAGCTCAGTCTAACATGCAAAAATCGCGCGTGTTCTATCGTTGAAAATCAGAGAATGAGGGTTTTATAAAATTAGCTGTTGCTGGTTAAAGAGGAAGAGAGTACAAAATGATTTGAAATCAAAACGTTGTTTAATCTTAAGTTGTTTTGGGCGTGCGAGACAATGGGAATCATCAAGGTGTTAGCAGAGAATATTTCAATTAAGATAACCAGGCAAAACTGTGTAAGGTATAGAAAAGTCGAGCAAGGAGAAGTGGCCACATTTTTCTCGTTAGAAATATCTGATTTTTGCCTCAAACGTGGATAGCATGTTATTGGGTTGTGTATCATGTTCTCTATTGAAAGATAGCCGGTCGATATACACAAACCCGAGAGCTCGAGTTTTTCAGACTTTCCGATAGCGAGTTATCAAGGCCTATAGCGCGCTATTGCACACTTTACTAAAAATGGAAAGATCACAGCAACATCTTTATAGCTAGTTATTAAAGGGGATAGCGCGCTATAGACAATTTTCAAGAAAAACAAATGTTTTATTATAGAACCCTATCAGCGGGCTATCAACACAGATAGGGCGCAAGTGCCAACCGGAAAATTTTTGCAAATTGCTAAATAGCCTTATTTTTGGAAAATTAATATTTTGACACTCAAGAACCATTCCATTGACTCAAAACATATTGATAAAAGATTAAAAACTATTAAATAATTCAAAACTCATTGAAATTACGATTACAACCTTCCGGAAAACATTTTTTTCAAAATGGAAAACTATATCGAAGTGATTTTCAAGACTTTTCAATTTTTTGAGATTTAGTGCTGAGATTGATCGAGAAATTACCCTCCACACCTAAGATAAAACTATTGCATTAGACATCAGATATGTCTTCGTTTTTCGAGCTTGATCTTTGTAGACTTCGATACCTATTGTTTGATGTGTTGTTGATGATTAGTTCAAGCTCTTAGAAAAAAAAAATACAGGTGATGTTTTCTCTTACCGAGAACACTTTACATACTTACAGTTTAAAACAATAGATAACCTTTGGAAATCTCAGCACAAAAGGAATAAAATGTAGAAATGGCGAAATAATGAGGGTATCTTCAAGACAGTTTGCAATTTCGATTCAGTTCGAAGGTTGTTTGGACAAATGCAAGAATAACGACTTTCTTCGATTTAAACACTCTTTGGAAAGCTCAGTCTAATTTGCAAAAATCGTGCGTGTTCTATCTTTGAAAATCAGAGAATGAGGGTTTTATAAAATTAGTAGTTGCAGGTTAAAGAGGAAGAGAGTACAAAATGATTTGAATTCAAAACGTTGTTTAATCTAAAGTTGTTTTGGGCGTGCGAGACAATGGGAATCATCAAGGTGTTAGTAGAGAATATTTCAATTAAGATAACCAGGCAAAACTGTGTAGGGTATAGAAATGTCTAGCAAGGAGAAGTGGCCACATTTTTCTCTTTAGAAATATCTGTTTTTTGTCTCAAACGTGGATAGCGTGTTATTACTGTGTTGTGTATCATGTTCTCTATTGAAAGATAGCAGGTTGATATACACAAACCCCGAGAGCTCGATTTTTCAGACTTTCCGAAAGCGAGTTATCGAGGCCTATAGCGCGCTATTGCCCACTTTACTAAAAATGGAAAGATCACGGCAACATCTTTAGATTGATCGAGAAGTTACCCAACACACCAATGATAAAACTAATGCATTAGACATGAGATATGTCTTTGTTCTTCGAGCTTGATCTTTATAGACTTCAATACCTATTGTTTGATGTGCTGTTGATGATTAGTTCAAGCTCTTAGAAAAAAAAACACAGGTGATGTTTTCTCTTACCGAGAACACTTCACATACTTACAGTTTAAAACAATAGATAGCCTCTGGAAATCTCTGCACAAAAGGAATAAAATGAAGAACTTGCGAAATAAAGAGGTTATCTTCAAGACAGTTTGCAATTTTGATTCAGTTCGAAGGTTGTTTGGACAAATGCAAGAATAACGACTTTCTTCAATTTAAACACTCTTTGGGAAGCCTAGTCTAACATGCAAAAATCGTGCATGTTCTATTTTTGAAAATCAGAGAAGGAGGGTTTTATAAAATTAGCAGTTGCTCGTTAAAAAGGAAGAGAGTACAAAATGACTTGAATTCAAAACGTTGTTTAATCTAAAGTTGTTTTGGGCGTGCGAGCCAATGGGAATCATCAAGGTGTTAGCAGAGAATATTTCAAGTAAGATAACCAGGCAAAACTGTGTAAGGTATAGAAAAGTCGAGCAAGGAGAAGTGGCCACATTTTTCTCGTTAGAAATATCTGATTTTTGTCTCAAACGTGGATAGTGTGTTATTGGGTTGTGTACCATGTTCTCTATTGAAAGATAGTCGGTCGATATACACAAACCCGAGAGCTCGAGTTTTTCAGACTTTCCGATAGCGAGTTATCAAGGCCTATAGCGCGCTATTGCACACTTTACTAAAAATGGAAAGATCACAGCAACATCTTTATAGCGAGTTATCAAAGGGTATAGCGCGCTATAGACAATTTTCAAGAAAAATAAATGTTTTATTATACAACCCTATCAGCGGGATATCAACACTGATAGGGCGCAAGTGCCAACTGGAAAATTTTTGCAAATTGCTAAATAGCCTTATTTTTGGAAAATTAATATTTTGACACTCAAGAACCATTCCATTGACTCAAAACATATTGATAAAAGATTAAAAACTATTAAATAATTCAAAACTCATTGAAATTATGATTACAACCATTCGGAAAACATTTTTTTCAAAATGGAATACTATATGGAAGTGATTTTGAAGACTTTTCAATTTTCTGAGTTTTAGTGCTGAGATTGATCGAGAAATTACCCTCCACACCAAAGATAAAACTATTGCATTAGACATGAGATAGGTCTTCGTTCTTCGAGCTTGATCTTTGTAGACTTCGATACCTATTGTTTGATGTGTTGTTGATGATTAGTTCAAGCTCTTAGAAAAAAAAATACAGGTGATGTTTTCTCTTACCGAGAACACTTTACATACTTACAGTTTAAAACAATAGATAGCCTCTGGAAATCTCAGCACAAAAGGAATAAAATGAAGAACTTGCGAAATAAAGAGGTTATCCTCAAGACAGTTTGCAATTTTGATTCCGTTCGAAGGTTGTTTGGACAAATGCAAGAATAACGACTTTCTTCGATTTAAACACTCATTGGAAAGCTCAGTCTAACATGTAAAAATCGCGCGTGTTCTATCGTTGAAAATCAGAGAATGAGGGTTTTATAAAATTAGCTGTTGCTGGTTAAAGAGGAAGAGAGTACAAAATGATTTGAAATCAAAACGTTGTTTAATCTTAAGTTGTTTTGGGCGTGCGAGACAATGGGAATCATCAAGGTGTTAGCAGAGAATATTTCAATTAAGATAACCAGGCAAAACTGTGTAAGGTATAGAAAAGTCGAGCAAGGAGAAGTGGCCACATTTTTCTCGTTAGAAATATCTGATTTTTGCCTCAAACGTGGATAGCATGTTATTGGGTTGTGTATCATGTTCTCTATTGAAAGATAGCCGGTCGATATACACAAACCCGAGAGCTCGAGTTTTTCAGACTTTCCGATAGCGAGTTATCATGGCCTATAGCGCGCTATTGCACACTTTACTAAAAATGGAAAGATCACAGCAACATCTTTATAGCTAGTTATTAAAGGGGATAGCGCGCTATAGACAATTTTCAAGAAAAACAAATGTTTTATTATAGAACCCTATCAGCGGGCTATCAACACAGATAGGGCGCAAATGCCAACTGGAAAATTTTTGCAAATTGCTAAATAGCCTTATTTTTGGAAAATTAATATTTTGACACTCAAGAACCATTCCATTGACTCAAAACATATTGATAAAAGATTAAAAACTATTAAATAATTCAAAACTCATTGAAATTACGATTACAACCTTCCGGAAAACATTTTTTTCAAAATGGAAAACTATATCGAAGTGATTTTCAAGACTTTTCAATTTTTTGAGATTTAGTGCTGAGATTGATCGAGAAATTACCCTCCACACCTAAGATAAAACTATTGCATTAGACATCAGATATGTCTTCGTTTTTCGAGCTTGATCTTTGTAGACTTCGATACCTATTGTTTGATGTGTTGTTGATGATTAGTTCAAGCTCTTAGAAAAAAAAAATACAGGTGATGTTTTCTCTTACCGAGAACACTTTACATACTTACAGTTTAAAACAATAGATAACCTTTGGAAATCTCAGCACAAAAGGAATAAAATGTAGAAATGGCGAAATAATGAGGGTATCTTCAAGACAGTTTGCAATTTCGATTCAGTTCGAAGGTTGTTTGGACAAATGCAAGAATAACGACTTTCTTCGATTTAAACACTCTTTGGAAAGCTCAGTCTAATTTGCAAAAATCGTGCGTGTTCTATCTTTGAAAATCAGAGAATGAGGGTTTTATAAAATTAGTAGTTGCAGGTTAAAGAGGAAGAGAGTACAAAATGATTTGAATTCAAAACGTTGTTTAATCTAAAGTTGTTTTGGGCGTGCGAGACAATGGGAATCATCAAGGTGTTAGTAGAGAATATTTCAATTAAGATAACCAGGCAAAACTGTGTAGGGTATAGAAATGTCTAGCAAGGAGAAGTGGCCACATTTTTCTCTTTAGAAATATCTGATTTTTGTCTCAAACGTGGATAGCGTGTTATTACTGTGTTGTGTATCATGTTCTCTATTGAAAGATAGCAGGTTGATATACACAAACCCCGAGAGCTCGATTTTTCAGACTTTCCGAAAGCGAGTTATCGAGGCCTATAGCGCGCTATTGCCCACTTTACTAAAAATGGAAAGATCACGGCAACATCTTTAGATTGATCGAGAATTTACCCAACACACCAATGATAAAACTAATGCATTAGACATGAGATATGTCTTTGTTCTTCGAGCTTGATCTTTATAGACTTCAATACCTATTGTTTGATGTGCTGTTGATGATTAGTTCAAGCCCTTAGAAAAAAAAATACAGGTGATGTTTTCTCTTACCGAGAACACTTCACATACTTACAGTTTAAAACAATAGATAGCCTCTGGAAATCTCTGCACAAAAGGAATAAAATGAAGAACTTGCGAAATAAAGAGGTTATCTTCAAGACAGTTTGCAATTTTGATTCAGTTCGAAGGTTGTTTGGACAAATGCAAGAATAACGACTTTCTTCAATTTAAACACTCTTTGGGAAGCCTAGTCTAACATGCAAAAATCGTGCATGTTCTATTTTTGAAAATCAGAGAAGGAGGGTTTTATAAAATTAGCAGTTGCTCGTTAAAAAGGAAGAGAGTACAAAATGACTTGAATTCAAAACGTTGTTTAATCTAAAGTTATTTTGGGCGTGCGAGCCAATGGGAATCATCAAGGTGTTAGCAGAGAATATTTCAAGTAAGATAACCAGGCAAAACTGTGTAAGGTATAGAAAAGTGGAGCAAGGAGAAGTGGCCACATTTTTCTCGTTAGAAATATCTGATTTTTGTCTCAAACGTGGATAGTGTGTTATTGGGTTGTGTACCATGTTCTCTATTGAAAGATAGTCAGTCGATATACACAAACCCGAGAGCTCGAGTTTTTCAGACTTTCCGATAGCGAGTTATCAAGGCCTATAGCGCGCTATTGCACACTTTACTAAAAATGGAAAGATCACAGCAACATCTTTATGGCGAGTTATCAAAGGGTATAGCGCGCTATAGACAATTTTCAAGAAAAATAAATGTTTTATTATACAACCCTATCAGCGGGATATCAACACTGATAGGGCGCAAGTGCCAACTGGAAAATTTTTGCAAATTGCTAAATAGCCTTATTTTTGGAAAATTAATATTTTGACACTCAAGAACCATTCCATTGACTTAAAACATATTGATAAAAGATTAAAAACTATTAAATAATTCAAAACTCATTGAAATTATGATTACAACCATTCGGAAAACATTTTTTTCAAAATGGAATACTATATGGAAGTGATTTTGAAGACTTTTCAATTTTCGGAGTTTTAGTGCTGAGATTGATCGAGAAATTACCCTCCACACCAAAGATAAAACTATTGCATTAGACATGAGATAGGTCTTCGTTCTTCGAGCTTGATCTTTGTAGACTTCGATACCTATTGTTTGATGTGTTGTTGATGATTAGTTCAAGCTCTTAGAAAAAAAAATACAGGTGATGTTTTCTCTTACCGTGAACACTTTACATACTTACAGTTTAAAACAATAGATAGCCTCTGGAAATCTCAGCACAAAAGGAATAAAATGAAGAACTTGCGAAATAAAGAGGTTATCCTCAAGACAGTTTGCAATTTTGATTCCGTTCGAAGGTTGTTTGGACAAATGCAAGAATAACGACTTTCTTCGATTTAAACACTCATTGGAAAGCTCAGTCTAACATGCAAAAATCGCGCGTGTTCTATCGTTGAAAATCGGAGAATGAGGGTTTTATAAAATTAGCTGTTGCTGGTTAAAGATGAAGAGAGTACATAATGATTTGAATTCAAAACGTTGTTTAATCTTAAGTTGTTTAGGGCGTGCGAGACAATGGGAATCATCAAGGTGTTAGTAGAGAATATTTCAATTAAGATAACCAGGCCAAACTGTGTAAGGTATAGAAAAGTCAAGCAAGGAGAAGTGGCCACATTTTTCTCATTAGAAATATCAGATTTTTTTCTCAAACGTGAATAGCGTGTTATTGGGTTGTGTATCATATTCTCTATTGAAAGATAGCCGGTCGATATACACAAACCCGAGAGCTCGAGTTTTTCAGACATTTCGATAGCGAGTTATCAAGGCCTATAGCGCGCTATTGCACAGTTTACTAAAAATGAAAAGATGACGGCAACTTCTTTATAGCGAGTTATCAAAGCGGATAGCGCGCTATAGACAATTTTCAAGAAAAACAAATGTTTTATTATAAGACCCTATCAGCGGGCTATCAACACTGATAGGGCGGTAGTGCATACTGGAAATTTTTTGCAAATTGCTGAAAAGCGTTATTTTTGGAAAATTAATATTTTGACACTCAAGAACCATTCCATTGACTCAAAACATATTGATATAAGATTAAAAACTGTTAAATAATAAAACACTCATTGAAATTATGATTAAAACCTTTCGAAAACATTTTTTTTCAAAATGGAATACTATATCGAAGTGATTTTGAAGACTTTTCAATTTTCAGAGTTTTAGTGGTTAGATTGATCGAGAAGTTACCCTACACACCAAAGATAAAACTATTGCATTAGACATGAGAGATGTCTTCGTTCGTCGAGCTTGATCTTTGTAGACTTCGATACCTAATGTTTGATGTGTTGTTGATGATTAGTTGAAGCTCTATGAATAAAAAAATACAGGTGATGTTTTCTCTTACCGAGAACACTTCACATACTTACAGTTTAAAACAATAGATAGCCTCTAGAAATTTCAGCACAAAAAGAATAAAATGAAGAACTTGCGAAATAATGAGGTTATCTTCAAGACAGTTCGCAGTTTTGATTCAGTTCGAAGGTTGTTTGGAAAAATGCAAGAATAACGACTTTCTTCGATTTAAACACTCTTTGGAAAGCTCAGTCTAACATGCAAAAATCGTGCGTGTTCTATCTTTGAAAATCAGAGAATGAGGGTTTTATAAAATTAGAAGTTGCAGATTAAGGAGGAAGAGAGTACAAAATGATTTGAATTCAAAACGTTGTTTAATCTAAAGTTGTTTAGGGCGTGCGAGACAATGGGAATCATCAAGGTGTTAGCAGAGAATATTTCAAGTAAGATAACCAGGCAAAACTGTGTAAGGTATAGAAAAGTCGAGCAAGGAGAAGTGGCCATATTTTTCTCGTTAGAAATATCTGATTTTTGTCTCAAACGTGGATAGCGTGTTATTGGGTTGTGTATCATGTTCTCTATTGAAAGATAGCCGGTCGATATACACAAACCTGAGAGCTCTAGTTTTTCAGACTTTCTGATAGCGAGTTATCAAGGCCTATAGCGCGCTATTGCACACTTTACTAAAAATGAAAAAATCACGACAACATCTTTATAGCGAGTTATCAAGGGGGTAGCCCGCTATAGACAATTTTCAAGAAAAACAAATGTTTTATTACGCAACCCTATCAGCGGGCTACCAACACTGATAGGGCGCTAGTGCCAACTGGAAAATTTTTGCAAATTGCTGAATTGCCTTATTTTTGGAAAATTAATATTTTGACACTCAAGAACCATTCCATTGACTCAAAACATATTGATATAAGATTAAAAATTATTAATTAATAAAACACTCATTGAAATTAGGATTAAAACCTTTCGAAAACATTTTTTTCAAAAAGGAATACTATATCGAAGTGATTTTCAAGACTTTTCAATTATCAGAGTTTTAGTGCTTAGATTGATCAAGAAGTTACCCTACACACCAAAGATAAAACTATTGCATTAGACATGAGATATGTCTTCGTTCTTCGAGCTTGATCTTTGTAGACTTCGATACCTAATGTTTGATGTGTTGTTGATGATTAGTTGAAGCTCTAAGAAAAAAAAAATACGGGTGATGTTTTCTCTTACCGAGAACACTTCACATACTTACAGTTTAAAACAATAGATAGCTTCTGGAAATCTCAACACAAAAGGGATAAAATGAAGAACTTGGGAAATAATGAGGCTATCTTCAAGACAGTTTGCAATTTTGATTCAATTCGAAGGTTGTTTGGACAAATGGAAGAATAACGACTTTCTTCAATTTAAACACTCTTTGGAAAGCTCAGTCTAACATGCAAAAATCGTGCGTGTTCTATCTTTGAAAATCAGAGAATGAGGGTTTTATAAAACTAGAAGTTGCAGATTAAGGAGGAAGAGAGTACAAAATGATTTGAATTCAAAAACGTTCTTTAATCTAAAGTTGTTTAGGGCGTGCGAGACAATGGGAATCATCAAGGTGTTAGTAGAGAATATTTCAGTTAAGATAACCAGGCAAAACTGTGTAAGGTATAGAAAAGTCGAGCAAGGAGAAGTGGCCATATTTTTCTAGTTAGAAAAATCTGATTTTTGTCTCAAACGTGGATAGCGTGTTATTGGGTTGTGTATCATGTTCTCTATTGAAAGATAGCCGGTCGATATACACAAACCCGAGAGCTCGAGTTTTTCAGACTTTTCGATAGCGAGTTATCAAGGCCTATAAAGCGCTATTGCACACTTTACTAAAAATGAAAAGATCACGACAACATCTTTATAGCGAGTTATCAAAGGGGGTAGCGCGCTATTGTAATACCCTGTATTTCACAAAAAAAAAAAAAAAAAAAAAAATTACTATTTGAAATTTTTACTATTTGGGCAACGCCCGAACGTTCAGGCGCCATGCCAGAACGTTCAGGCGGCTGCCAGAACGTTCAGGCGCCATGCCAGAACGTTCAGGCGCCTGCCAGAACGTTCAGGCGCAAAAATCTCTATATAAGAAACCTCCTCATTTCTCATTTCTCACACCAAATCACCTTCTCTTGTGATTTTTCTTCTCCTTTCTACGCATTCTAAGTTTTTAGTCTTTGAGACTCCCGGTGCGGTGCAACAAAGTTCTGTCCGGAGGAAAGCACCAGATCTGAAAGCGGTGCAACGAAGTTTTGTCCGGAGAAAAGCACCAAATCTGAAGGTGGGGAACGAAACATAGGTTTGCGTGTTTTATAACTTTTATTAAAGTTTACATTCAATTATTATTATGTCTACTATTCATTTACACTGCATTATGTCAATAATGTTATGACCTGAATGTTATAACTTGCACGTCGTGATACCGACCCTGATAAGGTTCACGAGACGTTGCCAAAGTCAGTCTAAATGTCAAGAAAGACCAGACCAGTAGACTAGACCAGTTCATGCATTGGCATCATACATATCACCACCTAGGGACGTATATGGTTTATGACTCATAGAATAGTTGGAAGCATTGCTCACTATTCATTATATTTCTCTGGAGAAGGACGTACATGAGAACCCGGCTACACCCGGGGAGGGACATCAGTTCGTGAATTCAGAGCATCGTTCCTGTACATGAATTCAGGCGATGTACGCTCATCAAACCATTAATACGTGACGGTGTCATGCATACATTCATATTGATTGATTATGATGCTCACATGTGTAATTTAAGATATTTGATATTGAAGTAGGCTTTATTAATTGTTATACTCATGCACTATTTACCCACTGAGCGCGTTAAGCTCACTCCAATATTATCAAATCTTTCACAGGAAATTAGGGTGGACTGGGTGCAGGTTATGGGGCCCACATTTTGTACCCTTTGTATGATTCATTGGGGATTTTGGGAGTATGTTCCCTTGACCATTTTATGTACAAAAGTATTCTGAATTATATGAAATCAGATTTGTACTGTGTACCGTATTTCCGCTGCGTACTCTGTTATTACCATTATGATTGTTCCAAATGCACGCCCCGTCCGTGAGTGTACCGCCGGTTTAGGCGCGTCCGGGCGGGGTGTGACATTTAATGGTATCAGAGAGTACGGTCCACGGCCCGCCCAAGTCTACCAAATTAGGGAAAGAAATTATAGTTGATTTAAATATACATATAGTCATAATTTATTAGAAACTATATGTGTAGTTATTATTGAATATATGTATCTATATACATTAGTGTATATGAGGTACGTATAAAAAAAAAAAAAAAAAATTTCGAAAAAATTTTATTTTCGAAAATTATTTATTCAAAAAAATAAAAATAAAAAAATTAAATTAAATAAAAAAATTTCGAAAAAATTTTTATTTTCGAAAATTATTTATTCAAAAAAAAAAAATTTGAAAAAAAAAAAAAAATTTATTTTCGAAAATTATTTATTCAACAAAAAAACAAAAAAAAAAAAATTTCGAGAAAGAAATTTATTTATTCAAAAAAAAAAAAAAATTTACTATTTGAAATTTTTCTAAAACTATATATATGACTTCTATATAGTTAAGATTAAAAATAACTATATATAATTTTTATATAGTCTAAATTTCAAATCTATATATATATATAGTTGCGTTATGAAAACTATATATATAATTATGATGACATATGTCTATACATTCATAGGTGAATACGACATATATGCATCAAATCACTAATGAAGAAAAATTTCATGATGGCATAAATATCAACAGAAAACTCGAAAATAATGTCTAGAAGATAAGACATAACTCTTAAAAATATTAGGAATATAAAAAAATATATATATATAAATAAATAAATAAATAAATTTTATTTAAATAATAATTCATTTGATATATCTAAAACTATATATATATATGACTTCTATATAGTTAAGATTAAAAATAACTATATATGATTTTTATATAGTCTAAATTTCAAATATATATATATATATAGTTGCTTTATGAAAATTATATATATAATTATGATGACATATGTCTATACATTCATAGGTGAATACGACATATATGCATCAAATCACTAATGAAGAAAAATTTCATGATGGCATAAATATCAACAGAAAACTCGAAAATAATGTCTAGAAGACAAGGCATAACTCTTAAAAATATTAGGAATATATTTTGTATTTTTCACACCAATTTATTTTCCTTTCAGCAAAAGAATGACCTCAAGGGAGGGAACAACTTCTACTAGCAGGGAACCAATTCCCACTAGACTAACGGAATTGTCCAAAAGAGAGATTGTGACCATGAGGAGCATCGACAATAGCGATCTCCGCCTCCGCCCAATCCTTCATGACAAACTCGCAACATTAGATTGGTTAAACATAACCAAAGTCGAGGGTCAAACGTACTGTTAAAAAGTACTGATAAACTGTTCAAACGTACTGATGAACTGTTCAAAAGTACTGATAAACTGTCCAAAAGTCCTGATAAACTGTTCAACAGTACTGATAAACTGTTCAAAAAATATTGATAGGAATAGGACCTTTTTACTAAAGGAAACTGGAGAATTTCAATATGAAGACATCTGATATTCGGTCTAATGTTTATTTAAGACAAACTGTTATCAGTTGCTCCACATCATAAACTTAAGTCCACTACTTTTAATTTAGGTATAGAAGTGTCGTAACACATTGATCATTTGCCATGATATAAAAACTTCATGATTGGGCATCATATTAGGGTTTAGGGGCCATGCTAAATTTCGTTACTCTAGCATCTACTCATAAAACAGCTTAATCAGTATCTCTTAAACAAAATGATCACAAGATCTACTTAAGTTGACACTTTATTCCGCCAAGTTTGAGAAAATCACTACTCAGTTCATACATGATAAACTGTTAATTTAAACGAGAAATAGCAACTGGGTGCCACTCTAGAGTCATTTCCTTTCTTTTCTTGCAGTTGGTTTCCTTTCTTTTCGTGCAGTTGGCCTTGAACCGAGCTTGCCTTAGTTTCTTTGTTTTCTCCTGAAGATCCACCTCTGGCATCTCTTCCATCAACTTCCTTTCTTCCTCCAATAAACTCAAAGCATCTTTTATCTTCATATCTCCACCAAACCCTTCTCCTTCCCCCATTTCCTGCAGTACATAATTAATTAACAAGTAATTATATTACTCAGAACATCCCCAAGTTGAGATATCAAAATACTTATACAGATCAATATATAATGGTGATAAATACCTCAACATTGGCCATAACGGTCTGCAAGGTCATCACCTTTCTCTGAGTCCATTTCCTTTGTTCCTCCAATAAACTCAACCTGTCTCTTATCTTCATATCTCTACCAACCCCTTCTCCTTCCCCCATTTCCTGCAGTGCATTTCTGTGATGCCATTTCCTTTGTTCCTCCAATAACCTCAAAGCTTCTCTTATCTTCATATCTCCACAAACACCTTCTCCTTCCACCAATTCCTGCAGTACATCATTATATTAATCAAAACCTCCCCAAGTTAACCTGTTCAAAATACTTATAAAGATCAATATATATTGCAGATAAATACCTGAACATTTTTGATAACGGCCTGCAAGCTCATCAACTTTCTGTAAGGCCATCTAGGGATGCCCAATTCCCTGCACCTCCTCTTCAGCTGCGTTAAGCCCACCTTAAGTTCTTTTGCAGCTTCTGATATGCTCATGTAGAAGTAGCGTGAGAGGTTAGTGTGTGATAGAGTCTTCACCCTCTTCAGTTTCGTCATCGATTCCTCATGATCACTACTAGTACTACTAATACTCCTACTGCTGCAGCTAATCATCCCCTCTCCCTTTTCATTCATCCCAATTTGTTGTTTCTCCCCTTCTAATCCAATCCTCATTTCATTCAAACCTCCAAAGTCCTTCTCCCATCCCCTACTGCCTATACAGATTACAATAGCACATTAATCAACAGAACGAGGATCACATCGCCATTCTGTTAAAGTAAAATATAATGTGGCTTGAGCATTGATAATCACCTTGAAGTTCATTAAGTTGGCTTGGAAAGTAATCTTCATCCATTGACGAATTCATGAAGGGTAGTACTACTGCCTCCTGTAAACCGTCTTCCAGAAGAGGCTCCCACATATATGGGCTGCTCCCAACACTTGAACAACCCTTCATTGTTAGCTCCCCCATATATATCATATCATATCATACAATATATATAACCGACTCCAACAAAAAAAAAAAAAAAAAAAAAAATTACTGCTTATAAAATGTTCAAATTACCTGAAATCAAGTGGGTGGAATTGGTTTGAGAAGAGAAATGGGTCTTCTCCAATATCCACCATTTCATACACACCGCAGCCGGCGTTTTGAACTGACTGATTCCTCTCCATGTCTCGGTTAGCTGTGACGTTCATCATCGTCATCAGTGACAACAAAATCACAATAAAAACCAGCATAATTGGGAGATTTCTCTTAAAAGCCAAACCAGAACAATAAAAAGAAATTACGAAAAACAAAAGAAAAAAGAAAGAAGTGAGGAACTGACGCCATGGTGGAGGGCTGGTAATGCAGTACGAAATGTTGGGCAGCTGCTCCTTCGTCGGATAACGCTGCAACTCCTCCTGTTTCGGCGCCGGAGCTGCTCCACCTTCTCCTCCTGCCATAATCTTTCTTCTCTTCTTTCTCTCTTCCTTTACTTTCTTCTCCTTTTAATGCCCAGAAAATCTCAGCCTCCACGAAACTCAATCACCAACTCCACCACCCCCCAAAACAAACCAGACTAGCAGTAGTAGAACTCACATAAAAGAACTGATAAGCGTGTTGATGAACCGACAAGCCTGCAGATGAACCGGCGAGCGTGCGGATGACCAGTAAATCGTGGTGATGAACAGGAATGGCGTGCTGCTCAAGAATGGCGTGCGATGAACAGGCTGCTGCAGGAGTGCAGATGCATAGTAACTTTGACTCCAAAGTCAACAAGTGCTGGCTGCAGGCGTGACAGGCGTGCTGATACGTCGGCCAGTGTTGGCTGCAGGCGCCTCCGGCGTGCTGGTCAATAGTAACGCTGACAGCAAAAGTCAGCAAATGCTAGCTGCAGGCGTGATGATGAATAGAAAACCCTAAACCACAATAATATATATTAACTCGTTTGCAAAACTCCAACGCAGAGCGGGCAAACTCTCAACCTTCTGTTAGTACTCATTCTGTACATAATAATAGATCTCACAAAAACGGTAGTAGGCAAGAAAGTCAAAATTAATTTCTGGCATTATAACCATTTTCTTGATATATTCGAATGAAATTGTTTTGTTTAAAGACTATCTTTGGTGGGCAGACTTACAACCATTATTTCTTTTGTATCACTAACTTTGGAGTGGTATGGGACACAACAAAATTGGAGGATACTAAATAAAATGTGGAAGTAAGAAAACCCATGACCTTGTGTGAAAAGAAACATTTGGAGAAAGTTGCATTACTAATATTATCACTAAGTTTACACGGTATGGGACGAGTAAATTTGGACGATACTATTAGTGAACTTCTATTCAGCCAATGTTTTTAGAGACCGTGTTCATACAACTTAACTTGGTTGACACCCTTATTACTAAATTCATGTGGTATGGGACATATGAACTTGGATAATAATCGAACCGACTAAGAGTAAGCGTATGAATGCATAAGATTGCGATAGAACGTTAGATCAGGATATTTACAGAGGCAAATCTTAGATTTCTTATGACTCGTATGACTTTTCAATAAAACATATATGTATGTTCACAAAGACCACAACAAAATCATTTTAAATATTTGCAAAGATTTGTACTTATTATATAAACGTTCTAACCTTGTTTTTTTTTTATACCATGGCCAAACATACGAGTTATATAAAATTCTTTGATTCCTCAACAAAAACCTTACACTATACTTAGAAAAATAAGTGACTTTAATATTGCAGTACTCTCGAAATTGTTGCTGAGCATATTATCACATTATACTTGCCTACAGTTTCTTAATTTTGGTTTTATTTTCTCCTTGCCAGTGAGAAAATGCAAACCAGGAAAAGAGGAAGGCCACGTACTGTTCGTCCCACAGTTGAGGCACCTCCTGAGATTCAGGAACCGCCGCCTCCGACAACAGCACAGGCCACACCCAACACTGCCCCTACATCTGGGCAGAAAATCCCACCCCCACCCACACCCTTTGCCATGCCTTCAAGCATTGAAACCTTCTTTGCTGGATTTATTGGATGAGTTCAAGAACGCTCTGGGATCACCACGGCGTAGAGGAAGCAACATGGGAACTAGAATCAACAATTAAACAAAAATACCCTCAATTGTTTTCTAGTACCAACTGATGAAGTGATACGTTGTCTTATTTTCACTTATCCCTATCAGGTTGAAACATTGTTTACACCTATCTTGATACCTTCTTCCACTTCAATAACTACCAGATGTCTGAAAATAATATCAATGGATCGAGTATTGCACACATGCAGTGGCCTCATACACAGCATGCGGCTACTTCTCAAGCCGACAACCCCCATCACAACTTAACTTGATTTCGAGGGCGAAATCCCTTTAAGGGGGGTAGAGTGTAATACCCTCCCTGTATTTCACAAAAAAAAAAAAAAAATTTACTATTTGAAATTTTTACTATTTGGGCAACGCCCGAACGTTTAGGCGCATGCCCGAACGTTTAGGCGCATGCCCGAACGTTCAGGCGCCTGCCAGAACGTTCAGGCGCCAAGCCAGAACGTTCAGGCGCCATGCCAGAACGTTCAGGGGCCTGCCAGAACGTTCAGGCGCCATGCCAGAACGTTCAGGCGCCTGCCAGAACGTTCAGGCGCAAAAATCTCTATATAAGAAACCTCCTCATTTCTCATTTCTCACACCAAATCACCTTCTCTTGTGATTTTTCTTCTCCTTTCTACGCATTCTAAGTTTTTAGTCTTTGAGACTCCCGGTGCGGTGCAACAAAGTTCTGTCCGGAGGAAAGCGCCAGATCTGAAAGCGGTGCAACGAAGTTCTGTCCGGAGAAAAGCACCAAATCTGAAGGTGGGGAACGAAACATAGGTTTGCGTGTTTTATAACTTTTATTAAAGTTTACATTCAATTATTATTATGTCTACTATTCATTTACACTGCATTATGTCAATAATGTTATGACCTGAATGTTATAACTTGCACGTCGTGATACCGACCCTGATAAGGTTCACTAGACATTGCCAAAGTCAGTCTAAATGTCAAGAAAGACCAGACCAGTAGACTAGACCAGTTCATGCATTGGCATCATACATATCACCACCTAGGGACGTATATGGTTTATGACTCATAGAATAGTTGGAAGCATTGCTCACTATTTATTATATTTCTCTGGAGAAGGACGTACATGAGAACCCGGCTACACCCGGGGAGGGACATCAGTACGTGAATTCAGAGCATCGTTCCTATACATGAATTCAGGCGATGTACGCTCATCAAACCATTAATACGTGACGGTGTCATGCATACATTCATATTGATTGATTATGATGCTCACATGTGTAATTTAAGATATTTGATATTGAAGTAGGCTTTATTAATTGTTATACTCATGCACTATTTACCCACTGAGCGCGTTAAGCTCACTCCAATATTATCAAATCTTTCACAGGAAATTAGGGTGGACTGGGTGCAGGTTATGGGGCCCACATTTTGTACCCTTTGTATGATTCATTGGGGATTTTGGGAGTATGTTCCCTTGACCATTTTATGTACAAAAGTATTCTGAATTATATGAAATCAAATTTGTACCGTGTACCGTATTTCCGCTGCGCACTCTTTTATTTCCATTATGATTGTTCCAAATGCACGCCCCGTCCGTGAGTGTACCGCCGGTTTTGGCGCGTCGGGGCGGGGTGTGACAGCTATAGACAATTTTCAAGAAAAACAAATGTGTTATTACGCAACTCTATCAGCGGGCTACCAACACTGATAGGGCGCTAGTGCCTACTGGAAAATTTTTGCAAATTGCTGAATTGCCTTATTTTTGGAAAATTAATATTTTGACACTCAAGAACCATTCCATTGACTCAAAACATATTGATATAAGATTAAAAACTATTAAATAATAAAACACTCATTGAAATTATGATTAAAACCTTTCGAAAACAATTTTTTCAAAATGGAATACTATATCGAAGTGATTTTCAAGACTTTTCAATTTTCAGAGTTTTAGTGCTTAGATTGATCGAGAAGTTACCCTACACACCAAAGATAAAACTATTGCATTAGACATGAGATATGTCTTCGTTCTTCGAGCTTGATCTTTGTAGACTTCCATAGCTATTGTTTGATGTGTTGTTGATGATTAGTTCAAGCTCTTAGAAAAAAAAATACAGGTGATGTTTTCTCTTACCGAGAACACTTCACATACTTACAGTCTAAAACAATAGATAGCTTCTAGAAATCTCAGCACAAAAGTGATAAAATGAAGAACTTGGGAAATAATGAGGCTATCTTCAAGACAGTTTGCAATTTTGATTCAATTCGAAGGTTGTTTGGACAAATGGAAGAATAACAACTTTCTTCAATTTAAACACTCTTTGGAAAGCTCAGTCTAACATGCAAAAATCGTTCGCGTTCTATCTTTGAAAATCAGAGAATGAGGGTTTTATAAAATTAGAAGTTGCAGGTTAAGGAGGAAGAGAGTACAAAGTGATTTGAATTCAAAACGTTGTTTAATCTAAAGTTGCTTAGGGTGTGCGAGACAATGGGAATCATCAAGGTTTTAGTAGAGAATATTTCAATTAAGATAACCAGGCAAAACTGTGTAAGGTATAGAAAAGTTGAGCAAGGAGAAGTGGCCATATTTTTCTCGTTAGAAATATCTGATTTTTGTCTCAAACGTGGATAGCGTGTTATTGGGTTGTGTATCATGTTCTCTATTGAAAGATAGCCGGTCGATATACACAAACCCGAGAGCTCGAGTTTTTCAGACTTTTCGATAGCGAGTTATCAAGGCCTATAACGCGCTATTGCACACATTACTAAAAATGAAAAGATCACGACAACATCTTTATAGCGAGTTATCAAAGGGGATAGCGCGCTATAAACAATTTTCAAGAAAAACAAATGTTTTATTATAAGACCATATCAGCGGGCTATCAACACTGATTGGGCGCTAGTGCATACTGGAAATTTTTTGCAAATTGCTGAATAGCCTTATTTTTGGAAAATTAATATTTTGACAGTCAAGAACCATTCTATTGACTCAAAACATATTGATATAAGTTTAAAAACTATTAAATAATAAAACACTCATTGAAATTATGATTAAAACCTTTCGAAAACATTTTTTTTCAAAATGGAATACTATATCGAAGTGATTTTAAAGACTTTTCAATTTTCAGAGTTTTAGTGCTTAGATTGATCGAGAAGTTACCCTACACACCAAAGATAAAACTATTGCATTAGACATGAGATATGTCTTCGTTCTTTGAGCTTGATCTTTGTAGACTTCGATACCTAATGTTTGATGTGTTGTTGATGATTAGTTGAAGCTCTAAGAAAAAAAAAATACAGGTGATGTTTTCTCTTACCGAGAACACTTCACATACTTACAGTTTAAAACAATAGATAGCCTCTGGAAATTTTAGCACAAAAAGAATAAAATGAAGAACTTTCAAAATAATGAGGTTATCTTCAAGACAGTTTGCAATTTTGATTCAATTCGAAGGTTGTTTGGACAAATGCAAGAATAACGACTTTCTTCAATTTGAACACTCTTTGGAAAGCCCAGTCTAACATGCAAAAATCGTGCGTGTTCTATCTTTAAAAATCAGAGAATGAGGGTTTTATAAAATTAGCAGTTGCAGGTTAAAGAGGAAGGGAATACAAAATGATTTAAATTCAAAACGCTGTTTAATCTAAAGTTGTTTTGGGCGTGCGAGACAATGAGAATCATCTAGGTCTTAGTAGAGAATATTTCATTTAAGTTAACGAGGCAAAACTGTGTAAGGTATAGAAAAGTCGAGCAGGGAGAAGTGGCCACATATATCTCGTTAGAAATATCTGATTTTTGTCTCAAACGTGGATAGCTTGTTATTATTGGGTTGTGTATCATGTTCTCTATTGAAAGATAGCAGGTCGATATACTCAAACCCGAGAGCTTGAGTTTTTTAGACTTTTCGATAGTGAGTTTTCGAGGCCTATAGCGCGCTACTGCCCAATTTACTACAAATGGAAAGATCACGGCAACATTTTTATAGCGAGTTATCAAAAGGGATAGCGCACTATAGACAATTTTCAAGAAAAACAAATGTTTTATTATACAAGCCTATCAGCGGGCTATCAACACCGATAGGGCGCTTGTGCCAACTGGAGAATTTTTGTAAATTGCTGAATAGCCTTAGTTTTGGAAAATTAATATTTTGACACTCAAAAACCATTCCATTGACTCAAAACATATTGATATAAGATTAAAAACTATTAAATAATTCAAAACTCATTGAAATTATGATTAAAACCTTCCGGAAAACATTTTTTTCAAAATGGAATACTATATCGAAGTGATTTTGAAGGCTTTTCAATTTTCAGAGTTTTAGTGCTTAGATTGATCGAGATGTTACCCTACACACCAAAGATAAAACTATTGCATTACATATGAGATATGTCTTTGTTCTTCGAGCTTGATCTTTGTAGACTTCGATACCTAATGTTTGATGTGTTGTTGATGATTAGTTGAAGCTCTAAGAAAAAAAAAATACAGGTGATGTTTTCTCTTACCGAGAACACTTCACATACTTACAGTTTAAAATAATAGATAGCCTCTGGAAATTTCTGCACAAAAAGAATAAAGTGAAGAACTTGAGAAATAATGAGGTTATCTTCAAGACAGCTCGCAATTTTAATTCAGTTCGAAGGTTGTTTGGAAAAATGGAAGAATAACGACTTTCTTCGATTTAAACACTCTTTGGAAAGCTCAGTCTAACATGCAAAAATCGTGCGTGTTCTATCTTAGAAAATCAGAGAATGAGGGTTTTATAAAATTAGCAGTTGCAGGTAAAAGAGGAAGAGAGTACAAAATTATTTGAATTCAAAACGTTGTTTAATCTAAAGTTGTTTAAGGCGTGCGAGACAATGGGAATCATCAAGGTGTTAGTAGAGAATATTTCAATTAAGATAACCAGACAAAACTGTGTAAGGTATAGAAAAGTCGAGCAAGGAGAAGTGGCCATATTTTTCTAGTTAGAAAAATCTGATTTTTGTCTCAAACGTGGATAGCGTGTTATTGGGTTGTGTATCATGTTCTCTGTTGAAAGATAGCCGGACGATATACACAAACCCGAGAGCTCGAGTTTTTCAGACTTTTCGATAGCGAGTTATCAAGGCCTATAGAGCGCTATTGCACACTTTACTAAATATGAAAAGATCACGACAACATCTTTATAGCGAGTTATCAAAGGGGGTAGCGCGCTTTAGACAATTTTCAAGAAAAACAAATGTTTTATTACACAACCCTATCAGCGGGCTATCAACACTGATAGGGCGCTAGTGCCTACTGGAAAATTTTTGCAAATTGCTGAATAGCCTTATTTTTGGAAAATTAATATTTTGACACGCAAGAACCCTTCCATTGACTCAAAACATATTGATATAAGATTAAAAACTATTAAATAATAAAACACTCATTGAAATTATGATTAAAACCTTTCGAAAACATTTTTTTCAAAATGGATTACTATATCAAAGTGATTCTGAAGACTTTTCAATTTTCAGAGTTTTAGTGCTTAGATTGATCGAGAAGTTACCCTACACACCAAAGATAAAACATAGCATTAGACATGAGATATGTCTTCGTTCTTCGAGCTTGATCTTTGTAGACTTCGATACCTATTGTTTGATGTGTTGTTGATTATTAGTTCAAGCTCTTAGAAAAAAAAAATACAAGTGATGTTCTCTCTTACCGAGAACACTTCACATACTTACAGTATAAAACAATAGATAGCTTCTGGAAATCTCAGCACAAAAGGGATAAAATGAAGAACTTGCGAAATAATGAGTCTATCTTCAAGACAGTTTGCAATTTTGATTCAATTCGAAGGTTGTTTGGACAAATGGAAGAATAACGACTTTCTTCAATTTAAATACTCTTTGGAAAGCTCAGTCTAACATGCAAAAATCGTGCGTGTTCTATCTTTGAAAATCAGAGAATGAGGGTTTTATAAAATTAGCAGGTGCAGGTTAAAGAGGAAGAGAATACAAAATGATTTGAATTCAAAACGCTGTTTAATCTAAAGTTGTTTTGGGCGTGTGAGACAATGGGAATCATCAAGGTGTTAGTAGAGAATATTTCAATTAAGATAACTAGGCAAAACTGTGTAAGGTACAGAAATGTCGAGCAAGGAGAAGTCGCCACATATTTCTCGTTAGAAATATCTGATTTTTGTCTCAAACGTGGATACCTTGTTATTATTGGGTTGTGTATCATGTTCTCTATTGAAAGATAGCAGGTCGACATACACAAACCCGAGAGCTCAAGTTTTTTAGACTTTCCGATAGCGAGTTATCGAGGCCTATAGCGCGCTACTGCCCAATTTACTAAAAATAGAAAAATCACGGCAACATCTTTATAGCGAGTTATCAAAGGGGATAGCGTGCTATAGACAATTTTCAAGAAAAACAAATATTTTATTATACAACCCTATCAGCGGGCTATCAACACCGATAGGGCGCTAGTGCCAACTGGAGAATTTTTGCCAATTGCAGAATAGCCTTAGTTTTGGAAAATTAATATTTTGACACTCAAGAACCATTCCATTGACTCAAAACATATTGATATAAGATTAAAAACTATTAAATAATTCAAAACTCATTGATATTATGATTAAAACCTTCCGGAAAACATTTTTTTTCAAAATGGAATACTATATCGAAGTGATTTTGAAGAGTTTTCAATTTTCAGAGTTTTAGTGCTGAGATTGATCGAAAAGTTACCCTACACACCAAAGATAAAACTTTTGCATTAGACATGAGATATGTCTTCGTTCTTCGAGCTTGATCTTTGTAGACTTCGATACCTATTGTTTGATGTGTTGTTGATGATTAGTTCAAGCTCTTAGAAAAAAAAAATACAGGTGATGTTTTCTCTTTCCGAGAACACTTGACATACTTACAGTTTAAAACAATAGATAGCCTCTGGAAATTTCAGCACAAAAGGAATAAAATGAAGAACTTGCGAAATAATGAGGTTATCTTCAAGACAGTTCGCAATTTTGATTCAGTTCGAAGGTTGTATGGACAAATACAAGAATAACGACTTTCTTCGATTTAAACACTCTTTGGAAAGCTCAGTCTAACATGCAAAAATCGTGCTTGTTCTTTCTTTGAAAATCTAAGAATAAGGGTTTTATAAAATTAGCAGTTGCAGGTTAAAGAGGAAAAGAGTACAAAATAATTTGAATTCAAAACGTTGTTTAATCTAAAGTTGTTTAGGGCGTGCGAGACAATGGGAATCAGCAAGGTGTTAGTAGAGAATATTTCAATTAA
This sequence comes from Paratinospora sagittata, assembly GCA_035771175.1. Lineage (NCBI taxonomy): Eukaryota > Viridiplantae > Streptophyta > Magnoliopsida > Ranunculales > Menispermaceae > Paratinospora > Paratinospora sagittata. The sequence continues at coordinate 41,081,844 of CM069594.1, forward strand.
GACAACCAGGCAATACTGTGCAAGTTATTGAAAAGTCGAGCAAGGAGAAGTGGCCATATTTTTCTCGTTAGAAATATTAGATTTTTGTCTCAAACGTAGATAGCGTGTTATTGGGTTATGTGTCAAGTTCTCTATTGAAAGATAGCCGGTCGATATACACAAACCCGAGAGCTCGAGTTTTTCAGACTTTCCGATAGCGAGTTATCAAGGCCTATAGCGCGTTATTGCACACTTTACTAAAAATGAAAAGATCACGGCAACATCTTTGTAGAGAGTTATCAAAGGGGATAGCGCGCTTTAGACTATTTTCAAGAAAAACAAATGTTTTATTACACAACCCTATCAGCGGGCTATCAACACTGATAGGGCGCTAGTGCCTACTGGAAAATTTTTGCAAATTGCTGAATAGCCTTATTTTTGGAAAATTAATATTTTGACACTCAAGAACCATTCCATTGACTCAAAACATATTGATATAAGATTAAAAACTATTAAATAATAAAACACTCATTGAAATTATGATTAAAACCTTTCGAAAACATTTTTTTCAAAATGGAATACTATATCGAAGTGATTTTGAATGCTTTTCAATTTTCTGAGTTTTAGTGCTGAGATTGATCGAGAAGTTACCCTACACACCAAAGATAAAACTATTGCATTAGACATGAGAATTGTCTTCGTTCTTCGAGCTTGATCTTTGTAGACTTCGATACCTATTGTTTGATGTGTTGTTGATGATTAGTTCAAGCTCTTAGAAAAAAAAATACCGGTGATGTTTTCTCTTACCAAGAACACTTCACATACTTACAGTTTAAAACAATAGATAGCCTCTGGAAATCTCAGCACAAACGGAATAAAATGAAGAACTTGCGAAATAATGAGGTTATCTTCAACACAGTTCGCAATTTTGATTCTGTTCGAAGGTTGTTTGGACAAATGCAAGAATAACGACTTTCTTCGATTTAAACACTCTTTGGAAAGCTCAGTCTACCTTGCAAAAATCGTGCGTGTTCTATCTTTGAAAATTAGAGAATGAGGGTTTTATAAAATTAGCAGTTGCAGGTTAAAGAGGAAGAGATTACAAAATGATTTGAATTCAAATCGTTGTTTAAGCTAATGTTGTTTAGGGCGTGCGAGACAATGGGAATCATCAAGGTGTTAGGGCGTGTAAGGTATAGAAAAGTCGAGCAAGGAGAAGTGGCCACATTTTTCTCGTTACAAATATCTGGTTTTTGTCTCAAACGTGGATAGCTTGTTATTATTGGGTTGTGTATCATGTTCTCTATTGAAAGATAGAAGGTCGATATACACAAACCCGAGAGGTCGTGTTTTTCAGACTTTCCGATAGCGAGTTATCGAGGCCTATAGCGCGCTACTGCCCAATTTAGTGAAAATGGGAAGATCACGGCAACATCTTTATAGCGAGTTATCAAAGGGGATAGCGCGCTATAGACAATTTTCAAGAAAAACAAATGTTTTATTATACGACCCTATCAGCGGGCTATCAACACTGATAGGGGGCTAGTGCCTACTGGAAAATTTTTGAAAATTGCTGAATATCCTTATTTTTGGAAAATTAATATTTTGACACTCAAGAACCATTCCATTGACTCAAAACATATTGAAATAAGATTAAAAAGTATTAAATAATAAAACACTCATTGAAATTATGATTAAAACCTTTCGAAAACATTTTTTTCAAAATGGAATACTATATCGAAGTGATTTTGATGACTTTTCAATTTTCAGAGTTTTAGTGCTTAGATTGATCGAGAAGTTACCCAACACACCAAAGATAAAACTAATGCATTAGACATGAGATATGTCTTCGTTCTTCGAGCTTGATCTTTGTAGACTTCAATAACTATTGTTTGATGTGTTGTTGATGATTAGTTGAAGCTCTTAGAAAAAAAAATACAAGTGATGTTTTCTCTTACCGAGAACACTTTACATACTTACACTTTAAAACAATAGATAGCCTCTGGAAATTTCAGCACAAAAGGAATAAAATGAAGAACTTGCGAAATAATGAGGTTATCTTGAAGACAGTTCGCAATTTTGATTCAATTTGAAGGTTGTTTGGACAAATGCAAGAATAACGACATTCTTCGATTTAAACACTCTTTGGAAAGCTTAGTCTAACATGCAAAAATCGTGCGTGTTCCATCTTTGAAAATCAGAGAATGAGGGTTTTATAAAATTAGCTGTTGCAGGTTAAAGAGGAAGAGGGTACAAAATGATTTGAATTCAAAACGTTGTTTAATCTAAAGTTTTTCTGGGCGTGAGACACAATGGGAATCACCAAGGTGTTAGTAGAAAATATTTCAATTAAGATAACCAAGCAAAATTGTGTATCGTATAGAAAAGTCGAGCAAGGAGAAGTGGCCACATTTTTCTCGTTAGAAATATCTGATTTTTGTCTCAAACGTGGATAGCAGGTTATTATTGGGTTGTGTACAATGTTCTCTATTGAAAGATAGCAGGTCGATATACACAAACCCGAGAGCTCGAGTTTTTCAGACTTTCCGATAGCGAGTTATCGAGGCCTATAGCGCGCGACTGCCCAATTTACGAAAAATGTGAAGATCACAGCAACATCTTTTTAGCAAGTTATCAAAGGGCATAGCGCGCTATAGACAATTTTCAAGAAAAACAAATGTTTTGTTATACAACCCTATCAGCGGGCTATCAACACCGATAGGGCGCTTGTGCCAACTGGAGATTTTTTGCAAATTGCTGAATAGCCTTAGTTTTGGAAAATTAATTTTTTGACACTAAAGAACCATTCCATTGACTCAAAACATATTGATATAAGACTAAAAACTATTAAATAATTCAAAACTCATTGAAATTATGATTAAAACCCTCTGGAAATTTTTTTTTCAAAATAGAATACTATATCGAAGTGATTTTGAAGACTTTTCAATTTTCAGAGTTTTAGTGCTAAGATTGATCGAGAAGTTACCCTACACACCAAAGATAAAACTATTGCATTAGTCATGACATATGTCTTTTTTTCTTCGAGCTCAATCTTTGTAGACTTCGATACCTATTGTTTGATGTGTTGTTGATGATTAGTTCAAGCTCTTAGAAAAAAAAAATACAAGTGATGTTTTCTCTTACCGAGAACACTTTACATACTTACAGTTTAAAACAATAGATAGCCTCTGGAATTTCAGCACAAAAGGAATAAAATGAAGAACTTGCGAAATAATGAGGTTATCTTGAAGACAGTTCGCAATTTTGATTCAGTTCGAAGGTTGTTTGGACAAATGCAAGAATAACGACTTTCTTCGATTTAAACACCCTTTGGAAAGCTTAGTCTAACATGCAAAAATCGTGCGTGTTCCATCTTTGAAAATCAAAGAATGAGGGTTTTATAAAATTAGCTGTTGCAGGTTAAAGGGGAAGAGGGTACAAAATGATTTGAATTCAAAACGTTGTTTAATCTAAAGTTGTTCTGGGCGTGAGAGACAATGGGAATCACCAAGGTGTTAGTAGAGAATATTTCAATTAAGATAACCAGGCAAAATTGTGTAAGGTATAGAAAAGTTGAGTAAGGAGAAGTGGCCACATTTTTCTCGTTACAAATATTTTGTTTTTGTCTCAAACGTGGATAGCTTGTTATTATTGGGTTGTGTATCATGTTCTCTATTGAAAGATAGAAGGTCGATATACACAAACCCGAGAGCTCGAGTTTTTCAGACTTTCCGATAGCGAGTTATCGAGGCCTACAGCGCACTACTGCCCAATTTACGAAAAATGTGAAGATCACGGCAACATCTTTATAGCAAGTTATCAAAGGGCATAGCGCGCTATAGACAATTTTCAAGAAAAACAAATGTTTTATTATACAACCCTATCAGCAGGCTATCAACACCGATAGGGCGCTTGTGCCAACTGGAGAATTTTTGCAAATTGCTGAATAGCCTTAGTTTTGGAAAATTAATTTTTTGACACTCAAGAACCATTCCATTGACTCAAAACATATTGATATAAGATTAAAAACTATTAAATAATTCAAAACTCATTGAAATTATGATTAAAACCCTCTGGAAAACGTTTTTTTCAAAATAGAATACTATATCGAAGTGATTTTGAAGACTTTTCAATTTTCAGAGTTTTAGTGCTGAGATTGATCGAGAAGTTACCCTACACACCAAAGATAAAACTATTGCATTAGTCATGACATATGACTTTTTTCTTCGAGCTCAATCTTTGTAGACTTCGATACCTATTGTTTGATGTGTTGTTGATGATTAGTTCAAGCTCTTAGAAAAAAAAATACAGGTGATGTTTTCTCTTACCGAGAACACTTTACATACTTACAGTTTAAAACAATAGATAGCCTCTGGAAATTTCAGCACAAAAGGAATAAAATGAAGAACTTGCGAAATAATGAGGTTATCTTGAAGACAGTTCGCAATTTTGATTCAGTTCGAAGGTTGTTTGGACAAATGCAAGAATAACGACTTTCTTCGATTTAAACACCCTTTGGAAAGCTTAGTCTAACATGCAAAAATTGTGCGTGTTCCATCTTTGAAAATCAAAGAATGAGGGTTTTATAAAATTAGCTGTTGCAGGTTAAAGAGGAAGAGGGTACAAAATGATTTGAATTCAAAACGTTGTTTAATCTAAAGTTGTTCTGGGCGTGAGAGACAATGGGAATCACCAAGGTGTTAGTAGAGAATATTTCAATTAAGATAACCAAGCAAAATTGTGTATGGTATAGAAAAGTCAAGCAAGGAGAAGTGGCCACATTTTTCTCGTTAGAAATATCTGGTTTTTGTCTCAAACGTGGATAACAGGTTATTATTGGGTTGTGTACAATGTTCTCTATTGAAAGATAGCAGGTCGATATAGACAAACCCGAGAGCTCGAGTTTTTTAGACTTTCTGATAGCGAGTTATCGAGGCCTATAGCGCGCTATTGCCCACCTTACTAAAAATGGAAAGATCACGACAACATCTTTATAGCGAGTTATCAAATGGGATAGCGCGCTATAGACAATTTTAAAGAAAAACAATTGTTTTATTATACAACCCTATCAGCGGGCTATCAACACTGATAGGGCGCTAGTGCCAACTGGAAAAATTTTGCAAATTGTTGAATAATAGCCTTATTTTTGGAAAATTAATATTTTGACACTCAAGAACCATTCCATTGACTCAAAACATATTGATATATTAAAAACTATTAAATAATTCAATACTCATTGAAATTATTATTAAAACGTTCCAAAAAACATTTTTTTCAAAATGGAATACTATATCGAAGTGATTTTGAAGACTTTTCAATTGTTCAGGGTTTTATTGCTGAGATTGATCGAGAAGTTACCCAACACACCAAAGATAAAACAAATGCATTAGACATGAGATATGTCTTCGTTCTTCGAGCTTGATCCTTGTAGACTTCGATAGATATTGTTTGATGTGTTGTTGATGATTAGTTCAAGGTCTTAGAAAAAAAAAATACAGGTGATGTTTTCACTTACCGAGAACACTTCACATACTTACAGTTTAAAACAATAGATTGCCGCTGGAAATCTCAGCACAAAAGGAATATAATGAAGAACTTGAGAAATAACGAGGTTATCTTCAAAACAGTTTGCAATTTTAATTCAGTTCGAAGGTTGTTTGGACAAATGCAAGAATAACGAATTTCTTCGATTTAAACACTCTTTGTAAAGCTCAGTCCAACTTGCAAAAATTGTGCGTGTTCTACCTTTGAAAATCAGAGAATGAGGGTTTTATAAAATTAGTAGTTGTTGGTTAAAGAGGAAGAGAGTAGAAAATGATTTGAATTCAAAACGTTGTTTAATCTAAACTTGTTTTGGGCGTGCGAGTCAATGGGAATCGTCAAGGTGTTAGTATAGAATATTTCAATTAAGATACCCAGGCAAAATTGTGTACGGTATAGAAAAGTCGAGCAAGGAGAAGTGGCCACATTTTTCTCGTTAGAAATATCTGATTTTTGTCTCAAACGTGGATAGCGTGTTATTATTGGGTTGTGTATCATGTTCTATATTGAAAGATAGCAGGTCAATACACACAAACCCGAGAGCTCGAGTTTCTCAGACTTTTCGAAAGCGAGTTATCGAGGCCTATAGCGCGCTATTGCCCACTTTACTAAAAATGGAAAGATCACGGCAACATATTTATAGCGAGTTATCAAAGGGGATAGCGCGCTAAAGACAATTTGAAAGAAAAATAATTGTTTTATTATACAACGCAATCAGCGGGCTATCAACACTAATAGGGCGCTAGTGCCAACTAGAAAATTTTTGGAAATTGCTGAATAATAGCCTTATTTTTGGAAAATTAATATTTCGACACTCAAGAACCATTCCACTGACTCAAAACATATTGATATAAGATTAAAAACTATTAAATAATTCAAAACTCATTGAAATTATTATTAAAACGTTTGAAAAAACATTTTTTTCAAAATGGAATATTATATCGAAGTGATTTTGAAGACTTTTCAATTTTTTGAGTTTTAGTGCTGAGATTGATCGAGAAGTTACCCTACACACCAGAGATAAAACTATTGCATTAGACATGAGATATATCTTCGTTCTTCGAGCTTGATATTTGTAGACTTCGATAGCTATTGTTTGATGTGTTGTTGATGATTAGTCCAAGCTCTTAGAAAAAAAGTACTGGTGATGTTTTCTCTTACCGAGAACACTTCACATACTTACAGTTTAAAACAATAGATAGTGTCTGGAAATCTCAGGACAAAGGGGAAAAAATGAAAAACTTGCGAAATAATGAGGCTATCTTCAAGACAGTTCGCAATTTTGATTAAATTCAAAGGTTGTTTGGACAAATGCAAGAATAACGACTTTCTTCTATTTAAACACTCTTTGGAAATCTCAGTCTAACATGCAAAAATCGTGCGTGTTCTATCTTTGAAAATCAGAGAATGAGGGTTTTATAAAATTAGCAGTTGCACGTTAAAGAGGAAGAGAGTACAAAATGATTTGAATTTAAAGCGTAGTTTAATCTAAAGTTGTTTTGGCCGTGCGAGACAATGAGAATTATCAAGGTGTTAGTAGAGAATATTTCAATTAAGATAACCAGGCAAAACTGTGTAAGGTATAGAAAAGTTGAGCAAGGAGAAGTGGCCACATTTTTCTCGTTAGAAATATCTGATTTTTGTCTCAAACGTGGATAGCGTGTTATTATTGGGTTGTGTATAATGTTCTCTATTTAAAGATAGCAGGTCGATATACACAAACCCTGATGGCTCGAGTTTTTCAGACTTTCCGATAGCGAGTTATCGAGGCCTATAGCGCGCTATTGCCAACTTTACTACAAATGGAAAGATCACGGCAACATCTTTATAGCGAGTTGTCAAAAAGGATAGCGCGCTATAGACAATTCTAAAGAAAAAGAAATGTTTTATTATACAACCCTATCAGCGGGCTATCAAAACTGATAGGGCGCTAGAACCAACTGGAAAATTTTTGCAAATTGCTGAATAATAGCCTTATTTTTAGAAAATTAATATTTTGACACTCAAGAACCATTCCATTGACTCAAAACATATTGATATAATATTAAAAACTATTAAATAATTCAAAACTCATTGAAATTATTATTAAAACCATCCGAAAAACATTTTTTTCAAAATGGAATACTATATCGAAGTGATTTTGAAGACTTTTTAATTTTTTGAGTTTTAGTGCTGAGATTGATCGAGAAGTTAGCCTACACACCAAAGATAAAACTATTGCATTAGACATGAGATATGTCTTTGTTCTTCGAGCTTGGTCTTTGTGGACTTCGATAGCTATTGTTTGATGTGTTGTTGATGATTAGTTCAAGCTCTGAGAAAAAAAGTACAGGCGATGTTTTCTCTTATCGAGAACACTTCACATACTTACACTTTAAAACAATAGGTAGCCTCTGGAAATCTCAGCACAAAGGGGAAAAAATGAAAAACTTGCGAAATAATAAGGTTATCTTCAAGACAGTTTGCAATTTTGATTTCATTCGAAGGTTCTTTGGACAAATGAAAGAATAACGACTTTCTTCTATTTAAACACTCTTTGGAAAGCTCAGTCTAACTTGCAAAAATTGTGCGTGTTCTATCTTTGAAAATCAGAGAATGAGGGTTTTATAAAATTAGTAGTTGCACGTTAAAGAGGAAGAGAGTAGCAAATAATTTGAATTCAAAACATTGTTTAATCTAAAGTTATTTTGGGCGTGCGAGACAATGGGAATCATCAAGGTGTTAGTAGATAATATTTCAATTAAGATAACCAGGCAAAACTGTGTAAGGTATAGAAAAGTCGAGCAAGGAGAAGTGGCCACATTTTTCTCGTTAGAAATATCTGATTTTTGTCTCAAACGTGGATAGTGTGTTATTATTGGGTTGTGTATCATGTTCACTATTGAAAGATAGCAGGTCGATATACACAAACCCGAGAGCTCGAGTTTTTTAGACTTTCCGATAGCGAGTTATCGAGACCTATAGCGCGCTATTGCCCACTTTACTAAAAATAGAAAGATCACGGCAACATCTTTATAGCGAGTTATCAAATGGGATAACGCGTTATAGATAATTTTAAAGAAAAACAATTGTTTTATTATACAACCCTATCAGCGGGTATCAACACTGATAGGGCGCTAGTGCCAACTGGAAAATTTTTGCAAATTGCTGAATAATAGCCTTATTTTTGGAAATTTAATATTTTGACACTCAAGAACCATTCGATTGACTCAAAACATATTGATATAAGATTAAAAACTATTAAATAATTTAAAACTCATTGAAATTATTATTACAACGTTCCAAAAAAAAACATTTTTTTCATAATGGAATACTATATCGAAGTGATTTTGAAGACTTTTCAATTTTAAGAGTTTTATTGCTGAGATTGATCACGAAGTTACCCTACACACCAAAGATAAAAGAAATGCATTAGACATGAGATGTGTCTTCGTTCTTCGAGCTTGATCTTTGTAGACTTCGATACCTATATTTTTGATGTGTTGTTGATGATTAGTTCAAGCTCTTAGAAAAAAAAATACAGGTGATGTTTTCTCTTACCGAGAACACTTCACATACTTACAGTTTAAAACAATAAATAGCCTCTGGAAATCTCAGCACAAAAGGAATAAAATGAAGAACTTGCGAAATAATGAGGTTATCTTCAAGACAGTTTGTAATTTTGATTCAGTTCGAAGGTTGTTTGGACAAATGCAAGAATAACGACTTTCTTCGATTTAAACACTCTTTGGAAAGCTCAGTCTAACTTGAAAAAATCGTGCGTGTTCTATCTTTGAAAATCAGAGAATAAGGGTTTTATAAAATTAGTAGTTGCAGGTTAAAGAGTAAGAGAGTACAAATGATTTGAATTCAAAACGTTGTTTAATCTAAAGTTCTTTTGGGCGTGCGAGACAATGGGAATCATCAAGGTGTTAGTATAGAATATTTCAATTAAGATACCCAGGCAAAATTGTGTAAGGTATAGAAAAGTCGAGCAAGGAGAAGTGGCCACATTTTTCTCGTTAGAAATATCTGATTTTTGTCTCAAACGTGGATAGCGTGTTATTACTGGGGTTTGTATCATGTTCTCTATTGAAAGATAGCAGGTCGATATGCACAAACCCGAGAGCTCGAGTTTTTCAGACTTTCCAATAGCGAGTAATCGAGGCCTATAGAGCGCTATTGCCCACTTTACTAAAAATGGAAAGATCACGACAACATCTTTATAGCGAGATATCAAAGGGGATAGCGCGCTATAGACAATTTTCAAGAATAACAAATGTTTTATTATACAACCCTATCAGCGGGCTATCAACACTGATAAGGCGCTAATGCCAACTGAGTATTTTTTGTAAATTGCTAAATAGCGTTATTTTTGGAAAATTAATATTTTGACACTCAAGAACCATTCCATTGACTCAAAACATATTGATATAAGATTAAAACTATTAAATAATTTAAAACTCATTGAAATTATAATTAAAACCTTCCGGAAAACATTTTCTTCAAAATGGAATACTATATCGAAGTGATTTTGAAGACTTTTCAATTGTTAGAGTTTTAGTGCTGAGATTGATCGAGAACTTACCCTACACACCAAAGATAAAACTAATGCATTAGACATTAGATATGTCTTCGTTCTTCGAGCTTGATTTTTGTAGACTTTGATACCTATTGTTTGATGTGTTGTTCATGATTAGTTCAAGCTCTTAGAAAAAAAATACAGGTTATGTTTTCTCTTACTGAGAACACTTCACATACTTACAGTTTAAAACAATAGATAGCCATTGGAAATCTCAGCACAAAAGGGATAAAATGAAGAACTTGCGAAATAATAAGGCTATCTTCAAGACAGTTTGCAATTTTGTTTCAATTCGAAGGTTGTTTGGACAAATACAAGAATAACGACTTTCTTCTATTTAAACACCCTTTGGAAAGCTCAGCCTAACATGCAAGATCGTGCGTGTTCTATCTTTGAAAATCAGAGAGTGAAGGTTTTATAAAATTAGCAGTTGCAGGTTAAAGAGGAAGAGAGTACAAAATGATTTGAATTCAAAACGTTGTTTAATCGAAAGTTGTTTTGGGTGTGCGAGACAATGGGAATCATCAAGGTGTTAGTATAGAATATTTCAATTAAGATACCCAGGCAAAATTGTGTAAGGTATAAAAAAGTCGAGCAAGGAGAAGTGGCCACATTTTTCTCGTTAGAAATATCTGATTTTTGTCTCAAACGTGGATAGCGTGTTATTGGGTTGTGTATCATGTTCTCTATCGAAAGATAGCAGGTCGATATACACAAACTTGAGAGCTCGAGTTTTTCAGACTTTCTGATAGCGAGTTATCCAGGCCTATAGAGCGCTATTGCCCACTTTACTAAAAATGAAAAGATCACTTCAACATCTTTATTGCGAGTTATCAAAGGGGATTGCGCGCTATAGACAATTTTAAAGAAAAAAAAATGTTTTATTATACAACCCTATCAGCGGGCTATCAACACTGATAGGGCGCTAGTGCCTACTGGAAAATTTTTGCAAATTGCTGAATAGCCGTATTTTTGGAAAATTAATATTTTGACACTCAAGAACCATCCCATTGACTCAAAACATATTGATAAAAGATTAAAAACTATTAAATAATTCAAAACTAATTGAAATTATGATTAAAACCTTCCGGAAAACATTTTTTTCAAAATGGAATACTATATCGATGTGATTTTGAAGACTTTTCAATTTTTAGAGTTTTAGTGCTTAGATTGATCGAGAAGTTACCCAACACACCAAAGATAAAACTAATGCATTAGACATGAGATATGTCTTCGTTCTTCGAGCTTGATTTTTGTAGACTTTGATACCTATTGTTTGATATGTTGTTGATGATTAGTTCAAGCTCTTAGAAAAAAAAATACAGGTTATGTTTTTTCTTACTGAGAACACTCCACATACTTACAATTTAAAACAATAGATACTCTTTGGAAATCTCAGCACAAAAGGGATAAAATGAAGAACTTGCGAAGTAATGAGGCTATCTTCAAGACAGTTTGCAATTTTGATTCAATTCGAATGTTGTTTGGAAAAATGCAAGAATAACGACTTTCTTCTATTTAAACATTCTTTGGAAAGATCAGTCTAACATGCAAAAATCGTGCGTGTTCTATCTTTGAAAATCAGAGAATGTGGGTTTTATAAAATTAGCAGTTGCAGGTTAAAGAGAAAGAGAATACAAAATGATTTGAATTCAAAACATTGTTTAATATAAAGTCATTTTGGGCGTGCGAGACAATGGGAATCATCAAGGTGTTAGTATAGAATATTTCTATTAAGATACCCAGGCAAAATTGTGTAAGGTATAGAAAAGTCGAGCAAGGAGAAATGGCCACATTTTTCTCGTTGGAAATATCTGATTTTTGCCTCAAACGTGGATAGCGTGTTATTACCGGGTTGTGTATCATGTTCTCTATTGAAAGATAGCAGGTCGATATACACAAACCCGAGAGCTCGTGTTTTTCAGACTTTCCAATAGCGAGGTATCGAGGCCTATAGAGCACTATTGCCCACTTTACTAAAAATAGAAAGATCACGACAACATCTTTATAGCGAGATATCAAAGGGGATAGCGCGTTATAGACAATTTTCAAAAAAAACAAATGTTTTATTATACAACCCTATCAACGGGCTATCAACACTGATAGGGCGCTAATGCCAACTGGAAAATTTTTGTAAATTGCTAAATAGCCTTATTTTTGGAAAATTAATATTTTGACACTCAAGAACCATTCCATTGACTCAAAACATATTGATATAAGATTAAAAACTATTAAATAATTCAAAACTGATTGACATTATAATTAAAACCTTTCGGAAAACATTTTTTTCAAAATGGAATATTATATCGAAGTGATTTTGAAGACTTTTCAATTTTCAGAGTTTTAGTGCTGAGGTTGATCGAGAAGTTACCCTTCAGACCAAAGATAAAACTAATGCATTAGACATGAGATATGTCTTCTTTCTTCGAGCTTGATCTTTGTAGACTTCGATACCTATTGTTTGATGTGTTGTTGATAATTAGTTCAAGCTCTTAGAAAAAAAATACAGGTGATGTTTTCTCTTACCGAGAACACTTCACATACTTACAGTTTAAACAATAGATAGCCTCTGGAACTCTCAGGACAAAAGGAATAAAATGAAGAACTTGCGAAATAATGAGGTTATCTTCAAGACAGTTTGCAATTTTAATTCAGTTCGATGGTTGTTTGGACAAATGCAAGAATCACGACTTTCTTCGATTTGAACACTCTTTGGAAAGCTCAGTCTAACTTGCAAAAATCGTGCGTGTTCTATCTTTGAAAATCAGAGAATGAGGGTTTTATAAAATTAGTAGTTGCAGGTTAAAGAGGAAGAGAGTAGAAAATGATTTGAATTCAAAACGTTGTTTAATCTAAACTTGTTTTGGACGTGCGAGACAATGGGAATCATCAAGGTGTTAGTAGAGAATATTTCAATTAAGATAACCAGGCAAAACTGTGTAAGGTATAGAAAAGTCGAGCAAGGAGAAGTGGCCACATTTTTCTCGTTAAAGATATCTTATTTTTGTCTTTAACGTGGATGGTGTGTTATTATTGGGTTGTGTATCATGGTCTCTATTGAAAGATAGCAGGTCGATATATATACACAAATCCGAGAGCTCGAGTTTTTTAGACTTTTCGATAGCGAGTTATCAAGGCCTATAGAGCGCTATTGCCCGCTTTGCTAAAAATGAAAAGATCACTTCAACATCTTTATAGCGAGTAACAAAGGGATAGCGCGTTATAGACAACTTTCAACCCTATCAGCAGGCTATCAACACGGATAGGGAGCTAGTGCCTACTGGAAAATTTTTCCAAATTGCAGAATAGCCTTATTTTTGGAAAATTAATATTTTGACACTCAAGAACCATTCCATTGACTCAAAACATATTGATATAAGATTAAAAACTATTAAATAATAAAAAAACTCATTGAAATTATGGTTAAAACCTTTTGAAAACGTTTTTTTCAAAATGAAATACTATATCGAAGTGATTTTGAAGACTTTTCAATTTTTAGAGTTTTACTGCTTAGATTGATCGGGAAGTTACCCAACACGCCAAAGATAAAACTAATGCATTAGACATGAGATATGTATTCGTTCTTCGAGCTTGATTTTTGTAGACTTTGATACCTATTGTTTGATGTGCTATTGATGATTGGTTCAAGTTCTTAGAAAAAAGAAATACAGGTTATGTTTTTTCTTACTAAGACTACTTCACATCCTTACAGTTTAAAACAATAGATAGCCTTTGGAAATCTCAGCACAAAAGGGATAAAATGAAGAACTTGCGAAATAATGAGGCTATCTTCAAGACAGTTTGCAATTTTGATTCAATTCGAAGGTTGTTTGGACAAATGCAAGAATAACGACTTTCTTTTATTGAAACACTCTTTGGAAAGCTCAGTCTAACATGCAAAAATCGTGCGTGTTCTATCTTTGAAAATCAGAGAATGAGGGTTTTATAAAATTAGCAGTTGCAGGTTAAAGAGGAAGAGAGTACAAAATGATTTGAATTTAAAACGTTGTTTAATCTAAAGTTGTTTTGGGCGTGCGAGACAATGGGAATCATCAAGGTGTTAGTATAGAATATTTCAATTAAGATACCCAGGCAAAACTGTGTAAGGTATAGAAAAGTCGAGCAAGGAGAAGTGGCAACATTTTTCTCGTTAGAAATATTTGATATTTGTCTCAAACGTGGATAGCGTGTTATTACTGGGTTGTGTATCATGTTCTCTATTGAAAGATAGCAGGTCGATATACACAAATCCGAGAGCTCGAGTTTTTCAAACTTTCTAATAGCGAATTATCGAGGCCTATAGAGCGCTATTGACCACTTTACTAAAAATGGAAACATCACGGCAACATCTTTATAGCGAGATATCAAAGGGGATAGCGCGCTATAGACAATTTTCAAGAAAAACAAATGTTTTATTATACAACCATATCAGCGGGCTATCAACACTGATAGGGCGCTAATGCCAACTGGAAAATGTTTTTAAATTGCTAAATAACATTATTTTTGGAAATTAATATTTTGACACTGAAGAACCATTCCATTGACTCAAAACATATTGATATAAGATTAAAAACTATTAAATAATTCAAAACTCTTTGAAATTATGATTAAAACCTTCCGGAAAATATTTTTTTCAAAATGGAATACTATATCGAAGTGATTTTGATCGAGAAGTTACCCTACACACCAAAGATAAAACTAACGCATTAGACATGAGATATGTCTACGTTCTATGAGCCTTATCTTTGTAGACTTCGATACCTATTGTTTGATGTGTTGTTGATGATTAGTTCAAGCTCTTAGAAAAAAAAATACTGGTGATGTTTTCTCTTACCGAGAACACTTCACATACTTACAGTTTAAACAATAGATAGCCTCTGGAAATCTCAGCACAAAAGGAATAAAATGAAGAACTTGCGAAATAATGAGGTTATCTTCAAAACAGTTTGCAATTTTGATTTAGTTCGAAGGTTGTTTGGACAAATGCAAGAATAACGACTTTCTTCGATTTAAACACTCTTTGGAAAGCTCAGTCTAACTTCCAAAAATCGTGCGTGTTCTATCTTTGAAAATCAGAGAATGAGGGTTTCATAAAATTAGTAGTTGAAGGTTAAAGAGGAAGAGAGTACAAAATGATTTGAATTGATAACGTTGTTTAATCTAAAGTTGTTTTTGGCGTTCGAGACAGTGGGAATCATCAAGGTGCTAGTATAGAATATTTCAATTAAGATACCCAGGCAAAACTGTGTAAGGTATAGAAAAGTCGAGCAAAGAGAAGTGGCCACATTTTTCTCGTAAGAAATATTTGATTTTTGTCTCAAACGTGGATAGCGTGTTATTACTGGGTTGTGTATCATGTTCTCTATTGAAAGATAGCAGGTCGATATACACAAATCCGAGAGCTCGAGTTTTTCAGAGTTTCTGATAGCGAGTTATCGAGGCCTATAGAGCGCTATTGCCCACTTTACTAAAAGTGAGAAGATCACTTCAACATCTTTATAACGAGATATCAAAAGGGATAGCTCGTTATAGACAATTTTCAAGAAAAAAAAATGTTTTATTATACAACCCTATCAGCTGGGCTATCAACACTGATAGGGCGCAAGTGCCAACTGGAAAATTTTTGCAAATTGCTGAATAATAGCCTTATTTTTGGAAAATTAATATTTTGACACTCAAGAACCATTCTATTGACTCAAAACATATTGATATAAGATTTAAAACTATTAAATAATTCAAAACTCATTGAAATTATTATTAAAACGTTCCGGAAAACATTTTTTTCAAAATGGAATACTATATCGAAGTGATTTTGAAGACTTTTCAATTTTTTGAGTTTTAGTGCTGTGATTGATCGAGAAGTTACCCTACACACCAAAGATAAAACTATTGCATTAGAAATGAGATATGTCTTCGTTCTTCGAGCTTGATCTTTGTAGACTTCGATACCTATTGTTTGATGTGTTGTTGATGATTAGTCAAAGCTCTTAGAAAAAAAAATACAGTGATGTTTTCTCTTACTTAGAACACTTCACGTACTTACAGTTTAAACAATAGATAGCCTCTGGAAATCTCTGCACAAAAGGAATATCTGATTTTTGTCGTTAGAAATATCTGATTTTTGTCTCAAACGTGGATGGCGTGTTATTACTAGGTTGTGTATCATGTTCTCTATTGAAAGATAGCAGGTCGATATACACAAACACGAGAGCTCGAGTTTTTCAGACTTTCCAATAGCGAGTTATCGAGGCCTATAGAGTGCTATTGCCCACTTTATAAAAATGGAAAGATCACGACAACATCTTTATAGCGAGATATCAAAGGGGATAGCGCGCTATAGACAATTTTAAAGAAAAACAAATGTTTTATTATACAACCCTATCAGCGGGCTATCAACACTGATAGGGCGCTAGTGCCAACTGGAAAATTTTTGCAAATTGCTGAATCATTGCCGTATTTTTGGAAAATTAATATTTTGACACTCAAGACCCATTCCATTGACTCAAAACATATTGATATAAGATTAAAAACTATTAAATAATAAAAAACTCATTGAAATTACGATTAAAACCTTTCCAAAACATTTTTTTCAAAATGGAATACTATATCGAAATGATTTTGAAGACTTTTTAATTTTTAGAGTTTTAGTGCTTAGATTGATCGAGAAGTTACCCAACACACCAAAGATAAAACTAATGCATTAGACATGAGATATGTCTTCGTTCTTCGAGCTTGATCTTTGTAGACTTCGATAGCTATTGATTGATGTCTTGTTGATGATTAGTTCCAGCCTTTAGAAAAAAAAAATAGGTTATGTTTTTTCTTACCGAGAATACTTCACATACTTACAGTTTAAAACAATAGATAGCCACTGGAAATCTCAGCACAAAAGGGATAAAATGAAGAACTTCCGAAATAATGAGGTTATCTTCAAGACAGTTTGCAATTTTGATTTAGTTCGAAGGCTGCTTGGACAAATGTAAGAATAACGACTTTCTTCGATTTAAACACTCTTTGGAAAGGTCAGTCTAACATGCAAAAATCGTGCGTGTTCTATCTTTGAAAATTAGAGAATGAGGGTTTTATAAAATTAGTAGTTCCAGGTTAAAGAGGTAGAGAGTACAAAATCATTTGAATTCAAAACGTTGTTTAATCTAAAGTTGTTTTGGCGTTCGAGACAATGGGAATCATCAAGGTGTTAGTATAGAATATTTCAATTAAGATACCTAGGCAAAATTGTGTAGGGTATCGAAAGTCGAGCAAGGAGAAGTGGCCACATTTTTCTCGTTAGAAATATCTGATTTTTTGTCTCAAACGTGGATAGCGTGTTATTACTGGGTTGTCTATCATGTTCTCTATTGAAAGATAGCAGGTCGATATACACAAGCCGGAGAGCTCGAGTTTTTCAGACTTTCCAATAGCGAGTTATCGAGGCCTATAGAGCGCAATTGCCCACTTTACTAAAAATGGAAAGATCACGGCAACATCTTTATAGCGAGATATCAAAGGGGATAGCGCGCAATAGACAATTTTCAAGAAAAACATATGTTTTATTATACAACCCTATCAGCGGGCTATCAACACTGATACGGCACTAATGCCAACTGGAAAATTTTTGCAAATTGCTGAATAATTGCCGTATTTTTGGAAAATTAATATTTTGACACTCAAGAACCATTCCATTGACTCAAAACATATTGATATAAGATTAAAAACTATTAAATAATTCAAAACTCATTGACATTATAATTAAAACCTTTCGGAAAACATTTTTTTCAAAATGGAATACTATATCGAAGTAATTTTGAAGACTTTTCAATTTTTAGAGTTTTAGTGCTGAGGTTAATCGAGAAGTTACCCTACACACCAAAGATAAAACTAATGCATTAGACATGAGATATGTCTTCGTTATTCGAGCTTGATCTTTGTAGACTTCGATACCTAAAGTTTGATGTGTTGTTGATGATTAGTTCAAGCTCTTAGAAAAAAAAAATACAGGTTATGTTTTTTCTTACTGAGAACACTTCACATACTTACAGTTTAAAACAATAGATAGCCTTTGGAAATCTCAGCACAAAAGGGATAAAATGAAGAACTTGCGAAATAATGAGGTTATCTTCAAGACAGTTTGCAATTTTGATTCAGTTCGAAGGTTGTTTGGACAAATTCAGGAATAACGACTTTCTTCGATTTAAACACTCTTTGGGAAGCTCAGTCTAACATGCGAAAATCGTGCGTGTTCTATCATTGAAAATTAGAGAATGAGGGTTTTATAAAATTAGTAGTTGCAGGTTAAAGAGGAAGAGAGTACAAAATCATTTGAATTCAAAACGTTGTTTAATCTAAAGTTGTTTTGGGCATTCGAGACAATGGGAATCATCAAGGTGTTAGCATAGAATATTTCAATTAAGATACCCAGGCAAAATTGTGTAAGGTATAGAAAAGTCGAGCAAGGAGAAGTGGCCACATTTTTCTCGTTAAAAATATCTGATTTTTGTCTTAAATGTGGATAGCGTGTTATTGGGTTGTGTATCATGTTCTCTATGGAAAGATAGCAGGTCGATATACATAAACTCGAGAGCTCGAGTTTTTCAGACTTTCTGATATTGAGTTATCAAGGCCTATAGAGCGCTATCGCCCACTTTACTAAAAATGAAAAGATCACTTCAACATCTTTATAGCGAGTTATCAAAGGGGATAGCGTGCTATAGAAAATTTTCAAGAAAAACAAATGTTTTATTATACAACCCTATGAGCGGGCTACCAACACTGATAGGGCGCTAGTGCCTACTGGAAAATTTTTGCATATTGCTGAATAGCCTTATTCTTGGAAAATTAATATTTTGACACTCAAGAACCATTCCATTGACTCAAAACATATTGATATGAGATTAGAAACTATCATATAATAAAAAACTCATTGAAATTATGATTAAAACCTTTCGAAAATATGTTTTTCAAAATGGAATACTATATCGAAGTGATTTTGAAGACTTTTCAATTTTTAGAGTTTTAGTGCTTAGATTGATCGAGAAGTTACCCAACACACCAAAGATAAAACTAATGCATTAGACATGAGATATGTCTTCGTTCTTCGATCTCGATTTTTGTAGACTTTGATACCTATTGTTTGATGTGTTGTTGATGATTAGTTCAAGTTCTTATAAAAAAAATACAGGTGATGTTTTCTCTTACCGAGAACACTTCACTTACTTACAGTTTAAAACAATAGATAGCCGCTGGAAATCTCAGCACAAATGGGATAAAATGAAGAACTTGCGAAATAATGAGGTTATCTTCAAGACAGTTTGCAATTTTGATTCAATCTTTGAAAATCAGAGAATGAGGTTTTTATAAAATTAGCAGTTGCAGGTTAAAGAGGAAGAGAGTACAAAATGATTTGAATTCAAAACGTTGTTTAATCTAAGGTTGTTTTGGGCGTGCGAGACAATGGGAATCATCCAGGTGTTAGTATAGAATATTTCAATTAAGATACCCAGGCAAAATTGTGTAAGGTATAGAAAAGTCGAGCAAGGAGAAGTGGCCACATTTCTCTCGTTAGAAATATCTGATTTTTGTCTCAAACTTGGGAAGCGTGTTATTACTGGGTTGTGTATCATGTTCTCTATTGAAAGATAGCAGGCCGATATACACAAACCCGAGAGCTCGAGTTTTTCAGACTTTCCAATAGCGAGTTATCGAGGCCTATAGAGCGCTATTGCCCACTTTACTAAAAATGGAAAGATCACGGCAACATCTTTATAGCGAGATATCAAAGGGGATAGCGCGCAATAGACAATTTTCAAGAAAAACAAGTGTTTTATTGTACAACCCTATCAGCGGGCTATCAACACTGATAGGGCGCTAATGCCAACTGAAAAACTTTTGTAATTGCTAAATAGCCTTATTTTTGGAAAATTAATATTTTGACACTTAAGGACCATTCCTTTTACTCAAAGCAGATTGATATAAGATTAAAAACTATTAAATAATTCAAAACTCATTGACATTATAATTAAAACCTTCCAGAAAACATTTTTTCAAAATGGAATACTATATGGAAGTGATTTTGAAGACTTCTCAATTTTCAGAGTTTTACTGCTGAGGTTAATCGAGAAGTTACCCTACACACAAAAGATAAAACTATTGCATTAGACATGAGATATGTCTTCGTTCTTCGAGCTTGATCTTTGTAGACTTCGATAGCTATTGATTGATGTGTTGTTGATGATTAGTTCAAGTTCTTATAAAAAAAATACAGGTGATGTTTTCTCTTACCGAGAACACTTCACTTACTTACAGTTTAAAACAATAGATAGCCGCTGAAAATCTCAGCACAAATGGGATAAAATGAAGAACTTGCGAAATAATGAGGTTATCTTCAAGACAGTTTGCAATTTTGATTCAATCTTTGAAAATCAGAGAATGAGGTTTTTATAAAATTAGCAGTTGCAGGTTAAAGAGGAAGAGAGTACAAAATGATTTTTATTGAAAACGTTGTTTAATCTAAAGTTGTTTTGGGCGTGCAAGACAATGGGAATCATAAAGGTGTTAGTATAGAATATTTCAATTAAGATACCCAGGCAAAATTGTGTAAGGTATAGAAAAGTCGAGCAAGGAGAAGTGGCCACATTTTTCTCGTTAGAAATATCTGATTTTTGTCTCAAACGTGGATAGCGTGTTATTACTGGGTTGTGTATCATGTTCTCTATTGAAAGATAGCAGGTCAATATACACAAACCCGAGAGCTCGAGTTTTTCAGACTTTCCAATAGCGAGTTATCGAGGCCCATAGAGCGCTATTGCCCACTTTACTAAAAATGGAAAGATCAAAGCAACATCTTTATAGCGAGATATCAAAGGGGATAGCGCGTTATAGACAATTTTCAAGAAAAACAAATGTTTTATTATACAACCCTATCAGCGGGCTATCAACACTGATAGGGCGCTAGTGCCAACAGAAAATTTTTTGCAAATGGTTGAATAATTGCCGTATTTTTGGAAAATTAATATTTTGACACTCAAGAACCATTCCATTGACTCAAAACATATTTATATAAGATTAAAAACTATTAAATAATTCAAAACTCATTGAAATTATTATTAAAATGTTCCGAAAAACAATTTTTTTAAAATGGAATACTATATCGAAGTGATTTTGAAGACTTTTCAATTTTCTGAGTTTTAGTGCTGAGATTGATCGAGAAGTTACCCTACACACCAAAGATAAAACTAATGTATTAGACATGAGATATGTCTTCGTTGTTCGAGCTTGATCTCTGCAGACTTCGATACCTATTATTTGATGTGTTGTTGATGGTTAGTTCAAGCTCTTAGAAAAAAAATACAGGTAATGTTTTCTCTTACCGATAACACTTCACATACTTACAGTTTAAAACAATAGATAGCCGCTAAAAATCTCCGCACAAAAGGGATAAAATGAAGAACTTGCGAAATAATGAGGTTATCTTCAAGACAGTTTGCAATTTTGATTCAGTTCGAAGGTTGTTTGGACAAATTCAGGAATAACGACTTTCTTCGATTTAAACACTCTTTGGGAAGCTCAGTCTAACATGCGAAAATCGTGCGTGTTCTATCATTGAAAATTAGAGAATGAGGGTTTTATAAAATTAGTAGTTGCAGGTTAAAGAGGAAGAGAGTACAAAATCATTTGAATTCAAAACGTTGTTTAATCTAAAGTTGTTTTGGGCGTTCGAGACAATGGGAATCATCAAGGTGTTAGCATAGAATATTTCAATTAAGATACCCAGGCAAAATTGTGTAAGGTATAGAAAAGTCGAGCAAGGAGAAGTGGCCACATTTTTCTCGTTAAAAATATCTGATTTTTGTCTTAAACGTGGATAGCGTGTTATTGGGTTGTGTATCATGTTCTCTATGGAAAGATAGCAGGTCGATATACATAAACTCGAGAGCTCGAGTTTTTCAGACTTTCTGATATTGAGTTATCAAGGCCTATAGAGCGCTATCGCCCACTTTGCTAAAAATGAAAAGATCACTTCAACATCTTTATAGCGAGTTATCAAAGGGGATAGCGTGCTATAGAAAATTTTCAAGAAAAACAAATGTTTTATTATACAACCCTATGAGCGGGCTACCAACACTGATAGGGCGCTAATGCCTACTGGAAAATTTTTGCATATTGCTGAATAGCCTTATTCTTGGAAAATTAATATTTTGACACTCAAGAACCATTCCATTGACTCAAAACATATTGATATGAGATTAGAAACTATCATATAATAAAAAACTCATTGAAATTATGATTAAAACCTTTCGAAAATATGTTTTTCAAAATGGAATACTATATCGAAGTGATTTTGAAGACTTTTCAATTTTTAGAGTTTTAGTGCTTAGATTGATCGAGAAGTTACCCAACACACCAAAGATAAAACTAATGCATTAGACATGAGATATGTCTTCGTTCTTCGATCTCGATTTTTGTAGACTTTGATACCTATTGTTTGATGTGTTGTTGATGATTAGTTCAAGCTCTTAGAAAAAAAAATACAGGTTATGTTTTTTCTTACTGAGAACACTTCACATACTTACAGTTTAAAACAATAGATTGCCTTTGGAAATCTCAGCACAAAAGGGATAAAATGAAGAACTTGCGAAATAATGAGGCTATCTTCAAGACAGTTTGCAATTATGATTCAATTCGAAGGTTGTTTGGACAAATGCAAGAATAACGACTTTCTTCTATTTAAACACTCTTTGGAAACCTCAGTCTAACTTGCAAAAATCGTGCGTGTTCTATCTTTCAAAATCAGAGAATGAGGGTTTTATAAAATTAGCAGTTGCAGGTTAAAGAGGAAGAGAGTACAAAATGATTTGAATTCAAAACGTTGTTTAATCTAAGGTTGTTTTGGGCGTGCGAGACAATGGGAATCATCCAGGTGTTAGTATAGAATATTTCAATTAAGATACCCAGGCAAAATTGTGTAAGGTATAGAAAAGTCGAGCAAGGAGAAGTGGC
Organism: Paratinospora sagittata; assembly: GCA_035771175.1. Classification (NCBI taxonomy): domain Eukaryota; kingdom Viridiplantae; phylum Streptophyta; class Magnoliopsida; order Ranunculales; family Menispermaceae; genus Paratinospora; species Paratinospora sagittata. The sequence continues at coordinate 41,104,921 of CM069594.1, forward strand.
CACATTTCTCTCGTTAGAAATATCTGATTTTTGTCTCAAACGTGGGAAGCGTGTTATTACTGGGCTGTGTATCATGTTCTCTATTGAAAGATAGCAGACTGATATACACAAACCCGAGAGCTCGAGTTTTTCAGACTTTCCAATAGCGAGTTATCGAGGCCTATAGAGCGCTATTGCCCACTTTACTAAAAATGGAAAGATCACGGCAACATCTTTATAGCGAGATATCAAAGGGGATAGCGCGCAATAGACAATTTTCAAGAAAAACAAATGTTTTATTGTACAACCCTATCAGCGGGCTATCAACACTGATAGGGCGCTAATGCCAACTGGAAAACTTTTGTAATTGCTAAATAGCCTTATTTTTGGAAAATTAATATTTTGACACTTAAGAACCAATCCATTTACTCAAAACATATTGATATAAGATTAAAAACTATTAAATAATTCAAAACTCATTGACATTATAATTAAAACCTTCCGAAAAACATTTTTTTCAAAATGGAATACTATATGGAAGTGATTTTGAAGACTTTTCAATTTTCAGAGTTTTACTGCTGAGGTTAATCGAGAAGTTACCCTACACACAAAAGATAAAACTATTGCATTAGACATGAGATATGTCTTCGTTCTTCGAGCTTGATCTTTGTAGACTTCGATAGCTATTGATTGATGTGTTGTTGATGATTAGTTCAAGTTCTTATAAAAAAAATACAGGTGATGTTTTCTCTTACCGAGAACACTTCACTTACTTACAGTTTAAAACAATAGATAGCCGCTGGAAATCTCAGCACAAATGGGATAAAATGAAGAACTTGCGAAATAATGAGGTTATCTTCAAGACAGTTTGCAATTTTGATTCAATCTTTGAAAATCAGAGAATGAGGTTTTTATAAAATTAGCCGTTGCAGGTTAAAGAGGAAGAGAGTACAAAATGATTTTTATTGAAAACGTTGTTTAATCTAAAGTTGTTTTGGGCGTGCAAGACAATGGGAATCATAAAGGTGTTAGTATAGAATATTTCAATTAAGATACCCAGGCAAAATTGTGTAAGGTATAGAAAAGTCGAGCAAGGAGAAGTGGCCACATTTTTCTCGTTAGAAATATCTGATTTTTGTCTCAAACGTGGATAGCGTGTTATTACTGGGTTGTGTATCATGTTCTCTATTGAAAGATAGCAGGTCAATATACACAAACCCGAGAGCTCGAGTTTTTCAGACTTTCCAATAGCGAGTTATCGAGGCCTATAGAGCGCTATTGCCCACTTTACTAAAATTGGAAAGATCACGGCAACATCTTTATAGCGAGATATCAAAGGGGATAGCGCGTTATAGACAATTTTCAAGAAAAACAAATGTTTTATTATACAACCCTATCAGCGGGCTATCAACACTGATAGGGCGCTAGTGCCAACAGAAAAATTTTTGCAAATGGTTGAATAATTGCCGTATTTTTGGAAAATTAATATTTTGACACTCAAGAACCATTCCATTGACTCAAAACATATTTATATAAGATTAAAAACTATTAAATAATTCAAAACTCATTGAAATTATTATTAAAATGTTCCGAAAAACAATTTTTTTAAAATGGAATACTATATCGAAGTGATTTTGAAGACTTTTCAATTTTCTGAGTTTTAGTGCTGAGATTGATCGAGAAGTTACCCTACACACCAAAGATAAAACTAATGTATTAGACATGAGATATGTCTTCGTTCTTCGAGCTTGATCTCTGCAGACTTCGATACCTATTATTTGATGTGTTGTTGATGGTTAGTTCAAGCTCTTAGAAAAAAAATACAGGTAATGTTTTCTCTTACCGATAACACTTCACATACTTACAGTTTAAAACAATAGATAGCCGCTAAAAATCTCAGCACAAAAGGGATAAAATGAAGAACTTGCGAAATAATGAGGTTATCTTCAAGACAGTTTGCAATTTTGATTCAGTTCGAAGGTTGTTTGGACAAATGCAAGAATAACGACTTTCTTCGATTTAAACACTTATTGGAAAGCTCAGTCTAACATGCAAAAATCGTGCGTGTTCTATCTTTGAAAATTAGAGAATGAGGGTTTTATAAAATTAGTAGTTGCAGGTTAAAGAGGAAGAGAGTACAAAATCATTTGAATTCAAAACGTTGTTTAATCTAAAGTTGTTTTGGGCGTTCGAGACAATGGGAATCATCAAGGTGTTAGCATAGAATATTTCAATTAAGATACCCAGGCAAAATTGTGTACGGTATAGAAAAGTCGAGCAAGGAGAAGTGGCCACATTTTTCTCGTTAAAAATATCTGATTTTTGTCTAAAACGTGGATAGCGTGTTATTGGGTTGTGTATCATGTTCTCTATGGAAAGATAGCAGGTCGATATACATAAACTCGAGAGCTCGAGTTTTTCAGACTTTCTGATAGTGAGTTATCAAGGCCTATAGAGCGCTATCGCCCACTTTACTAAAAATGAAAAGATCACTTCAACATCTTTATAGCGAGTTATCAAAGGGGATAGCGTGCTATAGAAAATTTTCAAGAAAAACAAATGTTTTATTATACAACCCTATGAGCGGGCTACCAACACTGATAGGGCGCTAGTGCCTACTGGAAAATTTTTGCATATTGCTGAATAGCCTTATTCTTGGAAAATTAATATTTTGACACTCAAGAACCATTCCATTGACTCAAAACATATTGATATGAGATTAGAAACTATCATATAATAAAAAACTCATTGAAATTATGATTAAAACCTTTCGAAAATATGTTTTTCAAAATGGAATACTATATCGAAGTGATTTTGAAGACTTTTCAATTTTTAGAGTTTTAGTGCTTAGATTGATCGAGAAGTTACCCAACACACCAAAGATAAAACTAATGCATTAGACATGAGATATGTCTTCGTTCTTCGATCTCGATTTTTGTAGACTTTGATACCTATTGTTTGATGTGTTGTTGATGATTAGTTCAAGCTCTTAGAAAAAAAAAATACAGGTTATGTTTTTTCTTACTGAGAACACTTCACATACTTACAGTTTAAAACAATAAATTGCCTTTGGAAATCTCAGCACAAAAGGGATAAAATGAAGAACTTGCGAAATAATGAGGCTATCTTCAAGACAGTTTGCAATTATGATTCAATTCGAAGGTTGTTTGGAAAAATGCAAGAATAACGACTTTCTTCTATTTAAACACTCTTTGGAAACCTCAGTCTAACTTGCAAAAATCGTGCGTGTTCTATCTTTCAAAATCAGAGAATGAGGGTTTTATAAAATTAGCAGTTGCAGGTTAAAGAGGAAGAGAGTACAAAATGATTTGAATTCAAAACGTTGTTTAATCTAAAGTTGTTTTGGGCGTGCGAGACAATGGGAATCATCCAGGTGTTAGTATAGAATATTTCAATTAAGATACCCAGGCAAAATTGTGTACGGTATAGAAAAGTCGAGCAAGGAGAAGTGGCCACATTTCTCTCGTTAGAAATATCTGATTTTTGTCTCAAACGTGGGAAGCGTGTTATTACTGGGTTGTGTATCATGTTCTCTATTGAAAGATAGCAGGCCAATATACACAAACTCGAGAGCTCGAGTTTTTCAGACTTTCCAATAGCGAGTTATCGAGGCCTATAGAGCGCTATTGCCCACTTTACTAAAAATGGAAAGATCACGGCAACATCTTTATAGCGAGATATCAAAGGGGATAGCGCGCAATAGACAATTTTCAAGAAAAACAAATGTTTTATTGTACAACTCTATCAGTGGGCTATCAACACTGATAGGGCGCTAATGCCAACTGGAAAACTTTTGTAAATTGCTAAATAGCCTTATTTTTGGAAAATTAATATTTTGACACTTAAGAACCATTCCATTTACTCAAAACATATTGATATAAGATTAAAAACTATTAAATAATTTAAAACTCATTGACATTATAATTAAAACCTTCCGGAAAACATTTTTTTCAAAATGGAATACTATATCGAAGTGATTTTGAAGACTTTTCAATTTTCAGAGTTTTACTGCTGAGGTTAATCGAGAAGTTACCCTACACACAAAAGATAAAACTATTGCATTAGACATGAGATATGTCTTCGTTCTTCGAGCTTGATCTTTGTAGACTTCGATAGCTATTGATTGATGTGTTGTTGATGATTAGTTCAAGTTCTTATAAAAAAAATACAGGTGATGTTTTCTCTTACCGAGAACACTTCACTTACTTACAGTTTAAAACAATAGATAGCCGCTGGAAATCTCAGCACAAAAGGGATAAAATGAAGAACTTGCGAAATAATGAGGTTATCTTCAAGACAGTTTGCAATTTTGATTCAGATCGAAGGTTGTTTGGACAAATGCAAGAATAACGACTTTCTTCGATTTACACACTTATTTAAAAGCTCAGTCTAACTTGAAAAAATCATGCGTGTTCTATCTTTGAAAATCAGAGAATGAGGTTTTTATAAAATTAGAAGTTGCAGGTTAAAGAGGAAGAGAGTACAAAATGATTTTTATTGAAAACGTTGTTTAATCTAAAGTTGTTTTGGGCGTGCAAGACAATGGGAATCATAAAGGTGTTAGTATAGAATATTTCAATTAAGATACCCAGGCAAAATTGTGTAAGGTATAGAAAAGTCGAGCAAGGAGAAGTGGCCACATTTTTCTCGTTAGAAATATCTGATTTTTGTCTCAAACGTGGATAGCGTGTTATTACTGGGTTGTGTATCATGTTCTCTATTGAAAGATAGCAGGTCAATATACACAAACCCGAGAGCTCGAGTTTTTCAGACTTTCTAATAGCGAGTTATCGAGGCCTATAGAGCGCTATTGCCCACTTTACTAAAATTGGAAAGATCACGGCAACATCTTTATAGCGAGATATCAAAGGGGATAGCGCGTTATAGACAATTTTCAAGAAAAACAAATGTTTTATTATACAACCCTTTCAGCGGGCTATCAACACTGATAGGGCGCTAGTGCCAACAGAAAAATTTTTGCAAATGGTTGAATAATTGCCGTATTTTTGGAAAATTAATATTTTGACACTCAAGAACCATTCCATTGACTCAAAACATATTTATATAAGATTAAAAACTATTAAATAATTCAAAACTCATTGAAATTATTATTAAAATGTTCCGAAAAACAATTTTTTTAAAATGGAATACTATATCGAAGTGATTTTGAAGACTTTTCAATTTTCTGAGTTTTAGTGCTGAGATTGATCGAGAAGTTACCCTACACACCAAAGATAAAACTAATGTATTAGACATGAGATATGTCTTCGTTCTTCGAGCTTGATCTCTGCAGACTTCGATACCTATTATTTGATGTGTTGTTGATGGTTAGTTCAAGCTCTTAGAAAAAAAATACAGGTAATGTTTTCTCTTACCGATAACACTTCACATACTTACAGTTTAAAACAATAGATAGCAGCTAAAAATCTCAGCACAAAAGGGATAAAATGAAGAACTTGCGAAATAATGAGGTTATCTTCAAGACAGTTTGCAATTTTGATTCAGTTCGAAGGTTGTTTGGACAAATGCAAGAATAACGACTTTCTTCGATTTAAACACTTATTGGAAAGCTCAGTCTAACATGCAAAAATCGTGCGTGTTCTATCTTTGAAAATTAGAGAATGAGGGTTTTATAAAATTAGTAGTTGCAGGTTAAAGAGGAAGAGAGTACAAAACCATTTGAATTCAAAACGTTGTTTAATCTAAAGTTGTTTTGGGCGTTCGAGACAATGGGAATCATCAATGTGTTAGCATAGAATATTTCAATTAAGATACCCAGGCAAAATTGTGTACGGTATAGAAAAGTCGAGCAAGGAGAAGTGGCCACATTTTTCTCGTTAAAAATGTCTGATTTTTGTCTCAAACGTGGATAGCGTGTTATTGGGTTGTGTATCATGTTCTCTATGGAAAGATAGCAGGTCGATATACATAAACTCGAGAGCTCGAGTTTTTCAGACTTTCTGATAGTGAGTTATCAAGGCCTATAGAGCGCTATCGCCCACTTTACTAAAAATGAAAAGATCACTTCAACATCTTTATAGCGAGTTATCAAAGGGGATAGCGTGCTATAGAAAATTTTCAAGAAAAACAAATGTTTTATTATACAACCCTATGAGCGGGCTACCAACACTGATAGGGCGCTAGTGCCTACTGGAAAATTTTTGCATATTGCTGAATAGCCTTATTCTTGGAAAATTCATATTTTGACACTCAAGAACCATTCCATTGACTCAAAACATATTGATATGAGATTAGAAACTATCATATAATAAAAAACTCATTGAAATTATGATTAAAACCTTTCGAAAATATGTTTTTCAAAATGGAATACTATATCGAAGTGATTTTGAAGACTTTTCAATTTTTAGAGTTTTAGTGCTTAGATTGATCGAGAAGTTACCCAACACACCAAAGATAAAACTAATGCAATAGACATGAGATATGTCTTCGTTCTTCGATCTCGATTTTTGTAGACTTTGATACCTATTGTTTGATGTGTTGTTGATGATTAGTTCAAGCTCTTAGAAAAAAAAATACAGGTTATGTTTTTTCTTATTGAGAACACTTCACATACTTACAGTTTAAAACAATAAATTGCCTTTGGAAATCTCAGCACAAAAGGGATAAAATGAAGAACTTGCGAAATAATGAGGCTATCTTCAAGACAGTTTGCAATTATGATTCAATTCGAAGGTTGTTTGGAAAAATGCAAGAATAACGACTTTCTTCTATTTAAACACTCTTTGGAAACCTCTGTCTAACTTGCAAAAATCGTGCGTGTTCTATCTTTGAAAATCAGAGAATGAGGTTTTTATAAAATTAGAAGTTGCAGGTTAAAGAGGAAGAGAGTACAAAATGATTTTTATTGAAAACGTTGTTTAATCTAAAGTTGTTTTGGGCGTGCAAGACAATGGGAATCATAAAGGTGTTAGTATAGAATATTTCAATTAAGATACCCAGGCAAAATTGTGTAAGGTATAGAAAAGTCGAGCAAGGAGAAGTGGCCACATTTTTCACGTTAGAAATATCTGATTTTTGTCTCAAACGTGGATAGCGTGTTATTACTGGGTTGTGTATCATGTTCTCTATTGAAAGATAGCAGGTCAATATACACAAACCCGAGAGCTCGAGTTTTTCAGACTTTCCAATAGCGAGTTATCGAGGCCTATAGAGCGCTATTGCCCACTTTACTAAAAATGGAAAGATCACGGCAACATCTTTATAGCGAGATATCAAAGGGGATAGCGCGTTATAGACAATTTTCAAGAAAAACAAATGTTTTATTATACAACCCTATCAGCGGGCTATCAACACTGATAGGGCGCTAGTGCCAACAGAAAATTTTTTGCAAATGGTTGAATAATTGCCGTATTTTTGGAAAATTAATATTTTGACACTCAAGAACCATTCCATTGACTCAAAACATATTTATATAAGATTAAAAACTATTAAATAATTCAAAACTCATTGAAATTATTATTAAAATGTTCCGAAAAACAATTTTTTTAAAATGGAATACTATATCGAAGTGATTTTGAAGACTGAGCAATTTTCTGAGTTTTAGTGCTGAGATTGATCAAGAAGTTACCCTACAAACCAAAGATAAAACTAATGTATTAGACATGAGATATGTCTTCGTTCTTCGAGCTTGATCTCTGCAGACTTCGATACCTATTATTTGATGTGTTGTTGATGGTTAGTTCAAGCTCTTAGAAAAAAAATACAGGTAATGTTTTCTCTTACCGATAACACTTCACATACTTACAGTTTAAAACAATAGATAGCCGCTAAAAATCTCAGCACAAAAGGGATAAAATGAAGAACTTGCGAAATAATGAGGTTATCTTCAAGACAGTTTGCAATTTTGATTCAGTTCGAAGGTTGTTTGGACAAATGCAAGAATAACGACTTTCTTCGATTTAAACACTCATTGGAAAGCTCAGTCTAACATGCAAAAATCGTGCGTGTTCTATCTTTGAAAATTAGAGAATGAGGGTTTTATAAAATTAGTAGTTGCAGGTTAAAGAGGAAGAGAGTACAAAATCATTTGAATTCAAAACGTTGTTTAATCTAAAGTTGTTTTGGGCGTTCGAGACAATGGGAATCATCAAGGTGTTAGTATAGAATATTTCAATTAAGATACCCAGGCAAAATTGTGTAAGGTATAGAAAAGTCGAGAAAGAAGAAGTGGCCACATTTTTCTCGTTAAAAATATCTGATTTTTGTCTCAAACGTGGATAGCGTGTTATTGGGTGGTGTATCATGTTCTCTATCGAAAGATAGCAGGTCGATATACACAAACTCGAGAGCTCGAGTTTTTCAGACTTTCTGATAGCGAGTTATCAAGGCCTATAGAGCGCTATTGCCCACTTTACTAAAAATGAAAAGATCACTTCAACATCTTTATAGCGAGTTATCAAAGGGGATAGCGCGTTATAGACAATTTTCAAGAAAAAAAATGTTTTATTATACAACCCTATCAGCGGGCCATCAACACTGATAGGGCGCTAGTGCCAACTGGAAAATTTTTGCAAATTGCTGAATAGCCTTATTTTTGGAAAATTAATATTTTGACACTCAAGAACCATTCCATTGACTCAAAACATATTGATATAAGATTAAAAATTATTAAATAATAAAAAACTCATTGAAATTTTGATTAAAACCTTCCGTAAAACATTTTTTTCAAAATGGAATACTATATCGAAGTGATTTTGGAAACTTTTTAATTTTTAGAGTTTTAGTGCTTAGATTGATCGAGAAGTTACCCAACACCCCAAAGATAAACTAATGCATTAGACATGAGATATGTCTTCGTTCATCGAGCTTGATTTTTGTAGACTTTGATACCTATTGTTTGATGTGTTGTTGATGATTAGTTCAAGTTCTTAGAAAAAAAAAATACAGGTTATGTTTTTTCTTACTGAGAACACTTCACATACTTACCGTTTAAAACAATAGATAGCCTTTGGAAATCTCAGCACAAAAGGGATAAAATGAAGAACTTGCGAAATAATGAGGCTATCTTCAAGACAGTTTGCAATTATGATTCAATTCGAAGGTTGTTTGGACAAATGCAAGAATAACGACTTTCTTCTATTTAAACACTCTTTGGAAAGCTCAGTCTAACTTGCAAAAATCGTGCGTGTTCTATCTTTGAAAATCAGAGAATGAGGGTTTTATAAAATTAGCAGTTGCAGGTTAAAGAGGAAGAGAGTACAAAATGATTTGAATTCAAAACGTTGTTTAATCTAAGGTTGTTTTGGGCGTGCGAGACAATGGGAATCATCAAGGTGTTAGTATAGAATATTTCAATTAAGATACCCAGGCAAAATTGTGTAAGGTATAGAAAAGTCGAGCAATGAGAAGTGCCACATTTCTCTCGTTAGAAATATCTGATTTTTGTCTCAAACGTGGATAGCGTCTTATTACTGGATTGTGTATCATTGTCTCTATTGAAAGATAGCGTCTTATTACTGAGCTTGAACTAATCATCAACAACACATCAAACAATAGGTATCGAAGTCTACAAAGATCAAGCTCGAAGAACGAAGACATATCTCATGTCTAATGCATTAGTTTTATCTTTGGTGTGTAGGGTAACTTCTCGATCAACCTCAGCAGTAAAACTCTAAAAATTGAAAAGTCTTCAAAATCACTTCGATATAGTATTCCATTTTGAAAAAAATGTTTTCCGGAAGATTTTAATTATAATGTCAATGAGTTTTGAATTATTTATTAGTTTTTAATCTTATATCAATATGAAGATATAAAGATAGCAGGCCGATATACACAAACCCGAGAGCTCGAGTTTTTCAGACTTTCCAATAGCGAGTTATCGAGGCCTATAGAGCGCTATTGCCCACTTTACTAAAAATGGTAAGATCACGGCAACATCTTTATAGCGAGATATCAAAGGGGATAGCGCGCTATAGACAATTTTAAAGAAATATAAATGTTTTTTTATACAACCCTATCTGCAGGCTATCAACACTGATAGGGCGCTACTGCCAACTGGAAAATTTTTGCGAATGGCTGAATAATTGCCGTATTTTTGGAAAATTAATATTTTGACACTCAAGAACCATTCCATTGACTCAAAACATATTGATATAAGATTAAAAACTATTAAATAATTCAAAACTCATTGAATTTATTATTAAAATGTTCCGAAAAACAATTTTTTTAAAATGGAATACTATATCGAAGTGATTTTGAAGACTTTTCAATTTCCTGAGTTTTAGTGCTGAGATTGATCGAGAAGTTACCCTACACACAAAAGATAAAACTATTGCATTAGACATGAGATATGTCTTCGTTCTTCGAGCTTGATCTTTGTAGACTTCGATAGCTATTGATTGATGTGTTGTTGATGATTAGTTCAAGTTCTTATAAAAAAAATACAGGTGATGTTTTCTCTTACCGAGAACACTACACTTACTTACAGTTTAAAACAATAGATAGCCGCTGGAAATCTCAGCACAAAAAGGATAAAATGAAGAACTTGCGGAATAATGAGGTTATCTTCAAGACAGTTTGCAATTTTGATTCAGTTCGAAGGTTGTTTGGACAAATGCAAGAATAACGACTTTCTTCGATTTAAACACACTTTGGAAAGCTCAGTCTAACATGCAAAAATCGTGCGTGTTCTGTCTTTGAAAATTAGAGAATGAGGGTTTTATAAAATTAGGAGTTGCAGGTTAAAGAGGAAGAGAGTACAAAATGATTTGAATTCAAAACGTTGTTTAATCTAAGGTTGTTTTGGGCGTGCGAGACAATGAGAATCATCAAGGTGTTAGTATAGAATATTTCAATTAAGATACCCAGGCAAAATTGTGTAAGGTATAGAAAAGTCGAGCAATGAGAAGTGGCCACATCTCTCTCGTTAGAAATATCTGATTTTTGTCTCAAACGTAGATAGCGTCTTATTACTGGTTTGTGTATCATTGTCTCTATTGAAAGATAGCGTCTTATTACTGAGCTTGAACTAATCATCAACAACACATCAAACAATAGGTATCGAAGTCTACAAAGATCAAGCTCGAAGAACGAAGACATATCTCATGTCTAATGCATTAGTTTTATCTTTGGTGTGTAGGGTAACTTCTCGATCAACCTCAGCAGTAAAACTCTAAAAATTGAAAAGTCTTCAAAATCACCTCGATATAGTATTCCATTTTGAAAAAAATGTTTTCCGGAAGATTTTAATTATAATGTCAATGAGTTTTGAATTATTTAATAGTTTTTAATCTTATATCAATATGAAGATATAAAGATAGCAGGCCGATATACACAAACCCGAGAGCTCGAGTTTTTCAGACTTTCCAATAGCGAGTTATCGAGGCCTATAGAGCGCTATTGCCCACTTTACTAAAAATGGTAAGATCACGGCAACATCTTTATAGCGAGATATCAAAGGAGATAGCGCGCTATAGACAATTTTAAAGAAATATAAATGTTTTATTATACAACCCTATCTGCGGGCTATCAACACTGATAGGGCGCTACTGCCAACTGGAAAATTTTTGCAAATGGCTGAATAATTGTCGTATTTTTGGAAAATTAATATTTTGACACTCAAGAACCATTCCATTGACTCAAAACAAATTGATATAAGATTAAAAACTATTAAATAATTCAAAACTGATTGAAATTATGATTAAAACCTTCCGGAAAACTTTTTTTCAAAATGGAATACTATATCGAAGTGATTTTGAAGACTTTTCAATTTTCAGAGTTTTAGTGCTGAGATTGATCGAGAAGTTACCCAACACACCAAAGATAAAACTAGTGCATTAGACATGAGATATGTCTTCGTTCTTCGAGCTTGATCTTTGTAGACTTCGATGCCTATTGTTTGTTGTGTTGTTGATGATTAGTTCAAGCTCTTAGAAAAAAAAATACAGGTGATGTTTTCTTTTACCGAGAACACTTCACATACTTACAGTTTAAAACAATAGATAGCCTTTTGAAATCTCAGCACAAAAGGGATAAAATGAAGAACTTGCGAAATAATGAGGTTATCTTCAAGACAGTTTGCAATTTTGATTCAGTTCGAAGGTTGTTTGGACAAATGCAAGAATAACGACTTTCTTCGATTTAAACACTCTATGGAAAGCTCAGTCTAACATGTAAAAATCGTGCGTGTTCTATCTTTGAAAATTAGAGAATGAGGGTTTTATAAAATTAGTAGATGCAGGTTAAAAAGGAAGAGAGAACAAAATCATTTGAATTCAAAACGTTGTTTAATTTAAAGTTGTTTTGGGCGTGCGAGACAATGGGAATCATCAAGGTGTTAGTATAGAATATTTCAATTAAGATACTCAGGCAAAATTGTTTAAGGTATAGAAAAGTCGAGCAAAAAGAAGTGGCCAAATTTTTCTTGTTAGAAATATCTGATTTTTGTCTCAAATGTGGATAGAGTGTTATTGGGGCGTGTATCATGGTCTCTATCGAAAGGTAGCAGGTCGATATACGCAAACTCGAGAGCTCGAGTTTTTCAGACTTTCTGATAGCGAGTTATCAAGGCGTATAGAGCGCTATTGCCACTTTACTAAAAATGAAAAGATCACTTCAACATCTTTATAGCGAGTTATCAAAGGGGATAGCGCGCTATAGGAAATTTTTGAAGAAAAACAAATGTTTTATTATACAACTCTATCAACAGGCTATCAACACTGATAGGGCGCTAGTGCCTACTGGAAAATTTTTGCAAATTGCTGAAGAGCCTTATTTTTGGAAAATTAATATTTTGACACTCAAGAACCATTCCATTGACTCAAAACATATTGATATAAGATTAAAAACTATTAAATAAATCAAAACTCATTGAAATTATGATTAAAACCTTCCGGAAAACATTTTTTTCAAAATGGAATACAATATCGAAGTGATTTTGAAGACTTTTCAATTTTTAGAGTTTTAGTGCTTAGATTGATCGAGAACTTACCTTACACACCAAAGATAAAACTAATGCATTAGACATTAGATATGTCTTCGTTCTTCGAGCTTGATCTTTGTAGACTTCGATACCTATTGTTTGATGTGTTGTTGATGTTTAATTGAAGCTCTTAGAAAAAAAAATACAGGTGATGTTTTCTTTTACCGAGAACACTTCACATACTTACAGTTTAAAACAATAGATAGCCTTTTGAAATCTCAGCACAAAAGGGATAAAATGAAGAACTTGCGAAATAATGAGGCTATTTTGAAGAGAGTTTGCAATTTTGATTCAAATCGAAGGTTGTTTGGACAAATGCAAGAATAACGACTTTCTTCTATTTAAACACTCCTTGGAAAGCTCAGTCTAACTTGCAAAAATCGTGCGTGTTCTATCTTTGAAAATCAGAGAATGAGGGTTTTATAAAATTAGCAGTTGCAGGTTAAAGAGGAAGAGAGTACAAAATGATTTGAATTCAAAATGTTGTTTAATCTAAATTCGTTTTGGGCGTGCGAGACAATGGGAATCACCAAGGTGTTAGTATAGAATATTTCAATTAAGATACCCAGGCAAAATTGTGTAAGGTACAAAAAAGTCGAGCAAGGGGAAGTGGCCACATTTTTCTCGTTTCAAATATCTGATTTTTGTCTTAAACGTGGATAGCGTGTTATTCCGTTGTGTATCATGGTCTCTATCGAAAGATAGCAGGCCGATATACACAAATCCGAGAGCTCGAGTTTTTCAGACTTTCTAATAGCGAGTTATCGAGGCCTATAGTGCGCTATTGCCCACTTTACTAAAAATGGAAAGATCACGGCAACATCTTTATAGCGAGTTATCAAAGGGGATAGCGCACTATAGACAATTTTCAAGAAAAACAAACGTTTTATTATACAACCATATCATCGGGTTATCAACACTCATAGGGCGCTAATGCCAACTGGAAAATTTTTGTAAATTGCTAAATAGCCTTGTTTTTGGAAAATTAATATTTTGACACTCAAGAACCATTCCATTGACTCAAAACAAATTGATATATGATTAAAAACTATTAAATAATTCAAAACTGATTGAAATTATGATTAAAACCTTCCGGAAAACTTTTTTTCAAAATGGAATACTATATCGAAGTGATTTTGAAGACTTTTCAATTTTCAGAGTTTTAGTGCTGAGATTGATCGAGAAGTTACCCAACACACCAAAGATAAAACTAATGCATTAGACATGAGATATGTCTTCGTTCTTCGAGCTTGATCTTTGTAGACTTCGATACCTATTGTTTGTTGTGTTGTTGATGATTAGTTCAAGCTCTTAGAAAAAAAAAATACAGGCGATATTTTCTCTTACCGAGAACACTTCACATACTTACAGTTTAAAACAATAGATAGCCTTTGGAAATCTCAGCACAAAAGGGATAAAATGAAGAACTTGCGAAATAATGAGGCTATCTTCAAGAGAGTTTGCAATTTTGATTCAATTCAAAGGTTGTTTGGCCAAATGCAAGAATAACGACTTTCTTCGATTTAAACACTCTTTGGAAAGCTCAGTCTAACTTGTAAAAATTGTGCGTGTTCTATCATTGAAAATCAGAGAATGAGGGTTTTATAAAAGTAGTGGTTGCAGGTCAAAGAGGAAGAGAGTACAAAATGATTTGAATTCAAAACGTTGTTTAATCTAAAGTTGTTTTGGGCATGCGAGACAATGGGAATCATCAAGGTGTTAGTAGAGAATATTTCAATTAAGATAACCAGGCAGAACTGTGTAAGGTATAGAAAAGTCGAGCAAGGGGAAGTATCTGATTTTTCTTCTTAGAAATATCTGATTTTTGTCTTAAACGTGGATAGTGTCTTATTAATGGGTTGCGTATCATGTTCTCTATTGAAAGATAGCAAGTCGATATATACACAAACCCAAGAGCTCGAGTTTCTTAGACTTTCCGATAGTGAGTTATCGAGGCCTATAGCACGCTATTGCCCACTTTTCTAAAAATGGAAAGATCACTGCAACATCTTTATAGCGAGTTATCAAAGGGGATAGCGCGCTATAGACAATTTTCAAGAAAAAACAAATGTTTTATTATACAACCCTGTCAACGGGCTATCAACACTAATAGGGCGCAAGTGCCAACTGGAAAATTTTTGCAAATTGCTGAATAATAGCCTTATTTTTGGAAAATTAATATTTTGACACTCAAGAACCAATCCATTGACTCAAAACATATTGATATAAGATTAAAAACTATTAAATAATTCAAAACTGATTGAAATTATGATTAAAACCTTCCGGAAAACATTTTTTTCAAAATGGAATACTATATCGAAGTTATTTTGAACACTTTTCAATTTTCAGAGTTTTAGTGCTGAGATTGATCGAGAAGTTACCTTACACACCAAAGATAAAAGTAATGCATTAGACATGAGATATGTCTTCGTTCTTCGAGCTTGATCTTTGTAGACTTCGATACCTATTGTTTGATGTGTTGTTGATGATTAGTTCAAGCTCTTAGAAAAAAAAAATACTGGTGATGTTTTCTTTTACCGAGAACACTTCACATACTTACAGTTTAAAACAATAGATAGCCTTTGGAAATCTCAGCACAAAAGGGATAAAATGAAGAACTTGCGAAATAATGAGACTATCTTCAAGAGAATTTGCAATTTTGATTCAATTCGAAGGTTGTTTGGACAAATGCAAGAATAACGACTTTCTTCTATTTAAACACTCTTTGGAAAGCTCAGTCTAACATGCAAAAATCGTGCGTGTTCTATCTTTGAAAATCAGAGAATGAGGTTTTTATAAAATTAGCAGTTGCTGGTTAAAGAGGAAGAGAATACAAAATGATTTGAATTCAAAACGTTGTTTAATCTAAATTTGTTTTGGGCGTGCGAGACAATGGGAATCATCAAGGTGTTAGTATAGAATATTTCAATTAAGATACCCAGGCAAAATTGTGTAAGGTATAGAAAAGCCGAGAAAGAAGAAGTGGATACATTTTTCTCGTTAGAAATATCTAATTTTTGTCTCAAACGTGGATAGTGTGTTGTTACTGGGTTGTGTATCATGTTCTCTATTGAAAGATAGCAGGTCGATATACACAAGCCGGAGAGCTCGAGTTTTTCAGACTTTATAATAGCGAGTTATCGAGGCCTATAGAGTGCTATTGCCCACTTTACGAAAAATAGAAAGATCACGGCAACATCTTTATAGCGAGATATCAAAGGGTATGGCGCGTTATAGACAATTTTCAAGAAAAAACAAATGTTTTATTATAAAACCCTATCAGCGGGCTATCAACACTGATAGGGCGCAAGTGCCAACTGGAAAATTTTTGTAAATTGCTGAATAATAGCCATATTTTTGGAAAATTAATATTTTGACACTGAAGAACCATTCCATTGACTCAAAACATATTGATATAAGATTAAAAACTATTAAATAATTCAAAACTAATTGAAATTATATTAAAACGTTCCGAAAAACATTTTTTTCAAAATTGAATACTATATCGAAGTGATTTTGAAGACTTTTCAATTTTTTGAGTTTTAGTGCTGAGATTGATCGAGAAGTTACCCTACACACCAAGGATCAAACTATTGCATTAGACATGAGATATGTCTTCGTTCTTCGAGCTTGATGTTTGTAGACTTCGATAGCTATTGTTTGATGGGTTGTTGATGATTAGTTCAAGCTCTTAGAAAAAAAATACAGGTGATGTTTTCCTTTACCGAGAACACTTCACATACTTACAGTTTAAAACAATAGATAGCCGCTGGGAATCTCAGCACAAAAGGGATAAAATGAAGAACTTGCGAAATCATGAGGTTATCTTCAAGACAGTTTGCAATTTTGATTCAGTTCGAAGGTTGTTTGGACAAATGCAAGAATAAGGACTTTCTTCGATTTAAACGCTCTTTGTAAAGCTCAGTCTAACATGCAAAAATTGTGCGTGTTCTATCTTTGAAAATCAGAGAATGAGGGTTTTATAAAATTAGGAGTTGCAGGTTAAAGAGGAAGAGAGTACAAAATGATTTGAATTCAAAACGTTGTTTAATCTAAAGTTGTTTTGGGCGTGCGAGACAATGGGAATCATCAAGATGTTAGTATAGAATATTTCAATTAAGATACCCAGGGAAAATTGTGTAAGGTAAAGAAAAGTCGACCAAGGAGAAGTGGCCACATTTTTCTCGTTAGAAATATCTGATTTTTGTCTCAAACGTGGATAGCATGTTATTGGGTTGTGTATCATGTTCTCTATGGAAAGATAGCAGGTCGATATACATAAACTCGAGAGCTCGAGTTTTTCAGACTTTCTGATAGTGAGTTATCAAGGCCTATAGAGCGCTATCGCCCACTTTACTAAAAATGAAAAGATCACTTCAACATCTTTATAGCGAGTTATCAAAGGGGATAGCGCGCTATAGAAAATTTTCAAGAAAAACAAATGTTTTATTATACAACCCTATGAGCGGGCTACCAACACTGATAGGGCGCTAGTGCCTACTGGAAAATTTTTGCATATTGCTGAATAGCCTTATTCTTGGAAAATTAATATTTTGACACTCAAGAACCATTCGATTGACTCAAAACATATTGATATGAGATTAGAAACTATCATATAATAAAAAGCTCATTGAAATTATGATTAAAACCTTTCGAAAACATTTTTTTCAAAATGGAATACTATATCGAAGTGATTTTGAAGACTTTTCAATGTTTAGAGTTTTAGTGCTTAGATTGATCGAGAAGTTAGCCAACACCCCAAAGATAAAACTAATGCATTAGACATGAGATATGTCTTCGGTCTTCGAGCTTGATTTTTGCAGACTTTGATACCTATTGTTTGATGTGTTGTTGATGATTAGTTCAAGCTCTTAGAAAAACAAAATACAGGTTAGGTTTTTTCTTACTGAGAACACTTCACATACTTACAGTTTAAAACAATAGAGCGCTTTTCAAAATCTCAGCACAAAAGGGATGAAATGAAGAACTTGCGAAATAATGTGGCTATCTTCAAGAGAGTTTGAAATTTTGATTCAATTCGAAGGTTGTTTGGACAAATGGAAGAATAACGACTTTCTTCTATTTAAACACTCTTTGGAAAGCTCAGTCTAACATGCAAAAATCGTGCGTATTCTATCTTTGAAAATCAGAGAATAAGGGTTTTATAAAATTAGCAGTTGCAGGTTAAAGAGGAAGAGAGTACAAAATGATTTGAATTCAAAACGTTGTTTAATCTAAATTTGTTTTGGGCATGCGAGACAATGGGAATCACCAAGGTGTTAGTATAGAATATTTCAATTAAGATACCCAGGGAAAACTGTGTAAGGTATAGAAAAGTCGAGCAAGGAGAAGTGGCCACATTTTTCTCATTAGAAATATCTGATTTTTGTCTCAAACGTGGATAGCGTGTTATTACTGGGTTTTGTACCATGTTCTCTATTGAAACATAGCAGGTCGATATACACAAGCCCGAGAGCTCGAGTTTTTCAGACTTTCCAATAGCGAGTTATCCAGGCCTATAGCGCGCTATTGCCCACTTTACCAAAAATGGAAGGATCCCGGCAACATCTTTATAGCGAGTTATCAAAGGGGATAGCGCACTATCGACAATTTTCAAGAAAAAACAAATGTTTTATTATACAACCCTATCAGCGGGCTATCAACACTGATAGGGCGCTAATGCCAACTGAAATTTTTTTATAAATTGCTAAATAGCCTTATTTTTGGAAAATTAATATTTTGACACTCAAGAACCATTCCATTGACTCAAAACATATTGATATAAGATTAAAAACTTTTAAATAATTCAAAACTCATTGAAATTATGATTAAACCTTCCGGAAAACATTTTTTTCAAAATGGAATACTATATCGAAGTGATATTGAAGACTTTTCAATTTTCAGAGTTTTAGTGCTGAGATTGATCGAGAAGTTACCCTACACACCAAAGATAAAACTAATGCATCAGACATGAGATAAGTCTTCGTTCTTCGAGGTTGATCTTTGTAGACTTTGATACCTATTGTTTGATGTGTTGTTGATGATTAGTTCAAGCTCTTAGAAAAAAAATACAGGTGATGTTTTCTCTTACCGAGAACACTTCACATACTTACAGTTTAAACAATAGATAGCCTTTGGAAATCTCAGCACAAAAGGAATAAAATGAGGAACTTGCTAAATAATGAGGTTATCTTCAAGACAGTTTGCAATTTTGATTCAGTTCGAAGGTTTTTTGGACAAATGCAAGAAGAACGACTTTCTTCGATTTAAACACTCTTTGGAAAGCTCAGTCAAACTTGCAAAAATCGTGCGTGTTCGATCTTTGAAAATCAGAGAATGAGGGTTTTTTAAAATTAGTAGTTGCAGGTTAAAGAGGAAGAGAGTACAAAATGATTTAAATTCAAAACTTTGTTTAATCTAAAGTTGTTTTGGGCGTGCGAGACAATGGGAATCGTCAAGGTGTTAGTAGAGAATATTTCAATTAAGATAACCAGGCAAAACTGTGTAAGGTATAGAAAAGTCGAGCAAGGAGAAATGGCCACATTTTTCTCGTTAGAAATATCTGATTTTTGTCTCAAATGTGGATTGTGTGTTATTATTGGGTTGTGTATCATGTTCTCTATTCAAAGACAGCAGGTCGATATACACAAGCCCGAGAGATCAAGTTTTTTAGACTTTCCAATAGCGAGTTATCGAGGCCTATTGAGCGCTATTGCCCACTTTACTAAAAATGGAAAGATCACGGCAACATCTTTATAGCGAGATATCAAAGGGGATAGCGCGTTATAGACAATTTTCAAGAAAAAAAATGTTTTATTATACAACCCTATCAGCGGGCTATCAACACTGATAGGGTGCTAATGCCAACTGGAAAATTTTTGTAAATTGCTAAATATCCTTATTTTTGGAAAATTAATATTTTGACACTCAAGAACCATTCCATTGACTCAAAACATATTGATATAAGATTAAAAACTATTAAATAATTCAAAACTCATTGAAATTATGATTAAAACCTTCTGGAAAACATTTTTTTCAAAATGGAATATTATATCGAAGTGATTTTAAAGACTTTTCAATTTTCTGAGTTTTAGTGCTGAGATTGATCGAGAAGTTACCCAACACACCAAAGATAAAACTAATGCATTTGACATGAGATATGTCTTCGTTCTTCGAGCTTGATTTTTTAGACTTTGATACCTATTGTTTGATGTGTTGTTGATGATTAGTTCAAGCTCTTAAAAAAAAAATACAGGTTATGTTTTCTCTTACTGAGAACAATAAACATACTTCCAGTTTAAAACAATAGATACGCATTGGAAATCTCAGGACAAAAGGGATAAAATGAAGAACTTGCGAAATAATGAGGCTATCTTCAAGACAGTTTGCAATTTTGATTCAATTCGAAAGTTTTTTGGACAAATGCAAGAATAACGACTTTCTTCGATTTAAACACTCTTTGGAAAGCTCAGTCTGACATGCGAAAATTGTGCGTGTTCTATCTTTGAAAATCAGAGAATGAGGCTTTTATAAAATTAGTAGTTGCAGGTTAAAGAGGAAAAGAGTACAAAATGATTTGAATTCAAAACTTTGTTTAATCTAAAGTTGTTTTGGGCGTGCGAAACAATGGGAATCATCAAGGTGTTAGTATAGAATATTTCAATTAAGAAACCCAGGAAAAATTGTGTAAGGTATAGAAAAGTCGAGGAAGGAGAAGTGGCCACATTTTTCTCGTTAGAAATATCTGATTCTTGTCTCAAACGCTGTTAGCGTGTTATTACTGGGTTGTGTTTCATGTTCTCTATTGAAAGATAGCTGGTCGATATACACAAACCCAAGAGCTCGAGTTTTTCAGACTTTACAATAGCGAGTTATCGAGGCCTATAGAGCGCTATTACCCACTCTATTAAAAATGGAAAGATCACGGCAACATCTTTATAGCGAGATATCAAAGGGGATAGCGCGCTATAAATAATTTTCAAGAAAAACAAATGTTTTATTATACAACCCTATCAGCGGGCTATCAACACTGATAGGGCGGTAATGCCAACTGGAAAATTTTTGTAAATTGCTAAATAGCCTTATTTTTGGAAAATTAATATTTTGACTCTCAAGAACCATTCCATTGACTCAAAACATATTGATATACGATTAAAAACTATTAAATAATTCAAAACTCATTGAAATTATGATTAAAACCTTACGAAAAACATTTTTTTCAAACTAGAATACTATATCGAAGTGATTTTGAAGACTTTTCAATTTTCAGAGTTTTAGTGCTGAGATTGATCGAGAAGGTAACCTACACACCAAAGATAGATCTAATGCATTAGACATGAGATATGTCTTCGTTCTTTGAGCTTGATCTTTGTAGACTTCGATACCTACTGTTTGCTGTGTTGTTGATGACTAGATTGTTTTCTCTTACCGAGAACACTTCACATACTTACAGTTTAAAACAATAGATTGCCTCTGGAAATCTCAGCACAAAAGGAATAAAATGAAGAACTTGCAAAATAATGAGGTTTTCTTCAAGGCAGTTTGCAATTTTGATTCAGTTCGAAGGCAGTTTGCAAGAATAACGACTTTCCGATATAAACACTCTTTGGAAAGCGCAGTCTAACTTGCAAAAATCGGGCGTGTTTTATCTTTGAAAATCAGAGAATGAGAGTTTTATCAAATTAGTGGTTGCAGGTTAAAGAGGAAGAGAGTAAAAAATGATTTGAATTCAAAACGTTGTTTAATCTAAAATTGTTTTGGGCGTGCGAGACAATGGGAATCATCAAGGTGTTAGTATAGAATATTTCAATTAAGATACCCAGGCAAAATTGTGTAAGGTATAGAAAAGTAGAGCAAGGAGAAGTGGCCACATTTTTCTCGTTAGAAATATCTGATTTTTGTCTCAAACGTGGATAGCGTGTTATTGGGTTGTGTATCATGTTCTCTATTGAAAGATAGCAGGTCGATATACACAAACTCGAGAGCTCAAGTTTTTCAGACTTTCTGATAGCGAGTTATCAAGGCCTATAGGGCACTATTGCCCACTTTACTAAAAATGAAAAAATCACTTCAACATCTTTATAGCGAGTTACCAAAGGGGCTAGCGCGCTATAGACTATTTTCAAGAAAAACAAATGTTTTATTATACAACCCTATCAGCGGGCTATCAACACTGATAGGGGGCTAGTGCCTACTGGAAGTTTTTTGCAAATTGCTGAATAGCCTTATTTTTGAAAAATTAATATTTTGACACTCAAGAACCATTCCATTGACTCAAAAGATATTGATAAAAGATTAAAAACAATTAAATAATAAAAAACTCATTGAAATTATGATTTAAACATTTCGAAAACATTTTTTTCAAAATGGAATACTATATCGAAGTGTTTTTGAAGACTTTTCAATTTTTAGAGTTTTTGTGCTTAGATTGATCGAGAAGTTACCCAACACACCAAAGATAAAACTAATGCATTAGACATGAGATATGACTTCGTTCTCCGAGCTTTTATTTCTGTAGACTTTGATAGCTATTGTTTGATGTGTTGTTGATGATTAGTTCAAGCTCTTAGAAAAAAAAATACAGGTGATGTTTTGTTTTACCGAGAACACTTCACATACTTACAGTTTAAAACAATAGATAGCCGCTGGAAATCTCAGCACAAAAGGGATAAAATGAAGAACTTGCGAAATAATGAGGTTATCTTCAAGACAGTTTGCAATTTTGATTAAGTTCGAAGGTTGTTTGGACAAATGCAAGAATAACGACTTTCTTCGATTTAAACACTCTTTGGAAAGCTCAGTCTGACAAGCGAAAATTGTGCGTGTTCTATCTTTGAAAATCAGAGAAGGAGGGTTTTATAAAATTAGTAGTTGCAGGTTAAAGAGGAAAAGAGTACAAAATGATTTGAATTCAAAACTTTGTTTAATCTAAAGTTGTTTTGGGCGTGCGAGACAATGGGAATCATCACGGTGTTAGTAGAGAATATTTCAATTAAGATAACTAGGCAAAACTGTGTAATGTATAGAAAAGTCGAGCAAGGAGAAGTAGCCACATTTTTCTCGTTAGAAATATCTGATTTTTGTCTCAAACGTGGATAGTGTGTTATTATTGGGTTGTGTATCATGTTCTCTATTGAAAGATAGCAGGTCGATATATACATAAACCCGAGAGCTCGAGTTTTTTAGACTTTTCGATAACGAGTTATCGAGGCCTATAGCGCACTATTGCCCACTTTACTAAAAATGGAAAGATCACGGCAACATCTTTATACCGAGTTATCAAAGGGGATAGCGCGCTATAGACAATTTTCAAGAAAAACAAATGTTTTATTATACAACCCTATCAGCGGGTTATCAACACTGATAGGGCGCTAGTGCCTACTAGAAAATTTTTGCAAATTGCTGAATAGCCTTATTTTTGGAAAATTAATATTTTGACACTCAAGAACCATGCCATTGACTCAAAACATATTGATATAATATTAAAAACTATTAAATAATAAAAAACTCATTGAAATTATGATTAAAAGTATTCGAAAACATTTTTTTCAAAATGGAATACTATATCGAAGTGATTTTAAAGACTTTTCAATTTATAGAGTTTTAGTGCTTAGATTGATCGAGAAGTTACCCAACACACCAAAGATAAAACTAATGCATTAGACATGAGATATGTCTTCGTTCTTCGGGCTTGATTTTTGTAGACTTTGATAGCTATTGTTTGATGTGTTGTTGATGATTAGTTCAAGCTCTTAAGAAAGAAAAATACAAGTTATGTTTTCTCTTACTGAGAACACTTCACATACTTACAGTTTAAAACAATAGATAGCCTTTGGAAATCTCAGCACAAAAGGGATAAAATGAAGAACTTGCGAAATAATGAGGTTATCTTCAAGACAGTTTACAATTTTGATTAAGTTCGAAGGTTGTTTGGACAAATGCAAGAATAACGACTTTCTTCGATTTAAACACTCTTTCGAAAGCTCAGTCTAACATGCGAAAATTGTGCGTGTTCTATCTTTGAAAATCAGAGAATGAGGGTTTTATAAAATTAGTAGTTGCAGGTTAAAGAGGAAAAGAGTACAAAATAATTTCAATTCAAAACGTTGTTTAATCTAAAGTTGTTTTGGGCGTGCGAGACAATGGGAATCATCAAGGTGTTAGTTGAGAATATTTCAATTAAGATAACCAGGCAAAACTATGTTATGTATAGAAAAGTCGAGCAAGGAGAAGTAGCCACATTTTTATCGTTAGAAATATCTGATTTTTGTCTCAAACGTGGATAGTGTGTTATTATTAGGTTGTGTATCATGTTCTCTATTGAAAGATAGCAGGTCGATATATACATAAACCTGAGAGCTCGAGTTTTTTAGACTTTTCGATAGCGAGTTATCGAGGCAATAGTTCGCTATTGCCCACTTTACTAAAAATGGAAAGATCACGGCAACATCTTTATACCGAGTTATCAAAGGGGATAGCGCGCTATAGACAATTTTCAAGAAAAACAAATGTTTTATTATACAACCGTATCAGCGGGCTATCAACACTGATAGGGCGCTAGTGCCTACTAGAAAATTTTTGCAAATTGCTGAATAGCCTTATTTTTGGAAAATTAATATTTTGACACTCAAGAACCATTCCATTGACTCAATACATCTTGATATAATATTAAAAACTATTAAATAATTCAAAACTCATTGAAATTATGATTAAAACCTTCCGGAAAACATTTTTTTCAAAATGGAATACTATATCGAAGTGATTTTGAAGACTTTTCAATTTTTTGAGTTTTAGTGCTGAGATTGATCGAGAAGTAACCCTACACACCAAACATAAAACTATTGCATTAGACATGAGATATGTCTTCGTTCTTCGAGCATGATCTTTATAGACTTCGATACCTATTGTTTGATGTGTTGTTGATGATTAGTTCAAGCTCTTAGAAAGAGGAAATACAGGTGATGTTTTCTCTTACCGAGAACACTTTACATACATACAGTTTAAAACAATAGATAGGCTCTGGAAATCTCAGCACAAAAGGAATAAAATGAAGAACTTGCGAAATAATGAGGTTATCTTCAAGACAGTTTGCAATTTTGATTAAGTTCGAAGGTTGTTTGGACAAATGCAAGAATAACGACTTTCTTCGATTTAAACACTCTTTGGAAAGCTCAGTCTGACAAGCGAAAATTGTGCGTGTTCTATCTTTGAAAATCAGAGAAGGAGGGTTTTATAAAATTAGTAGTTGCAGGTTAAAGAGGAAAAGATTACAAAATGATTTGAATTCAAAACTTTGTTTAATCTAAAGTTGTTTTGGGCGTGCGAGACAATGGGAATCATCACGGTGTTAGTAGAGAATATTTCAATTAAGATAACTAGGCAAAACTGTGTAATGTATAGAAAAGTCGAGCAAGGAGAAGTAGCCACATTTTTCTCGTTAGAAATATCTGATTTTTGTCTCAAACGTGGATAGTGTGTTATTATTGGGTTGTGTATCATGTTCTCTATTGAAAGATAGCAGGTCGATATATACATAAACCCGAGAGCTCGAGTTTTTTAGACTTTTCGATAACGAGTTATCGAGGCCTATAGCGCACTATTGCCCACTTTACTAAAAATGGAAAGATCACGGCAACATCTTTATACCGAGTTATCAAAGGGGATAGCGCGCTATAGACAATTTTCAAGAAAAACAAATGTTTTATTATACAACCCTATCAGCGGGTTATCAACACTGATAGGGCGCTAGTGCCTACTAGAAAATTTTTGCAAATTGCTGAATAGCCTTATTTTTGGAAAATTAATATTTTGACACTCAAGAACCATGCCATTGACTCAAAACATATTGATATAATATTAAAAACTATTAAATAATAAAAAACTCATTGAAATTATGATTAAAAGTATTCGAAAACATTTTTTTCAAAATGGAATACTATATCGAAGTGATTTTAAAGACTTTTCAATTTATAGAGTTTTAGTGCTTAGATTGATCGAGAAGTTACCCAACACACCAAAGATAAAACTAATGCATTAGACATGAGATATGTCTTCGTTCTTCGGGCTTGATTTTTGTAGACTTTGATAGCTATTGTTTGATGTGTTGTTGATGATTAGTTCAAGCTCTTAAGAAAGAAAAATACAAGTTATGTTTTCTCTTACTGAGAACACTTCACATACTTACAGTTTAAAACAATAGATAGCCTTTGGAAATCTCAGCACAAAAGGGATAAAATGAAGAACTTGCGAAATAATGAGGTTATCTTCAAGACAGTTTACAATTTTGATTAAGTTCGAAGGTTGTTTGGACAAATGCAAGAATAACGACTTTCTTCGATTTAAACACTCTTTCGAAAGCTCAGTCTAACATGCGAAAATTGTGCGTGTTCTATCTTTGAAAATCAGAGAATGAGGGTTTTATAAAATTAGTAGTTGCAGGTTAAAGAGGAAAAGAGTACAAAATAATTTGAATTCAAAACGTTGTTTAATCTAAAGTTGTTTTGGGCGTGCGAGACAATGGGAATCATCAAGGTGTTAGTTGAGAATATTTCAATTAAGATAACCAGGCAAAACTATGTTATGTATAGAAAAGTCGAGCAAGGAGAAGTAGCCACATTTTTATCGTTAGAAATATCTGATTTTTGTCTCAAACGTGGATAGTGTGTTATTATTAGGTTGTGTATCATGTTCTCTATTGAAAGATAGCAGGTCGATATATACATAAACCTGAGAGCTCGAGTTTTTTAGACTTTTCGATAGCGAGTTATCGAGGCAATAGTTCGCTATTGCCCACTTTACTAAAAATGGAAAGATCACGGCAACATCTTTATACCGAGTTATCAAAGGGGATAGCGCGCTATAGACAATTTTCAAGAAAAACAAATGTTTTATTATACAACCGTATCAGCGGGCTATCAACACTGATAGGGCGCTAGTGCCTACTAGAAAATTTTTGCAAATTGCTGAATAGCCTTATTTTTGGAAAATTAATATTTTGACACTCAAGAACCATTCCATTGACTCAATACATCTTGATATAATATTAAAAACTATTAAATAATTCAAAACTCATTGAAATTATGATTAAAACCTTCCGGAAAACATTTTTTTCAAAATGGAATACTATATCGAAGTGATTTTGAAGACTTTTCAATTTTTTGAGTTTTAGTGCTGAGATTGATCGAGAAGTAACCCTACACACCAAACATAAAACTATTGCATTAGACATGAGATATGTCTTCGTTCTTCGAGCATGATCTTTATAGACTTCGATACCTATTGTTTGATGTGTTGTTGATGATTAGTTCAAGCTCTTAGAAAGAGGAAATACAGGTGATGTTTTCTCTTACCGAGAACACTTTACATACATACAGTTTAAAACAATAGATAGGCTCTGGAAATCTCAGCACAAAAGGAATAAAATGAAGAACTTGCGAAATAATGAGGTTATCTTCAAGACAGTTTGCAATTTTGATTAAGTTCGAAGGTTGTTTGGACAAATGCAAGAATAACGACTTTCTTCGATTTAAACACTCTTTGGAAAGCTCAGTCTGACAAGCGAAAATTGTGCGTGTTCTATCTTTGAAAATCAGAGAAGGAGGGTTTTATAAAATTAGTAGTTGCAGGTTAAAGAGGAAAAGATTACAAAATGATTTGAATTCAAAACTTTGTTTAATCTAAAGTTGTTTTGGGCGTGCGAGACAATGGGAATCATCACGGTGTTAGTAGAGAATATTTCAATTAAGATAACTAGGCAAAACTGTGTAATGTATAGAAAAGTCGAGCAAGGAGAAGTAGCCACATTTTTCTCGTTAGAAATATCTGATTTTTGTCTCAAACGTGGATAGTGTGTTATTATTGGGTTGTGTATCATGTTCTCTATTGAAAGATAGCAGGTCGATATATACATAAACCCGAGAGCTCGAGTTTTTTAGACTTTTCGATAACGAGTTATCGAGGCCTATAGCGCACTATTGCCCACTTTACTAAAAATGGAAAGATCACGGCAACATCTTTATACCGAGTTATCAAAGGGGATAGCGCGCTATAGACAATTTTCAAGAAAAACAAATGTTTTATTATACAACCCTATCAGCGGGTTATCAACACTGATAGGGCGCTAGTGCCTACTAGAAAATTTTTGCAAATTGCTGAATAGCCTTATTTTTGGAAAATTAATATTTTGACACTCAAGAACCATGCCATTGACTCAAAACATATTGATATAATATTAAAAACTATTAAATAATAAAAAACTCATTGAAATTATGATTAAAAGTATTCGAAAACATTTTTTTCAAAATGGAATACTATATCGAAGTGATTTTAAAGACTTTTCAATTTATAGAGTTTTAGTGCTTAGATTGATCGAGAAGTTACCCAACACACCAAAGATAAAACTAATGCATTAGACATGAGATATGTCTTCGTTCTTCGGGCTTGATTTTTGTAGACTTTGATAGCTATTGTTTGATGTGTTGTTGATGATTAGTTCAAGCTCTTAAGAAAGAAAAATACAAGTTATGTTTTCTCTTACTGAGAACACTTCACATACTTACAGTTTAAAACAATAGATAGCCTTTGGAAATCTCAGCACAAAAGGGATAAAATGAAGAACTTGCGAAATAATGAGGTTATCTTCAAGACAGTTTACAATTTTGATTAAGTTCGAAGGTTGTTTGGACAAATGCAAGAATAACGACTTTCTTCGATTTAAACACTCTTTCGAAAGCTCAGTCTAACATGCGAAAATTGTGCGTGTTCTATCTTTGAAAATCAGAGAATGAGGGTTTTATAAAATTAGTAGTTGCAGGTTAAAGAGGAAAAGAGTACAAAATAATTTGAATTCAAAACGTTGTTTAATCTAAAGTTGTTTTGGGCGTGCGAGACAATGGGAATCATCAAGGTGTTAGTTGAGAATATTTCAATTAAGATAACCAGGCAAAACTATGTTATGTATAGAAAAGTCGAGCAAGGAGAAGTAGCCACATTTTTATCGTTAGAAATATCTGATTTTTGTCTCAAACGTGGATAGTGTGTTATTATTAGGTTGTGTATCATGTTCTCTATTGAAAGATAGCAGGTCGATATATACATAAACCTGAGAGCTCGAGTTTTTTAGACTTTTCGATAGCGAGTTATCGAGGCAATAGTTCGCTATTGCCCACTTTACTAAAAATGGAAAGATCACGGCAACATCTTTATACCGAGTTATCAAAGGGGATAGCGCGCTATAGACAATTTTCAAGAAAAACAAATGTTTTATTATACAACCGTATCAGCGGGCTATCAACACTGATAGGGCGCTAGTGCCTACTAGAAAATTTTTGCAAATTGCTGAATAGCCTTATTTTTGGAAAATTAATATTTTGACACTCAAGAACCATTCCATTGACTCAATACATCTTGATATAATATTAAAAACTATTAAATAATTCAAAACTCATTGAAATTATGATTAAAACCTTCCGGAAAACATTTTTTTCAAAATGGAATACTATATCGAAGTGATTTTGAAGACTTTTCAATTTTTTGAGTTTTAGTGCTGAGATTGATCGAGAAGTAACCCTACACACCAAACATAAAACTATTGCATTAGACATGAGATATGTCTTCGTTCTTCGAGCATGATCTTTATAGACTTCGATACCTATTGTTTGATGTGTTGTTGATGATTAGTTCAAGCTCTTAGAAAGAGGAAATACAGGTGATGTTTTCTCTTACCGAGAACACTTTACATACATACAGTTTAAAACAATAGATAGGCTCTGGAAATCTCAGCACAAAAGGAATAAAATGAAGAACTTGCGAAATAATGAGGTTATCTTCAAGACAGTTTGCAATTTTGATTAAGTTCGAAGGTTGTTTGGACAAATGCAAGAATAACGACTTTCTTCGATTTAAACACTCTTTGGAAAGCTCAGTCTAACATGCGAAAATTGTGCGTGTTCTGTCTTTGAAAATCAAAGAATGAGGGTTTTATAAAATTAGTAGTTGCAGGTTAAAGAGGAGGAGAGTACAAAATGATTTGAATTCAAAACGTTGTTTAATCTAAAGTTGTTTTAGGCGTGAGAGACAATGGGAATAATCAAGGTGTTAGTATAGAATATTTCAATTAAGAAACCCAGGCAAAATTGTGTAAGGTATAGAAAAGTCGAGTAAGGAGTAGTGGCCACATTTTTCTCGTTAGAAATATCTGATTTTTGTGACAAAATGTCGATAACGTGTTATTACTGGGTTGTGTATCATGTTCTCTATTGAAAGATAGGAGGTCGATATACACAAACCCGAGAGCTCGAGTTTCTCAGACTTTCCAATAGCGAGTTATCGAGGCCTATAGAGCGCTATTGCCCACTTTACAAAAAATGGAAAGATCACAGCAACATCTTTATAGCGAGGTATCAAAGGGGATAGCGCGTTGTAGACAAATTTCAAGAAAAACAAATGTTTTATTATACAACCCTATCAGCGGGCTATCAACACTAATAGGGCGCTAGTTCCAACTGGAAAATTTTTGCAAATTGCTGAATAATTGTCGTATTTTTTGGAAAATTATTATTTTGACACTCAAGAACCATTCCATTGGCTGAAAACATATTGATATAAGATTAAAAACTATTAAATAATTCAAAAATCATTGAAATTATGATTAAAACCTTCCGGAAAACATTTTTTTCAAAATGGAATACTATATCGAAGTGATTTTGAAGTCTTTTCAATTTTTTGAGTTTTAGTGCTGAGATTGGTCGAGAAGTCACCCTACACACCAAAGATAAAACTAATGCATTAGACATGAGATATGTCTTCGTTCTTCGAGCTTGATCTTTTTAGACATCGGTAGCTATTGTTTGAGGTGTTGTTGATGATTAGTTCAAGCCCTTAGAAAAAAAAATACAGGTGATGTTTTCTCTTACCGAGAACACTTCACATACTTACAGTTTAAAACAATAAATAGCCTTTAGAAATCTCAGCACAAAAGGGATAAAATGAAGAAGTTGTGAAATAATGAGGTTATCTTCAAGACAGTTTGCAATTTTGATTCAGTTCGAAGGTTTTTTGCACAAATGCTAGAATAACGACTTTCTTCGATTTAAACACTCTTTGGGAAGCTTAGTCTAACTTGCAAAAATCGTGCGTGTTCTATATTTGAAAATAAAAGAATGAGGGTTTTATAAATTACTAGTTGGAGGTTAAAGAGGAAGAGAGTACAAAATGATTTGAATTCAAAACGTTGTTTAATCTAAAGTTGTTTTGGGCGAGCGAGACAATGGGAATCATCAAGGTGTTAGTAGAGAATATTTCAATTAAGATAACCTGCCAAAACTGTGTAAGGTATAGAAAAGTCGAGCAAGGAGAATTGGCCACATTTTTCTCGTTAGAAATATCAGATTTTGGTCTCAAACGTGGATAGCGTGTTATTGGGTTGTTTATCATGTTCTCTATTGAATGATAGCCGGTCGATATACACAAACCAGAGAGCCCGAGTTTTTCAGACTTTCCGATAGCAAGTTATCAAGGCCTATAGCGCGCTATTGCACACTTTACTAAAAATGGAAAGCTCACAGCAACATCTTTATAGCGAGATATCAAAGGGGATAGCGCGCTATAGACAATTTTCAAGAAAAACAAATGTTTTATTATACAACCCTATCAGCGGGTTATCAACACTGATAGGGCGCTAGTGCCAACTGGAAAATTTTTGCAAATTGCTGAATAATTGTCGTATTTTTGGAAAATTAATATTTTGACACTCAAGAACCATTCCATTGACTCAAAACATATTGATATAAGATTAAAAACTATTAAATAATTCAAAACTCATTGAAATTATGATTAAAACCTTCCGAAAAACAATTTTTTCAAAATGGAATACTATGTCGAAGTGATTTTGAAGACTTTTTAATTTTCTGAGTTTTAGTGCTGAGATTGATCGAGAAGTTACCCAACACACCAAAGATAAAACTTTTGCATTAGACATGAGATATGTCTTCGTTCTTCGAGCTAAATCTTTGTAGACTTCGATAGCTATTATTTTATGTGTTGTTGATGATTAGTTCAAGCTCTTAGAAAAAAAAATACAGGTGATGTTCTTCTCTTACCGAGAACACTTCACATACTTACAGTTTAAAACAATAGATAGCCTTTGGAAATCTCAGCACAAAAAGGATAAAATGAAAAATTTGCGAAATAATGAGGTTATTTTCAAGACAGTTTGCAATTTTGATTCAATTCGAAGGTTGTTTGGACAAATGCAAGAATAATGACTTTCTTTGATTTAAACACTCTTTGGAAAGCTTAGTCTAACTTGCAAAAATCGTGCGTGTTCTATCTTTGAAAATTAGAGAATAAAGGTTTTATAAATTAGTAGTAGGAGGTTAAAGAAGAAGATATTACAAAATGATTTGAATTCAAAATGTTGTTTAATCAAAAGTTGTTTTGGGCGTGCGAGACAATGGGAATCATCAAGGTATTAGTATAGAATATTTCAATTAAGATACCCAGGCTAAATTGTGTAAGGTATAGAAAAGTCGAGCAAGGAGGAGTGGCCACATTTTTCTCGTTAGAAATATCAGATTTTGGTCTCAAACGTGGATAGCGTGTTATTGGGTTGTTTATCATGTTCTCTATTGAAAGATAGCCGGTCGATATACACAAACCAGAGAGCTCGAGTTTTTCAGACTTTCCGCTAGCGAGTTATCAAGGTTTATAGCGCTCTATTGCACACTTTACTAAAAATGAAAAGATCACGGCAACATCTTTATAGCGAGTTATCAAAGGGGATAGCGCTATAGACAATTTTCAAGAAAAACAAATGTTTTATTATACAACCCCATCAGCGGGCTATGAACACTGATAGGGCGCTAGTGCCTACTGGAAATTTTTTGGAAATTACTGAATAGCCTTATTTTTGGAAAATTAATATTTTGACACTCAAGAACCATTCCATTGACTCAAAACATATTGATATAAGATTAAAAACAATTAAATAATAAAAACTCATTGAAATTATGATTAAAACCTTTCGAAAACATATTTTTCAAAATGGAATACTATATCGAAGTAATTTTGAAGACTTTTCAATTTTTAAAGGTTTAGTGCTGAGATTGATCGAGAACTTACCCTACACACCAAAGATAAAACTATTGCAATAGACATGAGATATGTCTTCATTCTTCGAGTTTGATCTTTGTAGACTTCGATAGCTATTGTTTGATTTGTTGTTGATGATTAGTTAAGGCTCTTAGAAAAAAATACAGGTGATGTTTTCTCTTACCGAGAACACTTCACATACTTACAGTTCAAAACAATAGATAGCCGCTGGAAATCTCAGCACAAAAGGGATAAAATGAAGAACTTGCGAAATAATGAGGTTATCTTCAAGACAGTTTGCAATTTTGATTAAGTTCGAAGGTTGTTTGGACAAATGCAAGAATAACGACTTTCTTCGATTTAAACACTCTTCGGAAAGCTCAGTCAAACATGCAAAAATTGTGCGTGTTCTATCTTTGAAAATCAGAGAATGAGAGTTTTATAAAATTAGTAGTTGCAGGTTGAAGAGGAAGAGAGTACAAAATGATTTGAATTCAAAACGTTTTTTAAACTAAAGTTGTTTTGGGCGTGCGAGACAATGGGAATCATCAAGGTGTTAGTAGAGAATTTTTCAATTACGATACCCAGTCATAACTGTGTAAGGTAGATAAAAGTCGAGCAAGGAGAAGTGCCCACATTTTTCTCGTTGGAAATATCAGATTTTTGTCACAAACGTCGATAGTGTGTTATTGGGTTGTATATCATGTTCTCTATTGAAGATAGCCGGTCGATATACACAAACCCGAGATCTCGAGTTTTTCAGACTTTCCGCTAGCGAGTTATCAAGGCCTATAGCGCGCTACTGCACACTTTAATAAAAATGAAAAGATCACGGCAACATCTTTATAGCAAGTTACCAAAGGGGATAGCGCGCTATAGACAATTTTCAAGAAAAACAAATGTTTTATTATACAACCCCATCAGTGGGCTATCAAGACTAATAGGGCGCTAGTGCCCAATCGAAAATTTTTGCAAATTGCTGAATAGCCTTATTTTTGGAAAATTAATATTTTGACACTCAAGAACCATTCCATTGACTCAAAATATATTGATATAAGATTAAAAACTATTTAAAACCTTTCGAAAATATTTTTTTTCAAAATGAATACTATATCGTAGTGATTTTGAAGGCTTTTCAATTTTCAGAGTTTTAGTGCGTTGATTGATCGAGAGTTACCCAACACACCAAAGATAAAACTAATACATTAGACATGAGATATGTCTTCGTTCTTCGAGCTTGATCTTTGTAGACTTCGATACCTATTGTTTGATGTGTTGTTGATGATTAGTTTAAGCTCTTAGAAAAAAAAACACAGGTGATGTTTTCTCTTGCCGAGAACACTTCACATACTTACAGTTTAAAACAATAGATAGCCTTTGGAAATCTCAGCACAAAAGGAATAAAATGAAGAACTTGCGAAATAATGAGGTTATCTTCAAGACAGTTTGCAATTTTGATTCAGTTCGAAGGTTGTTTGGACAAATGCAAGAATAACGACTTTCTTCGATTTAAACACTCTTTGGAAAGCTTAGTATAACTTGCAAAACTCGTGCGTGTTCTATCTTTGAAAATCAGAGAATGAGGGTATTATAAAATTAGTAGTTGCATGTTAAAGAGGAAGAGAATACAAAATGATTTGAATTCAAAACGTTGTTTAATCTAAAGTTGTTTTGGGGTTCGTGACATTGGGAATCATCAAGGTGTTAGTAGAGAATATTTCAATTAAGATAACCAGGCAAAACAGTGTATGGTATAGAAAAGTCGAGCAAGGAGAAGTGCCCACATTTTTCTCGTTAGAAATATCAGATTTTTGTCACAAACGTGGCTAGTGTGTCATTGGGTTGTGTAGCATGTTCTCTATTGAAGATAGCCGGTCGATATACACAAACCCGGGAGCTCGTGTTTTTCAGACTTTCCGCTAGCGAGTTATCAAAGCCTATAGCGCGCTATTGCACACTTTACTAAAAATGAAAAGATCACGGCAACACCTTAATAGCGAGTTACCAAAGGGGATAGCGCGCTATAGACAATTTTCAGGAAAAACAAATGTTTTATTATACAACCCCATCAGCGGGCTATCAACACTGATAGGGCTAGTGCCCACTGGAAAATTTTTGCAAATTGCTGAATAGCCTTATTTTTGGAAAATTAATATTTTGACACTCAAGAACCATTCCATTGACTCAAAACATATTGATATAAGATTAAAAACTTTTAAATAATAAAAGACTCATTGAAATTATGATTAAAACCTTTCGAAAATACTTTTTTTCAAAATGAATACTATATCGAAGTGATTTTGAAGGCTTTTCAATTTTCACAGTTTTAGTGCTTAGATTGATTCAGAAGTTACCTAACACACCAAAGATAAAACTAATACATTAGACATGAGATATGTCTTCGTTCTTCGAGCTTGATCTTTGTAGACTTCGATACCTATTGTTTGATGTGTTGTTGATGATTAGTTAAAGCTCTTAGAAAAAAAATACAGGTGATGTTTTCTCTTACCGAGAACACTTCACATACTTACAGTTCAAAACAATAGATAGCCGCTGGAAATCTCAGTACAAAAGGGATAAAATGAAGAACTTGTGAAATAATGAGGTTATCTTCAAGACAGTTTGCAATTTTGATTAAGTTCGAAGGTTGTTTGGACAAATGCAAGAATAACGACTTTCTTCGATTTAAACAATCTTTGGAAAGCTCAGTCTAACCTGCAAAAATTGTGCGTGTTCTATCTTTGAAAATCAGAAAATGAGGGTTTTATAAAAATAGTAGTTGCAGGTTAAAGAGGAAGAGAGTACAAAATGATTTGAATTCAAAACGTTGTTTAATCTAAAGTTGTTTTAGGCGTGCGAGACAATGGGAATCATCAAGGTGTTAGTAGAGAATATTTCAATTAAGATAACCAGGCAAAACAGTGTATGGTATAGAAAAGTTGAGCAAGGAGAAGTGGCCACATTTTTCTCGTTAGAAATATCAGATTTTGGTCTCAAACGTGGATAGCGTGTTATTGGGTTTTGTATCATGTTCTCAATTGAAAGATAGCCGGTCGATATACACAGACCCGAGAGCTCGAGTTTTTCAGTCATTCCGATAGCGAGTTATCAAGGCCTATAGCGCACTATTGCACACTTTACTAAAAATGAAAAGATCACGCCAACTTCATTATAGCGAGTTATCAAAGGGGATAGCGCGCTATAGACAATTTTCAAGAAAAACAAATATTTTATTATACAACCCCATTAGTGGCTATCAACACTGATAGGGCGCTAGTGCCTACTGGAAAATTTTTGCAAATTGCTGAATAGCCTTATTTTTGGAAAATTAATATTTTGACACTCAAGAACCATTCCATTGACTCAAAACATATTGATATAAGATTAAAAACTATTAAATAATAAAAGACTCACTGAAATTATGATTAAAACCATTCGAAAACATTTTTTTTCAAAATGAATACACTATATTGAAGTGATTTTGAAGGCTTTTCAATTTTCAGAGTTTTAGTGCTTAGATTGATCGAGAAGTTACCCAACACACCAAAGATAAAACTAATACATTAGACATGAGATATGTCTTCGTTCTTCGAGCTTGATCTTTGTAGACTTCGATACCTATTGTTTGATGTGTTGTTGATGATTAGTTAAAGCTCTTAGAAAAAAAATACAGGTGATGTTTTCTCTTACCGAGAACACTTCACATACTTACAGTTCAAAACAATAGATAGCCGCTGGAAATCTCAGTACAAAAGGGATAAAATGAAGAACTTGCGAAATAATGAGGTTATCTTCAAGACAATTTTCAATTTTGATTAAGTTCGAAGGTTGTTTGGACAATTGCAAGAATAACGACTTTCTTCGATTTAAACAATCTTTGGAAAGCTCAGTCTAACATGCAAAAATTGTGCGTGTTCTATCTTTGAAAATCAGAAAATGAGGGTTTTATAAAAATAGTAGTTGCAGGTTAAAGAGGAAGAGAGTACAAAATGATTTGAATTCAAAACGTTGTTTAATCTAAAGTTGTTTTAGGCGTGCGGGACAATGGGAATCATCAAGGTGTTAGTAGAGAATATTTCAATTAAGATAACCAGGCAGAACAGTGTATGGTATAGAAAAGTTGAGCAAAGAGAAGTAGCCACATTTTTCTCGTTAGAAATATCAGATTTTGGTCTCAAACGTGGATAGCGTGTTATTGGGTTTTGTATCATGTTCTCAATTGAAAGATAGCCGGTCGATATACACAGACCCGAGAGCTCGAGTTTTTCAGACATTCCGATAGCGAGTTATCAAGGCCTATAGCGCACTATTGCACACTTTACTAAAAATGAAAAGATCACGCCAACATCATTATAGCGAGTTATCAAAGGGGATAGCGCGCTATAGACAATTTTCAAGAAAAACAAATATTTTATTATACAACCCCATCAGTGGGCTATCAACACTGATAAGGCGCTAGTGCCTACTGGAAAATTTTTGCAAATTGCTGAATAGCCTTATTTTTGGAAAATTAATATTTTGACACTTAAGAACCATTTCATTGACTCAAAACATATTGATATAAGATTAAAAACTATTAAATAATAAAAGACTCACTGAAATTATGATTAAAACCTTCGAAAACATTTTTTTTCAAAATGAATACACTATATTGAAGTGATTTTGAAGGCTTTTCAATTTTCAGAGTTTTAGTGCTTAGATTCATTGAGAAGTTACCCAACACACCAAAGATAAAACTAATACATTAGACATGAGATATGTCTTCGTTCTTCGAGCTTGATCTTTGTAGACTTCGATACCTATTGTTTGATGTGTTGTTGATGATTAGTTAAAGCTCTTAGAAAAAAAATACAGGTGATGTTTTCTCTTACCGAGAACACTTCACATACTTACAGTTCAAAACAATAGATAGCCGCTGGAAATCTCAGTACAAAAGGGATAAAATGAAGAACTTGTGAAATAATGAGGTTATCTTCAAGACAGTTTGCAATTTTGATTAAGTTCGAAGGTTGTTTGGACAAATGCAAGAATAACGACTTTCTTCGATTTAAACAATCTTTGGAAAGCTCAGTCTAACCTGCAAAAATTGTGCGTGTTCTATCTTTGAAAATCAGAAAATGAGGGTTTTATAAAAATAGTAGTTGCAGGTTAAAGAGGAAGAGAGTACAAAATGATTTGAATTCAAAACGTTGTTTAATCTAAAGTTGTTTTAGGCGTGCGAGACAATGGGAATCATCAAGGTGTTAGTAGAGAATATTTCAATTAAGATAACCAGGCAAAACAGTGTATGGTATAGAAAAGTTGAGCAAGGAGAAGTGGCCACATTTTTCTTGTTAGAAATATCAGATTTTGGTCTCAAACGTGGATAGCGTGTTATTGGGTTTTGTATCATGTTCTCAATTGAAAGATAGCCGGTCGATATACACAGACCCGAGAGCTCGAGTTTTTCAGTCATTCCGATAGCGAGTTATCAAGGCCTATAGCGCACTATTGCACACTTTACTAAAAATGAAAAGATCACGCCAACTTCATTATAGCGAGTTATCAAAGGGGATAGCGCGCTATAGACAATTTTCAAGAAAAACAAATATTTTATTATACAACCCCATTAGTGGCTATCAACACTGATAGGGCGCTAGTGCCTACTGGAAAATTTTTGCAAATTGCTGAATAGCCTTATTTTTGGAAAATTAATATTTTGACACTCAAGAACCATTCCATTGACTCAAAACATATTGATATAAGAT
The DNA here is from genome assembly GCA_035771175.1 of Paratinospora sagittata. Taxonomy (NCBI): domain Eukaryota; kingdom Viridiplantae; phylum Streptophyta; class Magnoliopsida; order Ranunculales; family Menispermaceae; genus Paratinospora; species Paratinospora sagittata. The sequence continues at coordinate 41,143,696 of CM069594.1, forward strand.
TAAAAACTATTAAATAATAAAAGACTCACTGAAATTATGATTAAAACCATTCGAAAACATTTTTTTTCAAAATGAATACACTATATTGAAGTGATTTTGAAGGCTTTTCAATTTTCAGAGTTTTAGTGCTTAGATTGATCGAGAAGTTACCCAACACACCAAAGATAAAACTAATACATTAGACATGAGATATGTCTTCGTTCTTCGAGCTTGATCTTTGTAGACTTCGATACCTATTGTTTGATGTGTTGTTGATGATTAGTTAAAGCTCTTAGAAAAAAAATACAGGTGATGTTTTCTCTTACCGAGAACACTTCACATACTTACAGTTCAAAACAATAGATAGCCGCTGGAAATCTCAGTACAAAAGGGATAAAATGAAGAACTTGCGAAATAATGAGGTTATCTTCAAGACAATTTTCAATTTTGATTAAGTTCGAAGGTTGTTTGGACAATTGCAAGAATAACGACTTTCTTCGATTTAAACAATCTTTGGAAAGCTCAGTCTAACATGCAAAAATTGTGCGTGTTCTATCTTTGAAAATCAGAAAATGAGGGTTTTATAAAAATAGTAGTTGCAGGTTAAAGAGGAAGAGAGTACAAAATGATTTGAATTCAAAACGTTGTTTAATCTAAAGTTGTTTTAGGCGTGCGGGACAATGGGAATCATCAAGGTGTTAGTAGAGAATATTTCAATTAAGATAACCAGGCAGAACAGTGTATGGTATAGAAAAGTTGAGCAAAGAGAAGTAGCCACATTTTTCTCGTTAGAAATATCAGATTTTGGTCTCAAACGTGGATAGCGTGTTATTGGGTTTTGTATCATGTTCTCAATTGAAAGATAGCCGGTCGATATACACAGACCCGAGAGCTCGAGTTTTTCAGACATTCCGATAGCGAGTTATCAAGGCCTATAGCGCACTATTGCACACTTTACTAAAAATGAAAAGATCACGCCAACATCATTATAGCGAGTTATCAAAGGGGATAGCGCGCTATAGACAATTTTCAAGAAAAACAAATATTTTATTATACAACCCCATCAGTGGGCTATCAACACTGATAAGGCGCTAGTGCCTACTGGAAAATTTTTGCAAATTGCTGAATAGCCTTATTTTTGGAAAATTAATATTTTGACACTTAAGAACCATTTCATTGACTCAAAACATATTGATATAAGATTAAAAACTATTAAATAATAAAAGACTCACTGAAATTATGATTAAAACCTTCGAAAACATTTTTTTTCAAAATGAATACACTATATTGAAGTGATTTTGAAGGCTTTTCAATTTTCAGAGTTTTAGTGCTTAGATTCATTGAGAAGTTACCCAACACACCAAAGATAAAACTAATACATTAGACATGAGATATGTCTTCGTTCTTCGAGCTTGATCTTTGTAGACTTCGATACCTATTGTTTGATGTGTTGTTGATGATTAGTTAAAGCTCTTAGAAAAAAAATACAGGTGATGTTTTCTCTTACCGAGAACACTTCACATACTTACAGTTCAAAACAATAGATAGCCGCTGGAAATCTCAGCACAAAAGGGCTAAAATGAAGAACTTGCGAAATAATGAGGTTATCTTCAAGACAGTTTTCAATTTTGATTAAGTTCGAAGGTTGTTTGGACAAATGCAAGAATAACGACTTTCTTCGATTTAAACAATCTTTGGAAAGCTCAGTCTAACATGCAAAAATTGTGCGTGTTCTATCTTTGAAAATTAGAAAATGAGGGTTTTATAAAAATAGTAGTTGCAGGTTAAAGAGGAAGAGAGTACAAAATGATTTGAATTCAAAACGTTGTTTAATCTAAAGTTGTTTTAGGCGTGCGAGACAATGGGAATCATCAAGGTGTTAGTAGAGAATATTTCAATTAAGATAACCAGGCAGAACAGTGTATGGTATAGAAAAGTTGAGCAAGGAGAAGTGGCCACATTTTTCTCGTTAGAAATATCAGATTTTGGTCTCAAACGTGGATAGCGTGTTATTGGGTTTTGTATCATGTTCTCAATTGAAAGATAGCCGGTCGATATACACAGACCCGAGAGCTCGAGTTTTTCAGACATTCCGATAGCGAGTTATCAAGGCCTATAGCGCACTATTGCACACTTTACTAAAAATGAAAAGATCACGCCAACATCATTATAGCGAGTTATCAAAGGGGATAGCGCGCTATAGACAATTTTCAAGAAAAACAAATGTTTTATTATACAACCCCATCAGCGGGCTATCAACACTGAGAGGGCGCTAGTGCCTACTGGAAAATTTTTGCAAATTGCTGAATAGCCTTATTTTTGGAAAATTAATATTTTGACACTCAAGAACCATTCCATTGACTCAAAACATATTGATATAAGATTAAAAACTATTAAATAATAAAAGACTCACTGAAATTATGATTAAAACCTTTCGAAAACATTTTTTTTCAAAATGAATACACTATATTGAAGTGATTTTGAAGGCTTTTCAATTTTCAGAGTTTTAGTGCTTAGATTGATCGAGAAGTTACCCAACACACCAAAGATAAAACTAATACATTAGACATGAGATATGTCTTCTTTCTTCGAGCTTGATCTTTGTAGCCTTCGATACCTATTGTTTGATTTGTTGTTGACGATTAGTTCAAGCTCTTAGAAAAAAAATACAGGTGATGTTTTCTCTTACCGAGAACACTTCACATACTTACAGTTTAAAACAATAGATAGCCTCTGGAAATCTCAGCACAAAAGGAATAAAATGAAGAACTTGCGAAATAATGAGGTTATCTTCAAGACAGTTTGCAATTTTGATTCAGTTCGAAGGTTGTTTGGACAAATGCAAGAATAACGACTTTCTTTGATTTAAACACTCTTTGGAAAACTTAGTCTAACTAGGAACACTCGTGCGTGTTCTATCTTTGAAAATCAGAGAATGAGGGTATTATAATATTAGTAGTTTGAGGTTAAAGAGGAAGAGAATACAAAATGATTTCAATTCAAAACGTTGTTGAATCTAAAGTTGTTTTGGGGTTCGAGACAATGGGAATCATCAAGGTGTTAGTAGAGAATATTTCAATTAAGATAACTAGGCAAAACAGTGTATGGTATAGAAAAGTCGAGCAAGGAGAAGTGGCCACATTTTTCTCGTTAGAAATATCAGATTTTGGTCTCAAACATGGATAGCGTGTTAATGGGGTGTGTATCATGTTTTCTATTGAAAGATAGCCGGTCGATATACACAAACCAGAGAGCTCGAGTTTTTCAGACTTTCCGAGAGTTATCAAGGCCTATAGCGCGCTATTGCACACTTTACTAAAAATGAAAAGATCACGGCAACATCTTTATAGCGAGTTATCAAAGGGGATAGCGCGTTACAGATAATTTTCAAGAAAAACAAATGTTTTATTATACAACCCTATCAGCGGGCTATCAACACTGATAGGGCGCTAGTGCCTACTGGAAATTTTTTGCAAATTGTTGAATAGCCTTATTTTTGGAAAATTAATATTTTGATACTCAAAAACCATTCCGTTGACTCAAAACATATTGATATAAGATTAAAAACTATTAAATAAAAAAAAAACTCATTGAAATTATGATTAAAACCTTTCGAAAACATTTTTTTCAAAATGAAATACTATATCGAAGTGATTTTGAAGACTTTTCAATTTTTAGAGGTTTAGTGCTGAGATTGATCGAGAACTTACCCTACACACCAAAGATAAAACTATTGCAATAGACATGAGATATGTCTTCGTTCTTCGAGCTTAATCTTTGTAGACTTCGATAGCTATTGTTTGATGTGTTGTTCATGATTAGTTAAAGCTCTTAGAAAAAAAATACAGGTGATGTTTTCTCTTACCGAGAACACTTCACATACTTACAGTTCAAAACAATAGATAGCAGCCGAAAATCTCAGCACAAAAGGGATAAAATGAAGAACTTGCGAAATAATGAGGTTATCTTCAAGGCAGTTTGCAATTTTGATTAAGTTCGAAGGTTGTTTGGACAAATGCAAGAATAACGACTTTCTTCGATTTAAACACTCTTTGGAAAGCTCAGTCTAACTTGCAAAAATCGTGCGTGTTCTATCTTTGAAAATTAGAGAATGAGGGTTTTATAAAATTAGTAGTTGCAGGTTAAAGAGGAAGAGAGTACAAAATGATTTGAATTCAAAACGTTGTTTAATCTAAAGTTGTTTTGGGCGTGCGAGACTATGGGAATCATCAAGGTGTTAGTATAGAATATTTCAATTAAGATACCCAGGCAAAATTGTGTAAGGTATAGAAAAGTCGAGCAAGGAGAAGTAGCCACATTTTTCTCGTTAGAAATATCTGATTTTTGTCTCAAACGTGGATAGTGTGTTGTTGGGTTGTGTATCATGTTCTCTATCGAAAGATAGCAGGTCGATATACACAAACTCGAGAGCTCGAGTTTTTCATACTTTCTGATAGCGAGTTATCAAGGCATATAGAGCGCTATTGCCCACTTTACTAAAAATGAAAAGATCACTTCAACATATTTTTTGCGAGTTATCAAAGGGGATAGCGCGCTATAGACAATTTTCAAGAAAAACAAATGTTTTATTATACAACCCTATCAGCGGGCTATCAACACTGATAGGGCGCTAGTGCCTACTGGAAATTTTTTGCAAATTGCTGAATAGCCTTATTTTTGGAAAATTAATATTTTGACACTCAAGAACCATTCCATTGACTCAAAACATATTGATATAAGATTAAAAACTATTAAATAATAAAAAAACTCATTGAAATTATGATTAAGACCTTTCGAAAACATTTTTTTCAAAATGGAATACTATATCGAAGTGATTTTGAAGACTTTTCAATTTTTAGAGGTTTAGTGCTGAGATTGATCGAGAACTTACCCTACACACCAAAAATAAAACTATTGCAATAGACATGAGATATGTCTTCGTTCTTCGAGCATGATCTTTGTAGACTTCGATAGCTATTGTTTGATGTGTTGTTCATGATTAGTTAAAGCTCTTAGAAAAAAAATACAGGTGATGTTTTCTCTTACCGAGAACACTTCACATACTTACAGTTCAAAACAATAGATAGCAGCTGGAAATCTCAGCACAAAAGGGATAAAATGAAGAACTTGCGAAATAATGAGGTTATCTTCAAGACAGTTTACAATTTTGATTAAGTTCGAAGGTTGTTTGGACAAATGCAAGAATAACGACTTTCTTCGATTTAAACACTCTTTGGAAAGCTCAGTCTAACTTGCAAAAATCGTGCGTGTTCTATCTTTGAAACTTAGAGAATGTGGGTTTTATAAAATTAGTAGTTGCAGGTTAAAGAGGAAGAGAGTACAAAATGATTTGAATTCAAAACGTTGTTTAATCTAAAGTTGTTTTGGGCGTGCGAGACAATGGGAATCATCAAGGTGTTAGTATAGAATATTTCAATTAAGATACCCAGGCAAAATTGTGTAAGGTATAGAAAAGTCGAGCAAGGAGAAGTGGCCACATTTTTCTCCTTAGAAATATCTGATTTTTGTCTCAAACGTGGATAGTGTGTTATTGGGTTGTGTATCATGTTCTCTATCGAAAGATAGCAGGTCGATATACACAAACTCGAGAGCTCGAGTTTTTCATACTTTCTGATAGCGAGTTATCAAGGCTTATAGAGCGCTATTGCCCACTTTACTAAAAATGAAAAGATCACTTAAACATCTTTATAGCGAGTTATCAAAGGGGATAGCGCGCTATAGACAATTTTCAAGAAAAACAAATGTTTTATTATACAACCCTATCAGCGGGCTATCAACACTGAAAGGGTGCTAATGCCAATCGAAAATTTTTTGTAAATTGCTAAATAGCCTTATTTTTGGAAAATTAATATTTTGACACTCAAGAACCATTCCATTGACTCAAAACATATTGATATAAGATTAAAAACTATTAAATAATTCAAAAGTCATTGAAATTGTGATTAAAACCTTCCCGAAAACATTTTTTTCAAAATGGAATACTATATCGAAGTGATTTTGAAGACTTTTCAATTTTCTGAGTTTTAGTGCTCGAGCACCAAAGATAAAACTATTGCTTTAGACATGAGATATGTCTTCGTTCTTCGAGCTTGATCTTTGTAGACTTCGATAACTATTGTTTGATGTGTTCTCGATGATTAGTTCAAGCCCTTAGAAAAAAAATACAGGTAATGTTTTCCCTTACCAAGAACACTTCACATACTTACAGTTTAAAACAATAGATTGCCGCTGGAAATCTCAGCACAAAAGGGATAAAATGAAGAACTTGCGAAATAATGAGGTTATCTTCAAGACAGTTCGCAATTTTGATTAAGTTCGAAGGTTGTTGGACAAATGCAAGAATAACGCCTTTCTTGGATTTAAACACTTTTTGGAAAGCTCAGTCTAACATGCAAAAATTGTGCGTGTTCGATCTTTGAAAATCAGAGAATGAGGGTTTTATAAAATTAGTAGTTGCAGGTTAAAGAGGAAGAGAGTACAAAATGATTTGAATTCAAAACGTTGTTTAATCTAAAGTTGTTTTGGGCGTGCGAGACAATGGGAATCATCAAGGTTTTAGTAGAGAATATTTCAATTAAGATAACCAGGCAAAACTGTGTATGGTATAGAAAAGTCGAGCAAGGAGAAGTGGCCACATTTTTCTCGTTAGAAATATCTGATTTTTGTCACAAACGTGGATAGCGTGTTATTACTGGGTTGTGTATCATGTTCTCTATTGAAAGATAGCAGGTCGATATACACAAACCCGAGAGCTCGAGTTTTTTAGACTTTCCAATAGCGAGTTATCGAGGCCCATAGAGCGCGCTATTGCCCACTTTACTAAAAATGGAAAGATCACGGCAACATCTTTATAGCGAGATATCAAAGGGGATAGCGCGCTATAGACAATTTTCAAGAAAAACAAATGTTTTATTATACAACCCTATCAACGGGCTATCAACACTGATAGGGCGCTAATGCCAACTGGAAAATTTTTGTAAATTGCTAAATAGTCTTATTTTTGGAAAATTAATATTTTGACACTCAAGAACCATTCCATTGACTCAAAACATATTGATATAAGATTAAAAACAATTAAATAATTCAAAACACATTTAAATTATGATTAAAACCTTCCGGAAAACATTTTTTTCAAAATGGAATACTATATCGAAGTGATTTTGAAGACTTTTCAATTTTTTGAGTTTTAGTGCTGAGATTGATCGAGAAGTTACCCTACACACCAAAGATAAAACTATTGCATTAGACATGAGATATGTCTTCGTTCTTCGAGCTTGATCTTTGTAGACTTCGATACCTATTGTTTGATGTGTTGTTGATGATTACATCAAGCTCTTAGAAAAGAAAATACAGGTGATGTTTTCTCTTACCGAGAACACTACACATACTTACAGTTTAAAACAATAGATAGCCTCTGAAAATCTCAGCACAAAAGGAATAAAATGAAGAAGTTGCGAAATAATGAGGTTATTTTCAAGACAGTTTGCAATTTTGATTAAGTTCGAAGGTTGTTTGGACAAATGCAAGACTAACGACTTTCTTCGATTTAAACACTCTTTTGGAAAGCTCAGTCTAACTTGCAAAAATCGTGCGTGTTCTATCTTTGAAAATCAGAGAATTAGGGTTTTATAAAATTAGTAGTTGCAGGTTAAAGAGGAAGAGAGTACAAAATGATTTGAATTCAAAACGTTGTTTAATCTAAAGTTGTTTTGGGGTTCGAGACAATGGGAATCATCACGGTGTTAGTAGAGAATTTTTCAATTAAGATAACCAGGAAAAACTGTGTAAGGTATATAAAAGTCGAGCAAGGAGAAGTGGCCACATTTTTCTCGTTAGAAATATCAGATTTTGGTCTCAAACGTGGATAGCGTGTTATTGGGTTGTGTATCATGTTCTCAATTGAAAGATAGCCGGTCGATATACACAAACCCGAGAGCTCGAGTTTTTAGACTTTCCGATAGCGAGTTATCATGGCCTATAGCGCGCTATTGCACACTTTACTAAAAATGAAAAGATCACAGCAACATCATTATAGCGAGTTATTGAAAGGGATAGCGCTATAGACAATTTTCAAGAAAAACAAATGTTTTATTATACAACCCCATCAGCGGGCTATCAACACTGATAAGGCGCTATTGCCTACGTGAAATTTTTTGCAAATTGCTGAATAACCTTATTTTTGGAAAATTAATATTTTGACAATCAAGAACCATTCCATTAACTCAAAACATATTGAAATAAGATTAAAAACTATAAAATAATAAAAGACTCATTGAAATTATGATTAAAACCTTTCGAAAATATTTTTTTCAAAATGGAATACTATATCGAAGTGATTTTGAAGGCTTTTCAATTTTCAGAGTTTTAGTGCTTAGATTGATCGAGAAGTTACGAACACACCAAAGATAAAACTAATACATTAGACATGAGATATGTCTTCGTTCCTCGAGCTTGATCTTTGTAGACTTCGATACCTATTGTTTGATGTGTTGTTGATGATAAGTTCAAGCTCTTAGAAAAAAAAATACAGGTGATGTTTTCTCTTACCGTGAACACTTCACATACTTACAGTTTAAAACAATAGATAGCCTCTAGAAATCTCAGCACAAAAGGGATAAAATGAAGAACTTGCGAAATAATGAGGTTATCTTCAAGACAGTTTGCAATTTTGATTCAGTTCGAAGGTTGTTTGGACAAATGCAAGAATAATGACTTTCTTCGATTTAAACACTGTTTGGAAGCTCAGTCTAACTTGCACAAATGGTGCGTGTTCTATCTTTGCAAATCAGAGAATTAGGGTTTTATAAAATTAGTAGTTGAAGGTTAAAGAGGAAGAGAGTACAAAATGATTTGAATTGAAAATGTTGTTTAATATAAAGTTGTTTTGGGCGTGCGAGACAATGGGAATCATCAAGGTGTTAGTAGAGAATATTTCAATTAAGATAACCAGGCAAAACTGTGTAAGGTATAGAAAAGTCGAGCAAGGAGAAGTGGCCACATTTTTCTCGTTAGAAATATCTGATTTTTGTCTCAAATGTGGATAGCGTGTTATTATTGGGTTGTGTATCATGTTCTCTATTGAAAGATAGCAGGTCGATATATACATACCCGAGAGCTCGAGTTTTTCAGACTTTCCGATAGCGAGTTATCGAGGCGTATAGCGTGCTATTGCCCACTTTACTAAAAATGGAAAGATCACGGCAACATCTTTATAGCGAGATATCAAAGGGGATAGCGCGCTATAGACAATTTTCAAGAAAAACAAATGTTTTATTATACAACCCCATCAGCGGGCTATCAACACTGATAGGGCGCTAGTGCCTACTGGAAAATTTTTGCAAATTGCTTAATAGCCTTTTTTTTGGAAAATTAATATTTTGACACTTAAGAACCATTCCATTGACTCAAAACATATTGAAATAAGATCAAAAACTATTAAATAATAAAAGGCTCATTGAAATTATGATTAAAACCTTTCGAAAACATTTTTTTCAAAATGGAATACTATATCGAAGTGATTTTGAAGGCTTTTCAATTTTCAGAGTTTTGGTGCTTAGATTGATCGAGAAGTTACCCGAGACACCAAAGATAAAACTAATACATTAGATATGAAATATGTCTTCGTTCTTCGAGCTTGATCTTTGTATACTTCGATACCTATTGTTTGATGTGTTGTTGATGATTAGTTCAAGCTCTTAAAAAAAAAATACAGGTGATGTTTTCTCTTACCGAGAACACTTCACATACTTACAGTGTAAAACAATAGATAGCCTCTGGAAATCTCAGCACAAAAGGAATAAAATGAAGAACTTGCGAAATAATGAGGTTCTCTTCAAGACAGTTTGCAATTTTGATTCAGTTCGAAGGTTGTTTGGACAAATGCAAGAATAACGACTTTCTTCGATTTAAACACTCTTTGGAAAGCTCAGTCTAACTTGCAAAAATCGTGCGTGTTCTATCTTTAAAAATCAGAGAATTAGGATTTTATAAAATTAGTAGTTGCAGGTTAAAGAGGAAGAGAGTACAAAATGATTTGAGTTCAAAACGTTGTTTAATCTAAAGTTGTTTTGGGCGTGCGAGACAATGGGAATCATCAAGGTGTTAGTAGAGAATATTTCAATTAAGATAACCAGGGAAAACTATGTAAGGTATAGAAATGTCGAGCAAGGAGAAGTGGCCACATTTTTCTCGTTAGAAATATCAGATTTTTGTCTCAAACGTGGATAACGTGTTATTGGGTTGTGTATCATGTTCTCAATTGAAAGATAGTCGGTCGAAATAGAGAAACTCGAGAGTTCGAGTTTTTCAGACTTTCCGATAGCGAGTTATCAAGGCCTATACCGCGCGATTTCACACTTTACTAAAAATGAAAAGATCACAGCAACATCTTTATAGCGAGCTATCAAAGGGGATAGCGCGCTATAGACAATTTTCAAGAAAAACAAATGTTTTATTATACAACCCCATCAGCGGGCTATCAACACTGATAGGGCGCTAGTGCCTACTGGAAAGTTTTTGCAAATTGCTGAATAGCCTTATTTTTGGGAAATTAATATTTTGACACTTAAGAACCATTCCATTGACTCAAAACATATTGATATAAGATTAAAAACTATTAAATAATAAAAGACTCATTGAAATTATGATTAAAACCTTTCGAAAACATTTGTTTTCAAAATGGAATACTATATCGAAGTGATTTTGAAGGCTTTTCAATTTTCAGAGTTTTAGGGCTTAGATTGATCGAGAAGTTACCCAACACACCAAAGAGAAAACTAATGCATTAAACATGAGATATGTCTTCGTTCTTCGAGCTTGATCTTTGTAGACTTCGATACCTATTGTTTGATGTGTTGTTGGTGATTAGTTCAAGCTCTTAGAAAAAAAAAATACAGATGATGTTTTCTCTTACCGAGAACACTTCACATACTTACAGTTTAAAACAATAGATAGCCTCTGAAAATCTCAGCACAAAAGGAATAAAATGAAGAACTTGCGAAATAATGAGGTTATCTTCAAGACAGTTTGCAATTTTGTTTCAGTTCAATGGTTGTTTGGGCAAATGCAAGAATCGCGACTTTCTTCGATTTAAACACTCTTTGGAAAGCTCAGTCTAACTTGCAAAAATCGTGCGTGTGCTATCTTTGAAAATTAGAGTATTAGGGTTTTATAAAATTAGTAGTTGCAGGTTAAAGAGGAAGAAAGTACAAAATGATTTGAATTCAAAACGTTGTTTAATCTAAAGTTGTTTTGGGCGTGCGAAACAATGGGAATCGTCAAGGTGTTAGTAGAGAATATTTCAATTAATATAACCAGGCAAAACTATGTAAGGTATAGAAAAGTCGAGCAAGGAGAAGTGGCCACATTTTTCTCGTTAGAAATATCAGATTTTTGTCTCAAACGTAGATAGCGTGTTATTGGGTTGTGTATCATGTTCTCTATTGAAAGATAGCCAGTCGATATACACAAACCCGAGAGCTCAAGTTTTTCAGACTTTCCTATAGCGACTTATCAAGGCCTATAGCGCGCTATTGCACACTTTACTAAAAATGAAGAGATCACGGCAACATCTTTATAGCGAGTTATCAAAGGGGATAGCGCGCTATAGACAATTTTCAAGAAAAACAAATGTTTTTTTATACAACCCCATCAGCGGGTTATCAACACGGATAGGGCGCTAGTGCCTACTGGAAAATTTATGCAAATTGCTGAATAGCCTTATTTTTGGAAAATTAATATTTTGACACCTAAGAACCATTCCATTGAATCAAAACATATTGATATAAGATCAAAAACTATTAAATAATAAAAGGCTCATTGAAATTATGATTAAAACCTTTCGAAAACATTTTTTTCAAAATGGAATACTATATCGAAGTGATTTTGAAGGCTTTTCAATTTTCAGAGTTTTAGTGCTTAGATTGATCGAGAAGTTACCCAACACACCAAAGATAAAACTAATACATTAGACATGACATATGTCTTCGTTCTTCGAGCTTGATCTTTATATACTTCGATACCTATTGTTTGATGTGTTGTTGATGATTAGTTCAAGCTCTTAAAAAAAAATACAGGTGATGTTTTCTCTTACCGAGAACACTTCACATACTTACAGTTTAAAACAATAGATAGCCTCTGGAAATCTCAGCACAAAAGGGATAAAATGAAGAACTTGCGAAATAATGAGGTTATCTTCAAGACAGTTTCCAATTTTGATTCAGTTCGAAGGTTGTTTGGACAAATGCAAGAATAACGACTTTCTTCGATTTAAACACTCTTTGGCAAGCTCAGTCTAACTTGCAAAAATCGTGCGTGTTCTATCTTTGAATATCAGAGAATTAGGGTTTTATAAAATTAGTAGTTGCAGGTTAAAGAGGAAGAGAGTACAAAATGATTTGAATTGAAAATGTTGTTTAATATAAAGTTGTTTTGGGCGTGCGAGACAATGGGAATCATCAAGGTGTTAGTAGAGAATATTTCAATTAAGATAACCAGGCAAAACTGTGTAAGGTATAGAAAAGTCGAGCAAGGAGAAGTGGCCACATTTTTCTCGTTAGAAATATCTGATTTTTGTCTCAAATGTGGATAGCGTGTTATTATTGGGTTGTGTATCATGTTCTCTATTGAAAGATAGCAGGTCGATATATACATACCCGAGAGCTCGAGTTTTTCAGACTTTCCGATAGCGAGTTATCGAGGCGTATAGCGTGCTATTGCCCACTTTACTAAAAATGGAAAGATCACGGCAACATCTTTATAGCGAGATATCAAAGGGGATAGCGCGCTATAGACAATTTTCAAGAAAAACAAATGTTTTATTATACAACCCCATCAGCGGGCTATCAACACTGATAGGGCGCTAGTGCCTACTGGAAAATTTTTGCAAATTGCTTAATAGCCTTTTTTTTGGAAAATTAATATTTTGACACTTAAGAACCATTCCATTGACTCAAAACATATTGAAATAAGATCAAAAACTATTAAATAATAAAAGGCTCATTGAAATTATGATTAAAACCTTTCGAAAACATTTTTTTCAAAATGGAATACTATATCGAAGTGATTTTGAAGGCTTTTCAATTTTCAGAGTTTTGGTGCTTAGATTGATCGAGAAGTTACCCGAGACACCAAAGATAAAACTAATACATTAGATATGAAATATGTCTTCGTTCTTCGAGCTTGATCTTTGTATACTTCGATACCTATTGTTTGATGTGTTGTTGATGATTAGTTCAAGCTCTTAAAAAAAAAATACAGGTGATGTTTTCTCTTACCGAGAACACTTCACATACTTACAGTGTAAAACAATAGATAGCCTCTGGAAATCTCAGCACAAAAGGAATAAAATGAAGAACTTGCGAAATAATGAGGTTCTCTTCAAGACAGTTTGCAATTTTGATTCAGTTCGAAGGTTGTTTGGACAAATGCAAGAATAACGACTTTCTTCGATTTAAACACTCTTTGGAAAGCTCAGTCTAACTTGCAAAAATCGTGCGTGTTCTATCTTTAAAAATCAGAGAATTAGGATTTTATAAAATTAGTAGTTGCAGGTTAAAGAGGAAGAGAGTACAAAATGATTTGAGTTCAAAACGTTGTTTAATCTAAAGTTGTTTTGGGCGTGCGAGACAATGGGAATCATCAAGGTGTTAGTAGAGAATATTTCAATTAAGATAACCAGGGAAAACTATGTAAGGTATAGAAATGTCGAGCAAGGAGAAGTGGCCACATTTTTCTCGTTAGAAATATCAGATTTTTGTCTCAAACGTGGATAACGTGTTATTGGGTTGTGTATCATGTTCTCAATTGAAAGATAGTCGGTCGAAATAGAGAAACTCGAGAGTTCGAGTTTTTCAGACTTTCCGATAGCGAGTTATCAAGGCCTATACCGCGCGATTTCACACTTTACTAAAAATGAAAAGATCACAGCAACATCTTTATAGCGAGCTATCAAAGGGGATAGCGCGCTATAGACAATTTTCAAGAAAAACAAATGTTTTATTATACAACCCCATCAGCGGGCTATCAACACTGATAGGGCGCTAGTGCCTACTGGAAAGTTTTTGCAAATTGCTGAATAGCCTTATTTTTGGGAAATTAATATTTTGACACTTAAGAACCATTCCATTGACTCAAAACATATTGATATAAGATTAAAAACTATTAAATAATAAAAGACTCATTGAAATTATGATTAAAACCTTTCGAAAACATTTGTTTTCAAAATGGAATACTATATCGAAGTGATTTTGAAGGCTTTTCAATTTTCAGAGTTTTAGGGCTTAGATTGATCGAGAAGTTACCCAATACACCAAAGAGAAAACTAATGCATTAAACATGAGATATGTCTTCGTTCTTCGAGCTTGATCTTTGTAGACTTCGATACCTATTGTTTGATGTGTTGTTGGTGATTAGTTCAAGCTCTTAGAAAAAAAAAATACAGATGATGTTTTCTCTTACCGAGAACACTTCACATACTTACAGTTTAAAACAATAGATAGCCTCTGAAAATCTCAGCACAAAAGGAATAAAATGAAGAACTTGCGAAATAATGAGGTTATCTTCAAGACAGTTTGCAATTTTGTTTCAGTTCAATGGTTGTTTGGGCAAATGCAAGAATCGCGACTTTCTTCGATTTAAACACTCTTTGGAAAGCTCAGTCTAACTTGCAAAAATCGTGCGTGTGCTATCTTTGAAAATTAGAGTATTAGGGTTTTATAAAATTAGTAGTTGCAGGTTAAAGAGGAAGAAAGTACAAAATGATTTGAATTCAAAACGTTGTTTAATCTAAAGTTGTTTTGGGCGTGCGAAACAATGGGAATCGTCAAGGTGTTAGTAGAGAATATTTCAATTAATATAACCAGGCAAAACTATGTAAGGTATAGAAAAGTCGAGCAAGGAGAAGTGGCCACATTTTTCTCGTTAGAAATATCAGATTTTTGTCTCAAACGTAGATAGCGTGTTATTGGGTTGTGTATCATGTTCTCTATTGAAAGATAGCCAGTCGATATACACAAACCCGAGAGCTCAAGTTTTTCAGACTTTCCTATAGCGACTTATCAAGGCCTATAGCGCGCTATTGCACACTTTACTAAAAATGAAGAGATCACGGCAACATCTTTATAGCGAGTTATCAAAGGGGATAGCGCGCTATAGACAATTTTCAAGAAAAACAAATGTTTTTTTATACAACCCCATCAGCGGGTTATCAACACGGATAGGGCGCTAGTGCCTACTGGAAAATTTATGCAAATTGCTGAATAGCCTTATTTTTGGAAAATTAATATTTTGACACCTAAGAACCATTCCATTGAATCAAAACATATTGATATAAGATCAAAAACTATTAAATAATAAAAGGCTCATTGAAATTATGATTAAAACCTTTCGAAAACATTTTTTTCAAAATGGAATACTATATCGAAGTGATTTTGAAGGCTTTTCAATTTTCAGAGTTTTAGTGCTTAGATTGATCGAGAAGTTACCCAACACACCAAAGATAAAACTAATACATTAGACATGACATATGTCTTCGTTCTTCGAGCTTGATCTTTATATACTTCGATACCTATTGTTTGATGTGTTGTTGATGATTAGTTCAAGCTCTTAAAAAAAAATACAGGTGATGTTTTCTCTTACCGAGAACACTTCACATACTTACAGTTTAAAACAATAGATAGCCTCTGGAAATCTCAGCACAAAAGGGATAAAATGAAGAACTTGCGAAATAATGAGGTTATCTTCAAGACAGTTTCCAATTTTGATTCAGTTCGAAGGTTGTTTGGACAAATGCAAGAATAACGACTTTCTTCGATTTAAACACTCTTTGGCAAGCTCAGTCTAACTTGCAAAAATCGTGCGTGTTCTATCTTTGAATATCAGAGAATTAGGGTTTTATAAAATTAGTAGTTGCAGGTTAAAGAGGAAGAGAGTACAAAATGATTTGAATTCAAAACGTTGTTTAATCTAAAGTTGTTTTGGGGGTGCGAGACAATGGGAATCATCAAGGTGTTAGTAGAGAATATTTCAATTAAGATAACCAGGCAAAACTATGTAAGGTATAGAAAAGTCGAGCAAGGAGAAGTGGCCACATTTTTCTCGTTAGAAATATCAGATTTTTGTCTCAAATGTGGATAACGTGTTATTGGGTTGTGTATCATGTTCTCTATTGAAAGATAGTCGGTCGAAATAGAGAAAGTCGAGAGTTCGAGTTTTTCAGACTTTCCGATAGCGAGTTATCAAGGCCTATAGCACGCAATTGCACACTTTACTAAAAATGAAAAAATCACAGCAACATCTTTATAGCGAGTTATCAAAGGGGATAGCGCGCTATAGACAATTTTCAAGAAAAACAAATATTTTATTATACAACCTCTTCAGCGGGCTATCAACACTGATAGGGCGCTAGTGCCTACTGGAAAATTTTTCAAATTGCTGAATAGCCTTATTTTTGGAAAATTAATATTTTGACACTCAAGAACCATTCCATTGACTCAAAACATATTGATATAAGATCAAAAACTATTAAATAATAAAAGGCTCATTGAAATTATGATTAAAACCTTTCGAAAACATTTTTTTTCAAAATGGAATACTATATCGAAGTGATTTTGAAGGCTTTTCAATTTTCAGAGTTTTAGTGCTTAGATTGATCGAGAAGTTACCCAACATACCAAAGATAAAACTAATACATTAGACATGAGATATGTCTTCGTTCTTCAAGCTTGATCTTTGTATACTTCGGTACCTATTGTTTGATGTGTTGTTGATGATTAGTTCAAGCTCTTAAAAAAAAATACAGGTGATGTTTTCTCTTACCGAGAACACTTCACATACTTACAGTGTAAAACAATAGATAGCCTCTGGAAATCTCAGCACAAAAGGAATAAAATGAAGAACTTGCGAAATAATGAGGTTATCTTCAAGATAGTTTGCAATTTTGCTTAAGTTCGAAGGTCGTTTGGACAAATGCAATAATAACGACTTTCTTCGATTTAAACACTCTTTGGAAAGCTCAGTCTAACTTGCAAAAATCGTGCGTGTTCTATCTTTGAATATCAGAGAATTAGGGTTTTATAAAATTAGTAGTTGCAGGTTAAAGAGGAAGAGAGTACAAAATGATTTGAATTCAAAACGTTGTTTAATCTAAAGTTGTTTTGGGGGTGCGAGACAATGGGAATCATCAAGGTGTTAGTAGAGAATATTTCAATTAAGATAACCAGTCAAAACTATGTAAGGTATAGAAAAGTCGAGCAAGGAGAAGTGGCCACATTTTTCTCGTTAGAAATATCAGATTTTTGTCTCAAACGTGGATAACGTGTTATTGGGTTGTGTATCATGTTCTCTATTGAAAGATAGTCGGTCGAAATAGAGAAAGTCGAGAGTTCGAGTTTTTCAGACTTTCCGATAGCGAGTTATCAAGGCCTATAGCGCGCAATTGCACACTTTACTAAAAATGAAAAAATCACAGCAACATCTTTATAGCGAGTTATCAAAGGGGATAGCGCGCTATAGACAATTTTCAAGAAAAACAAATGTTTTATTATACAACCCCATCAGCGGGCTATCAACACTGATAGGGCGCTAGTGCCTACTGGAAAATTTTTCAAATTGCTGAATAGCCTTATTTTCGGAAAATTAATATTTTGACACTCAAGAACCATTCCATTGACTCAAAACATATTGATATAAGATCAAAAACTATTAAATAATAAAAGGCTCATTGGAATTATGATTAAAACCTTTCGAAAACATTTTTTTCAAAATGGAATACTATATCCAAGTGATTTTGAAGGCTTTTCAATTTTCAGAGTTTTAGTGCTTAGATTGATCGAGAAGTTACCCAACATCCCAAAGATAAAACTAATACATTAGACATGAGATATGTCTTCGTTCTTCAAGCTTGATCTTTGTATATTTCGATACCTATTGTTTGATGTGGTGTTGATGATTAGTTCAAGCTCTTAAAAAAAATACAGGTGATGTTTTCTCTTACCGAGAACACTTCACATACTTACAGTGTAAAACAATAGATAGCCTCTGGAAATCTCAGCACAAAAGGAATAAAATGAAGAACTTGCGAAATAATGAGGTTATCTTCAAGACAGTTTGCAATTTTGATTAAGTTCGAAGGTCGTTTGGACAAATGCAAGAATAACGACTTTCTTCGATTTAAACACTCTTTGGAAAGCTCAGTCTAACTTGCAAAAATCGTGCGTGTTCTATCTTTGAATATCAGAGAATTAGGGTTTTATAAAATTAGTAGTTGCAGGTTAAAGAGGAAGAGAGTACAAAATGATTTGAGTTCAAAACGTTGTTTAATCTAAAGTAGTTTTGGGCGTGCGAGACAATGGGAATCATCAAGGTGTTAGTAGAGAATATTTCAATTAACATAACCAGGCAAAACTATGTAAGGTATAGAAAAGTCGAGCAAGGAGAAGTGGCGACATTTTTCTCGTTAGAAATATCAGATTTTTGTCTCAAACGTGGATAACGTGTTATTGTTTGTGTATCTGTTCTCTATTGAAAGATAGCCGGTCGATATAGACAAACCCGAGAGCTCGAGTTTTTCAGACTTTCCGATAGCGAGTTATCAAGGCCTATAGCGCGCTATTGCACACTTTACAAAAAATGAAGAGATCACGGCAACATCTTTATAGCGAGTTATCAAAGGGGATAGCGCGCTATAGACAATTTTCAATAAAAACAAATGTTTAATTATACAACCCTATCAGCGGGCTATCAACACTGATAGGGCGCTAGTGCCTACTGGAAACTTTTTGCAAATTGCTTAATAGCCTTATTTTTGGAAAATTAATATTTTGACACTCAAAAACCATTCCATTGACTAAAAACATATTGATATATTATTAAAAACTATTAAATAATAAAAGACTCATTGAAATTATGATTAAAACCTTTCGAAAACATTTTTTTCAAAATGGAATACTATATCGAAGTGATTTTGAAGGCTTTTCAAATTTCAGACTTTTAGTGCTTAGATTGATCGAGAAGTTACCCAACACACCAAAGATAAAACTAATACATTAGACATGAGATATGTCTTCGTTCTTCGAGCTTGATCTTTCTATACTTCGATACCTATTGTTTGATGTGTTGTTGATGATTAGTTCAAGCTCTTAGAAAAAAAAATGCAGGTGATGTTTTCTCTTACCGAGAACACTTCACGTACTTACAGTTTAAAACAATAAATAGCCTCTGGAAATCTCAGCACAAAAGGAATAAAATGAAGAACTTGCGAACTAATGAGGTTATCCTCAAAACAGTTTGCAATTTGATTAAGTTCGAAGGTTGTTTGGACAAATGCAAGAATAACGACTTTCTTCGATTTAAACACTGTTTGGAAAGCTCAGTCTAACTTGCAAAAATCGTGCGTGTTCTATCTTTGAAAATCAGAGAATTAGGGTTTTATAAAATTAGAAGTTTCAGGTTAAAGAGGAAGAGAGTACAAAATGATTTGAGTTCAAAACGATGTTTAATCTACAGTTGTTTTGGGCGTGCGAGACAATGGGAATCATTAAGGTGTTAGTAGAGAATATTTCAATTAAGATAACCAGGCAAAACTATGTAAGGTACAGAAAAGTCGAGCAAGGAGAAGTGGCCACATTTTTCTCGTTAGAAATATCAGATTTTTGTCTCAAACGTGGATAGCGTGTTATTGGGTTGTGTATCATGTTCTCTATTGGAAGATAGCCGGTCGATATAGACAAACCCGAGAGCTCAAGTTTTTCAGACTTTCCGATAGCGAGTTATCAAGGCCTATGGCGCGCTAATGCACACTTTACAAAAAATGAAGAGATCACGGCAACATCTTTATAGAGAGTTATCAAAGGGGATAGTGCTATAGACAATTTTCAAGAAAAACAACTGTTTTATTATACAACCCCATAAGAGGGCTCTCAACACTGATAGGGCGCTAGTGCCTACTGAAAAATTTTAGCAAATTGCTGAATAGCCTTATTTTTGGAAAATTAATATTTTGACACTCAAGAACCATTCCATTGACTCAAACCATATTGATATAAGATTAAAAGCTATTAAATAATAAAAAACTCATTGAAATTATGATTAAAACCTTCCGGAAAACATTTTTTTGAAAATGGAATACTATATCCTATATCGAAGTGATTTTGAAGGCTTTTCAATTTTCAGAGTTTTAGTGTTTAGATTGATCGAGAAGTTACCCAACACACCAAAGATAAAACTAATACATTAGACACGAGATATGTCTTCGTTCTTCGAGCTTGATCTTTGTAGACTTCGATACCTATTGTTTGATGTGTTGTTGATGATAAGTTTAAGCTCTTAGAAAAAAAAATACAGGTGATGTTTTCTCTTACCGAGAACACTTCACATACTTACAGTTTAAACAATAGATAGCCTCTGAAAACCTCAGCACAAAAGGAATAAAATGAAGAAGTTGCAAAATAATGAGGTTATTTTCAAGACAGTTTGCAATTTTGATTAAGTTCGAAGGTTGTTTGGACAAATGCAAGACTAACGACTTTCTTCGATTTAAACACTCTTTTGGAAAGCTCAGTCTAACTTGCAAAAATCGTGCGTGTTCTATCTTTGAAAATCAGAGAATTAGGGTTTTATAAAATTAGTAGTTGCAGGTTAAAGAGGAAGAGAGTACAAAATGATTTGAATTCAAAACGTTGTTTAATTTAAAGTTGTTTTGGGCGTGCGAGACAATGGGAAGCATCAAGGTGTTAGTAGAGAATATTTCAATTAAGATAAACCGGCAAAACTATGTAAGGTATAGAAAAGTCGAGCAAGGAGAAGTGGCCACATTTTTCTCGTTAGAAATATCAGATTTTTGTTTCAAACGTAGATAGCGTGTTATTGGGTTGTGTATCATGTTCTCTATTGAAAGATAGTCGGTCGATATAGACAAACCCGAGAGCTCGAGTTTTTCAGACTTTCCGATAGCGAGTTATCAAGGCCTATAGCGCGCTATTGCACACTTTACTAAAAATGAAAAGATCACGGCAACATCTTTATAGCGAGTTATCAAAGGGAATAGCGCGCTATAGACAATTTTCAAGAAAAACAAATGTTTTATTATACAACCTTATCAGCGGGCTATCAACACTGATATGGCGCTAGTGCCTACTGGAATGTTTTTGCAAATTGCTGAATAGCCTTATTTTTGAAAAATTAATACTTTGACACTCAAGAACCATTCCATTGACTCAAAACATATTGATATAAGATTAAAAACTATTAAATAATAAAAGACTCATTGAAATTATGATTAAAACCTTCCGAAAAACATTTTTTTCAAAATGGAATACTATATCGAAGTGATTTTGAAGACTTTTCAATTTTTTGAGTTTTAGTGCTGAGATTGATCGAGAAGTTACCCTACACACCAAAGATAAAACTATTGCATTAGACATGAGATATGTCTTCGTTCTTCGAGCTTGATCTTTGTAGACTTCGATACCTATTGTTTGATGTGTTGTTGATGATTACATCAAGCTCTTAGAAAAGAAAATACAAGTGATGTTTTCTCTTACCGAGAACACTACACATACTTACAGTTTAAAACAATAGATAGCCTCTGAAAATCTCATCACAAAAGGAATAAAATGAAGAAGTTGCGAAATAATGAGGTTATTTTCAAGACAGTTTGCAATTTTGATTAAGTTCGAAGGTTGTTTGGACAAATGCAAGACTAACGACTTTCTTCGATTTAAACACTCTTTTGGAAAGCTCAGTCTAACTTGCAAAAATCGTGCGTGTTCTATCTTTGAAAATCAGAGAATTAGGGTTTTATAAAATTAGTAGTTGCAGGTTAAAGAGGAAGAGAGTACAAAATGATTTGAATTCAAAACGTTGTTTAATTTAAAGTTGTTTTGGGCGTGCGAGACAATGGGAATCATCAAGGTGTTAGTAGAGAATATTTCAATTAAGATAAACCGGCAAAACTATGTAAGGTATAGAAAAGTCGAGCAAGGAGAAGTGGCCACATTTTTCTCGTTAGAAATATCAGATTTTTGTTTCAAACGTAGATAGCGTGTTATTGGGTTGTGTATCATGTTCTCTATTGAAAGATAGTCGGTCGATATAGACAAACCCGAGAGCTCGAGTTTTTCAGACTTTCCGATAGCGAGTTATCAAGGCCTATAGCGCGCTATTGCACACTTTACTAAAAATGAAAAGATCACGACAACATCTTTATAGCGAGTTATCAAAGGGACTAGCGGGCTATAGACAATTTTCAAGAAAAACAAATGTTTTATTATACAACCTTATCAGCGGGCTATCAACACTGATATGGCGCTAGTGCCTACTGGAAAGTTTTTGCAAATTGCTGAATAGCCTTATTTTTGAAAAATTAATACTTTGACACTCAAGAACCATTCCATTGACTAAAAACATATTGATATAAGATTAAAAACTATTAAATAATAAAAGACTCATTGAAATTATGATTAAAACCTTCCGAAAAACATTTTTTTCAAAATGGAATACTATATCGAAGTGATTTTGAAGACTTTTCAATTTTTTGAGTTTTAGTGCTGAGATTGATCGAGAAGTTACCCTACACACCAAAGATAAAACTATTGCATTAGACATGAGATATGTCTTCGTTCTTCGAGCTTGATCTTTGTAGACTTCGATACCTATTGTTTGATGTGTTGTTGATGATTACATCAAGCTCTTAGAAAAGAAAATACAAGTGATGTTTTCTCTTACCGAGAACACTACACATACTTACAGTTTAAAACAATAGATAGCCTCTGAAAATCTCATCACAAAAGGAATAAAATGAAGAAGTTGCGAAATAATGAGGTTAATTTCAAGACAGTTTGCAATTTTGATTAAGTTCGAAGGTTGTTTGGACAAATGCAAGACTAACGACTTTCTTCGATTTAAACACTCTTTTGGAAAGCTCAGTCTAACTTGCAAAAATCGTGCGTGTTCTATCTTTGAAAATCAGAGAATTAGGGTTTTATAAATTAGGTAGTTGCAGGTTAAAGAGGAAGAGAGTACAAAATGATTTGAATTCAAAACGTTGTTTAATTTAAAGTTGTTTTGGGCGTGCGAGACAATGGGAATCATCAAGGTGTTAGTAGAGAATATTTCAATTAAGATAAACCGGCAAAACTATGTAAGGTATAGAAAAGTCGAGCAAGGAGAAGTGGCCACATTTTTCTCGTTAGAAATATCAGATTTTTGTTTCAAACGTAGATAGCGTGTTATTGGGTTGTGTATCATGTTCTCTATTGAAAGATAGCCGGTCGATATAGACAAACCCGAGAGCTCGAGTTTTTCAGACTTTCCGATAGCGAGTTATCAAGGCCTATAGCGCGCTATTGCACACTTTACTAAAAATGAAAAGATCACGGCAACATCTTTATAGCGAGTTATCAAAGGGAATAGCGCGCTATAGACAATTTTCAAGAAAAACAAATGTTTTATTATACAACCTTATCAGCGGGCTATCAACACTGATATGGCGCTAGTGCCTACTGGAAAGTTTTTGCAAATTGCTGAATAGCCTTATTTTTGAAAAATTAATACTTTGACACTCAAGAACCATTCCATTGACTAAAAACATATTGATATAAGATTAAAAACTATTAAATAATAAAAGACTCATTGAAATTATGATTAAAACCTTCCGAAAAACATTTTTTTCAAAATGGAATACTATATCGAAGTGATTTTGAAGACTTTTCAATTTTTTGAGTTTTAGTGCTGAGATTGATCGAGAAGTTACCCTACACACCAAAGATAAAACTATTGCATTAGACATGAGATATGTCTTCGTTCTTCGAGCTTGATCTTTGTAGACTTCGATACCTATTGTTTGATGTGTTGTTGATGATTACATCAAACTCTTAGAAAAGAAAATACAAGTGATGTTTTCTCTTACCGAGAACACTACACATACTTACAGTTTAAAACAATAGACAGCCTCTGAAAATCTCATCACAAAAGGAATAAAATGAAGAAGTTGCGAAATAATGAGGTTATTTTCAAGACAGTTTGCAATTTTGATTAAGTTCGAAGGTTGTTTGGACAAATGCAAGACTAACGACTTTCTTCGATTTAAACACTCTTTTGGAAAGCTCAGTCTAACTTGCAAAAATCGTGCGTGTTCTATCTTTGAAAATCAGAGAATTAGGGTTTTATAAAATTAGTAGTTGCAGGTTAAAGAGGAAGAGAGTACAAAATGATTTGAATTCAAAACGTTGTTTAATTTAAAGTTGTTTTGGGCGTGCGAGACAATGGGAATCATCAAGGTGTTAGTAGAGAATATTTCAATTAAGATAAACCGGCAAAACTATGTAAGGTATAGAAAAGTCGAGCAAGGAGAAGTGGCCACATTTTTCTCGTTAGAAGTATCTGATTTTTGTCTCAAACATGGATAGCCTGTTATTATTGGGTTGTGTATCATGTTCTCAATTGGAAGATAGCAGGTCGATATACACAAACCCAAGAGCTCGAGTTTTTCAGACTTTACAATAGCGACTTATCGAAGCCTATAGCGCGCTATTGCCCACTATACTAAAAATGGAAAGATCACGACAACATCTTTATAGCGAGTTATCAAATGGGATAGCGCGCTATATACAATGTTCAAGAAAAGCAAATGTTTGATTATACAACCCTATCAGCGGGCTATCAACACTGATAGGGCGCTAGTGCCTACTGGAAAATTTTTGCAAATTGCTGAATAGCCTTATTTTTGGAAAATTTATATTTTGACACTCAAGAACCATTCCATTGACTCAAAACTTATTGATAAAAGATTAAAAACTATTAAATATTTCAAAACTCAATGAAATTATGATTAAAACCTTCCGGAAAACATTTTTCTCAAAATGGAATACTATATCGAAGTGATTTTGAAGGCTTTTCAATTTTTTGAGTTTTAGTGCTGAGATTGATCGAGAAGTTACCCTACACACCAAAGATATAACAATTGCATTAGACATAAGATATGTCTTCATTCTTTGAGCTTGATCTTTGTAGACTTCGATAGCTAATGTTTGATGTCTTGTTGATGATTAGTTCAAGCTCTTAGAAAAAAAAATACAGGTGATGTTTTCTCTTACGAAGAACACTTCACATACTTACAGTTTAAAACAATAGATAGCCTCCAGAAATCTCAGCAAAAAAGGGATAAAATTAAGAACTTGCGGAATAATGAGGCTATCTTCAAGACAGTTTGCAATTTTGATTCAATTCGAAGGTTGTTTGGACAAATGTAAGAATAATGACTTTCTTCGATCTAAACACTCTTTGGAAGGCTCAGTCTAACATGCAAAAACCGTGCGTGTTCTATCTTTGAAAATCAGAGAATGAGGGTTTTATAAAATTAGTAGTTGCAGGTTAAAGAGGAAGAGAGTACAAAATGATTTGAATTCAAAACGTTGTTTAATCTAAAGTTGTTTTGGGCCTGCGAGACAATGAGAATTATCAAGGTGTTAGTAGAAAATATTTCAATTAAGATAACCAGGCACAATTGTGTAAGGTGTAGAAAAGTCGAGCAAGGAGAAGTGGCCACATTTTTCTCGTTAGAAGTATCTGATTTTTGTCTCAAACATGGATAGCCTGTTATTATTGGGTTGTGTATCATGTTCTCAATTGGAAGATAGCAGGTCGATATACACAAACCCAAGAGCTCGAGTTTTTCAGACTTTACAATAGCGACTTATCGAAGCCTATAGCGCGCTATTGCCCACTATACTAAAAATGGAAAGATCACGACAACATCTTTATAGCGAGTTATCAAATGGGATAGCGCGCTATATACAATGTTCAAGAAAAACAAATGTTTTATTATACAACCCTATCAGCGGGCTATCAACACTGATAGGGCGCTAGTGCCTACTGGAAGATTTTTGCAAATTGCTGAATAGCCTTATTTTTGGAAAATTTATATTTTGACACTCAAGAACCATTCCATTGACTCAAAACTTATTGATATAAGATTAAAAACTATTAAATATTTCAAAACTCAATGAAATCATGATTAAAACCTTCT
This sequence comes from Paratinospora sagittata, assembly GCA_035771175.1. Taxonomy (NCBI): domain Eukaryota; kingdom Viridiplantae; phylum Streptophyta; class Magnoliopsida; order Ranunculales; family Menispermaceae; genus Paratinospora; species Paratinospora sagittata. The sequence goes on from CM069594.1 coordinate 41,169,719, forward strand.
GGAAAACATTTTTCTCAAAATGGAATTCTATATCGAAGTGATTTTGAAGGCTTTTCAATTTTTTGAGTTTTAGTGCTGAGATTGATCGAGAAGTTACCCTACACACCAAAGATATAACAATTGCATTAGACATGAGATATGTCTTCATTCTTTGAGCTTGATCTTTGTAGACTTCGATAGCTAATGTTTGATGTCTTGTTGATGATTAGTTCAAGCTCTTAGAAAAAAAATACAGGTGATGTTTTCTCTTACGAAGAACACTTCACATACTAACAGTTTAAAACAATAGATAGCCTCCAGAAATCTCAGCAAAAAAGGGATAAAATGAAGAACTTGCGGAATAATGAGGCTATCTTCAAGACAGTTTGCAATTTTGATTCAATTCGAAGGTTGTTTGGACAAATGTAAGAATAATGACTTTCTTCGATCTAAACACTCTTTGGAAGGCTCAGTCTAACATGCAAAAACCGTGCGTGTTCTATCTTTGAAAATCAGAGAATGAGGGTTTTATAAAATTAGTAGTTGCAGGTTAAAGAGGAAGAGAGTACAAAATGATTTGAATTCAAAACGTTGTTTAATCTAAAAATGTTTTGGGCGTGCGAGACAATGGGAATCTCAAGGTTTAGTAGAGAATATTTCAATTAAGATAACCTGGCAAAACAGTGTAAGGTATAGAAAAGTCGAGCAAGGAGAAGTAGCCACATTTTTCTCGTTAGAAATATCAGATTTTTGTCTCAAACGTGGATAGCTTGTTATTGGGTTGTGTATCATGTTCTCTATTGAAAGATAGCCGGTCGATATACACAAACTCGAGAGCTCAAGTTTTTCAGACTTTTCGATAGCGAGTCATCAAGGCCTATAGCGTGCTATTGCACAGTTTACTAAAAATGAAAAGATCAGGGCAACATCTTTATAGCGAGTTATCAAAGGGGATAGCGCGCTATAGACAATTTTCAAGAAAAACAAATGTTTTATTTTACAACCCTATCAGCGGGTTATCAACACTGATAGGGCGCTAGTGCCTACTGGAAAATTTTTGTAAATTGCTGAATAGCCTTATTTTTGGAAAATTAATATTTTGACACTCAAGAACCATTCCATTGACTCAAAACATATTGATATAAGATTAAAAACTATTAAATAATTCAAAACTCAATGAAATTATGATTAAAACCTTCCGGAAAACATTTTTTTCAAAATGGAATACTATTTCGAAGTGATTTTGAAGGCTTTTCAATTTTCTGAGATTTAGTGCTGAGATTGATCGAGAAGTTACCCTACACACCAAAGATAAAACTATTGCATTAGACATGAGATATGTCTTCGTTCTTCGAGCTTGATCTTTGTAGACTTCGATAGCTATTGTTTGATGTGTTGTTGATGATTAGTTCAAGCTCTTAGAAAAAAAAATACAGGTGTTGTTTTCTCTTACCGAGAACGCTTCACATACTTACAGTTTAAAACAATAGATAGCCTCTGGAAAGCTCTGCACAAAAGGGATAAAATGACGAACTTGCGAAATACGGAGGCTATCTTCAAGACAGTTTGCAATTTTGATTCAACTCGAAGGTAGTCTGGACAAATGCAAGAATAACGACTTTCTTACATTTAAACACTCTTTGGAATGCTCAGTCTAACATGCAAAAATCGTGCGTGTTCTATCTTTGAAAATCAGAGAATGAGGGTTTTATAAAATTAGTAGTTGCAGGTTAAAGAGGAAGAGAGTACAAAATGATTTGAATTCAAAACGTTGTTTAATCTAAAGTTGTTTTGGGCGTGCGAGACAATGGGAATCTCAAGGTGTTAGTAGAGAATATTTCAATTAAGATAACGAGGCAAAACTGTGTAAGGTATAGAAAAGTCGAGCAAGGAGAAGTGGCCACATTTTTCTCGTTAGAAATATCAAATTTTTATCTCAAACGTGGACAGCGTGTTATTGGGTTGTGTATCATGTTCTCTATTGAAAGATAGCCGGTCTATATACACAAACCCGAGGGCTCGAGTTTTTCAGACTTTCCGATAGCGAGTTATCAAGGCCTATAGCGCGTTGTTGCCCACTTTACTAAAAATGAAAAGATCACGACAACATCTTTATAGCGAGTTATGAAAGGGCGTAGCGCGCTATAGACAATTTTCAAGAAAAAAAATGTTTTATTATACAACCTTATCAGCGGGCTATCAACACTGATAGGGCGCTAGTGCCTACTGGAAAATTTTTGCAAATTGCTGAATAGCCTTATTTTTGGAAAATTAATATTTGGACACTCAAGAACCATTCCATTGACTCAAAACATATTGATATAAGATTAAAAACTATTAAATAATAAAATACTCATTGAAATTATGATTAAAACCTTTCGAAAACATTTTTTTCAAAATGGAATACTATATCGAAGTGATTTTGAAGGCTTTTCAATTTTCAGAGTTTTAGTGCTTATATTGATCGAGAAGTTACCCAACACACCAAAGATATAACTATTGCATTAGACATGAGATATGTCTTCGTTCTTCGAGCTTGATCTTTGTAGACTTCGATACCTATTGTTTGATGTGTTGTTGATGATTAGTTCAAGCTCTTAGAAAAAAAATACAGGTGATGTTTTCTCTTACCGAGAACGCTACACATACTTACAGTTTAAAACAATAGATAGCCTCTGGAAATCTCAGCACAAAAGGGATAAAATGAAGAACTTGCGAAATAATGAGGCTATCTTCGAGACAGTTTGCAATTTTGATTCAATTCGAAGGTAGTCTGGACAAATGCAAGAATAACGACTTTCTTACATTTAAACACTCTTTGGAATGCTCGGTCTAACATGCAAAAATCGTGCGTGTTCTATCTTTGAAAATCAGAGAATGAGGGTTTTATAAAATTAGTAGTTGCAGGTTAAAGAGGAAGAGAGTACAAAATGATTTGAATTCAAAACGTTGTTTAATCTAAAGTTGTTTTGGGCGTGCGAGACAATGGGAATCTCAAGGTGTTAGTAGAGAATATTTCAATTAAGATAACGAGGCAAAACTGTGTAAGGTATAGAAAAGTCGAGCAAGGAGAAGTGGCCACATTTTTCTCGTTAGAAATATCAAATTTTTGTCTCAAACGTGGACAGCGTGTTATTGGGTTGTGTATCATGTTCTCTATTGAAAGATAGCCGGTCTATATACACAAACCCGAGGGCTCGAGTTTTTCAGACTTTCCAATAGCGAGTTATCAAGGCCTATAGCGCGTTGTTGCCCACTTTACTAAAAATGAAAAGATCACGACAACATCTTTATAGCGAGTTATGAAAGGGCGTAGCGCGCTATAGACAATTTTCAAGAAAAAAAATGTTTTATTATACAACCTTATCAGCGGGCTATCAACACTGATAGGGCGCTAGTGCCTACTGGAAAATTTTTGCAAATTGCTGAATAGCCTTATTTTTAGAAAATTAATATTTGGACACTCAAGAACCATTCCATTGACTCAAAACATATTGATATAAGATTAAAAACTATTAAATAATAAAATACTCATTGAAATTATGATTAAAACCTCCGGAAAACAATTTTTTTCAAAATGGAATACTATATCGAAGTGATTTTGAAGGCTTTTCAATTTTCTGAGTTTTAGTGCTTAGATTGATCGAGAAGTTACCCAACACACCAAAGATATAACTATTGCATTAGACATGGCATTTGTCTTCGTTCTTCGAGCTTGGTCTTTGTAGACTTCGATACCTATTGTTTGATGTGTTCTTGATGATTAGTACAAGCTCTTACAAAAAAAAAATACAGGTTATGCTTTCTCTTACCGAGAACGCTTCACAAACTTACAGTTTAAAACAATAGATAGCCTTTGGAAATCTCAGCACAAAAGGGATAAAATGAAGAACTTGCAAAATAATGAGGCTATCTTCAAGACAGTTTGCAATTTTGATTCAATTCGAATGCTGTTTGGACAAATGTAAGAATAACGACTTTCTTCGATTTAAACACTCTTTGGAAAGCTTAGTCTAACATGCAAAAATCGTGCGTGTTCTATCTTTGAAAATCAGAGAATGAGGATTTTGTAAAATTAACTGTTGCAGGTTAAAGAGGAAGAGAGTACAAAATGATTTGAATTCAAAACGTCGTTTAATCTAAAGTTCTTTTTTGCATGCGAGACAATGAGAATTATCAAGGTGTTAGTAGAGAATATTTCAATTAAGATAACCAGGCACAACTGTGTAAGGTATAGAAATGTCGAGCAAGGAGAAGTGGCCACATTTTTCTCGTTAGAAATATCTGATTTTTGTCTCAAATGTGGATAGCGTGTTATTATTGGGTTGTGTATCGTGTTCTCAATTGGAAGAAAGCAGGTCGATATATACACAAACTCGAGAGCTCGAGTTTTTCAGACTTTCCAATAGTGACTTATCGAAGCCTATAGCGCGCTACTGCCCACTTTACTAAAAACGAAAAGATCACGGCAACATCTTTATAGCGAGTTATCAAAGGGGATAGCGCGCTATAGACAATTTTCAAGAAAAAGAAATGTTTTATTATACAACCTTATCAGCGGGCTATCAACACTGATAGGGCGCTAATGCCTACTGGAAAATTTTTGCAAATTGCTTAATAGCCTTATTTTTGGAAAATTAATATTTTGACACTCAAGAACCATTCCATTGACTCAAAACATATTGATATAAGATTAAAAACTATTAAATAATAAAAAAACTCATTGGAATTATGATTAAAACCTTTCAAAATCTTTTTTTTCAAAATGGAATACTATATCGAAGTGATTTTGAAGACTTTTCAATTTTCTTAGTCTTAGTGCTGAGATTGATCGAGAAGTTACCCTACACACCAAAGATATATCTATTGCATTTGACATAAGATATGTCTTCGTTCTTCGAGCTTGATCATTGTAGACTTCGATACCTATTGTTTGATGTGTTGTTGATGATTAGTTCAAGCTCTTAGAAAAAAAAAATACAGGTGATGTTTTCTCTTATCGAGAACGCTTCACATACTTACAGTTTAAAACAATAGATAGCCTCCAGAAATCTCAGCAAAAAAGGGATAAAATGAAGAACTTGCGAAATAATGAGGCTATCTTCAAGACAGTTTGCAATTTTTATTTAATTCGAAGGTGGTTTGGACAAATGCAAGAATAACGACTTTCTTCGATTTAAACACTCTTTGGAAAGCTCAGTCTAACATGCAAAAATCGTGCGTGTTCTATCTTTGAAAATCAGATAATGAGGGTTTTATAAAATTAGTAGTTGCAGGTTAAAGAGCAAGAGAGTACAAAATGATTTGAATTCAAAACGTTGTTTAATCTAAAGTTGCTTTGGGCGTGCGAGACATTGGGAATCTCAAGGTGTTAGTAGAGAATATTTCAATTAAGATAACTAGGTAAAACTGTGTAAGGTATAGAAAAGTCGAGCAAGGAGAAGTGGCCACATTTTTCTCGTTAGAAATATCATATTTTTGTCTCAAACGTGGAGAGCTTGTTATTGGGTTGTGTATCATGTTCTCTATTGAAAGATAGCTGGTCGATATACACAAACTCGAGAGCTCGAGTTTTTCAGACTTTCCAATAGCGAGTATAAAGGCCTGTAGCGTGCTATTGCACAGTTTACTATATATGAAAAGATCACGACAACATCTTTATAACGAGTTATCAAAGGGGATAACGCGCTATAGACAATTTTCAAGGAAAACAAATGTTTTATTATACAACTCTATCAGCGGGCTATCAACACTGATAAGGCGCTAGTGCCTACTGGAAAAATTTTGCAAATTGCTGAATAGCCTTATTTTTGGAAAATTAATATTTTGACACTTAAGAACCATTCCATTGACTCAAAACATATTGATATAAGATTAAAAACTATTAAATAATTCAAAACTCATTGAAATTATGATTAAAACCTTTCGGAAAACATTTTTTTCAAAATGGAATACTATATCGAAGTGATTTTGAAGACTTTTCAATTTTCTGAGTTTTAGTGCTGAAATTGGTCGAGAAGTTACCCTACACACCAAAGATAAAACTATCGCAGTAGACATGAGAGATATCTTCGTTCTTCGAGCTTGATTTTTGTAGACTTCGATGGCTATTGTTTGATGTGTTGTTGATGATTAGTTCAAGGTCTTAGAAAAAAAATACAGGTGATGTTTTCTCTTACCGAAAACACTTCACATACTTACAGTTTAAAACAATAGATAGCCACTGGAAATCTCAACACAAAAGGGATAAAATGAAGAACTTGCGAAATAATGAGGGTATCCTCAAGACAGTTTGCAATTTTGATTTAGTTCGAAGGTTGTTTGGACAAATGCAAGAATAACGACTTTCTTCGATTTAAACACTCTTTGGAAAGCTCAGTCTAACATGCAAAAATCGTGCGTGTTCTATCTTTGAAAATCGGAGAATGAGGGTTTTATAAAATTAGTAGTTGCAGGTTAAAGAGGAAGAGAGTACAAAATGATTTGAATTCAAAATGTTGTTTAATCTAAAGTTGTTTTGGGCGTGCGAGACAATGAGAATTATCAAGGTGTTAGTAGAGAATATTTCAATTAAGATAACCGGGCAAAACTGTGTAAGGTATAGAAAAGTCGAGCAAAGAGAAGTGGCCACATTTTTCTCGTTAGAAATATTTGATTTTTGTCTCAAACATGGATAGCGTGTTATTATTGGGTTGTGTATCATGTTCTCTATTGCAAGATAGCAGGTCGATATACACAAACCGAGAGCTCGAGTTTTTCACACTTTCCAATAGCGAGTTCTTAAGGCCTATAGCGTGCTATTGCCCACTTTACTAAAAATGGAAAGATCACGGCAACATCTTTATAGCGAGATATCAAAGGGTATAGCGCGCTATAGACAATTTTAAAGAAAAAAAAATGTTGTATTATACAACCCTATCAACGGTTTATCAATACTGATAGGGCGCAAGTGCCTACTGAAAAATTTTTGAAAATTGCTTAATAGCCTTATTTTTGGAAAATTAATATTTTGACACTCAAGAACCATTCCATTGACTCAAAACATATTGATATAAGATTAAAAACTATTAAATAATAAAAAAACTCATTGGAATTATGATTAAAACCTTTCAAAAACTTTTTTTTCAAAATGGAATACTATATCGAAGTAATTTTGAAGACTTTTCAATTTTCTTAGTCTTAGTGCTGAGATTGATCGAGAAGTTACCCTACACACCAAAGATAAAACTATTGCATTAGACATGAGATATGTCTTCGTTCTTCGAGCTTGATCTTTGTAAACTTCGATAGCTATTGTTTGATGTGTTGTTGATGATTAGTTCAAGCTCTTAGAAAAAAAAATACAAGTGTTGTTTTCTTTTACCGAGAACACTTCACATACTTACAGTTAAGACCATAGATAGCCTCTGGAAATCTCAGCACAAAAGGGATAAAATGAAGAACTTGCGAAATAATGAGGCTATCTTCAAGACAGTTTGGAATTTTGATTCAATTCGAAGGTGGTTTGGAAAAATGCAAGAATAACGACTTTCTTCGATTTAAACACTCTTTGGAAAGCTCAGTCTAACATGCAAAAATCGTGCGTGTTCTATCTTTGAAAATAAGATAATGAGGGTTTTATAAAATTAGTAGTTGCAGGTTAAAGAGCAAGAGAGTACAAAATGATTTGAATTCAAAACGTTGTTTAATCTAAAGTTGTTTTGGGCGTGCGAGACAATGGGAATCTCAATGTGTTAGTAGAGAATATTTCAATTAAGATAACTAGGCAAAACTGTGTAAGGTATAGAAAAGTCGAGCAAGGAGAAGTGACCACATTTTTCTCGTTAGAAATATTTGATTTTTGTCTCAAACATTGATAGCGTGTTATTATTGGGTTGTCTATCATGTTCTCTATTGAAAGATAGCAGGTCGATATACACAAACCGAGAGCTCGAGTTTTTCACACTTTCCAATAGCGAGTTATCGAGGCGTATAGCGTGCTATTGCCCACTTTACTAAAAATGGAAAGATCACGGCAACATCTTTATAGCGAGTTATCAAAGGGGATAGCTCGCTATAGACAATTTTCAAGAAAACCAAATGTTTTATTATACAACCCTATCAGCGGGCTATCAACACTGATAGGGCGCTAGTGCCTACTGGAAACTTTTTGCGAATTGCTTCATAGCCTTATTTTTGGAAAATTAATATTTTGACACTCAAGAACCATTCCATTGACTCAAAACATATTGATATAAGATTAAATACTATTAAATAAAAAAAGACTCATTGAAATTATGATTAAAACCTTCCGGAAAACATTTTTTTCAAAATGGAATACTATATCGAAGTGATTTTGAAGGCTTTTCAATTTTCAGAGTTTTAGTGTTTAGATTGATCGAGAAGTTACGAACACACCAAAGATAAAACTAATACATTGGACATGAGATATGTCTTCGTTCCTCGAGCTTGATCTTTGTAGACTTCGATACCTATTGTTTGATGTGTTGTTGATGATAAGTTCAAGCTCTTAGAAAAAAAAAATACCGGTGATGTTTTCTCTTACCGTGAACACTTCACATACCTACAGTTTAAAACAATAGATAGCCTCTGGAAATCTCAGCACAAAAGGGATAAAATGAAGAACTTGCGAAATAATGAGGTTATCTTCAAGACAGTTTCCAATTTTGATTCAGTTCGAAGGTTGTTTGGACAAATGCAAGAATAACGACTTTCTTCGATTTAAACACTGTTTGGAAAGCTCAGTCTAACTTGCAAAAATTGTGCGTGTTCTATCTTTGAAAATCAGAGAATTAGGGTTTTATAAAATTAGTAGTTGCAGGTTAAAGAGGAAGAGAGTACAAAATGATTTGAATTCAAAACGTTGTTTAATCTAAAGTTGTTTTGGGGGTGCAAGACAATGGGAATCATCAAGGTGTTAGTAGAGAATATTTCAATTAAGATAACAAGGCAAAACTATGTAAGGTATAGAAAAGTCGAGCATGGAGAAGTGGCCACATTTTTCTCGTTAGATATATCTGATTTTTGTCTCAAATGTGGATAGCGTGTTATTATTGGGTTGTGTATCATGTTCTCTATTGAAAGATACCAGGTCGATATATACAAACCCGAGAGGTCGAGTTTTTCAGACTTTCTGATAGCGAGTTATCGAGGCGTATAGCGCGCTATTGCCTACTTTACAAAAAATGGAAAGATCACGGCAACATCTTTATAGCGAGCTATCAAAGGGGATAGCGCTATAGACAATTTTCAAGAAAAACAAATGTTTTATTATACAACCCCATCAGCGGGCTATCAACACTGATAGGGCGCTAGTGCCTACTGGAAATTTTTTGCAAATTGCTTAATAGCCTTTTTTTTGGAAAATTAATATTTTGACACTCAAGAACCATTCCATTGACTCAAAACATATTGATATAAGATCAAAAACTATTAAATAATAAAAGGCTCATTGAAATTATGATTAAAACCTTTCGAAAACATTTTTTTCAAAATGGAATACTATATCGAAGTGATTTTGAAGGCTTTTCAATTTTTAGAGTTTTAGTGTTTAGATTGATCGAGAATTTACCCGACACACCAAAGATAAAACTAATACATTAAATATGAAATATGTCTTCGTTCTTCGAGCTTGATCTTTGTATACTTCGATACCTATTGTTTGATGTGTTGTTGATGATTAGTTCAAGCTCTTAAAAAAAATACGGGTGATGTTTTCTCTTACCGAGAACCCTTCACATACTTACAATGTAAAACAATAGATAGCCTCTGGAAATCTCAGCACAAAAGGAATAAAATGAAGAACTTGCGAAATAATGAGGTTCTCTTCAAGACAGTTTGCAATTTTGATTAAGTTCGAAGGTCGTTTGGACAAATGCAAGAATAACGACTTTCTTCGATTTAAACACTCTTTGGAAAGCTTAGTCTAACTTGCAAAAATCGTGCGTGTTCTATCTTTGAAAATCAGAGAATTAGGGTTTTATAAAATTAGTAGTTGCAGGTTAAAGAGGAAGAGAGTACAAAATGATTTGAGTTCAAAACGTTGTTTAATCTAAAGTTGTTTTGGGCGTGCGAGACAATGGGAATCATCAAGGTGTTAGTAGAGAATATTTCAATTAAGATAACCAGGTAAAACTATGTAAGGTATAGAAAAGTCGAGCAAGGAGAAGTGGCCACATTTTTCTCGTTAGAAATATCAGATTTTTGTCTCAAACGTGGATAACGTCTTATTGGGTTGTGTATCATGTTCTCTATTGAAAGATAGCCGGTCGATATAGACAAACCCGAGAGCTCGAGTTTTTCAGACTTTCCGATAGCGAGTTATCAAGGCCTATAGCGCGCTATTGCACACTTTACAAAAAATGAAGAGATCACGGCAACATCTTTATAACGAGTTATCAAAGGGGATAGCGCGCTATAGACAATTTTCAAGAAAAACAAATGTTTTATTATACAACCCCATCAGCGGGCTATCAACACTGATAGGGCGCTAGTGCCTACTGGAAAATTTTTCAAATTGCTGAATAGCCTTATTTTTGGAAAATTAATATTTTGACACTCAAGAACCATTCCATTGACTCAAAACATATTGATATAAGATCAAAAACTATTAAATAATAAAAGGCTCATTGAAATTATGATTAAAACCTTTAGAAAACATTTTTTTCAAAATGGGATACTATATCGAAGTGATTTTGAAGGCTTTTCAATTTTCAGAGTTTTAGTGTTTAGATTGATCGAGAAGTTATCCAACACACCAAAGATAAAACTAATACATTAGACATGAGATATGTCTTCGTTCTTCGAGCTTGATCTTTATATACTTCGATACCTAATGTTTGATGTGCTGTTGATGAATAGTTCAAGCTCTTAGAAAAAAAAATACAGGTGATGTTTTCTCTTACCGAGGACACTTCACATACTTACAGTTTAAAACAATAGATAGCCTCTGGAAATCTCAGCACAAAAGGGATAAAATGAAGAACTTGCGAAATAATGAGGTTATCTTCAAGACAGTTTCAAATTTTGATTCAGTTCGAAGGTTGTTTGGACAAATGCAAGAATAACGACTTTCTTCGATTTAAACACTGTTTGGAAAGCTCAGTCTAACTTGCAAAAATTGTGCGTGTTCTATCTTTGAAAATCAGAGAATTAGGGTTTTATAAAATTAGTAGTTGCAGGTTAAAGAGGAAGAGAGTACAAAATGATTTGAATTCAAAACGTTGTTTAATCTAAAGTTGTTTTGGGGGTGCAAGACAATGGGAATCATCAAGGTGTTAGTAGAGAATATTTCAATTAAGATAACCAGGCAAAACTATGTAAGGTATAGAAAAGTCGAGCAAGGAGAAGTGGCCACATTTTTCTCGTTAGAAATATCAAATTTTTGTCTCAAACGTGGATAACGTGTTATTGGGTTGTGTATCATGTTCTCTATCGAAAGATAGTCGGTCGAAATAGAGAAAGTCGAGAGTTCGAGTTTTTCAGACTTTCCGATAGCGAGTTATCAAGGCCTATAGCGCGCTATTGCACACTTTACAAAAAATGAAGAGATCACGGCAACATCTTTATAGCGAGTTATCAAAGGGGATAGCGCGCTATAGACAATTTTCAATAAAAACAAATGTTTAATTATACAACCCTATCAGCGGGCTATCAACACTGATAGGGCGCTAGTGCCTACTGGAAACTTTTTGCAAATTGCTTGATAGCCTTATTTTTGGAAAATTAATATTTTGACACTCAAAAACCATTCCATTGACTAAAAACATATTGATATGAGATTAAAAACTATTAAATAATAAATGACTCATTGAAATTATGATTAAAACCTTTCGAAAACATTTTTTTCAAAATGGAATACTATATCGAAGTGATTTTGAAGGCTTTTCAATTTTCAGACTTTTAGTGCTTAGATTGATCGAGAAGTTACCCAACACACCAAAGATAAAACTAATACATTAGACATGAGATATGTCTTCGTTCTTCGAGCTTGATCTTTCTATACTTCAATACCTATTGTTTGATGTGTTGTTGATGATTAGTTCAAGCTCTTAGAAAAAAAAATACAGGTGGTGTTTTCTCTTACCGAGAACACTTCACATACTTACAGTTTAAAACAATAAATAGCCTCTGGAAATCTCAGCACAAAAGGAATAAAATGAAGAACTTGCGAACTAATGAGGTTATCCTCAAAACAGTTTGCAATTTGATTAAGTTCGAAGGTTGTTTGGACAAATGCAAGAATAACGACTTTCTTCGATTTAAACACTCTTTGGAAAGCTCAGTCTAACTTGCAAAAATCGTGCGTGTTCTATCTTTAAAAATCAGAGAATTAGGGTTTTATAAAATTAGAAGTTTCAGGTTAAAGAGGAAGAGAGTACAAAATGATTTGAGTTCAAAACGATGTTTAATCTACAGTTGTTTTGGGCGTGCGAGACAATGGGAATCATTAAGGTGTTAGTAGAGAATATTTCAATTAAGATAACCAGGCAAAACTATGTAAGGTACAGAAAAGTCGAGCAAGGAGAAGTGGCCACATTTTTCTCGTTAGAAATATCAGATTTTTGTCTCAAACGTGGATAGCGTGTTATTGGGTTGTGTATCATGTTCTCTATTGAAAGATAGCCGGTCGATATAGACAAACCCGAGAGCTCGAGTTTTTCAGACTTTCCGATAGCGAGTTATCAAGGCCTATGGCGCGCAAATGCACACTTTACAAAAAATGAAGAGATCACGACAACATCTTTATAGAGAGTTATCAAAGGGGATAGCGCGCTATAGACAATTTTCAAGAAAAACAAATGTTTCATTATACAACCCTATCAGCGGGCTATCAACACTGATAGGGCGCTAGTGCCTTCTGGAAACTTTTTGCAAATTGCTTAATAGCCTTATTTTTGGAAAATTAATATTTTGACACTCAAGAACCATTCCATTGACTCAAACCATATTGATATAAGATTAAAAACTATTAAATAATAAAAAACTCATTGAAATTATGATTAAAACCTTCCGAAAAACATTTTTTTCAAAATGGAATACTATATCGAAGTGATTTTGAAGGCTTTTCAATTTTCAGAGTTTTAGTGTTTAGATTGATCGAGAAGTTACCCAACACACCAAAGATAAAACTAATACATTAGACATGAGATATGTCTTCGTTCTTCGAGCTTTATCTTTGTAGACTTCGATACCTACAGTTTAAAATAATAGATAGCCCCTGGAAATCTTAGCACAAAAGGGATAAAATGAAGAACTTGCAAAATAATGAGGTTATCTTGAAGACAGTTTGCAATTTTGATTCAGTTCGAAGGTCGTTTGGACAAATGCAAGAATAACGACTCTCTTCGATTTAAACACTGTTTGGAAAGCTTAGTCTAACTTGCAAAAATCGTGCGTGTTCTATCTTTGAAAATCAGAGAATTAGGCTTTTATAAAATTAGTAGTTGCAGGTTAAAGAGGAAGAGAGTACAAAATGATTTGAATTCAAAACGTTGTTTAATTTAAAGTTGTTTTGGGCGTGCGAGACAATGGTAATCATCAAGGTGTTAGTAGAGAATATTTCAATTAAGATAACCAGGCAAAACTATGTAAGGTATAGAAAAGTCGAGCAAGGAGAAGTGGCCACATTTTTCTCGTTAGAAATATCAGATTTTCGTCTCAAACGTGGATAGCGTGTTATTGGGTTGTGTATCATGTTCTCTATTGAAAGATAGTCGGTCGATATAGACAAACCCGAGAGCTCGAGTTTTTCAGACTTTCTGATAGCGAGTTATCAAGGCCTATTGGGCGCTATTGCACACTTTACTAAAAATGAAGAGATCACAGCAACATCTTTATAGCGAGTTATCAAAGGGGATAGTGCGCTATAGACAATTTTCAAGAAAAACAAATGTTTTATTATACAACCCCATCAGAGGGCTATCAACACTGATATGGCGCTAGTGCCTACTGAAATTTTTTTGCAAATTGCTGAATAGCCTTATTTTTGGAAAATTAATATTTTGACACTCAAGAACCATTCCATTGACTCAAAACATATTGATATAAGATTAAAAACTATTAAATAAGAACAGACACATTGAAATTATGATTAAAACCTTTCGAAAACATTTTTTTCAAAATGGAATACTATATATAAGTGATTTTGAAGGCTTTTCAATTTTCAGAGTTTTAGTGTTTAGATTGATCGAGAAGTTACCCAACACACCAAAGATAAAACTAATACATTACACATGAGATATGTCTTCGTTTTTCGAGCTTGATCTTAGTATACTTCGATACCTATTGTTTGATCTGTTGTTGATAGCCTCTGAAAACACTACACATACTTACAGTTTAAAACAATAGATAGCCTCTGAAAATCTCAGCACAAAAGGAATAAAATGAAGAACTTGCGAAATAATGAGGTTATTTTCAAGACAGTTTGCAATTTTGATTAAGTTCGAAGGTTGTTTGGACAAATGCAAGAATAACGACTTTCTTCGATTTAAACACTCTTTTGGAAAGCTCAGTCTAACTTGCAAAAATCGTGCGTGTTCTATCTTTGAAAATCAGAGAATTAGGGTTTTATAAAATTAGTAGTTGCAGGTTAAAGAGGAAGAGAGTACAAAATGATTTGAATTCAAAACATTGTTTAATCTAAAGTTCTTTTGGGCGTGCGAGACAATGGGAATCATCAAGGTGTTAGTAGAGAATATTTCAACTAAGATAACCAGGCAAAACTATGTAAGGTATAGAAAAGTCGAGCAAGGAGAAGTGGCCACATTTTTCTCGTTAGAAATATCAGATTTTGGTTTCAAACGTGGATAGCGTGTTATTGGGTTGTGTATCATGTTCTCTATTGAAAGATAACAGGTCGATATACACAAACCCGAGTGCTTGAGTTTTTCAGACTTTCCGATAGCGAGTCATCAAGGCCTATAGCGTGCTATTGCACACTTTACTAAAAATGAAAAGGTCATGGCAACATCTTTATAGCGAGTTATGAAAGGGGATAGCGCGCTATAGAAAATTTTCAAGAAAAACAAATGTTTTATTATACAACCCTATCAGCGGGCTATCAACCCTGATAGGGCGCTAGTGCCTACTGGAAAATTTTTGCAAATTGCTGAATAGCCTTATTTTTGAAAAATTAATATTTTGACACTCAAGAACCATTCCATTGACTCAAAACATATTGATATAAGATTAAAAACTATTAAATAATTCAAAACTCAATGAAATTATGATTAAAACCTTCCGAAAAACATTTTTTTCAAAATAGAATACTATATCGAAGTGATTTTGATGGCTTTTCAATTTTTTGAGTTTTAGTGCTGAGATTGATCGAGAAGTTACCCTACACACCAAAGATATAACTATTGCAGTAGACATGAGATATGTCGTCGTTCTTTGAGCTTGATCTTTGTACACTTCGATAGCTATTGTTTGATATGTTGTTGATGAATAGTTCAAGCTCTTAGAAAAAAAAATACAGGTGATGTTTTCTCTTACCGAGAACATTTCACATACTTCCAGTTTAAAACAATAGATAGCCTCTGGAAATCTCGGCACAAAAGGGATAAAATGAAGAACCTGCGAAATAATAAGGCTATCTTCAAGACAGTTTGCAATTTTGATTCAATTCGAAGGTTGTTTGGACAAATGCAAGAAAAATGACTTTCTTCGATTTAAACACTCTTTGGAAAGCTCAGTCTAACATGCAAAATTCGTGTGTGTTCTATCTTTGAAAATCAGAGAATGAGGATTTTATAAAATTAGCAGTTGCAGGTTAAAGAGGAAGAGAGTACAAAATGATTTGAATTCAAAATGTTGTTTAATCTAAAGTTGTTTTGGACCTGTGAGACAATGAGAATTATCAAAGTGTTAGTAGAAAATATTTCAATTAAGATAACCAGGCAAAACTGTGTAAGGTATAGAAAAGACGAGCAAGGAGAAGTGGCCACATTTTTCTCATTAGAAATATCTGATTTTTGTCTCAAACGTGGATAGCGTTGTATTATTGGGTTGTGTATCATGTTCTCAATTGAAAGATAGCAGGTCGGTATACACAAACCCGAGAGCTCGAGTTTTTCAGACTTTCCAATAGCGACTTATCGAAGCCTATAGTGCGCTATTGCCCACTTTACTAAAAATGAAAAGATCACGACAACATCTTTCTAGCGAGTTATCAAAGGGGATAGCGCGCTATATACAATTTTCAAGAAAAACAAATGTTTTATTATACAACCCTATCAGCGGACTATCAACACTGATAGGGAGCTAGTGCCTACTGGAAAATTTTTGCAAATTGCTGAATAGCCTTATTTTTGGAAAATTAATATTTTGACACTCAAGAACCATTCCATTGACTCAAAACTTATTGATATAAGATTAAAAACAATTAAATAATTCAAAACTCAATGAAATTATGATTAAAACCTTTCGGAAAACATTTTTTTCAAAATGGAAATCTTTATCGAAGTGATTTTGAAGGCTTTTCAATTTTCTGAGTTTTAGTGCTGAGATTGATCGAGAAGTTACCCTACACACCAAAGATATAACAATTGCATTAGACATGAGATATGTCTTCGTTCTTGGAGCTTGATCTTTGTAGACTTCGATAGCTATTGTTTGATGTGTTCTTGATGATTAGTTCAAGCTCTTAAAAAAAAATACAGGTGATGTTTTCTCTTACCGAGAACACTTCACATACTTACAGTTTAAAACAATAAATAGCTTCTAAAAATCTAAGCACAAAAGGAATAAAATGAAGAACTTGCGAAATAATGAGGCTATCTTGAAGACAGTTTGCAATTTTGATTCAATTCGAAGGTTGTTTGGACAAATGCAAGAATAACGACTTTCTTCGATTTAAACACTCTTACGAAAGCACAGTCTAACATGCAAAAATCGTGCGTGTTCTATCTTTGAAAATCAGAGAATGAGGGTTTTATAAAACTAGTAGTTGCAGGTTAAAGAGGAAGAGAGTACAAAATGATTTGAATTCAAAACGTTGTTTAATCTAAAGTTGTTTTGGGCGTGCGAGACAATGGGAATCTCAAGGTGTTAGTAGAGAATATTTCTATTAAGATAACCAGGCAAAACTGTGTAAGGTATAGAAAAGTCGAGCAAGGAGAAGTGGCCACATTTTTCTCGTTAGAAATATCAGATTTTTGTCTCAAACGTCGATAGCTTGTTATTGGGTTGTGTATCATGTTCTCTATTGAAAGATAGCCGGTTGATATACACAAACCCGAGAGCTCGAGTTTTTCAGACTTTCCGATAGCGAGTCATCGAAGCCTATAGCGCACTATTACCCACTTTACGAACAATGAAAAGATCACGGCAACATCTTTCTAGCGAGTTATCAAAGGGGATAGCGCTATATACAATTTTGAAGAAAAAGAAATGTTTTATTGTACAACCCTATCAGCGGGCTATCAACACTGATAGGGCGCTACTGCCTACTGGAAAATTTTTGCAAATTGCTGATTAGCCTTATTTTTGGAAAATTAATATTTTGACACTCAAGAACCATTCCATTGACTCAAAACATATTGATATAAAATTAAAAACTATTAAATAATTCAAAACTCAATGAAATTATGATTAAAACCTTCCGAAAAACATTTTTTTCAAAATAGAATACTATATCGAAGTGATTTTGATGGCTTTTCAATTTTCTGAGTTTTAGTGCTGAGATTGATCGAGAAGTTACCCTACACACCAAAGATATAACTATTGCAGTAGACATGAGATATGTCGTCGTTCTTTGAGCTTGATCTTTGTACACTTCGATAGCTATTGTTTGATATGTTGTTGATGAATAGTTCAAGCTCTTAGAAAAAAAAATACAGGTGATGTTTTCTCTTACCGAGAACATTTCACATACTTCCAGTTTAAAACAATAGATAGCCTCTGGAAATCTCGGCACAAAAGGGATAAAATGAAGAACCTGCGAAATAATAAGGCTATCTTCAAGACAGTTTGCAATTTTGATTCAATTCGAAGGTTGTTTGGACAAATGCAAGAAAAATGACTTTCTTCGATTTAAACACTCTTTGGAAAGCTCAGTCTAACATGCAAAATTCGTGTGTGTTCTATCTTTGAAAATCAGAGAATGAGGATTTTATAAAATTAGCAGTTGCAGGTTAAAGAGGAAGAGAGTACAAAATGATTTGAATTCAAAATGTTGTTTAATCTAAAGTTGTTTTGGACCTGTGAGACAATGAGAATTATCAAAGTGTTAGTAGAAAATATTTCAATTAAGATAACCAGGCAAAACTGTGTAAGGTATAGAAAAGACGAGCAAGGAGAAGTGGCCACATTTTTCTCATTAGAAATATCTGATTTTTGTCTCAAACGTGGATAGCGTTGTATTATTGGGTTGTGTATCATGTTCTCAATTGAAAGATAGCAGGTCGGTATACACAAACCCGAGAGCTCGAGTTTTTCAGACTTTCCAATAGCGACTTATCGAAGCCTATAGTGCGCTATTGCCCACTTTACTAAAAATGAAAAGATCACGACAACATCTTTCTAGCGAGTTATCAAAGGGGATAGCGCGCTATATACAATTTTCAAGAAAAACAAATGTTTTATTATACAACCCTATCAGCGGACTATCAACACTGATAGGGAGCTAGTGCCTACTGGAAAATTTTTGCAAATTGCTGAATAGCCTTATTTTTGGAAAATTAATATTTTGACACTCAAGAACCATTCCATTGACTCAAAACTTATTGATATAAGATTAAAAACAATTAAATAATTCAAAACTCAATGAAATTATGATTAAAACCTTTCGGAAAACATTTTTTTCAAAATGGAAATCTTTATCGAAGTGATTTTGAAGGCTTTTCAATTTTCTGAGTTTTAGTGCTGAGATTGATCGAGAAGTTACCCTACACACCAAAGATATAACAATTGCATTAGACATGAGATATGTCTTCGTTCTTGGAGCTTGATCTTTGTAGACTTCGATAGCTATTGTTTGATGTGTTCTTGATGATTAGTTCAAGCTCTTAAAAAAAAATACAGGTGATGTTTTCTCTTACCGAGAACACTTCACATACTTACAGTTTAAAACAATAAATAGCTTCTAAAAATCTAAGCACAAAAGGAATAAAATGAAGAACTTGCGAAATAATGAGGCTATCTTGAAGACAGTTTGCAATTTTGATTCAATTCGAAGGTTGTTTGGACAAATGCAAGAATAACGACTTTCTTCGATTTAAACACTCTTACGAAAGCACAGTCTAACATGCAAAAATCGTGCGTGTTCTATCTTTGAAAATCAGAGAATGAGGGTTTTATAAAACTAGTAGTTGCAGGTTAAAGAGGAAGAGAGTACAAAATGATTTGAATTCAAAACGTTGTTTAATCTAAAGTTGTTTTGGGCGTGCGAGACAATGGGAATCTCAAGGTGTTAGTAGAGAATATTTCTATTAAGATAACCAGGCAAAACTGTGTAAGGTATAGAAAAGTCGAGCAAGGAGAAGTGGCCACATTTTTCTCGTTAGAAATATCAGATTTTTGTCTCAAACGTCGATAGCTTGTTATTGGGTTGTGTATCATGTTCTCTATTGAAAGATAGCCGGTTGATATACACAAACCCGAGAGCTCGAGTTTTTCAGACTTTCCGATAGCGAGTCATCGAAGCCTATAGCGCACTATTGCCCACTTTACGAACAATGAAAAGATCACGGCAACATCTTTCTAGCGAGTTATCAAAGGGGATAGCGCTATATACAATTTTGAAGAAAAAGAAATGTTTTATTGTACAACCCTATCAGCGGGCTATCAACACTGATAGGGCGCTACTGCCTACTGGAAAATTTTTGCAAATTGCTGATTAGCCTTATTTTTGGAAAATTAATATTTTGACACTCAAGAACCATTCCATTGACTCAAAACATATTGATATAAAATTAAAAACTATTAAATAATTCAAAACTCAATGAAATTATGATTAAAACCTTCCGGAAAACATTTTTTTCAAAATGGAATACTATATCGAAGTAATTTTGAAGGCTTTTCAATTTTCTGAGTTTTAGTGCTGAGATTGATCGAGAAGTTACCCTACACACCAAAGATATAACTATTGCATTATACATGAGATATGTCTTCGTTCTTCGAGCATGATCTTTGTAGACTTCGATAGCTATTGTTTGATGTGTTGTTGATGATTAGTTCAAGCTCTTAGAAAAAAAAATTTAGGTGTCGTTTTCTCTTACCGAGAACACTTCACATACTTATAGTTTAAAACAATAGATAGCCTCTGGAAATTTCAGCATAAAAGGGATAAAATGAAGAACTTGCGAAATAATGAGGCTATCTTCAAGACAGTTTGCAATTTTGATTCAATTCGAAGGTAGTTTGGACAAATGCAAGAATAACGACTTTCTTCGATTTAAACATTCTTTGGAAAGCTCAGTCTAACATGCAAAAATCGTGCTTGTTCTATCTTTGAAAATCAGAGAATGAGGATTTTATAAAATTAGCAGTTGAAGGTTAAAGAGGAAGAGAGTACAAAGTGATTTGAATTCAGAACGTTGTTTAATCTAAAGTTGTTTTGGGCCTGCGAGACAATGAGAATTATCAAGGTGTTAGTAGAGAATATTCCAATTAAGATAACCAGGCAAAACTGTGTAAGGTATAGAAAAGTCGAGCAAGGAGAAGTGGCCACATTTTTCTCGTTAGAAATATCTGATTTTTTTCTCAAACGTGGATAGTGTGTTATTATTAGGTTGTGTATCATGTTCTCAATTGGTAGACAGCAGGTCGATATACACAAACCCGAGAGCTCGAGTTTTTCAGACTTTCCAATAGCGACTAATCGAAGCCTACAGCGCGCTATTGCCCACTACACTAAAAATGGAAAGGTCACGGCAACATCTTTATAGCGAGTTATCAAAGGGGATAGCGCGCTATAGACAATTTTCAAGAAAAACAAATGTTTTATTATACAACCCTATCAGCAGGCTATCAACACTGATAGGGCGCTAGTGCCTACTGGAAAATTTTTGCAATTTGCTGAATAGCTTTATTTTTGGAAAATTAATATTTTGACACTCAAGAACCATTTCGTTGACTCAAAACATATTGCTATAAGATTAAAAACTATTAAATAATTTAAAACTCATTGAAATTGTGATTAAAACCTTCCGGAAAACATTTTTTTCAAAATGGAATACTATATCGAAGTGATTTTGAAGACTTTTCAATTTTCTGAGTTTTAGTGCTGAGATTGATCGAGAAGTTACCCTACACACCAAAGATAAAACTATTGCATTAGACATGAGATATGTCTTCGTTCTTCGAGCTTGATCTTTGTAGACTTCGATACCTATTATTTGATGTGTTGTTGATGATTAGTTCAAGCTCTTAGAAAAAAAAATACAGGTTATGTTTTCTCTTACCGAGAATGCTTCACATACTTACAGTTTAAAACAATAGATAGCATTTGGAAATCTCAGTTTGCAATTTTGGTTCAATTCGAAGGTTGTTTGGACAAATGCAAGAATAACGACTTTCTTCGATTTAAACACTAATTGGAAAGCTCAGTTTAATAGGCAAAAATCGTGCGTGTTCTATCTTCGAAAATCAGAGAATAGAGGAAGAGAGTACAAAACAAAAACGTTGTTTAATATAAAGTTGTTTTGGGCCTGCGAGACAATGAGAATTATCAAGGTGTTAGTAGAGAATATTTCAATTAAGATAACCAGGCACAATTGTGTAAGGTATAGAAAAGTCGAGCAAGGAGAAGTGGCCACATTTTTCTCGTCGAAATATCTGATTTTTGTCTCAAACATGGATAGCCTGTTATTATTGGGTTGTGTATCATGTTCTCAATTGGAAGATAGCAGGTCGATATACACAAACCCAGGAGCTCGAGTTTTTCAGACTTTACAATAGCGACTTATCGGAGCCTATAGCGCGCTATTGCCCACTATACTAAAAATGGAAAGATCACGACAACATCTTTATAGCGAGTTATCAAATGGGATAGCGCGCTATATACAATGTTCAAGAAAAACAAATGTTTTATTATACAACCCTATCAGCGGGCTATCAACACTGATAGGGCGCTAGTGCCTACTGGAAAATTTTTGCAAATTGCTGAATAGCCTTATTTTTGGAAAATTTATATTTTGACACTCAAGAACCATTCCATTGACTCAAAACTTATTGATATAAGATTAAAAACTATTAAATATTTCAAAACTCAATGAAATTATGATTAAAACCTTTCGGAAAACATTTTTTTCAAAATGGAATACTATATCGAAGTGATTTTGAAGGCTTTTCAATTTTTTGAGTTTTAATGCTGAGATTGATCGAGAAGTTACCCTACACACCAAAGATATAACAATTGCATTAGACATGAGATATGTCTTCATTCTTTGAGGTTGATCTTTGTAGACTTCGATAGCTAATGTTTGATGTCTTGTTGATGATTAGTTCAAGCTCTTAGAAAAAAAATACAGGTGATGTTTTCTCTTACGAAGAACACTTCACATACTTACAGTTTAAAACAATAGATAGCCTCCAGAAATCTCAGCAAAAAGGGATAAAATGAAGAACTTGCGGAATAATGAGGCTATCTTCAAGACAGTTTCCAATTTTGATTCAATTCGAAGGTTGTTTGGACAAATGTAAGAATAACGACTTTCTTCAATTTAAACACTCTTTGGAAGGCTCAGTCTAACATGCAAAAACCGTGCGTGTTCTATTTTGAAAATCAGAGAATGAGGGTTTTATAAAATTAGTAGTTGCAGGTTAAAGAGGAAGAGAGTACAAAATGATTTGAATTCAAAACGTTGTTTAATCTAAAGTTGTTTTGGGCGTGCGAGACAATGGGAATCTCAAGGTGTTAGTAGAGAATATTTCAATTAAGATAACCAGGCAAAATAGTGTAAGGTATAGAAAAGTCGAGCAAGGAGAAGTAGCCACATTTTTCTCGTTAGAAATATCAGATTTTTGTCTCAAACGTGGATAGCTTGTTATTGGGTTGTGTATCATGTTCTCTATTGAAAGATAGCCGGTCGATATACAGAAACTCGGGAGCTCAAGTTTTTCAGACTTTTCGATAGCGAGTCATCAAGGCCTATAGCGTGCTATTCCACAGTTTACTAAAAATGAAAAGATCAGGGCAACATCTTTATAGCGAGTTATCAAAGGGGATAGCGCGCTATAGACAATTTTCAAGAAAAACAAATGTTTTATTTTACAACCCTATCAGCGGGTTATCAACACTGATAGGGCGCTAGTGCCTACTGGAAAATTTTTGTAAATTGCTGAATAGCCTTATTTTTGGAAAATTAATATTTTGACACTCAAGAACCATTCCATTGACTCAAAACATATTGATATAAGCTTAAAAACTATTAAATAATTCAAAACTCAATGAAATTATGATTAAAACCTTCCGGAAAACATTTTTTTCAAAATGGAATACTATATCGAAGTGATTTTGAAGGCTTTTCAATTTTCTTAGATTTAGTGCTGAGATTGATCGAGAAGTTACCCTACACACCAAAGATAAAACTATTGCATTAGACATGAGATATGTCTTCGTTCTTCGAGCTTGATCTTTGTAGACTTCGATACCTATTATTTGATGTGTTGTTGATGATTAGTTCAAGCTCTTAGAAAAAAAATACAGGTGTTGTTTTCTCTTACCGAGAACGCTTCACATACTTACAGTTTAAAACAATAGATAGCCTCTGGAAATCTCTGCACAAAAGGGATAAAATGACGAACTTGCGATATACGGAGGCTATCTTCAAGACAGTTTGCAATTTTGATTCAATTCGAAGGTAGTTTGGACAAATGCAAGAATAACGACTTTCTTCGATTTAAACACTCTTTGGAAAGCTCAGTCTAACATGCAAAAATCGTGCTTGTTCTATCTTTGAAAATCAGAGAATGAGGATTTTATAAAATTAGCAGTTGAAGGTTAAAGAGGAAGAGAGTACAAAATGATTTGAATTCAGAATGTTGTTTAATCTAAAGTTGTTTTGGACCTGCGAGACAATGAGAATTATCAAGGTGTTAGTAGAGAATATTCCAATTAAGATAACCAGGCAAAACTGTGTAAGGTATAGAAAAGTCGAGCAAGGAGAAGTGGCCACATTTTTCTCGTTAGAAATATCTGATTTTTTTCTCAAACGTGGATAGTGTGTTATTATTAGGTTGTGTATCATGTTCTCAATTGGTAGACAGCAGGTCGATATACACAAACCCGAGAGCTCGAGTTTTTCAGACTTTCCAATAGCGACTAATCGAAGCCTACAGCGCGCTATTGCCCACTATACTAAAAATGGAAAGGTCACGGCAACATCTTTATAGCGAGTTATCAAAGGGGATAGCGCGCTATAGACAATTTTCAAGAAAAACAAATGTTTTATTATACAACCCTATCAGCGGGCTATCAACACTGATAGGGCGCTAGTGACTACTGGAAAATTTTTGCAATTTGCTGAATAGCTTTATTTTTGGAAAATTAATATTTTGACACTCAAGAACCATTCCGTTGACTCAAAACATATTGATATAAGATTAAAAACTATTAAATAATTTAAAACTCATTGAAATTGTGATTAAAACCTTCCGGAAAACATTTTTTTCAAAATGGAATACTATATCGAAGTGATTTTGAAGACTTTTCAATTTTCTGAGTTTTAGTGCTGAGATTGATCGAGAAGTTACCCTACACACCAAAGATAAAACTATTGCATTAGACATGAGATATGTCTTCGTTCTTCGAGCTTGATCTTTGTAGACTTCGATACCTATTATTTGATGTGTTGTTGATGATTAGTTCAAGCTCTTAGAAAAAAAAATACAGGTTATGTTTTCTCTTACCGAGAATGCTTCACATACTTACAGTTTAAAACAATAGATAGCCTTTGGAAATCTCAGTTTGCAATTTTGGTTCAATTCGAAGGTTGTTTGGACAAATGCAAGAATAACGACTTTCTTCAATTTAAACACTCTTTGGAAAGCTCAGTTTAATAGGCAAAAATCGTGCGTGTTCTATCTTCGAAAATCAGAGAATAGAGGAAGAGAGTACAAAACAAAAACGTTGTTTAATATAAAGTTGTTTTGGGCCTGCGAGACAATGAGAATTATCAAGGTTTAGTAGAGAATATTTCAATTAAGATAACCAGGCACAATTGTGTAAGGTATAGAAAAGTCGAGCAAGGAGAAGTGGCCACATTTTTCTCGTCGAAATATCTGATTTTTGTCTCAAACATGGATAGCCTGTTATTATTGGGTTGTGTATCATGTTCTCAATTGGAAGATAGCAGGTCGATATACACAAACCCAGGAGCTCGAGTTTTTCAGACTTTACAATAGCGACTTATCGGAGCCTATAGCGCGCTATTGCCCACTATACTAAAAATGGAAAGATCACGACAACATCTTTATAGCGAGTTATCAAATGGGATAGCGCGCTATATACAATGTTCAAGAAAAACAAATGTTTTATTATACAACCCTATCAGCGGGCTATCAACACTGATAGGGCGCTAGTGCCTACTGGAAAATTTTTCCAAATTGCTGAATAGCCTTATTTTTGGAAAATTTATATTTTGACACTCAAGAACCATTCCATTGACTCAAAACTTATTGATATAAGATTAAAAACTATTAAATATTTCAAAACTCAATGAAATTATGATTAAAACCTTTCGGAAAACATTTTTTTCAAAATGGAATACTATATCGAAGTGATTTTGAAGGCTTTTCAATTTTTTGAGTTTTAATGCTGAGATTGATCGAGAAGTTACCCTACACACCAAAGATATAACAATTGCATTAGACATGAGATATGTCTTCATTCTTTGAGGTTGATCTTTGTAGACTTCGATAGCTAATGTTTGATGTCTTGTTGATGATTAGTTCAAGCTCTTAGAAAAAAAAATACAGGTGATGTTTTCTCTTACCGAGAACACTTCACATACTTACAGTCTAAAACAAT
Source organism: Paratinospora sagittata (assembly GCA_035771175.1). NCBI lineage: Eukaryota > Viridiplantae > Streptophyta > Magnoliopsida > Ranunculales > Menispermaceae > Paratinospora > Paratinospora sagittata. Next base: position 41,195,670 of record CM069594.1, read on the forward strand.
AGATAGCCTCTGGAAATCTCTGCACAAAAGGGATAAAATGAAGAACTTGCGAAATAATGAGGCTATCTTCCATACAGTTTGCAATTTTGGTTCAATTCGAAGGTTGTTTGGACAAATGCAAGAATAACGACTTTCTTCGATTTAAACACTCTTTGGAAAGCTCAGTCTAATAGTCAAAAATCGTGCGTGTTCTATCTTTGAAAATCAGAGAATAGAGGAAGAGAGTACAAAATGATTTGAATTGAAAACGTTGTTTAATCTAAAGTTGTTTTGGGCCTGCGAGACAATGAGAATTATCAAGGTGTTAGTAGAGAATATTTCAATTAAGATAACCAGGCACAATTGTGTAAGGTATAGAAAAGTCGAGCAAGAAGAAGAGGGAACATTTTTCTCGTTAGAAATATCTGATTTTTGTCTCAAACATGGATAGCCTGTTATTATTGGGTTGTGTATCATGTTCTCAATTGGAAGATAGCAGGTCTATATACACAAACCCAAGAGCTTGAGTTTTTCAGACTTTACAATAGCGACTTATCGAAGCCTATAGCGCGCTATTGCCCACTATACTAAAAATGGAAAGATCACGACAACATCTTTATAGCGAGTTATCAAATGGGATAGCGCGCTATATACAATGTTCAAGAAAAACAAATGTTTTATTATACAACCCTATCAGCGGGCTATCAACACTGATAGGGCGCTAGTGCCTACTGGAAAATTTTTGCAAATTGCTGAATAGCCTTATTTTTGGAAAATTTATATTTTGACACTCAAGAACCATTCCATTGACTCAAAACTTATTGATATAAGATTAAAAACTATTAAATATTTCAAAACTCCATGAAATTATGATTAAAACCTTCCGGAAAACATTTTTTTCAAAATGGAATACTATATCGAAGTGATTTTGAAGGCTTTTCAATTTTTTGAGTTTTAGTGCTGAGATTGATCGAGAAGTTACCCTACACACCAAAGATATAACAATTGCATTAGACATGAGATATGTCTTCATTCTTTGAGGTTGATCTTTGTAGACTTCGATAGCTAATGTTTGATGTCTTGTTGATGATTAGTTCAAGCTCTTAGAAAAAAAAATACAGGTGATGTTTTCTCTTACGAAGAACACTTCACATACTTACAGTTTAAAACAATAGATAGCCTCCAGAAATCTCAGCAAAAAAGGGATAAAATGAAGAACTTGCAGAATAATGAGGCTATCTTCAAGACTGTTTGCAATTTTGATTCAATTTGAAGGTTGTTTGGACAAATGTAAGAATAATGACTTTCTTCGATTTAAACACTCTTTGGAAGGCTCAGTCTAACATGCAAAAACCCTGCGTGTTCTATCTTTGAAAATCAGAGAATGAGGGTTTTATAAAATTAGTAGTTGCAGGTTAAAGAGGAAGAGCGTACAAAATGATTTGAATTCAAAACGTTGTTTAATCTAAAGTTGTTTTGGGCGTGCGAGACAATGGGAATCTCAAGGTGTTAGTAGAGAATATTTCAATTAAGATAACCAGGCAAAACAGTGTAAGGTATAGAAAAGTCGAGCAAGGAGAAGTAGCCACATTTTTCTCGTTAGAAATATCAGATTTTTGTCTCAAACGTGGAAAGCTTGTTATTGGGTTGTGTATCATGTTCTCTATTGAAAGATAGCCGGTCGATATACACAAACTCGAGAGCTCAAGTTTTTCAGACTTTTCGATAGCGAGTCATCAACGCCTATAGCGTGCTATTGCACAGTTTACTAAAAATGAAAAGATCAGGGCAACATCTTTATAGCGAGTTATCAAAGGGGATAGCGCACTATAGACAATTTTCAAGAAAAACAAATGTTTTATTTTACAACCCTATCAGCGGGTTATCAACACTGATAGGGCGCTAGTGCCTACTGGAAAATTTTTGTAAATTGCTGAATAGCCTTATTTTTGGAAAATTAATATTTTGACACTCAAGAACCATTCCATTGACTCAAAACATATTGATATAAGATTAAAAACTATTAAATAATTCAAAACTCAATGAAATTATGATTAAAACCTTCCGGAAAACATTTTTTTCAAAATGGAATACTATATCGAAGTGATTTTGAAGGCTTTTCAATTTTCTGAGATTTAGTGCTGAGATTGATCGAGAACTTACCCTACACACCAAAGATAAAACTATTGCATTAGACATGAGATATGTCTTCGTTCTTCGAGCTTGATCTTTGTAGACTTCGATACCTATTGTTTGATGTGTTGTTGATGATTAGTTCAAGCTCTTAGAAAAAAAAATACAGGTGTTGTTTTCTCTTACGGAGAACGCTTCACATACTTACAGTTTAAAACAATAGATAGCCTCTGGAAATCTCTGCACAAAATGGATAAAATGACGAACTTGCGAAATACGGAGGCCATCTTCAAGACAGTTTGCAATTTTGATTCAATTCGAAGGTAGTTTGGACAAATGCAAGAATAACGACTTTCTTCGATTTAAACACTCTTTGGAAAGCTCAGTCTAACATGCAAAAATCGTGCGTGTTCTATCTTTGAAAATCAGAGAATGAGGGTTTTATAAAATTAGTAGTTGCAGGTTAAAGAGGAAGAGAGTACAAAATGATTTGAATTCAAAACGTTGTTTAATCTAAGGTTGTTTTGGGCGTGCGAGACAATGGGAATCTCAAGGTGTTAGTAGAGAATATTTCAATTAAGATAACCAGGCAAAACTGTGTAAGGTAAAGAAAAGTCGAGCAAGGAGAAGTGGCCACATTTTTCTCGTTAGAAATATCAGATTTTTGTCTCAAACGTGGACAGCGTGTTATTGGGTTGTGTATCATGTTCTCTATTGAAAGATAGCAGGTCGATATACACAAACTCGAGAGCTCAAGTTTTTCAGACTTTTCGATAGCGAGTTATCAAGGCCTATAGCACACTATTGCCCACTTTACTAGAAATGAAAAGATCACGGCAATATCTTTATAGCGAGTTATCAATGGGGATAGCGCGCTATAGACAATTTTCAAGAAAAAGAAATGTTTTATTATACAACCCTATCAGCGGGCTAACAACACTGATAGGGCGCTAGTGCCTACTGGAAAATTTTTGCAAATTACTGAATAACCTTATTTTTGGAAAATTAATATTTTGACACTCAAGAACCATTCCATTGACTCAAAACATATTGATATAAGATTAAAAACTATTAAATAATTCAAAACTCAATGAAATTATGATTAAAACCTTCTGGAAAACATTTTTTTCAAAATGGAATACTATATCGAAGTGATTTTGAAGGCTTTTCAATTTTTAGAGTTTTAGTGCTGAGATTGATCGAGAAGTTACCCTACACACCAAAGATATAACAATTTCATTAGACATGAGATATGTCTTCGTTCTTTGAGCTTGATCTTTGTAGACTTCGATACCTATTGTTTGATGTGTTGTTGATGATTAGTTGAAGCTCTTAGAAAAAAAATACAGGTGATGTTTTCTCTTACCGAGAACACTTCACATACTTACAGTCTAAAACAATAGATAGCCTCTGGAAATCTCTGCACAAAAGGGATAAAATGAAGAACTTGCAAAATAATGAGGCTATCTTCGAGACAGTTTGCAATTTTGATTCAATTCGAAGGTTGTTTGGACAAATGCAAGAATAACAACTTTCTTCGATTTAAACACTCTTTGGAAAGCTCAGTCTAACATGCAAAAATCGTGCGTGTTCTACCTTGGAAAATCAGAGAATGAGGGTTTTATAAAATTAGTAGTTGCAGGTTAAAGAGGAAGAGAGTACAAAATGATTTGAATTCAAAACGTTGTTTAATCTAAAGTTGTTTTGGGCGTGCGAGACAATGGGAATCTCAAGGTGTTAGTAGAGAATATTTCAATTAAGATAACGAGGCAAAACTGTGTAAGGTATAGAAAAGTCGAGCAAGGAGAAGTTGCCACATTTTTCTCGTTAGAAATATCAAATTTTTGTCTCAAACGTGGACAGCGTGTTATTGGATTGTGTATCATGTTCTCTATTGAAAGATAGCCGGTCTATATACACAAATCCGAGGGCTCGAGTTTTTCAGACTTTCCAATAGCGACTTGTCGAAGCCTATAGCGCGCTATTGCCCACTTTCGTAAAAATGTAAAAATCACGGCAACATCTTTATAGCGAGTTACCAAAGGGGATAACGCGCTATATATAATTTTCAAGAAAAACAAATGTTTTATTATACAACCCTATCCGCGGGCTATCAACACTGATAGGGCGCTAGTGCATACTAGAAATTTTTGCAAATTGCTGAATAGCCTTATTTTTGGAAAATTAATATTTGGAAACTCAAGAACCATTCCATTGACTCAAAACATATTGATATAAGATTAAAAACTATTAAATAATAAAATACTCATTGAAATTATGATTAAAACCTTTCGAAAACATTTTTTTCAAAATGGAATACTATATCGAAGCAATTTTGAAGGCTTTTCAATTTTCAGAGTTTTAGTGCTTAGATTGATCGAGAAGTTACCCAACACACCAAAGATATAACTATTGCATTAGACATGAGATATGTCTTCGTTCTTCGAGCTTGATCTTTGTAGACTTCGATACCTATTGTTTGATGTGTTGTTGATGATTAGTTCAAGCTCTTAGAAAAATAATACAGGTGATGTTTTCTCTTACCGAGGACGCTTCACATACTTACAGTTTAAAACAATAGATAGCCTCTGGAAATCTCTGCACAAAAGGGATAAAATGAAGAACTTGCAAAATAATGAGGCTATCTTCGAGACAGTTTGCAATTTTGATTCAATTCGAAGGTTGTTTGGACAAATGCAAGAATAACAACTTTCTTCGATTTAAACACTCTTTGGAAAGCTCAGTCTAACATGCAAAAATCGTGCGTGTTCTACCTTGGAAAATCAGAGAATGAGGGTTTTATAAAATTAGTAGTTGCAGGTTAAAGAGGAAGAGAGTACAAAATGATTTGAATTCAAAACGTTGTTTAATCTAAAGTTGTTTTGGGCGTGCGAGACAATGGGAATCTCAAGGTGTTAGTAGAGAATATTTCAATTAAGATAACGAGGCAAAACTGTGTAAGGTATAGAAAAGTCGAGCAAGGAGAAGTTGCCACATTTTTCTTGTTAGAAATATCAAATTTTTGTCTCAAACGTGGACAGCGTGTTATTGGGTTGTGTATCATGTTCTCTATTGAAAGATAGCCGGTCTATATACACAAATCCGAGGGCTCGAGTTTTTCAGACTTTCCGATAGCGAGTTATCAAGGCCTATAGCGCGTTGTTGCCCACTTTACTAAAAATGAAAAGATCACGACAACATCTTTATAGCGAGTTATCAAAGGGCGTAGCGCGCTATACACAATTTTCAAGAAAAAAAATGTTTTATTATACAACCTTATCAGCGGGCTATAAACACTGATAGGGCGCTAGTGCCTACTGGAAAATTTTTGCAAATTGCTGAATAGCCTTTTTTTTGGAAAATTAATATTTGGACACTCAAGAACCATTCCATTGACTCAAAACATATTGATATAAGATTAAAAACTATTAAACCATAAAATACTCATTGAAATTATGATTAAAACCTTTCGAAAACATTTTTTTCAAAATGGAATACTATATCGAAATGATTTTGAAGGCTTTTCAATTTTCAGAGTTTTAGTGCTTAGATTGATCGAGAAGTTACCCAACACACCAAAGATATAACTATTGCATTAGACATGAGATATGTCTTCGTTCTTCGAGCTTGATCTTTGTAGACTTCCATACTTATTGTTTGATGTGTTGTTGATGGTTAGTTCAAGCTCTTAGAAAAAAAATACAGGTGATGTTTTCTCTTACCGAGAACGCTTCACATACTTACAGTTTAAAACAATAGATAGCCTCTGGAAATCTCAGCACAAAAGGGATAAAATGAAGAACTTGCGAAATAATAAGGCTATCTTCAAGACAGTTTGCAATTTTGATTCAATTCGGAGGTTGGTTGGACAAATGCAAGAATAACGACTTTCTTCGATTTAAACACTCTTTGGAAAGCTCAGTCTAACATGCAAAAATCGTGCGTGTTCTACCTTTGAAAATCAGAGAATGAGGGTTTTATAAAATTAGTAGTTGCAGGTTAAAGAGGAAGAGAGTACAAAATGATTTGAATTCAAAACGTTGTTTAATCTAAAGTTCTTTTGGGCATGCGAGACAATGAGAATTATCAAGGTGTTAGTAGAGAATATTTCAATTAAGATAACCAGGCACAACTGTGTAAGGTATAGAAAAGTCGAGCAAGGAGAAGTGGCCACATTTTTCACGTTAGAAATATCTGATTTCTGTCTCAAACGTGGATAGCGTGTTATTATTGGGTTGTGTATCATGTTCTCAATTGGAAGATAGCAGGTCGATATACACAAACCCGAGAGCTCGAGTTTTTCAAACTTTCCAATAGCGACTTATCGAAGCCTATAGCGCGCTATTGCCCACTTTCGTAAAAATGGAAAAATCACGGCAACATCTTTATAGCGAGTTATCAAAGGGGATTGCGCGCTATATACAATTTCCAAGAAAAACAAATGTTTTATTATACAACCCTATCAGCGGGCTATCAACACTGATAGGGCGCTAGTGCCTACTAGAAATTTTTGCAAATTGCTGAATAGCCTTATTTTTGGAAAATTAATATTTTGACACTCAAGAACCATTCCATTGACTCAAAACATATTGATAAAAGATTAAGAACTCTTAAATAATTCAAAACTCAATGAAATTATGATTAAAACCTTCCGGAAAACATTTTTTTCAAAATGGAATACTATATCGAAGTGATTTTGAAGGCTTTTCAATTTTCAGAGTTTTAGTGCTTAGATTGATCGAGAAGTTACCCAACACACCAAAGATATGACTATTGCATTTGACATGAGATATGTCTTCGTTCTTCGAGCTTGATCATTGTATACTTCGATACCTATTGTTTGATGTGTTGTTGATGATTTGTTCAAGCTCTTAGAAAAAAAAATACAGGTGATGTTTTCTCTTACCGAGAACGCTTCACATACTTACAGTTTAAAACAATAGATAGCCTCTGGAAATCTCAGCAGAAAAGGGATAAAATGAAGAACTTGCGAAATAATAAGGCTATCTTCAAGACAGTTTATAATTTTGATTCAATTCGAAGGTTGTTTGGATAAATGCAAGAATAACGACTTTCTTCGATTTAAACACTCTTTGGAAAGCTCAGTCTAACATGCAAAAATCGTGCGTGTTCTACCTTTGAAAATCAGAGATTGAGGGTTTCATAAAATTAGTAGTTGCAGGTTAAAGAGGAAGAGAGTACAAAATGATTTGAATTCAAAACGTTGTTTAATCTAAAGTTCTTTTGGGCATGCGAGACAATGAGAATTATCAAGGTGTTAGTAGAGAATATTTCAATTAAGATAACCAGGCACAACTGTGTAAGGTATAGAAAAGTCGAGCAAGGAGAAGTGGCCACATTTTTCACGTTAGAAATATCTGATTTCTGTCTCAAACGTGTATAGCGTGTTATTATTGGGTTGTGTATCATGTTCTCAATTGGAAGATAGCCGGTCGATATACACAAACCCGAGAGCTCGAGTTTTTCAGACTTTCCAATAGCGACTTATCGAAGCCTATAGCGCGCTATTGCCCACTTTCGTAAAAATGGAAAAATCACGGCAACATCTTTATAGCGAGTTATCAAAGGGGATATCGCGCTATATATAATTTTCAAGAAAAACAAATGTTTTATTATACAACCCTATCAGCGGGCTATCAACACTGATAGGGCGCTAGTGCCTACTAGAAATTTTTGCAAATTGCTGAATAGCCTTATTTTTGGAAAATTAATATTTTGACACTCAAGAACCATTCCTGTGACTCAAAACATATTGATAAAAGATTAAGAACTATTAAATAATTCAAAACTCAATGAAGTTATGATTAAAACCTTCCGGAAAACATTTTTTTTCAAAATGGAATACTATATCGAAGTGATTTTGAAGGCTTTTCAATTTTCTGAGTTTTAGTGCTTAGATTGATCGAGAAGTTACCCAACACACCAAAGATATAACTATTGCATTAGACATGGCATTTGTCTTCGTTCTTCGAGCTTGGTCTTTGTTGACTTCGATACCTATTGTTTGATGTGTTCTTGATGATTAGTTCAAGCTCTTACAAAAAAAAAATACAGGTTATGCTTTCTCTTACCGAGAACGCTTCACAAACTTACAGTTTAAAACAATAGATAGCCTTTGGAAATCTCAGCACACGAAAGGGATAAAATGAAGAACTTGCGAAATAATGAGGCTATCTTCAAGACAGTTTGCAATTTTGATTCAATTCGAAGGCTGTTTGGACAAATGTAAGAATAACGACTTTGTTTGATTTAAACACTTTTTGGAAAGCTTAGTCTAACATGCAAAAATCGTGCGTGTTCTATCTTTGAAAATCAGAGAATGAGGATTTTGTAAAATTAACAGTTGCAGGTTAAAGAGGAAGAGAGTACAAAATGATTTGAATTCAAAATGTCGTTTAATCTAAAGTTCTTTTTTGCATGCGAGACAATGAGAATTATCAAGGTGTTAGTAGAGAATATTTCAATTAAGATAACCAGGCACAACTGTGTAAGGTATAGAAAAGTCGAGCAAGGAGAAGTGGCCACATTTTTCTCGTTAGAAATATCTGATTTTTGTCTCCAATGTGGATAGCGTGTTATTATTGGGTTGTGTATCGTGTTCTCAATTGGAAGATAGCAGGTCGATATATACACAAACCCGAGAGCTCGAGTTTTCCAGACTTTCCAATAGTGACTTATCGAAGCCTATAGCGCGCTATTGCCCACTTTACTAAAAATGAAAAGATCACGGCAACATCTTTATAGCGAGTTATCAAAGGGGATAGCGCGCTATAGACAATTTTCAAGAAAAAGAAATGTTTTATTATACAACCTTATCAGCGGGCTATCAACACTGATAGGGCGCTAATGCCTACTGGAAAATTTTTGCAAATTGCTGAATAGCCTTATTTTTGGAAAATTAATATTTTGACACTCAAGAACCATTCCATTGACTCAAAACATATTGATATAAGATTAAAAACTATTAAATAATAAAAGACTCATTGAAATTATGATTAAAACCTTTCGAAAACATTTTTTTCAAAATGGAATACTATATCGAAGTGATTTTGAAGGCTTTTCAATTTTTAAAGTTTTAGTGCTTAGATTGATCGAGAAGTTACCCAACACACCAAAGATATATCTATTGCATTTGACATGAGATATGTCTTCGTTCTTCGAGCTTGATCATTGTAGACTTCGATACCTATTGTTTGATGTGTTGTTGATGATTAGTTCAAGCTCTTAGAAAAAAAAATACAGGTGATGTTTTCTCTTACCGAGAACGCTTCACATACTTACAGTTTAAAACAATAGATAGCTTCTGGAAGTCCCAGCAAAAAAGGGATAAAATGAAGAACTTGCGAAATAATGTGGCTATCTTCAAGACAGTTTGCAATTTTGATTCAATTCGAAGGTGGTTTGGACAAATGCAAGAATAACGACTTTCTTCGATTTAAACCCTCTTTGGAAAGCTCAGTCTAACATGCAAAAATCGTGCGTGTTCTATCTTTGAAAATCAGATAATGAGGGTTTTATAAAATTAGTAGTTGCAGGTTAAAGAGCAAGAGAGTACAAAATGATTTGAATTCAAAACGTTGTTTAATCTAAAGTTGTTTTGGGCGTGCGAGACAATGGGAATCTCAAGGTGTTAGTAGCGAATATTTCAATTAAGATAACTAGGCAAAACTGTGTAAGGTATAGAAAAGTCGAGCAAGGAGAAGTGGCCACATTTTTCTCGTTAGAAATATCATATTTTTGTCTCAAACGTGGAGAGCTTGTTATTGGGTTGTGTATCATGTTCTCTATTGAAAGATAGCCGGTCGATATACACAAACTCGAGAGCTCGAGTTTTTCAGACTTTCCGATAGCGAGTATAAAGGTCTATAGCGTGCTATTGCACAGTTTACTATATATGAAAAGATCACGGCAACATCTTTATAGCGAGTTATCAAAGGGGATAACGCGCTATAGACAATTTTCAAGGAAAATAAATGTTTTATTATACAACTCTATCAGCGGGCTATCAACACTGATAAGGCGCTAGTGCCTACTGGAAAAATTTTGCAAATTGCTGAATAGCCTTATTTTTGGAAAATTAATATTTTGACACTTAAGAACCATTCCATTGACTCAAAACATATTGATATAAGATTAAAAACTATTAAATAATTCAAAACTCATTGAAATTATGATTAAAACCTTTCGGAAAACATTTTTTTCAAAATGGAATACTATATCCAAGTGATTTTGAAGACTTTTCAATTTTCTGAGTTTTAGTGCTGAAATTGGTCGAGAAGTTACCCTACACACCAAAGATAAAACTATTGCAGTAGACATGAGAGATGTCTTCGTTCTTCGAGCTTGATTTTTGTAGACTTCGATGGCTATTGTTTGATGTGTTGTTGATGATTAGTTCAAGGTCTTAGAAAAAAAATATAGGTGATGTTTTCTCTTACCGAAAACACTTCACATACTTACAGTTTAAAACAATAGATAGCCACTGGAAATCTCAACACAAAAGGGATAAAATGAAGAACTTGCGAAATAATGAGGGTATCCTCAAGACTGTTTGCAATTTTGATTTAGTTCGAAGGTTGTTTGGACAAATGCAAGAATAACGACTTTCTTCGATTTAAACACTCTTTGGAAAGCTCAGTCTAACATGAAAAAATCGTGCGTGTTCTATCTTTGAAAATCAGAGAATGAGGGTTTTATAAAATTAGTAGTTGCAGGTTAAAGAGGAAGAGAGTACAAAATGATTTGAATTCAAAATGTTGTTTAATCTAAAGTTGTTTTGGGCGTGCGAGACAATGAGAATTATCAAGGTGTTAGTAGAGAATATTTCAATTAAGATAACCGGGCAAAACTGTGTAAGGTATAGAAAAGTCGAGCAAAGAGAAGTGGCCACATTTTTCTCGTTAGAAATATTTGATTTTTGTTTCAAACATGGATAGCGTGTTATTATTGGGTTGTGTATCATGTTCTCTATTGAAAGATAGCAGGTCGATATACACAAACCGAGAGCTCGAGTTTTTCACACTTTCCAATAGCGAGTTATCGAGGCCTATAGCGTTCTATTGCCCACTTTACTAAAAATGGAAAGATCACGGCAACATCTTTATAGCGAGATATCAAAGGGTATAGCGCGCTATAGACAATTTTAAAGAAAAACAAATGTTGTATTATACAACCCTATCAGCGATTTATCAATACTGATAGGGCGCAAGTGCCTACTGGAAAATTTTTGCAAATTGCTTAATAGCCTTATTTTGGGAAAATTAATATTTTGACACTCAAGAACCATTCCATTGACTCAACATATTGATATAAGATTAAAAACTATTAAATAATAAAAAAACTCGTTGGAATTATGATTAAAACCTTTCAAAAACTTTTTTTTCAAAATGGAATACTATATCGAAGTGATTTTGAAGACTTTTCAATTTTCTTAGTCTTAGTGCTGAGAATGATCGAGAAGTTACCCTACACACCAAAGATAAAACTATTGCATTAGACATGAGATATGTCTTCGTTCTTCGAGCTTGATCTTTGTAAACTTCGATAGCTATTGTTTGATGTGTTGTTGATGATTAGTTCAAGCTCTTAGAAAAAAAAATACAGGTGTTGTTTTCTCTTACCGAGAACACTTCACATACTTACAGTTTAAAACCATAGATAGCCTCTGGAAATCTCAGCACAAAAGAGATAAAATGAAGAACTTGCAAAATAATGAGGCTATCTTCAAGATAGTTTGCAATTTTGATTCAATTCGAAGGTTGTTTGGACTAATGCAAAAATAACGACTTTCTTCGATTTAAACACTCTTTGGAAAGCTCAGTCTAAAATACAAAAATCGTGCGTGTTCTATCTTTGAAAATCAAAGAATGAGGGTTTTATAAAATTAGTAGTTGCAGGTTAAAGAGGAAGAGAGTACAAAATGATTTGAATTCAAAACGTTGTCTAATCTAAAGTTGTTTTGGGCCTGCGAGACAATGAGAATTATCAAGGTGTTAGTAGAGAATATTTCAATTAAGATAACCAGGCAAAACTGTGTAAGGTATAGAAAAGTCGAGCAAGGAGAAGTGGCCACATTTTTCTCGTTAGAAATATCTGATTTTTGTCTCAAACGTGGATAGCGTGTTATTGGTGGGTTGTGTATCATGTTCTCAATTGGAAGATTGCAGGTCGATATACACAAACCCAAGAGCTCGAGTTTTTCAGACTTTCCAATAGCGACTTATCGAAGCCTATACCGCGCTATTGCCCACTTTACTAAAAATGGAAAGATCACGGCAACATCTTTATAGCGAGTTATCAAAGGGGATAGCGCGCTATAGACAATTTTCAATAAAAAGAAATGTTTTATTATACAACCCTATCAGCAGGCTATCAACACTGATAGGGCGCTAGTGCCTACTAAAAAGTTTTGCAAATTGCTTAATAGCCTTATTTTTTTAAAATTAATATTTTGACACTCAAGAACAATTCCATTGACTCAAAACATATTGATATAAGATTAAAAACTATTAAATAATTCAAAACTCATTGAAATTATGACTAAAACCTTCCGGAAAACATTTTTTTTTCAAAATGGAATACTATATCGAAGTGATTTTGAAGATTTTTCAATTTTCTGAGTTTTAGTGCTGAGATTGTTCGAAAAGTTACCCTACACACCAAAGATAAAACTATTGCATTAGACATGAGATATGTCTTCGTTCTTCGAGCTTGGTCTTTGTAAACTTCGATAGCTATTGGTTGATGTGTTGTTGATGATTAGTTCAAGCTCTTAAAAAAAAATACAGGTGTTGTTTTCTCTTACCGAGAACACTTCACATACTTACAGTTTAAAATAATAGATAGCCTATGGAAATCTCAGCACAAAAGGGATAAAATGAAGAACTTGCGTAATAATGAGGCTATCTTGAAGACAGTTTGCAATTTTGATTCAATTCGAAGGTTGTTTGGACAAATCGTGCGTGTTCTAACATGCAAAAATCGTGCGTGTTCTAACTTTGAAAATCAGAGAATGAGGGTTTTATAAAATTAGTAGTTGCAGGTTAAAGAGGAAGAGAGTACAAAATGATTTGAGTTCAAAACGTTGTTTAATCTAAAGTTGTTTTGGGCGTGCGAGACAATGAGAATTATCAAGGTGTTAGTAGAGAATATTTCAATTAAGATAACCAGGCACAACTGTGTAAGGTATAGAAAAGTCAAGCAAGGAGAAGTGGCCACATTTTTCACGTTAGAAATATCTGATTTCCGTCTCAAACGTGGATAGCGTGTTATTATTGGGTTGTGTATCATGTTCTCAATTGGAAGATAGCAGGTCGATATACACAAACCCGAGAGCTCGAGTTTTTCAGACTTTCCAATAGCGACTTGTCGAAGCCTATAGCGCGCTATTGCCCACTTTCGTAAAAATGTAAAAATCACGGCAACATCTTTATAGCGAGTTACCAAAGGGGATAACGCGCTATATATAATTTTCAAGAAAAACAAATGTTTTATTATACAACCCTATCCGCGGGCTATCAACACTGATAGGGCGCTAGTGCATACTAGAAATTTTTGCAAATTGCTGAATAGCCTTATTTTTGGAAAATTAATATTTTGACACTCAAGAACCATTCCTGTGACTCAAAACATATTGATAAAAGATTAAGAACTATTAAATAATTCAAAACTTAATGAAATTATGATTAAAACCTTCCGGAAAACATTTTTTTTCAAAATGGAATACTATATCGAAGTGATTTTGAAGGCATTTCAATTTTCTGAGTTTTAGTGCTTAGATTGATCGAGAAGTTACCCAACACACCAAAGATATAACTATTGCATTAGACATGGCATTTGTCTTCGTTCTTCGAGCTTGGTCTTTGTAGACTTCGATACCTATTGTTTGATGTGTTCTTGATGATTAGTTCAAGCTCTTACAAAAAAAAAATACAGGTTATGCTTTCTCTTACCGAGAAAGCTTCACAAACTTACAGTTTTAAACAATAGATAGCCTTTGGAAATCTCAGCACAAAAGGGATAAAATGAAGAACTTGCGAAATAATGAGGCTATCTTCAAGACAGTTTGCAATTTTGATTCAATTCGAAGGTTGTTTGGACAAATGTAAGAATAACGACTTTCTTCGATTTAAACACTCTTTGGAAAGCTTAGTCTAACATGCAAAAATTGTGCGTGTTCTATCTTTGAAAATCAGAGAATGAGGATTTTATAAATATAGTAGTTGAAGGTTAAAGAGGAAGAGAGTACAAAATGATGTGAATTCATAACGTTGTTTAATCTAAACATGTTTTTTGGGCGTGCGAGACAATGGGAATCATCAAGGTGTTAGAACAGAATATTTCAATTAAGATAACCAGGCAAAACTGCGTAAGGTATAGAAAAGTCGAGCAAGGAGAAGTGCCCACATTTTTCTCGTTAGAAATATCATATTTTTTTCTCAAACGTGGATAGCGTGTTATTGGGTTGTGTATCATGTTCTCTTTTGAAAGATAGCCGGTCGATATACACAAACCCGAGAGCTCGAGTTTTTCAGACTATCCGATAGCGAGTTATCAAGGCCTATAGCGTGCTATTGCACACTTTACTAAAAATGAAAAGATCACGGCAACATCTTTATAGCGAGCTATCAAAGGGGATAGAGCGCTATAGATAATTTTCAAGAAAAACAAATGTTTTATTGTACAACCCTATCAGCGGGCTATCAACACTGCTAGGGCGCTAGTGCCTACTGGAAAAATTTTGCAAATTGTTGAAAAGCCTAATTTTTGGAAAATTAATATTTTGACACTCAAGAACCATTCCATTGACTCAAAACATATTGATATAAGATTAAAAACGATTAAATAATTCAAAACTCATTGAAATTATGATTAAAACCTTCTGGAAAATATTTTTTTTCAAAATGGAATACTATATCGAAGTGATTTTAAAGACTTTTTCAATTTTCAAAGTTTTAGTGCTGAGATTGATCGAGAAGTTAACCTACACACCAAAGATAAAACTAATGCATTAGACATGAGATATGTCTTCGTTCTTCGAGCTTGATCTTTGTAGACTTCGATAGCTATTGTTTGATGTGTTGTTCATGATTAGTTCAAGCTCTTAGAAAAAAAAAATACAGGTGATGTATTCTCTTACCGAGAACACTTCACATACTTACAATTTAAAACAATAGATAGCCTCGGGAAATCTCACCACAAAAGGAATAAAATGAAGAACTTGAGAAATAATGAGGTTATCTTCAAGACATTTTGCAATTTTGATTCAGTTTGAAGGTTATTTGGACAAATGCAAGAATAACGACTTTCTTCGATTTAAACACTCTTTGGAAAGCTCAGTCTAACATGCAAAAATCGTGCGTGTTCTATCTTTGAAAATCAGAGAATGAGGGTTTTATAAAATTAGTAGTTGCATGTTAAAGAGGAAGAGAGTACAAAATGATTTGAATTCAAAACGTTGTTTAATCTAAACTTGTTTTGGGCGTGCGAGACAATGGGAATCATCAAGGTGTTAGAAGAGAATATTTCAATTAATATAACCAGGCAAAACTGCGTAAGGTATAGAAAAGTCGAGCAAGGAGAAGTGGCCACATTTTTCTCGTTAGAAATATCTGATTTTTTTCTCAAATGTGGATAGCGTGTTCTTGGGTTGTGTATCATGTTCTCTATTGAAAGATAGCCGGTCGATATACACAAACCCGAGAGCTCGAGTTTTTTAGACTTTCCGACAGCGAGTTATCAAGGCCTATAGCATGCTATTGCACACTTTACAAAAAATGAAAAGAACACGGCAACATCTTTATAGCGAGTTATCAAAAGGGATATAGCGCTATAGACAATTTTCAAGAAAAACAAATGTTTTATTATACAACCCTATCAGCGGGCTGTCAACACTGATAGGGCGCTAGTGCCTACTGGAAAATTTTTGCAAATTGCTGAATAGCCGTATTTTTGGAAAATTAATATTTTGACACTCAAGAACCATTCCATTGACTCAAAACATATTGATATAAGATTAAAAACTATTAAATAATAAAAAACTAATTGAAATTATGATTAAAACCTTTCAAAAACATTTTTTTCAAAATGGAATACTATATCGAAGTGATTTTAAAGACTTTTTAATTTTTAGAGTTTTAGTGCTGAGATTGATCGAGAAGTTACCCTACACACCAATGATAAAACTAATGCATTAGACATGAGATATGTCTTCGTTCTCCGAGCTTGATCTTTGTAGACTTCGATACCTATTGTTTGATGTGTTGTTGATGATTAGTTCAAGCTCTTAGAAAAAAAAATACAGGTCATGTTTTCTCTTATCGAGAACACTTCACAAACTTACAGTTTAAAACAATAGATAGCCTCTGGAAATCACAGCACAAAAGGAATAAAATTAAGAAATAGAGAAATAATGAGGTTATCTTCGAGACAGTTTGCAATTTTAATTCTGTTCGAAGGTTGTTTTGAAAAATATAAGAATAACGACTTTCTTCGAATTAAACACTCTTTGGAAAGCTCAGTCTAACATGCAAAAATCGTGCGTGTTCTATCTTTGAAAATCAGAGAATGAGGATTTTATAAAATTAGCTGTTGCAGGTTAAAGAGGAAGAGAGTACAAAATGATTTGAAATCAAAACGTTATTTAATCTAAAGTTGTTTTGGCCGTGCGCGACAATGGGAATCATCAAGGTGTTAGTAGAGAATATTTCAATTAAGATAACCAGGCAAAACTGTGTAAGGTATAGAAAAGTCGAGCAAGGAGAAGTGGCCACATTTTTCTCGTTAGAAATATCTGATTTTTGTCTCAAACGTGGATAGGGTGTTATTATTGGGTTGTGTATCATGCTCTCAATTGAAAGATAGCAGGTCAATATACACAAACCCGAGAGCTCGAGTTTTTCAGACTTTCTGATAGCGAGTTATCAAGGCCTATAGCATGCTATTGCACACTTTACTAAAAATGAAAAGATCACGGCAACATCTTTATAGCGAGTTATCAAAAGGGATATAGCGCTATAGACAATTTTCAAGAAAAACAAATGTTTTATTATACAACCCTATCAGCGGGCTGTCAACACTGATAGGGCGTTAGTGCCTACTGGAAAATTTTTGCAAATTGCTGAATAGCCTTATTTTTGGAAAATTAATATTTTGACACACAAGAACCATTCCATTGACTCAAAACATATTGATATAAGATTAAAAACTATTAAATAATAAAAAACTCATTGAAATTATGATTAAAACCTTTCAAAAACATTTTTTTCAAAATGGAATACTATATCGAAGTGATTTTAAAGACTTTTTAATTTTTAGAGTTTTAGTGCTGAGATTGATCGAGAAGTTACCCTACACACCAATGATAAAACTAATGCATTAGACATGAGATATGTCTTCGTTCTTCGAGCTTGATCTTTGTAGACTTCGATACCTATTGTTTGATGTGTTGTTGATGATTAGTTCAAGCTCTTAGAAAAAAAAATACAGGTCATGTTTTCTCTTATCGAGAACACTTCACATACTTACAGTTTAAAACAATAGATAGCCTCTGGAAATCTCAGCACAAAAGGAATAAAATTAAGAAATAGAGAAATAATGAGGTTATCTTCGAGACAGTTTGCAATTTTAATTCTGTTCGAAGGTTGTTTCGACAAATATAAGAATAACGACTTTCTTCGATTTAAACACTCTTTGGAAAGCTCAGTCTAACATGCAAAAATCGTGCGTGTTCTATCTTTGAAAATCAGAGAATGAGGCTTTTATAAAATTAGCTGTTGCAGGTTAAAAAGGAAGAGAGTACAAAATGATTTGAATTCAAAACGTTATTTAATCTAAAGTTGTTTTGGGCGTGCGCGACAATGGGAATCATCAAGTTGTTAGTAGAGAATATTTCAATTAAGATAACCAGGAAAAACTGTGTAAGGTATAGAAAAGTCGAGCAAGGAGAAGTGGCCACAGTTTTCCCGTTAGAAATATCTGATTTTTGTCTCAAACGTGGATAGCGTGTTATTATTGGGTTGTGTATCATGCTCTCAATTGAAAGATAGCAGGTCGATATACACAAACCCGAGAGCTCGAGTTTTTCAGACTTTCCGATAGCGACTTATTGAAGCCTATAGCGCGATATTGCCCACTTTACTAAAAATGAAAAGATCACGGCAACATCTTTATAGCGAGATATCAAAGGGGATAGCGCGCTATAGACAATTTTAAAGAAAAACCAATGTTGTATTATACAACCCTATCAGCGGGCTATCCACACTTATAGGGCGCTAATGCCAACTGGAAAATTTTTGTAAATTGCTAAATAGCCTTATTTTTGGAAAATATATATTTTGACACTCAAGAACCATTCCTTTGACTCAAAACATATTGATATAAGATTAAAAACTATTAAATAATTCAAAACTCATTGAAATTGTGATTAAAACATTCCGGAAAATATTTTTTTTCAAAATGGAATACTTTATCGAAGTGATTTTGAAGACTTTTCAATTTTCAGAGTTTTAGTGCTGAGATTGATCGAGAAGTTACCCAACACACCAAAGATAAAACTAATGCATTAGACATAAGATATGTCTTCGTTCTTCGAGCTTGATATTTGTAGACTTCGATACCTATTGTTTGATGTGTTGTTGATGATTAGTTCAAGCTCTTAGAAAAAAAAATACAGGTGATGTTTTCTCTTACCGGGAACACTTCACATACTTACAGTTTAAAACAATAGATAGCTTCTGGATATCTCAGCACAAAAGGGATAAAATGAAGAACTTGCGAAATAATGAGGCTATCTTCAAGACAGTTTGCAATTTTGATTTAATTCGAAGGTTGTTTGGACAAATGCAAGAATAACGACTTTCTTCGATTTAAACACTCTTTGGAAAGCTTAGTCTAACATGCAAAAATCGTGCGTGTTCTATCTTTGAAAATCAGAGAATGAGGATTTTATAAAAATAGTTGTTGCAGGTTAAAGAGGAAGAAAGTACAAATGATTTAAATTCAAAACGTTATTTAATCTAAAGTTGTTTTGGGCGTGCGAGACAATGGGAATCATCAAGGTGTTAGTAGAGAATATTTCAATTAAGATAACCTGGCAAAACTGTGTAAGGTATAGAAATGTCTAGCATGGAGAAGTGGCCTCATTTTTCTTGTTAGAAATATCTGTTTTTGTCTCAAACGTGGATAGCGTGTTATTATTGGGTTGTGTATCATGTTCTCAATTGAAAGATAGCAGGTCGATATACACAAACCCGAGAGCTCGAGTTTTTCAGACTTTCCGATAGTGACTTATTGAAGCCTATAGCGCGATATTGCACACTTTACTAAAAATGAAAAGATCACGGCAACATCTTTATAGCGAGTTGTCAAAGGGGATAGAGCGCTATAGACAATTTTCAAGAAAAACAAATGTTTTATTATACAACCCTATCAGCGGGCTATCAACACTGCTAAAGCGCTAGTGCGTACTGGAAATTTTTTGCAAATTGTTGAAAAGCCTTATTTTCGAAAAATTAATATTTTGACACTCAAGAACCATTTCATTGACTCAAAACATATTGATGTAAGATTAAAAACTATTAAATAACTCAAAACTCATTGAAATTATGATTAAAACCTTCCGAAAAACATTTTTTTTCAAAATGGAATACTATATCGAAGTAATTTTGAAGACTTTTCAATTTTCAGAGTTTTAGTGCTGAGATTGATCGAGAAGTTACCCAACACACCAAAGATAAAACTAATGCATTAGACATGAGATATGTCTTCGTTCTTCGAGCTTGATATTTGTAGACTTCGATACCTATTGTTTGATGTGTTGTTGATGATTAGTTCATGCTCTTAGAAAAAAAAATACAGGTCATGTTTTCTCTTACCGAGAACACTTCACATACTTACAGTTTAAAACAATAGATAGCCTCTGGATATCTCAGCACAAAAGGGATAAAATGAAGAACTTGCGAAATAATGAGGCTATCTTCAAGACAGTTTGCAATTTTGATTCAATTCGAAGGTTGTTTGGACAAATGCAAGAATAACGACTTTCTTCGATTTAAACACTCTTTGGAAAGCTCAGTCTAACATGCAAAAATCGTGCGTGTTCTATCTTTGAAAATCAGACAATGAGGATTTTATAAAAATAGTTGTTGCAGGTTAAAGAGGAAGAAAGTACAAATGATTTGAATTCAAAACGTTATTGAATCTAAAGTTGTTTTGGGCGTGCGAGACAATGGGAATCATCAAGGTGTTAGTAGAGAATATTTCAATTAAGATAACCTGGCAAAACTGTGTAAGGTATAGAAAAGTCTAGCATGGAGAAGTGGCCACAATTTTCTCGTTAGAAATATCTGATTTTTGTCTCAAACG
The DNA here is from genome assembly GCA_035771175.1 of Paratinospora sagittata. Taxonomy (NCBI): domain Eukaryota; kingdom Viridiplantae; phylum Streptophyta; class Magnoliopsida; order Ranunculales; family Menispermaceae; genus Paratinospora; species Paratinospora sagittata. The sequence continues at coordinate 41,216,166 of CM069594.1, forward strand.
GGGATAGCGTGTTATTATTGGGTTGTGTATCATGTTCTCAATTGAAAGATAGCAGGTCGATATACGCAAACCCGAGAGCTCGAGTTTTTTAGACTTTTTGATAGCGACTTATCGAAGCCTAAAGCGCGATATTGCCCACTTTACTAAAAATGAAAAGATCACAGCAACATCTTTATAGCGAGATATCAAAGGGGATAGCGCGCTATAGACAATTTTAAAGAAAAACAAATGTTGTATTATACAACCCTATCAGCGGGCTATCCCCACTTATAGGGCGCTAATGCAAACTGGGAAATTTTTGTAAATTGCTCAATAGCCTTATTTTTGGAAAAATAATATTTTGACACTCAAGAACCATTCCATTGACTCAAAACATATTGATATAAGATTAAAAACTATTAAATAATTCAAAACTCATTGAAATTATGATTAAAACCTTCCGGAAAACATTTTTTTCAAAATGGAATACTTTATCGAAGTGATTTTGAAGACTTTTCAATTTTCAGAGTTTTAGTGCTGAGATTGATCGAGAAGTTACCCAACACACCAAAGATAAAACTAATGCATTAGACATAAGATATGTCTTCGTTCTTCGAGCTTGATATTTGTAGACTTCGATACCTATTGTTTGATGTGTTGTTGATGATTAGTTCAAGCTCTTAGAAAAAAAAATACAGGTGATGTTTTCTCTTACCGGGAACACTTCACATACTTACAGTTTAAAACAATAGATAGCCTCTGGATATCTCAGCACAAAAGGGATAAAATGAAGAACTTGCGAAAGAATGAGGCTATCTTCAAGACAGTTTGCAATTTTGATTTAATTCGAAGGTTGTTTGGACAAATGCAAGAATAACGACTTTCTTCGATTTAAACACTCTTTGGAAAGCTTAGTCTAACATGCAAAAATCGTGCGTGTTCTATCTTTGAAAATCAGAGAATGAGGATTTTATAAAAATAGTTGTTGCAGGTTAAAGAGGAAGAAAGTACAAATGATTTAAATTCAAAACGTTATTTAATCTAAAGTTGTTTTGGGCGTGCGAGACAATGGGAATCATCAAGGTGTTAGTAGAGAATATTTCAATTAAGATAACCTGGCAAAACTGTGTAAGGTATAGAAAAGTCTAGCATGGAGAAGTGGCCTCATTTTTCTTGTTAGAAATATCTGTTTTTGTCTCAAACGTGGATAGCGTGTTATTATTGGGTTGTGTATCATGTTCTCAATTGAAAGATAGCAGGTCGATATACACAAACCCGAGAGCTCGAGTTTTTTCAGACTTTCCGATAGTGACTTATCGAAGCCTAAAGCGCGATATTGCCCACTTTACTAAAAATGAAAAGATCACGGCAACTTCTTTATAGCGAGATATCAATGGGGATAGCGCGCTATAGACAATTTTAAAGAAAAACAAATGTTGTATTATACAACCCTATCAGCGGGCTATCCCCACTTATAGGGCGCTAATGCCAACAGGGAAATTTTTGTAAATTGCTCAATAGCCTTATTTTTGGAAAAATAATATTTTGACACTCAAGAACCATTCCATTGACTCAAAACATATTGATATAAGATTAAAAACTATTAAATAATTCAAAACTCATTGAAATTATGATTAAAACCTTCCGGAAAACATTTTTTTCAAAATGGAATACTATATCGAAGTAATTTTGAAGACTTTTCAATTTTCAGAGTTTTAGTGCTTAGATTGATCGAGAAGTTACCCAACACACCAAAGATAAAACTAATGCATTAGACATGAGATATGTCTTCGTTCTTCGAGCTTGATCTTTGTAGACTTCGATACCTATTCTTTGACGTGTTGTTGATGATTAGTTCAAGCTCTTAGAAAAAAAAATACAGGTGACGTTTTCTATTACCGAGAACACTTCACATACTTACAGTTTAAAACAATAGATAGCCTCTGGAAATCTCAGCACAAAAGGAATAAAATGAAGAAGTTGAGAAATAATAAGGTTATCTTCGAGACAGTTTCCAATTTTAATTCTGTACGAAGGTTGTTTCGACAAATATAAGAATAACGACTTTCTTCGATTTAAACACTCTTTGAAAAGCTCAGTTTAACATGCAAAAATCGTGCGTGTTCTATCTTTGAAAATCAGAGAATGAGGGTTTTATAAATATAGTAGTTGAAGGTTAAAGAGGAAGAGAGTACAAAATGATTTGAATTCAAAACGTTGTTTAATCTAAACTTGTTTTTTGGGCGTGCGAGACAATGGGAATCATCAAGGTGTTAGAAGAGAATATTTCAATTAAGATAACCAGGCAAAACTGCGTAAGGTATAGAAAAGTCGAGCAACGAGAAGTGGCCACATTTTTCTCGTTAGAAATATCAGATTTTTTTCTCAAACGTGGATAGCGTATTATTGGGTTGTGTATCATGTTCTCTATTGAAAGATAGCTGGTCGATATACACAAACCCGAGAGCTCAACTTTTTCAGACTATCCGATAGCGAGTTATCAAGGCCTATAGCGTGCTATTGCACACTTTACTAAAAATGAAAAGATCACGGCAACATCTTTATAGCGAGTTATCAAAGGGGATAGAGCGCTATAGACAATTTTCAAGAAAAACAAATGTTTTATTATACAACCCTATCAGCGGGCTATCAACACTGCTAAAGCGCTAGTGCGTACTGGAAATTTTTTGCAAATTGTTGAAAAGCCTTATTTTCGGAAAATTAATATTTTGACACTCAAGAACCATTTCATTGACTCAAAACATATTGATGTAAGATTAAAAACTATTAAATAACTCAAAACTCATTGAAATTATGATTAAAACCTTCCGAAAAACATTTTTTTTCAAAATGGAATACTATATCGAAGTAATTTTGAAGACTTTTCAATTTTCAGAGTTTTAGTGCTGAGATTGATCGAGAAGTTACCCAACACACCAAAGATAAAACTAATGCATTAGACATGAGATATGTCTTCGTTCTTCGAGCTTGATATTTGTAGACTTCGATACCTATTGTTTGATGTGTTGTTGATGATTAGTTCATGCTCTTAGAAAAAAAAATACAGGTCATGTTTTCTCTTACCGAGAACACTTCACATACTTACAGTTTAAAACAATAGATAGCCTCTGGATATCTCAGCACAAAAGGGATAAAATGAAGAACTTGCGAAATAATGAGGCTATCTTCAAGACAGTTTGCAATTTTGATTCAATTCGAAGGTTGTTTGGACAAATGCAAGAATAACGACTTTCTTCGATTTAAACACTCTTTGGAAAGCTCAGTCTAACATGCAAAAATCGTGCGTGTTCTATCTTTGAAAATCAGACAATGAGGATTTTATAAAAACAGTTGTTGCAGGTTAAAGAGGAAGAAAGTACAAATGATTTGAATTCAAAACGTTATTTAATCTAAAGTTGTTTTGGGCGTACGAGACAATGGGAATCATCAAAGTGTTAGTAGAGAATATTTCAATTAAGATAACCTGGCAAAACTGTGTAAGGTATAGAAAAGTCGAGCATGGAGAAGTGGCCACATTTTTCTCGTTAGAAATATTTGATTTTTGTCTCAAACATGGATAGCGTGTTATTATTGGGTTGTGTATCATGTTCTCAATTGAAAGATAGCAGGTCGATATACGCAAACTCGAGAGCTCGAGTTTTTCAGACTTTTCGATAGCGACTTATCGAAGCCTAAAGCGCGATATTGCCCACTTTACTAAAAATGAAAAGATCACGGCAACTTCTTTATAGTGAGATATCAATGGGGATAGCGCGCTATAGACAATTTTAAAGAAAAACAAATGTTGTATTATACAACCCTATCAGCGGGCTATCCCCACTTATAGGGCGCTAATGCCAACAGGGAAATTTTTGTAAATTGCTCAATAGCCTTATTTTTGGAAAAATAATATTTTGACACTCAAGAACCATTCCATTGACTCAAAACATATTGATATAAGATTAAAAACTATTAAATAATTCAAAACTCATTGAAATTATGATTAAAACCTTCCGGAAAACATTTTTTTCAAAATGGAATACTATATCGAAGTAATTTTGAAGACTTTTCAATTTTCAGAGTTTTAGTGCTTAGATTGATCGAGAAGTTACCCAACACACCAAAGATAAAACTAATGCATTAGACATGAGATATGTCTTCGTTCTTCGAGCTTGATCTTTGTAGACTTCGATACCTATTCTTTGACGTGTTGTTGATGATTAGTTCAAGCTCTTAGAAAAAAAAATACAGGTGACGTTTTCTATTACCGAGAACACTTCACATACTTACAGTTTAAAACAATAGATAGCCTCTGGAAATCTCAGCACAAAAGGAATAAAATGAAGAAGTTGAGAAATAATAAGGTTATCTTCGAGACAGTTTCCAATTTTAATTCTGTACGAAGGTTGTTTCGACAAATATAAGAATAACGACTTTCTTCGATTTAAACACTCTTTGAAAAGCTCAGTTTAACATGCAAAAATCGTGCGTGTTCTATCTTTGAAAATCAGAGAATGAGGGTTTTATAAATATAGTAGTTGAAGGTTAAAGAGGAAGAGAGTACAAAATGATTTGAATTCAAAACGTTGTTTAATCTAAACTTGTTTTTTGGGCGTGCGAGACAATGGGAATCATCAAGGTGTTAGAAGAGAATATTTCAATTAAGATAACCAGGCAAAACTGTGTAAGGTATAGAAAAGTCGAGCAACGAGAAGTGGCCACATTTTTCTCGTTAGAAATATCAGATTTTTTTCTCAAACGTGGATAGCGTATTATTGGGTTGTGTATCATGTTCTCTATTGAAAGATAGCTGGTCGATATACACAAACCCGAGAGCTCAACTTTTTCAGACTATCCGATAGCGAGTTATCAAGGCCTATAGCGTGCTATTGCACACTTTACTAAAAATGAAAAGATCACGGCAACATCTTTATAGCGAGTTATCAAAGGGGATAGAGCGCTATAGACAATTTTCAAGAAAAACAAATGTTTTATTATACAACCCTATCAGCGGGCTATCAACACTGCTAAAGCGCTAGTGCGTACTGGAAATTTTTTGCAAATTGTTGAAAAGCCTTATTTTCGGAAAATTAATATTTTGACACTCAAGAACCATTTCATTGACTCAAAACATATTGATGTAAGATTAAAAACTATTAAATAACTCAAAACTCATTGAAATTATGATTAAAACCTTCCGAAAAACATTTTTTTTCAAAATGGAATACTATATCGAAGTAATTTTGAAGACTTTTCAATTTTCAGAGTTTTAGTGCTGAGATTGATCGAGAAGTTACCCAACACACCAAAGATAAAACTAATGCATTAGACATGAGATATGTCTTCGTTCTTCGAGCTTGATATTTGTAGACTTCGATACCTATTGTTTGATGTGTTGTTGATGATTAGTTCATGCTCTTAGAAAAAAAAATACAGGTCATGTTTTCTCTTACCGAGAACACTTCACATACTTACAGTTTAAAACAATAGATAGCCTCTGGATATCTCAGCACAAAAGGGATAAAATGAAGAACTTGCGAAATAATGAGGCTATCTTCAAGACAGTTTGCAATTTTGATTCAATTCGAAGGTTGTTTGGACAAATGCAAGAATAACAACTTTCTTCGATTTAAACACTCTTTGGAAAGCTCAGTCTAACATGCAAAAATCGTGCGTATTCTATCTTTGAAAATCAGACAATGAGGATATTATAAAAATAGTTGTTGCAGGTTAAAGAGGAAGAAAGTACAAATGATTTGAATTCAAAACGTTATTTAATCTAAAGTTGTTTTGGGCGTACGAGACAATGGGAATCATCAAAGTGTTAGTAGAGAATATTTCAATTAAGATAGCCTGGCAAAACTGTGTAAGGTATAGAAAAGTCGAGCATGGAGAAGTGGCCACATTTTTCTCGTTAGAAATATTTGATTTTTGTCTCAAACGTGGATAGCGTGTTATTATTGGGTTGTGTATCATGTTCTCAATTGAAAGATAGCAGGTCGATATACGCAAACCCGAGAGCTCGAGTTTTTCAGACTTTTCGATAGCGACTTATCGAAGCCTAAAGCGCGATATTGCCCACTTTACTAAAAATGAAAAGATCACGGCAACTTCTTTATAGCGAGATATCAAAGGGGATAGCGCGCTATAGACAATTTTAAAGAAAAACAAATGTTGTATTATACAACCCTATCAGCGGGCTATCCCCACTTATAGGGCGCTAATGCCAACTGGGAAATTTTTGTAAATTGCTCAATAGCCTTATTTTTGGAAAAATAATATTTTGACACTCAAGAACCATTCCATTGACTCAAAACATATTGATATAAGATTAAAAACTATTAAATAATTCAAAACTCATTGAAATTATGATTAAAACCTTCCGGAAAACATTTTTTTCAAAATGGAATACTATATCGAAGTAATTTTGAAGACTTTCCAATTTTCAGAGTTTTAGTGCTTAGATTGATCGAGAAGTTACCCAACACACCAAAGATAAAACTAATGCATTAGACATGACATATGTCTTCGTTCTTCGAGCTTGATCTTTGTAGACTTCGATACCTATTCTTTGACGTGTTGTTGATGATTAGTTCAAGCCCTTAGAAAAAAAAAATACAGGTGACGTTTTCTATTACCGAGAACACTTCACATACTTACAGTTTAAAACAATAGATAGCCTCTGGAAATCTCAGCACAAAAGGAATAAAATGAAGAAGTTGAGAAATAATGAGGTTGTCTTCGAGACAGTTTGCAATTTTAATTCTGTACGAAGGTTGTTTCGACAAATATAAGAATAACGACTTTCTTCGATTTAAACACTCTTTGGAAAGCTCAGTTTAACATGCAAAAATCGTGTGTGTTCTATCTTTGAAAATCAGAGAATGAGGGTTTTATAAATATAGTAGTTGAAGGTTAAAGAGGAAGAGAGTACAAAATGATTTGAATTCAAAACGTTGTTTAATCTAAACTTGTTTTTTGGGCGTGTGAGACAATGGGAATCATCAAGGTGTTAGAAGAGAATATTTCAATTAAGATAACCAGGCAAAACTGCGTAAGGTATAGAAAAGTCGAGCAAGGAGAAGTGGCCACATTTTTCTCGTTAGAAATATCAGATTTTTTTCTCAAACGTGGATAGCGTATTATTGGGTTGTGTATCATGTTCTCTATTGAAAGATAGCTGGTCGATATACACAAACCCGAGAGCTCAACTTTTTTAGACTATCCGATAGCGAGTTATCAAGGCCTATAGCGTGCTATTGCACACTTTACTAAAAATGAAAAGATCACGGCAACATCTTTATAGCGAGTTATCAAAGGGGATAGAGCGCTATAGACAATTTTCAAGAAAAACAAATGTTTTATTATGCAACCCTATCAGCGGGCTATCAACACTGCTAAAGCGCTAGTGCGTACTGGAAATTTTTTGCAAATTGTTGAAAAGCTTTATTTTCGGAAAATTAATATTTTGACACTCAAGAACCATTTCATTGACTCAAAACATATTGATGTAAGATTAAAAACTATTAAATAACTCAAAACTCATTGAAATTATGATTAAAACCTTCCGAAAAACATTTTTTTTCAAAATGGAATACTATATCGAAGTAATTTTGAAGACTTTTCAATTTTCAGAGTTTTAGTGCTGAGATTGATCGAGAAGTTACCCAACACACCAAAGATAAAACTAATGCATTAGACATGAGATATGTCTTCGTTCTTCGAGCTTGATATTTGTAGACTTCGATACCTATTGTTTGATGTGTTGTTGATGATTAGTTCATGCTCTTAGAAAAAAAAATACAGGTCATGTTTTCTCTTACCGAGAACACTTCACATACTTACAGTTTAAAACAATAGATAGCCTGTGGATATCTCAGCACAAAAGGGATAAAATGAAGAACTTGCGAAATAATGAGGCTATCTTCAAGACAGTTTGCAATTTTGATTCAATTCGAAGGTTGTTTGGACAAATGCAAGAATAACGACTTTCTTCGATTTAAACACTCTTTGGAAAGCTCAGTCTAACATGCAAAAATCGTGCGTGTTCTATCTTTGAAAATCAGAGAATGAGGATTTTATAAAAATAGTTGTTGCAGGTTAAAGAGGAAGAAAGTACAAATGATTTGAATTCAAAACGTTATTGAATCTAAAGTTGTTTTGGGCGTGCGAGACAATGGGAATCATCAAGGTGTTAGTAGAGAATATTTCAATTAAGATAACCTGGCAAAACTGCGTAAGGTATAGAAAAGTCGAGCAAGGAGAAGTGGCCACATTTTTCTCGTTAGAAATATGAGATATTTGTCTCAAACGTGGCTAGCGTGTTATTGGGTTGTGTATCATGTTCTCTATTGAAAGATAGCCGGTCGAGCTCGAGTTTTTCAGACTTTTCGATAGCGAGTTATCGAGGCCTATAGTGCGCTATTGCCCACTTTACTAAAAATGGAAAGATCACGGCAACATCTTTATAGCGAGTTATCAAAGAGGATAGCGCGCTATAGACAATTTTCAAGAAAAATAAATGTTTTATTATACGACCCTATCAGCGGGCTATCAACACTGATAGGGCGCTAGTGCCTACTGGAAAATTTTTGTAAATTGCTGAATAGCCTTATTTTTGGAAAATTAATATTTTGACACTCAAGAACCAGTCCATTGACTCAAAACATATTGATATAAGATTAAAAACTATTAAATATTTAAAAACTCATTGAAATTATGATTAAAACCTGCTGGAAAATATTTTTTTTCAGAATGGAATACTATATCGAAGTGATTTTAAAGACTTTTTCAATTTTCAGAGTTTTAGTGTTGAGATTGATCGAGAAGTTAACCTATACACCAAAGATAAAACTAATGCATTAGACATGAGATATGTCTTCGTTCTTCGAGCTTGATCTTTGTAGACTTCGATAGCTATTGTTTGATGTGTTGTTGATGATTAGTTCAAGCTCTTAGAAAAAAAAAATACAGGTGATGTTTTCTCTTACCGAGAACACTTCACATACTTACAGTTTAAAACAATAGATAGCCTCGGGAAGTCTCACCACAAAAGGAATAAAATGAAGAACTTGAGAAATAATGAGGTTATCTTCAAGACAATTTGCAATTTTGATTCAGTTCGAAGGTTATTTGGACAAATGCAAGAATAAGGACTTTCTTCGATTTAAACACTCTTTGGAAAGCTCAGTCTAACATGCAACAATCGTGCGTGTTCTATCTTTGAAAATCAGAGAATGAGGGTTTTATAAAATTAGTAGTTGCAGGTTAAAGGGGAAGAGAGTACAAAATGATTTGAATTCAAAACGTTGTTTAGTCTAAACTTGTTTTGGGCGTGCGAGACAATGGGAATCGTCAAGGTGTTAGAAGAGAATATTTCAATTAATATAACCCGGCAAAACTGCGTAAGGTATAGAAAAGTCGAGCAAGGAGAAGTGGCCACATTTTTCTCGTTAGAAATATCAGATTTTTTTCTCAAATGTGGATAGCGTGTTATTGGGTTGTGTATCATGTTCTCTATTGAAAGATAGCCGGTCGATATACACAAACCCGAGAGCTCGAGTTTTTCAGACTTTCCGACAGCGAGTTATCAAGGCCTATAGCATGCTATTGGACACTTTACTAAAAATGAAAAAATCACGACAACATCTTTATAGCGAGTTATCAAAAGGGATATAGCGTTATAGACAATTTTCAAGAAAAACAAATGTTTTATTATACAACCCTATCAGCGGGCTGTCAACACTGATAGGGCGCTAGTGCCTACTGGAAAATTTTTGCAAATTGCTGAATAGCCTTATTTTTGGAAAATTATTATTTTGACACTCAAGAACCATTCCATTGACTCAAAACATATTGATATAAGATTAAAAACTATTAAATAATAAAAAACTCATTGAATTTATGATTAAAACCTTTCAAAAACATTTTTTTTCAAAATGGAATACTATATCGAAGTGATTTTGAAGACTTTTCAATTTTCAGAGTTTTAGTGCTGAGTATGATCGAGAAGTTACCCTACACACCAATGATAAACCTATTGCATTAGACATGAGATATGTCTTCGTTCTTCGAGCTTGATCTTTGTAGACTTCGATACCTATTGTTTGATGTGTTGTTGATGATTAGTTCAAGCTCTTAGAAAAAAAAATACAGGTGATGTTTTCTCTTATCGAGAACACTTCACATACTTACAGTTTAAAACAATAGATAGCCTCTGGAAATCTCAGCACAAAAGGAATAAAATTAAGAACTAGAGAAATAATGAGGTTATCTTTGAGACAGTTTGCAATTTTAATTCTGTTCGAAGGTTGTTTCGACAAATATAAGAATAACGACTTTCTTCGATTTAAACACTCTTTGGAAAGCTCAGTCTAACATGCAAAAATCGTGCGTGTTCTATCTTTGAAAATCAGAGAATGAGGGTTTTATAAAATTAGTAGTTGCAGGTTAAAGAGGAAGAGAGTACAAAATGATTTGAATTCAAAACGTTGTTTAATCTAAAGTTGTTTTGGGCGTGCGAGACAATGGGAATCATCAAGGTGTTAGAAGAGAATATTTCAATTAAGATAACCAGGCAAAACTGCGTAAGGTATAGAAAATTTGAGCAAGGAAAAGTGGCCACATTTTTCTCATTAGAAATATCAGATTTTTTTCTCAAACGTGGATAGCGTGTTATTGGGTTGTGTATCATGTTCTCTATTGAAAGATAGCCGGTCGATATACACAAACCTTAGAGCTCGAGTTTTTCAGACTATCGAATAGCGAGTTATCAAGGCCTATAGCGTGCTATTGCACACTTTACTAAAAATGAAAAGATCACGGCAACATCTTTATAGCGAGTTATCAAAGGGGATAGAGCACTATAGACAATTTTCAAGAAAAACAAATGTTTTATTATACAACCCTATCAGCGGGCTATCAACACTGATTGGGCGCTAGTGCCTACTAGAAAATTTTTGCAAATTGTTGAAAAGCCTTATTTTTGGAAAATTAATATTTTGACACTCAAGAACCATTTCATTGACTCAAAACATATTGATATAAGATTAAAAAGTATTAAATAACTCAAAACTCATTGAAATTATGATTAAAACCTTCTGAAAAACATTTTTTTTCAAAATGGAATACTAAATCGAAGTAATTTTGAAGACTTTTCAATTTTCAGAGTTTTAGTGCTGAGATTGATCGAGAAGTTACCCTATACACCAAAGATAAAACTAATGCACTAGACATGAGATATGTCTTCGTTCTTCGAGTTTGATCATTGTAGACTTCGATACTTATTGTTTGATGTGTTGTTGATGATTAGTTCAAGCTCTTAAAAAAAATACAGGTGATGTTTTCTCTTATCGAGAATACTTCACATACTTACAGTTTAAAACAATAGATAGCCTCTGGAAATCTCAGCACAAAAGAAATAAAATGAAGAACTTGAGAAATAATGAGGTTATCTTCAAGACAATTTGCAATTTTGATTCAGTTCGAAGGTTATTTGGACAAATGCAAGAATAAGGACTTTCTTCGATTTAAACACTCTTTGGAAAGCTCAGTCTAACATGCAAAAATCGTGCGTGTTCTATCTTTGAAAATCAGAGAATGAGGGTTTTATAAAATTAGTAGTTGCAGGTTAAAGAGGAAGAGAGTACAAAATGATTTGAATTCAAAACGTTGTTTAATCTAAACTTGTTTTGGACGTGCGAGACAATGCGAATCGTCAAGGTGTTAGAAGAGAATATTTCAATTAATATAACCAGGCAAAACTGCGTAAGGTATAGAAAAGTCGAGCAAGGAGAAGTGGCCACATTTTTCTCGTTAGAAATATCTGATTTTTTTCTCAAATGTGGATAGCGTGTTATTGGGTTGTGTATCATGTTCTCTATTGAAAGATAGCCGGTCGATATACACAAACCCGAGAGCTCGAGTTTTTCAGACTTTCCGACAGCGAGTTATCAAGGCCTATAGCATGCTATTGCACACTTTACTAAAAATGAAAAGATCACGGCAACATTTTTATAGCGCTATAGACAATTTTCAAGAAAAACAAATGTTTTATTATACAACCCTATCAGCGGTCTGTCAACACTGATAGGGCGCTAGTGCCAACTGGAAAATTTTTGTAAATTGCTAAATAGCCTTATTTTTGGAAAATTAATATTTTGACACTCAAGAACCATTTCATTGACTCAAAACATATTGATATAAGATTAAAAACTATTAAATAATAAAAGACTCATTGAAATTATGATTAAAACCTTTCGAAAACATTTATTTCAAAAGGAAATACTATATCGAAGTGATTTTGAAGGCTTTTCAAGTTTCAGAGTTTTAGAGCTTAGATTGATCAAGAAGTTACCCAACACACCAAAGATAAAACTAATGCATTAGACATGAGATATGTCTTCGTTCTTCGAGCTTGATCTTTGTAGACTTCGATAGCTATTGTTTGATGTGTTGTTGATGATTAGTTCAAGCTCTTAGAAAAAAAAATACAGGTGTTGTTTTCTCTTATCGAGAACACTTCACATACTTACAGTTTAAAACAATAGATAGCCTCTGGAAATCTCAGCACAAAAGGAATAAAATGAAGAACTCGAGAAATAATGAGGTTATCTTCAAGACAGTTTGCAATTTTGATTCCATTCGAAGGTTGTTTCGACAAATGCAACAATAACGACTTTCTTCCATTTAAACACTCTTTGGAAAGCTCAGTCTAACATGCAAAAATCGTGCGTGTTCTATCTTTGAAAATGAGAGAATGAGAGTTTTATAAAATTAGTAGTTGCAGGTTAAAGAGGAAAAGAGTACAAAATGATTTGAATTTAAAACGTTGTTTAATCAAAAATTGTTTTGGGCGTGCAAGGCAATGGGAATCATCAAGGTTTTAGTACAGAATATTTCTATTAAGATAACCAGGCAAAACTGTGTAAGGTATAGAAAAGTCAAGCAAGGAGAAGTGGCCACATTTTTCTCGTTAGAAATATCTGATTTTTGTCTCTAACGTGGATAGCGTGTTATTATTGGGTTGTGTATCATGTTCTCTATTGAAAGATAGCTGGTCGATATACACAAGCCCGAGAGCTCGCGTTTTTCAGACTTTTCGATAGCGAGTTATCGAGGCCTATAGCGCGCTATTGCCCACTTTACTAAAAATGGCAAGATCGCGGCAACATCTTTATAGCGAGTTATCAAAGGGGATAGCTCGCTATAGACAATTTTCAAGAAAACCAAATGTTTTATTATACAACATTATCAGCGGGCTATCAACACTGATAGGGCGCTAGTGCCAACAGGAAAATTTTTGTAAATTGCTAAATAGCCTTATTTTTGGAAAATTAATATTTTGACACTCAAGAACCATTTCATTGACTCAAAACATATTGATATAAGATTAAAAACTATTAAATAATAAAAGACTCATTGAAATTATGATTAAAACCTTTCGAAAACATTTATTTCAAAACGAAATACTATATCGAAGTGATTTTGAAGGCTTTTCAAGTTTCAGAGTTTTAGAGCTTAGATTGATCAAGAAGTTACCCAACACACCAAAGATAAAACTAATGCATTAGACATGAGATATGTCTTCGTTCTTCGAGCTTGATCTTTGTAGACTTCGATAGCTATTGTTTGATGTGTTGTTGATGATTAGTTCAAGCTCTTAGAAAAAAAAAATACAGGTGTTGTTTTCTCTTACTGAGAACACTTCACATACTTACAGTTTAAAACAATAGATCGCCGCTAGAAATCTCAGCAAAGAAGGGATAAAATGAAGAACTTGCGAAATAATGAGGTTATCTTCAAAACAGATTGCAATTTTGATTTAGTTCGAAGGTTGTTTGGACAAATGCAAGAATAACGACTTTGTTCGATGTAAACACTCTTTGGAAAGCGTGTTCTAACTTTGAAAATCAGAGAATGAGGGTTTTATAGATTTAGTAGTTGCAGGTTATAGAAGAAGAGAGTACAAAATAATTTGAATTCAAAACGTTGTTTAATCTAAAGTTCTTTTGGGCGTGCGAGACAATGGGAATCATCAAGTTGTTAGTATAAAATATTTCAATTAAGATACCCAGGCAAAAATGTGTAAGGTGTAGAAAAGTCGAGCAAGGAGAAGTGGCCACATTTTTCTCGTTAGAAATATCTGAGTTTTGTCTCAAACGTGGATAGCGTATGATTGGATTGTGTATCATGTTCTCTATTGAAAGATAGCTGGTCGATATACACAAACTCGAGAGCTCGAGTTTTTCCGACTTTCTGATAGCGAGTTATCAAGGCCTATAGAGCGCTATTGTTCCCTTTACTAAAAATGAAAAGATCACTTCAACATCTTTATAGCGAGTTATCAAAGGGGATAGCGCTATAGACAATTTTCAAGAAAAACCAATGTTTTATTATACAACCCTATCAGCGGGCTATCAACACTGATAGGGCTCTAGTGCCTACTGAAAATTTTTTGCAAATTCCTGAATAGCCTTATTTTTGGAAAATTAATATTTTGACACTCAAGAACCATTCCATTGACTCAAAACATATTGATATAAGATTAAAAACTATTAAATAATTCAAAACTCATTGAAATTATGATTAAAACCTTCCGGAAAACATTTTTTTCAAAATGGAATACTATATCGTAGTGATTTTGAAGACTTTTCAATTATCAGAGTTTTAGTGCTGAGATTGATAGAGAACTTACCCTACACACCAAAGATAAAACTAATGCATTAGACATGAGATATGTTTTCGTTCTTCGAGCTTGATCTTTGTAGACGTCGATACCTATTGTTTGATGTGTTGCTGATGATTAGTTTAAGCTCTTAGGAAAAAAAAATACAGGTGATGTTTTCTCTTGCCGAGAACACTTGACATACTTACAGTTTAAAACAATAGATAGCCTCTGGAAATCTCAGCACAAAAGGAATAAAATGAAGATCTTGAGAAATATTGAGGTTATCTTCGAGACAGTTTGCAATTTTAATTCTGTTCGAAGGTTGTTTCGACAAATGCAAAAATAATGACTTTCTTCGATTTAAACACTCTTTGGAAAGCTCAGTCAAACATGCAAAAATCGTGCGTGTTCTATCTTTGAAAATCAGAGAATGAGGGTTTTATAAAATTTGTAGTTGCAGGTTAAAGAGGAAGAGAGTAAAAAATGATTTGAATACAAAACGTTGTTTAATCTAAACTTGTTTTGGGTGTGCGAGACAATGGGAATCATCAAGGTGTTAGAAGAGAATATTTCAATTAAGATAACCAGGCAAAACTGCGTAAGGTATAGAAAACTCGAGCAAGGAGAAGTGGCCACATTTTTCTCGTTAGAAATATCAGATTTTTTTCTCAAACGTGGATAGCGGGTTATTGGGTTGTGTATCATGTTCTCTATAGATAGATAGCCGGTCGATATACACAAACCCGAGAGCTCGAGTTTTTCAGACTATCCCATAGTGAGTTATCAAGGCCTATAGCGTGCTATTGCACACTTTACGAAAAATGAAAAGATCACGGCAACATTTTTATAGCGAGTTTTCAAAGGAGATTGAGCGCTATAGACAATTTTCAATAAAAACAAATGTTTTCTTATACCACCCTATCTGTGGGCAATCAACACTGATAGGGCGCTAGTGCCTACTGGAAAATTTTTACAAATTGTTGAATAGCCTTATTTTTCGAAAATTAATATTTTGACACTCAAGAACCATTCCATTGACTCAAAACATATTGATATAAGATTACAAGCTATTAAATAATTCAAAACTCATTGAAATTATGATTAAAACCTTCCGAAAAACATTTTTTTCAAAATGGAATACTATATCGAAGTGATTTTGAAGACTTTTCAATTTTCAGAGTTTTAGTGCTGAGATTGATCGAGAAGTTACCCTACACACCAAAGATAAAATTAATGCATTAGACATGAGATATGTCTTCGTTCTTCGAGTTTGATCTTTGTAGACTTCGATACTTATTGTTTGATGTGTTGTTGATGATTAGTTCTAGCTCTTAGAAAAAAAAAATACAGGTGATGTTTTCTCTTACCGAGAACACTTCACATACTTACAGTTTAAAACAATAGATAGCCTCGGGAAATCTCACCACAAAAGGAATAAAATGAAGAACTTGAGAAATAATGAGGTTATCTTCAAGACAGTTTGCAATTTTGATTCAGTTCGAAGGTTGTTTGGACAAATGCAAGAATAACGACTTTCTTCGATTTAAACACTCTTTGGAAAGCTTAGTCTAACATGCAAAAATCGTGCGTGTTCTATCTTTGAAAATCAGAGAATGAGGGTTTTATAAAATTAGTAGTTGCAGGTTAAAGAGGAAGAGAGTACAAAATGATTTGAATTCAAAACATTGTTTAATCTAAAGTTGTTTTGGGCGTGCGAGACAATGGGAATCATCATGGTGTTAGAAGAGAATATTTCAATTAAGATAACCAGGCAAAACTGCGTAAGGTTTAGAAAAGTCGAGCAAGGAGAAGTGGCCACATTTTTCTCGTTAGAAATATCTGATTTTTTTCTCAAATGTGGATAGCGTGTTATTGGGTTGTGTATCATGTTCTCTATTGAAAGATAGCCGGTCGATATACACAAACCCGAGAACTCCACTTTTTCAGACTTTCCGATAGCGAGTTATCAAGGCCTATAGCGTGCTATTGCACACTTTACTAAAAATGAAAACATCATGGCAACATCTTTATAGCGAGTTATCAAAAGGGATAGCACGCTATAGACAATTTTCAAGAAAAACAAATGTTTTATTATACAACCCTATCAGCGGGCTGTCAACACTGATAGGGCGCTAGTGCCTACTGGAAAATTTTTGCAAATTGCTGAATAGCCTTATTTTTGGAAAATTAATATTTTGACACTCAAGAACCATTCCATTGACTCAAAACATATTGATATAAGATTAAAAACTATTAAATAATAAAAAACTCGTTGAAATTATGATTAAAACCTTTCAAAAACATTTTTTTCAAAATGGAATACTATATCGAAGTGATTTTGAAGACTTTTTAATTTTCAGAGTTTTAGTGCTGAGATTGATCGAGAAGTTACCCGACACACCAAAGATAAAACTATTGCATTAGACATGAGATATGTCTTCGTTCTTCGAGCTTGATCTTTGTAACCTTCGATAGCTATTGTTTGATGCGTTGTTGATGATTAGTTCAAGCTCTTAGAAAAAAAAATACAGGTGTTGTTTTCTCTTACCGAGAACACTTCACAAACTTACAGTTTAAAACAATAGATAGCCGCAACAAATCTCTGCACAGAAGGGATAAAATGAAGAACTTACGAAATAAAGAGGTTATCTCCAAAACAGATTGCAATTTTGATTTAGTTCGAAGGTTGTTTGGACAAATGCAAGAGTAACGACTTTCTTCGATTTAAACACTCTTTGGAAAGCTCAGTCTAACATGCAAAAATCGTGCATGTTCTATCTTTGAAAATCAGAGAATGAGGGTTTTATAAAATTAGTAGTTGCAGGTTAAAGAGGAAGAGAGTACAAAATGATTTGAATTCAAAGCGTTGTTTAATGTAAAGTTGTTTTTGGATTTCGAGACAATGAAAATCATCAAGGTGTTAGTATAGAATATTTCAATTAAGATACCTAGGCAAAATTGTGTAAGGAATAGAAAAGTCGAGCAAGGAGAAGTGGCCACATTTTTCTCGTTAGAAATATCTGATTTTTGTCTCAAACGTGGATAGCGTATTATTGGGTTGTGTCTCATGTTCTCTATTGAAAGATAGCAGGTCGATATACACAAACTCGAGAGCTCGAGTTTTTCAGACTTTCTGATAGTGAGTTATCAAGGCCTATAGAGCGCTATTGCCCAGTTTAGTAAAAATGAAAAGACCACTTCAACATCTTTATAGCGAGTTATCAAAAGGGATAGCGCGCTATAGACGATTTTCAAGAAAAACAAATGTTTTATTATACAACCCTATCAGCGGGCTATCAACACTGATAGGGCGCTAGTGCCTACTGGAAAATTTTTGCAAATCCCTGAATAGCCTTATTTTTGGAAAATTAATATTTTGACACTCAAGAACCATTTCATTGACTCAAAACATATTGATATAAGATTAAAAACTATTAAATGATAAAAAACTCATTGAAATTATGATTAAAACCTTTAAAAAAACATTTTTTTCAAAATGGAATACTATATCGAAGTGATTTTGAAGACTTTTCAATTTTCTGAGTTTTAGTGCCGAGATTGATCGAGAAGTTACCCTACACACCAAAGATAAAACTAATGCATTAGACATGAGATATGTCTTTGTTTTCGAGCTTGATCTTTGTAGACTTCGATACCTATTGTTTGATGTGATGTTGATGATTAGTTCAAGCTCTTAGAAAAAAAAATACAGGTGATGTTTTCTCTTACCGAGAACACTTCACATACTTACAGTTTAAAACAATAGATAGCCTCTGGAAATCTCAGCACAAAAGGAATAAAATGAAGAACTTGAGAAATAATGAGGTTATCTTCAAGACAGTTTGCAATTTTGATTCAGTTCGAAGGTTGTTTGGACAAATGCAAGAATAACGACTTTCTTCGATTTAAACACTCTTTGGAAAGCTCAGTCTAACTTGCAAAAATCGTGCGTGTTCGATCTTTGAAAATCAGAGAATGAGGGTTTTATAAAATTAGTAGTTACAGGTTAAAGAGGAAGAGAGTACCAAATGATTTGAATTCAAAACGTTGTTTAATCTAAAATTGTTTTGGGCGTGCAAGGCAATGGGAATCATCAAGGTTTTAGTACAAAATATTTCAATTTAGATAACCAGGCAAAACTGTATAAGGTATAGAAAAGTCGAGCAAGGAGAAGTGGCCACATTTTTCTCGTTAGAAATATCTGATTTTTGTCTCTAACGTGGATAGCGTGTTATTTTTGGGTTGTGTATCATGTTCTCTATTGAAAGATAGCTGGTCGATATACACAAGCCCGAGAGCTCGCGTTTTTCAGACTTTTCAATAGCGAGTTATCGAGGCCTATAGCACGCTATTGCCCACTTTACTAAAAATGGCAAGATCACGGCAACATCTTTATAGCGAGTTATCAAAGGGGATAGCTCGCTATAGACAATTTTGAAGAAAACCAAATGTTTTATTATACAACATTATCAGCGGGCTATCAACACTGATAGGGCGCTAGTGCCAACTGGAAAATTTTTGTAAATTGCTAAATAGCCTTATTTTTGGAAAATTAATATTTTGACACTCAAGAACCATTTCATTGACTCAAAACATATTGATATAAGATTAAAAACTATTAAATAATAAAAGACTCATTGAAATTATGATTAAAACCTTTCGAAAACATTTATTTCAAAACGAAATACTATATCGAAGTGATTTTGAAGGCTTTTCAAGTTTCAGAGTTTTAGAGCTTAGATTGATCAAGAAGTTACCAAACACACCAAAGATAAAACTAATGCATTAGACATGAGATATGTCTTCGTTCTTCGAGCTTGATCTTTGTAGACTTCGATAGCTATTGTTTGATGTGTTGTTGATGATTAGTTCAAGCTCTTAGAAAAAAAAATACAGGTGTTGTTTTCTCTTACTGAGAACACTTCACATACTTACAGTTTAAAACAATAGATCGCCGCTAGAAATCTCAGCAAAGAAGGGGTAAAATGAAGAACTTGCGAAATAATGAGGTTATCTTCAAAATAGATTGCAATTTTGATTTAGTTCGAAGGTTGTTTGGACAAATGCAAGAATAACGACTTTCTTCGATGTAAACACTCTTTGTAAAGCGTGTTCTAACTTTGAAAATCAGAGAATGAGGGTTTTATAGATTTAGTAGTTGCAGGTTATAGAAGAAGAGAGTACAAAATAATTTGAATTCAAAACGTTGTTTAATCTAAAGTTCTTTTGGGCGTGCGAGACAATGGGAATCATCAAGGTGTTAGTATAAAATATTTCAATTAAGATACCCAGGCAAAAATGTGTAAGGTGTAGAAAAGTCGAGCAAGGAGAAGTGGCCACATTTTTCTCGTTAGAAATATCTGAGTTTTGTCTCAAACGTGGATAGCGTATTATTGGATTGTGTATCATGTTCTCTATTGAAAGATAGCTGGTCGATATACACAAACTCGAGAGCTCGAGTTTTTTCGACTTTCTGATAGCGAGTTATCAAGGCCTATAGAGCGCTTTTGTTCCCTTTACTAAAAATGAAAAGATCACTTCAACATCTTTATAGCGAGTTATCAAAGGGGATAGCGCTATAGACAATTTTCAAGAAAAACCAATGTTTTATTATACAATCCTATCAGCGGGCTATCAACACTGATAGGGCTCTAGTGCCTACTGAAAATTTTTTGCAAATTCCTGAATAGCCTTATTTTTGGAAAATTAATATTTTGACACTCAAGAACCATTCCATTGACTCAAAACATATTGATATAAGATTAAAAACTATTAAATAATTCAAAACTCATTGAAATTATGATTAAAACCTTCCGGAAAACATTTTTTTCAAAATGGAATACTATATCGTAGTGATTTTGAAGACTTTTCAATTATCAGAGTTTTAGTGCTGAGATTGATCGAGAACTTACCCTACACACCAAAGATAAAACTAATGCATTAGACATGAGATATGTTTTCGTTCTTCGAGCTTGATCTTTGTAGACGTCGATACCTATTGTTTGATGTGTTGTTGATGATTAGTTCAAGCTCTTAGAAAAAAAAAATACAGGTGATGTTTTCTCTTGCCGAGAACACTTGACATACTTACAGTTTAAAACAATAGATAGCCTCTGGAAATCTCAGCACAAAAGGAATAAAATGAAGAAGTTGAGAAATAATGAGGTTATCTTCGAGACAGTTTCCAATTTTAATTCTGTACGAAGGTTGTTTCGACAAATATAAGAATAACGACTTTCTTCGATTTAAACACTCTTCGAAAAGCTCAGTTTAACATGCAAAAATCGTGCGTGTTCTATCTTTGAAAATCAGAGAATGAGGGTTTTATAAATATAGTAGTTGAAGGTTAAAGAGGAAGAGAGTACAAAATGATTTGAATACAAAACGTTGTTTAATCTAAACTTGTTTTGGGTGTGCGAGACAATGGGAATCATCAAGGTGTTAGAAGAGAATATTTCAATTAAGATAACCAGGCAAAACTGCGTAAGGTATAGAAAAGTCGAGCAAGGAGAAGTGGCCACATTTTTCTCGTTAGAAATATCAGATTTTTTTCTCAAACGTGGATAGCGGGTTATTGGGTTGTGTATCATGTTCTCTATAGATAGATAGCCGGTCGATATACACAAACCCGAGAGCTCGAGTTTTTCAGACTATCCCATAGTGAGTTATCAAGGCCTATAGCGTGCTATTGCACACTTTACGAAAAATGAAAAGATCACGGCAACATTTTTATTGCGAGTTTTCAAAGGAGATTGAGCGCTATAGACAATTTTCAATAAAAACAAATGTTTTCTTATACCACCCTATCTGTGGGCTATCAACACTGATAGGGCGCTAGTGCCTACTGGAAAATTTTTACAAATTGTTGAATAGCCTTATTTTTCGAAAATTAATATTTTGACACTCAAGAACCATTCCATTGACTCAAAACATATTGATATAAGATTACAAACTATTAAATAATTCAAAACTCATTGAAATTATGATTAAAACCTTCCGAAAAACATTTTTTTCAAAATGGAATACTATATCGAAGTGATTTTGAAGACTTTTCAATTTTCAGAGTTTTAGTGCTGAGATTGATCGAGAAGTTACCCTACACACCAAAGATAAAATTAATGCATTAGACATGAGATATGTCTTCGTTCTTCGAGTTTGATCTTTGTAGACTTCGATACTTATTGTTTGATGTGTTATTGATGATTAGTCCAAGCTCTTAGAAAAAAAAATACAGGTGATGTTTTCTCTTACCGAGAACACTTCACATACTTACAGTTTAAAACAATAGATAGCCTCGGGAAATCTCACCACAAAAGGAATAAAATGAAGAACTTGAGAAATAATGAGGTTATCTTCAAGACAGTTTGCAATTTTGATTCAGTTCGAAGGTTGTTTGGACAAATGCAAGAATAACGACTTTCTTCGATTTAAACACTCTTTGGAAAGCTTAGTCTAACATGCAAAAATCGTGCGTGTTCTATCTTTGAAAATCAGAGAATGAGGGTTTTATAAAATTAGTAGTTGCAGGTTAAAGAGGAAGAGAGTACAAAATGATTTGAATTCAAAACGTTGTTTAATCTAAAGTTGTTTTGGGCGTGCGAGACAATGGGAATCATCATGGTGTTAGAAGAGAACATTTCAATTAAGATAACCAGGCAAAACTGCGTAAGGTTTAGAAAAGTCGAGCAAGGAGAAGTGGCCACATTTTTCTCGTTAGAAATATCTGATTTTTTTCTCAAATGTGGATAGCGTGTTATTGGGATGTGTATCATGTTCTCTATTGAAAGATAGCCGGTCGATATACACAAACCCGAGACCTCCACTTTTTCAGACTTTCCGATAGCGAGTTATCAAGGCCTATAGCGTGCTATTGCACACTTTACTAAAAATGAAAAGATCATGGCAACATCTTTATAGCGAGTTATCAAAAGGCGTAGCACGCTATAGACAATTTTCAAGAAAAACAAATGTTTTATTATACAACCCTATCAGCGGGCTGTCAACACTGATAGGGCGCTAGTGCCTACTGGAAAATTTTTGCAAATTGCTGAATAGCCTTATTTTTGGAAAATTAATATTTTGACACTCAAGAACCATTCCATTGACTCAAAACATATTGATATAAGATTAAAAACTATTAAATAATAAAAAACTCGTTGAAATTATGATTAAAACCTTTCAAAAACATTTTTTTCAAAATGGAATACTATATCGAAGTGATTTTGAAGACTTTTTAATTTTCAGAGTTTTAGTGCTGAGATTGATCGAGAAGTTACCCGACACACCAAAGATAAAACTATTGCATTAGACATGAGATATGTCTTCGTTCTTCGAGCTTGATCTTTGTAACCTTCGATAGCTATTGTTTGATGCGTTGTTGATGATTAGTTCAAGCTCTTAGAAAAAAAAATACAGGTGTTGTTTTCTCTTACCGAGAACACTTCACATACTTACAGTTTAAAACAATAGATAGCCGCAACAAATCTCTGCAGAGAAGGGATAAAATGAAGAACTTACGAAATAAAGAGGTTATCTCCAAAACAGATTGCAATTTTGATTTAGTTCGAAGGTTGTTTGGACAAATGCAAGAGTAACGACTTTCTTCGATTTAAACACTCTTTGGAAAGCTCAGTCTAACATGCAAAAATCGTGCGTGTTCTATCTTTGAAAATCAGAGAATGAGGGTTTTATAAAATTAGTAGTTGCAGGTTAAAGAGGAAGAGAGTACAAAATGATTTGAATTCAAAGCGTTGTTTAATGTAAAGTTGTTTTTGGATTTCGAGACAATGAGAATCATCAAGGTGTTAGTATAGAATATTTCAATTAAGATACCTAGGCAAAATTGTGTAAGGAATAGAAAAGTCGAGCAAGGAGAAGTGGCCACATTTTTCTCGTTAGAAATATCTGATTTTTGTCTCAAACGTGGATAGCGTATTATTGGGTTGTGTCTCATGTTCTCTATTGAAAGATAGCAGGTCGATATACACAAACTCGAGAGCTCGAGTTTTTCAGACTTTCTGATAGTGAGTTATCAAGGCCTATAGAGCGCTATTGCCCACTTTAGTAAAAATGAAAAGACCACTTCAACATCTTTATAGCGAGTTATCAAAAGGGATAGCGCGCTATAGACGATTTTCAAGAAAAACAAATGTTTTATTATACAACCCTATCAGCGGGCTATCAACACTGATAGGGCGTAGTGCCTACTGGAAATTTTTGCAAATCCCTGAATAGCCTTATTTTTGAAAAATTAATATTTTGACACTCAAGAACCATTTCATTGACTCAAAACATATTGATATAAGATTAAAAACTATTAAATGATAAAAAACTCATTGAAATTATGATTAAAACCTTTCAAAAACATTTTTTTCAAAATGGAATACTATATCGAAGTGATTTTGAAGACTTTTCAATTTTCTGAGTTTTAGTGCCGAGATTGATCGAGAAGTTACCCTACACACCAAAGATAAAACTAATGCATTAGACATGAGATATGTCTTTGTTTTCGAGCTTGATCTTTGTAGACTTCGATACCTATTGTTTGATGTGATGTTGATGATTAGTTCAAGCTCTTAGAAAAAAAAATACAGGTGATGTTTTCTCTTACCGAGAACACTTCACATACTTACAGTTTAAAACAATAGATAGCCTCTGGAAATCTCAGCACAAAAGGAATAAAATGAAGAACTTGAGAAATAATGAGGTTATCTTCAAGCCAGTTTGCAATTTTGATTCAGTTCGAAGGTTGTTTGGACAAATGCAAGAATAACGACTTTCTTCGATTTAAACACTCTTTGGAAAGCTCAGTCTAACTTGCAAAAATAGTGCGTGTTCGATCTTTGAAAATCAGAGAATGAGGGTTTTATAAAATTAGTAGTTACAGGTTAAAGAGGAAGAGAGTACAAAATGATTTGAATTCGAAACGTTGTTTAATCTAAAATTGTTTTGGGCGTGCAAGGCAATGGGAATCATCAAGGTTTTAGTACAGAATATTTCAATTTAGATAACCAGGCAAAACTGTATAAGGTATAGAAAAGTCGAGCAAGGAGAAGTGGCCACATTTTTCTCGTTAGAAATATCTGATTTTTGTCTCAAACGTGGATAGCGTGTTATTATTGGGTTGTGTATCATGTTCTCTGTCGAAAGATAGCAGGTCGATATACACAAACCCGAGAGCTCGAGTTTTTCAGACTTTTCGATAGCGAGTTATCGAGGCCTATAGCGCGCTATTGCCCACTTTACGAAAAATGGAAAGATCACGGCAACATCTTTATAGCGAGTTAGCAAAGGGGATAGCGCGCTATAGACAATTTTCAAGAAAACCAAATGTTTTATTATACAACATTATCAGCGGGCTATCAACACTGAGAGGGTGCTAGTGCCAACTGGAAAATTTTTGTAAATTACTAAATAGCCTTATTTTTTGAAAATTAATATTTTGACGCTTAAGAACCATTCCATTGACTCAAAACATATTGATATAAGATTAAAAACTATTAAATAATTCAAAACTCATTGAAATTATGATTAAAACCTTCCTGAAAACATTTTTTTCTAAATGGAATACTATATCGAAGTGATTTTGAAGACTTTTCAATTTTCTGAGTTTTAGTGTTGAGATTGATCGAGAAGTTACCCTACACACCAAAGATAAAACTATTGCATTAGACATGAGATATGTCTTCGTTCTTCGAGCTTGATCTTTGTAGCCTTCGATAGCTATTGTTTGATGCGTTGTTGATGATTAGTTCAAGCTCTTAGAAAAAAAAATACAAGTGTTGTTTTCTCTTGCCGAGAACACTTCACATACTTACAGTTTAAAACAATAGATAGCCGCAACAAATCTCTGCACAGAAGGGATAAAATGAAGAACTTACGAAATAAAGAGGTTATCTTGAAAACAGATTGCAATTTTGATTTAGTTCGAAGGTTGTTTGGACAAATGCAAGAGTAACGACTTTCTTCGATTTAAACACTCTTTGGAAAGCTCAGTCTAACATGCAAAAATCGTGCGTGTTCTATCTTTGAAAATCAGAGAATGAGGGTTTTATAAAATTAGTAGTTGCAGGTTAAAGAGGAAGAGAGTACAAAATGATTTGAATTCAAAGCGTTGTTTAATGTAAAGTTGTTTTTGGATTTCGAGACAATGAGAATCATCAAGGTGTTAGTATAGAATATTTCAATTAAGATACCTAGGCAAAATTGTGTAAGGAATAGAAAAGTCGAGCAAGGAGAAGTGGCCACATTTTTCTCGTTAGAAATATCTGATTTTTGTCTCAAACGTGGATAGCGTATTATTGGGTTGTGTGTCATGTTCTCTATTGAAAGATAGCAGGTCGATATACACAAACTCGAGAGCTCGAGTTTTTCAGACTTTCTGATAGTGAGTTATCATGGCCTATAGAGCGCTATTGCCCACTTTAGTAAAAATGAAAAGGCTACTTCAACATCTTTATAGCGAGTTATCAAAAGGGATAGCGCGCTATAGACAATTTTCAAGAAAAACAAATGTTTTATTATACAACCCTATCAGCGGGCTATCAACACTGATAGGGCGCTAGTGCCTACTGGAAAATTTTTGCAAATCCCTGAATAGCCTTATTTTTGGAAAATTAATATTTTGACACTCAAGAACCATTTCATTGACTCAAAACATATTGATATAAGATTAAAAACTATTAAATAATAAAAAAACTCATTGAAATTATGATTAAAACCTTTCAAAAACATTTTTTTCAAAATGGAATACTATATCGAAGTGATTTTTAAGACTTTTCAATTTTCTGAGTTTTAGTGCCGAGATTGATCGAGAAGTTACCCTACACACCAAAGATAAAACTAATGCATTAGACATGAGATATGTCTTTGTTTTCGAGCTTGATCTTTGTAGACTTCGATACCTATTGTTTGATGTGATGTTGATGATTAGTTCAAGCTCTTAGAAAAAAAAATACAGGTGATGTTTTCTCTTACCGAGAACACTTCACATACTTACAGTTTAAAACAATAGATAGCCTCTGGAAATCTCAGCACAAAAGGAATAAAATGAAGAACTTGAGAAATAATGAGGTTATCTTCAAGACAGTTTGCAATTTTGATTCAGTTCGAAGGTTGTTTGGACAAATGCAAGAATAACGACTTTCTTCGATTTAAACACTCTTTGGAAAGCTCAGTCTAACTTGCAAAAATAGTGCGTGTTCGATCTTTGAAAATCAGAGAATGAGGGTTTTATAAAATTAGTAGTTACAGGTTAAAGAGGAAGAGAGTACAAAATGATTTGAATTCGAAACGTTGTTTAATCTAAAATTGTTTTGGGCGTGCAAGGCAATGGGAATCATCAAGGTTTTAGTACAGAATGTTTCAATTTAGATAACCAGGCAAAACTGTGTAAGGTATAGAAAAGTCGAGCAAGGAGAAGTGGCCACATTTTTCTCGTTAGAAATATCTGATTTTTGTCTCAAACGTGGATAGCGTGTTATTATTGGGTTGTGTATCATGTTCTCTGTCGAAAGATAGCAGGTCGATATACACAAACCCGAGAGCTCGAGTTTTTCAGACTTTTCGATAGCGAGTTATCGAGGCCTATAACGCGTTATTGCCCACTTTACTAAAAATGGAAAGATCACGGCAACATCTTTATTGCGAGTTAGCAAAGGGGATAGCGCGCTATAGACAATTTTCAAGAAAACCAAATGTTTTATTATCCAACATTATCAGCGGGCTATCAACACTGAGTGGGTGCTGGTGCCAACTGGAAAATTTTTGTAAATTGCTAAATAGCCTTATTTTTTGAAAATTAATATTTTGACGCTTAAGAACCATTCCATTGACTCAAAACATATTGATATAAGATTAAAAACTATTAAATAATTCAAAACTCATTGAAATTATGATAAAAACCTTCCTGAAAACATTTTTTTCTAAATGGAATACTATATCGAAGTGATTTTGAAGACTTTTCAATTTTCTGAGTTTTAGTGCTGAGATTGATCGAGAAGTTACCCTACACACCAAAGATAAAACTATTGCATTAGACATGAGATATGTCTTCGTTCTTCGAGCTTGATCTTTGTAGCCTTCGATAGCTATTGTTTGATGCGTTGTTGATGATTAGTTCAAGCTCTTAGAAAAAAAAATACAAGTGTTGTTTTCTCTTACCGAGAACACTTCACATACTTACAGTTTAAAACAATAGATAGCCGCAACAAATCTCTGCACAGAAGGGATAAAATGAAGAACTTACGAAATAAAGAGGTTATCTTGAAAACAGATTGCAATTTTGATTTAGTTCGAAGGTTGTTTGGACAAATGCAAGAGTAACGACTTTCTTCGATTTAAACACTCTTTGGAAAGCTCAGTCTAACATGCAAAAATCGTGCGTGTTCTATCTTTGAAAATCAGAGAATGAGGGTTTTATAAAATTAGTAGTTGCAGGTTAAAGAGGAAGAGAGTACAAAATGATTTGAATTCAAAGCGTTGTTTAATGTAAAGTTGTTTTTGGATTTCGAGACAATGAGAATCATCAAGGTGTTAGTATAGAATATTTCAATTAAGATACCTAGGCAAAATTGTGTAAGGAATAGAAAAGTCGAGCAAGGAGAAGTGGCCACATTTTTCTCGTTAGAAATATCTGATTTTTGTCTCAAACGTGGATAGCGTATTATTGGGTTGTGTGTCATGTTCTCTATTGAAAGATAGCAGGTCGATATACACAAACTCGAGAGCTCGAGTTTTTCAGACTTTCTGATAGTGAGTTATCATGGCCTACAGAGCGCTATTGCCCACTTTAGTAAAAATGAAAAGGCCACTTCAACATCTTTATAGCGAGTTATCAAAAGGGATAGCGCGCTATAGACAATTTTCAAGAAAAACAAATGTTTTATTATACAACCCTATCTGCGGGCTATCAACACTGATAGGGCGCTAGTGCCTACTGGAAAATTTTTGCAAATCCCTGAATAGCCTTATTTTTGAAAAATTAATATTTTGACACTCAAGAACCATTTCATTGACTCAAAACATATTGATATAAGATTAAAAACTATTAAATAATAAAAAACTCATTGAAATTATGATTAAAACCTTTCAAAAACATTTTTTTCAAAATGGAATACTATATCGAAGTGATTTTGAAGACTTTTCAATTTTCTGAGTTTTAGTGCCGAGATTGATCGAGAAGTTACCCTACACACCAAAGATATGTCTTTGTTTTCGAGCTTGATCTTTGTAGACTTCGATACCTATTGTTTGATGTGATGTTGATGATTAGTTCAAGCTCTTAGAAAAAAAAATACAGGTGATGTTTTCTCTTACCGAGAACACTTCACATACTTACAGTTTAAAACAATAGATAGCCTCTGGAAATCTCAGCACAAAAGGAATAAAATGAAGAACTTGAGAAATAATGAGGTTATCTTCAAGACAGTTTGGAATTTTGATTCAGTTCGAAGGTTGTTTGGACAAATGCAAGAATAACGACTTTCTTCGATTTAAACACTCTTTGGAAAGCTCAGTCTAACTTGCAAAAATCGTGCGTGTTCGATCTTTGAAAATCAGAGAATGAGGGTTTTATAAAATTAGTAGTTACAGGTTAAAGAGGAAGAGAGTACAAAATGATTTGAATTCAAAACGTTGTTTAATCTCAAGTTGTTTTTGGATTTCGAGACAATGAGAATCATTAAGGTGTTAGTATAGAATATTTCAATTAAGATAACCAGGCAAAACTGTGTAAGGTATAGAAAAGTCGAGCAAGGAGAAGTGGCCACATTTTTCTCGTTAGAAATATCTGATTTTTGTCTCAAACGTGGATAGCGTGTTATTATTGGGTTGTGTATCATGTTCTCTGTCGAAAGATAGCAGGTCGATATACACAAACCCGAGAGCTCGAGTTTTTCAGACTTTTCGATAGCGAGTTATCGAGGCCTATAGCGCGCTATTGCCCACTTTACTAAAAAAGGAAAGATCACGGCAACGTCTTTATAGCGAGTTAGCAAAGGGGATAGCGCGCTTTAGACAATTTTCAAGAAAACCAAATGTTTTATTATACAACATTATCAGCGGGCTATCAACACTGAGAGGGTGCTAGTGCCAACTGGAAAATTTTTGTAAATTGCTAAATAGCCTTATTTTTTGAAAATTAATATTTTGACGCTTAAGAACCATTCCATTGACTCAAAACATATTGATATAAGATTAAAAACTATTAAATAATTCAAAACTCATTGAAATTATGATTAAAACCTTCCTGAAAACATTTTTTTCAAAATGGAATACTATATCGAAGTGATTTTGAAGACTTTTCAATTTTCTGAGTTTTAGTGCTGAGATTGATCGAGAAGTTACCCTACACACCAAAGATAAAACTATTGCATTAGACATGAGATATGTCTTCGTTCTTTGAGCTTGATCTTTGTAGCCTTCGATAGCTATTGTTTGATGCGTTGGTGATGATTAGTTCAAGCTCTTAGAAAAAAAGAAACAGGTGATGTTTTCTCTTACCGAGAACACTTCACATACTTACGGTTTAAAACAATAGATAGCCTCTGGAAATCTCAGCACAAAAGGAATAAAATGAAGAACTTGAAAAATAATGAGGTTATCTTCAAGACAGTTTGCAATTTTGATTCAGTTCGAAGGTTGTTTGGACAAATGCAAGAACAATGACTTTCTTTGACTTAAACACTCTTAGAAAAGCTCAGTCTAAGTTGCAAAAATCGTGCGTGTTCTATCTTTGAAAATCAGAGAATGAGGGTTTCATAAAATTAGTAGTTGCAGGTTATAGAGGAAGAGAGTATAAAATGATTTGAATTCAAAACGTTGTTTAATCTAAAGTTCTTTTGGGCGTGCGAGACAATGGGAATCATCAAGATGTTAGTAGAGAATATTTCAATTAAGATAACCAGGCAAAACTGCGTAAGGTATAGACAAGTCGAGCAAGGAGAAGTTGCCACATTTTACTCGTTAGAAATATCAGATTTTTGTCTCATAAGTAGATAGCGTGTTATTGGGTTGTGTATCAAGTTCTCTATTGAAAGATAGCCGGTCGATATACACAAACACGAGAGCTCGAGTTTTTCAGACTTTCTGGTAGCGAGTTTTCAGACTTTATTAAAAATGAAAAGATCACGACAACATCTTTATAGCGAGTTATCAAAGGGGATAGCGCGCTATAAACAATTTTCAAGAAAAACAAATGTTTTATTATAGAACCCTATCAGCGGGCTATCAACACTGATAGGGCGCTAGTGCCTACTGGAAAATTTTTGCAAATCGCTGAATAGCGTTATTTTCGGAAAATTAATATTTTGACACTCAAGAACCATTCCATTGACTCAAAACATATTGTTATAAGATTAAAAACTATTAAATAATAAAAAACTCATTGAAATTATGATTAAAACCTTTCGAAACATTTTTTTCAAAATTGAATATTATATCTAAGTGATTTTGAAGACTTTTCAATTTTCAGAATTAGACATGAGATATGTCTTCGTTCTTCGAGCTTGATCTTTTTAGACTTCGATACCTATTGTTTGATTAGTTGTTGATGATTAGTTGAAGCTCTTAGAAAAAAAAACACAGGTGATGTTTTCTCTTACCGAGAACAATTCACATACTTACAGTTTAAAACAATAGAAAGCCTCTGGAAATCTCAGCACAAAAGGAATTAAATGAAGAACTTGAGAAATAATGAGGTTATCTTCAAGACAGTTTGCACTTTTGATTCAGTTCGAAGGTTGTTTGGACAAATGCAAGAATAACGACTTTCTTCGATTTAAACACTCTTTGGAAAGCTCAGTCTAAGTTGCAAAAATCGTGCGTGTTCAATCTTTGAAAATCAGAGAATGAGGGTTTTATAAAACTAGTAGTTGCAGGTGAAAGAGGAAGAGAGTACAAAATGATTTGAATTCAAAACGTTGTTTAATCTAAAATTGTTTTGGGCATGCGAAACAATGGGAATCATGAAGGTGTTAAAAGAGAATATTTCAATTAAGATAACCAGGAAAAACTGCGTAAGGTATAGAAAAGTCGAGCAAGGAGAAGTGGCCACATTTTTCTCGTTAGAAATATCAGATTTTTTTCTCAAACGTGGATAGCGTGTTATTGGGTTGTGTATCATGTTCTCTATTGAAAGATAGCCGCTCGATATACACAAACCCGAGAGCTCGAGTTTTTCAGACTTTCTGGTAGCGAGTTATCAAGGCCTATAGCGTGCTATTGCACACTTTACTAAAAATGAAAAGATCACGGCAACATCTTTATAGCGAGTTATCAAAGGGGATTGCGCGCTATAGACAATTTTTAAGAAAAACAAATGTTTTATTATACAACCCTATCAGCGGGCTATCAACACTGATAGGGCGCTAGTGCCTACTGGAAAATTTTTGCAAATCCCTGAATAGTCTTATTATTGTAAAATTAATATTTTGACACTTAAGAACCATTCCATTGCCTCAAAACATATTGATATAAGATTAAAAACTATTAAAGAATAAAAAACTCATTGAAATTATGATTAAAACCTTTCGAAACATTTTTTTCAAAATTGAATACTATATCTAAGTGATTTTGAAGACTTTTCAATTTTCAGAATTTTAGTGCTGAGATTGATCGAGAAGTTACCCAACACACCAAAGATAAAACTAATGCATTAGACATGAGATATGTCTTCGTTCTTCGAGCTTGATCTTTGTAGACTTCGATACCTATTGTTTGATGTGTTGTTGATGATTAGTTGAAGCTCTTAGAAAAAAAAATACAAGTGATGTTTTCTCTTACCTTGAACATTTCACATACTTACAGTTTAAAACAATAGATAGCCGCTACAAATCTCAGCACAGAAGGGATAAAATGAAGAACTTACGAAATAATGAGGTTATCTTCAAAACAGATTGCAATTTTGATTTAGTTTGAAGGTTGTTTGGACAAATGCAAAAGTAACGACTTTCTTCGATTTAAACACTCTTTGGAAAGCTCAGTCTAACATGCAAAAATCGTGCGTGTTTTATCTTTGAAAATCAGAGAATGAGGGTTTTATAAAATTAGTAGTTGCAGGTAAAAGAGGAAGAGAGTACAAAATGATTTAAATTCAAAGCGTTGTTTAATCTAAAGTTGTTTTTGGCGTTCGAGACAACGAGAATCATCAAGGTGTTAGTATAGAATATTTCAATTAAGATACCTAGGCAAAATTGTGTAAGGAATAGAAAAGTCGAGCAAGGAGAAGTGGCCACATTTTTCTCATTAGAAATATCTGATTTTTGTCTCAAACGTGGATAGCGTATTATTGGGTTGTGTATCATGTTCTCTATTGAAAGATAGCAGGTCGATATACACAAACTCGAGAGCTCGAGTTTTTCAGACTTTCTGATTGTGAGTTATCAAGGCCTATAGAGCGCTATTGCCCACTTTAGTAAAAATGAAAAGACCACTTCAACATCTTTATAGCGAGTTATCAAAAGGGATAGCGCGCTATAGACGATTTTCAAGAAAAACAAATGTTTTATTATACAACCCTATCAGCGGGCTATCAACACTGATAGGGCGCTAGTGCCTACTGGAAAATTTTTGCAAATCCCTGAATAGCTTTATTTTTGGAAAATTAATATTTTGACACTCAATAACCATTTCATTGACTCAAAACATATTGATATAAGATTAAAAACTATTAAATGGTAAAAAACTCGTTGAAATTATCATTAAAACCTTTCAAAAACATTTTTTTCAAAATGGAATACTATATCGAAGTGATTTTGAAGACTTTTAAATTTTCTGAGTTTTAGTGCCGAGATTGATCGAGAAGTTACCATACACACCAAAGATAAAACTAATGCATTAGGCATGAGATATGTCTTTGTTTTCGAGCTTGATCTTTCTAGACTTCGATACCTATTGTTTGATGTCATGTTGATGATTAGTTAAAGCTCTTAGAAAAAAAAATACAGGTGATGTTTTCTCTTACCGAGAACACTTCACATACTTACAGTTTAAAATAATAGATAGCCTCTAGATATCTCAGCACAAAAGGAATAAAATGAAGAACTTGAGAAATAATGAGGTTATCTTCAAGACAGTTTGCAATTTTGATTCAGTTCGAAGGTTGTTTGGACAAATGCAAGAATAACGACTTTCTTCGATTTAAACACTCTTTGGAAAGCTCAGTCTAAGTTGCAAAAATCGTGCAAGTTCTATCTTTGAAAATCAGAGAATGAGGGTTTTATAAAATTAGTAGTTACAGGTTAAAGAGGAAGAGAGTACAAAATGATTTGAATTCAAAACGACGTTTAATCTAAAATTGTTTTGGGCGTGCAAGGCAATGGGAATCATCAAGGTTTTATTACAGAATATTTCAATTTAGGTAACCAGGCAAAACTGTGTAAGGTATAGAAAAGTCGAGCAAGGAGAAGTGGCCACATTTTTCTCGTTAGAAATATCTGATTTTTGTCTCAAACGTGGATAGCGTGTTATTATTGGGTTGTGTACCATGTTCTCTGTTGAAAGATAGCAGGTCGATATACACAAACCCGAGAGCTCGAGTTTTTCAGACTTTTCGATAGCGAGTTATCGAGGCCTATAGCGCGCTATAGCCCACTTTACTAAAAATGGAAAGATCACGACAACATCTTTATAGCGAGTTAGCAAAGGGGATAGCGCGCTATAGACAATTTTCAAGAAAACCAAATGTTTTATTATACAACATTATCAGCGGGCTATCAACACTGATAGGGTGCTAGTGCCAACTGGAAAATTTTTGTAAATTGCTAAATAGCCTTATTTTTTGAAAATTAATATTTTGACGCTTAAGAACCATTCCATTGACTCAAAACATATTGATATAAGATTTAAAACTATTAAATAATTCAAAACACATTGAAATTATGATTAAAACCTTCCTGAAAACATTTTTTTCAAAATGGAATACTATATCGAAGTGATTTTGAAGACTTTTCATTTTTCTGAGTTTTAGTGTTGAGATTGATCGAGAAGTTACCCTACACACCAAAGATAAAACTATTGCATTAGACATGAGATATGTCTTCGTTCTTCGAGCTTGATCTTTGTAGCCTTCGATAGCTATTGTTTGATGCGTTGCTGATGCTTAGTTCAAGCTCTTAGAAAAAAAAATACAGGTGTTGTTTTCTCTTACCGAGAACACTTCACATACTTACGGTTTAAAACAATAGATAGCCTCTGGAAATCTCAGCACAAAAGGAATAAAATGAAGAACTTGAGAAATAATGAGGTTATCTTCAAGACAGTTTGCAATTTTGATTCAGTTCGAAGGTTGTTTGGACAAATGCAAGAACAATGACTCTCTTTGACTTAAACACTCTTAGGAAAGCTCAGTATAAGTTGCAAAAATCGTGCGTGTTCTATCTTTGAAAATCAGAGAATGAGGGTTTTATAAAATTAGTAGTTGCAGGTTATAGAGGAAGAGAGTATAAAATGATTTGAATTCAAAACGTTGTTTAATCTAAAGTTGTTTTGGGCGTGCGAGACAATGGGAATCATCAAGGTGTTAGTAGAGAATATTTCAATTAAGATAACCAGGCAAAACTGCGTAAGGTATAGAAAAGTCGAGCAAGGAGACGTTGCCACATTTTACTCGTTAGAAATATCAGATTTTTGTCTCATAAGTAGATAGCGTGTTATAGGGTTATGTATCAAGTTCTCTATTGAAAGATAGCCGGTCGATATACACAAACACGAGAGCTCGAGTTTTTCAGACTTTCGGGTAGCGAGTTATCAAGGCCTATAGCGTGCTATTGCACACTTTACTAAAAATGAAAAGATCTCGACAACATCTTTATAGCGAGTTATCAAAGGGGATAGCGCGCTATAAACAATTTTCAGGAAAAACAAATGTTTTATTATGCAACCCTATCAGCGGGCTATCAACACTGATAGGGCGCTAGTGGCTATTGGAAAATTTTTGCAAATCGCTGAATAGCGTTATTTTCAGAAAATTAATATTTTGACACTCAAGAACCATTCCATTGACTCAAAACATATTGATATAAGATTAAAAACTATTAAATAATAAAAAACTCATTGAAATTATGATTAAAACCTTTCGAAACATTTTTTTCAAAATTGAATACTATATCTAAGTGATTTTGAAGACTTTTCAATTTTCAGAATTTTAGTGCTGAGATTGATCGAGAAGTTACCCTACACACCAAAGATAAAACTAATGCATTAGACATTAGATATGTCTTCGTTCTTCGAGCTTGATCTTTTTAGACTTCGATACCTATTGTTTGATGAGTTGTTGATGATTAGTAGAAGCTCTTAGAAAAAAAACACAGGTGATGTTTTCTCTTACCGAGAACAATTCACATACTTACAGCTTAAAACAATAGATAGCCTCTGGAAATCTCAGCACAAAAGGAATTAAATAAAGTACTTGAGAAATAATGAGGTTATCTTCAAGACAGTTTGCAATTTTGATTCAGTTCGAAGGTTGTTTGGACAAATGCAAGAATAACGACTTTCTTCGATTTAAACACTCTTCGGAAAGCTCAGTCTAAGTTGCAAAAATCGTGCGTGTTCAATCTTTGAAAATCAGAGAATGAGGGTTTTATAAAACTAGTAGTTGCAGGTGAAAGAGGAAGAGAGTACAAAATGATTTGAATTCAAAACGTTGTTTAATCTAAAATTGTTTTGGGCATGCGAAACAATGGGAATCATGAAGGTGTTAAAAGAGAATATTTCAATTAAGATAACCAGGAAAAACTGCGTAAGGTATAGAAAAGTCGAGCAAGGAGAAGTGGCCACATTTTTCTCGTTAGAAATATCAGATTTTTTTCTCAAACGTGGATAGCGTGTTATTGGGTTGTGTATCATGTTCTCTATTGAAAGATAGCCGCTCGATATACACAAACCCGAGAGCTCGAGTTTTTCAGACTTTCCGGTAGCGAGTTATCAAGGCCTATAGCGTGCTATTGCACACTTTACTAAAAATGAAAAGATCACGGCAACATCTTTATAGCGAGTTATCAAAGGGGATTGCGCGCTATAGACAATTTTTAAGAAAAACAAATGTTTTATTATACAACCCTATCAGCGGGCTATCAACACTGATAGGGCGCTAGTGCCTACTGGAAAATTTTTGCAAATCCCTGAATAGTCTTATTATTGTAAAATTAATATTTTGACACTTAAGAACCATTCCATTGCCTCAAAACATATTGATATAAGATTAAAAACTATTAAAGAATAAAAAACTCATTGAAATTATGATTAAAACCTTTCGAAACATTTTTTTCAAAATTGAATACTATATCTAAGTGATTTTGAAGACTTTTCAATTTTCAGAATTTTAGTGCTGAGATTGATCGAGAAGTTACCCAACACACCAAAGATAAAACTAATGCATTAGACATGAGATATGTCTTCGTTCTTCGAGCTTGATCTTTGTAGACTTCGATACCTATTGTTTGATGTGTTGTTGATG
The DNA here is from genome assembly GCA_035771175.1 of Paratinospora sagittata. Classification (NCBI taxonomy): domain Eukaryota; kingdom Viridiplantae; phylum Streptophyta; class Magnoliopsida; order Ranunculales; family Menispermaceae; genus Paratinospora; species Paratinospora sagittata. Next base: position 41,253,269 of record CM069594.1, read on the forward strand.
ATTAGTTGAAGCTCTTAGAAAAAAAAATACAGGTGATGTTTTCTCTTACCTTGAACATTTCACATACTTACAGTTTAAAACAATAGATAGCCGCTACAAATCTCAGCACAGAGGGGATAAAATGAAGAACTTACGAAATAATGAGGTTATCTTCAAAACAGATTGCAATTTTGATTTAGTTTGAAGGTTGTTTGGACAAATGCAAAAGTAACGACTTTCTTCGATTTAAACACTCTTTGGAAAGCTCAGTCTAACATGCAAAAATCGTGCGTGTTCTATCTTTGAAAATCAGAGAATGAGGGTTTTATAAAATTAGTAGTTGCAGGTAAAAGAGGAAGAGAGTACAAAATGATTTAAATTCAAAGCGTTGTTTAATCTAAAGTTGTTTTTGGCGTTCGAGACAACGAGAATCATCAAGGTGTTAGTATAGAATATTTCAATTAAGATACCTAGGCAAAATTGTGTAAGGAATAGAAAAGTCGAGCAAGGAGAAGTGGCCACATTTTTCTCGTTAGAAATATCTGATTTTTGTCTCAAACGTGGATAGCGTATTATTGGGTTGTGTATCATGTTCTCTATTGAAAGATAGCAGGTCGATATACACAAACTCGAGAGCTCGAGTTTTTCAGACTTTCTGATTGTGAGTTATCAAGGCCTATAGAGCGCTATTGCCCACTTTAGTAAAAATGAAAAGACCACTTCAACATCTTTATAGCGAGTTATCAAAAGGGATAGCGCGCTATAGACGATTTTCAAGAAAAACAAATGTTTTATTATACAACCCTATCAGCGGGCTATCAACACTGATAGGGCGCTAGTGCCTACTGGAAAATTTTTGCAAATCCCTGAATAGCTTTTTTTTGGAAAATTAATATTTTGACACTCAATGACCATTTCATTGACTCAAAACATATTGATATAAGATTAAAAACTATTAAATGGTAAAAAACTCGTTGAAATTATCATTAAAACCTTTCAAAAACATTTTTTTCAAAATGGAATACTATATCGAAGTGATTTTGAAGACTTTTAAATTTTCTGAGTTTTAGTGCCGAGATTGATCGAGAAGTTACCATACACACCAAAGATAAAACTAATGCATTAGGCATGAGATATGTCTTTGTTTTCGAGCTTGATCTTTCTAGACTTCGATACCTATTGTTTGATGTCATGTTGATGATTAGTTAAAGCTCTTAGAAAAAAAAATACAGGTGGTGTTTTCTCTTACCGAGAACACTTCACATACTTACAGTTTAAAACAATAGATAGCCTCTAGATATCTCAGCACAAAAGGAATAAAATGAAGAACTTGAGAAATAATGAGGTTATCTTCAAGACAGTTTGCAATTTTGATTCAGTTCGAAGGTTGTTTGGACAAATGCAAGAATAACGACTTTCTTCGATTTAAACACTCTTTGGAAAGCTCAGTCTAAGTTGCAAAAATCGTGCAAGTTCTATCTTTGAAAATCAGAGAATGAGGGTTTTATAAAATTAGTAGTTACAGGTTAAAGAGGAAGAGAGTACAAAATGATTTGAATTCAAAACGACGTTTAATCTAAAATTGTTTTGGGCGTGCAAGGCAATGGGAATCATCAAGGTTTTATTACAGAATATTTCAATTTAGGTAACCAGGCAAAACTGTGTAAGGTATAGAAAAGTCGAGCAAGGAGAAGTGGCCACATTTTTCTCGTTAGAAATATCTGATTTTTGTCTCAAACGTGGATAGCGTGTTATTATTGGGTTGTGTACCATGTTCTCTGTTGAAAGATAGCAGGTCGATATACACAAACCCGAGAGCTCGAGTTTTTCAGACTTTTCGATAGCGAGTTATCGAGGCCTATAGCGCGCTATAGCCCACTTTACTAAAAATGGAAAGATCACGACAACATCTTTATAGCGAGTTAGCAAAGGGGATAGCGCGCTATAGACAATTTTCAAGAAAACCAAATGTTTTATTATACAACATTATCAGCGGGCTATCAACACTGATAGGGTGCTAGTGCCAACTGGAAAATTTTTGTAAATTGCTAAATAGCCTTATTTTTTGAAAATTAATATTTTGACGCTTAAGAACCATTCCATTGACTCAAAACATATTGATATAAGATTAAAAACTATTAAATAATTCAAAACTCATTGAAATTATGATTAAAACCTTCCAGAAACATTTTTTTCAAAATGGAATACTATATCGAAGTGATTTTAAAGGCTTTTCAATTTTCTGAGTTTTAGTGCTGAGATTGATCGAGAAGTTACCCTACACACCAAAGATAAAACTATTGCATTAGACATGAGATATGTCTTCGTTCTTCGAGCTTGATCTTTGTAGCCTTCGATAGCTATTGTTTGATGCGTTGCTGATGCTTAGTTCAAGCTCTTAGAAAAAAAAATACAGGTGTTGTTTTCTCTTACCGAGAACACTTCACATACTTACGGTTTAAAACAATAGATAGCCTCTGGAAATCTCAGCACAAAAGGAATAAAATGAAGAACTTGAGAAATAATGAGGTTATCTTCAAGACAGTTTGCAATTTTGATTCAGTTCGAAGGTTGTTTGGACAAATGCAAGAACAATGACTTTCTTTGACTTAAACACTCTTAGGAAAGCTCAGTATAAGTTGCAAAAATCGTGCGTGTTCTATCTTTGAAAATCAGAGAATGAGGGTTTTATAAAATTAGTAGTTGCAGGTTATAGAGGAAGAGAGTATAAAATGATTTGAATTCAAAACGTTGTTTAATCTAAAGTTGTTTTGGGCGTGCGAGACAATGGGAATCATCAAGGTGTTAGTAGAGAATATTTCAATTAAGATAACCAGGCAAAACTGCGTAAGGTATAGAAAAGTCGAGCAAGGAGACGTTGCCACATTTTACTCGTTAGAAATATCAGATTTTTGTCTCATAAGTAGATAGCGTGTTATAGGGTTATGTATCAAGTTCTCTATTGAAAGATAGCCGGTCGATATACACAAACACGAGAGCTCGAGTTTTTCAGACTTTCGGGTAGCGAGTTATCAAGGCCTATAGCGTGCTATTGCACACTTTACTAAAAATGAAAAGATCTCGACAACATCTTTATAGCGAGTTATCAAAGGGGATAGCGCGCTATAAACAATTTTCAGGAAAAACAAATGTTTTATTATGCAACCCTATCAGCGGGCTATCAACACTGATAGGGCGCTAGTGGCTACTGGAAAATTTTTGCAAATCGCTGAATAGCGTTATTTTCAGAAAATTAATATTTTGACACTCAAGAACCATTCCATTGACTCAAAACATATTGATATAAGATTAAAAACTATTAAATAATAAAAAACTCATTGAAATTATGATTAAAACCTTTCGAAACATTTTTTTCAAAATTGAATACTATATCTAAGTGATTTTGAAGACTTTTCAATTTTCAGAATTTTAGTGCTGAGATTGATCGAGAAGTTACCCTACACACCAAAGATAAAACTAATGCATTAGACATTAGATATGTCTTCGTTCTTCGAGCTTGATCTTTTTAGACTTCGATACCTATTGTTTGATGAGTTGTTGATGATTAGTAGAAGCTCTTAGAAAAAAAACACAGGTGATGTTTTCTCTTACCGAGAACAATTCACATACTTACAGCTTAAAACAATAGATAGCCTCTGGAAATCTCAGCACAAAAGGAATTAAATAAAGTACTTGAGAAATAATGAGGTTATCTTCAAGACAGTTTGCAATTTTGATTCAGTTCGAAGGTTGTTTGGACAAATGTAAGAATAACGACTTTCTTCGATTTAAACACTCTTTGCAAAGCTCAGTCTAAGTTGCAAAAATCATGCGTGTTCTATCTTTGAAAATCAGAGAATGAGCGTTTTATAAAATTAGTAGTTGCAGGTGAAAGAGGAAGAGAGTACAAAATGATTTGAATTCAAAACGTTGTTTAATCTAAAGTTGTTTTGGGCGTGTGAGACAATGGGAATCATCAAGGTGTTAATAGAGAATATTTCAATTAAGATAACCAGGCAAAACTGCGTAAGGTATAGAAAAGTCGAGCAAGGAGAAGTTGCCACATTTTTCTCGTTAGAAATATTAGATTTTTTTCTCAAACGTGGATAGCGTGTTATTGGGTTGTGTATCATGTTCTCTATTGAAAGATAGCCGGTCGATATACACAAACCCGAGAGCTCGAGTTTTTCAGACTTTCCGGTAGCGAGTTATCAAGGCCTATAGCGTGCTATTTCACACTTTACTAAAAATGAAAAGATCACGGCAACATCTTTATAGCGAGTTATCAAAGGGGATTGCGCGCTATAGACAATTTTTAAGAAAAACAAATGTTTTATTATACAACCCTATCAGTGGGCTATCAACACTGATAGGGCGCTAGTGCCTACTGGAAAATTTTTGCAAATCCCTGAATAGCCTAATTTTTGGAAAATTAATATTTTGACACTTACGAACCATTCCATTGCCTCAAAACATATTGATATAAGATTAAAAACTAATAAATAATAAAAAACTCATTGAAATTATGATTAAAACCTTTCGAAACATTTTTTTCAAAATTGAATACTATATCTAAGTGATTTTGAAGACTTTTCAATTTTCAGAATTTTAGTGCTGAGATTGATCGAGAAGTTACCCTACACACCAAAGATAAAACTAATGCATTAGACATGAGATATGTCTTCGTTCTTCGAGCTTGATCTTTTTAGACTTCGATACCTATTGTTTGATGAGTTGTTGATGATTAGTAGAAGCTCTTAGAAAAAAAACACAGGTGATGTTTTCTCTTACCGAGAACAATTCACATACTTACAGTTTAAAATAATAGATAGCCTCTGGAAATCTCAGCACAAAAGGAATTAAATAAAGTACTTGAGAAATAATGAGGTTATCTTCAAGACAGTTTGCAATTTTGATTCAGTTCGAAGGTTGTTTGGACAAATGCAAGAATAACTACTTTCTTCGATTTAAACACTCTTTGGAAAGCTTAGTCTAACATGCAAAAATCGTGCGTGTTTTATCTTGGAAAATCAGAGAATGAGGGTTTTATAAAATTAGTAGTTGCAGGTTAAAGAGGAAGAGACTACAAAATGATTTGAATTCAAAACGTTGTTTAATCTAAAGTTGTTTTGGGCGTGTGAGACAATGGGAATCATCAAGGTGTTAATAGAGAATATTTCAATTAAGATAACCAGGCAAAACTGCGTAAGGTATAGAAAAGTCGAGCAAGGAGAAGTTGCCACATTTTTCTCGTTAGAAATATTAGATTTTTTTCTCAAACGTGGATAGCGTGTTATTGGGTTGTGTATCATGTTCTCTATTGAAAGATAGCCGGTCGATATACACAAACCCGAGAGCTCGAGTTTTTCAGACTTTCCGGTAGCGAGTTATCAAGGCCTATAGCGTGCTATTGCACACTTTACTAAAAATGAAAAGATCACGGCAACATCTTTATAGCGAGTTATCAAAGGGGATTGCGCGCTATAGACAATTTTTAAGAAAAACAAATGTTTTATTATACAACCCTATCAGTGGGCTATCAACACTGATAGGGCGCTAGTGCCTACTGGAAAATTTTTGCAAATCCCTGAATAGCCTAATTTTTGGAAAATTAATATTTTGACACTTACGAACCATTCCATTGCCTCAAAACATATTGATATAAGATTAAAAACTAATAAATAATAAAAAACTCATTGAAATTATGATTAAAACCTTTCGAAACATTTTTTTCAAAATTGAATACTATATCTAAGTGATTTTGAAGACTTTTCAATTTTCAGAATTTTAGTGCTGAGATTGATCGAGAAGTTACCCTACACACCAAAGATAAAACTAATGCATTAGACATGAGATATGTCTTCGTTCTTCGAGCTTGATCTTTTTAGACTTCGATACCTATTGTTTGATGAGTTGTTGATGATTAGTAGAAGCTCTTAGAAAAAAAACACAGGTGATGTTTTCTCTTACCGAGAACAATTCACATACTTACAGTTTAAAATAATAGATAGCCTCTGGAAATCTCAGCACAAAAGGAATTAAATAAAGTACTTGAGAAATAATGAGGTTATCTTCAAGACAGTTTGCAATTTTGATTCAGTTCGAAGGTTGTTTGGACAAATGCAAGAATAACTACTTTCTTCGATTTAAACACTCTTTGGAAAGCTTAGTCTAACATGCAAAAATCGTGCGTGTTTTATCTTGGAAAATCAGAGAATGAGGGTTTTATAAAATTAGTAGTTGCAGGTTAAAGAGGAAGAGACTACAAAATGATTTGAATTCAAAACGTTGTTTAATCTAAAGTTGTTTTGGGCGTGTGAGACAATGGGAATCATCAAGGTGTTAATAGAGAATATTTCAATTAAGATAACCAGGCAAAACTGCGTAAGGTATAGAAAAGTCGAGCAAGGAGAAGTTGCCACATTTTTCTCGTTAGAAATATTAGATTTTTTTCTCAAACGTGGATAGCGTGTTATTGGGTTGTGTATCATGTTCTCTATTGAAAGATAGCCGGTCGATATACACAAACCCGAGAGCTCGAGTTTTTTAGACTTTCCGGTAGCGAGTTATCAAGGCCTATAGCGTGCTATTGCACACTTTACTAAAAATGAAAAGATCACGGCAACATCTTTATAGCGAGTTATCAAAGGGGATTGCGCGCTATAGACAATTTTTAAGAAAAACAAATGTTTTATTATACAACCCTATCAGTGGGCTATCAACACTGATAGGGCGCTAGTGCCTACTGGAAAATTTTTGCAAATCCCTGAATAGCCTAATTTTTGGAAAATTAATATTTTGACACTTACGAACCATTCCATTGCCTCAAAACATATTGATATAAGATTAAAAACTAATAAATAATAAAAAACTCATTGAAATTATGATTAAAACCTTTCGAAACATTTTTTTCAAAATTGAATACTATATCTAAGTGATTTTGAAGACTTTTCAATTTTCAGAATTTTAGTGCTGAGATTGATCGAGAAGTTACCCTACACACCAAAGATAAAACTAATGCATTAGACATGAGATATGTCTTCGTTCTTCGAGCTTGATCTTTTTAGACTTCGATACCTATTGTTTGATGAGTTGTTGATGATTAGTAGAAGCTCTTAGAAAAAAAACACAGGTGATGTTTTCTCTTACCGAGAACAATTCACATACTTACAGTTTAAAATAATAGATAGCCTCTGGAAATCTCAGCACAAAAGGAATTAAATAAAGTACTTGAGAAATAATGAGGTTATCTTCAAGACAGTTTGCAATTTTGATTCAGTTCGAAGGTTGTTTGGACAAATGCAAGAATAACTACTTTCTTCGATTTAAACACTCTTTGGAAAGCTTAGTCTAACATGCAAAAATCGTGCGTGTTTTATCTTGGAAAATCAGAGAATGAGGGTTTTATAAAATTAGTAGTTGCAGGTTAAAGAGGAAGAGACTACAAAATGATTTGAATTCAAAACGTTGTTTAATCTAAAGTTGTTTTGGGCGCGCGAGACAATGGGAATCATCAAGGTGTTAGTAGAGAATATTTCAATTAAGATAACAGGCAAAACTGCGTAAGGTATAGAAAAGTCGAGCAAGGGGAATTGGCCACATTTTTCTCGTTAGAAATATATGATTTTTGTCTCATACGTGGATAGCGTATTATTGGGTTGTGTATCATGTTCTCTATTGAAAGATAGCAGGTCGATATACACAAACCCGAGAGCTCGAGTTTTTCAGATTTTCCGGTAGCGAGTTATCAAGGCCTATAGCGTGCTATTGCACACTTTACGAAAAATGAAAAGATCACGGCAACATCTTTATAGCGAGTTATCATAGGGGATAGCGGGCTATAGACAATTTTAAATAAAAACAAATGTTTTATTATACAACCCTATCAGCGGGCTATCAACACTGATAGGGCGCTAGTGCCTACTGGAAAATTTTTGCAAATCCCTGAATAGCCTTATTTTTGGAAAATTAATATTTTGAAACTCAAGAACCATTCCATTGACTCAAAACATATTGATATAAGAGTAAAAACTATTAAATAATAAAAAACTCATTGAAATTACGATTAAAACCTTTCAAAAACATTTTTTTCAAAATGGAATACTATATCGAAGTGATTTTGAAGACTTTTCAATTTTCAGAATTTTAGTGCTGAGATTGATCGAGAAGTTACCCTACGCACCAAAGATAAAACTAATGCATTAGACATGAGATATGTCTTCGTTCTTCGAGCTTGATCTTTGTAGACTTCGATACCTATTGTTTGATGTGTTGTTGATGATTAGTTGAAGCTCTTAGAAAAAAAAATACAGGTGATGTTTTCTCTTACCGAGAACACTTCACATACTTACAGTTTAAAACAATAGATAGCCTCTGGAAATCTCAGGACAAAAGGAATAAAATGAATAACTTGAGAAATAATGAGGTTATCTTCAAGACAGTTTGCACTTTTGATTCAGTTCGAAGGTTGTTTGGACAAATGCAAGAATAACGACTTTCTTCGATTTAAACACTCTTTGGAAAGCTCAGTCTAACATGCAAAAATCGTGCGTGTTCTATCTTGGAAAATCAGAGAAATGAGGATTTTATAAAATTAGTAGTTGCAGGTTAAAGAGGAAGAGAGTACAAAATGATTTGAATTCAAAACGTTGTTTAATCTAAAGTTGTTTTGGGCGTGCAAGACAATGGGAATCATCAAGGTGTTAGTATAGAATATTTCAATTAAGATACCTAGGCAAAATTGGGTAAGGTATAGAAAAGTCGAGCAAGGAGAAGTGGCCGCATTTTTCTCGTTAGAAATATCTGATTTTTGTCTCAAACATGGATAGCGTATTATTGGGTTGTGTATCATGTTCCCTATTGAAAGATAGCAGGACGATATACACAGACTGGAGAGCTCGAGTTTTTCAGACATTCTGATAGCTAGTTATCAAGGCCGATAGCATGCTATTGCACACTTTACGAAAAATGAAAAGATCACGGCAACATCTTTATAGCGAGTTATCATAGGGGATAGCGGGCTATAGACAATTTTCAAGAAAAACAAATGTTTTATTATACAACCCTATCAGCGGGCTATCAACACTGATAGGGCGCTAGTGCCTACTGGAAAATTTTTGCAAATCCCTGAATAGCCTTATTTTTGGAAAATTAATATTTTGAAACTCAAGAACCATTCCATTGACTCAAAACATATTGATATAAGAGTAAAAACTATTAAATAATAATAAACTCATTGAAATTACGATTAAAACCTTTCAAAAACATTTTTTTCAAAATGGAATACTATATCGAAGTGATTTTGAAGACTTTTCAATTTTCAGAATTTTAGTGCTGAGATTGATCGAGAAGTTACCCTACGCACCAAAGATAAAACTAATGCATTAGACATGAGATATGTCTTCGTTCTTCGAGCTTGATCTTTGTAGACTTCGATACCTATTGTTTGATGTGTTGTTGATGATTAGTTGAAGCTCTTAGAAAAAAAAATACAGGTGATGTTTTCTCTTACCGAGAACACTTCACATACTTACAGTTTAAAACAATAGATAGCCTCTGGAAATCTCAGGACAAAAGGAATAAAATGAATAACTTGAGAAATAATGAGGTTATCTTCAAGACAGTTTGCACTTTTGATTCAGTTCGAAGGTTGTTTGGACAAATGCAAGAATAACGACTTTCTTCGATTTAAACACTCTTTGGAAAGCTCAGTCTAACATGCAAAAATCGTGCGTGTTCTATCTTGGAAAATCAGAGAAATGAGGATTTTATAAAATTAGTAGTTGCAGGTTAAAGAGGAAGAGAGTACAAAATGATTTGAATTCAAAACGTTGTTTAATCTAAAGTTGTTTTGGGCGTGCAAGACAATGGGAATCATCAAGGTGTTAGTATAGAATATTTCAATTAAGATACCTAGGCAAAATTGGGTAAGGTATAGAAAAGTCGAGCAAGGAGAAGTGGCCGCATTTTTCTCGTTAGAAATATCTGATTTTTGTCTCAAACATGGATAGCGTATTATTGGGTTGTGTATCATGTTCCCTATTGAAAGATAGCAGGACGATATACACAGACTGGAGAGCTCGAGTTTTTCAGACATTCTGATAGCTAGTTATCAAGGCCGATAGCATGCTATTGCACACTTTACGAAAAATGAAAAGATCACGGCAACATCTTTATAGCGAGTTATCATAGGGGATAGCGGGCTATAGACAATTTTCAAGAAAAACAAATGTTTTATTATACAACCCTATCAGCGGGCTATCAACACTGATAGGGCGCTAGTGCCTACTGGAAAATTTTTGCAAATCCCTGAATAGCCTTATTTTTGGAAAATTAATATTTTGAAACTCAAGAACCATTCCATTGACTCAAAACATATTGATATAAGAGTAAAAACTATTAAATAATAATAAACTCATTGAAATTACGATTAAAACCTTTCAAAAACATTTTTTTCAAAATGGAATACTATATCGAAGTGATTTTGAAGACTTTTCAATTTTCAGAATTTTAGTGCTGAGATTGATCGAGAAGTTACCCTACGCACCAAAGATAAAACTAATGCATTAGACATGAGATATGTCTTCGTTCTTCGAGCTTGATCTTTGTAGACTTCGATACCTATTGTTTGATGTGTTGTTGATGATTAGTTGAAGCTCTTAGAAAAAAAAATACAGGTGATGTTTTCTCTTACCGAGAACACTTCACATACTTACAGTTTAAAACAATAGATAGCCTCTGGAAATCTCAGGACAAAAGGAATAAAATGAATAACTTGAGAAATAATGAGGTTATCTTCAAGACAGTTTGCACTTTTGATTCAGTTCGAAGGTTGTTTGGACAAATGCAAGAATAACGACTTTCTTCGATTTAAACACTCTTTGGAAAGCTCAGTCTAACTTGCAAAAATCGTGCGTGTTCTATCTTGGAAAATCAGAGAAATGAGGATTTTATAAAATTAGTAGTTGCAGGTTAAAGAGGAAGAGAGTACAAAATGATTTGAATTCAAAACGTTGTTTAATCTAAAGTTGTTTTGGGCGTGCAAGACAATGGGAATCATCAAGGTGTTAGTATAGAATATTTCAATTAAGATACCTAGGCAAAATTGGGTAAGGTATAGAAAAGTCGAGCAAGGAGAAGTGGCCGCATTTTTCTCGTTAGAAATATCTGATTTTTGTCTCAAACATGGATAGCGTATTATTGGGTTGTGTATCATGTTCCCTATTGAAAGATAGCAGGACGATATACACAGACTGGAGAGCTCGAGTTTTTCAGACATTCTGATAGCTAGTTATCAAGGCCGATAGCATGCTATTGCACACTTTACGAAAAATGAAAAGATCACGGCAACATCTTTATAGCGAGTTATCATAGGGGATAGCGGGCTATAGACAATTTTCAAGAAAAACAAATGTTTTATTATGCAACCCTATCAGCGGGCTATCAACACTGATAGGGCGCTAGTGCCTACTGGAAAATTTTGGCAAATCCCTGAATAGCCTTATTTTTGGAAAATTAATATTTTGAAACTCAAGAACCATTCCATTGACTCAAAACATATTGATATAAGAGTAAAAACTATTAAATAATAATAAACTCATTGAAATTACGATTAAAACCTTTCAAAAACATTTTTTTCAAAATGGAATACTATATCGAAGTGATTTTGAAGACTTTTCAATTTTCAGAATTTTAGTGCTGAGATTGATCGAGAAGTTACCCTACGCACCAAAGATAAAACTAATGCATTAGACATGAGATATGTCTTCGTTCTTCGAGCTTGATCTTTGTAGACTTCGATACCTATTGTTTGATGTGTTGTTGATGATTAGTTGAAGCTCTTAGAAAAAAAAATACAGGTGATGTTTTCTCTTACCGAGAACACTTCACATACTTACAGTTTAAAACAATAGATAGCCTCTGGAAATCTCAGGACAAAAGGAATAAAATGAATAACTTGAGAAATAATGAGGTTATCTTCAAGACAGTTTGCACTTTTGATTCAGTTCGAAGGTTGTTTGGACAAATGCAAGAATAACGACTTTCTTCGATTTAAACACTCTTTGGAAAGCTCAGTCTAACATGCAAAAATCGTGCGTGTTCTATCTTGGAAAATCAGAGAAATGAGGATTTTATAAAATTAGTAGTTGCAGGTTAAAGAGGAAGAGAGTACAAAATGATTTGAATTCAAAACGTTGTTTAATCTAAAGTTGTTTTGGGCGTGCAAGACAATGGGAATCATCAAGGTGTTAGTATAGAATATTTCAATTAAGATACCTAGGCAAAATTGGGTAAGGTATAGAAAAGTCGAGCAAGGAGAAGTGGCCGCATTTTTCTCGTTAGAAATATCTGATTTTTGTCTCAAACATGGATAGCGTATTATTGGGTTGTGTATCATGTTCCCTATTGAAAGATAGCAGGACGATATACACAGACTGGAGAGCTCGAGTTTTTCAGACATTCTGATAGCTAGTTATCAAGGCCGATAGCATGCTATTGCACACTTTACGAAAAATGAAAAGATCACGGCAACATCTTTATAGCGAGTTATCATAGGGGATAGCGGGCTATAGACAATTTTCAAGAAAAACAAATGTTTTATTATACAACCCTATCAGCGGGCTATCAACACTGATAGGGCGCTAGTGCCTACTGGAAAATTTTTGCAAATCCCTGAATAGCCTTATTTTTGGAAAATTAATATTTTGAAACTCAAGAACCATTCCATTGACTCAAAACATATTGATATAAGAGTAAAAACTATTAAATAATAATAAACTCATTGAAATTACGATTAAAACCTTTCAAAAACATTTTTTTCAAAATGGAATACTATATCGAAGTGATTTTGAAGACTTTTCAATTTTCAGAATTTTAGTGCTGAGATTGATCGAGAAGTTACCCTACGCACCAAAGATAAAACTAATGCATTAGACATGAGATATGTCTTCGTTCTTCGAGCTTGATCTTTGTAGACTTCGATACCTATTGTTTGATGTGTTGTTGATGATTAGTTGAAGCTCTTAGAAAAAAAAATACAGGTGATGTTTTCTCTTACCGAGAACACTTCACATACTTACAGTTTAAAACAATAGATAGCCTCTGGAAATCTCAGGACAAAAGGAATAAAATGAATAACTTGAGAAATAATGAGGTTATCTTCAAGACAGTTTGCACTTTTGATTCAGTTCGAAGGTTGTTTGGACAAATGCAAGAATAACGACTTTCTTCGATTTAAACACTCTTTGGAAAGCTCAGTCTAACATGCAAAAATCGTGCGTGTTCTATCTTGGAAAATCAGAGAAATGAGGATTTTATAAAATTAGTAGTTGCAGGTTAAAGAGGAAGAGAGTACAAAATGATTTGAATTCAAAACGTTGTTTAATCTAAAGTTGTTTTGGGCGTGCAAGACAATGGGAATCATCAAGGTGTTAGTATAGAATATTTCAATTAAGATACCTAGGCAAAATTGGGTAAGGTATAGAAAAGTCGAGCAAGGAGAAGTGGCCGCATTTTTCTCGTTAGAAATATCTGATTTTTGTCTCAAACATGGATAGCGTATTATTGGGTTGTGTATCATGTTCCCTATTGAAAGATAGCAGGACGATATACACAGACTGGAGAGCTCGAGTTTTTCAGACATTCTGATAGCTAGTTATCAAGGCCGATAGCATGCTATTGCACACTTTACGAAAAATGAAAAGATCACGGCAACATCTTTATAGCGAGTTATCATAGGGGATAGCGGGCTATAGACAATTTTCAAGAAAAACAAATGTTTTATTATACAACCCTATCAGCGGGCTATCAACACTGATAGGGCGCTAGTGCCTACTGGAAAATTTTTGCAAATCCCTGAATAGCCTTATTTTTGGAAAATTAATATTTTGAAACTCAAGAACCATTCCATTGACTCAAAACATATTGATATAAGAGTAAAAACTATTAAATAATAATAAACTCATTGAAATTACGATTAAAACCTTTCAAAAACATTTTTTTCAAAATGGAATACTATATCGAAGTGATTTTGAAGACTTTTCAATTTTCAGAATTTTAGTGCTGAGATTGATCGAGAAGTTACCCTACGCACCAAAGATAAAACTAATGCATTAGACATGAGATATGTCTTCGTTCTTCGAGCTTGATCTTTGTAGACTTCGATACCTATTGTTTGATGTGTTGTTGATGATTAGTTGAAGCTCTTAGAAAAAAAAATACAGGTGATGTTTTCTCTTACCGAGAACACTTCACATACTTACAGTTTAAAACAATAGATAGCCTCTGGAAATCTCAGGACAAAAGGAATAAAATGAATAACTTGAGAAATAATGAGGTTATCTTCAAGACAGTTTGCACTTTTGATTCAGTTCGAAGGTTGTTTGGACAAATGCAAGAATAACGACTTTCTTCGATTTAAACACTCTTTGGAAAGCTCAGTCTAACATGCAAAAATCGTGCGTGTTCTATCTTGGAAAATCAGAGAAATGAGGATTTTATAAAATTAGTAGTTGCAGGTTAAAGAGGAAGAGAGTACAAAATGATTTGAATTCAAAACGTTGTTTAATCTAAAGTTGTTTTGGGCGTGCAAGACAATGGGAATCATCAAGGTGTTAGTATAGAATATTTCAATTAAGATACCTAGGCAAAATTGGGTAAGGTATAGAAAAGTCGAGCAAGGAGAAGTGGCCGCATTTTTCTCGTTAGAAATATCTGATTTTTGTCTCAAACATGGATAGCGTATTATTGGGTTGTGTATCATGTTCCCTATTGAAAGATAGCAGGACGATATACACAGACTGGAGAGCTCGAGTTTTTCAGACATTCTGATAGCTAGTTATCAAGGCCGATAGCATGCTATTGCACACTTTACGAAAAATGAAAAGATCACGGCAACATCTTTATAGCGAGTTATCATAGGGGATAGCGGGCTATAGACAATTTTCAAGAAAAACAAATGTTTTATTATACAACCCTATCAGCGGGCTATCAACACTGATAGGGCGCTAGTGCCTACTGGAAAATTTTTGCAAATCCCTGAATAGCCTTATTTTTGGAAAATTAATATTTTGAAACTCAAGAACCATTCCATTGACTCAAAACATATTGATATAAGAGTAAAAACTATTAAATAATAATAAACTCATTGAAATTACGATTAAAACCTTTCAAAAACATTTTTTTCAAAATGGAATACTATATCGAAGTGATTTTGAAGACTTTTCAATTTTCAGAATTTTAGTGCTGAGATTGATCGAGAAGTTACCCTACGCACCAAAGATAAAACTAATGCATTAGACATGAGATATGTCTTCGTTCTTCGAGCTTGATCTTTGTAGACTTCGATACCTATTGTTTGATGTGTTGTTGATGATTAGTTGAAGCTCTTAGAAAAAAAAATACAGGTGATGTTTTCTCTTACCGAGAACACTTCACATACTTACAGTTTAAAACAATAGATAGCCTCTGGAAATCTCAGGACAAAAGGAATAAAATGAATAACTTGAGAAATAATGAGGTTATCTTCAAGACAGTTTGCACTTTTGATTCAGTTCGAAGGTTGTTTGGACAAATGCAAGAATAACGACTTTCTTCGATTTAAACACTCTTTGGAAAGCTCAGTCTAACTTGCAAAAATCGTGCGTGTTCTATCTTGGAAAATCAGAGAAATGAGGATTTTATAAAATTAGTAGTTGCAGGTTAAAGAGGAAGAGAGTACAAAATGATTTGAATTCAAAACGTTGTTTAATCTAAAGTTGTTTTGGGCGTGCAAGACAATGGGAATCATCAAGGTGTTAGTATAGAATATTTCAATTAAGATACCTAGGCAAAATTGGGTAAGGTATAGAAAAGTCGAGCAAGGAGAAGTGGCCGCATTTTTCTCGTTAGAAATATCTGATTTTTGTCTCAAACATGGATAGCGTATTATTGGGTTGTGTATCATGTTCCCTATTGAAAGATAGCAGGACGATATACACAGACTGGAGAGCTCGAGTTTTTCAGACATTCTGATAGCTAGTTATCAAGGCCGATAGCATGCTATTGCACACTTTACGAAAAATGAAAAGATCACGGCAACATCTTTATAGCGAGTTATCATAGGGGATAGCGGGCTATAGACAATTTTCAAGAAAAACAAATGTTTTATTATACAACCCTATCAGCGGGCTATCAACACTGATAGGGCGCTAGTGCCTACTGGAAAATTTTTGCAAATCCCTGAATAGCCTTATTTTTGGAAAATTAATATTTTGAAACTCAAGAACCATTCCATTGACTCAAAACATATTGATATAAGAGTAAAAACTATTAAATAATAATAAACTCATTGAAATTACGATTAAAACCTTTCAAAAACATTTTTTTCAAAATGGAATACTATATCGAAGTGATTTTGAAGACTTTTCAATTTTCAGAATTTTAGTGCTGAGATTGATCGAGAAGTTACCCTACGCACCAAAGATAAAACTAATGCATTAGACATGAGATATGTCTTCGTTCTTCGAGCTTGATCTTTGTAGACTTCGATACCTATTGTTTGATGTGTTGTTGATGATTAGTTGAAGCTCTTAGAAAAAAAAATACAGGTGATGTTTTCTCTTACCGAGAACACTTCACATACTTACAGTTTAAAACAATAGATAGCCTCTGGAAATCTCAGGACAAAAGGAATAAAATGAATAACTTGAGAAATAATGAGGTTATCTTCAAGACAGTTTGCACTTTTGATTCAGTTCGAAGGTTGTTTGGACAAATGCAAGAATAACGACTTTCTTCGATTTAAACACTCTTTGGAAAGCTCAGTCTAACATGCAAAAATCGTGCGTGTTCTATCTTGGAAAATCAGAGAAATGAGGATTTTATAAAATTAGTAGTTGCAGGTTAAAGAGGAAGAGAGTACAAAATGATTTGAATTCAAAACGTTGTTTAATCTAAAGTTGTTTTGGGCGTGCAAGACAATGGGAATCATCAAGGTGTTAGTATAGAATATTTCAATTAAGATACCTAGGCAAAATTGGGTAAGGTATAGAAAAGTCGAGCAAGGAGAAGTGGCCGCATTTTTCTCGTTAGAAATATCTGATTTTTGTCTCAAACATGGATAGCGTATTATTGGGTTGTGTATCATGTTCCCTATTGAAAGATAGCAGGACGATATACACAGACTGGAGAGCTCGAGTTTTTCAGACATTCTGATAGCTAGTTATCAAGGCCGATAGCATGCTATTGCACACTTTACGAAAAATGAAAAGATCACGGCAACATCTTTATAGCGAGTTATCATAGGGGATAGCGGGCTATAGACAATTTTCAAGAAAAACAAATGTTTTATTATACAACCCTATCAGCGGGCTATCAACACTAATAGGGCGCTAATGCCTACTGAAAAAATTTTGGAAATCCCTGAATAGCCTTATTTTTGTAAAATTAATATTTTGACACTCAAGAACCATTCCATTGACTAAAAACATATTGATATAGGATTAAAAACTATTAAATAATTCAAAACTCATTGAAATTATAATTAAAACCATCCGGAAAACATTTTTTTCAAGATGGAATACTATATCGAAGTGATTTTGAAGCCTTTTTCAAGTTTCAGAGTTTTGGTGCTGAGATTGATCGAGAAGTTACCCTACACACCAAAGATAAAACTAATGCATTAGACATGAGATATGTCTTCGTTCTTCGAGCTTAATCATTGTAGACTTCGATACCTATTGTTTGATGAGTTGTTGATGATTAGTTGAAGCTGTTAGAAAAAAAAATACAGGTGATGTTTTCTCTTACCGAGAACACTTCACATACTTACAGTTTAAAACAATATATAGCTTCTGGAAATCTCAGCACAAAAGGAATAAAATGAAGAACTTCAGAAATAATGAGGTTATCTTCAAGATAGTTTGAAATTTTGATTCAGTTCGAAGGTTGTTTGGACAAATGCAAGAATAACGACTTTCTTCGATTAAAACACTCTTTGGAAAGCTCAGTCTAACATTCAAAAATCATGCGTGTTCTTTCTTTGAAAATCAGAGAATGAGGGTTTTATAAAATTAGTAGCTGCAGGTTAAAGAGGAAGAGAGTACAAAATGATTTGAATTCAAAACGTTGTTTAATCTAAAGTTGTTTTGGGCGTTCGATACAATGGGAATCATCAAGGTGTTAGTATAGAAAATTTAAATTAAGATACCCAGGCAAAATTGTGTAAGGTATAGAAAAGTCGAGCAAGGAGAAGTGGCCACATTTTTCTCGTTAGAAATATCCGATTTTTGTCTCAAACGTGGATAGCGTATTATTGGGTTGTGTATCATGTTCTCTATTGAAAGATAGCAGGTCGATATACGCAAACTCGAGAGCTCGAGTTTTTCAAACTTTCTGATACCGAGTTATTAGGGCCTATAGAGCGCTATTGCCCACTTTACTAAAACTGAAAATACCACTTCAACATCTTTATAGCGAGTTATCAAAGGGGATAGCGTGCTATAGACAATTTTCAAGAAAAACAAATGTTTTATTATACAACCCTATCAGCGGGCTATCAACACTAATAGGGCGCTAATGCCTACTGAAAAAATTTTGGAAATCCCTGAATAGCCTTATTTTTGTAAAATTAATATTTTGACACTCAAGAACCATTCCATTGACTAAAAACATATTGATATAAGATTAAAAACTATTAAATAATTCAAAACTCATTGAAATTATAATTAAAACCATCCGGAAAACATTTTTTTCAAGATGGAATACTATATCGAAGTGATTTTGAAGCCTTTTTCAAGTTTCAGAGTTTTGGTGCTGAGATTGATCGAGAAGTTACCCTACACACCAAAGATAAAACTAATGCATTAGACATGAGATATGTCTTCGTTCTTCGAGCTTAATCATTGTAGACTTCGATACCTATTGTTTGATGAGTTGTTGATGATTAGTTGAAGCTGTTAGAAAAAAAAATACAGGTGATGTTTTCTCTTACCGAGAACACTTTACATACTTACAATTTAAAACAATAGATAGCCTCTGGAAATCTCTGCACAAAAGGAATAAAATGAAGAACTTGAGAAATAATGAGGTTATCTTCAAGACAGTTTGAAATTTTGATTCAGTTCGAAGGTTGTTTGGACAAATGCAAGAGTAACGACTTTCTTCGATTTAAACACTCTTTGGAAAGCTCAGTCTAACATTCAAAAATCGTGCGTGTTCTTTCTTTGAAAATCAGAGAATGAGGGTTTTATAAAATTAGTAGTTGCAGGTTAAAGAGGAAGAGAGTACGAAATGATTTTAATTCAAAACGTTGTTTAATCTAAAGTTGTTTTGGGCGTTCGATACAATGGGAATCATCAAGGTGTTAGTATAGAATATTTCAATTAAGATACCCAGGCAAAATTGTGCAAGGTATAGAAAACTCGAGCAAGGAGAAGTGGCCACATTTTTCTCGTTAGAAATATCCGATTTTTGTCTCAAACGTGGATAGCGTATTATTGGGTTGTGTATCATGTTCTCTATTGAAAGATAGCAGGTCGATATACACAAACTCGGGAGCTCGAGTTTTTCAGACTTTCTGATACCGAGTTATCAAGGCCTATAGAGCGTTATTGCCCACTTTACTAAAAATGAAAAGACCACTTTAACATCTTTATAACGAGTTATCAAAGGGGATAGCGCGCTATAGACAATTTTCAAGAAAAAGAAATGTTTTATTATAGAACCCTATCAGCGGGCTATCAACACTGATAGGGCGCTAGTGCCTACTGGAAAATTTTTGCAATTTGCTGAATAGCCTTATTTTTGGAAAATTAATATTTTGGCACTCCAGAACCATTCTATGTACTCAAAACATTTTGATATAAGATTAAAAACTATTAAATAATAAAAAACTCATTAAAATTATGATTAAAACCTTTCGAAAACATTTTTTTCAAAATAGACTACTATATCGAAGTGATTTTGAAGACTTTTGAATTTTCAGAGTTTTAGTGCTGAGATTGATCAAGAAGTTACCCTACTCACCAAAGATAAAACTAATGCATTAGACATGAGATATGTCTTCGTTCTTCGAGCTTGATCTTTGTAGACTTCGATACCTATTGTTTGATGAGTTGTTGATGATTAGTTGAAGCTGTTAGAAAAAAAATACAGGTGATGTTTTCTCTTACCGAGAACACTTCACATACTTACAATTTAAAACAATAGATAGCCTCTGGAAATCTCAGCACAAAAGGAATAAAATGAAGAACTTCAGAAATAATGAGGTTATCTTCAAGACAGTTTGAAATTTTGATTCAGTTCGAAGGTTGTTTGGACAAATGCAAGAATAACGACTTTCTTCGATTTAAACACTCTTTGGAAAGGTCAGTCTAACATTCAAAAATCGTGCGTGTTCTTTCTTTGAAAATCAGAGAATGAGGGTTTTATAAAATTAGTAGCTGCAGGTTAAAGAGGAAGAGAGTACAAAATGATTTGAATTCAAAACGTTGTTTAATCTAAAGTTGTTTTTGGCGTTCGATACAATGGGAATCATCAAGGTGTTAGTATAGAATATTTAAATTAAGATGCCCAGGCAAAATTGTGTAAGGTATAGAAAAGTCGAGCAAGGAGAAGTGGCCACATTTTTCTCGTTAGAAATATCCGATTTTTGTCTCAAACGTGGATAGCGTATTATTGGGTTGTGTATCATGTTCTCTATTGAAAGATAGCAGGTCGATATACGCAAACTCGAGAGCTCGAGTTTTTCAAACTTTCTGATACCGAGTTATTAGGGCCTATAGAGCGTTATTGCCCACTTTACTAAAACTGAAAAGACCACTTCAACATCTTTATAGCGAGTTATCAAAGGGGATAGCGTGCTATAGACAATTTTCAAGAAAAACAAATGTTTTATTATACAACCCTATTAGCGGGCTATCAACACTGATAGGGCGCTAATGCCTACTGAAAAATTTTTGGAAATCCCTGAATAGCCTTATTTTTGTAAAATTAATATTTTGACACTCAAGAACCATTCCATTGACTAAAAACATATTGATATAAGATTAAAAACTATTAAATAATTCAAAACTCATTGAAATTATAATTAAAACCTTCCGGAAAACATTTTTTTCAAAATGGAATACTATATCGAAGTGATTTTGAAGACTTTTCAATTTTCAGAGTTTTAGTGCTGAGATTGATCGAGAAGTTACCCTACACACCAAAGATAAAACTAATGCATTAGACATGAGATATGTCTTCGTTCTTCGAGCTTGATCTTTGTAGACTTCGATACCTATTGTTTGATGAGTTGTTGATGATTAGTTGAAGCTGTTAGAAAAAAAAATACAGGTGATGTTTTCTCTTACCGAGAACACTTCACATACTTACAATTTAAAACAATAGATAGCCTCTGGAAATCTCAGCACAAAAGGAATAAAATGAAGAACATGAGAAATAATGAGGTTATCTTCAAGGCAGTTTGAAATTTTGATTCAGTTTGAAGGTTGTTTGGACAAATGCAAGAATAACGACTTTCTTCGATTTAAACATTCTTTGGAAAGCTCAGTCTAATATTCAAAAATCGTGCGTGTTCTTTCTTTGAAAATCAGAGAATGAGGGTTTTATAAAATTAGAAGTTGCAGGTTAAAGAGGAAGAGAGTACAAAATGATTTGAATTCAAAACGTTGTTTAATCTAAAGTTGTTTTGGGCGTTCGATACAATGGGAATCATCAAGGTGTTAGCATAGAATATTTCAATTAAGATACCCAGGCAAAATTGTGTAAGGTATAGAAAACTCGAGCAAGGAGAAGTGGCCACATTTTTCTCGTTAGAAATATCTGATTTTTGTCTAAAACGTGGATAGCGTATTATTGGGTTGTGTATCATGTTCTCTATTGAAAGATAGCAGGTCGATATACACAAACTCGGGAGCTCGAGTTTTTTAGACTTTCTGATACCGAGTTATCAAGGCCTATAGAGCGCTATTGCCCACTTTACTAAAAATGAAAAGACCACTTCAACATCTTTATAGCGAGTTATCAAAGGGGATAGCGCGCTATAGACAATTTACAAGAAAAACAAATGTTTTATTATAGAACCCTATCAGCGGGCTATCAACACTGATAGGGCGCTAGTGCCTACTGGAAAATTTTTGGAAATTGCTGAATAGCCTTATTTTTGGAAAATTAATATTTTGGCACTCAAGAACCATTCCATTGACTCAAAACATATTGATATGAGATTAAAAACTATTAAATAATAAAAAACTCCTTGAAATTATGATTAAAACCTTTCGAAAACATTTTTTTCAAAATGGACTACTATATCGAAGTGATTTTGAAGACTTTTGAAATTTCAGAGTTTTAATGCTAAGATTGATCAAGAAGTTACCCTACTCACCAAAGATAAAACTAATGCATTAGACATGAGATATGTCTTCGTTCTTCGAGCTTGATCTTTGTAGACTTCGATACCTATTGTTTGATGAGTTGTTGATGATTAGTTGAAGCTCTTAGAAAAAAAAATACAGGTGATGTTTTCTCTTACCGAGAACACGTCACATACTTACAGTTAAAAACAATAGATAGCCTCTGGAAATCTCAGCACAAAAGTGATAAAATGAAGAACTTGCGAAATAATGAGGCTATCTTGAAGACAGTTTGCAATTTTAATTTAGTTCGAAGGTTGTTTGGACAAATGAAAGAATAACGACTTTCTTCGATTTAAACACTCTTTGGAGAGCTCAGTCTAACATGCCAAAATCGTGAGTGTTCTATCTTTGAAAATCAGAGAATGAGGGTTTTATAAAATTAGTAGTTGCAGGTTATAGAGGAAGAGAGTACAAAATGATTTGAATTCAAAACGTTGTTTAATCTAAAGTTGTTTTGGGCGTTCGAGACATTGGGAATCATCAAGGTGTTAGTATAGAATATTTCAATTAAGATACCCAGGCAAAATTGTGTAAGGTATAGAAAAGTCGAGCAAGGAGAAGTGGCCACATTTTTCTCGTTAGAAATATCTGATTTTTGTCTCAAACGTGGATAGCGTATTATTGGGTTGTGTATCATGTTCTCTATTGAAAGATAGCAGGTCGATATACAAAAACTCGGGAGCTCGAGTTTTTCAGACTTTCTAATAGCGAGTTATCAAGGCCTATAGAGCGCTATTGCCCACTTTACTAAAAATGAAAAGATCACGACAACATCTTTATAACGAGTTATCAAAAGGGGATAGCGCGCTATAGACAATTTTCAAGAAAAATAAATGTTTTATTATACAACCCTATCAGCGGGGTATCAACACTGATAGGGTGCTAGTGCCTACTGGAAAATTTTTGCAAATTGCTATATAGCCTTATTTTTGGAAAATTAATATTTTGACACTCAAGAACCATTCCATTAACTCAAAACATATTGATATAGGACTAAAAACTATTAAATAATAAAAAAAACTCATTGAAATTATGATTAAAACCTTTCAAAAACATTTTTTTTAAAATGGAATACTATATCGAAGTGATTTGTAAGACTTTTCAATTTTCAGAGTTTTAGTGCTGAGATTGATCGAGAAGTTACCCTACACACCAAAGATAAAACTATTGCATTAGACATGAGATATGTCTTCGGTCTTCGAGCTTGATCTTTGTAGACTCCGACACCTATTGTTTGATGAGTTGTTGATGATTAGTTCAAGCTCTTAGAAAAAAAAATACAGGCGATGTTTTCTCTTACCGAGAACACTTCACATACTTACAGTTTAAAACAATAGATAGCCTCTGGAAATCTCAGCACAAAAGGGATAAAATGAAGAACTTGCGAAATAATGAGGCTATCTAGAAGACAGTTTTCAATTTTAATTTAGTTCGAAGGTTGTTTGGACAAATGAAAGAATAACGACTTTCTTCGATTTAAACACTCTTTGGAAAGCTCAGTCTAACATGCCAAAATCGTGAGTGTTCTATCTTTGAAAATCAGAGAATGAGGGTTTTATAAAATTAGTAGTTGCAGGTTAAAGAGGAAGAGAGTACAAAATGATTTGAATTCAAAACGTCGTTTAATCTAATGTTGTTTTGGGCGTTCGGGTCAATGGGAATCATCAAGGTGTTAGTATAGAATATTTCAATTAAGATACCCAGGCAAAATTGTGTAAGGTATAGAAAAGCCAAGCAAGGGAAAGTGGCCACATTTTTCTCGTTAGAAATATCTGATTTTTGTCTCAAACGTGGATAGTGTATTATTGGGTTGTGTATCATGTTCTCTATTGAATGATAGCAGGTCGATATACACAAAGTCGAGAGCTCGAGTTTTTCAGGCTTTCCGATAGCGAGGTATCAAGGCCTGTAGCGAGCTATTGCACACCTTACTAAAAATGAAAAGATCACGGCAACATGTTTATAGCGAGTTATCAAAGGGGACAGCGCGCTATAGACAATTTTCAAGAAAAACAAATGTTTTATTATACAACACCATCAGCGGGCTAACAACACTAAAAGGGCGCTAGTGCCTACAGGAAAATTTTTGCAAATCGCTGAATAGCTTTTGTTTTGGAAAATTAATATTTTGACACTCAAGAACCATTCCATTGACTCAAAACATATTGATATAAGATTAAAAACTATTAAATAATTCAAAACTCATTGAAATTATGATTAAAACCTTACGGAAAACATTTTTTTCAAAATGGAATACTATATCTAAGTGATTTTGTAAACTTTTCAATTTTCTGAGTTTTAGTGCTGAGATTGATCGAGAAGTTACCCTACTCACCACAGATAAAACTATTGCATTAGACATGAGATATGTCTTCGTTCTTTGAGCTTGATCTTTGTAGACTTCGTTACCTATTGTTTGATGTGTTGTTGATGATTACTTCAAGCTCTTAGAAAAAAAAAATACAGGTGACGTTTTCTCTTACCGAGAACACTTCACATACTTACAGTTTAAAACAATATATAGCCTCTGGAAATCTCAGCCCAAAAGGAATAAAATGAAGAACTTGAGGAATAATGAGGTTATCTTCAAGACAGTTTGCAATTTTGATTCAGTTCGATGGTTGTTTGAACAAATGCAAGAATAACGACTTTCTTTGATTTAAACACTCTTTGGAAAGCTCAGTCTAAGTTGCACAAATCGTGGGTGTTCTATCTTTGAAAATCGGAGAAGGAGGGTTTTGTAAAATTAGTAGTTGCAGGTTAAAGAGGAAGAGAGTACAAAATGATTTGAATTCAAAACCTTGTTTAATTTAAAGTTGTTTTGGGCGTTCGGGACAATGGGAATCATCAAGGTGTTAGTATAGAATTTTTCAATTAAGATACCCAGGCAAAATTGTGTAAGGTATAGAAAAGTCAAGCAAGGAGAAGTGGCCACATTTTTCTCATTAGAAATATCTGATATTTGTCTCAAACGTGGATAGTGTATTATTGGGTTGTGTATCATGTTCTCTATTGAATGATAGCAGGTCGATATACACAAACTCGAGAGCTCGAGTTTTTCAGGCTTTCCGGTAGCGAGTTTTCAAGGCCTATAGCGTGCTATTGCACACTTTACTAAAAATGAAAAGATCACGACAACATCTTTATAGCGAGTTATCAAAGGGGATAGCGCTATAGACAATTTTCAAGAAAAACAAATGTATTATTATACAACCCTATTAGCGGGCTAACAAACACTCATAGGGCGCTAGTGCCTACTGGAAAATTTTTGCAAATCGCTGAATAGCCTTTTTTTTGGAAAATTAATATTGTGACACTCAAGAACCATTCCATTGACTCAAAACATATTGATATAAGATTAAAAACTATTAAATAATAAAAAAACTCATTGAAATTATGATTAAAACCATTCGAAAACTTTTTTTCAAAATGGAATACTATATCGAAGTGATTTTGAAGACTTTTCAATTTTCAGAGTTTTCGTGCTGAGATTGATCGAGAAGTTACCCTACACACCAACGATAAACTAATGCATTAGACATGAGATATGTCTTCGTTCTTCGACCTTGATCTTTGTAGACTCCGACACCTATTGTTTGATGAGTTGTTGATGATTAGTTCAAGCTCTTAGAAAAAAAATACAGGTGATGTTTTCTCTTACCGAGAACACTTCACATACTTACAGTTTAAAACAATAGATAGCCTCTGGAAATCTCAACACAAAAGGGATAAAATGAAGAACTTGCGAAATAATGAGGCTATCTTCAAGACAGTTTGCAATTTTAATTTAGTTCGAAGGTTGTTTGGACAGATGAAAGAATAACGACTTTCTTCGATTTAAACACTCTTTGGAAAGCTCAGTCTAACATGCAAAAATCGTGCGTGTTCTATCTTTGAAAATCAGAGAATGAGGGTTTTATAAAATTAGTCGTTGCAGGTTAAATAGAAAGAGAGTGCAAAACGATTTGAATTCAAAACGTTGTTTAATCTAAAGTTGTTTTGGGCGTGCGAGACAATGGGAACCATCAAGTTGTTGGCATAGAATATTTCAATTAAGATACCCAGGCAAAATTGTGTAAGGTATAGAATAGTCGAGCAAGGAGAAGTGGCCACATTTTTCTCGGTAGAAATATCTGATTTTTGTCTCAAACGTGGATAGCGTATTATTGGGTTGTGTATCATGTTCTCTATTGAAAGATAGCAGGTCGATATACACAAACTCCAGAGCTCGAGTTTTTCAGACTTTCTAATAGCGAGTTATCAAGGCCTATAGAGCGCTATTGCCCACTTTACTAAAAATGAAAAGATCACGACAACATCTTTATAGCGAGTTATCAAAAGGGGATAGCGCGCTATAGACAATTTTGAAGAAAAATAAATGTTTTATTATACAACCCTATCAGCGGGCTATCAACACTGATAGGGTGCTAGTGCCTACTGGAAAATTTTTGGAAATTGCTAAATAGCCTTATTTTTGGAAAATTAATATTTTGACACTCAAAAACCATTCCATTAACTCAAAACATATTGATATAAGACTAAAAACTATTAAATAATAAAAAACTCATTGAAATTATGATTAAAACCTTTCAAAATGGAATACTATATTGAAGTGATTTGGAAGACTTTTCAATTTTCAGAGTTTTAGTACTGAGATTGATCGAGAAGTTACCCTACACACCAAAGATAAAACTAATGCATTAGACATGAGATATGTCTTCGTTCTTCGAGCTTGATCTTTGTAGACTTCGATACCTATTGTTTGATGAGTTGTTGATGATTAGTTCAAGCTCTTAGAAAAAAAATACAGTTGATGTTTTCTCTTACCGAGAACACTTCACATACTTACAGTTTAAAACAATAGATAGCCTCTTGAAATCCTAGCACAAAAGGGATAAAATGAAGAACTTGCGAAATAATGAGGCTATCTTCAAGACAGTTTGCAATTTTAATTTAGTTCGAAGGTTGTTTGGACAAATGAAAGAATAACGACTTTCTTCGATTTAAACACTCTTTGAAAAGCTCAGTCTAACATTCAAAAATCGTGCGTGTTCTATCTTTGAAAATCAGAGAATGAGGATTTTATAAAATTAGCAGTTGCAGGTTAAAGAGGAAGAGAGTACAAAATGATTTCATTTCAAAACGTTGTTTAATCTAAAGTTGTTTTGGGCGTGCGAGACAATGAGAATCATCAAGGTTTTAGTATAGAATATTTCAATTAAGATAACCAGGCAAAACTGTGTAAGGTATAGAAAAGTCGAGCAAGGAGAAATGGCCACATTTTTCTCGTTAGAAATATCTGATTTTTATGTCAAACGTGGATAACGTGTTATTATTGGGTTGTGTATCATGTTCTCTATTGAAAGATAGCAGGTCGATATACACAAACCCGAGAGCTCGAGTTTTTCTGACTTTCCGATAGCGAGTTATCAAAGCCTATAGCGCGCTATTGCCCACTTTACTAAAAATGGAAAGATCACGACAACATCTTTATAGCGAGTTATCAAAGTGGATAGCGCGCTATAGACGATTTTCAAGAAAAACAAATGTTTTCTTATACAACATTATCAGCGGTCTATCAACAATGATAGGGCGCTAGTGCCAACTGGAAAATTCTTATAAATTGCTAAATAGCCTTATTTTTGCAAAATTAATCTTTTGACACTCGAGAACCATTCCATTGACTCAAAACATATTGATAGAAGATTAAAAACTATTAAATAATTCAAAACTCATTGAAATTATGATTAAAACCTAACGGAAAACATTTTTTTCAAAATGGAATTCTATATCGAAGTGATTTTGAAGACTTTTCAATTTTCTGAGTTTTAGTGCTGAAATTGATCGAGAAGTTACCCTACACACCACAGATAAAACTATTGCATTAGACATGAGATATGTCTTCGTTCTTCGAGCTTGATCTTTGTAGACTTCGATAGCTATTGTTTGATGTGTTGTTGATGATTAGTTCAAGCTCTTAGAAAAAAAAATACAGGTGTTGTTTTCTCTTACCGAGAACACTTCACATACTTACAGTTTAGAACGATAGATAGCCGCTGGAAATCTCAGCACAAAAGGGATAAAATAAAGAACTTGCGAAGTAATGAGGTTATCTTTAAGACAGTTTGCAATTTTAATTTAGTTCGAAGGTTGTTTGGACAAATGCAAGAATAACGACTTTCTTCGATTTAAACACTCTTTGGAATGCTTAGTCTAACATGCAAAAATCGTGCGTGTTCTATCTTTGAAAATCAGAGAATGAGGGTTTTATAAAATTAGTAGTTGCAGGTTAAAGAGGATGAGAGTACAAAATGATTTGAATTCAAAACGTTGTTTAATCAGAAGTTGTTTTGGGCGTGCGAAACAATGGGAATCATCAAGGTGTTAGTATAGAATATTTCAATTAAGATAACCATGCAAAACTGCGTAAGGTATAGAAAAGTCGAGCAAGGAGAAGTGGCCACATTTTTCTCGTTAGAAATATCAGATTTTTGTCTCAAACTTGGATAGCGCGTTATTGGGTTGTGTATCATGTTCTCTATTGAAAGATAGCAGGTCGATATACACAAACTCGAGAGCTCGAGTTTTTCAGACTTTCTGATAGCGAGTTATCAAGGCCTATAGAGCGCTATTGCCCACTTTACTAAAGATGAAAAGATCACTTCAACATCTTTATATCGTGTTATCAACGGGGATAACGCGCTATAGACAATTTTCAAGAAAAAACAAATGTTTTATTATACAACCCCATCAGCGGGCTATCAACACTGATAAGGCGCTAGTTCCTACTGGAAAGTTTCTGCAAATTGCTGAATAGCCTTATTTTTGGAAAATTAATATTTTGACACTCAAGAACCATTCCATTGACTTAAAACATATTGATATAAGATTAAAAACTATTAAATAATAAAAAACTCAGTGAAATTATAATTAAAACCTTTCAAAAACATGTTTTTCAAAATGGAATACTATATCGAAGTGATTTTAAAGGCTTTTCAATTTTTAGAGTTTTAGTGCTTAGATTGATCGAGAAGTTACCCAACACACCAAAGATAAAACTAATGCATTAGACATGAGATATATGTTCGTTTTTCGAGCTTGATCCTTGTAGACTTTGATACCTATTGTTTGATGTGTTGTTGGTTATTAGTTCAAGCTCTTAGAAAAAAAAAATACAGGTTATCTTTTCTCTTACCGAGAACACTTTACATCCTTATAGTTTAAAACAATTGATAGCCTTTGGAAATCTCATCACAAAAGGGATAAAATGAAGAACTTGCGAAATAATGAGGCGATCTTCAAGACAGTTTGCAATTTTGATTCAATTCGAAGGTTGTTTGGACAAATGCAAGAATAACGACGTCCTTCGATTTAAACACTCTTTGGAAAGCTCAGTCAAACATGCAAGAATCGTGCGTGTTCGATCTTTGAAAATCAGGGAATGACGATTTTATAAAGTTAGCAGTTGCTGGTTAAAGAGGAAGAGAGTACAAAATGATTTGAATTCAAGACATTGTTTAATCTAAAGTTGTTTTGGGCGTGAGAGACAAAGGGAATCATCAAGGTGTTAGTAGAGAATATTTCAATTAAGATAACCAGGCAAAACTGTGTAAGGTATAGAAAAGTCGAGCAAGGAGAAGTGGCCACATTTTTCTCGTTAGAAATATCTGATTTTTGTCTCAAACATGGATAGCGTGTTATTATTGGGTTGTGTATCATGTTCTCTATTAAAAGATAGCAGGTCGATATACACAAACCCGAGAGCTCGAGTTTTTCAGACTTTCCAATAGCGAGTTATCGAGGCCTATCGCGCGCTATTGCCCACTTTACTAAAAATGGAAAGATCACGGCAACATCTTTATAGCGAGATATTAAAGGGGATAGCGCGCTATAGACCATTTTCAAAAAAACAAATGTTTTATTATACAACCCTATCAGCGGGCTATCAACACTGATAGGGCGCTAATGCCAACTGGAAAATTTTTTTAAATTGCTAAATAGCCTTACTTTTGAAAAATTAATATTTTGACACTCAAGAACCATTCCATTGACTCAAAACATATTGACATAAGATTAAAAACTATTAAATAATTCAAAACTCATTGAAATTATAATTAAAACCTTCGGGAAAACATTTTTTTCAAAATGGAATACTATATCGAAGTGATTTTGAAGACTTTTCAATTTTCAGAGTTTTAGTGCTGAGATTGATCGAGAAGTTACCCTACACACCAAAGATAAAACTAATGCATTAGACATGAGATATGTCTTCGTTCTTCGAGCTTGATCTTTGTAGACTTCGATACCTATTGTTTGATGTGTTGTTGATGATTAGTTCAAGCTCTTAGAAAAAAAAATACAGGTGATGTTTTCTCTTAGCGTGAGCACTTCACATACTTACAGTTTAAAACAATAGATAGCCTCCGGAAAGCTCAGCCCAAAAGGAATAAAATGACGAACTTGAGGAATAATGAGGTAATCTTCAAGACAGTTTGCAATTTTGATTTAGTTCGAAGGTTCTTTGGGCAAATGCAAGAATAACGACTTTCTTCTATTTAAACACACTTTGGAAAGCTCAGTCTAACTTGCAAAAATCGTGCTTGTTCTATCTTTGAAAATCAGAGAATAAGGGTTTTATAAAATTAGTAGTTGCAGGTTAAAGAGGAAGAGAGTACAAAAAGATTTGAATTCAAAACGTTGTTTAATCAAAAGTTGTTTTGGGCGTGCGAGACAATGGGAATCATCAAGGTGTTAGTATAGAATATTTCAATTAAGATAACCATGCAAAACTGCGTAAGGTATAGAAAAGTCGAGCAAGGAGAAATGGCCACATTTTTCTCGTTAGAAATATCAGATTTTTGTCTCAAACTTGGATAGCGTGTTATTGGGTTGTGTATCATGTTCTCTATTGAAAGATAGCAGGACGATATACACAAACTCGAGAGCTCGAGTTTTTCAGACTTTCTGATAGCGAGTTATCAAGGCCTATAGAGCGCTATTGCCCACTTTACTAAAGATGAAAAGATCACTTCAACATCTTTATATCGAGTTATCAATGGGGATAGCGCGCTATAGACAATTTTCAAGAAAAAACAAATGTTTTATTATACAACCCTATCAGCGGGCTATCAACACTGATAAGGCGCTAGTTCCTACTGGAAAGTTTCTGCAAATTGCTGGATAGCCTTATTTTTGGAAAATTAATATTTTGACACTCAAGAACCATTCCATTGACTTAAAACATATTGATATAAGATTAAAAACTATTAAATAATAAAAAACTCAGTGAAATTATAATTAAATCCTTTCAAAAACATGTTTTTCAAAATGGAATACTATATCGAAGTGATTTTAAAGGCTTTTCAATTTTTAGAGTTTTAGTGCTTAGATTGATCGAGAAGTTACCCAACACACCAAAGATAAAACTAATGCATTAGACATGAGATATGTCTTCGTTCTTCGAGCTTGATCTTTGTAGACTTTGATACCTATTGTTTGATGTGTTGTTGGTGATTAGTTCAAGCTCTTAGAAAAAAAAAATACAGGTTATCTTTTCTCTTACCGAGAACACTTTACATCCTTACAGTTTAAAACAATTGATAGCCTTTGGAAATCTCAGCACAAAAGGGATTAAATGAAGAACTTGCGAAATAATGAGGCTATCTTCAAGACAGTTTGCAATTTTGATTCAATTCGAAGGTTGTTTGGACAAATGCAAGAATAACGACTTTCTTCGATTTAAACACTCTTTGGAAAGCTCAGTCAAACATGCAAGAATCGTGCGTGTTCGATCTTTGAAAATCAGGGAATGACGATTTTATAAAGTTAGCAGTTGCTGGTTAAAGAGGAAGAGAGTACAAAATGATTTGAATTCAAGACATTGTTTAATCTAAAGTTGTTTTGGGCGTGAGAGACAATGGGAATCATCAAGGTGTTAGTAGAGAATATTTAAATTAAGATAACCAGGCAAAACTGTGTAAGGTATAGAAAAGTCGAGCAAGGAGAAGTGGCCACATTTTTCTCGTTAGAAATATCTGATTTTTGTCTCAAACATGGATAGCGTGTTATTATTGGGTTGTGTATCATGTTCTCTATTAAAAGATAGCAGGTCGATATACACAAACCCGAGAGCTCGAGTTTTTCAGACTTTCCAATAGCGAGTTATCGAGGCCTATCGCGCACTATTGCCCACTTTACTAAAAATGAAAAGATCACGGCAACATCTTTATAGCGAGATATTAAAGGGGATAGCGCGCTATAGACCATTTTCAAAAAAAACAAATGTTTTATTATACAACCCTATCAGCGGGCTATCAACACTGATAGGGCGCTAATGCCAACTGGAAAATTTTTTTAAATTGCTAAATAGCCTTACTTTTGAAAAATTAATATTTTGACACTCAAGAACCATTCCATTGACTCAAAACATATTGACATAAGATTAAAAACTATTAAATAATTCAAAACTCATTGAAATTATAATTAAAACCTTCGGGAAAACATTTTTTTCAAAATGGAATACTATATCGAAGTGATTTTGAAGACTTTTCAATTTTCAGAGTTTTAGTGCTGAGATTGATCGAGAAGTTACCCTACACACCAAAGATAAAACTAATGCATTAGACATGAGATATGTCTTCGTTCTTCGAGCTTGATCTTTGTAGACTTCGATACCTATTGTTTGATGTGTTGTTGATGATTAGTTCAAGCTCTTAGAAAAAAAAATACAGGTGATGTTTTCTCTTAGCGTGAGCACTTCACATACTTACAGTTTAAAACAATAGATAGCCTCCGGAAAGCTCAGCCCAAAAGGAATAAAATGACGAACTTGAGGAATAATGAGGTAATCTTCAAGACAGTTTGCAATTTTGATTTAGTTCGAAGGTTCTTTGGGCAAATGCAAGAATAACGACTTTCTTCTATTTAAACACACTTTGGAAAGCTCAGTCTAACTTGCAAAAATCGTGCTTGTTCTATCTTTGAAAATCAGAGAATAAGGGTTTTATAAAATTAGTAGTTGCAGGTTAAAGAGGAAGAGAGTACAAAAAGATTTGAATTCAAAACGTTGTTTAATCAAAAGTTGTTTTGGGCGTGCGAGACAATGGGAATCATCAAGGTGTTAGTATAGAATATTTCAATTAAGATAACCATGCAAAACTGCGTAAGGTATAGAAAAGTCGAGCAAGGAGAAATGGCCACATTTTTCTCGTTAGAAATATCAGATTTTTGTCTCAAACTTGGATAGCGTGTTATTGGGTTGTGTATCATGTTCTCTATTGAAAGATAGCAGGACGATATACACAAACTCGAGAGCTCGAGTTTTTCAGACTTTCTGATAGCGAGTTATCAAGGCCTATAGAGCGCTATTGCCCACTTTACTAAAGATGAAAAGATCACTTCAACATCTTTATATCGAGTTATCAATGGGGATAGCGCGCTATAGACAATTTTCAAGAAAAAACAAATGTTTTATTATACAACCCTATCAGCGGGCTATCAACACTGATAAGGCGCTAGTTCCTACTGGAAAGTTTCTGCAAATTGCTGGATAGCCTTATTTTTGGAAAATTAATATTTTGACACTCAAGAACCATTCCATTGACTTAAAACATATTGATATAAGATTAAAAACTATTAAATAATAAAAAACTCAGTGAAATTATAATTAAATCCTTTCAAAAACATGTTTTTCAAAATGGAATACTATATCGAAGTGATTTTAAAGGCTTTTCAATTTTTAGAGTTTTAGTGCTTAGATTGATCGAGAAGTTACCCAACACACCAAAGATAAAACTAATGCATTAGACATGAGATATGTCTTCGTTCTTCGAGCTTGATCTTTGTAGACTTTGATACCTATTGTTTGATGTGTTGTTGGTGATTAGTTCAAGCTCTTAGAAAAAAAAAATACAGGTTATCTTTTCTCTTACCGAGAACACTTTACATCCTTACAGTTTAAAACAATTGATAGCCTTTGGAAATCTCAGCACAAAAGGGATTAAATGAAGAACTTGCGAAATAATGAGGCTATCTTCAAGACAGTTTGCAATTTTGATTCAATTCGAAGGTTGTTTGGACAAATGCAAGAATAACGACTTTCTTCGATTTAAACACTCTTTGGAAAGCTCAGTCAAACATGCAAGAATCGTGCGTGTTCGATCTTTGAAAATCAGGGAATGACGATTTTATAAAGTTAGCAGTTGCTGGTTAAAGAGGAAGAGAGTACAAAATGATTTGAATTCAAGACATTGTTTAATCTAAAGTT
Organism: Paratinospora sagittata; assembly: GCA_035771175.1. Classification (NCBI taxonomy): domain Eukaryota; kingdom Viridiplantae; phylum Streptophyta; class Magnoliopsida; order Ranunculales; family Menispermaceae; genus Paratinospora; species Paratinospora sagittata. The sequence goes on from CM069594.1 coordinate 41,287,910, forward strand.
GTTTTGGGCGTGAGAGACAATGGGAATCATCAAGGTGTTAGTAGAAAATATTTAAATTAAGATAACCAGGCAAAACTGTGTAAGGTATAGAAAAGTCGAGCAAGGAGAAGTGGCCACATTTTTCTCGTTAGAAATATCTGATTTTTGTCTCAAACATGGATAGCGTGTTATTATTGGGTTGTGTATCATGTTCTGTATTAAAAGATAGCAGGTCGATATACACAAACCCGAGAGCTCGAGTTTTTCAGACTTTCCAATAGCGAGTTATCGAGGCCTATCGCGCGCTATTGCCCACTTTACTAAAAATGAAAAGATCACGGCAACATCTTTATAGCGAGATATTAAAGGGGATAGCGCGCTATAGACCATTTTCAAAAAAAACAAATGTTTTATTATACAACCCTATCAGCGGGCTATCAACACTGATAGGGCGCTAATGCCAACTGGAAATTTTTTGTAAATTGCTAAATAGCCTTATTTTTGAAAAATTAATATTTTGACACTCAAGAAACATTCCATTGACTCAAAACATATTGATATAAGATTAAAAACTATTAAATAATAAAAAACTCATTGAAATTATGATTAAAACCTTTCGAAAACATTTTTTCAAAATGGAATACTATATCGAAGTGATTTTGAAGACTTTTCAATTTTCAGAGTTTTAGTGCTGAGATTGATCGAGAAGTTACCCAACACACCAAAGATAAAACTAATGCATTAGACATGAGATATGTCTTCGTTCTTCGAGCTTGATCTTTGTAGACTTCGATACCTATTATTTGATGTGTTGTTGATGATTAGTTCAAGCTCTTAGAAAACAATACAGGTGATGTTTTCTCTTACCGAGAACACTTCACATACTTACAGTTTAAAACAATAGATAGCCTCTGGAAATCTCAGCACAAAAGGGATAAAATGAAGAACTTGCGAAATAATGAGGCTATCTTCAAGACAGTTTGCAATTTTGATTCAATTCGAAGGTTGTTTGGATAAATGCAAGAATAACGACTTTTTTTTATTTAAACACTCTTTGGAAAGCTCAGTCTACCATGCAAGAATCGTGCGTGTTCTGTCACGACGCCCCTGACGTCATGACCAGCACAGCGTAGTATACACTGTACATACCCATACATAGTATATAATACGCTGTCAGCCTTCACGTACTCTCACAAACCTTCCCAAAATGTACTGAATATTTTTTTTTTCATTAATACCACAAATCTAATCAAATCAAATATATATATAGATGATCATTCCACTCACATTCATTTCAGTCATTCCACAAATTAAAGTCTCATCTGATAAATCTCTATGATCATCTCATTTCAACATCCCTACCACACAACCCATCTAGGTGATATTACATATATATAGTGTGTGATAAGTATACATATCAAAATAAAAAAAAATATCATTTCCTCCAAGCATACATACACATACCAGACTCACTCACGGAGTTTCCTTTTCCCTTCGACTCAATACCTGAAATATTGGAGGAAATGAGTTGAGCAAACAACAGCTCAGTGAATATAGTTCTTGAGATGGCAATTATATACATTTAGAGAAATATGACATTTAAAATCATTTCAAACACTTATTAAAAACATGCATCATTCAACAAATATATTGTACATGTCAACAACATAAATTTCATGATTTTCAATACCATAATGCACAATCTCCCTCCTCCTCAAGGCAAGAGAGCGGGTCTAACCCTTGTATGGCCGTTACAATGTAGACACAACCTCTCATTACCCAATTACCAGTCATTTCAAGGATCTCAATCCTTGTTAGGACAGACCTACTGACAATGAGGACTCGCAAAACATCATCTGGGTTTAATCCTAACGAAATGACAATGAGGAATCGCAAAGCCTCATCATTACAAACTTCAATTGCTAAAATCAGTTTGCATGATCCATAAAACTCAATGCATTGTATATAAATATAACATGCATACAATCAAACATTTTATATGCGTACAATGTCATACAAGAACCAAATCAAGAAAACTATACTCACAGTGGTTACACGAGTTTCTCTAAAATCAAGCAACATCAAGCAACAATGTTGCTTCCTCAAGAGCGTTTATCAATGCCCTTAAGCTCTCAATTTAAACACTGAAATGACCATAGAATATCATGAGAATCATCATTTACCATTTCGGTAGCTACTAAAATATCAAATCATATCCAAAAATCACAATCTTAGCATCGAAACGTCCGGAATTCAGTTCTCTACGATTCTATGATCTCAAACCGGAGTTTCATTGGATGCATATCACTGTTCACAACACTATTTATTTTTACTATTTACTTTCACTATTCATTTTTACTATTCACTATTACTATTCACTATTCATTTTACTATTCACTATTCACTATTCACTATTCACTATTCACTATTTATTATTTACTATTTATCACTATTTATCCGAAAGATGTAAATTGTATTAAAATTGTCAAACGGTCTCCAAAACGCATGAAATATAATCTAATCACAGATTCGGAGTCCCGACAATCCAGGGAGTGTTTTTCTACCTTCCTAACGGGTTTTCATTCACGTTGGGGTCAAAACCCCAATTTGTTAAAACGCCGTAAAACGGCTCCCACAGTCAAAATTAATCCGCTAGAATCGTTACATCTAGCTTAGATATCAATTTTACAAAGAAATAGAGGGAAAATCACTGACCGCGAGGCTCGATTGGACGCGAATTCCGCGTCTCCCATTTTTCTTCTTCTCCTTCTTCTCTCTGCTTCTTCTTCCGTTCGCTCCACTCTCCAGCAACCCCTTTCATCTTTTCTTTTCTATTATTTCTTTTTTTTTTATTTCTCTTGTGACCACGTTGGAAAGAGATAAGCCACTCCGCTTTATCTTCTTTTATTTTGGTTTATTCATTTTGTTTGGACGTTGGTGAGAGCATGAATTCTTTTATTTTATTTTTTTATCTTCTTTTTTTTTTCAACGTTAGTGGGTGGAAAGAGATTGAAATGAGAGAGTATCCCATACTCCTCCTCTAACTTAATAAAACAAGTTTTCCCCATTTTAATATTTAACTTTCATTCATTAAATCATTTAATAATTCAATTTCAATCTACACCATTCAATAATTCACTTATTTCACATGTATTCATATATCATACTATGCCTTAAGTCTTTAAATCATACACCAATCCACATGTTTAATTAACCAACCCCATAAATTAATCAATTTAATTCAACTTAATTCAACTAATATATTCTTTATTTAATAATTTTATTTATTTACTCACATTCCGTAATTATAGCATGTATTTCATACACGCGTATATTTACCTACATACGTATATTCTCAAGCGTATATTTAGCTCATACGTATATATTTAATTCAAATTGCGGGTTGTTACATGTTCTATCTTTGAAAATCAGAGAATGAAGGTTTTATAAAATTAGTAGTTGCAGGTTAAAGAGAAAGAGAGTGCAAAACGATTTGAATTCAAAACATTGTTTAATCTAAAGTTGTTTTGGGCGTGCGAGACAATGCGAATCATCAAGGTGTTAGTAGAGAATATTTCAATTAAGATAACCAGGCAAAACTGTGTAAGGTATAGAAAAGTTGAGCAAGGAGAAGTTGCCACATTTTTCTTGTTAGAAATATCTGATTTTTGTCTCAATCGTGGATAGCGTGTTATTATTGTGTTGTGTATCATGTTCTCTATTGAAAGATAGCAGGTCGATATACACAAACCTGAGAGCTCGAGTTTTTCAGACTTTCAGACAGCGAGTTATCCAGGCCTATAGCGCGTTATTGCCCACTTTACTAAAATTGGAAAGATCACGGCAACCTCTTTATAGCGAGTTATCAAAGGGGATAGCGCACTATAGACAATTTCCAAGAAAAACAAATGTTTTATTATACAACCCTATCAGCGGGCTATCAACACTGATAGGGAGCTAGTGCCTATTGGAAAAATTTTGCAAATTGCTGAATAGCCTTATTTTTGGAAAATTAATATTTTGACCCTCAAGAACCATTCCATTGACTCAAAACATATTGATATAAGATTAAAAACTATTAAATAATAAAAAAACTCATTGAAATTATGATTAAAACCTTTCGAAAACATTTTTTTCAAAGTGGAATATTATATCGAAGTGATTTTGAAGACTTTTCAATTTTCAGAGTTTTAGTGCTTAGATTGATCGAGAAGTTACCCAACGCACCAAAGATAAAACTAATGCATTAAACATGAGACACGTCTTCGTTCTTCGAGCTTGATCTTTGTAGACTTCGATACCTATTATTTGATGTGTTGTTGATGATTAGTTCAAGCTCTCAGAAAAAAAATACAGGTGATGTTTTCTCTTACCGAGAACACTTCACATACTTACAGTTTAAAACAATAGATAACCTCTGGAAATCTCAGCACAAAAGGGATAAAATGAAGAACTTGCGAAATAATGAGGCTATCTTCAAGACAGTTTGCAATTTTGATTCAATTCGAAGGTTGTTTGGATAAATGCAAGAATAACGACTTTTTTCGAGTTAAACACTCTTTGGAAATCTCAGTCTACCATGCAAGAATCGTGCGTGTTCTATGTTTGAAAATCAGAGAATGAGGGTTTTATAAAATTAGCAGTTGCTGGTTAAAGAGGAAGAGAGTACAAAATGATTTGAATTCAAAACGTTGTTATATCTAAAGTTGTTTTGGGCGTGCGAGACAATGTGAATCATCAAGGTGTTAGTAGAGAATATTTTAATTAAGATAACCTGGCAAAACTGTGTACGGAATAGAATAGTCGAGCAAGGAGAAGTGGCCACATTTTTCTCGTTAGAAATATCTGATTTTTGTCTCAAACCTGGATAGCGTGTTATTATTGGGTTGTGTATCATGTTCTCTATTGAAAGATAGCAGGTCGATATACACAAACCCGAGAGCTCGAGTTTTTCAGAGTTTTCTGTAGCGAGTGGTCGAGGCCTATAGCGCGCTATTGCCCACTTTACTAAAAATGGAAAGATCACGGCAACATCTTTATAGCGAGTTATCAAAGGGGATAGCGCGCTATAGACAATTTTCAAGAAAAACAAATGTTTTATTATACAATCCTTTCAGCGGGCTATCAACACTGATTGGGTGCTAGTGCCTACTGGAAAATTTTTGCAAATTGCTGAATAGCCTTATTTTTGGAAAATTAATATTTTGACACTCAAGAACCATTCCATTGACTCAAAACATATTCATATAAGATTAAAAACTATTAAATAACAAAAAACAAATTGAAATTATGATTAAAACTTTTCGAAATTTTTTTTTCAAAATGGAATACTATATCGAAGTAAATTTTGAAGACTTTTCAATTTTTAGAGTTTTGGTGCTTAGATTGATCGAGAAGTTACCCAACACACCAAAGATAAAATTATTGCATTAGACATGAGATATGTCTTCGTTCTTCGAGCTTGATCTTTGTAGACTTTGATACCTATTCTTTGATGTGTTGTTGATGATTAGTTCAAGCTCTTAGAAAAAAAAAATATAGGTTACGTTTTCTCTTAACGAGAACATTTCACATACTTACAGTTTAAAACAATAGATAGCCTTTGGAAATCTCAGCAGAAAAGGGATAAAATGAAGAACTTGCGAAATAATGAGGCCATCTTCAAGACAGTTTGCAATTTTGATTCAGTTCGAAGGTTGTGTGGACAAATGCAAGAATAATGACGTTCTTCGATTGAAACACTCTTTGGAAAGCTTAGTCTAACTTGCAAAAATCGTGTGTGTTCTATGTTTGAAAATCAGAGAATGACGGTTTTATAAAATTAGCAATTGCAGGTTAAAGAGGAAGAGAGTACAAAATGATTTGAATTCAAAACGTTGTTTAATCTAAAGTTGTTTTTGGCGTGCGAGACAATGGGAATCATCAAGGTGTTAGTAGAGAATATTTCAATTGAGATGACCAGGCAAAACTGTGTAAGGTATAGAAAAGTCGAGCAAGGAGAAGTGGCCACATTTTTCTCGTTAGAAATATCTGATTTTTGTCTCAAACGTGGATAGCGTGTTATTATTGGGTTGTGTATCATGTTCTCTTTTGAAAGATAGCCGGTCGATATACACAAACCCGAGAGCTCGAGTTTTTTAGACTTTTCGATAGTGAGTTATCAAGGCCTATAGGGCGCTATTGCACACTTTACTAAAAATGAAAAGATCACGGCAACATCTTTATAGCGAGTTATCAAAGGGGATAGCGCTATAGACAATTTTCAAGAAAAACAAATGTTTTATTATACAACCCTATTAGCGGGCTATCAACACTGATAGGGCTCTAGTGCCTACTGGAAAATTTTTGCAAATTGCTGAATAGCCTTATTTTTGAAAAATTAATATTTTAACACTCAAGAACCATTCTATTGACTCAAAACATATTGATATAAGATTAAAAACTATTAAATAATTTAAAACTCATTGAAATTATGATTAAAACCTTCCGGAAAACATTTTTTTCAAAATGGAATACTATATCGAAGTGATTTTGAAGACTTTTGAATTTTCAGAGTTTTAGTGCTGAGATTGATCGAGAAGTTACCCTACACACCAAAGATAAAACTATTGCATTAGACATGAGATATGTCTTCGTTCTTCGAGCTTGATCTTTGCAGACTTCGATACCCATTGTTTGATGTGTTGTTGATGATTAGTTAAACCTCTTAGAAAAAAAAATACAGGTGATGTTTTCTCTTACCGAGAACAGTTCACATACTTACAGTTTAAAACAATAAATAGCCTTTGGAAATCTCAACTCAAAAGGGATAAAATGAAGAACTTTCGAAATAATGAGGCTATCTTCACTACAGTTTGCAATTTTGATTCAATTCGAAGGTTGTTTGGACAAATGCAAGAATATTGACTTTCTTCGATTTAAACACTATTTGGAAACCTCAGTCTAACATGCAAAAATCGTGCGTGTTCTATCTTTGAAAATCAGAGAATGAGGGTTTTATAAAATTAGCAGCGCCAGGTTAAAGAGGAAGAGAGTACAAAATGATTTGACTTTAAAACGTTCCTTAATCTAAAGTTGTTTTGGGCGTGCGTGGCAATGGGAATCATCAAGGTGTTAGTAGAGAATATTTCAATTAAGATAACCAGGCAAAACTGTGTAAGGTATAGAAAAGTCGAGCAAGGAGAAGTGGCCACATTTTTCTCGTTAGAAATATCTGATTTTTGTCTCAAACGTGGATAGCATGTTATTATTCGGTTGTGTATCATGTTCTCTATTGAAAGATAGCAGGTCGATATACACAAACCCGAGAGCTCGAGTTTTTCAGACTTTTCGATAGAGAGTTATCGAGGCCTATAGCGCGCTATTGGCCACTTTTCTAAAATTGGAAAGATCACAGCAACTCTATAGCGAGTTATCAAAGGGGATATAGCGCTATGGACAATTTTTAAGAAAAACAAATGTTTTATTATACAACCCTAACAGCGGGCTATCAACACTGATAGGGCGCTAATGGCTACTGAAAAATTTTTGCAAATTGCTGAATAGCCTTATTTTTGAAAAATTTATATTTTAACACTTAAGAACCATTCCATTGACTCAAAACAAAAATGATATAAGATTAAAAACTATTAAATAATTCAAAACTCATTGAAATTATGATTAAAACCTTTCGGAAAACATTTTTTTCAAAATGGAATACTTTATCGCTGTGATTTTAAAGACTTTTCAATTTTAAGAGTTTTAGTGCTACGATTGATCGAGAAGTTACCCTACACACCAAAGATAAAACTAATGCATTAGACATGAGATATGTCTTCATTCTTCGAGCTTGATCTTTGTAGACTTCGATACCTATTGTTTGATGTGTTGTTGATGATTAGTTCAAGCTCTCAGAACAAAAAAATACAGGTGATGTTTTCTCTTTCCGAGAACACTTCACATACTTACAATTTAAAACAATAGATAGCCTTTGGAAATCTCAGCACAAAAGGAATAAAATGAAGAACTCCCGAAATAATGAGGATATCTTTAAGACAGTTTGCAATTTTGATTCCGTTCGAAGGTTGTTTGGACAAATGCAAGAATAACGAATTTCTTCGATTTAAACACTCTGTGGAAAGCTCAGTCAAACATGCAAAAATCATGCGTGTTCTATCTTTGAAAATCAGAGAATGAGGGTTTTGTAAAATTAGTAGTTGCAGGTTAAAGAAGAAGAAAGTACAAAATGATTTGAATTCAAAACGTTGTTTAATCTAAAGTTGTTTTGGGCGTGCGAGACAATGCGAATCATCAAGGTGTTAGTAGAGAATATTTCAATTAAGATAACCAGGCAAAACTGTGTAAGGTATAGAAAAGTTGAGCAAGGAGAAGTTGCCACATTTTTCTTGATAGAAATATCTGATTTTTGTCTCAATCGTGGATAGCGTGTTATTATTGTGTTGTGTATCATGTTCTCTATTGAAAGACAGCAGGTCGATATACACAAACCTGAGAGCTCGAGTTTTTCAGACTTTCAGATAGCGAGTTATCCAGGCCTATAGCGCGTTATTGCCCACTTTACTAAAATTGGAAAGATCACGGCAACATCTTTATAGCGAGTTATCAAAGGGGATAGCGCACTATAGACAATTTCCAAGAAAAACAGATGTTTTATTATACAACCCTGTCAGCGGGCTATCAACACTGATAGGGAGCTAGTGCCTATTGGAAAAATTTTGCAAATTGCTGAATAGCCTTATTTTTGGAAAATTAATATTTTGACCCTCAAGAACCATTCCATTGACTCAAAACATATTGATATAAGATTAAAAACTATTAAATAATAAAAAAAACTCATTGAAATTATGATTAAAACCTTTCGAAAACATTTTTTTCAAAGTGGAATATTATATCGAAGTGATTTTGAAGACTTTTCAATTTTCAGAGTTTTAGTGCTTAGATTGATCGAGAAGTTACCCAACGCACCAAAGATAAAACTAATGCATTAAACATGAGACATGTCTTCGTTCTTCGAGCTTGATCTTTGTAGACTTCGATACCTATTATTTGATTTGTTGTTGATGATTAGTTCAAGCTCTCAGAAAAAAAATACAGGTGATGTTTTCTCTTACCGAGAACACTTCACATACTTACAGTTTAAAACAATAGATAACCTCTGGAAATCTCAGCACAAAAGGGATAAAATGAAGAACTTGCGAAATAATGAGGCTATCTTCAAGACAGTTTGCAATTTTGATTCAATTCGAAGGTTGTTTGGATAAATGCAAGAATAACGACTTTTTTCGAGTTAAACACTCTTTGGAAATCTCAGTCTACCATGCAAGAATCGTGCGTGTTCTATGTTTGAAAATCAGAGAATGAGGGTTTTATAAAATTAGCAGTTGCTGGTTAAAGAGGAAGAGAGTACAAAATGATTTGAATTCAAAACGTTGTTATATCTAAAGTTGTTTTGGGCGTGCGAGACAATGTGAATCATCAAGGTGTTAGTAGAGAATATTTTAATTAAGATAACCTGGCAAAACTGTGTACGGAATAGAATAGTCGAGCAAGGAGAAGTGGCCACATTTTTCTCGTTAGAAATATCTGATTTTTGTCTCAAACCTGGATAGCGTGTTATTATTGGGTTGTGTATCATGTTCTCTATTGAAAGATAGCAGGTCGATATACACAAACCCGAGAGCTCGAGTTTTTCAGAGTTTTCTGTAGCGAGTGGTCGAGGCCTATAGCGCGCTATTGCCCACTTTACTAAAAATGGAAAGATCACGGCAACATCTTTATAGCGAGTTATCAAAGGGGATAGCGCGCTATAGACAATTTTCAAGAAAAACAAATGTTTTATTATACAATCCTTTCAGCGGGCTATCAACACTGATTGGGTGCTAGTGCCTACTGGAAAATTTTTGCAAATTGCTGAATTGCCTTATTTTTGGAAAATTAATATTTTGACACTCAAGAACCATTCCATTGACTCAAAACATATTCATATAAGATTAAAAACTATTAAATAATAAAAAACAAATTGAAATTATGATTAAAACTTTTCGAAATTTTTTTTTTCAAAATGGAATTCTATATCGAAGTAAATTTTGAAGACTTTTCAATTTTTAGAGTTTTGGTGCTTAGATTGATCGAGAAGTTACCCAACACACCAAAGATAAAACTATTGCATTAGACATGAGATATGTCTTCGTTCTTCGAGCTTGATCTTTGTAGACTTTGATACCTATTCTTTGATGTGTTGTTGATGATTAGTTCAAGCTCTTAGAAAAAAAAAATACAGGTTACGTTTTCTCTTACCGAGAACATTTCACATACTTACAGTTTAAAACAATAGATAGCCTTTGGAAATCTCAGCAGAAAAGGGATAAAATGAAGAACTTGCGAAATAATGAGGCCATCTTCAAGACAGTTTGCAATTTTGATTCAGTTCGAAGGTTGTTTGGACAAATGCAAGAATAACGACGTTCTTCGATTGAAACACTCTTTGGAAAGCTTAGTCTAACTTGCAAAAATCGTGCGTGTTCTATGTTTGAAAATCAGAGAATGACGGTTTTTTAAAATTTGCAATTGCAGGTTAAAGAGGAAGAGAGTACAAAATGATTTGAATTCAAAACGTTGTTTAATCTAAAGTTGTTTTTGGCGTGCGAGACAATGGGAATCATCAAGGTGTTAGTAGAGATTATTTTAATTAAGATAACCTGGCAAAACTGTGTACGGAATAGAATAGTCGAGCAAGGAGAAGTGGCCACATTTTTCTCGTTAGAAATATCTGATTTTTGTCTCAAACCTGGATAGCGTGTTATTATTGGGTTGTGTATCATGTTCTCTATTGAAAGATAGCAGGTCGATATACACAAACCCGAGAGCTCGAGTTTTTCAGAGTTTTCTGTAGCGAGTGGTCGAGGCCTATAGCGCGCTATTGCCCACTTTACTAAAAATGGAAAGATCACGGCAACATCTTTATAGCGAGTTATCAAAGGGGATAGCGCTATAGACAATTTTCAAGAAAAACAAATGTTTTATTATACAACCCTATTAGCGGGCTATCAACACTGATAGGGCTCTAGTGCCTACTGGAAAATTTTTTGCAAATTGCTGACTAGCCTTATTTTTGAAAAATTAATATTTTAACACTCAAGAACCATTCCATTGACTCAAAACATATTGATATAAGATTAAAAACTATTAAATAATTTAAAACTCATTGAAATTATGATTAAAACCTTCCGGAAAACATTTTTTTCAAAATGGAATACTATATCGAAGTGATTTTGAAGACTTTTGAATTTTCAGAGTTTTAGTGCTGAGATTGATCGAGAAGTTACCCTACACACCAAAGATAAAACTATTGCATTAGACATGAGATATGTCTTCGTTCTTCGAGCTTGATCTTTGCAGACTTCGATACCCATTGTTTGATGTGTTGTTGATGATTAGTTAAACCTCTTAGAAAAAAAAATACAGGTGATGTTTTCTCTTACCGAGAACAGTTCACATACTTACAGTTTAAAACAATAAATAGCCTTTGGAAATCTCAACTCAAAACGGATAAAATGAAGAACTTTCGAAATAATGAGGCTATCTTCACTACAGTTTGCAATTTTGATTCAATTCGAAGGTTGTTTGGACAAATGCAAGAATATTGACTTTCTTCGATTTAAACACTATTTGGAAAGCTCAGTCTAACATGCAAAAATCGTGCGTGTTCTATCTTTGAAAATCAGAGAATGAGGGTTTTATAAAATTAGCAGCGCCAGGTTAAAGAGGAAGAGAGTACAAAATGATTTGACTTTAAAACGTTCCTTCATCTAAAGTTGTTTTGGGCGTGCGTGGCAATGGGAATCATCAAGGTGTTAGTACAGAATATTTCAATTAAGATAACCAGGCAAAACTGTGTAAGGTATAGAAAAGTCGAGCAAGTAGAAGTGGCCACATTTTTCTCGTTAGAAATATCTGATTTTTGTCTCAAACGTGGATAGCATGTTATTATTCGGTTGTGTATCATGTTCTCTATTGAAAGATAGCAGGTCGATATACACAAACCTGAGAGCTCGAGTTTTTCAGACTTTCAGATAGCGAGTTATCCAGGCCTATAGCGCGTTATTGCCCACTTTACTAAAATTGGAAAGATCACGGCAACATCTTTATAGCGAGTTATCAAAGGGGATAGCGCACTATAGACAATTTCCAAGAAAAACAAATGTTTTATTATACAACCCTATCAGCGGGCTATCAACACTGATAGGGAGCTAGTGCCTATTGGAAAAATTTTGCAAATTGCTGAATAGCCTTATTTTTGGAAAATTAATATTTTGACCCTCAACAACCATTCCATTGACTCAAAACATATTGATATAAGATTAAAAACTATTAAATAATAAAAAAACTCATTGAAATTATGATTAAAACCTTTCGTAAACATTTTTTTCAAAGTGGAATATTATATCGAAGTGATTTTGAAGACTTTTCAATTTTCAGAGTTTTAGTGCTTAGATTGATCGAGAAGTTACCCAACGAACCAAAGATAAAACTAATGCATTAAACATGAGACATGTCTTCGTTCTTCGAGCTTGATCTTTGTAGACTTCGATACCTATTATTTGATGTGTTGTTGATGATTAGTTCAAGCTCTCAGAAAAAAAATACAGGTGATGTTTTCTCTTACCGAGAACACTTCACATACTTACAGTTTAAAACAATAGATAACCTCTGGAAATCTCAGCACAAAAGGGATAAAATGAAGAACTTGCGAAATAATGAGGCTATCTTCAAGACAGTTTGCAATTTTGATTCAATTCGAACGTTGTTTGGATAAATGCAAGAATAACGACTTTTTTCGAGTTAAACACTCTTTGAAAATCTCAGTCTACCATGCAAGAATCGTGCGTGTTCTATGTTTGAAAATCAGAGAATGAGGGTTTTATAAAATTAGCAGTTGCTGGTTAAAGAGGAAGAGAGTACAAAATGATTTGAATTCAAAACGTTGTTATATCTAAAGTTGTTTTGGGCGTGCGAGACAATGTGAATCATCAAGGTGTTAGTAGAGAATATTTTAATTAAGATAACCTGGCAAAACTGTGTACGGAATAGAATAGTCGAGCAAGGAGAAGTGGCCACATTTTTCTCGTTAGAAATATCTGATTTTTGTCTCAAACCTGGATAGCGTGTTATTATTGGGTTGTGTATCATGTTCTCTATTGAAAGATAGCAGGTCGATATACACAAACCCGAGAGCTTGAGCTTTTCAGAGTTTTCTGTAGCGAGTGGTCGAGGCCTATAGCGCGCTATTGCCCACTTTACTAAAAATGGAAAGATCACGGCAACATCTTTATAGCGAGTAATCAAAGGGGATAGCGCGCTATAGACAATTTTCAAGAAAAACAAATGTTTTATTATACAATCCTTTCAGCGGGCTATCAACATTGATTGGGTGCTAGTGCCTACTGAAAAATTTTTGCAAATTGCTGAATAGCCTTATTTTTGGAAAATTAATATTTTGACACTCAAGAACCATTCCATTGACTCAAAACATATTCATATAAGATTAAAAACTATTAAATAATAAAAAACAAATTGAAATTATGATTAAAACTTTTCGAAATTTTTTTTTTCAAAATGGAATACTATATCGAAGTAAACCAACACACCAAAGATAAAACTATTGCATTAGACATGAGATATGTCTTCGTTCTTCGAGCTTGATCTTTGTAGACTTCGATACCTATTATTTGATTTGTTGTTGATGATTAGTTCAAGCTCTCAGAAAAAAAATACAGGTGATGTTTTCTCTTACCGAGAACACTTCACATACTTACAGTTTAAAACAATAGATAACCTCTGGAAATCTCAGCACAAAAGGGATAAAATGAAGAACTTGCGAAATAATGAGGCTATCTTCAAGACAGTTTGCAATTTTGATTCAATTCGAAGGTTGTTTGGATAAATGCAAGAATAACGACTTTTTTCGAGTTAAACACTCTTTGGAAATCTCAGTCTACCATGCAAGAATCGTGCGTGTTCTATGTTTGAAAATCAGAGAATGAGGGTTTTATAAAATTAGCAGTTGCTGGTTAAAGAGGAAGAGAGTACAAAATGATTTGAATTCAAAACGTTGTTATATCTAAAGTTGTTTTTGGCGTGCGAGACAATGGGAATCATCAAGGTGTTAGTAGAGAATATTTCAATTGAGATGACCAGGCAAAACTGTGTAAGGTATAGAAAAGTCGAGCAAGGAGAAGTGGCCACATTTTTCTCGTTAGAAATATCTGATTTTTGTCTCAAACGTGGATAGCGTGTTGTTATTGGGTTGTGTATCATGTTCTCTTTTGAAAGATAGCCGGTCGATATACACAAACCCGAGAGCTCGAGTTTTTTAGACTTTTCGATAGTGAGTTATCAAGGCCTATAGGGCGCTATTGCACACTTTACTAAAAATGAAAAGATCACGGCAACATCTTTATAGCGAGTTATCAAAGGGGATAGCGCTATAGACAATTTTCAAGAAAAACAAATGTTTTATTATACAACCCTATTAGCGGGCTATCAACACTGATAGGGCTCTAGTGCCTACTGGAAAATTTTTGCAAATTGCTGAATAGCCTTATTTTTGAAAAAATTAATATTTTAACACTCAAGAACCATTCCATTGACTCAAAACATATTGATATAAGATTAAAAACTATTAAATAATTTAAAACTCATTGAAATTATGATTAAAACCTTCCGGAAAACATTTTTTTCAAAATGGAATACTATATCGAAGTAATTTTGAAGACTTTTGAATTTTCAGAGTTTTAGTGCTGAGATTGATCGAGAAGTTACCCTACACACCAAAGATAAAACTATTGCATTAGACATGAGATATGTCTTCGTTCTTCGAGCTTGATCTTTGCAGACTTCGATACCCATTGTTTGATGTGTTGTTGATGATTAGTTAAACCTCTTAGAAAAAAAAATACAGGTGATGTTTTCTCTTACCGAGAACAGTTCACGTACTTACAGTTTAAAACAATAAATAGCCTTTGGAAATCTCAACTAAAAAGGGATAAAATGAAGAACTTTCGAAATAATGAGGTTATCTTCACTACAGTTTGCAATTTTGATTCAATTCGAAGGTTGTTTGGACAAATGCAAGAATATTGACTTTCTTCGATTTAAACACTATTTGGAAAGCTCAGTCTAACATGCAAAAATCGTGCGTGTTCTATCTTTGAAAATCAGAGAATGAGGGTTTTATAAAATTAGCAGCGCCAGGTTAAAGAGGAAGAGAGTACAAAATGATTTGACTTTAAAACGTTCCTTAATCTAAAGTTGTTTTGGGCGTGCGTGGCAATGGGAATCATCAAGGTGTTAGTAGAGAATATTTCAATTGAGATGACCAGGCAAAACTGTGTAAGGTATAGAAAAGTCGAGCAAGGAGAAGTGGCCACATTTTTCTCGTTAGAAATATCTGATTTTTGTCTCAAACGTGGATAGCGTGTTGTTATTGGGTTGTGTATCATGTTCTCTTTTGAAAGATAGCCGGTCGATATACACAAACCCGAGAGCTCGAGTTTTTTAGACTTTTCGATAGTGAGTTATCAAGGCCTATAGGGCGCTATTGCACACTTTACTAAAAATGAAAAGATCACGGCAACATCTTTATAGCGAGTTATCAAAGGGGATAGCGCTATAGACAATTTTCAAGAAAAACAAATGTTTTATTATACAACCCTATTAGCGGGCTATCAACACTGATAGGGCTCTAGTGCCTACTGGAAAATTTTTGCAAATTGCTGAATAGCCTTATTTTTGAAAAAATTAATATTTTAACACTCAAGAACCATTCCATTGACTCAAAACATATTGATATAAGATTAAAAACTATTAAATAATTTAAAACTCATTGAAATTATGATTAAAACCTTCCGGAAAACATTTTTTTCAAAATGGAATACTATATCGAAGTAATTTTGAAGACTTTTGAATTTTCAGAGTTTTAGTGCTGAGATTGATCGAGAAGTTACCCTACACACCAAAGATAAAACTATTGCATTAGACATGAGATATGTCTTCGTTCTTCGAGCTTGATCTTTGCAGACTTCGATACCCATTGTTTGATGTGTTGTTGATGATTAGTTAAACCTCTTAGAAAAAAAAATACAGGTGATGTTTTCTCTTACCGAGAACAGTTCACGTACTTACAGTTTAAAACAATAAATAGCCTTTGGAAATCTCAACTAAAAAGGGATAAAATGAAGAACTTTCGAAATAATGAGGTTATCTTCACTACAGTTTGCAATTTTGATTCAATTCGAAGGTTGTTTGGACAAATGCAAGAATATTGACTTTCTTCGATTTAAACACTATTTGGAAAGCTCAGTCTAACATGCAAAAATCGTGCGTGTTCTATCTTTGAAAATCAGAGAATGAGGGTTTTATAAAATTAGCAGCGCCAGGTTAAAGAGGAAGAGAGTACAAAATGATTTGACTTTAAAACGTTCCTTAATCTAAAGTTGTTTTGGGCGTGCGTGGCAATGGGAATCATCAAGGTGTTAGTAGAGAATATTTCAATTAAGATAACCAGGCAAAACTGTGTAAGGTATAGAAAAGTCGAGCAAGGAGAAGTGGCCACATTTTTCTCGTTAGAAATATCTGATTTTTGTCTCAAACGTGGATAGCATGTTATTATTCGGTTGTGTATCATGTTCTCTATTGAAAGATAGCAGGTCGATATACACAAACGCGAGAGCTCGAGTTTTTCAGACTTTCCGATAGAGAGTTATCGAGGCCTATAGCGCGCTATTGGCCACTTTTCTAAAATTGGAAAGATCACAGCAACTTTATAGCGAGTTATCAAAGGGGATATAGCGCTATGGACAATTTTTAAGAAAAACAAATGTTTTATTATACAACCCTAACAGCGGGCTATCAACACTGATAGGGCGCTAATGGCTACTGGAAAATTTTTGCAAATTGCTGAATAGCCTTATTTTTGAAAAATTTATATTTTAACACTCAAGAACCATTCCATTGACTCAAAACAAAAATGATATAAGATTAAAAACTATTAAATAATTCAAAACTCCTTGAAATTATGATTAAAACCTTTCGGAAAACATTTTTTTCAAAATGGAATACTATATCGCTGTGATTTTAAAGACTTTTCAATTTTAAGAGTTTTAGTGCTACGATTGATTGAGAAGTTACCCTACACACCAAAGATAAAACTAATGCATCAGACATGAGATATGTCTTCATTCTTCGAGCTTGATCTTTGTAGACTTCGATACCTATTGTTTGATGTGTTGTTGATGATTAGTTCAAGCTCTCAGAACAAAAAAATACAAGTGATGTTTTCTCTTTCCGAGAACACTTCACATGCTTACAATTTAAAACAATAGATAGCCTTTGGAAATCTCAGCACAAAAGGAATAAAATGAAGAACTCCCGAAATAATGAGGATATCTTTAAGACAGTTTGCAATTTTGATTCCGTTCGAAGGTTGTTTGGACAAATGCAAGAATAACGAATTTCTTCGATTTAAACACTCTTTGGAAAGCTCAGTCTAACATGCAAAAATCATGCGTGTTCTATCTTTGAAAATCAGAGAATGAGGGTTTTGTAAAATTAGTAGTTGCAGGTTAAAGAAGAAGAAAGTACAAAATGATTTGAATTCAAAACGTTGTTTAATCTAAAGTTGTTTTGGGCGTGCGAGACAATGCGAATCATCAAGGTGTTAGTAGAGAATATTTCAATTAAGATAACCAGGCAAAACTGTGTAAGGTATAGAAAAGTTGAGCAAGGAGAAGTTGCCACATTTTTCTTGTTAGAAATATCTGATTTTTGTCTCAATCGTGGATAGCGTGTTATTATTGTGTTGTGTATCATGCTCTCTATTGAAAGATAGCAGGTCGATATACACAAACCTGAGAGCTCGAGTTTTTCAGACTTTCAGATAGCGAGTTATCCAGGCCTATAGCGCGTTATTGCCCACTTTACTAAAATTGGAAAGATCACGGCAACATCTTTATAGCGAGTTATCAAAGGGGATAGCGCACTATAGACAATTTCCAAGAAAAACAAATGTTTTATTATACAACCCTATCAGCGGCTATCAACACTGATAGGGCTCTAGTGCCTAATCGAAAATTTTTGAAAATTGCTGAATAACCTTATTTTTGGAAAATTAATATTTTAATACTCAAGAACCATTCCATTGACTCAAAACATATTGATATAAGATTAAAAACTATTAAATAATTTAAAACTCATTGAAATTATGATTAAAACCTTCTGGAAAACATTTTTTTCAAAATGGAATACTATATCGAAGTGATTTTGAAGACTTTTTAATTTTCAGAGTTTTAGTGCTGAGAATGTTCGAAAAGTTACCCTACACACCAAAGATAAAACTATTGCATTAGACATGAGATATGTCTTCGTTCTTCGAGCTTGATCTTTGCAAACTTCGATACCTATTGTTTGATGTGTTGTTGATGATTAGTTCAACTCTTAGAAAAAAAAATACAGGTGATGTTTTCTCTTACCGAGAACAGTTCACATACGAACAGTTTAAAATAATAAATAGCCTCTAGAAATCACAGCACAAAAGGGATAAAATGAAGAACTTTCGAAATAATGAGGCTATCTTCAAGATAGTTTGCAATTTTGATTAAATTTGAAGGTTGTTTGGACAAATGCAAGAATATTGACTTTCTTCGATTTAAACACTATTTGGAAAGCTCAGTCTAACATGCAAAAATCATGCGTGTTCTATCTTTGAAAATCAGAGAATGAGGGTTTTATAAAATTAGCAGTTGCAGGTTAAAGAGGAAGAGAGTACAAAATGATTTGACTTTAAAACGTTGTTTAATCTAAAGTTGTTTTGGGCGTGCGTGGCAATGAGAATCATCAAGGTGTTAGTAGAGAATATTTCAATTAAGATGACCAGGCAAAACTGTGTAAGGTATAGAAAAGTCGAGCAAGGAGAAGTGGCCACATTTTTCTCGTTAGAAATATCTGATTTTTGTCTCAAACGTGGATAGCGTGTTATTATTGGGTTGTGTATCATGTTCTCTTTTGAAAGATAGCCGGTCGATATACACAAACCCGAGAGCTCGAGTTTTTTAGACTTTTTGATTGCGAGTTATCAAGGCCTATAGGGCGCTATTGCACACTTTACAAAATATGAAAAGATCACGGCAACATCTTTATAGCGAGTTATCAAAGGGGATAGCGCGCTATACACAATTTCCGAGAAAAACAAATGTTTTATTATACAACCCTATCAGCGGCTGTCAACACTGATAGGGCTCTAGTGCCTACTCGAAAATTTTTGAAAACTGCTGAATAACCTTATTTTTGGAAAATTAATATTTTAACACTCAAGAACCATTCCATTGACTCAAAACATATTGATATAAGATTAAAAACTATTAAATAATTTAAAACTCATTGAAATTATGATTAAAACCTTCCGGAAAACATTTTTTTCAAAATGGAATACTATATCGAAGTGATTTTGAAGACTTTTTAATTTTCAGAGTTTTAGTGCTGAGAATGATAGAGAAGTTACCCTACATACCAAAGATAAAACTATTGCATTAGACATGAGATATGTCTTCGTTCTTCGAGCTTGATCTTTGCACACTTCGATACCTATTGTTTGATGTGTTGTTCATGATTAGTTAAAGCTGTTAGAAAAAAAAATACAGGTGATGTTTTCTCTTACCGAGAACGGTTCACAAACTTACAGTTTAAAACAATAAATAGCCTCTGGAAATCTCAACACAAAAGGGATAAAATGAAGAACTTTCGAAATAATGAGGCTATCTTCAATACAGTTTGCAATTTTGATTCAATTCGAAGGTTGTTTGGACAAATGCAAGAATATTGACTTTCTTCGATTTAAACACTATTTGGAAAGCTCAGTCTAACATGCAAAAATCGTGCGTGTTCTATCTTTGAAAATAAGAGAATGAGGGTTTTATAAAATTAGCAGTGGCAGGTTAAAGAGAAAGAGAGTACAAAATGATTTGACTTTAAAACGTTCTTTAATCTAAAGTTGTTTTGGGCGTGCGTGGCAATGGAAATCATCAAGGTGTTAGTAGAGAATATTTTAATTAAGATAACCAGGCCAAACTGTGTAAGGTATAGAAAAGTCGAGCAAGGAGAAGTGGCCACATTTTTCTCGTTAGAAATATCTGATTTTTGTCTCAGACGTGGATAGCGTGTTATTATTGGGTTGTGTATCATGTTCTCTTTTGAAAGATAGCCGGTCGATATACACAAACCCGAGAGCTCGAGTTTTTTAGACTTTTCGATAGCGAGTTATCAAGGCCTATAGCGCGCTATTGCCCACTTTACTGAAATTGGAAAGATCACGGCAACATCTTTATAGCGAGTTATCAAAGGGGATAGCGCACTATAGACAATTTTTAAGAAAAACAAAGGTTTTATTATACAACCCTATCAGCGGGTTATCAACACTGATAGGGCGCTAGTGCCTGTTGGAAAATTTTTGTAAGGTGCTAAAAAGCCTTATTTTTGGAAAATTAATATTTTAACACTCAAGAACCATTCCATTGACTCAAAACTTAATGATATAAGATTAAAAACTATTAAATAATTCAAAACTCATTGAAATTTTGATTGAAACCTTTCGGAAAACATTTTTTTCAAAATGCAATACTATATAGCAGTGATTTTGAAGACTTTTCAATTTTTAGAGTTTTAGTGCTCAGATTGATCGAGAAGTTACCCTACACACCAAAGATAAAACTAATGCATTAGACATGAGATATGTCTTCGTTCTTCGAGCTTGATCTTCGTAGAGTTCGATACCTATTGTTTGATGTGTTGTTGATGATTAGTTCAAGCTCTCAGAAGAAAAAAAATGCAAGTGATCTTTTCTCTTTCCGAGAACACTTCACATACTTACAGTTTAAAATAATAGATAACCTCTGGAAATCTCAGCACAAAAGGGATAAAATGAAGAACTCGCGAAATAATGAGGATATCTTCAAGACAGTTTTCAATTTTGGTTCCGTTTGAAGGTTGTTTGGACAAATGCAAGAATAACAAATTTTTTCGCTTTAAACACTCTTTGGAAAGCTCAGTCTAACATGCAAAAATCGTCTATGTTTGAAAATTAGAGAATGAGGGTTTTATAAAATTAGCAGTTGCAGGTTAAAGAGGAAGAGAGTACAAAATGATTTGAATTCAAAACGTTGTTTAATCTAAAGTTGTTTTTGGCGTGCGAGACAATGGGTATCATCAAGGTGTTAGTAGAGAATATTTCAATTAAGATAAATAGGCAAAACTGTGTAAGGTATAGAAAAGCCGAGCAAGGTGAAGTGGCCACATTTTGCTCGTTTCAAATATCAAATTTTTGTCTCGAACGTGGATAGCGGGTTATTGGGTTGTGTATCATGTTCTCTATTGAAAGATAGCCGGTCGATATACACAGACCCGAGAGCCCGAGTTTTTTAGACTTTCCGATAGCGAGTTATCCAGGCCTATAGCGCGCTATTGCCCATTTTACTAAAAATGAAAAGATCACGGCAACATCTTTATAGCGAGTTATCAAAGGGGATAGCGCGCTATAGACAAATTTCAAGAAAAACAAATGTTTTATTATACAACCCTATCAGCGGGCTATCAACACTGATAGGGCTCTAGTGCCCACTGGAAAATTTTTGCAAATTGCTGAATAGCCTTATTTTTGGAAAATTAATATTTTAACACTGAAGAACCATTCCATTAACTCAAAACATATTGATATAAGATTAAAAACTATTAAATAATTTAAAACTCATTGAAATTATGATTAAAACCTTCCGGAAAACATTTTTTTCAAAATGTAATACTATATCGAAGTGATTTTGAAGACTTTTTAATTTTCAGAGTTTTAGTGCTGAGAATGATCGAGAAGTTACCCTACACACCAAAGATAAAACTATTGCATTAGACATGAGATATGTCTTCGTTCTTCGAGCTTGATCTTTGCACACTTCGATACCTATTGTATGATGTGTTGTTGATGATTAGTTAAAGCTCTTAGAAAAAAAAACACAGGTGATGTTTTCTCTTACCGAGAACAGTTCACATACTTACAGTTTAAAACAATAAATAGCCTCTGGAAATCTCAACACAAAAGGGATAAAATGAAGAACTTTCGAAATAATGAGGCTATCTTCAATACAGTTTGCAATTTTGATTCAATTCGAAGGTTGTTTGGACAAATGCAAGAATATTGACTTTCTTCGATTTAAACACTATTTGGAAAGCTCAGTCTAACATGCAAAAATCATGCGTGTTCTATCTTTGAAAATCAGAGAATGAGGGTTTTATAAAATTAGCAGTGGCAGGTTAAAGAGAAAAAGAGTACAAAATGATTTGACTTTAAAACGTTCTTTAATCTACAGTTGTTTTGGGCGTGCGTGGCAATGGGAATTATCAAGGAGTTAGTAGAGAATATTTTAATTAAGATAACCAGGCAAAACTGTGTAAGGTATAGAAAAGTCGACATGGACAAGTTGCCACATTTTTCTCGTTAGAAATATCAAATTTTTGTCTCAAACGTGGAGAGCGTGTTATTAGGTTGTGTATCATGTTCTCTATTGAAAGATAGCAGGTCGATATACACAAACCCGAGAGCTCGAGTTTTTCAGACTTTTCGATAGCGAGTTATCGAGGCCTATAGCGCTATTGCCCACTTTACTAAAAATGGAAATATCACGGCAACATCTTTATAGCGAGTTATCAAAGGGGATAGCGCGCTATAGACAATTTTCAAGAATAACAAATGTTTTATTATACAACCCTATCAGGGGGCTATCAACACTAATAGGGCGCTAGTGCCTACTGGAAAATTTTTGCAAATTGCTGAATAGCCTAATTTTTGGAAAATTAATATTTTAACACTCAAGAACCATTCCATTGACTCAAAACATATTGAAATAAGATTAAAAAACTATTAAATAATTCAAAACTCATCGAAATTATGATTAAAACCTTTCGAAAAACATTTTTTTCAAAATGTAATACTATATTGAAGTGACTTTGAAGGCTTTTCAATTTTCAGAGTTTTAGTGCTGAGATTGATCAAGAAGTTAACCTACTCACCAAAGATAAAACTAATGCATTAGACATGAGATACGTCTTCGTTCTTCAAGCTTGATCTTTGTAGACTTCGAGACCTATTGTTTGATGTGTTATTGATGATTACTTCAAGCTCTCAGAACAAAAAAAATGCAGGTGATGTTTTCTCTTTTCGAGAACACTTCACATACTTACAGTTTAAAACAATAGATAGCCTCTGGAAATCTCAGCACAAAAGGAATAAAATGAAGAACTCGCGAAATAATGAGGATATCTTCAAGACAGTTTGCAATTTTGATTCCGTTCGAAGGTTGTTTGGGCAAATGCAAGAATAACGACTTTCTTCGATTTAAACACTCTTTGGAAAGTTCAGTCTAACATGCAAAAATCGTGCGTGTTCTATCTTTGAAAATCAGAGAATGAGTGTTTTATAAAATTAGTAGTTGCAGGTTAAAGAGGAAGAGAGTACAAAATGATTTGAATTCAAAACGTTGTTTAATCGAAAGTTGTTTTGGGCGTGCGAGGCAATGGGAATCATCAAGGTGTTAGTAGAAAATATTTCAATTAGGATAACCAGGCAAAACTGTGTAAGGTATAGAAAAGTCGAGCAAGGACAAGTGGCCACATTTTTCTCGTTAGAAATATCAAAATTTATTCTCGAACGTGGATGACGGGTTGTTGGGTTGTGTATCATGTTCTCTATTGAAAGATAGCTGGTCGATATACACAAACCCGAGAGCTCGAGTTTTTCAGACTTTCCGATAGCGAGTTATCCAGGCCTATAGCGCGCGATTGCCCATTTTACTAAAATTGGAAAGATCACGGCAACATCTTTATAGCGAGTTATCAAAGGGGATAACGCACTATAGACAATTTTTAAGAAAAACAAATGTTTTATTATACAACCCTATCAGCGGGTTATCAACACTGATAGGGCGCTAGTGCCTACTGGAAAAATTTTACAAATTGCTGAATAGCCTTATTTTTGGAAATTTAATATTTAAACACTCAAGAACCATTCCATTGACTCAAAAAATATTGATATAAGATTAAAAACTATTAAATAATTCAAAACTCATCGAAATTTTGATTAAAACCTTTCGAAAAACATTTTTTTCAAAATGTAATACTATAGCGCAGTGATTTTGAAGGCTTTTCAATTTTCAGAGTTTTAGTGCTGAGATTGATCGAGAAGTTACCCTACACACCAAAGATAAAACTAATGCATTAGACATGAGATATGTCTTCTTTCTTCGAGCTTGATCTTTGTAGACTTCGAGACCTATTGTTTGATGTGTTGTTGATGATTACTTCAAGCTCTCAGAACAAAAAGAATGCAGGTGATGTTTTCTCTTTCCGAGAACACTTCACATACTTACAGTTTAAAACAATAGATAGCCTCTAGAAATCTCTGCACAAAAGGAATAAAATGAAGAACTCGCGAAATAATAACGATATCTTTAAGACAGTTTGCAATTTTGATTCCGTTCGTAGGTTGTTTGGACAAATGCAAGAATAACGACTTTCTTCGATTTAAACACTCTTTGGAAAGCTCAGTCTAACATGCAAAACTCGTGCGTGTTCTATCTTTGAAAATTAGAGAATGAGGGTTTTATAAAATTAGTAGTTGCAGGTTAAAGAGGAAGAGAGTAGAAATTGATTTGAATTCAAAACGTTGTTTAATATCTAAAGTTGTTTTGGGTGTGCGAGACAATGGGAATCATCAAGGTGTTAGTAGAAAATATTTCAATTAAGATAACCAGGCAAAACTGTGTAAGGTATAGAAAAGTCAACATGGCCAAGTTGCCACATTTTTCTCGTTAGAAATATCTAATTTTTGTCTCAAACGTGGATAGCGTGTTTTTATTGGGTTGTGTATCATGTTCTCTATTGAAAGATAGCAGGTCGATATACACAAACCCGAAGCTCGAGATTTTCAGACTTTCCGATAGCGAGTTATCGAGGCCTATAGCGCTATTGCCCACTTTACTAAAAATGGAAATATCACGGTAACATCTTTATAGCGAGTTATCAAAGGGTTAACGCGCTATAGACAATTTTCAAGAATAACAAATGTTTTATTATACAACCCTATCAGGGGGCTATCAACACTAATAGGGCGCTAGTGCCAACTGGAAAATTTTTGCAAATTGCTTAATAGCCTAATTTTTGAAAAATTAATATTTTAACACTCAAGAACCATTCCATTGACTCAAAACATATTGATATAAGATTAAAAACTATTAAATAATTCAAAACTCATCGAAATTATGATTAAAACCTTTCGGAAAACATTTTTTTCAAAATGGAATACTATATCGCAGTGATTTTGAAGGCATTTCAATTTTCAGAGTTTTAGTGCTGAGATTGATCGAGAAGTTACCCTACACACCAAAGATAAAACTAATGCATTAGACATGAGATACGTCTTCGTTCTTCGAGCTTGATCTTTGTAGATTTCGAGACCTATTGTTTGATGTGTTGTTGATGATTAGTTCAAGCTCTCAGAACAAAAAAAATACAATTGATGTTTTCTCTTTCCGAGAACACTTCACATACTTATTGTTCAAAACAATAGATAGCCTCTGGAAATGTCAGCACAAAAGGAATAAAATGAAGAACTCGCGAAATAATGAGGATATCTTCAAGACAGTTTGCAATTTTGACTCCGTTCGAAGGTTGTTTGGGCAAATGCAAGAATAACGACTTTCTTCGATTTAAACACTCTTTGGAAAGTTCAGTCTAAGATGCAAAAATCGTGCGTGTTCTATCTTTGAAAATCAGAGAATGAGGGTTTTATAAAATTAGTAGTTGCAGGTTAAAGAGGAAGAGAGTACAAAATGATTTGAATTCAAAACGTTGTTTAATCTAAAGTTGTTTTGGGCGTGCGAGGCAATGGGAATCATCATGGTGTTAGTAGAAAATATTTCAATTAAGATAACTAGGCAAAACTGTGTATGGTATAGAAAAGTCGAGCAAGGAGAAGTGGCCACATTTTTCTCGTTAGAAATATCAAATTTTTTTCTCGAACGTGGATAACGGGTTATTGGGTTGTGTATCATGTTCTCTATTGAAAGATAGCCGGTCGATATACACAAACCCGAGAGCTCGAGTTTTTCAGACTTTCCGATAGCCAGTTATCCAGGCCTATAGCGCGCGATTGCCCATTTTACTGAAATTGGAAAGATCACGGCAACATCTTTATAGCGAGTTATTAAAGGGGATAGCGCACTATAGACAATTTTTCAGAAAAACAAATGTTTTATTATACAACCCTATCAGCGGGTTATCAACACTGATAGGGCGCTAGTGCCTACTGGAAAAATTTTGCAAATTGCTGAATAGCCTTAGTTTTGGAAATTTAATATTTTAACACTCAAGAACCATTCCATTGACTCAAAACATATTGATATAAGATTAAAAACTATTAAATAATTCAAAACTCATCGAAATTTTGATTAAAACCTTTCGAAAAACATTTGTTTCAAAATGTAATACTATAGCGCAGTGATTTTGAAGGCTTTTCAATTTTCAGAATTTTAGTGCTGAGATTGATCGAGAAGTTACCCTACACACCAAAGATAAAACTAATGCATTAGACATGAGATATGTCTTCGTTCTTCGAGCTTGATCTTTGTAGACTTCGAGACCTATTGTTTGATGTGTTGTTGATGATTACTTCAAGCCCTCAGAACAAAAAGAATGCAGGTGATGTTTTCTCTTTCCGAGAACACTTCACATACTTACAGTTTAAAACAATAGATAGCCTCTGGAAATATCTGCACAAAAGGAATAAAATGAAGAACTCGCGAAATAATGAGGATATCTTTAAGACAGTTTGCAATTTTGATTCCGTTCGTAGGTTGTTTGGACAAATGCAAGAATAACGACTTTCTTCGATTTAAACACTCTTTGGAAAGCTCAGTCTAACATGCAAAAATCGTGCGTGTTCTATCTTTGAAAATTAGAGAATGAGGGTTTTATAAAATTAGTAGTTGCAGGTTAAAGAGGAAGAGAGTACAAAATGATTTGAATTCAAAACGTTGTTTAATATCTAAAGTTGTTTTGGGTGTGCGAGACAATGGGAATCATCAAGTTGTTAGTAGAAAATATTTCAATTAAGATAACCAGGCAAAACTGTGTAAGGTATAGAAAAGTCAACATGGACAAGTTGCCACATTTTTCTCGTTAGAAATATCTAATTTTTGTCTCTAACGTGGATAGCGTGTTATTATTGGGTTGTGTATCATGTTCTCTATTGAAAGATAGCAGGTCGATATACACAAACCCGAGAGCTCGAGTTTTTCAGACTTTCCGATAGCGAGTTATCGAGGCCTATAGCGCTATTGCCCACTTTACTAAAAATGGAAATATCACGGCAACATCTTTATAGCGAGTTATCAAAGGGGATAACGCGCTATAGACAATTTTCAAGAATAACAAATGTTTTATTATACAACCCTATCAGGGGGCTATCAACACTAATAGGGCGCTAGTGCCAACTAGAAAATTTTTGCAAATTGCTTAATAGCCTAATTTTTGAAAAATTAATATTTTAACACTCAAGAACCATTCCATTGACTCAAAACATATTGATATAAGATTAAAAACTATTAAATAATTCAAAACTCATCAAAATTATGATTAAAACCTTTTGGAAAACATTTTTTTTCAAAATGGAATACTATATCGCAGTGATTTTGAAGGCTTTTCAATTTTCAGATTTTTAGTGCTGAGATTGATCGAGAAGTTACCGTTCACACCAAAGATAAAACTAATGCGTTAGACATGAGATATGTCTTCGTTCTTCGAGCTTGATCTTTGTAGACTTCGACACCTATTGTTTGATGTGTTGTTGATGATTAGTTCAAGCTCTCAGAACAACAAAAATACAATTGATGTTTTCTCTTTCTGAGAACACTTCACATACTTACAGTTTAAAACAATAGATAGCCTCTGGAAATCTCAGCACAAAAGGAATAAAATGAAGAAGTCGCGAAATAATGAGGATATCTTCAAGACAGTTTGCAATTTTGATTCAATTCGAAGGTTGTTTGGAGAAATGCAAGAATATTGACTTTCTTCGATTTAAACACTCTTTGGAAAGCTCAGTCTAACATGCAAAAATCGTGCGTGTTCTATTTTTGAAAATCAGAGAATGAGGGTTTACAAAATTAGCAGTTGCAGGTTAAAGAGGAAGAGAGTACAAAATGATTTGACTTTAAAACGTTGTTTAATCTAAAGTTTTTTTGGGCGTGCGAGGCAATGGGAATCATCAAGGTGTTAATAGAGAATATTTCAATTAAGATAACCAGGCAAAACTGTGTATGGTATAGAAAAGTTGAGCAAGGATATGTTGCCACATTTTTCTCGTTAGAAATATCTAGGTTTTGTCTCAAACGTGGATAGCGTGTTATTATTGGGTTGTGTATCATGTTCTCTATTGAAAGATAGCAGGTCGATATACACAAACCCGAGAGCTCGAGTTTGCAGACTTTCCGATAGCGAGGTATCCAGGCCTATCGCGCGCTATTGCCCACTTTACTAAAAATGGAAAGATCACGACTACATCTTTATAGCGAGTTATCAAAGGGGATAGAGCGCTATAGACAATTTTCAAGAATAACAAATGTTTTATTATACAACGCTATCAGCGGGCTATCAACACTGATAGGGCGCTAGTGCCTACTGGAAAATTTTTGCAAATTGCTGAATAGCCTTATTTTCAGAAAATTAATATTTTAACACTCAAGAACCATTCCATTGACTCAAAGCATATTGAAATAAGATTAAAAAACTATTAAATAATTCAATACTCATCGAAATTATGATTAAAACCTTTCGAAAAACATTTTTTTCAAAATGTAATACTATATCGAAGTGATTTTGAAGGCTTTTCAATTTTCAGAGTTTTAGTGCTGAGATTGATCGAGAAATTAACCTACACACCAAAGATAAAACTAATGCATTAGACATGAGATACGTCTTCGTTCTTCAAGCTTGATCTTTGTAGACTTCGAGACCTATTGTTTGATGTGTTGTTGATGATTACTTCAAGCCCTCAGAACAAAAAGAATGCAGGTGATGTTTTCTCTTTCCGAGAACACTTCACATACTTACAGTTTAAAACAATAGATAGCCTCTGGAAATCTCTGCACAAAAGGAATAAAATGAAGAACTCGCGAAATAATGAGGATATCTTTAAGACAGTTTGCAATTTTTATTCCGTTCGTAGGTTGTTTGGACAAATGCAAGAATAACGAATTTCTTCGATTTAAACACTCTTTGGAAAGCTCAGTCTAACATGCAAAAATCGTGCGTGTTCTATCTTTGAAAATTAGAGAATGAGGGTTTTATAAAATTAGTAGTTGCAGGTTAAAGAGGAAGAGAGTACAAAATGATTTGAATTCAAAACGTTGTTTAATATCTAAAGTTGTTTTGGGTGTGCGAGACAGTGGGAATCATCAAGGTGTTAGTAGAGAATATTTCAATTAAGATAACCAGGAAAAACTGTGTAAGGTATAGAAAAGTCGAGCAAGGAGAAGTGGCCACATTTTTCTCGTTAGAAATATCAAATTTTTGTCTTGAACGTGGATAACGGGTTATTGGGTTGTGTATCATGTTCTCTATTGAAAGATAGCCGGTCGATATACACAAACCCGAGAGCTCGAGTTTTTCAGACTTTCCGATAGCGAGTTATCTAGGCCTATAGCGCTGTTGCCCATTTTACTAAAAATGAAAAGATCACGACAACATCTTTATAGCGAGTTATCAAAGGGGATAGCGCGCTATAGACAATTTTCAAGAAAAACAAATGTTTTATTATACAGCGCTATCAGCGGGCTATCAACACTGATAGGGCGCTAGTGTCTACTGGAAAAATTTTGCAAATTGCTGAATAGCCTTATTTTTGGAAAATTAATATTTTAACACTCAGGAACTATTCCATTGACTCAAAACATATTGATATAAGATTAAAAACTATTAAATAATTCAAAACTCATTGAAATTATGATTAAAACCATCCGAAAAACATTTTTTTCAAAATGGAATACTATATCGAAGTGAATTTGAAGACTTTTTAATTTTCGGAGTTTTAGTGCTGAGAATGATCGAGAAGTTACCCTACACACCAAAGATAAAACTATTGCATTAGACATGAGATATGTCTTCTTTCTTCGAGCTTGATCTTTGTAGACTTCGAGACCTATTGTTTGATGTGTTGTTGATGATTAGTTCAAGCTCTTAGAAAAAAAAATACTGGGGATGTTTTCTCTTACCGAGAACACTTCACATACTTACAGTTTAAAATAATAGATAGCCTCTGGAAATCTCATCACAAAAGGGATGAAATGAAGAACTTGCGGAATAATGAGGATATGTTCAAGACAGTTTGCAATTTTGATTCAATTCGAAGGTTGTTTGGACAAATGCAAGAATAACGACTTTCTTCGATTTAAACACTCTTTGGAAAGCTCAGTCTAACATGCAAAAATCGTGCGTGTTCTATCTTTGAAAATCATAGGAGGGTTTTATAAAATTAACAGTTGCATGTTAAAGTGGAAGAGAGTACAAAATGATTTGACTTTAAAACGTTGTTTAATCTAAAGTTGTTTTCGGCTTGCGAGACAATGGGAATTGTCAAGGCGTTAGTAGAGAATATTTCAATTAAGATAACATGGCAAAACTGTGTAAGCTATAGAAAAGTCGAGCAAGGAGAAGTGGCAACATTTTTCTCGTTAGAAATATCTGATTTTTGTCTCAAATGTGGATAGCGTGTTATTATTGCGTTGTGTATCATGTTCTCTATTGAAAGATAGCCGGTCCATATACACAAACCAAGAGCTCGAGTTTTTCAGACTTTTTGATAGCGAGTTACCAAGGCCTATAGGGCGTTATTGCACACTTTACTAAAAATGAAAAGATCACGGCAACATCTTTATAGCGAGTTATCAAAGGGGATAGCACTATAGACAATTTTGAAGAAAAACAAATGTTTTATTAGACAACCCTATCAGCGGGCTATCAAGACTGATAGGGCGCTAGTGCCTACTGGAAAATTTTTGCAAATTGCTGAATAGCCTTATTTTTGGAAAATTAATATTTTAACACTTAAGAACCATTCCATTGACTTAAAACATATTGATATAAGAATAAAAACTATTAAATAATTCAAAACTCAATTAAACTATGATTAAAACCTTCCAGAAAATATTTTTTTGAAAATGGAATACTATATCGAAGTGATTTTGAAAACTTTTCAATATTCAGAGTTTTACTGCTGAGATTGATCGAGAAGTTACCCTACACACCAAAGATAAAACTATTGCATTAGACATGAGATATGCCTTTGTTCTTCGAGCTTGATCTTTGCAGACTTCAATACCTATTGTTTGATGTATTGTTGATGATTAGTTCAAGCTCTTAGAAAAAAAATAAAGGTGATGTTTCCTCTTACCGAGAACACTTCACATGCTTACAGTTTAAAACAATAGATTGCCTCTGGAAATCTCATCACAAAAGGGATAAAATGAGGATATCTTCAAGACAGTTTCCAATTTTGATTCCGTTCGAAGGTTGTTTGGACAAACGCAAGAATAACGACTTTCTTCGATTTAAACACTCTTTGGAAAGCTCAGTCTAACCTGCAAAAATCGTGCGTGTTCTATCTTTGAAAATTAGAGAATGAGGGTTTTATAAAATTAACAGTTGCATGTTAAAGAGGAAGAGAGTACAAAATGATTTGACTTTAAAACGTTGTTTAATCTAAAGTTGTTTTGGGCGGGCGAGACAATGGGAATCATCAAGGCGTTAGTAGAGAATATTTCAATTAAGATAACATGGCAAAACTGTGTAAGGTATAGAGAAGTCGAGCAAGGAGAAGTGGCCACAATTTTCTCGTTAGAAATATCTGATTTTTGTCTCTAATGTGGATAGCGTGTTATTATTGGGTTGTGTATAATGTTCTCCATTGAAAGATAGCCGGTCCATATACACAAACCCGAGAGCTCGAGTTTTTCAGACTTTTTGATAGCGAGTTTTCAAGGCCTATAGGGCGATATTGCACACTTTACTAAAAATGAAAAGATCACGACAACATCTTTATAGCGAGTTATCAAAGGGGAGAGCGCGCTATAGACAATTTTCAAGAAAAACAAATGTTTTATTATACAGCGCTATCAGCGGGCTATCAACACTGATAGGGCGCTAGTGTCTACTGGAAAAATTTTGCAAATTGCTGAATAGCCTTATTTTTGGAAAATTAATATTTTAACTCTCAGGAACCATTCCATTGACTCAAAACATATTGATATAAGATTAAAAACTATTAAATAATTCAAAACTCATTGAAATTATGATTAAAACCATCCGAAAAACATTTTTTTCAAAATGGAATACTATATCGAAGTGAATTTGAAGACTTTTTAATTTTCGGAGTTTTAGTGCTGAGAATGATCGAGAAGTTACCCTACACACCAAAGATAAAACTATTGCATTAGACATGAGATACGTCTTCGTTCTTCGAGCTTGATCTTTGTAGACTTCGATACCTATTGTTCGATGTACTGTTGATGATTAGTTCAAGCTCTTAGAAAAAAAAATACTGGTGATGTTTTCTCTTACCGAGAACACTTCACATACTTACAGTTTAAAATAATAGATAGCCTCTAGAAATCTCATCACAAAAGGGATGAAATGAAGAACTTGCGGAATAATGAGGATATGTTCAAGACAGTTTGCAATTTTGATTCAATTCGAAGGTTGTTTGGACAAATGCAAGAATAACGACTTTCTTCGATTTAAACACTCTTTGGAAAGCTCAGTCTAACATGCAAAAATCGTGCGTGTTCTATCTTTGAAAATCATAGGAGGGTTTTATAAAATTAACAGTTGCATGTTAAAGTGGAAGAGAGTACAAAATGATTTGACTTTAAAACGTTGTTTAATCTAAAGTTGTTTTCGGCGTGCGAGACAATGGGAATTGTCAAGGCGTTAGTAGAGAATATTTCAATTAAGATAACATGGCAAAACTGTGTAAGGTATAGAAAAGTCGAGCAAGGAGAAGTGGCCACATTTTTCTCGTTAGAAATATCTGATTTTTGTCTCAAATGTGGATAGCGTGTTATTATTTGGTTGTGTATCATGTTCTCTATTGAAAGATAGCCGGTCCATATACACAAACCAAGAGCTCGAGTTTTTCAGACTTTTTGATAGCGAGTTACCAAGGCCTATAGGGCGTTATTGCACACTTTACTAAAAATGAAAAGATCACGGCAACATCTTTATAGCGAGTTATCAAAGGGGATAGCACTATAGACAATTTTGAAGAAAAACAAATGTTTTATTAGACAACCCTATCAGCAGGGTATCAACACTGATAGGGCGGTAGTGCCTACTGGAAAATTTTTGCAAATTGCTGAATAGCCTTATTTTTGGAAAATTAATATTTTGACACTAAAGAACCATTCCATTGACTCAAAACATATTGATATTAGATTAAAAACTATTAAATAATTCAAAACTCATTGAAATTATGATTAAAACGATCCGAAAAACATTTTTTTCAAAATGGAATACTATATCGAAGTGATTTTGAAGACTTTTTAATTTTCAGAGTTTTAGTGCTGAGAATGATCGAGATGTTACCCTACACACCAAAGATAAAACTATTGCATTAGACATGAGATACGTCTTCGTTCTTCGAGCTTGATCTTTGTAGACTTCGATACCGATTGTTTGATGTGTTGTTGATGATTAGTTCAAGCTCTTAGAAAAAAAAAGTACTGGTGATGTTTTCTCTTACCAAGAACACTTCACATACTTACAGTTTAAAAAATAAATAGCCTCCGGAAATGTCAGCACAAAAGGGATAAAATGAAGAACTTTCGAAATAATGAGGTTATCTTCAAGACAGTTTGCAATTTTGATTCAATTCGAAGGTTGTTTGGACAAATGCAAGAATAACGACTTTCTTCGATATAAACACTCTTTGGAAAGCTCAGTCAAACATGCAAAAATCATGCGTGTTCTATCTTTGAAATTCAGAGAATGAGGATTTTATAAAATTAACAGTTGCATGTTAAAGAGGAAGAGTGTACAAAATGATTTGACTTTAAAACGTTGTTTAATCTAAAGTTGTTTTGGGCATGCGAGACAATGGGAATCATCAAGGCGTTAGTAGAGAATATTTCAATTAAGATAACATGGCAAAACTGTGTAAGGTATAGAGAAGTCGAGCAAGGAGAAGTGGCCACAATTTTCTCGTTAGAAATATCTGATTTTTGTCTCTAATGTGGATAGCGTGTTATTATTGGGTTGTGTATAATGTTCTCCATTGAAAGATAGTCGGTCTATATACACAAACCCGAGAGCTCGAGTTTTTCAGACTTTTTGATAGCGAGTTTTCAAGGCCTATAGGGCGGTATTGCACACTTTACTAAAAATGAAAAGATCACGACAACATCTTTATAACGAGTTATCAAAGGGGACAGCGCGCTATAGACAATTTTCAAGAAAAACAAATGTTTTATTAGACAACCCTATCAGCAGGGTATCAACACTGATAGGGCGCTAGTGCCTACAGGAAAAATTTTGCAAATTGCTGAATAGCCTTATTTTTGGAAAATTAATATTTTAACACTTAAGAACCATTCCGTTGACTCAAAACATATTGATATAAGATTAAAAACTATTAAATAATTCAGAACTCAATTAAAATATGATTAAAACCTTCCGGAAAATATTTTTTTCAAAATGGAATACTACATCGAAGTGATTTTTAAGACTTTTCAATTTTCAGAGTTTTAGTGCTGAGATTGACCGAGAAGTTACCTACACACCAAAGATAAAACTATTGTATTAGACATGAGATATGTCTTCGTTCTTCGAGCTTGATCTTTGCGGACTTCGATACCTATTGTTTGATGTGTTGTTGATGATTAGCTCAAGCTCTTAGAAAAAAAATACAGGTGATGTTTTCTCTTACCGAGAACACTTCACATACTTACAGTTTAAAACAATAGATAGCCTCTGGAAATCTCATCACAAATGGGATAAAATGAAGAACTTGCGAAATAATGAAGATATCTTCAAGACAGATTGCAATTTTGATTCAATTCGAAGCTTGTTTGGACAAATGCAAGAATAACGACTTTCTTCGATTTAAACACTCTTTGGAAAGCTCAGTCTAACATGCAAAAATCGTGCGTGTTCTATGTTTGAAAATTAGAGAATGAGGGTTTTATAAAATTAGCCGTTGCAGGTTAAAGAGGAAGAGAGTACACAATGATTTGACTTTAAAACGTTGTTTAATATAAAGTTGTTTTGGGCGTGCGAGACAATGGGAATCATCAAGGCGTTAGTAGAGAATATTTCAGTTAAGATAACCAGGCAAAACTGTGTAAGGTATAGAAAAGTCGAGCAAGGTGAAGTTGGCACATTTTTCTCGTTAGAAATATCTGATTTTTGTCTCAAACGTGGATAGCGTGTTATTATTGGGTTGTGTATCATGTTCTCTATTGAAAGATAACCGGTCGATATACACAAACCCGAGAGCTCGAGTTTTTCAGACTTTCCGATAGTGAGTTATCGAGGCCTATAGCGCGTTATTGCCCACTTTACTAAAAATGGAAAGATTACGGCAACACCTTTATAGCGAGTTATCAAAGGGGATAGCGCGCTATAGACAATTTTCAAGAAAAACAAATTTTTATTATACAACCCTATCAGCGGGCTATCAACACTGATAGGGCGCTAGTGCCTACTGGAAAATTTTCGCAAATTGCTGAATAGCCTTATTTTTGGAAAATTAATATTTTAACACTAAAGAACCATTCCATTGACTTAAAACATATTGATATAAGATTAAAAACTATTAAATAATAAAATATTCATTGAAATTATGATTAAAAACTTTTGAAAACATTTTTTCCAAAATGGAATACTATATCGAAGTGATTTTGAAGACTTTTCAAATTTCAGAGTTTTAGTGCTTGTTGATGATTAGTTCAATCTCTTAGGAAAAAAAAATACAGGTGATCTTTTCTCTTACCGAGAACACATCACGTACTAACAGTTTAAAACAAGTGATAGCCTCTGGAAATCTTAGCACAAAAGGGATAAAATGAAGAACTTGCGAAATAATGAGGCTATCTTCAAGACAGTTTGCAATTTTGATTCAATTAGAAGGTTGTTTGGACAAATGCAAGAATAACGACTTTCTTCGATTTAAACACTCTTTGGAAAGCTCAGTCTAACATGCAAAAATCGTGCGTGCTCTATCTTTGAAAATCAGAGAATGAGGGTTTTATAAAATTAGCAGTTGCAGGTTAAAGAGGAAGAGAGTACAAAATGATTTGACTTTAAAACGTTGTTTAATCTAAAGTTGTTTTGGCCGTACGAGACAATGGGAATCATCAGGGTGTTAGTAGAGAATATTTCAATTAAGATAACCAGGCAAAACTGTGTAAGGTATTGAGAAGTCGAGCAAGGAGAAGTGGCCACATTTTTCTCATTAGAAATATCTGATTTTTGTCTCAAACGTGGATAGCGTGTTATTATTGGGTTGTGTATCATGTTCTCTATTGAAAGATAATCGGTCGATATACACAAACCCGAGAGCTCGAGTTTTTCAGACTTTCCGATAGCGAGTTATTGAGGCCTACAACGCGCTATTGCCCACTTTACTAAAAATGGAAAGATCACAGCAACACCTTTATAGCGAGTTATCAAAGGCGATAGCGCGCTATAGACAATTTTCAAGAAAAACAAATGTTTTATTATACCACCCTATCAGCGGGCTATCAACACTGATAGGGTGCTAGTGCCTACTGGAAAATTTTTGGAAATTGCTGAATAGCCTTATTTTTGGAAAATTAGTATTTTGACACTAAAGAACCATTCCATTGACTCAAAACATATTGATATAAGATTAAAAACTATTAAATAATAAAAGATTCATTGAAATTATGATTAAAAACTTTCGAAAACATTTTTTCCAAAATGGAATACTATATCGAAGTGATTTTGAAGACTTTTCAAATTTCAGACTTTTAGTGGTTGTTGATGATTAGTTCAAGCTCTTAGGAAAAAAAAATACAGGTGATCTTTTCTCTTACCGAGAACACATCACATACTTACAGTTTAAAACAAGTGATAGCCTCTGGAAATCATAGCACAAAAGGGATAAAATGAAGAACTTGCGAAATAATGAGGCTATCTTCAAGACAGTTTGCAATTTTGATTCAATTAGAAGGTTGTTTGGACAAATGCAAGAATAACGACTTTCTTCGATTTAAACACCTTTTGGAAAGCTCAGTCTAACATGCAAAAATCGTGCGTGTTCTATCTTTGAAAATCAGAGAATGAGGGTTTTATAAAATTAGCAGTTGCAGGTTAAAGAGGAAGAGAGTACAAAATGATTTGACTTTAAAACGTTGTTTAATCTAAAGTTGTTTTGGCCGTGCGAGACAATGGGAATCATCAAGGTGTTAGTAGATAATATTTCAATTAAGATAACCAGGCAAAACTGTGTAAGGTATTGAGAAGTTGAGCAAGGAGAAGTGGCCACATTTTTCTCAATAGAAATATCTGATTTTTGTCTCAAACGTGGATAGCGTGTTATTATTGGGTTGTGTACCATGTTCTCTATTGAAAGATAATCGGTCGATGTACACAAACCCGAGAGCTCGAGTTTTTCAGACTTTCCGATAGCGAGTTATTGAGGCCTACAACGCGGTATTGCCCACTTTACTAAAAATGGAAAGATCACGGTAACACCTTTATAGCGAGTTATCAAAGGGGATAGCGCTATAGACAATTTTCAAGAAAAACAATTGTTTTATTATACAACCCTATCAGCGGGCCATGAACACTGATAGGGCGCTAGTGCCTTCAAGAAAATTTTTGTAAATTACTGAATAGCCTTATTTTTGGAAAATTAATATTTTGACACTAAAGAACCATTCCATTGACTCAAAACATATTGATATAAGATTAAAAACTATTAAATAATAAAAGATTCATTGAAATTATGATTAAAAACTTTCGAAAACATTTTTTCCAAAATGGAATACTATATCGAAGTGATTTTGAAGACTTTTCAAATTTCAGAATTTTAGTGTTTAGATTGATCGAGAAGTTACCCTACACACCAAAGATAAAACTAATGCATTAGACATGAGATATGGTTTCGTTCTTCGAGCTTGATTTTTGTAGAGTTCGATACCTATTGTTTGATGTGTTGTTGATGATTAGTTCAAGCTCTTAGAAAAAAAAATACAGGTGTTTTTTTCTCTTACCGAGAACACTTCACATACTTGCAGTTTAAAACAACAGATAGCCTCTGGAAATCTCAGCACAAAAGGGATAAAATGAAGAACTTGCGAAATAATGAGGCTATCTTCAAGACAGTTTGCAATTTTGATTCAATTCGAAGGTTGTTTGGACAAATGCAAGAATAACTACTTTCTTCGATTTAAACACTCTTTGGAAAGCTCATTCTAACATGCAAAAATCGTGCGTGTTCTATCTTTGAAAATCAGAGAATGAGGGTTTAATAAAATTAGTAAGTGCAGGTTAAAGAGGAAGAGAGCACAAAATGATTTGAATTCAAAACGTCGTTTAATCTAAAGTTGTTTTGGGCGTGCGAGACAATGGGAATCATCAAGGTGTTAGTAGAGAATATTTCAATTAAGATAACCAGGCAAAATTGTGTAAGGTATAGAAAAGTCGAGCAAGGAGAAGTGGCCACATTTTTTTCGTTAGAAATATCTGATTTTTGTCTCAAACGTGGATAGCATGTTATTACTGGGTTGTGTATCATGTTCTTTATTGAAAGTTAGCAGGTCGATATTCACAAACCCGAGAGGTCGAGTTTATCAGACTTTCCGATTGCGAGTTATCGAGGATTATAGCGCGCTATTGCCCACTTTACTAAAAATGGAAAGATCACGGCAACATCTTTATAGCGAGTTATCAAAGGGGATAGCGCTATAGACAATTTTTAAGAAAAACAAATGTTTTATTATACAACCCTATCAGCGGTCTATCAACACTGATAGGGCGCTAGTGCCTACTGGAAAATTTTTGTAAGTTGCTAAATAGCCTTATTTTTGGAAAATTAATATTTTGACACTTAAGAACCATTCCATTGACTCAAAACATATTGATATAAGATTAAAAACTATTACATAATTGAAAACTCATTGAAATTATGATTAGAAGCTGCCGGAAAACATTTTTTTCAAAATGGAATACTATATCGAAGTGATTTTGAAGACTTTTCAATTTTCAGAGTTTTAGTGCTGAGAATGATCGAGAAGCTACCCTACACACCAAAGATAAAACTATTGCATTAGACATGAGATATGTCTTCGTTCTTCGAGCTTGATCTTTGCAGACTTTGATACCTATTGTTTGATGTGTTGTTGATGATTAGTTCAAGCTCTTAGAAAAAAAAATACAGGTGATGTTTTCTCTTACCGAGAACAGTTCACATACTTACAGTTTAAAACAAGAAATAGCCGCTGGAAATCTCAGCACAAAAGGGATAAAATGAAGAACTTTCAAAATAATGAGGTTATCTTCAAGACAGTTTGCAATTTTGATTCAGTTCGAAGGTTGTTTGGACAAATGCAAGAATAACAACTTTCTTCGATTTAAACACTCTTTGGAAAGCTCAGTCTAACATGCAAAAATCTTGCGTATTCTATGTTTGAAAATCAGAGAATGAGGGTTTTATAAAATTAACAGTTGCAGGTTAAAGAGCAAGAGAGTTCAAAATGATTTGAACTCAAAACGTTGTTTAATCTAAAGTTGTTTTGGTCGTGCGAGACAAAGAGAATCATCAAGGTGTTAGTAGAGAATATTTCAATTAAGATAAACAGGCAAAACTGTGTAAGGTATAGAAAAGTCGAGCAAGGAGAAGTGGCCACATTTTTCTCGTTAGAAATATCAAATTTTTGTCTTAAACGTGGAGAGCGTGTTATTGGGTTGTGTATCATGTTCTCTATTGAATGATAGTCGGTCGATATACACAATCCTGAGAGCTCGTGTTTTTCAGACTTTCCGATAGGGAGTTATCATGGCCTATAGCTCGCTATTGCCCACTTTACTAAAAATGGAAAGATCACGACAACATCTTTATAGCGAGTTATCAAAGGGGATAGCGCGCTATAGACAATTTTCAAGAAAAACAAATGTTTTATTATACAACCCTATCAGCGGGCTATCAACACTGATAGGGCGCTAGTGCCTACTGGAAATTTTTTGCAAATTACTGAATAGCTTTATTTTTTAAAAAAATTAATATTTGAACACTCAAGAATCATTCCATTGACTCAAAACATATTGATATATGATTAAAGACTATTAAATAATTCAAAACTCATTGAAATTATGATTAAAACCTTCCGGAAAACATTTTTTTCCAATAGGAATACTATATCGAAGTGATTTTGAAGACTTTTCAATTTTCAGAGTTTTAGAGCTTAGATTGATCGAGAAGTTACCCTACACACCAAAGATAACACTATTGCATTAGACATGAGATATGTCTTCGTTATTCGAGCTTGATCTTTGCAGACTTCGATACCTATTGTTTGATGTGTTGTTGATGATTAGTTCAAGCTCTTAGAAAAATAAATACAGGTGATGTTTTCTCTTACCGAGAACACTTCAAATACTTACAGTTTAAAACAATAGATAGCCTATGGAAATCTCAGCACAAAAGGGATAAAATGAAGGGCTTGCGAAATAATGAGGCTATCTTCAAGACAGTTTGCAATTTTGATTTAATTCGGAGGTTGTTTGGACAAATGCAAGAATAACGACTTTCTTCGATTTAAACACTCATTGGAAAGCTCAGTCTACCATGCAAAAATCGTGCGTGTTCTATCTTTGAAAATCAGAGAATGAGGGTTTTATAAAATTAGCAGTTGCAAGTTAAAGAGGAAGAGAGTACAAAATGATTTGAATTCAAAACGTTGTTTAATCTAAAGTTGTTTTGGGCGTGCGAGACAATGAGAATCATCAAGGCATTACTAGAGAATATTTCAATTAAGATAAATAGGCAAAACTGTGTATGGTATAGAAAAGTCGAGCAAGGAGAAGTGGCCACATTTTTCTAATTAGAAATATCAAATTTTCGTCTTAAACGTGGAGAGCGTGTTATTGGGTTGTGTATCATGTTCTCTATTGAATGATAGCCGGTCGATATACCCAATCCCGAGAGCTCGAGTTTTTCAGACTTTCCGATAGGGAGTTATCAAGGCCTATAGCGCGCTATTGCCCACTTTACTAAAAATGGAAAGATCACGGCAACATCTTTATAGCGAGTTAGCAAAGGGGATAGCGCGCTATAGACAATTTTCAAGAAAAACAAATGTTTTATTATACAACCCTATCAGCGGGCTATCAACACTGATAGGGCGCTAGTGCCTACTGGAAATTTTTTGCAAATTGCTGAATAACCTTATTTTTTAAAAAAATTAATATTTTAACACTCAAGAATGATTCCATTGACTCAAAACATATTGATATAAGATTAAAAACTATTAAATAATTCAAAACTCATTGAAATTATGATTAAAACCTTCCGGAAAACATTTTTTTCCAAATGGAATACTATATCGAAGTGATTTTGAAGACTTTTCAATTTTCAGAGTTTTAGAGCTTAGATTGATCGAGAAGTTACCCTACACACCAAAGATAACACTATTGCATTAGACATGAGATATGTCTTCGTTATTCGAGCTTGATCTTTGCAGACTTCGATACCTATTGTTTGATGTGTTGTTGATGATTAGTTCAAGCTCTTAGAAAAATAAATACAGGTGATGTTTTCCCTTACCGAGAACACTTCACATACTTACAATTTAAAACAATAGATAGCCTTTGGAAATCTCAACACAAAAGGGATAAAATGAAGGGCTTGCGAAATAATGAGGCTATCTTCAAGACAGTTTGCAATTTTGATTTAATTCGAAGGTTGTTTGGACAAATGCAAGAATAACGACTTTCTTCGATTTAAACACTCATTGGAAAGCTCAGTCTACCATGCAAAAATCGTGCGTGTTCTATCTTTGAAAATTAGAGAATGAGGGTTTTATAAAATTAGCAGTTGCAGGTTAAAGAGCAAGAGAGTACAAAATGATTTGAATTTAAAACGTTGTTAAATCTAAAGTTGTTTTGGGCGTGCGAGACAATGGGAATCATCAAGGTTTTAGTAGAGAATATTTCAATTAAGATAAACTGGCAAAACTGTGTAAGGTATAGAAAAGTCGAGCAAGGAGAAGTGGCCACATTTTTCTCGTTAGAAATATCAAATTTTTGTCTCAAACGTGGATAGCGTGTTATTATTGGGTTGTGTATCATGTTCTCTATTGAAAGATAACTAGTCGATATACACAAACCCGAGAGCTAGAGTTTTTCAGACTTTCCGATAGCGAGTTACCGAGGCTTATAGCGCGCTATTGCCCACTTTACTAAAAATGGAAAGATCACGGCAACATCTTTATAGCGAGTTATCAAAGGGGATAGCGCGCGATAGACAATTTTCAAGAAAAACAAATGTTTTATTATACAACTCTATCA
This sequence comes from Paratinospora sagittata, assembly GCA_035771175.1. NCBI lineage: Eukaryota > Viridiplantae > Streptophyta > Magnoliopsida > Ranunculales > Menispermaceae > Paratinospora > Paratinospora sagittata. The sequence continues at coordinate 41,330,564 of CM069594.1, forward strand.
GCGGGCTATCAACACTGATAGGGCGCTAGTGCCAACTGGAAAATTTTTGTAAATTGCTAAATAGCCTTATTTTTGAGAAATTAATATTTTGACACTCAAGAACCATTCCATTAACTCAAAACATATTGATATAAGATTAAAGACTATTAAATAATTCAAAACTCATTGAAATTATGATTAAAACCTATCGAAAAACATTTTTTTTCAAAATGGAATACAATATCGCAGTGATTTTGAAGACTTTTCAATTTTCAGAGTTTTAGTGCTGAGATTGATCGAGAAGTTACCCTACACACCAAAGATAAAACTAATGCATTAGACATGAGATATGTCTTCGTTCTTCGAGCTTGATCTTTGTTGTCTTCGATACCTATTGTTTGATGTGTTGTTGATGATTAGTTCAAGCTATCAGAACAAAAAAAATACAGGTGATGTTTTCTCTTTCCGAGAACACTTTACATACTTACAGTTTAAAACAATAGATAGCCTCTGGAAATCTCAGCACAAAAGGAATAAAATGAAGAACTCGCGAAATAATGAGGTTATCTTCAAGACAGTTTGCAATTTTGATTCAGTTCGAAGGTTGTTTGGACAAATGCAAGAATAACGACTTTCTTCGATTTAAACCCTTTTTGGAAAGCTCAGTCTAACTTGCAAAAATTGTGCGTGTTCTATATTTGAATTCAAAACGTTGTTTAATCTAAAGTTGTTTTGGGCGTGCGAGACAATAGGAATCATCAAGGTGTTAGTAGACAATATCTCAATTAAGAAAAATAGGCAAAACTATGTAAGGTATAAAAAAGTCGAGCAAGGAGAAGTAGCCACATTTTTCTCGTTAGAAATATCAAATTTTTGTCTCAAACGTGGATAGCGTGTTATTGGGTTGTGTATCATGTTCTCTATTGAAAGATTGCCGGTCGATATGCATAAACCCAAGAGCTCGAGTTTTTCAGACTTTCCGATAGGGAGTTATCAAGGCCTATAGGGCGCTATTACCCATTTTACTAAAAATGAAAAGATCACGGCAACATCTTTATAGCGAGTTAACAAAGGGGATAGCGCTATAGACAAATTTCAAGAAAAACAAATGTTTTATTATACAACCCTATCAGCGGGCTATCAACACTGATAGGGCGCTAGTGCCTACTGGAAAATTTTTGCAAATTGCAGAATTGCCTAATTTTTGGAAAATTAATATTTTAACACTCAAGAACCATTCCATTGACTCAAAACATATTGATATGAGATTAAAAACTAATAAATAATTCAAAACTCATTGAAATTATGATTAAAACTATCCGAAAAACATTTTTTTCAAAATGGAATACTATATCGAAGTGATTTTGAAGACTTTTCAATTTTCAGAGTTGTAGTGCTGAGATTGATCGAGAAGTTACCCTACACACCAAAGATAAAACTATTGCATTCATTATGAGATATGTCTTCGTTCTTCGAGCTTGATCTTTGCAGACTTCGATACCTATTGTTTGATGTGTTGTTGATGATTAGTTCAAGCTCTTAGAAAAAATATACAGGTGATGTTTTCTCTTTCCGAGAACACGTCACATACTTACAGTTTAAAACAATAGATAGCCTCTGCAAATCTCAGCACAAAAGGGATAAAATAAAGAGCTTGCAAAATAATGAGGCTATCTTCAAGACAGTTTGCAATTTTGATTTAACTCGAAGGTTGTTTGGACAAATGCAAGAATAACGACTTTCTTCGATTTAAACACTCATTGGAAAGCACAGTCTAACATGCAAAAATCGTGCGTGTTCTATCTTTGAAAATTAGAGAATGAGGGTTTTATAAAATTAGCAGTTGTAGGTTAAAGAGCAAGAGAGTACAAAATGATTTGAATTTAAAACGTTGTTTAATCTAAAGTTATTTTGGGCGTGCGAGACAATGGGAATCATCAAGGTGTTAGTAGAGAATATTTCAATTAAGATAAACAGGCAAAACTGTGTAAGGTATAGAAAAGTCGAGCAGGAGAAGTGGCCACATTTTTCTCGTTAGAAATATCAATTTTTTGTCTCAAATGTGGATAGCGTGTTATTATTGGGTTGTGTATCATGTTCTCTATTGAAAGATAACCGGTCGATATACACAAACCCGAGAGCTCGAGTTTTTCAGACTTTCCGATAGCGAGTAATCGAGGCTTATAGCGCGCTATTGCCCACTTTACTAAAAATGGAAAGATCACGACAACATCTTTATAGCGAGTTATCAAAGGGGATAGCGCGCTATAGACAAGTTTCAAGAAAAACAAATGTTTTATTATACAACCCTATCAGCGGGCTATCAACACTGATAGGGCGCTAGTGCCAACCGAAAATTTTTTGTAAATTGCTAAATAGCCTTATTTTTGAAAAATTAATATTTTGACACTTAAGAACCATTCCGTTGACTCAAAACATATTGATATAAGATTAAAAACTATTAAATAATTCAAAACTCATTGAAATTATGATTAAAACCTTTCGAAAAACATTTTTTTCAAAATGGAATACTATATCGCAGTGATTTTTGAGACTTTTCAATTTTCAGAGTTTCAGTGCTGAGATTGATCGCGAAGTTACCCTACACGCCGAAGAGAAAACTAATGCATTAGACATGAGATATGTCTTCGTTCTTCGAGCTTGACCTTTGTAGACTTCGATACCTATTGTTTGATGTGTTGTTGATGATCAGTTCAAGCTCTCAGAACAAAAAAAATACAGGTAATGTTTTCTCTTTCCGAGAACAGTTCACATATTTACAGTTTAAAACTATAGATAGCCTCTGGAAATCTCAGCACAAGAGGAATGAAATGAGGTTATCTTCAAGACAGTTTGCAATTTTGATTCAATTCGAAGGTTGTTTGGACAAATACAAGAATAACGACTTTATTCGATTTAAACACTCTTTAGAAAGCTCAGACTAACTCGCAAAAATCGTGCATGTTCTATCTTTGAAAATCAGAGAATGAGGGTTTTATAAAATTAGCAGTTGCAGGTTAAAGAGGAAGAGAGTACAAAATGATTTGAATTCAAAACGTTGTTTAATCTAAAGTTGTTTTGGGCGTGCGAGACAATGAGAATCATCAAGGTGTTACTAGAAAATATTTCAATTAAGATAAACAGGCAAAACTGTGTATGGTATAGAAAAGTAGAGCAAGGAGAAGTGGCCACATTTTTCTCGTTAGAAATATCAAATTTTTGTCTTAAACGTGGAGAGCCTGTTATTGGGTTGTGTATCATGTTCTCAATGAAATGATAGCCGGTCGATGTACACAATCCCGAGAGCTCGAGTTTTTCATACTTTCCGATAGGGAGTTATCAAGGCCTATAGTGCGCTATTGCCCATTTTACTAAAAATGAAAAGATCATGGCAACATCTTTATTGCGAGTTATCAAAGGGGATAGCGCGCTATAGACAATTTTCAAGAAAAACAAATGTTTTATTATACAACCCTATCAGCGGGCTATCAACACTGATAGGGCGCTAGTGCCTACTGGAAATTTTTTGCAAATTGCTGAATAGCCTTATTTTTTAAAAAAATTAATATTTTAACACTCAAGAATCATTCCATTGACTCAAAACATATTGATATAAGATTAAAAACTATTATATAATTCAAAACTCATTGAAATTATGATTAAAACCTTCCGGAAAACATTTTTTTCCAAATGGAATACTATATCGAAGTGATTTTGAAGACTTTTCAATTTTCAGAGTTTTAGAGCTTAGATTGATCGAGAAGTTACCCTACACACCAAAGATAACACTATTGCATTAGACATGAGATATGTCTTCGTTATTCGAGCTTGATCTTTGCAGACTTCGATACCTATTGTTTGATGTGTTGTTGATGATTAGTTCAAGCTCTTAGAAAAATAAATACAGGTGATGTTTTCTCTTACCGAGAACACTTCAAATACTTACAGTTTAAAACAATAGATAGCCTCTGGAAATCTCAGCACAAAAGGGATAAAATGAAGGGCTTGCGAAATAATGAGGCTATCTTCAAGACAGTTTGCAATTTTGATTCAATTCGAGGTTGTTTGGACAAATGCAAGAATAACGACTTTCTTCGATTTAAACACTCATTGGAAAGCTCAGTCTACCATGCAAAAATCGTGCGTGTTCTATCTTTGAAAATCAGAGAATGAGGGTTTTATAAAATTAGCAGTTGCAAGTTAAAGAGGAAGAGAGTACAAAATGATTTGAATTCAAAACGTTGTTTAATCTAAAGTTGTTTTGGGCGTGCGAGACAATGAGAATCATCAAGGCATTACTAGAGAATATTTCAATTAAGATAAATAGGCAAAACTGTGTATGGTATAGAAAAGTCGAGCAAGGAGAAGTGGCCACATTTTTCTAATTAGAAATATCAAATTTTCGTCTTAAACGTGGAGAGCGTGTTATTGGGTTGTGTATCATGTTCTCTATTGAATGATAGCCGGTCGATATACCCAATCCCGAGAGCTCGAGTTTTTCAGACATTCCGATAGGGAGTTATCAAGGCCTATAGCGCGCTATTGCCCACTTTACTAAAAATGGAAAGATCACGGCAACATCTTTATAGCGAGTTAGCAAAGGGGATAGCGCGCTATAGACAATTTTCAAGAAAAACAAATGTTTTATTATACAACCCTATCAGCGGGCTATCAACACTGATAGGGCGCTAGTGCCTACTGGAAATTTTTTGCAAATTGCTGAATAACCTTATTTTTTAAAAAAATTAATATTTTAACACTCAAGAATCATTCCATTGACTCAAAACATATTGATATAAGATTAAAAACTATTATATAATTCAAAACTCATTGAAATTATGATTAAAACCTTCCGGAAAACATTTTTTTCCAAATGGAATACTATATCGAAGTGATTTTGAAGACTTTTCAATTTTCAGAGTTTTAGAGCTTAGATTGATCGAGAAGTTACCCTACACACCAAAGATAACACTATTGCATTAGACATGAGATATGTCTTTGTTATTCGAGCTTGATCTTTGCAGACTTCGATACCTATTGTTTGATGTGTTGTTGATGATTAGTTCAAGCTCTTAGAAAAATAAATACAGGTGATGTTTTCTCTTACCGAGAACACTTCAAATACTTACAGTTTAAAACAATAGATAGCCTCTGGAAATCTCAGCACAAAAGGGATAAAATGAAGGGCTTGCGAAATAATGAGGCTATCTTCAAGACAGTTTGCAATTTTGATTCAATTCGAGGTTGTTTGGACAAATACAAGAATAACGACTTTATTCGATTTAAACACTCTTTAGAAAGCTCAGACTAACTCGCAAAAATCGTGCATGTTCTATCTTTGAAAATCAGAGAATGAGGGTTTTATAAAATTAGCAGTTGCAGGTTAAAGAGGAAGAGAGTACAAAATGATTTGAATTCAAAACGTTGTTTAATCTAAAGTTGTTTTGGGCGTGCGAGACAATGAGAATCATCAAGGTGTTACTAGAAAATATTTCAATTAAGATAAACAGGCAAAACTGTGTATGGTATAGAAAAGTAGAGCAAGGAGAAGTGGCCACATTTTTCTCGTTAGAAATATCAAATTTTTGTCTTAAACGTGGAGAGCCTGTTATTGGGTTGTGTATCATGTTCTCAATGAAATGATAGCCGGTCGATGAACACAATCCCGAGAGCTCGAGTTTTTCATACTTTCCGATAGGGAGTTATCAAGGCCTATAGTGCGCTATTGCCCATTTTACTAAAAATGAAAAGATCATGGCAACATCTTTATTGCGAGTTATCGAAGGGGATAGCGCGCTATAGACAATTTTCAAGAAAAACAAATGTTTTATTATACAACCCTATCAGCGGGCTATCAACACTGATAGGGCGCTAGTGCCTACTGGAAATTTTTTGCAAATTGCTGAATAGCCTTATTTTTTAAAAAAATTAATATTTTAACACTCAAGAATCATTCCATTGACTCAAAACATATTGATATAAGATTAAAAACTATTATATAATTCAAAACTCATTGAAATTATGATTAAAACCTTCCGGAAAACATTTTTTTCCAAATGGAATACTATATCGAAGTGATTTTGAAGACTTTTCAATTTTCAGAATTTTAGAGCTTAGATTGATCGAGAAGTTACCCTACACACCAAAGATAACACTATTGCATTAGACATGAGATATGTCTTCGTTATTCGAGCTTGATCTTTGCGGACTTCGATACCTATTGTTTGATGTGTTGTTGATGATTAGTTCAAGCTCTTAGAAAAATAAATACAGGTGATGTTTTCTCTTACCGAGAACACTTCAAATACTTACAGTTTAAAACAATAGATAGCCTCTGGAAATCTCAGCACAAAAGGGATAAAATGAAGGGCTTGCGAAATAATGAGGCTATCTTCAAGACAGTTTGCAATTTTGATTCAATTCGAGGTTGTTTGGACAAATACAAGAATAACGACTTTATTCGATTTAAACACTCTTTAGAAAGCTCAGACTAACTCGCAAAAATCGTGCATGTTCTATCTTTGAAAATCAGAGAATGAGGGTTTTATAAAATTAGCAGTTGCAGGTTAAAGAGGAAGAGAGTACAAAATGATTTGAATTCAAAACGTTGTTTAATCTAAAGTTGTTTTGGGCGTGCGAGACAATGAGAATCATCAAGGTGTTACTAGAAAATATTTCAATTAAGATAAACAGGCAAAACTGTGTATGGTATAGAAAAGTAGAGCAAGGAGAAGTGGCCACATTTTTCTCGTTAGAAATATCAAATTTTTGTCTTAAACGTGGAGAGCCTGTTATTGGGTTGTGTATCATGTTCTCAATGAAATGATAGCCGGTCGATGTACACAATCCCGAGAGCTCGAGTTTTTCATACTTTCCGATAGGGAGTTATCAAGGCCTATAGTGCGCTATTGCCCATTTTACTAAAAATGAAAAGATCATGGCAACATCTTTATTGCGAGTTATCAAAGGGGATAGCGCGCTATAGACAATTTTCAAGAAAAACAAATGTTTTATTATACAACCCTATCAGCGGGCTATCAACACTGATAGGGCGCTAGTGCCTACTGGAAATTTTTTGCAAATTGCTGAATAGCCTTATTTTTTAAAAAAATTAATATTTTAACACTCAAGAATCATTCCATTGACTCAAAACATATTGATATAAGATTAAAAACTATTATATAATTCAAAACTCATTGAAATTATGATTAAAACCTTTCGGAAAACATTTTTTTCCAAATGGAATACTATATCGAAGTGATTTTGAAGACTTTTCAATTTTCAGAGTTTTAGAGCTTAGATTGATCGAGAAGTTACCCTACACACCAAAGATAACACTATTGCATTAGACATGAGATATGTCTTCGTTATTCGAGCTTGATCTTTGCAGACTTCGATACCTATTGTTTGATGTGTTGTTGATGATTAGTTCAAGCTCTTAGAAAAATAAATACAGGTGATGTTTTCTCTTACCGAGAACACTTCAAATACTTACAGTTTAAAACAATAGATAGCCTCTGGAAATCTCAGCACAAAAGGGATAAAATGAAGGGCTTGCGAAATAATGAGGCTATCTTCAAGACAGTTTGCAATTTTGATTCAATTCGAGGTTGTTTGGACAAATACAAGAATAACGACTTTATTCGATTTAAACACTCTTTAGAAAGCTCAGACTAACTCGCAAAAATCGTGCATGTTCTATCTTTGAAAATCAGAGAATGAGGGTTTTATAAAATTAGCAGTTGCAGGTTAAAGAGGAAGAGAGTACAAAATGATTTGAATTCAAAACGTTGTTTAATCTAAAGTTGTTTTGGGCGTGCGAGACAATGAGAATCATCAAGGTGTTACTAGAAAATATTTCAATTAAGATAAACAGGCAAAACTGTGTATGGTATAGAAAAGTAGAGCAAGGAGAAGTGGCCACATTTTTCTCGTTAGAAATATCAAATTTTTGTCTTAAACGTGGAGAGCCTGTTATTGGGTTGTGTATCATGTTCTCAATGAAATGATAGCCGGTCGATGTACACAATCCCGAGAGCTCGAGTTTTTCATACTTTCCGATAGGGAGTTATCAAGGCCTATAGTGCGCTATTGCCCATTTTACTAAAAATGAAAAGATCATGGCAACATCTTTATTGCGAGTTATCAAAGGGGATAGCGCGCTATAGACAATTTTCAAGAAAAACAAATGTTTTATTATACAACCCTATCAGCGGGCTATCAACACTGATAGGGCGCTAGTGCCTACTGGAAATTTTTTGCAAATTGCTGAATAGCCTTATTTTTTAAAAAAATTAATATTTTAACACTCAAGAATCATTCCATTGACTCAAAACATATTGATATAAGATTAAAAACTATTATATAATTCAAAACTCATTGAAATTATGATTAAAACCTTCCGGAAAACATTTTTTTCCAAATGGAATACTATATCGAAGTGATTTTGAAGACTTTTCAATTTTCAGAGTTTTAGAGCTTAGATTGATCGAGAAGTTACCCTACACACCAAAGATAACACTATTGCATTAGACATGAGATATGTCTTTGTTATTCGAGCTTGATCTTTGCAGACTTCGATACCTATTGTTTGATGTGTTGTTGATGATTAGTTCAAGCTCTTAGAAAAATAAATACAGGTGATGTTTTCTCTTACCGAGAACACTTCAAATACTTACAGTTTAAAACAATAGATAGCCTCTGGAAATCTCAGCACAAAAGGGATAAAATGAAGGGCTTGCGAAATAATGAGGCTATCTTCAAGACAGTTTGCAATTTTGATTCAATTCGAAGGTTGTTTGGACAAATACAAGAATAACGACTTTCTTCGATTTAAACACTCTTTAGAAAGCTCAGACTAACTCGCAAAAATCGTGCATGTTCTATCTTTGAAAATCAGAGAATGAGGGTTTTATAAAATTAGCAGTTGCAGGTTAAAGAGGAAGAGAGTACAAAATGATTTGAATTCAAAACGTTGTTTAATCTAAAGTTGTTTTGGGCGTGCGAGACAATGAGAATCATCAAGGTGTTACTAGAAAATATTTCAATTAAGATAAACAGGCAAAACTGTGTATGGTATAGAAAAGTAGAGCAAGGAGAAGTGGCCACATTTTTCTCGTTAGAAATATCAAATTTTTGTCTTAAACGTGGAGAGCCTGTTATTGGGTTGTGTATCATGTTCTCTATTAAATGATAGCCGGTCGATGTACACAATCCCGAGAGCTCGAGTTTTTCAGACTTTCCGATAGGGAGTTATCAAGGCCTATAGTGCGCTATTGCCCATTTTACTAAAAATGAAAAGATCATGGCAACATCTTTATTGCGAGTTATCAAAGGGGATAGCACGCTATAGACAATTTTCAAGAAAAACAAATGTTTTATTATACAACCCTATCAGCGGGCTATCAACACTGATAGGGCGCTAGTGCCTACTGGAAATTTTTTGCAAATTGCTGAATAGCCATATTTTTTTAGAAAAGTAATATTTTAGCACTCAAGAATCATTCCATTGACTCAAAACATATTGATATAAGATTAAAAACTATTAAATAATTCAAAACTCATTGAAATTATGATTAAAACCTTCCGGAAAACATTTTTTTCCAAATGGAATTCTATATCGAAGTGATTTTGAAGACATTTCAATTTTCAGAGTTTTAGAGCTTAGATTGATCGAGAAGTTACCCTACACACCAAAGATAACACTATTGCATTAGACATGAGATATGTCTTTGTTATTCGAGCTTGATCTTTGCAGACTTCGATACCTATTGTTTGATGTGTTGTTGATGATTAGTTCAAGCTCTTAGAAAAATAAATACAGGTGATGTTTTCTCTTACCGAGAACACTTCAAATACTTACAGTTTAAAACAATAGATAGCCTCTGGAAATCTCAGCACAAAAGGGATAAAATGAAGGGCTTGCGAAATAATGAGGCTATCTTCAAGACAGTTTGCAATTTTGATTCAATTCGAAGGTTGTTTGGACAAATACAAGAATAACGACTTTATTCGATTTAAACACTCTTTAGAAAGCTCAGACTAACTCGCAAAAATCGTGCATGTTCTATCTTTGAAAATCAGAGAATGAGGGTTTTATAAAATTAGCAGTTGCAGGTTAAAGAGGAAGAGAGTACAAAATGATTTGAATTCAAAACGTTGTTTAATCTAAAGTTGTTTTGGGCGTGCGAGACAATGAGAATCATCAAGGTGTTACTAGAAAATATTTCAATTAAGATAAACAGGCAAAACTGTGTATGGTATAGAAAAGTAGAGCAAGGAGAAGTGGCCACATTTTTCTCGTTAGAAATATCAAATTTTTGTCTTAAACGTGGAGAGCCTGTTATTGGGTTGTGTATCATGTTCTCAATGAAATGATAGCCGGTCGATGTACACAATCCCGAGAGCTCGAGTTTTTCATACTTTCCGATAGGGAGTTATCAAGGCCTATAGTGCGCTATTGCCCATTTTACTAAAAATGAAAAGATCATGGCAACATCTTTATTGCGAGTTATCAAAGGGGATAGCGCGCTATAGACAATTTTCAAGAAAAACAAATGTTTTATTATACAACCCTATCAGCGGGCTATCAACACTGATAGGGCGCTAGTGCCTACTGGAAATTTTTTGCAAATTGCTGAATAGCCTTATTTTTTAAAAAAATTAATATTTTAACACTCAAGAATCATTCCATTGACTCAAAACATATTGATATAAGATTAAAAACTATTATATAATTCAAAACTCATTGAAATTATGATTAAAACCTTCCGGAAAACATTTTTTTCCAAATGGAATACTATATCGAAGTGATTTTGAAGACTTTTCAATTTTCAGAGTTTTAGAGCTTAGATTGATCGAGAAGTTACCCTACACACCAAAGATAACACTATTGCATTAGACATGAGATATGTCTTTGTTATTCGAGCTTGATCTTTGCAGACTTCGATACCTATTGTTTGATGTGTTGTTGATGATTAGTTCAAGCTCTTAGAAAAATAAATACAGGTGATGTTTTCTCTTACCGAGAACACTTCAAATACTTACAGTTTAAAACAATAGATAGCCTCTGGAAATCTCAGCACAAAAGGGATAAAATGAAGGGCTTGCGAAATAATGAGGCTATCTTCAAGACAGTTTGCAATTTTGATTCAATTCGAGGTTGTTTGGACAAATACAAGAATAACGACTTTATTCGATTTAAACACTCTTTAGAAAGCTCAGACTAACTCGCAAAAATCGTGCATGTTCTATCTTTGAAAATCAGAGAATGAGGGTTTTATAAAATTAGCAGTTGCAGGTTAAAGAGGAAGAGAGTACAAAATGATTTGAATTCAAAACGTTGTTTAATCTAAAGTTGTTTTGGGCGTGCGAGACAATGAGAATCATCAAGGTGTTACTAGAAAATATTTCAATTAAGATAAACAGGCAAAACTGTGTATGGTATAGAAAAGTAGAGCAAGGAGAAGTGGCCACATTTTTCTCGTTAGAAATATCAAATTTTTGTCTTAAACGTGGAGAGCCTGTTATTGGGTTGTGTATCATGTTCTCAATGAAATGATAGCCGGTCGATGTACACAATCCCGAGAGCTCGAGTTTTTCATACTTTCCGATAGGGAGTTATCAAGGCCTATAGTGCGCTATTGCCCATTTTACTAAAAATGAAAAGATCATGGCAACATCTTTATTGCGAGTTATCAAAGGGGATAGAGCGCTATAGACAATTTTCAAGAAAAACAAATGTTTTATTATACAACCCTATCAGCGGGCTATCAACACTGATAGGGCGCTAGTGCCTACTGGAAATTTTTTGCAAATTGCTGAATAGCCTTATTTTTTAAAAAAATGAATATTTTAACACTCAAGAATCATTCCATTGACTCAAAACATATTGATATAAGATTAAAAACTATTATATAATTCAAAACTCATTGAAATTATGATTAAAACCTTCCGGAAAACATTTTTTTCCAAATGGAATACTATATCGAAGTGATTTTGAAGACTTTTCAATTTTCAGAGTTTTAGAGCTTAGATTGATCGAGAAGTTACCCTACACACCAAAGATAACACTATTGCATTAGACATGAGATATGTCTTCGTTATTCGAGCTTGATCTTTGCAGACTTCGATACCTATTGTTTGATGTGTTGTTGATGATTAGTTCAAGCTCTTAGAAAAATAAATACAGGTGATGTTTTCCCTTACCGAGAACACTTCACATATTTACAATTTAAAACAATAGATAGCCTTTGGAAATCTCAACACAAAAGGGATAAAATGAAGGGCTTGCGAAATAATGAGGCTATCTTCAAGACAGTTTGCAATTTTGATTTAATTCGAAGGTTGTTTGGACAAATGCAAGAATAACGACTTTCTTCGATTTAAACACTCATTGGAAAGCTCAGTCTACCATGCAAAAATCGTGCGTGTTCTATCTTTGAAAATCAGAGAATGAGGGTTTTATAAAATTAGCAGTTGCAGGTTAAAGAGGAAGAGAGTACAAAATGATTTGAATTTAAAACGTTGTTAAATCTAAAGTTGTTTTGGGCGTGCGAGACAATGGGAATCATCAAGGTGTTGGAAAAGAATATTTCAATTAAGATAAACAGGCAAAACTGTGTAAGGTATAGAAAAGTCGAGCAAGGAGAAGTGGCCACATTTTTCTCGTTAAAAATATCAAATTTTTGTCGCAAATGTGGATAGCGTGTTATTATTGGGTTGTGTATCATGTTCTCTATTGAAAGATAGCTAGTCGATATACACAAACCCGAGAGCTCGAGTTTTTCAGACTTTTCGATAGCGAGTTACCAAGGCTTATAGCGCGCTATTGCCCACTTTACTAAAAATGGAAAGATCACGGCAACATCTTTATAGCGAGTTATCAAGGGGGGCGCTAGTGCCAACTGGAAAATTTTTGTAAATTGCTAAATAGCCTTATTTTAGAAAAATTAATATTTTGACACTCAAGAACCATTCCATTGACTCAAAACATATTGATATAAGATTAAAAACTATTAAATAATTCAAAACTCATTGAAATTATGATTAAAACCTATCGAAAAACATTTTTTTCAAAATGGAATACAATATAGCAGTGATTTTGAAGACTTTTCAATTTTCAGAGTTTTAGTGCTGAGATTGATCGAGAAGTTACCCTACACACCAATGATAAAACTAATGCATTAGACATGAGATATGTCTTCGTTCTTCGAGCTTGATCTTTGTAGACTTCGATACCTATTGTTTGATGTGTTGTTGATGATTAGTTCAAGCTCTCAGAACAAAAAAAAATACAGGTGATGTTTTCTCTTTCCGAGAACACTTCACATACTTACAGTTTAAAACAATGGATAGCCTCTGGAAATCTCAGCACAAAAGGAATAAAATGAAGAACTCGCGAAATAATGAGGTTATCTTCAAGACAGTTTGCAATTTTGATTCAGTTCGAAGGTTGTTTGGACAAATGCAAAGAATAACGAGTTTCTTCGATTTAAACACTCTTTGGAAAGCTCAGTCTAACTTGCAAAAATCGTGAGTGTTCTATATTTGAAAATCAGAGAATGAGGGTTTTTTAAAATTAGCAGTTGCTGGTTAAAGAGCAAGAGAGTACAAAATGATTTGAATTCAAAACGTTGTTTAATCTAAAGTTGTTTTGGGCGTGCGAGACAATGGGAATCATCAAGGTGTTAGTAGAGAATATTTCAATTAAGATAAATAGGCAAAACTATGTAAGGTATAAAAAAGTCGAGCAAGGAGAAGTAGCCACATTTTTCTCGTTAGAAATATCAAATTTTTGTCTCAAACGTGGAGAGCGTGTTATTGGGTTGTGTATCATGTTCTCTATTGAAAGATTTCCGGTCGATATACATAAACCCAAGAGCTCCAGTTTTTCAGACTTTCCGATAGGGAGTTATCAAGGCCTATAGCGCGCTATTACCCATTTTACTAAAAATGAAAAGATCACGGCAACATCTTTATAGCGAGTTATCAAAGGGGATAGCGTGCTATATACAAATTTCAAGAAAAACAAATGTTTTATTATACAACCCTATCAGCGGGCTATCAACACTGATAGGGCGCTAGTGCCTACTGGAAAATTTTTGCAAATTGCAGAATAGCCTTATTTTTGGAAAATTAATATTTTAACACTCAAGAACCATTCCATTGACTCAAAACATATTGATATAAGATTAAAAACTATTAAATAATTCAAAACTCATTGAAATTATGATTAAAACCTTCCGGAAAACATTTTTTTCCAAATGGAATACTATATCGAAGTGATTTTGAAGACTTTTCAATTTTTAGAGTTTTAGAGCTTAGATTGATCGAGAAGTTACCCTACACACCAAAGATGACACTATTGCATTAGACATGAGATATGTCTTCGTTATTCGAGCTTGATCTTTGCAGACTTCGATACCTATTGTTTGATGTGTTGTTGATGATTAGTTCAAGCTCTTAGAAAAATAAATACAGGTGATGTTTTCTCTTACCGAGAACACTTCACATACTTACAATTTAAAACAATAGATAGCCTCTGGAAATCTCAGCACAAAAGGGATAAAATGAAGGGCTTGCGAAATAATGAGGCTATCTTCAAGACAGTTTGCAATTTTGATTTAATTCGAAGGTTGTTTGGACAAATGCAAGAATAACGACTTTCTTCGATTTAAACACTCATTGGAAAGCTCAGTCTACCATGCAAAAATCGTGCGTGTTCTATCTTTGAAAATCAGAGAATGGGGGTTTTATAAAATTAGCAGTTGCAGGTTAAAGAGGAAGAGAGTACAAAATGATTTGAATTCAAAACGTTGTTTAATCTAAAGTTATTTTGGGCGTGCGAGACAATGAGAATCGTCAAGGTGTTACTAGAGAATATTTCAATTAAGATAAACAGGCAAAACTGTGTATGGTATAGAAAAGTCGAGCAAGGAGAAGTGGCCACATTTTTCTCGTTAGAAATATCAAATTTTTGTCTTAAACGTGGAGAGCCTGTTATTGGGTTGTGTATCATGTTCTCTATTGAATGATAGCCGGTCGATATACACAAACCCGAGAGCTCGAGTTTTTCAGACTTTTCGATAGCGAGTTACTGAGGCTTATAGCGCGATATTGCCCACTTTACTAAAAATGGAAAGATCACGGCAACATCTTTATAGCGAGTTATCAAAGGGGATAGCGCGATAGATATACAACCCTATCAGCGGGCTATCAACACTGACAGGGCGCTAGTGCCAACTGGAAAATTTTTGTAAATTGCTAAATAGCCTTATTTTTGAAAAATTAATATTTTGACACTCAAGAACCATTCCATTGACTCAAAACATATTGATATAAGATTAAAAACTATTAAATAATTCCAAACTCATTGAAATTATGATTAAAACCTATCGAAAAACATTTTTTTCAAAATGGAATACAATATCGCAGTGATTTTGAAGACTTTTCAATTTTCAGAGTTTTAGTGCTGAGATTGATCGAGAAGTTACCCTACACACCAAAGATAAATCTAATGCATTAGACATGAGATATGTCTTCGTTCTTGGAGCTTGATCTTTGTTGACTTCGATACCTATTGTTTGATGTGTTGTTGATGATTAGTTCAAGCTCTCAGAACAAAAAAAATACAGGTGATGTTTTCTCTTTCCGAGAACACTTCACATACTTACAGTTTAAAACAATAGATAGCCTCTGGAAATCTCAGCACAAAAGGAATAAAATGAAGAACTCGCGAAATAATGAGGTTATCTTCAAGACAGTTTGCAATTTTGATTCAGTTCGAAGGTTGTTTGGACAAATGCAAGAATAACGACTTTATTCGATTTAAACACTCTTTGGAAAGCTCAGTCTGACATGCAAAAATCGTGCGTGTTCTATCTTTGAAAATCAGAGAATGAGGGTTTTATAAAATTAGGAGTTGCAGGTTAAAGAGGAAGAGAGTACAAAATGAGTTGAATTCAAAACGTTGTTTAATCTAAAGTTCTTTTGGGCGTGCGAGACAATGGGAATCATCAAGGTGTTAGCAGAGAATATTTCAATTAAGATAACCAGGCAAAACTATGTAAGGTATATAAAAGTCGAGCAAGGAGAAGTGGCCACATTTTTCTCATTAGAAATATCAGATTTTTGGCTCAAACGTGGATAACGTGTTATTATTGGGTTGTGTATCATGTTCTCTATTGAAAGACAGCACGTCCATATACACAAGCCCGAGAGCTCGAGTTTTTAAGACTTTCCAACAGCGAGTTATCGAGGCCTATAGCGCGCTATTGCCCACTTTACTAAAAATGGAAAGATCACGGCAACATCTTTAAAGCGAGTTATCAAAAGTGAATGTGCGCTATAGACAATTTTCTAGAAAAAAAAATGTTTTATTATACAACCCTATCAGCGGGCTATCAACCCTGATAGGGCGCTAATGCCAACTGAAAATTTTTTGTAAATTGCTAAATAGCCTTATTTTTGGAAAATTAATATTTTGACACTCAAGAACCATTCTATTGACTCAAAACATATTGATATAAGAATAGAATGTATTAAATAATTCAAAACTCATTGAAATTATGATTAAAACCTTTCGAAAACTTTTTTTTCAAAATGGAATACTATATCGAAGTGATTTTGAAGACTTTTCAATTTTCAGAGTTTTAGTGCTTAGATTGATCGAGAAGTTACCCAACACACCAAAGATAAAACTAATGCATTAGACATGAGATATGTCTTCGTTCTTCGAGCTTGATCTTTGTAGACTTCGAAACCTATTGTTTGATGTGTTGTTGATGATTAGTTCAAGCTCTTAGAAAAAAAAATACAGTTGGTGTTTTCTCTTACCGAGAACAATTCACATACTTACAGTTTAAAACAATAGATAGCCTCTGGAAATCTCAGCACAAAAGGGACAAAATGAAGAACTTGCGAAATAATGAGGCTATCTTCAAGACAGTTTGCAATTTTGATTCAATTCGATGGTTGTTTGGACAAATGCAAGAATAACGACTTTCTTCGATTTAAACACTCTTTAGAAAGCTCAGTCTAACTTGCAAAAATCGTGCGTGTTCTACGTTTGAAAATCCGAGAATGAGGGTTTTATAAAATTAGCGGTAGCAGGTTAAAGAACAAGAGAGTACAAAATGATTTGAATTCAAAACGTTGTTTAATCTAAAGTCGTTTTGGCCTGCGAGACAATGGGAATCATCAAGGTGTTAGTAGAGAATATTTCAATTAAGATAAACAGACAAAACTGTGTAAGGTATAGAAAAGTCGAGCAAGGAGAAGTAGCCACATTTTTCTCGTTAGAAATATCAAATTTTTGTCTCAAACGTGGAAGGCGTGTTACTGGGTTATGTATCATGTTCTCTATTGAAAGATAGCCGGTCGATATACACAAACTCGAGAGCTTGAGTTTTTCAGACTTTCCGATAGCGAGTTATCAAGGCCTATAGCTCGCTATTGCCCATTTTACTAAAAATGAAAAGATCACGACAACATCTTTATAGCGAGTTATCAAAGGAGATGGCGCGATATAGACAATTTTCAAGAAAAACAAATGTTTTATTATACAACCCTATCAGCGGGCTATCAACACTGATAGGGCGCTAGTGCCAACTGGAAAATTTTTGTAAATTGCTAAATAGCCTTATTTTAGAAAAATTAATATTTTGACACTCAAGAACCATTCCATTGACTCAAAACATATTGATATAAGATTAAAAACTATTAAATAATTCAAAACTCATTGAAATTATGATTAAAACCTATCGAAAAACATTTTTTTCAAAATGGAATACAATATCGCAGTGATTTTGAAGACTTTTCAATTTTCAGAGTTTTAGTGCTGAGATTGATCGAGAAGTTACCCTACACACCAATGATAAAACTAATGCATTAGACATGAGATATGTCTTCGTTCTTCGAGCTTGATCTTTGTAGACTTCGATACCTATTGTTTGATGTGTTGTTGATGATTAGTTCAAGCTCTCAGAACAAAAAAAAATACAGGTGATGTTTTCTCTTTCCGAGAACACTTCACATACTTCCAGTTTAAAACAATGGATAGCCTCTGGAAATCTCAGCACAAAAGGAATAAAATGAAGAACTCGCGAAATAATGAGGTTATCTTCAAGACAGTTTGCAATTTTGATTCAGTTCGAAGGTTGTTTGGACAAATGCAAGAATAACGAGTTTCTTCGATTTAAACACTCTTTGGAAAGCTCAGTCTAACTTGCAAAAATCGTGAGTGTTCTATATTTGAAAATCAGAGAATGAGGGTTTTTTAAAATTAGCAGTTGCTGGTTAAAGAGCAAGAGAGTACAAAATGATTTGATTTCAAAACGTTGTTTAATCTAAAGTTGTTTTGGGCGTGCGAGACAATGGGAATCATCAAGGTGTTAGTAGAGAATATTTCAATTAAGATAAATAGGCAAAACTATGTAAGGTATAAAAAAGTCGAGCAAGGAGAAGTAGCCACATTTTTCTCGTTAGAAATATCAAATTTTTGTCTCAAACGTGGAGAGCGTGTTATTGGGTTGTGTATCATGTTCTCTATTGAAAGATTTCCGGTCGATATACATAAACCCAAGAGCTCCAGTTTTTCAGACTTTCCGATAGGGAGTTATCAAGGCCTATAGCGCGCTATTACCCATTTTACTAAAAATGAAAAGATCACGGCAACATCTTTATAGCGAGTTATCAAAGGGGATAGCGTGCTATATACAAATTTCAAGAAAAACAAATGTTTTATTATACAACCCTATCAGCGGGCTATCAACACTGATAGGGCGCTAGTGCCTACTGGAAAATTTTTGCAAATTGCAGAATAGCCTTATTTTTGGAAAATTAATATTTTAACACTCAAGAACCATTCCATTGACTCAAAACATATTGATATAAGATTAAAAACTATTAAATAATTCAAAACTCATTGAAATTATGATTAAAACCTTCCGGAAAACATTTTTTTCCAAATGGAATACTATATCGAAGTGATTTTGAAGACTTTTCAATTTTTAGAGTTTTAGAGCTTAGATTGATCGAGAAGTTACCCTACACACCAAAGATGACACTATTGCATTAGACATGAGATATGTCTTCGTTATTCGAGCTTGATCTTTGCAGACTTCGATACCTATTGTTTGATGTGTTGTTGATGATTAGTTCAAGCTCTTAGAAAAATAAATACAGGTGATGTTTTCTCTTACCGAGAACACTTCACATACTTACAATTTAAAACAATAGATAGCCTCTGGAAATCTCAGCACAAAAGGGATAAAATGAAGGGCTTGCGAAATAATGAGGCTATCTTCAAGACAGTTTGCAATTTTGATTTAATTCGAAGGTTGTTTGGACAAATGCAAGAATAACGACTTTCTTCGATTTAAACACTCATTGGAAAGCTCAGTCTACCATGCAAAAATCGTGCGTGTTCTATCTTTGAAAATCAGAGAATGGGGGTTTTATAAAATTAGCAGTTGCAGGTTAAAGAGGAAGAGAGTACAAAATGATTTGAATTCAAAACGTTGTTTAATCTAAAGTTATTTTGGGCGTGCGAGACAATGAGAATCGTCAAGGTGTTACTAGAGAATATTTCAATTAAGATAAACAGGCAAAACTGTGTATGGTATAGAAAAGTCGAGCAAGGAGAAGTGGCCACATTTTTCTCGTTAGAAATATCAAATTTTTGTCTTAAACGTGGAGAGCCTGTTATTGGGTTGTGTATCATGTTCTCTATTGAATGATAGCCGGTCGATATACACAAACCCGAGAGCTCGAGTTTTTCAGACTTTTCGATAGCGAGTTACTGAGGCTTATAGCGCGATATTGCCCACTTTACTAAAAATGGAAAGATCACGGCAACATCTTTATAGCGAGTTATCAAAGGGGATAGCGCGATAGATATACAACCCTATCAGCGGGCTATCAACACTGACAGGGCGCTAGTGCCAACTGGAAAATTTTTGTA
Source organism: Paratinospora sagittata (assembly GCA_035771175.1). Taxonomy (NCBI): domain Eukaryota; kingdom Viridiplantae; phylum Streptophyta; class Magnoliopsida; order Ranunculales; family Menispermaceae; genus Paratinospora; species Paratinospora sagittata. The sequence continues at coordinate 41,350,506 of CM069594.1, forward strand.
AATTGCTAAATAGCCTTATTTTTGAAAAATTAATATTTTGACACTCAAGAACCATTCCATTGACTCAAAACATATTGATATAAGATTAAAAACTATTAAATAATTCCAAACTCATTGAAATTATGATTAAAACCTATCGAAAAACATTTTTTTCAAAATGGAATACAATATCGCAGTGATTTTGAAGACTTTTCAATTTTCAGAGTTTTAGTGCTGAGATTGATCGAGAAGTTACCCTACACACCAAAGATAAATCTAATGCATTAGACATGAGATATGTCTTCGTTCTTGGAGCTTGATCTTTGTTGACTTCGATACCTATTGTTTGATGTGTTGTTGATGATTAGTTCAAGCTCTCAGAACAAAAAAAATACAGGTGATGTTTTCTCTTTCCGAGAACACTTCACATACTTACAGTTTAAAACAATAGATAGCCTCTGGAAATCTCAGCACAAAAGGAATAAAATGAAGAATTCGCGAAATAATGAGGTTATCTTCAAGACAGTTTGCAATTTTGATTCAGTTCGAAGGTTGTTTGGACAAATGCAAGAATAACGACTTTATTCGATTTAAACACTCTTTGGAAAGCTCAGTCTGACATGCAAAAATCGTGCGTGTTCTATCTTTGAAAATCAGAGAATGAGGGTTTTATAAAATTAGGAGTTGCAGGTTAAAGAGGAAGAGAGTACAAAATGAGTTGAATTCAAAACGTTGTTTAATCTAAAGTTCTTTTGGGCGTGCGAGACAATGGGAATCATCAAGGTGTTAGCAGAGAATATTTCAATTAAGATAACCAGGCAAAACTATGTAAGGTATATAAAAGTCGAGCAAGGAGAAGTGGCCACATTTTTCTCATTAGAAATATCAGATTTTTGGCTCAAACGTGGATAACGTGTTATTATTGGGTTGTGTATCATGTTCTCTATTGAAAGACAGCACGTCCATATACACAAGCCCGAGAGCTCGAGTTTTTAAGACTTTCCAACAGCGAGTTATCGAGGCCTATAGCGCGCTATTGCCCACTTTACTAAAAATGGAAAGATCACGGCAACATCTTTAAAGCGAGTTATCAAAAGTGAATGTGCGCTATAGACAATTTTCTAGAAAAAAAAATGTTTTATTATACAACCCTATCAGCGGGCTATCAACCCTGATAGGGCGCTAATGCCAACTGAAAATTTTTTGTAAATTGCTAAATAGCCTTATTTTTGGAAAATTAATATTTTGACACTCAAGAACCATTCTATTGACTCAAAACATATTGATATAAGAATAGAATGTATTAAATAATTCAAAACTCATTGAAATTATGATTAAAACCTTTCGAAAACTTTTTTTTCAAAATGGAATACTATATCGAAGTGATTTTGAAGACTTTTCAATTTTCAGAGTTTTAGTGCTTAGATTGATCGAGAAGTTACCCAACACACCAAAGATAAAACTAATGCATTAGACATGAGATATGTCTTCGTTCTTCGAGCTTGATCTTTGTAGACTTCGAAACCTATTGTTTGATGTGTTGTTGATGATTAGTTCAAGCTCTTAGAAAAAAAAATACAGTTGGTGTTTTCTCTTACCGAGAACAATTCACATACTTACAGTTTAAAACAATAGATAGCCTCTGGAAATCTCAGCACAAAAGGGACAAAATGAAGAACTTGCGAAATAATGAGGCTATCTTCAAGACAGTTTGCAATTTTGATTCAATTCGATGGTTGTTTGGACAAATGCAAGAATAACGACTTTCTTCGATTTAAACACTCTTTAGAAAGCTCAGTCTAACTTGCAAAAATCGTGCGTGTTCTACGTTTGAAAATCCGAGAATGAGGGTTTTATAAAATTAGCGGTAGCTGGTTAAAGAACAAGAGAGTACAAAATGATTTGAATTCAAAACGTTGTTTAATCTAAAGTCGTTTTGGCCTGCGAGACAATGGGAATCATCAAGGTGTTAGTAGAGAATATTTCAATTAAGATAAACAGACAAAACTGTGTAAGGTATAGAAAAGTCGAGCAAGGAGAAGTAGCCACATTTTTCTCGTTAGAAATATCAAATTTTTGTCTCAAACGTGGAAGGCGTGTTACTGGGTTATGTATCATGTTCTCTATTGAAAGATAGCCGGTCGATATACACAAACTCGAGAGCTTGAGTTTTTCAGACTTTCCGATAGCGAGTTATCAAGGCCTATAGCTCGCTATTGCCCATTTTACTAAAAATGAAAAGATCACGACAACATCTTTATAGCGAGTTATCAAAGGAGATGGCGCGATATAGACAATTTTCAAGAAAAACAAATGTTTTATTATACAACCCTATCAGCGGGCTATCAACACTGATAGGGCGCTAGTGCCAACTGGAAAATTTTTGTAAATTGCTAAATAGCCTTATTTTAGAAAAATTAATATTTTGACACTCAAGAACCATTCCATTGACTCAAAACATATTGATATAAGATTAAAAACTATTAAATAATTCAAAACTCATTGAAATTATGATTAAAACCTATCGAAAAACATTTTTTTCAAAATGGAATACAATATCGCAGTGATTTTGAAGACTTTTCAATTTTCAGAGTTTTAGTGCTGAGATTGATCGAGAAGTTACCCTACACACCAATGATAAAACTAATGCATTAGACATGAGATATGTCTTCGTTCTTCGAGCTTGATCTTTGTAGACTTCGATACCTATTGTTTGATGTGTTGTTGATGATTAGTTCAAGCTCTCAGAACAAAAAAAAATACAGGTGATGTTTTCTCTTTCCGAGAACACTTCACATACTTCCAGTTTAAAACAATGGATAGCCTCTGGAAATCTCAGCACAAAAGGAATAAAATGAAGAACTCGCGAAATAATGAGGTTATCTTCAAGACAGTTTGCAATTTTGATTCAGTTCGAAGGTTGTTTGGACAAATGCAAGAATAACGAGTTTCTTCGATTTAAACACTCTTTGGAAAGCTCAGTCTAACTTGCAAAAATCGTGAGTGTTCTATATTTGAAAATCAGAGAATGAGGGTTTTTTAAAATTAGCAGTTGCTGGTTAAAGAGCAAGAGAGTACAAAATGATTTGATTTCAAAACGTTGTTTAATCTAAAGTTGTTTTGGGCGTGCGAGACAATGGGAATCATCAAGGTGTTAGTAGAGAATATTTCAATTAAGATAAATAGGCAAAACTATGTAAGGTATAAAAAAGTCGAGCAAGGAGAAGTAGCCACATTTTTCTCGTTAGAAATATCAAATTTTTGTCTCAAACGTGGAGAGCGTGTTATTGGGTTGTGTATCATGTTCTCTATTGAAAGATTTCCGGTCGATATACATAAACCCAAGAGCTCGAGTTTTTCAGACTTTCCGATAGGGAGTTATCAAGGCCTATAGCGCGCTATTACCCATTTTACTAAAAATGAAAAGATCACGGCAACATCTTTATAGCGAGTTATCAAAGGGGATAGCGTGCTATAGACAAATTTCAAGAAAAACAAATGTTTTATTATACAACCCTATCAGCGGGCTATCAACACTGATAGGGCGCTAGTGCCTACTGGAAAATTTTTGCAAATTGCAGAATAGCGTTATTTTTGGAAAATTAATATTTTAACACTCAAGAACCATTCCATTGACTCAAAACATATTGATATAAGATTAAAAACTATTAAATAATTCAAAACTCATTGAAATTATGATTAAAACCTTCCGGAAAACATTTTTTTCCAAATGGAATACTATATCGAAGTGATTTTGAAGACTTTTCAATTTTCAGAGTTTTAGAGCTTAGATTGATCGAGAAGTTACCCTACACACCAAAGATGACACTATTGCATTAGACATGAGATATGTCTTCGTTATTCGAGCTTGATCTTTGCAGACTTCGATACCTATTGTTTGATGTGTTGTTGATGATTAGTTCAAGCTCTTAGAAAAATAAATACAGGTGATGTTTTCTCTTACCGAGAACACTTCACATACTTACAGTTTAAAACAATAGATAGCCTCTGGAAATCTCAGCACAAAAGGGATAAAATGAAGGGCTTGCGAAATAATGAGGCTATCTTCAAGACAGTTTGCAATTTTGATTTAATTCGAAGGTTGTTTGGACAAATGCAAGAATAACGACTTTCTTCGATTTAAACACTCATTGGAAAGCTCAGTCTACCATGCAAAAATCGTGCGTGTTCTATCTTTGAAAATCAGAGAATGGGGGTTTTATAAAATTAGCAGTTGCAGGTTAAAGAGGAAGAGAGTACAAAATGATTTGAATTCAAAACGTTGTTTAATCTAAAGTTATTTTGGGCGTGCGAGACAATGAGAATCGTCAAGGTGTTACTAGAGAATATTTCAATTAAGATAAACAGGCAAAACTGTGTATGGTATAGAAAAGTCGAGCAAGGAGAAGTGGCCACATTTTTCTCGTTAGAAATATCAAATTTTTGTCTTAAACGTGGAGAGCCTGTTATTGGGTTGTGTATCATGTTCTCTATTGAATGATAGCCGGTCGATATACACAAACCCGAGAGCTCGTGTTTTTCAGACTTTTCGATAGCGAGTTACTGAGGCTTATAGCGCGATATTGCCCACTTTACTAAAAATGGAAAGATCACGGCAACATCTTTATAGCGAGTTATCAAAGGGGATAGCGCGCGATAGATATACAACCCTATCAGCGGGCTATCAACACTGACAGGGCGCTTGTGCCAACTGGAAAATTTTTGTAAATTGCTAAATAGCCTTATTTTTGAAAAATTAATATTTTGACACTCAAGAACCATTCCATTGACTCAAAACATATTGATATAAGATTAAAAACTATTAAATAATTCCAAACTCATTGAAATTATGATTAAAACCTATCGAAAAACATTTTTTTCAAAATGGAATACAATATCGCAGTGATTTTGAAGACTTTTCAATTTTCAGAGTTTTAGTGCTGAGATTGATCGAGAAGTTACCCTACACACCAAAGATAAATCTAATGCATTAGACATGAGATATGTCTTCGTTCTTGGAGCTTGATCTTTGTTGACTTCGATACCTATTGTTTGATGTGTTGTTGATGATTAGTTCAAGCTCTCAGAACAAAAAAAATACAGGTGATGTTTTCTCTTTCCGAGAACACTTCACATACTTACAGTTTAAAACAATAGATAGCCTCTGGAAATCTCAGCACAAAAGGAAAAAAATGAAGAACTCGCGAAATAATGAGGTTATCTTCAAGACAGTTTGCAATTTTGATTCAGTTCGAAGGTTGTTTGGACAAATGCAAGAATAACGACTTTATTCGATTTAAACACTCTTTGGAAAGCTCAGTCTGACATGCAAAAATCGTGCGTGTTCTATCTTTGAAAATCAGAGAATGAGGGTTTTATAAAATTAGGAGTTGCAGGTTAAAGAGGAAGAGAGTACAAAATGAGTTGAATTCAAAACGTTGTTTAATCTAAAGTTCTTTTGGGCGTGCGAGACAATGGGAATCATCAAGGTGTTAGCAGAGAATATTTCAATTAAGATAACCAGGCAAAACTATGTAAGGTATATAAAAGTCGAGCAAGGAGAAGTGGCCACATTTTTCTCATTAGAAATATCAGATTTTTGGCTCAAACGTGGATAACGTGTTATTATTGGGTTGTGTATCATGTTCTCTATTGAAAGACAGCACGTCGATATACACAAGCCCGAGCTCTCGAGTTTTTAAGACTTTCCAACAGCGAGTTATCGAGGCCTATAGCGCGCTATTGCCCACTTTACTAAAAATGGAAAGATCACGGCAACATCTTTAAAGCGAGTTATCAAAAGTGAATGCGCGCTATAGACAATTTTCTAGAAAAAAAAATGTTTTATTATACAACCCTATCAGCGGGCTATCAACCCTGATAGGGCGCTAATGCCAACTGAAAATTTTTTGTAAATTGCTAAATAGCCTTATTTTTGGAAAATTAATATTTTGACACTCAAGAACCATTCTATTGACTCAAAACATATTGATATAAGAATAGAAAGTATTAAATAATTCAAAACTCATTTAAATTATGATTAAAACCTTTCGAAAACTTTTTTTTCAAAATGGAATACTATATCGAAGTGATTTTGAAGACTTTTCAATTTTCAGAGTTTTAGTGCTTAGATTGATCGAGAAGTTACCCAACACACCAAAGATAAAACTAATGCATTAGACATGAGATATGTCTTCGTTCTTCGAGCTTGATCTTTGTAGACTTCGAAACTTATTGTTTGATGTGTTGTTGATGATTAGTTCAAGCTCTTAGAAAAAAAAATACAGTTGGTGTTTTCTCTTACCGAGAACAATTCACATACTTACAGTTTAAAACAATAGATAGCCTCTGGAAATCTCAGCACAAAAGGGACAAAATGAAGAACTTGCGAAATAATGAGGCTATCTTCAAGACAGTTTGCAATTTTGATTCAATTCGAAGGTTGTTTGGACAAATGCAAGAATAACGACTTTCTTCGATTTAAACACTCTTTAGAAAGCTCAGTCTAACTTGCAAAAATCGTGGGTGTTCTACGTTTGAAAATCCGAGAATGAGGGTTTTATAAAATTAGCGGTAGCAGGTTAAAGAACAAGAGAGTACAAAATGATTTGAATTCAAAACGTTGTTTAATCTAAAGTCGTTTTGGCCTGCGAGACAATGGGAATCATCAAGGTGTTAGTAGAGAATATTTCAATTAAGATAAACAGACAAAACTGTGTAAGGTATAGAAAAGTCGAGCAAGGAGAAGTAGCCACATTTTTCTCGTTAGAAATATCAAATTTTTGTCTCAAACGTGGAAGGCGTGTTACTGGGTTATGTATCATGTTCTCTATTTAAAGATAGCCGGTCGATATACACAAACTCGAGAGCTTGAGTTTTTCAGACTTTCCGATAGCGAGTTATCAAGGCCTATAGCTCGCTATTGCCCATTTTACTAAAAATGAAAAGATCACGACAACATCTTTATAGCGAGTTATCAAAGGAGATGGCGCGATATAGACAATTTTCAAGAAAAACAAATGTTTTATTATACAACCTTATCAGCGAGCTATCAACACTGATAGAGCGCTAGTGCCTACTGGAAATTTTTTGACACTCAAGAACCATTCCATTGACTCAAAACATATTGATATCAGATTAAAAACTATTAAATAATTCAAAACTCATTGAAATTATGATTAAAACCTATCGAAAAACATTTTTTTCAAAATGGAATACAATATCGCAGTGATTTTGAAGACTTTTCAATTTTCAGAGTTTTAGTGCTGAGATTGATCGAGAAGTTACCCTACACACCAAAGATAAAAGTATTGCATTAGACATGAGATATGTCTTCGTTCTTTGACCTCGATCTTTGCAGACTTCGATACCTATTGTTTGATGTGTTGTTGATGATTAGTTCAAGCTCTCAAAAAAAAAAATACAGGTGACGTTTTCTCTTACCGAGAACACTTCACATACTTACAGTTTAAAACAATAGATTGCCTCTGGAAATTGCAGCACAAAAGGAATAAAATGAAGAAACTTACAAATTAATGAGGTTATCTTCAAGACAGTTTGCAATTTTGATTCAGTTCGAAGGTTTTTTGGACAAATGCAAGAATAACGACTTTCTTCGATTTAAACACTCTTTCGAAAGCTCAGTCTAACATGCAAAAATCGTGCATGTTCTATCTTCAAAAATCAGAGAATGAGGGTTTTATAAAATTAGGAGTTGCAGGTTAAAGAGGAAGAGAGTACAAATTGATTTGAATTCAAAACGTTGTTTAATATAAAGTTGCTTTGGGCGTGCGGGACAATGGGAATCATCAAGGTGTTAGTAGAGAATATTTGAATTAAGATAACCAGGCAAAACTGTGTAAGGTATATAAAAGTCTAGCAAGGAGAAGTGGCCACATTTTTCTCGTTAGAAATATCTGATTTTTGGCTCAAACGAGGATAGCGTGTTATTATTGGGTTGTGTATCATGTTCTCTATTGAAAGACAGCATGTTGATATACATAAGCCCGAGAGCTCGAGTTTTTAAGACTTTCCAATAGCGAATTATCGAGGCCTATAGCGCGCTATTCCCACTTTACTAAAAATGGAAAGATCACGGCACCATCTTTATAGCGAGTTACCAAAGGGGATAGCGCTATAGACAATTTTCTAGAAAAATAAATGTTTTATTATACAACCCTATCAACAGGCTATCAACACTGATAGGGCGCTAATGCCAACTGGAAATTTTTTGTAAATTGCTAAATAGTCCTATTTTTGGAAAATTAATATTTTGACACTCAAGAACCATTCCATTGACTCAAAACTGATTGATATAAGATTACAAACTATTAAATAATTCGAAACTAATTGAAATTATGATTAAACCCTTCTGGAAAACATTTTTTTCAGAATGGAATACTATATCGAAGTGATTTTGAAGACTTTTCAATTTTCAGAGTTTTAGTGCTTAGATTGATCGAGAAGTTACCCAACACACCAAAGATAAAACTAATGCATTAGACATGAGTTATGTCTTCGTTCTTCGAGCTTGATCTTTGCAGACTTCGATACCTATTGTTTGATGTGTTGTTGATGATTAGTTCAAGCTCTAAGAAAAAAAAAATACAGGTGATGTTTTCTCTTACCGAGAACACTTCACATACTTACAGTTTAAAACAATACATAGCCTATGAAAATCTCAGCACAAAAGGGATAAAATGAAGAACTTGCAAAAAATGAGGCTATCTTCAAGACAGTTTGCAATTTTGATTCAATTCGAAGGTTTTTTGGACAAATGCAAGAATAACGACTTTCTTCGATTTAAACACTCTTTAGAAAGCTCAGTCTAACTCGCAAAAATCGTGCGTGTTCTATGTTTGAAAATCAGAGAATCAGGGTTTTATAAAATTAGCAGTTGTAGGTTAAAGAGCAAGAGAGTACAAAATGATTTGAATTCAAAAAGTTGTTTAACATAAAGTTGTTTTGGGCGTGCGGGACAATGGGAATCATCAAGGTGTTAGTAGAGAATATTTGAATTAAGATAACCAGGCAAAACTGTGTAAGGTATATAAAAGTCGAGCAAGGAGAAGTGGCCACATTTTTCTCGTTAGAAATATCTGATTTTTGGCTCAAACGAGGATAGCGTGTTATTATTGGGTTGTGTATCATGTTCTCTATTGAAAGACAGCATGTTGATATACATAAGCCCGAGAGCTCGAGTTTTTAAGACTTTCCAATAGCGAATTATCGAGGCCTATAGCGCGCTATTGCCCACTTTACTAAAAATGGAAAGATCACGGCAACATCTTCATAACGAGTTACCAAAGGGGATAGCGCTATAGAGAATTTTCTAGAAAAACAAATGTTTTATTATACAACCCTATCAGCAGGCTATCAACACTGATAGGGCGCTAATGCCAACTGGAAAATTTTTGTAAATTGCTATATAGCCCTATTTTTGGAAAATTAATATTTTGACACTCAAGAACCATTCCATTGACTCAAAACAGATTGATATAAGATTACAAACTATTAAATAATTCGAAACTCATTGAAATTATGATTAAACCCTTCTGGAAAACATTTTTTTCAAAATGGAATACTGTATCGAAGTGATTTTGAAGACTTTTCAATTTTCAGAGTTTTAGTGCTGAGATTGATCGAGAAGTTACCCTACACACCAAAGATAAAACTATTGCATTAGACATGAGATATGTCTTCGTTCTTTGACCTCGATCTTTGCAGACTTCGATACCTATTGTTTGATGTGTTGTTGATGATTAGTTCAAGCTCTCAAAAAAAAAAATACAGGTGACGTTTTCTCTTACCGAGAACACTTCACATACTTACAGTTTAAAACAATAGATTGCCTCTGGAAATTGCAGCACAAAAGGAATAAAATGAAGAAACTTACAAAAAAATGAGGTTATCTTCAAGACAGTTTGCAATTTTGATTCAGTTCGAAGGTTTTTTGGACAAATGCAAGAATAACGACTTTCTTCGATTTAAACACTCTTTCGAAAGCTCAGTCTAACATGCAAAAATCGTGCATGTTCTATCTTTGAAAATCAGAGAATGAGGGTTTTATAAAATTAGGAGTTGCAGGTTAAAGAGGAAGAGAGTACAAAATGATTTGAATTCAAAACGTTGTTTAACATAAAGTTGTTTTGGGCGTGCGGGACAATGGGAATCATCAAGGTGTTAGTAGAGAATATTTGAATTAAGATAACCAGTCAAAACTGTGTAAGGTATATAAAAGTCTAGCAAGGAGAAGTGGCCACATTTTTCTCGTTAGAAATATCTGATTTTTGGCTCAAACGAGGATAGCGTGTTATTATTGGGTTGTGTATCATGTTCTCTATTGAAAGACAGCATGTTGATATACATAAGCCCGAGAGCTCGAGTTTTTAAGACTTTCCAATAGCGAATTATCGAGGCCTATAGCGCGCTATTGCCCACTTTACTAAAAATGGAAAGATCACGGCAACATCTTTATAACGAGTTACCAAAGGGGATAGCGCTATAGAGAATTTTCTAGAAAAACAAATGTTTTATTATACAACCCTATCAGCAGGCTATCAACACTGATAGGGCGCTAATGCCAACTGGAAAATTTTTGTAAATTGCTATATAGCCCTATTTTTGGAAAATTAATATTTTGACACTCAAGAACCATTCCATTGACTCAAAACAGATTGATATAAGATTACAAACTATTAAATAATTCGAAACTCATTGAAATTATGATTAAACCCTTCTGGAAAACATTTTTTTCAAAATGGAATACTATATCGAAGTGATTTTGAAGACTTTTCAATTTTCAGAGTTTTAGTGCTGAGATTGATCGAGAAGTTACCCTACACACCAAAGATAAAACTATTGCATTAGACATGAGATATGTCTTCGTTCTTTGACCTCGATCTTTGCAGACTTCGATACCTATTGTTTGATGTGTTGTTGATGATTAGTTCAAGCTCTCAAAAAAAAAAATACAGGTGACGTTTTCTCTTACCGAGAACACTTCACATACTTACAGTTTAAAACAATAGATTGCCTCTGGAAATTGCAGCACAAAAGGAATAAAATGAAGAAACTTACAAAATAATGAGGTTATCTTCAAGACAGTTTGCAATTTTGATTCAGTTCGAAGGTTTTTTGGACAAATGCAAGAATAACGACTTTCTTCGATTTAAACACTCTTTCGAAAGCTCAGTCTAACATGCAAAAATCGTGCATGTTCTATCTTTGAAAATCAGAGAATGAGGGTTTTATAAAATTAGGAGTTGCAGGTTAAAGAGGAAGAGAGTACAAAATGATTTGAATTCAAAACGTTGTTTAACATAAAGTTGTTTTGGGCGTGCGGGACAATGGGAATCATCAAGGTGTTAGTAGAGAATATTTGAATTAAGATAACCAGTCAAAACTGTGTAAGGTATATAAAAGTCGAGCAAGGAGAAGTGGCCACAGTTTTCTCGTTAGAAATATCTGATTTTTGGCTCAAACGAGGATAGCGTGTTATTATTGGGTTGTGTATCATGTTCTCTATTGAAAGACAGCATGTTGATATACATAAGCCCGAGAGCTCGAGTTTTTAAGACTTTCCAATAGCGAATTATCGAGGCCTATAGCGCGCTATTGCCCACTTTACTAAAAATGGAAAGATCACGGCAACATCTTTATAACGAGTTACCAAAGGGGATAGCGCTATAGAGAATTTTCTAGAAAAACAAATGTTTTATTATACAACCCTATCAGCAGGCTATCAACACTGATAGGGCGCTAATGCCAACTGGAAAATTTTTGTAAATTGCTATATAGCCCTATTTTTGGAAAATTAATATTTTGACACTCAAGAACCATTCCATTGACTCAAAACATATTGATATCAGATTAAAAACTATTAAATAATTCAAAACTCATTGAAATTATGATTAAAACCTATCGAAAAACATTTTTTTCAAAATGGAATACAATATCGCAGTGATTTTGAAGACTTTTCAATTTTCAGAGTTTTAGTGCTGAGATTGATCGAGAAGTTACCCTACACACCAAAGATAAAACTATTGCATTAGACATGAGATATGTCTTCGTTCTTTGACCTCGATCTTTGCAGACTTCGATACCTATTGTTTGATGTGTTGTTGATGATTAGTTCAAGCTCTCAAAAAAAAAAAATACAGGTGACGTTTTCTCTTACCGAGAACACTTCACATACTTACAGTTTAAAACAATAGATTGCCTCTGGAAATTGCAGCACAAAAGGAATAAAATGAAGAAACTTACAAAATAATGAGGTTATCTTCAAGACAGTTTGCAATTTTGATTCAGTTCGAAGGTTTTTTGGACAAATGCAAGAATAACGACTTTCTTCGATTTAAACACTCTTTCGAAAGCTCAGTCTAACATGCAAAAATCGTGCATGTTCTATCTTCGAAAATCAGAGAATGAGGGTTTTATAAAATTAGGAGTTGCAGGTTAAAGAGGAAGAGAGTACAAAATGATTTGAATTCAAAACGTTGTTTAATATAAAGTTGTTTTGGGCGTGCGGGACAATGGGAATCATCAAGGTGTTAGTAGAGAATATTTGAATTAAGATAACCAGGCAAAACTGTGTAAGGTATATAAAAGTCTAGCAAGGAGAAGTGGCCACATTTTTCTCGTTAGAAATATATGATTTTTGGCTCAAACGAGGATAGCGTGTTATTATTGGGTTGTCTATCATGTTCTCTATTGAAAGACAGCATGTTGATATACATAAGCCCGAGAGCTCGAGTTTTTAAGACTTTCCAATAGCGAATTATCGAGGCCTATAGCGCGCTATTGCCCACTTTACTAAAAATGGAAAGATCACGGCACCATCTTTATAGCGAGTTACCAAAAGGGATAGCGCTATAGACAATTTTCTAGAAAAATAAATGTTTTATTATACAACCCTATCAACAGGCTATCAACACTGATAGGGCGCTAATGCCAACTGGAAAATTTTTGTAAATTGCTAAATAGCCCTATTTTTGGAAAATTAATATTTTGACACTCAAGAACCATTCCATTGACTCAAAACTGATTGATATAAGATTACAAACTATTAAATAATTCGAAACTAATTGAAATTATGATTAAACCCTTCTGGAAAACATTTTTTTCAGAATGGAATACTATATCGAAGTGATTTTGAAGACTTTTCAATTTTCAGAGTTTTAGTGCTTAGATTGATCGAGAAGTTACCCAACACACCAAAGATAAAACTAATGCATTAGACATGAGTTATGTCTTCGTTCTTCGAGCTTGATCTTTGCAGACTTCGATACCTATTGTTTGATGTGTTGTTGATGATTAGTTCAAGCTCTCAAAAAAAAAATACAGGTGACGTTTTCTCTTACCGAGAACACTTCACATACTTACAGTTTAAAACAATAGATTGCCTCTGGAAATTGCAGCACAAAAGGAATAAAATGAAGAAACTTACAAAATAATGAGGTTATCTTCAAGACAGTTTGCAATTTTGATTCAGTTCGAAGGTTTTTTGGACAAATGCAAGAATAACGACTTTCTTCGATTTAAACACTCTTTCGAAAGCTCAGTCTAACATGCAAAAATCGTGCATGTTCTATCTTTGAAAATCAGAGAATGAGGGTTTTATAAAATTAGGAGTTGCAGGTTAAAGAGGAAGAGAGTACAAAATGATTTGAATTCAAAACGTTGTTTAATATAAAGTTGTTTTGGGCGTGCGGGACAATGGGAATCATCAAGGTGTTAGTAGAGAATATTTGAATTAAGATAACCAGGCAAAACTGTGTAAGGTATATAAAAGTCTAGCAAGGAGAAGTGGCCACATTTTTCTCGTTAGAAATATCTGATTTTTGGCTCAAACGAGGATAGCGTGTTATTATTGGGTTGTGTATCATGTTCTCTATTGAAAGACAACATGTTGATATACATAAGCCCGAGAGCTCGAGTTTTTAAGACTTTCCAATAGCGAATTATCGAGGCCTATAGCGCGCTATTGCCCACTTTACTAAAAATGGAAAGATCACGGCACCATCTTTATAGCGAGTTACCAAAGGGGATAGCGCTATAGACAATTTTCTAGAAAAATAAATGTTTTATTATACAACCCTATCAACAGGCTATCAACACTGATAGGGCGCTAATGCCAACTGGAAAATTTTTGTAAATTGCTAAATAGCCCTATTTTTGGAAAATTAATATTTTGACACTCAAGAACCATTCCATTGACTCAAAACTGATTGATATAAGATTACAAACTATTAAATAATTCGAAACTAATTGAAATTATGATTAAACCCTTCTGGAAAACATTTTTTTCAGAATGGAATACTATATCGAAGTGATTTTGAAGACTTTTCAATTTTCAGAGTTTTAGTGCTTAGATTGATCGAGAAGTTACCCAACACACCAAAGATAAAACTAATGCATTAGACATGAGTTATGTCTTCGTTCTTCGAGCTTGATCTTTGCAGACTTCGATACCTATTGTTTGATGTGTTGTTGATGATTAGTTCAAGCTCTAAGAAAAAAAAATACAGGTGATGTTTTCTCTTACCGAGAACACTTCACATACTTACAGTTTAAAACAATACATAGCCTCTGAAAATCTCCGCACAAAAGGGATAAAATGAAGAACTTGCAAAAAATGAGGCTATCTTCAAGACAGTTTGCAATTTTGATTCAATTCGAAGGTTTTTTGGACAAATGCAAGAATAACGACTTTCTTCGATTTAAACACTCTTTAGAAAGCTCAGTCTAACTCGCAAAAATCGTGCGTGTTCTATGTTTGAAAATCAGAGAATCAGGGTTTTATAAAATTAGCAGTTGTAGGTTAAAGAGCAAGAGAGTACAAAATGATTTGAATTCAAAACGTTGTTTAACATAAAGTTGTTTTGGGCGTGCGGGACAATGGGAATCATCAAGGTGTTAGTAGAGAATATTTGAATTAAGATAACCAGGCAAAACTGTGTAAGGTATATAAAAGTCGAGCAAGGAGAAGTGGCCACATTTTTCTCGTTAGAAATATCTGATTTTTGGCTCAAACGAGGATAGCGTGTTATTATTGGGTTGTGTATCATGTTCTCTATTGAAAGACAGCATGTTGATATACATAAGCCCGAGAGCTTGAGTTTTTAAGACATTCCAATAGCGAATTATCGAGGCCTATAGCGCGCTATTGCCCACTTTACTAAAAATGGAAAGATCACGGCAACATCTTTATAACGAGTTACCAAAGGGGATAGCGCTATAGAGAATTTTCTAGAAAAACAAATGTTTTATTATACAACCCTATCAGCAGGCTATCAACACTGATAGGGCGCTAATGCCAACTGGAAAATTTTTGTAAATTGCTATATAGCCCTATTTTTGGAAAATTAATATTTTGACACTCAAGAACCATTCCATTGACTCAAAACAGATTGATATAAGATTACAAACTATTAAATAATTCGAAACTCATTCAAATTATGATTAAACCCTTCTGGAAAACATTTTTTTCAAAATGGAATACTATATCGAAGTGATTTTGAAGACTTTTCAATTTTCAGAGTTTTAGTGCTGAGATTGATCGAGAAGTTACCCTACACACCAAAGATAAAACTATTGCATTAGACATGAGATATGTCTTCGTTCTTTGACCTCGATCTTTGCAGACTTCGATACCTACTGTTTGATGTGTTGTTGATGATTAGTTCAAGCTCTCAAAAAAAAAAATACAGGTGACGTTTTCTCTTACCGAGAACACTTCACATACTTACAGTTTAAAACAATAGATTGCCTCTGGAAATTGCAGCACAAAAGGAATAAAATGAAGAAACTTACAAAATAATGAGGTTATCTTCAAGACAGTTTGCAATTTTGATTCAGTTCGAAGGTTTTTTGGACAAATGCAAGAATAACGACTTTCTTCGATTGAAACACTCTTTCGAAAGCTCAGTCTAACATGCAAAAATCGTGCATGTTCTATCTTTGAAAATCAGAGAATGAGGGTTTTATAAAATTAGGAGTTGCAGGTTAAAGAGGAAGAGAGTACAAAATGATTTGAATTCAAAACGTTGTTTAATATAAAGTTGTTTTGGGCGTGCGGGACAATGGGAATCATCAAGGTGTTAGTAGAGAATATTTGAATTAAGATAACCAGGCAAAACTGTGTAAGGTATATAAAAGTCTAGCAAGGAGAAGTGGCCACATTTTTCTCGTTAGAAATATATGATTTTTGGCTCAAACGAGGATAGCGTGTTATTATTGGGTTGTCTATCATGTTCTCTATTGAAAGACAGCATGTTGATATACATAAGCCCGAGAGCTCGAGTTTTTAAGACTTTCCAATAGCGAATTATCGAGGCCTATAGCGCGCTATTGCCCACTTTACTAAAAATGGAAAGATCACGGCACCATCTTTATAGCGAGTTACCAAAGGGGATAGCGCTATAGACAATTTTCTAGAAAAATAAATGTTTTATTATACAACCCTATCAACAGGCTATCAACACTGATAGGGCGCTAATGCCAACTGGAAAATTTTTGTAAATTGCTAAATAGCCCTATTTTTGGAAAATTAATATTTTGACACTCAAGAACCATTCCATTGACTCAAAACTGATTGATATAAGATTACAAACTATTAAATAATTCGAAACTAATTGAAATTATGATTAAACCCTTCTGGAAAACATTTTTTTCAGAATGGAATACTATATCGAAGTGATTTTGAAGACTTTTCAATTTTCAGAGTTTTAGTGCTTAGATTGATCGAGAAGTTACCCAACACACCAAAGATAAAACTAATGCATTAGACATGAGTTATGTCTTCGTTCTTCGAGCTTGATCTTTGCAGACTTCGATACCTATTGTTTGATGTGTTGTTGATGATTAATTCAAGCTCTAAGAAAAAGAAATACAGGTGATGTTTTCTCTTACCGAGAACACTTCACATACTTACAGTTTAAAACAATACATAGCCTCTGAAAATTTCCGCACAAAAGGGATAAAATGAAGAACTTGCAAAAAATGAGGCTATCTTCAAGACAGTTTGCAATTTTGATTCAATTCGAAGGTTTTTTGGACAAATGCAAGAATAACGACTTTCTTCGATTTAAACACTCTTTAGAAAGCTCAGTCTAACTCGCAAAAATCGTGCGTGTTCTATGTTTGAAAATCAGAGAATCAGGGTTTTATAAAATTAGCAGTTGTAGGTTAAAGAGCAAGAGAGTACAAAATGATTTGAATTCAAAACGTTGTTTAATATAAAGTTGTTTTGGGCGTGCGGGACAATGGGAATCATCAAGGTGTTAGTAGAGAATATTTGAATTAAGATAACCAGGCAAAACTGTGTAGGGTATATAAAAGTCGAGCAAGGAGAAGTGGCCACATTTTTCTCGTTAGAAATATCTGATTTTTGGCTCAAACGAGGATAGCGTGTTATTATTGGGTTGTGTATCATGTTCTCTATTGAAAGACAGCATGTTGATATACATAAGCCCGAGAGCTCGAGTTTTTAAGACTTTCCAATAGCGAATTATCGAGGCCTATAGCGCGCTATTGCCCACTTTACTAAAAATGGAAAGATCACGGCAACATCTTTATAACGAGTTACCAAAGGGGATAGCGCTATAGAGAATTTTCTAGAAAAACAAATGTTTTATTATACAACCCTATCAGCAGGCTATCAACACTGATAGGGCGCTAATGCCAACTGGAAAATTTTTGTAAATTGCTATATAGCCCTATTTTTGGAAAATTAATATTTTGACACTCAAGAACCATTCCATTGACTCAAAACAGATTGATATAAGATTACAAACTATTAAATAATTCGAAACTCATTGAAATTATGATTAAACCCTTCTGGAAAACATTTTTTTCAAAATGGAATACTATATCGAAGTGATTTTGAAGACTTTTCAATTTTCAGAGTTTTAGTGCTGAGATTGATCGAGAAGTTACCCTACACACCAAAGATAAAACTATTGCATTAGACATGAGATATGTCTTCGTTCTTTGACCTCGATCTTTGCAGACTTCGATACCTATTGTTTGATGTGTTGTTGATGATTAGTTCAAGCTCTCAAAAAAAAAATACAGGTGACGTTTTCTCTTACCGAGAACACTTCACATACTTACAGTTTAAAACAATAGATTGCCTCTGGAAATTGCAGCACAAAAGGAATAAAATGAAGAAACTTACAAAATAATGAGGTTATCTTCAAGACAGTTTGCAATTTTGATTCAGTTCGAAGGTTTTTTGGACAAATGCAAGAATAACGACTTTCTTCGATTTAAACACTCTTTCGAAAGCTCAGTCTAACATGCAAAAATCGTGCATGTTCTATCTTTGAAAATCAGAGAATGAGGGTTTTATAAAATTAGGAGTTGCAGGTTAAAGAGGAAGAGAGTACAAAATGATTTGAATTCAAAACGTTGTTTAATATAAAGTTGTTTTGGGCGTGCGGGACAATGGGAATCATCAAGGTGTTAGTAGAGAATATTTGAATTAAGATAACCAGGCAAAACTGTGTAAGGTATATAAAAGTCTAGCAAGGAGAAGTGGCCACATTTTTCTAGTTAGAAATATCTGATTTTTGGCTCAAACGAGGATAGCGTGTTATTATTGGGTTGTGTATCATGTTCTCTATTGAAAGACAACATGTTGATATACATAAGCCCGAGAGCTCGAGTTTTTAAGACTTTCCAATAGCGAATTATCGAGGCCTATAGCGCGCTATTGCCCACTTTACTAAAAATGGAAAGATCACGGCACCATCTTTATAGCGAGTTACCAAAGGGGATAGCGCTATAGACAATTTTCTAGAAAAATAAATGTTTTATTATACAACCCTATCAACAGGCTATCAACACTGATAGGGCGCTAATGCCAACTGGAAAATTTTTGTAAATTGCTAAATAGCCCTATTTTTGGAAAATTAATATTTTGACACTCAAGAACCATTCCATTGACTCAAAACTGATTGATATAAGATTACAAACTATTAAATAATTCGAAACTAATTGAAATTATGATTAAACCCTTCTGGAAAACATTTTTTTCAGAATGGAATACTATATCGAAGTGATTTTGAAGACTTTTCAATTTTCAGAGTTTTAGTGCTTAGATTGATCGAGAAGTTACCCAACACACCAAAGATAAAACTAATGCATTAGACATGAGTTATGTCTTCGTTCTTCGAGCTTGATCTTTGCAGACTTCGATACCTATTGTTTGATGTGTTGTTGATGATTAGTTCAAGCTCTAAGAAAAAAAAATACAGGTGATGTTTTCTCTTACCGAGAACACTTCACATACTTACAGTTTAAAACAATACATAGCCTCTGAAAATCTCAGCACAAAAGGGATAAAATGAAGAACTTGCAAAAAATGAGGCTATCTTCAAGACAGTTTGCAATTTTGATTCAATTCGAAGGTTTTTTGGACAAATGCAAGAATAACGACTTTCTTCGATTTAAACACTCTTTAGAAAGCTCAGTCTAACTCGCAAAAATCGTGCGTGTTCTATGTTTGAAAATCAGAGAATCAGGGTTTTATAAAATTAGCAGTTGTAGGTTAAAGAGCAAGAGAGTACAAAATGATTTGAATTCAAAACGTTGTTTAATATAAAGTTGTTTTGGGCGTGCGGGACAATGGGACTCATCAAGGTGTTAGTAGAGAATATTTGAATTAAGATAACCAGGCAAAACTGTGTAAGGTATATAAAAGTCTAGCAAGGAGAAGTGGCCACATTTTTCTCGTTAGAAATATCTGATTTTTGGCTCAAACGAGGATAGCGTGTTATTATTGGGTTGTGTATCATGTTCTCTATTGAAAGACAGCATGTTGATATACATAAGCCCGAGAGCTCGAGTTTTTAAGACTTTCCAATAGCGAATTATCGAGGCCTATAGCGCGCTATTGCCCACTTTACTGAAAATGGAAAGATCACGGCAACATCTTTATAACGAGTTACCAAAGGGGATAGCGCTATAGAGAATTTTCTAGAAAAACAAATGTTTTATTATACAACCCTATCAGCAGGCTATCAACACTGATAGGGCACTAATGCCAACTGGAAAATTTTTGTAAATTGCTATGTAGCCCTATTTTTGGAAAATTAATATTTTGACACTCAAGAACCATTCCATTGACTCAAAACAGATTGATATAAGATTACAAACTATTAAATAATTCGAAACTCATTGAAATTATGATTAAACCCTTCTGGAAAACATTTTTTTCAAAATGGAATACTATATCGAAGTGATTTTGAAGACTTTTCAATTTTCAGAGTTTTAGTGCTGAGATTGATCGAGAAGTTACCCTACACACCAAAGATAAAACTATTGCATTAGACATGAGATATGTCTTCGTTCTTTGACCTCGATCTTTGCAGACTTCGATACCTATTGTTTGATGTGTTGTTGATGATTAGTTCAAGCTCTCAAAAAAAAAAATACAGGTGACGTTTTCTCTTACCGAGAACACTTCACATACTTACAGTTTAAAAAAATAGATTGCCTCTGGAAATTGCAGCACAAAAGGAATAAAATGAAGAAACTTACAAAATAATGAGGTTATCTTCAAGACAGTTTGCAATTTTGATTCAGTTCGAAGGTTTTTTGGACAAATGCAAGAATAACGACTTTCTTCGATTTAAACACTCTTTCGAAAGCTCAGTCTAACATGCAAAAATCGTGCATGTTCTATCTTCGAAAATCAGAGAATGAGGGTTTTATAAAATTAGGAGTTGCAGGTTAAAGAGCAAGAGAGTACAAAATGATTTGAATTCAAAACGTTGTTTAATATAAAGTTGTTTTGGGCGTGCGGGACAATGGGACTCATCAAGGTGTTAGTAGAGAATATTTGAATTAAGATAACCAGGCAAAACTGTGTAAGGTATATAAAAGTCTAGCAAGGAGAAGTGGCCACATTTTTCTCGTTAGAAATATCTGATTTTTGGCTCAAACGAGGATAGCGTGTTATTATTGGGTTGTGTATCATGTTCTCTATTGAAAGACAACATGTTGATATACATAAGCCCGAGAGCTCGAGTTTTTAAGACTTTCCAATAGCGAATTATCGAGGCCTATAGCGCGTTATTGCCCACTTTACTAAAAATGGAAAGATCACGGCAACATCTTTATAACGAGTTACCAAACGGGATAGCGCTATAGAGAATTTTCTAGAAAAACAAATGTTTTATTATACAACCCTATCAGCAGGCTATCAACACTGATAGGGCACTAATGCGAACGGGAAAATTTTTGTAAATTGCTATATAGCCCTATTTTTGGAAAATTAATATTTTGACACTCAAGAACCATTCCATTGACTCAAAACAGATTGATATAAGATTACAAACTATTAAATAATTCGAAACTCATTGAAATTATGATTAAACCCTTCTGGAAAACATTTTTTTCAAAATGGAATACTATATCGAAGTGATTTTGAAGACTTTTCAATTTTCAGAGTTTTAGTGCTTAGATTTATCGAGAAGTTACCCAACACACCAAAGATAAAACTAATGCATTAGACATGAGATACGTCTTCGTTCTTCGAGCTTGATCTTTGCAGACTTCGATACCTATTGTTTGATGTGTTGTTGATGATTAGTTCAAGCTCTAAGAAAAAAAAAATACAGGTGATGTTTTCTCTTACCGAGAACACTTCACATACTTACAGTTTAAAACAATAGATAGCCTCTGAAAATCTCAGCACAAAAGGGATAAAATGAAGAACTTGCGAAATAATGAGGCTATCTTCAAGACAGTTTGCAATTTTGATTCAATTCGAAGGTTGTTTGGACAAATGCAAGAATAACGACTTTCTTCGATTTAAACACTCTTTAGAAAGCTCAGTCTAACTTGTAAAAATCGTGCGTGTTCTATGTTTGAAAATCAGAGAATTAGGGTTTTATAAAATTAGCAGTTGCAGGTAAAAGAGCAAGAGAGTACAAAATGATTTGAATTTAAGACTTTGTTTAATCTAAAGTTGTTTTGGCCTGCGAGACAATGGGAATCATCAAGGTGTTAGTAGAGAATATTTCAATTAAGATAAACAGACAAAACTGTGTAAGGTATAGAAAAGTCGAGCAAGGAGAAGTGGCAACATTTTTCTCGTTAGAAATATCAAATTTTTGTCTTAAACGTGGAAGGCATGTTATTGGGTTGTGTATCATGTTCTCTATTGAAAGATAGCAAGTCGATATACGCAAACCCGAGAGCTCGAGTTTTTTAGACTTTCCGATAGCGAGTTATCAAGGCGTATAGCGCGCTATTGCCCATTTTACTAAAAATGAAAAGATCACGAAAACATCTTTATAGCGAGTTATCAAAGGGGATAGCGCGCTATAGAAAATTTTCAAGAAAAACAAATGGTTTATTATACAACCCTATCAGCGAGCTATCAACACTGATAGGGCGCTTGCGCCTACTTGAAAATTTTTCCAAATTGCTGAATAACCTTATTTTTGGAAAATTAATATTTTAACACTCAAGAACCATTCCATTGACTCAAAACATATTGATATAAGATTAGAAACTATTAAATAATGCAAAACTCATTGAAATTATGATTAAAACCTTCCGGAAAACATTTGTTTCAAAATGGATTACTATATCGAAGTGATTTTGAAGACTTTTCAATTTTTAGACTTTTAGTGCTTAGAATGATCGAAAAGTTACCCAATACACCAAAGATAAAACTAATGCATTAGACATGAGATATGTCTTCGTTCTTCGAGCTTGATCTTTACAGACTTGGATACCTATTATTTGATGTGTGTTGATCATTAGTTCAAGCTCTTAGAAAAAAAAAATACAGGTAATGTTTTCTCTTACCGATAACACTTCACATACTTACAGTTCAAAACAATAGATAGCGCCTCTGGAAATCTCAGCACAAAAGGGATAAAATGAAGAACTTGCGAAATAATGAGGCTATCTTCAAGACAGTTTGCAATTTTGATTCAATTCGAAGGTTGTTTGGACAAATGCAAGAATAACGACTTTCTTCGATTTAAACACTCTTTAGAAAGCTCAGACTAACTTGAAAAAATCGTGCATGTTTTAACTTTTAAAATCAGAGAATGAGGGTTTTATAAAATTAGGAGTTGCAGGATAAAGAGTAAGAGAGTACAAAATGATTTGAATTCAAAACGTTGTTTAATTTAAAATTGTTTTGGGCGTGCGAGACAATGGGCATCATCAAGGTGTTAGTAGAGAATATTTCAATTAAGATAACGAGGCGAAACTTTGTAAGGTATAGAAAAGTCGAGCAAGGAGAAGTGGCCACATTTTTCTCGTTAGAAATATCTGATTTTTGTCTCAAACATGGATAGCCTGTTATTATTGGGTTGTGTATCATGTTCTCTATTGAAAGATAGCAAGTCGATATACACAAACCCGAGAGCTCGAGTTTTTCAGACTTTCCGATAGCGAGTTATCAACGCCTATAGCGCCCTATTCCCCATTTTACTAAAAATGAAAAGATCACGACAACATCTTTATAGCGAGTTATCAAAGGGGATAGCGCGCTACGGACAATTTTCCAGAAAAACAAATGTTTTATTATACAACCCTATCAGCGGGCTATCAACACTGATAGGCGCTATACCTTACACAGTTTTTAATAGAGAATATTTCAATTAGAATAACCAGGCAAAACTGTGTAAGGTATAGAAAAGTCAAGCAAGGAGAAGCGGCCACATTTTTCTCGTTAGAAATATCAAATTTTTGTCTCAAACGTGGAGAGCGTGTTATTGGGTTGTGTATCATGTTCTCTATTGAAAGATAGCCGGTCGATATACACAAACCCGAGAACTCGAGTTTTTCAGACTTTCAGATAACGAGTTATCATGGCCTATAGCGCCCTATTGCCCATTTTACTAAAAATGAAAAGATCACGACAACATCTTTATAGCGAGTTATCAAACGGGATAGCGCGCTATGGACAATTTTCTAGAAAAACAAATGTTTTATTATACAACCCTATCAGCGGGCTATCAACACTGACAGGGCGCTAATGCCAACTGGAAAATTTTTGTAAATTGCTAAATAGCCTTATTTTTGGAAAATTAATATTTTGACACTCAAAAACCATTCCATTGACTCAAAACACATTGATATAAGATTAAAAACTAATAAATAATTCAAAACTCATTGAAATTATGATTAAAATCTTTCAAAAACATTTTTTTCAAAATGGAATACTATATCGAAGTGATTTTGAAGACTCTTCAATTTTTAGAGTTTTAGTGCTTAGATTGATCGAGAAGGTACCCAACACACCAAAGATAAAACTAATGCATTAGACATGAGTTATGTCTTCGTTCTTCGAGCTTGATCTTTGCAGACTTCGATACCTATTGTTTGATGTGTTGTTGATGATTAGTTCAAGCTCTAAGAAAAAAAAATACAGGTGATGTTTTCTCTTACCGAGAACACTTCACATACTTACAGTTTAAAACAATACATAGCCTCTGAAAATCTCAGCACAAAAGGGATAAAATGAAGAACTTGCGAAATAATGAGGCTATCTTCCAGACAGTTTGCAATTTTGATTCAATTCGAAGGTTGTTTGGACAAATGCAAGAATAACGACTTTCTTCGATTTAAACACTCTTTAGAAAGCTCAGACTAACTTGCAAAAATCGTGCATGTTCTATCTTTGAAAATCAGAGAATGAGGGTTTTATAAAATTAGGAGTTGCAGGTTAAAGAGGAAGAGAGTACAAAATGATTTGAATTCAAAACGTTGTTTAATCTAAAGTTGTTTTGGGCGTGCGAGACAATGGGAATCATCAAGGTGTTAGTAGAGAATATTTCAATTAAGATAACCAGGCAAAACTGTGTAAGGTATAGAAAAGTCGATCAAGGAGAAGTGGCCACATTTTTCTCGTTAGAAATATCAAATTTTTGTCTCAAACGTGGAGAGCGTGTTATTGTGTTGTGTATCATGTTCTCTATTGAAAGTTAGCAAGTCGATATACACAAACCCGAGAGCTCGAGTTTTTCAGACTTTCCGATAGCGAGTTATCAAGGCCTATTGCGCCCTATTGCCCATTTTACTAAAAATGAAAAGATCACGGCAACATCTTTATAGCGAGTTATCAAAGGGGATAGCGCGCTATAGACAATTTTCAAGAAAAACAAATGTTTTATTATACAACCCTATCAGCGGGCTATCAACACTGATAGGCGCTAATGCCAACTGGGAAATTTTTGTAAATTGCTAAATAGCCTTATTTTTGGAACATTAATATTTTGACACTCAAGAACCATTCCATTGACTCAAAACATATTGATATAAGATTAAAAACTATTAAATAATTCAAAACTCATTGAAATTATGATTAAAACCTTTCGAAAACATTTTTTTCAAAATGGAATACTATATCAAAGTGATTTTGAAGAGTTTTCAATTTTCAGAGTTTTAGTGCTTAAATTGATCGAGAAGTTACCCAACACACCAAAGATAAAACTAATGCATTAGACAAGAGATATGTCTTCGTTCTTCGAGCTTGATCTTTGCAGACTTCGATACCTATTATTTGATGTGTTGTTGATGGTTAGTTCAAGCTCTTAGAAAAAAAATACAGGTAATGTTTTCTCCTACTGATAACACTTCACATACTTACTGTTTAAAACAATAGATAGCCTCTGGAAATCTCAGCACCAAAGGGATAAAATGAAGAACTTGCGAAATAACGAGGCTATCATCGAGATAATTTGCAATTTTGATTCAATTCGAAGGTTGTTTGGACAAATGCAAGAATAACGACTTTCTTCGATTTAAACACTCTTTAGAAAGCTCAGACTAACTTGCAAAAATCGTGCCTGTTCTATCTTTGAAAATCAGAGAATGAGAGTTTTATAAAATTAGGAGTTGGAGGTTAAAGAGGAAGACAGTACATAATGATTTGAATTCAAAACGTTCTTTAATCTAAAGTTGTTTTGGGCGTGCGAGACAATGGGAATCATCAAGGTGTTAGTAGAGAATATTTCAATTAAGATAACCAGGCAAAACTGTGTAAGGTGTAGAAAAGTTGAGCAAGGAGAAGTGACCACATTTTTCTCGTTAGAAATATCAAATTTTTGTCTCAAACGTGGAGAGCGCGTTATTGGGTTGTGTATCATGTTCTCTATTGAAAGATAGCCGGTCTATATACACAAACCCGAGTGCTCGAGTTTTCTAGACATTCCGATAGCGAGTTATCACGGCCTATAGCGCCCTATTGCCCATTTTACTAAAAATGAAAAGATCACGGCAACATCTTTATAGCGAGTTATCAAAGGGGAACGCGCGCTATAGACAATTTTCAAGAAAAACAAATGTTTTATTATACAACCTTATCAGCGGGCTATCAACACTGATAGGGCGCTAATGCCAACTGGAAAATTTTTGTAAATTGCTAAATAGCCTTATTTTTTGAAAATTAATATTTTGACACTCAAGAACCATTCCATTGACTCAAAACATATTGATATAAGATTAAAAGCTATTAAATAATTCAAAACTCATTGAAATTATGATTAAAACCTTTCGAAAACATTTTTTTCAGAATGGAATACTATATCGATGTGATTTTGAAGACTTTTCAATTTTTAGAGTTTTAGTGCTGAGATTAATCGAGAAGTTACCCAACACACCAAAGATAAAACTATTGCATTAGACATGAGATATGTCTTCGTTCTTCGAGCTTGATCTTTGCATACTTCGATACCTATTGTTTGATGTGTTGTTGATGATTAGTTCAAGCTCTTAGAAAAAATATACAGGTGATGTTTTCTCTTACCGAGAACACGTCACATACTTACAGTTTAAAACAATAGATAGCCTCTGCAAATCTCAGCACAAAAGGGATAAAATAAAGAGCTTGCAAAATAATGAGGCTATCAACAAGACAGTTTGCAATTTTGATTTAACTCGAAGGTTGTTTGGACAAATGCAAGAATAACGACTTTCTTCGATTTAAACACTCATTGGAAAGCTCAGTCTAACATGCAAAAATCGTGCGTGTTCTATCTTTGAAAATCAGAGAATGAGGGTTTTATAAAATTAGCAGTTGTAGGTTATAGAGCAAGAGAGTACAAAATGATTTGAATTTAAAACGTTGTTTAATCTAAAGTTATTTTGGGCGCGCGAGACAATGGGAATCATCAAGGTGTTAGTAGAGAATATTTCAATTAAGATAAACAGGCAAAACTGTGTAAGGTATAGTAAAGTCGAGCAGGAGAAGTGGCCACATTTTTTGTCTCAAATGTGGATAGCGTGTTATTAGTGGGTTGTGTATCATGTTCTCTATTGAAAGATAACCGGTCGATATACACAAACCCGAGAGCTCGAGTTTTTCAGAGTTTCCGATAGCGAGTAATCGAGGCTTATAGCGCGCTATTGCCCACTTTACTAAAAATGGAAAGATCACGGCAACATCTTTATAGCGAGTTATCAAAGGGGATAGCGCGCTATAGACAAGTTTCAAGAAAAACAAATGTTTTATTATACAACCCTATCAGCGGGCTATCAACACTGATAGGGCGCTAGTGCCAACCGAAAATTTTTTGTAAATTGCTAAATAGCCTTATTTTTGAAAAATTAATATTTTGACACTCAAGAACCATTCCATTGACTCAAAACAAATTGATATAAGATTAAAAACTATTAAATAATTCAAAACTCATTGAAATTATGATTAAAACCTTCCGGAAAACATTTTTTTCCAAATGGAATACGATATCGAAGTGATTTTGAAGACTTTTCAATTTTCAGAGTTTTAGAGCTTAGATTGATTGAGAAGTTACCCTACACACCAAAGATAACACTATTGCATTAGACATGAGATATGTCTTCGTTATTCGAGCTTGATCTTTGCAGACTTCGATACCTATTGTTTGATGTGTTGTTGATGATTAGTTCAAGCTCTTAGAAAAACAAATACAGGTGATGTTTTCTCTTACCGAGAACCCTTCAAATACTTACAGTTTAAAACAATAGATAGCCTCTGGAAATCTCAGCACAAAAGGGATAAAATGAAGGGCTTGCGAAATAATGAGGCTATCTTGAAGACAGTTTGTAATTTTGAGTTAATTCGAAGGTTGTTTGGACAAATGCAAGAATAACGACTTTCTTCGATTTAAACACTCATTGGAAAGCTCAGTCTACCATGCAAAAATCGTGCGTGTTCTATCTTTGAAAATTAGAGAATGAGGGTTTTATAAAATTAGCAGTTGCAGGTTAAAGAGGAAGAGAGTACAAAATGATTTGAATTCAAAACGTTGTTTAATCTAAAGTTGTTTTGGGCGTGCGAGACAATGAGAATCATCAAGGTGTTACTAGAAAATATTTCAATTAAGATAAACAGGCAAAACTGTGTAAGGTATAGAAAAGTCGAGCAACGAGAAGTAGCAACATTTTTCTCGTTAAAAATATCAAATTTTTGTCTCAAACGTGGATAGCGTGTTATTATTGGGTTGTGTATCATGTTCTCTATTGAAAGATAACTAGTCGATATACACAAACCCGAGAGCTCGAGTTTTTCAGACTTTTCGATAGCGAGTTACCAAGGCTTATAGCGCGCTATTGCCCACTTTACTAAAAATGAAAAGATCACGGCAACATCTTTATAGCGAGTTATCAAAGGGGATAGCGCGCGATAGACAATTTTCAAGAAAAAAAAATGTTTTATTATACAACCCTATCAGCGGGCTATCAACACTGATAGGGCGCTAGTGCCAACTGGAAAATTTTTGTAAATTGCTAAATAGCCTTATTTTTGAAAAATTAATATTTTGACACTCAAGAACCATTCCATTGACTCAAAACATATTGATATAAGATTAAAAACTATTAAATAATTCAAAACTCATTGAAATTATGAATAAAACCTATCGAAAAACATTTTTTTCAAAATGGAATACAATATCGCAGTGATTTTGAAGACTTTTCAATTTTCAGAGTTTTAGTGCTGAGATTGATCGAGAAGTTACCCTACACGCCAATGATAAAACTAATGCATTAGACATGAGATATGTCTTTGTTCTTCGAGCTTGATCTTTGTTGACTTCGATACCTATTGTTTGATGTGTTGTTGATGATTAGTTCAAGCTCTCAGAACAAAAAAAAATACAGGTGATGTTTTCTCTTTCCGAGAACACTTCACATACTTACAGTTTAAAACAATAGATAGCCTCTGGAAATCTCAGCACAAAAGGAATAAAATGAAGAACTCGCGAAATAATGAGGTTATCTTCAAGACAGTTTGCAATTTTGATTCAGTTCGAAGGTTGTTTGGACAAATGCAAGAATAACGACTTTCTTCGATTTAAACACTCTTTGGAAAGCCCAGTCTAACTTTCAAAAATCGTGCGTGTTCTATATTTGAAAATCAGAGAATGAGGGTTTTTTAAAATTAGCAGTTGCAGGTTAAAGAGCAAGAGAGTACAAAATGATTTGAATTCAAAACGTTGTTTAATCTAAAGTTGTTTTGGGCGTGCGAAACAATGGGAATCATCAAGGTGTTAGTAGAGAATATTTCAATTAAGATAAACAGGCAAAACTATGTAAGGTATAAAAAAGTCGAGCAAGGAGATGTAGCCACATTTTTCTCGTTAGAAATATCAAATTTTTGTCTCAAACGTGGAGAGCGTGTTATTGGGTTGTGTATCATGTTCTCTATTGAAAGATTGCCGGTCGATATACATAAACCCAAGAGCTCGAGTTTTTCAGACTTTCCGATAGGGAGTTATCAAGGCCTATAGCGCGCTATTACCCATTTTACTAAAAATGAAAAGATCACGGCAACATCTTTATAGCGAGTTATCAAAGAGGATAGCGTGCTATAGACAAATTTCAAGAAAAACAAATGTTTTATTATACAACCCTATCAGCGGGCTATCAACACTGATAGGGCGTTAGTGCCTACTGGAAAATTTTTGCAAATTGCAGAATAGCCTTATTTTTGGAAAATTAATATTTTAACACTCAAGAACCATTCCATTGACTCAAAACATATTGATATAAGATTAAAAACTATTAAATAATTCAAAACTCATTGAAATTATGATTAAAACCTTTCGGAAAACATTTTTTTCCAAATGGAATACTATATCGAAGTGATTTTGAAGACTTTTCAATTTTCAGAGTTTTAGAGCTTAGATTGATCGAGAAGTTACCCTACACACCAAAGATAACACTATTGCATTAGACATGAGATATGTCTTCGTTATTCGAGCTTGATCTTTGCAGACTTCGATACCCATTGTTTGATGTGTTGTTGATGATTAGTTCAAGCTCTTAGAAAAATAAATACAGGTGATGTTTTCTCTGACCGAGAACACTTCACATACTTACAGTTTAAAACAATAGATAGCCTCTGGAAATCTCAGCACAAAAGGGATAAAATGAAGGGCTTGTGAAATAATGAGGCTATCTTGAAGACAGTTTGCCATTTTGATTTAATTCGAAGGGTGTTTGGACAAATGCAAGAATAACGACTTTCTTCGATTTAAACACTCATTGGAAAGCTCAGTCTACCATGCAAAAATCGTGCGTGTTCTATCTTTGAAAATCAGAGAATAGGGGTTTTATAAAATTAGCAGTTGCAGGTTAAAGAGGAAGAGAGTACAAAATGATTTGAATTGAAACCGTTGTTTACTCTAAAGTTGTTTTGGGCGTGCGAGACAATGAGAATCGTCAAGGTGTTACCAGAGAATATTTCAATTAAGATAAACAGGCAAAACTGTGTATGGTATAGAAAAGTCGAGCAAGGAGAAGTGGCCACATTTTTCTCGTTAGAAATATCAAATTTTTGTCTTAAACGTGGAGAGCCTGTTATTGGGTTGTGTATCATGCTCTCTATTGAATGATAGCCGGTCGATATACACAAACCCGAGAGCTCGAGTTTTTCAGACTTTTCGATAGCGAGTTACCGAGGCTTATAGCGCACTATTGCCCACTTTACTAAAAATGGAAAGATCACGACAACATCTTTATAGCGAGTTATCAAAGGGGATAGCGCGCGATAGACAATTTTCAAGAAAAACTAATGTTTTATTATACAACCCTATCAGCGGGCTATCAACACTGATAGGGCGCTAGTGCCAACTGGAAAATTTTTGTAAATTGCTAAATAGCCTTATTTTTTGAAAATTAATATTTTGACACTCAAGAACCATTCCATTGACTCAAAACATATTGATATAAGATTAAAAGCTATTAAATAATTCAAAACTCATTGAAATTATGATTAAAACCTTTCGAAAACATTTTTTTCAGAATGGAATACTATATCGATGTGATTTTGAAGACTTTTCAATTTTTAGAGTTTTAGTGCTGAGATTAATCGAGAAGTTACCCAACACACCAAAGATAAAACTATTGCATTAGACATGAGATATGTCTTCGTTCTTCGAGCTTGATCTTTGCATACTTCGATACCTATTGTTTGATGTGTTGTTGATGATTAGTTCAAGCTCTTAGAAAAAATATACAGGTGATGTTTTCTCTTACCGAGAACACGTCACATACTTACAGTTTAAAACAATAGATAGCCTCTGCAAATCTCAGCACAAAAGGGATAAAATAAAGAGCTTGCAAAATAATGAGGCTATCAACAAGACAGTTTGCAATTTTGATTTAACTCGAAGGTTGTTTGGACAAATGCAAGAATAACGACTTTCTTCGATTTAAACACTCATTGGAAAGCTCAGTCTAACATGCAAAAATCGTGCGTGTTCTATCTTTGAAAATCAGAGAATGAGGGTTTTATAAAATTAGCAGTTGTAGGTTATAGAGCAAGAGAGTACAAAATGATTTGAATTTAAAACGTTGTTTAATCTAAAGTTATTTTGGGCGCGCGAGACAATGGGAATCATCAAGGTGTTAGTAGAGAATATTTCAATTAAGATAAACAGGCAAAACTGTGTAAGGTATAGTAAAGTCGAGCAGGAGAAGTGGCCACATTTTTTGTCTCAAATGTGGATAGCGTGTTATTAGTGGGTTGTGTATCATGTTCTCTATTGAAAGATAACCGGTCGATATACACAAACCCGAGAGCTCGAGTTTTTCAGAGTTTCCGATAGCGAGTAATCGAGGCTTATAGCGCGCTATTGCCCACTTTACTAAAAATGGAAAGATCACGGCAACATCTTTATAGCGAGTTATCAAAGGGGATAGCGCGCTATAGACAAGTTTCAAGAAAAACAAATGTTTTATTATACAACCCTATCAGCGGGCTATCAACACTGATAGGGCGCTAGTGCCAACCGAAAATTTTTTGTAAATTGCTAAATAGCCTTATTTTTGAAAAATTAATATTTTGACACTCAAGAACCATTCCATTGACTCAAAACAAATTGATATAAGATTAAAAACTATTAAATAATTCAAAACTCATTGAAATTATGATTAAAACCTTCCGGAAAACATTTTTTTCCAAATGGAATACGATATCGAAGTGATTTTGAAGACTTTTCAATTTTCAGAGTTTTAGAGCTTAGATTGATTGAGAAGTTACCCTACACACCAAAGATAACACTATTGCATTAGACATGAGATATGTCTTCGTTATTCGAGCTTGATCTTTGCAGACTTCGATACCTATTGTTTGATGTGTTGTTGATGATTAGTTCAAGCTCTTAGAAAAACAAATACAGGTGATGTTTTCTCTTACCGAGAACCCTTCAAATACTTACAGTTTAAAACAATAGATAGCCTCTGGAAATCTCAGCACAAAAGGGATAAAATGAAGGGCTTGCGAAATAATGAGGCTATCTTGAAGACAGTTTGTAATTTTGAGTTAATTCGAAGGTTGTTTGGACAAATGCAAGAATAACGACTTTCTTCGATTTAAACACTCATTGGAAAGCTCAGTCTACCATGCAAAAATCGTGCGTGTTCTATCTTTGAAAATTAGAGAATGAGGGTTTTATAAAATTAGCAGTTGCAGGTTAAAGAGGAAGAGAGTACAAAATGATTTGAATTCAAAACGTTGTTTAATCTAAAGTTGTTTTGGGCGTGCGAGACAATGAGAATCATCAAGGTGTTACTAGAAAATATTTCAATTAAGATAAACAGGCAAAACTGTGTAAGGTATAGAAAAGTCGAGCAACGAGAAGTAGCAACATTTTTCTCGTTAAAAATATCAAATTTTTGTCTCAAACGTGGATAGCGTGTTATTATTGGGTTGTGTATCATGTTCTCTATTGAAAGATAACTAGTCGATATACACAAACCCGAGAGCTCGAGTTTTTCAGACTTTTCGATAGCGAGTTACCAAGGCTTATAGCGCGCTATTGCCCACTTTACTAAAAATGAAAAGATCACGGCAACATCTTTATAGCGAGTTATCAAAGGGGATAGCGCGCGATAGACAATTTTCAAGAAAAAAAAATGTTTTATTATACAACCCTATCAGCGGGCTATCAACACTGATAGGGCGCTAGTGCCAACTGGAAAATTTTTGTAAATTGCTAAATAGCCTTATTTTTGAAAAATTAATATTTTGACACTCAAGAACCATTCCATTGACTCAAAACATATTGATATAAGATTAAAAACTATTAAATAATTCAAAACTCATTGAAATTATGAATAAAACCTATCGAAAAACATTTTTTTCAAAATGGAATACAATATCGCAGTGATTTTGAAGACTTTTCAATTTTCAGAGTTTTAGTGCTGAGATTGATCGAGAAGTTACCCTACACGCCAATGATAAAACTAATGCATTAGACATGAGATATGTCTTTGTTCTTCGAGCTTGATCTTTGTTGACTTCGATACCTATTGTTTGATGTGTTGTTGATGATTAGTTCAAGCTCTCAGAACAA
This sequence comes from Paratinospora sagittata, assembly GCA_035771175.1. Taxonomy (NCBI): domain Eukaryota; kingdom Viridiplantae; phylum Streptophyta; class Magnoliopsida; order Ranunculales; family Menispermaceae; genus Paratinospora; species Paratinospora sagittata. The sequence continues at coordinate 41,384,297 of CM069594.1, forward strand.
AAAAAAATACAGGTGATGTTTTCTCTTTCCGAGAACACTTCACATACTTACAGTTTAAAACAATAGATAGCCTCTGGAAATCTCAGCACAAAAGGAATAAAATGAAGAACTCGCGAAATAATGAGGTTATCTTCAAGACAGTTTGCAATTTTGATTCAGTTCGAAGGTTGTTTGGACAAATGCAAGAATAACGACTTTCTTCGATTTAAACACTCTTTGGAAAGCCCAGTCTAACTTTCAAAAATCGTGCGTGTTCTATATTTGAAAATCAGAGAATGAGGGTTTTTTAAAATTAGCAGTTGCAGGTTAAAGAGCAAGAGAGTACAAAATGATTTGAATTCAAAACGTTGTTTAATCTAAAGTTGTTTTGGGCGTGCGAAACAATGGGAATCATCAAGGTGTTAGTAGAGAATATTTCAATTAAGATAAACAGGCAAAACTATGTAAGGTATAAAAAAGTCGAGCAAGGAGATGTAGCCACATTTTTCTCGTTAGAAATATCAAATTTTTGTCTCAAACGTGGAGAGCGTGTTATTGGGTTGTGTATCATGTTCTCTATTGAAAGATTGCCGGTCGATATACATAAACCCAAGAGCTCGAGTTTTTCAGACTTTCCGATAGGGAGTTATCAAGGCCTATAGCGCGCTATTACCCATTTTACTAAAAATGAAAAGATCACGGCAACATCTTTATAGCGAGTTATCAAAGAGGATAGCGTGCTATAGACAAATTTCAAGAAAAACAAATGTTTTATTATACAACCCTATCAGCGGGCTATCAACACTGATAGGGCGTTAGTGCCTACTGGAAAATTTTTGCAAATTGCAGAATAGCCTTATTTTTGGAAAATTAATATTTTAACACTCAAGAACCATTCCATTGACTCAAAACATATTGATATAAGATTAAAAACTATTAAATAATTCAAAACTCATTGAAATTATGATTAAAACCTTTCGGAAAACATTTTTTTCCAAATGGAATACTATATCGAAGTGATTTTGAAGACTTTTCAATTTTCAGAGTTTTAGAGCTTAGATTGATCGAGAAGTTACCCTACACACCAAAGATAACACTATTGCATTAGACATGAGATATGTCTTCGTTATTCGAGCTTGATCTTTGCAGACTTCGATACCCATTGTTTGATGTGTTGTTGATGATTAGTTCAAGCTCTTAGAAAAATAAATACAGGTGATGTTTTCTCTGACCGAGAACACTTCACATACTTACAGTTTAAAACAATAGATAGCCTCTGGAAATCTCAGCACAAAAGGGATAAAATGAAGGGCTTGTGAAATAATGAGGCTATCTTGAAGACAGTTTGCCATTTTGATTTAATTCGAAGGGTGTTTGGACAAATGCAAGAATAACGACTTTCTTCGATTTAAACACTCATTGGAAAGCTCAGTCTACCATGCAAAAATCGTGCGTGTTCTATCTTTGAAAATCAGAGAATAGGGGTTTTATAAAATTAGCAGTTGCAGGTTAAAGAGGAAGAGAGTACAAAATGATTTGAATTGAAACCGTTGTTTACTCTAAAGTTGTTTTGGGCGTGCGAGACAATGAGAATCGTCAAGGTGTTACTAGAGAATATTTCAATTAAGATAAACAGGCAAAACTGTGTATGGTATAGAAAAGTCGAGCAAGGAGAAGTGGCCACATTTTTCTCGTTAGAAATATCAAATTTTTGTCTTAAACGTGGAGAGCCTGTTATTGGGTTGTGTATCATGCTCTCTATTGAATGATAGCCGGTCGATATACACAAACCCGAGAGCTCGAGTTTTTCAGACTTTTCGATAGCGAGTTACCGAGGCTTATAGCGCACTATTGCCCACTTTACTAAAAATGGAAAGATCACGACAACATCTTTATAGCGAGTTATCAAAGGGGATAGCGCGCGATAGACAATTTTCAAGAAAAACTAATGTTTTATTATACAACCCTATCAGCGGGCTATCAACACTGATAGGGCGCTAGTGCCAACTGGAAAATTTTTGTAAATTGCTAAATAGCCTTATTTTTGAAAAATTAATATTTTGACACTCAAGAACCATTCCATTGACTCAAAACATATTGATATAAGACTAAAAACTATTAAATAATTCAAAACTCATTGAAATTATGATTAAAACCTATCGAAAAACATTTTTTTCAAAATGGAATACAATATCGCAGTGATTTTGAAGACTTTTCAATTTTCAGAGTTTTAGTGCTGAGATTGATCGAGAAGTTACCCTACACACCAAAGATAAATCTAATGCATTAGACATGAGATATGCCTTCGTTCTTGGAGCTTGATCTTTGTTGACTTCGATACCTATTGTTTGATGTGTTGTTGATGATTAGTTCAAGCTCTCAGAACAAAAAAAATACAGGTGATGTTTTCTCTTTCCGAGAACACTTCACATACTTACAGTTTAAAACAATAGATAGCCTCTGGAAATCTCAGCACAAATGGAATAAAATGAAGAACTCGCGAAATAATGAGGTTATCTTCAAGACAGTTTGCAATTTTGATTCAGTTCGAAGGTTGTTTGGACAAATGCAAGAATAACGACTTTCTTCGATTTAAACACTCTTTGGAAAGCTCAGTTTAACTTGCAAAAATCGTGCGTGTTCTATATTTGAATTCAAAACGTTGTTTAATCTAAAGTTGTTTTGGGCGTGCGAGACAATGGGAATCATCAAGGTGTTAGTAGAGAATATTTCAATTAAGATAAACAGGCAAAACTATGTAAGGTATAAAAAAGTCGACCAAGGAGAAGTAGCCACATTATTCGCGTTAGAAATATCAAATTTTTGTCTCAAACGTGGAGAGCGTGTTATTGGGTTGTGTATCATGTTCTCTATTGAAAGATTGCCGGTCGATATACATAAACCCAAGAGCTCGAGTTTTTCAGACTTTCCGATAAGGAGTTATCAAGGCCTATAGCGCGCTATTACCTATTTTACTAAAAATGAAAAGATCACGGCAACATCTTTATAGCGAGTTATCAAAGGGGATAGCGTGCTATAGACAAATTTCAAGAAAAACAAATGTTTTATTATACAACCCTATCAGCGGGCTATCAACACTGATAGGGCGCTAGTGCCTACTGGAAAATTTTTGCAAATTGCAGAATAGCCTTATTTTTTGAAAATTAATATTTTAACACTCAAGAACCATTCCATTGACTCAAAACATATTGATATAAGATTAAAAACTAATAAATAATTCAAAACTCATTGAAATTATGATTAAAACCTTCCGGGAGACATTTTTTTCAAAATGGAATACTATATCGAAGTGATTTTGAAGACTTTTCAGTTTTCAGAGTTTTAGTGCTGAGATTGATCGAGAAGTTACCCTACACACCAAAGATAAAACTATTGCATTAGACATGAGATATGTCTTCGTTCTTCGAGCTTGATCTTTGCAGACTTCGATACCTATTGTTTGATGTGTTGTTGATGATTAGTTCAAGCTCTTAGAAAAAATATACAGGTGATGTTTTCTCTTACCGAGAACACTTCACATACAGTTTAAAACAATAGATAGCCTCTGGAAATCTCAGCACAAAACGAATAAAATGAAGAATTTACGGAATAATGAGGTTATCTTCAGGGCAGTTTGTAATTTTGATTTAGTTTGAAGGTTGTTTGGACAAATGCAAGAATAACGACTCTCCTCGATTTAAACACTCTTTGGAAAGCTCAGTCTGACATGCAAAAATCGTGCGTGTTCTATGTTTGAAAATCAGAGAATGAGGGTTTTATAAAATTAAGAGTTGCAGGTTAAAGAGGAAGAGAGTACAAAATGATTTGAATTCAAAACGTTGTTTAATCTAAAGTTTTTTTGGGCGTGCGAGACAATGGGAATCATCAAGGTGTTAGCAGAGAATATTTCAATTAAGATAACCAGGCAAAACTATGTAAGGTATATAAAAGTCGAGCAAGGAGACGTGGCCACATTTTTCACATTAGAAATATCAGATTTTTGGCTCAAACGTGGATAACGTGTTATTATTGGGTTGTGTATCATGTTCTCTATTGAAAGACAGCACGTCGATATACATAAGCCCGAGAGCTCGAGTTTTTAAGACTTTCCAACAGCGAGTTATCAAGGCCTATAGCGCGCTATTGCCCACTTTACTAAAAATGGAAAGATCACGGCAACATCTTTAAAGCGAGTTATCAAAGGTGATAACGCGCTATAGACAATTTTCTAGAAAAAAAAATGTTTTATTATACAACCCTATCAGCGGGCTATCAACACTGATAGGGCGCTAATGCCCACTGGAAAATTTTTGTAAATTGCTAAATAGCCCTATTTTTGGAAAATTAATATTTTGACACTCAAGAACCATTCCATTGACTCAAAACAGATTGATATAAGATTACAAACTATTAAATAATTCGAAACTCATTGAAATTATGATTAAACCCTTCTGGAAAACTTTTTTTTCAAAATGGAATACTATATCGAAGTGATTTTGAAGACTTTTCAATTTTCAGAGTTTTAGTGCTTAGATTGATCGAGAAGTTACCCAACACACCAAAGATAAAACTAATGCATTAGACATGAGATATGTCTTCATTCTTCGAGCTTGATCTTTGCAGACTTCGATACCTATTGTTTGATGTGTTGTTGATGATTTGTTCAAGCTCTAAGAAAAAAAAATACAGGTGATGTTTTCTCTTACCGAGAACACTTCACATACTTACAGTTTAAAACAATACATAGCCTCTGAAAATCTCAGCACAAAAGGGATAAAATGAAGAACTTGCGAAATAATGAGGCTATCTTCAAGACAGTTTGAATTTTGATTCAATTCGAAGGTTGTTTGGACAAATGCAAGAATAACGACTTTCTTCGATTTAAACACTCTTTAGAAAGCTCAGTCTAACTTGGAAAAATCGTGCCTGTTCTATCTTTGAAAATCAGAGAATGAGAGTTTTATAAAATTAGCAGTTGCAGGTAAAAGAGCAAGAGAGTACAAAATGATTTGAATTCAAGACTTTCTTTAATCTAAAGTTGTTTTGGCCTGCGAGACAATGGGAATCATCAAGGCGTTAGTAGAGAATATTTCAATTAAGATAAACAGACAAAACTGTGTAAGGTATAGAAAAGTCGAGCAAGGAGAAGTGGCAACATTTTTCTCGTTAGAAATATCAAATTTTTGTCTTAAACGTGGAAGGCATGTTATTGGGTTGTGTATCATGTTCTCTATTGAATGATAGCAAGTCAATATACGCAAAACCGAGAGCTCGATTTTTTCAGACTTTCCGATAGCGAGTTATCAAGGCGTATAGCGCGCTATTGCCCATTTTACTAAAAATGAAAAGATCTCGAAAACATCTTTATAGCGAGTTATCAAAGGGGATAGCGCGCTATAGAAAATTTTCAAGAAAAACAAATGGTTTATTATACAACCCTATCAGCGAGCTATCAACACTGATAGGGCGCTAGCGCCTACTTGAAAATTTTTGCAAATTGCTGAATAACCTTATTTTTGGAAAATTAATATTTTAACACTCAAGAACCATTCCATTGACTTAAAACATATTGATATAAGATTAGAAACTATTAAATAATTCAAAACTCATTGAAATTATGATTAAAACCTTCCGGAAAACATTTGTTTCAAAATGGAATACTATATCGAAGTGATTTTGAAGACTTTTCAATTTTTAGAGTTTTAGTGCTTAGATTGATCGAAAAGTTACCCAACACACCAAAGATAAAACTAATGCATTAGACATGATATATGTCTTCGTTCTTAGAGCTTGATCTTTACAGACTTGGATACCTATTATTTGATGTGTGTTGATCATTAGTTCAAGCTCTTAGAAAAAAAAAATACAGGTAATGTTTTCTCTTACCGATAACACTTCACATACTTACAGTTCAAAACAATAGATAGCCTCTGGAAATCTCAGCACAAAAGGGATAAAATGAAGAACTTGCGAAATAATGAGGCTATCTTCAAGACAGTTCGCAATTTTGATTCAATTCGAAGGTTGTTTGGACAAATGCAAGAATAACGACTTTCTTCGATTTAAACACTCTTTAGAAAGCTCAGACTAACTTGAAAAAAATCGTGCATGTTTTAACTTTGAAAATCAGAGAATGAGGGTTTTATAAAATTAGGAGTTGCAGGATAAAGAGTAAGAGAGTGCAAAATGATTTGAATTCAAAACGTTGTTTAATTTAAAGTTGTTTTGGGCGTGCGAGACAATGGGCATCATCAAGGTGTTAGTAGAGAATATTTCAATTAAGATAACCAGGCGAAACTGTGTAAGGTATAGAAAAGTCGAGCAAGGAGAAGTGGCCACATTTTTCTCGTTGGAAATATCTGATTTTTGTCTCAAACGAGGATAGCGTGTTATTATTGGGTTGTGTATCATGTTCTCTATTGAAAGATAGCAAGTCGATATACACAAACCCGAGAGCTCGAGTTTTTCAGACTTTCCGATAACGAGTTATCAAGGCCCATAGCGCCCTATTGCCCATTTTACTAATAATGAATAGATCACGGCAACATCTTTATAGCGAGTTATCAAAGGGGATAGCGCGCTATAGACAATTTTAAAGAAAAACAAATGTTTTATTATACAACCTTATCAGCAAGCTATCAACACTGATAGGCGCTAATGCCAAATGGGAAATTTTTGTAAATTGCTAAATAGCCTTATTTTTGGAAAATTAATATTTTGACACTCAAGAACCATTCCATTGACTCAAAACATATTGATATAAGATTAAAAACTATTAAATAATTCAAAACTCATTAAAATTATGATTAAAATCTTTCAAAAACATTTTTTTCATAATGGAATACTATATCGAACTGATTTTGAAGACTTTTCAATTTTTAGAGTTTTAGTGCTTTGATTGATCGATAAGTTATCCAAAACACCAAAGATAAAACTAATGCATTAGACATTAGATATCTCTTCGTTCTTCGAGCTTGATCTTTGTAGACTTCGATACCTATTGTTTGATGTGTTGTTGATGATTAGTTCAATCTCTTAGAAAAAAAAAATACCGGTGATGTTTTCTCTTACCGAGAACACTTCACATACTTACAGTTTTAAACAACAGATACCCTCTGGAAATCTCAGCACAAAAGGGATAAAATGAAGAACTTGCGAAATAATGAGGCTATCTTCAATACAGTTTGCAATTTTGATTCAATTCGAAGGTTGTTTGGACAAATGCAAGAATAGCGACTTTCTTCGATTTAAACACTCTTTAGAAAGCTCAGACTAACTCGCAAAAATCGTGCATGTTGTATCTTTGAAAATCAGAGAACGAGGGTTTTATAAATTTAGGAGTTGTAGGTTAAAGTGGTAGAGAGTACAAAATGATTTGAATTCAAAACGTTGTTTAATCTAAAGTGGTTTTGGGCGTGCGAGACAATGGGAATCATCAAGGTGTTAGTAGAGAATATTTCAATTAAGACAACTAGGCAAAACTGTGTAAGGTATAGAAAAGTCGAGCAAGGAGAAGTGGCCACATTTTTCTCGTTAGAAATATCAAATTTTTGTCTCAAACGTGGAGAGCGTGTTATTATTGGGTTGTGTATCACGTTCTCTATTGAAAGTTAACAAGTCGATATACACAAACCCGAGAGCTCGAGTCTTTCAGACTTTCCGATAGCGAGTTATCAAGGCCTATAGCGCCCTATTGCCCATTTTACTAAAAATGAAAAGATCACGGTAACATCTTTATAGCGAGTTATCAAAGGGGATAGCGCTATAGACAATTTTCAAGAAAAACAAATGTTTTATTATACAACCCTATCAGCGGGCTATCAACACTGATAGGCGCTAATGCCAACTGGAAAATTTTTGTAAATTGCTAAATAGCCTTATTTTTGGAAAATTAATATTTTGACACTCAAGAACAATTCCATTGACTCAAAACATATTGATATAAGATTAAAAACTATTAAATAATTCAAAACTCATTGAAATTATGATTAAAACCTTTTGAAAACATTTTTTTCAAAATGGAATACTATATCGAAGTGATTTTGAAGACTTTTCAATTTTCAGAGTTTTAGTGCTTAGATTGATCGAGAAGTTACCCAACACACCCAAGATAAAACTAATGCATTAGACATGAGATATGTATTCGTTCTTCGAGCTCGATCTTTGCAGACTTTGATACCTATTGTATGATGTGTTGTCGATGATTAGTTCAAGCTCTTAGAAAAAAAATACAGGTAATGTTTTATCTTACCGAGAACACTTCACATACTTACAATTTAAAACAATAGATAGCCTCTGGAAATCTCAGCACAAAAGGGATAAAATGAAGAACTTGCGAAATAATGAGGTTATCTTCAAGACAGTTAGCAATTTTGATTCAATTCGAAGGTTGTTTGGACAAATGCAAGAATAACGACTTTCTTCGATTTAAACACTCTTTGGAAAGCTCAGTCTAACATGCAAAAATCGTGCGTGTTCTATCTTGGAAAATCAGAGAATGAGGGTTTTATAAAATTAGCAGTTGCAGGTTAAAGAGGAAGAGAGTACAAAATGATTCGAATTCAAAACGTTGTTTAATCTAAAGTTGTTTTGGGCGTGCGAGACAATGGGAATCATCAAGGTGTTAGTAGAGAATATTTCAATTAAGATGACCAGGCAAAACTGTGTAAGGTATAGAAAAGTCGAGCAAGGAGAAGTGGCCACATTTTTCTCGTTAGAAATATCAAATTTTTGTCTCAAACGTGGAGAGCGTGTTATTGGGTTGTGTATCATGTTCTCTATTGAAAGATAGCCGGTCTATATACACAAACCCGAGTGCTCGAGTTTTCCAAACATTCCGATAGCGAGTTATCATGGCCTATAGCGCCCTATTGCCCATTTTACTAAAAATGAAAAGATCACGACAACATCTTTATAGTGAGTTATCAAAGGGGATAGCGCGCTATAGACAATTTTGAAGAAAAACAAATGTTTTATTATACAACCCTATCAGCGGGCTATCAACACTGATAGGGCGCTAATGCCAACTGGAAAATTTTTGTAAATTGCTAAAAAGACTTATTTTTGGAAAATTAATATTTTGACACTCAAGAACCATTCCATTGACTCAAAACATATTGATATAAGATTAAAAGCTATTAAATAATTCAAAACTTATTGAAATTATGATTAAAACCTTTCGAAAACATTTTTTTCAAAATGGAATACTATATCGATGTGATTTTGAAGACTTTTCAATTTTCAGAGTTTTAGTGCTGAGATTAATCGAGAAGTTACCCAACACACCAAAGATAAAACTAATGCATTAGACATGAGATATGTCTTCGTTCTTCGAGCTTGATCTTTGTAGACATCGATACCTATTGTTTGATGTGTTGTTTATGATTAGTTCAAGCTCTTAGAAAAAAAAAATACAGGTGATGTTTTCTCTTTCCGAGACCACTTCACATACTTACAGTTTAAAACAATAGATAGCCTCTGGAAATCTCAGCACAAAAGGGATAAAATGAAGAACTTGCGAAATAATGAGGTTATCTTCAAGACAGTTAGCAATTTTGATTCAATTCGAAGGTTGTTTGGACAAATGCAAGAATAACGACTTTCTTCGATTTAAACACTCTTTGGAAAGCTCAGTCTAACATGCAAAAATCGTGCGTGTTCTATCATGGAAAATCAGAGAATGAGGGTTTTATAAAATTAGCAGTTTCAGGTTAAAGAGGAAGAGAGTACAAAATGATTCGAATTCAAAACGTTGTTTAATCTAAAGTTGTTTTGGGCGTGCGAGACAATGGGAATCATCAAGGTGTTAGTAGAGAATATTTCAATTAAGATGACCAGGCAAAACTGTGTAAGGTATAGAAAAGTCGAGCAAGGAGAAGTGGCCACATTTTTCTCGTTAGAAATATCAAATTTTTGTCTCAAACGTGGAGAGCGTGTTATTGGGTTGTGTATCATGTTCTCTATTGAAAGATAGCCGGTCTATATACACAAACCCGAGTGCTCGAGTTTTCCAAACATTCCGATAGCGAGTTATCATGGCCTATAGCGCCCTATTGCCCATTTTACTAAAAATGAAAAGATCACGGCAACATCTTTATAGTGAGTTATCAAAGGGGATAGCGCGCTATAGACAATTTTGAAGAAAAACAAATGTTTTATTATACAACCCTATCAGCGGGCTATCAACACTGATAGGGCGCTAATGCCAACTGGAAAATTTTTGTAAATTGCTAAATAGCCTTATTTTTGGAAAATTAATATTTTGACACTCAAGATCCATTCCTTTGACTCAAAACATATTGATATAAGATTAAAAGCTATTAAATAATTCAAAACTTATTGAAATTATGATTAAAACCTTTCGAAAACATTTTTTTCAAAATGGAATACTATATCGATGTGATTTTGAAGACTTTTCAATTTTCAGAGTTTTAGTGCTGAGATTAATCGAGAAGTTACCCAACACACCAAAGATAAAACTAATGCATTAGACATGAGATATGTCTTCGTTCTTCGAGCTTGATCTTTGTAGACTTCGATACCTATTGTTTGATGTGTTGTTTATGATTAGTTCAAGCTCTTAGAAAAAAAAAATACAGGTGATGTTTTCTCTTTCCGAGACCACTTCACATACTTACAGTTTAAAACAATAGATAGCCTCTGGAAATCTCAGCACAAAAGGGATAAAATGAAGAACTTGCGAAATAATGAGGTTATCTTCAAGACAGTTAGCAATTTTGATTCAATTCGAAGGTTGTTTGGACAAATGCAAGAATAACGACTGTCTTCGATTTAAACACTCTTTGGAAAGCTCAGTCTAACATGCAAAAATCGTGCGTGTTCTATCTTGGAAAATCAGAGAATGAGGGTTTTATAAAATTAGCAGTTGCAGGTTAAAGAGGAAGAGAGTACAAAATGATTCGAATTCAAAACGTTGTTTAATCTAAAGTTGTTATGGGCGTGCGAGACAATTGGAATCAGCAAGGTGTTAATAGAGAATATTTCAATTAAGATAACCAGGCAAAACTGTGTAAGGTATAGAAAAGTCAAGCAAGGAGAAGCGGCCACATTTTTCTCGTTAGAAATATCAAATTTTTGTCTCAAACGTGGAGAACGTGTTATTGGCTTGTGTATCATGTTCTCTATTGAAAGATAGCCGGTCGATATACACAAACCCGAGAACTCGTGTTTTTTAGACTTTCAGATAACGAGTTATCAAGGCCTATAGCGCCCTATTGCCCATTTTACTAAAAATGAATAGATCACGACAACATCTTTATAGCGAGTTATCAAAGGGGATAGCAAGCTATAGACAATTTTCAAGAAAAACAAATGTTTTATTATACAACCCTATCAGCGGCCTATCAACACTGATAGGGCGCTAATGCCAACTGGAAAATTTTTGTAAATTGCTAAATAGCCTTATTTTTGGAAAATTAATATTTTGACACTTAAGAACCATTCCATTGACTCAAAACATATTGATATAAGATTAAAAACTAATAAATAATTCAAAACTCATTGAAATTATGATTAAAACCTTTCGAAAACATTTTTTCAAAATGGAATACTATATCGAAGTGATTTTGAAGACCTTTCAATTTTCAGAGTTTTAGTGTTGAGATTGATCGAGAAGTTACCCTCCACACCAAAGATAAAACTAATGCATTAGACATGAGATATGTTTTCATTCTTCGAGCCTTATCTTTTTAGACTTCGATACCTATTGTTTGATGTGTTGTTGATGATTAGTTCAAGCTCTTAGAAAAAAAAATACAGGTAAAACAATAAATAGCCTCTGGAAATCTCAGCACAAAAGGGATAAAATGAAGAACTTGCGAAATAATGAGGTTATCTTCAAGACAGTTAGCAATTTTGATTCAATTCGAAGGTTGTTTGGACAAAAGCAAGAATAACGACTTTCTTCGATTTAAACACTCTTTGGAAAGCTCAGTCTAACATGCAAAAATCGTGCGTGTTCTATCTTGGAAAATCAGAGAATGAGGGTTTTATAAAATTAGCAGTTTCAGGTTAAAGAGGAAGAGAGTACAAAATGATTCGAATTCAAAACGTTGTTTAATCTAAAGTTGTTATGGGCGTGCGAGACAATTGGAATCAGCAAGGTGTTAATAGAGAATATTTCAATTAAGATAACCAGGCAAAACTGTGTAAGGTATAGAAAAGTCAAGCAAGGAGAAGCGGCCACATTTTTCTCGTTAGAAATATCAAATTTTTGTCTCAAACGTGGAGAACGTGTTATTGGCTTGTGTATCATGTTCTCTATTGAAAGATAGCCGGTCGATATACACAAACCCGAGAACTCGTGTTTTTTAGACTTTCAGATAACGAGTTATCAAGGCCTATAGCGCCCTATTGCCCATTTTACTAAAAATGAATAGATCACGACAACATCTTTATAGCGAGTTATCAAAGGGGATAGCAAGCTATAGACAATTTTCAAGAAAAACAAATGTTTTATTATACAACCCTATCAGCGGCCTATCAACACTGATAGGGCGCTAATGCCAACTGGAAAATTTTTGTAAATTGCTAAATAGCCTTATTTTTGGAAAATTAATATTTTGACACTTAAGAACCATTCCATTGACTCAAAACATATTGATATAAGATTAAAAACTAATAAATAATTCAAAACTCATTGAAATTATGATTAAAACCTTTCGAAAACATTTTTTCAAAATGGAATACTATATCGAAGTGATTTTGAAGACCTTTCAATTTTCAGAGTTTTAGTGTTGAGATTGATCGAGAAGTTACCCTCCACACCAAAGATAAAACTAATGCATTAGACATGAGATATGTCTTCATTCTTCGAGCCTTATCTTTTTAGACTTCGATACCTATTGTTTGATGTGTTGTTGATGATTAGTTCAAGCTCTTAGAAAAAAAAATACAGGTAAAACAATAAATAGCCTCTAGAAATCTCAGCACAAAAGGGATAAAATGAAGAACTTGCGAAACAATAAGGTTATCTTCAAGATAGTTTGCAATTTTGATCAGTTCGATGGTTGTTTGGACAAATGCAAGAATAACGACTTTCTTCGATTTAAACACTCTTTAGAAAGCTCAGACTAACTTGCCAAAATCGTGCATGTTCTCTCTTTGAAAATCAGAGAATGAGGGTTTTATAAAATTAGGAGTTGCAGGTTAAAGGGGTAGAGAGTACAAAATGATTTGAATTCAAAACGTTGTTTAATCTAAAGTTGTTTTGGGCGTGCGAGACAATGGGAATCATCAAGGTGCTAGTAGAGAATATTTCAATTAAGATGACCAGGCAAAACTGTGTAAGGTATAGAAAAGTCGAGCAAGGAGAAGTGGCCACATTTTTCTCGTTAGAAATAACAAATTTTTGTCTCAAACGTGGAGAGCGTGTTATTGGGTTGTGTATCATGTTCTCTATTGAAAGATAGCCGGTCTATATACACAAACCCGAGTGCTCGAGTTTTCCAAACATTCCGATAGCGAGTTATCATGGCCTATAGCGCCCTATTGCCCATTTTACTAAAAATGAAAAGATCACGGCAACATCTTTTTAGTGAGTTATCAAAGGGGATAGCGCGCTATAGACAATTTTGAAGAAAAACAAATGTTTTATTATACAACCCTATCAGCGGGCTATCAACACTGATAGGGCGCTAATGCCAACTGAAAAATTTTTGTAAATTGCTAAATAGCCTTATTTTTGGAAAATTAATATTTTGACACTCAAGAACCATTCCATTGACTCAAACATATTGATATAAGATTAAAAGCTATTAAATAATTCAAAACTTATTGAAATTATGATTAAAACCTTTCGAAAACATTTTTTTCAAAATGGAATACTATATCGATGTGATTTTGAAGACTTTTCAATTTTCAGAGTTTTAGTGCTGAGATTAATCGAGAAGTTACCCAACACACCAAAGATAAAACTAATGCATTAGACATGAGATATGTCTTCGTTCTTCGAGCTTGATCTTTGTAGACTTCGATACCTATTGTTTGATGTGTTGTTTATGATTAGTTCAAGCTCTTAGAAAAAAAAAATACAGGTGATGTTTTCTCTTTCCGAGACCACTTCACATACTTACAGTTTAAAACAATAGATAGCCTCTGGAAATCTCAGCACAAAAGGGATAAAATGAAGAACTTGCGAAATAATGAGGTTGTCTTCAAGACAGTTAGCAATTTTGATTCAATTCGAAGGTTGTTTGGACAAATGCAAGAATAACGACTTTCTTCGATTTAAACACTCTTTGGAAAGCTCAGTCTAACATGCAAAAATCGTGCGTGTTCTATCTTGGAAAATCAAAGAATGAGGGTTTTATAAAATTAGCAGTTGCAGGTTAAAGGGGTAGAGAGTACAAAATGATTTGAATTCAAAACGTTGTTTAATCTAAAGTTGTTTTGGGCGTGCGAGACAATGGGAATCATCAAGGTGTTAGTAGAGAATATTTCAATTAAGATAACCAGGCAAAACTGTGTAAGGTATAGAAAAGTCGAGCAAGGAGAAGTGGCCACATTTTTCTCGTTAGAAATATCAAAATTTTGTCTCAAACGTGGAGAGCGTGTTATTGGGTTGTGTATCATGTTCTCTATTGAAAGATAGCAAGTCGATATACACAAACCCGAGAGCTCGAGTTTTTCAGACTTTCCGATAACGAGTTATCAAGGCCAATAGCGCCCTATTGCCCATTTTACTAAAAATGAAAAGAACACGGCAACATCTTTATAGCGAGTTATCAAAGGGGATAGCGCTATAGACAATTTTGAAGAAAAACAAATGTTTTATTATACAACCCTATCAGCGGGCTATCAACACTGATAGGGCGCTAATGCCAACTGGGAAATTTTTGTAAATTGCTAAATAGCCTTACTTTTGGAAAATTAATATTTTGACACTCAAGAACCATTCCATTGACTCAAAACATATTGATATAAGATTAAAAACTAATAAATAATTCAAAACTCAGTGAAATTATGATTAAAATCTTTCAAAAACATTTTTTTCAAAATGGAATACTATAACGAAGTGATTTTGAAGACTTTTCAATTTTTAGAGTTTTAGTGCTTAGATTGATCGAGAAGTTACCCAACACACCAAAGATAAAACTAATGCATTAGACATGAGATATGTCTTCGTTCTTCGAGCTTGATCTTTGTAGACTTCGATACCTATTGTTTGATGTGTTGTTGATGATTAGTTCAAGCTCTAATAAAAAAAAAATACCGGTGATGTTTTCTCTTACCGAGAACACTTCACATACTTACAGTTTAAAACAGTAGATAGCCTCTGGAAATTTAAGCACAAAAGGGATAAAATGAAGAACTTGCGAAATAATGAGGTTATCTTCAAGACAGTTTGCAATTTTGATTCAATTCGAAGGTTGTTTGGACAAATGCAAGAATAACGACTTTCTTCGATTTAAACACTCTTTAGAAAGCTCAGACTAACTTGCAAAAATCGTGCATGTTCTATCTTTGAAAATCAGAGAATGAGGGTTTTATAAAATTAGGAGTTGCAGGTTAAAGAGGAAGAGAGTACAAAATGATTTGACTTCAAAACATTGTTTAATCTAAAGTTGTTTTGGGCGTGCGAGACAATTGGAATCAGCAAGGTGTTAATAGAGAATATTTCAATTAAGATAACCAGGCAAAACTGTGTAAGGTATAGAAAAGTCAAGCAAGGAGAAGCGGCCACATTTTTCTCGTTAGAAATATCAAATTTATGTCTCAAACGTGGAGAGCGTGTTATTGGGTTGTGTATCATGTTCTCTATTGAAAGATAGCAAGTCGATATACACAAACCCGAGAGCTCGAGTTTTTCAGACTTTCCGATAACGAGTTATCAAGGTCAATAGCGCCCTATTGCCCATTTTACTAAAAATGAAAAGAACACGGCAACATCTTTATAGCGAGTTATCAAAGGGGATAGCGCTATAGACAATTTTGAAGAAAAACAAATGTTTTATTATACAACCCTATCAGCGGGCTATCAACACTGATAGGGCGCTAATGCCAACTGGGAAATTTTTGTAAATTGCTAAATAGCCTTACTTTTGGAAAATTAATATTTTGACACTCAAGAACCATTCCATTGACTCAAAACATATTGATATTAGATTAAAAACTAATAAATAATTCAAAACTCAGTGAAATTATGATTAAAATCTTTCAAAAACATTTTTTTCAAAATGGAATACTATAACGAAGTGATTTTGAAGACTTTTCAATTTTTAGAGTTTTAGTGCTTAGATTGATCGAGAAGTTACCCAACACACCAAAGATAAAACTAATGCATTAGACATGAGATATGTCTTCGTTCTTCGAGCTTGATCTTTGTAGACTTCGATACCTATTGTTTGATGTGTTGTTGATGATTAGTTCAAGCTCTAATAAAAAAAAATACCGGTGATGTTTTCTCTTACCGAGAACACTTCACATACTTACAGTTTAAAACAGTAGATAGCCTCTGGAAATTTAAGCACAAAAGGGATAAAATGAAGAACTTGCGAAATAATGAGGCTATCTTCAAGACAGTTTGCAATTTTGATTCAATTCGAAGGTTGTTTGGACAAATGCAAGAATAACGACTTTCTTCGATTTAAACACTCTTTAGAAAGCTCAGACTAACTTGCAAAAATCGTGCATGTTCTATCTTTGAAAATCAGAGAATGAGGGTTTTATAAAATTAGGAGTTGCAGGTTAAAGAGGAAGAGAGTACAAAATGATTTGACTTCAAAACATTGTTTAATCTAAAGTTGTTTTGGGCGTGCGAGACAATTGGAATCAGCAAGGTGTTAATAGAGAATATTTCAATTAAGATAACCAGGCAAAACTGTGTAAGGTATAGAAAAGTCAAGCAAGGAGAAGCGGCCACATTTTTCTCGTTAGAAATATCAAATTTTTGTCTCAAACGTGGAGAACGTGTTATTGGCTTGTGTATCATGTTCTCTTTTGAAAGATAGCCGGTCGATATACACAAACCCGAGAACTCGTGTTTTTCAGACTTTCAGATAACGAGTTATCAAGGCCTATAGCGCCCTATTGCCCATTTTACTAAAAATGAATAGATCACGACAACATCTTTATAGCGAGTTATCAAAGGGGATAGCAAGCTATAGACAATTTTCAAGAAAAACAAATGTTTTATTATACAACCCTATCAGCGGCCTATCAACACTGATAGGGCGCTAATGCCAACTGGAAAATTTTTGTAAATTGCTAAATAGCCTTATTTTTGGAAAATTAATATTTTGACACTTAAGAACCATTCCATTGACTCAAAACATATTGATATAAGATTAAAAACTAATAAATAATTCAAAACTCATTGAAATTATGATTAAAACCTTTCGAAAACATTTTTTCAAAATGGAATACTATATCGAAGTGATTTTGAAGACCTTTCAATTTTCAGAGTTTTAGTGTTGAGATTGATCGAGAAGTTACCCTCCACACCAAAAGATAAAACTAATGCATTAGACATGAGATATGTCTTCATTCTTCGAGCCTTATCTTTTTAGACTTCGATACCTATTGTTTGATGTGTTGTTGATGATTAGTTCAAGCTCTTAGAAAAAAAAATACAGGTAAAACAATAAATAGCCTCTAGAAATCTCAGCACAAAAGGGATAAAATGAAGAACTTGCGAAACAATAAGGTTATCTTCAAGATAGTTTGCAATTTTGATCAGTTCGATGGTTGTTTGGACAAATGCAAGAATAACGACTTTCTTCGATTTAAACACTCTTTAGAAAGCTCAGACTAACTTGCCAAAATCGTGCATGTTCTATCTTTGAAAATCAGAGAATGAGGGTTTTATAAAATTAGGAGTTGCAGGTTAAAGGGGTAGAGAGTACAAAATGATTTGAATTCAAAACGTTGTTTAATCTATAGTTGTTTTGGGCGTGCGAGACAATGGGAATCATCAAGGTGTTAGTAGAGAATATTTCAATTAAGATGACCAGGCAAAACTGTTTAAGGTATAGAAAAGTCGAGCAAGGAGAAGTGGCCACATTTTTCTCGTTAGAAATATCAAATTTTTGTCTCAAACGTGGAGAGCGTGTTATTGGGTTGTGTATCATGTTCTCTATTGAAAGATAGCCGGTCTATATACACAAACCCGAGTGCTCGAGTTTTCCAAACATTCCGATAGCGAGTTATCATGGCCTATAGCGCCCTATAGCCCATTTTACTAAAAATGAAAAGATCACGGCAACATCTTTATAGTGAGTTATCAAAGGGGATAGCGCGCTATAGACAATTTTGAAGAAAAACAAATGTTTTATTATACAACCCTATCAGCGGGCTATCAACACTGATAGGGCGCTAATGCCAACTGGAAAATTTTTGTAAATTGCTAAATAGCCTTATTTTTGGAAAATTAATATTTTGACACTCAAGAACCATTCCATTGACTCAAAACATATTGATATAAGATTAAAAGCTATTAAATAATTCAAAACTTATTGAAATTATGATTAAAACCTTTCGAAAACATTTTTTTCAAAATGGAATACTATATCGATGTGATTTTGAAGACTTTTCAATTTTCAGAGTTTTAGTGCTGAGATTAATCGAGAAGTTACCCAACACACCAAAGATAAAACTAATGCATTAGACATGAGATATGTCTTCGTTCTTCGAGCTTGATCTTTGTAGACTTCGATACCTATTGTTTGATGTGTTGTTTATGATTAGTTCAAGCTCTTAGAAAAAAAAAATACAGGTGATGTTTTCTCTTTCCGAGACCACTTCACATACTTACAGTTGAAAACAATAGATAGCCTCTGGAAATCTCAGCACAAAAGGGATAAAATGAAGAACTTGCGAAATAATGAGGTTATCTTCAAGACAGTTAGCAATTTTGATTCAATTCGAAGGTTGTTTGGACAAATGCAAGAATAACGACTTTCTTCGATTTAAACACTCTTTGGAAAGCTCAGTCTAACATGCAAAAATCGTGCGTGTTCTATTTTGGATAATCAGAGAATGAGGGTTTTATAAAATTAGCAGTTGCAGGTTAAAGAGGAAGAGAGTACAAAATGATTCGAATTCAAAACGTTGTTTAATCTAAAGTTGTTTTGGGCGTGCGAGACAATGGGAATCATCAAGGTGTTAGTAGAGAATATTTCAATTAAGATGACCAGGCAAAACTGTGTAAGGTATAGAAAAGTCGAGCAAGGAGAAGTGGCCACATTCTTCTCGTTAGAAATATCAAATTTTTGTCTCAAACCTCGATAGCGTGTTATTATTGCGTTGTGTACGATGTTCTCTATTGAAAGATAGCAAGTCGATATACACAAACCCGAGAGCTCGAGTTTTTCAGACTTTCCGATAGCGAGTTATCAAGGCCTATAGCGCCCTATTGCCCATTTTACTAAAAATGAATAGATCACGACAACATCTTTATAGCGAGTTATCAAAGGGGATAGCAAGCTATAGACAATTTTCAAGAAAAACAAATGTTTTATTATACAACCCTATCAGCGGCCTATCAACACTGATAGGGCGCTAATGCCAACTGGAAAATTTTTGTAAATTGCTAAATAGCCTTATTTTTTG
The DNA here is from genome assembly GCA_035771175.1 of Paratinospora sagittata. NCBI lineage: Eukaryota > Viridiplantae > Streptophyta > Magnoliopsida > Ranunculales > Menispermaceae > Paratinospora > Paratinospora sagittata. The sequence goes on from CM069594.1 coordinate 41,403,845, forward strand.
AAAATTAATATTTTGACACTTAAGAACCATTCCATTGACTCAAAACATATTGATATAAGATTAAAAACTAATAAATAATTCAAAACTCATTGAAATTATGATTAAAACCTTTCGAAAACATTTTTTCAAAATGGAATACTATATCGAAGTGATTTTGAAGACCTTTCAATTTTCAGAGTTTTAGTGTTGAGATTGATCGAGAAGTTACCCTCCACACCAAAAGATAAAACTAATGCATTAGACATGAGATATGTCTTCATTCTTCGAGCCTTATCTTTTTAGACTTCGATACCTATTGTTTGATGTGTTGTTGATGATTAGTTCAAGCTCTTAGAAAAAAAAATACAGGTAAAACAATAAATAGCCTCTAGAAATCTCAGCACAAAAGGGATAAAATGAAGAACTTGCGAAACAATAAGGTTATCTTCAAGATAGTTTGCAATTTTGATCAGTTCGATGGTTGTTTGGACAAATGCAAGAATAACGACTTTCTTCGATTTAAACACTCTTTAGAAAGCTCAGACTAACTTGCCAAAATCGTGCATGTTCTATCTTTGAAAATCAGAGAATGAGGGTTTTATAAAATTAGGAGTTGCAGGTTAAAGGGGTAGAGAGTACAAAATGATTTGAATTCAAAACGTTGTTTAATCTAAAGTTGTTTTGGGCGTGCGAGACAATGGGAATCATCAAGGTGTTAGTAGAGAATATTTCAATTAAGATGACCAGGCAAAACTGTTTAAGGTATAGAAAAGTCGAGCAAGGAGAAGTGGCCACATTTTTCTCGTTAGAAATATCAAATTTTTGTCTCAAACGTGGAGAGCGTGTTATTGGGTTGTGTATCATGTTCTCTATTGAAAGATAGCCGGTCTATATACACAAACCCGAGTGCTCGAGTTTTCCAAACATTCCGATAGCGAGTTATCATGGCCTATAGCGCCCTATAGCCCATTTTACTAAAAATGAAAAGATCACGGCAACATCTTTATAGTGAGTTATCAAAGGGGATAGCGCGCTATAGACAATTTTGAAGAAAAACAAATGTTTTATTATACAACCCTATCAGCGGGCTATCAACACTGATAGGGCGCTAATGCCAACTGGAAAATTTTTGTAAATTGCTAAATAGCCTTATTTTTGGAAAATTAATATTTTGACACTCAAGAACCATTCCATTGACTCAAAACATATTGATATAAGATTAAAAGCTATTAAATAATTCAAAACTTATTGAAATTATGATTAAAACCTTTCGAAAACATTTTTTTCAAAATGGAATACTATATCGATGTGATTTTGAAGACTTTTCAATTTTCAGAGTTTTAGTGCTGAGATTAATCGAGAAGTTACCCAACACACCAAAGATAAAACTAATGCATTAGACATGAGATATGTCTTCGTTCTTCGAGCTTGATCTTTGTAGACTTCGATACCTATTGTTTGATGTGTTGTTTATGATTAGTTCAAGCTCTTAGAAAAAAAAAATACAGGTGATGTTTTCTCTTTCCGAGACCACTTCACATACTTACAGTTGAAAACAATAGATAGCCTCTGGAAATCTCAGCACAAAAGGGATAAAATGAAGAACTTGCGAAATAATGAGGTTATCTTCAAGACAGTTAGCAATTTTGATTCAATTCGAAGGTTGTTTGGACAAATGCAAGAATAACGACTTTCTTCGATTTAAACACTCTTTGGAAAGCTCAGTCTAACATGCAAAAATCGTGCGTGTTCTATCTTGGATAATCAGAGAATGAGGGTTTTATAAAATTAGCAGTTGCAGGTTAAAGAGGAAGAGAGTACAAAATGATTCGAATTCAAAACGTTGTTTAATCTAAAGTTGTTTTGGGCGTGCGAGACAATGGGAATCATCAAGGTGTTAGTAGAGAATATTTCAATTAAGATGACCAGGCAAAACTGTGTAAGGTATAGAAAAGTCAAGCAAGGAGAAGCGGCCACATTTTTCTCGTTAGAAATATCAAATTTTTGTCTCAAACGTGGAGAACGTGTTATTGGCCTGTGTATCATGTTCTCTTTTGAAAGATAGCCGGTCGATATACACAAACCCGAGAACTCGTGTTTTTCAGACTTTCAGATAACGAGTTATCAAGGCCTATAGCGCCCTATTGCCCATTTTACTAAAAATGAATAGATCACGACAACATCTTTATAGCGAGTTATCAAAGGGGATAGCAAGCTATAGACAATTTTCAAGAAAAACAAATGTTTTATTATACAACCCTATCAGCGGCCTATCAACACTGATAGGGCGCTAATGCCAACTGGAAAATTTTTGTAAATTGCTAAATAGCCTTATTTTTGGAAAATTAATATTTTGACACTTAAGAACCATTCCATTGACTCAAAACATATTGATATAAGATTAAAAACTAATAAATAATTCAAAACTCATTGAAATTATGATTAAAACCTTTCGAAAACATTTTTTCAAAATGGAATACTATATCGAAGTGATTTTGAAGACCTTTCAATTTTCAGAGTTTTAGTGTTGAGATTGATCGAGAAGTTACCCTCCACACCAAAAGATAAAACTAATGCATTAGACATGAGATATGTCTTCATTCTTCGAGCCTTATCTTTTTAGACTTCGACACCTATTGTTTGATGTGTTGTTGATGATTAGTTCAAGCTCTTAGAAAAAAAAATACAGGTAAAACAATAAATAGCCTCTAGAAATCTCAGCACAAAAGGGATAAAATGAAGAACTTGCGAAACAATAAGGTTATCTTCAAGATAGTTTGCAATTTTGATCAGTTCGATGGTTGTTTGGACAAATGCAAGAATAACGACTTTCTTCGATTTAAACACTCTTTAGAAAGCTCAGACTAACTTGCCAAAATCGTGCATGTTCTATCTTTGAAAATCAGAGAATGAGGGTTTCATAAAATTAGGAGTTGCAGGTTAAAGGGGTAGAGAGTACAAAATGATTTGAATTCAAAACGTTGTTTAATCTAAAGTTGTTTTGGGCGTGCGAGACAATGGGAATCATCAAGGTGTTAGTAGAGAATATTTCAATTAAGATGACCAGGCAAAACTGTTTAAGGTATAGAAAAGTCGAGCAAGGAGAAGTGGCCACATTTTTCTCGTTAGAAATATCAAATTTTTGTCTCAAACGTGGAGAGCGTGTTATTGGGTTGTGTATCATGTTCTCTATTGAAAGATAGCCGGTCTATATACACAAACCCGAGTGCTCGAGTTTTCCAAACATTCCGATAGCGAGTTATCATGGCCTATAGCGCCCTATTGCCCATTTTACTAAAAATGAAAAGATCACGGCAACATCTTTATAGTGAGTTATCAAAGGGGATAGCGCGCTATAGACAATTTTGAAGAAAAACAAATGTTTTATTATACAACCCTATCAGCGGGCTATCAACACTGATAGGGCGCTAATGCCAACTGGAAAATTTTTGTAAATTGCTAAATAGCCTTATTTTTGGAAAATTAATATTTTGACACTCAAGAACCATTCCATTGACTCAAAACATATTGATATAAGATTAAAAGCTATTAAATAATTCAAAACTTATTGAAATTATGATTAAAACCTTTCGAAAACATTTTTTTCAAAATGGAATACTATATCGATGTGATTTTGAAGACTTTTCAATTTTTAGAGTTTTAGTGCTGAGATTAATCGAGAAGTTACCCAACACACCAAAGATAAAACTAATGCATTAGACATGAGATATGTCTTCGTTCTTCGAGCTTGATCTTTGTAGACTTCGATACCTATTGTTTGATGTGTTGTTTATGATTAGTTCAAGCTCTTAGAAAAAAAAAATACAGGTGATGTTTTCTCTTTCCGAGACCACTTCACATACTTACAGTTTAAAACAATAGATAGCCTCTGGAAATCTCAGCACAAAAGGGATAAAATGAAGAACTTGCGAAATAATGAGGTTATCTTCAAGACAGTTAGCAATTTTGATTCAATTCGAAGGTTGTTTGGACAAATGCAAGAATAACGACTTTCTTCGATTTAAACACTCTTTGGAAAGCTCAGTCTAACATGCAAAAATCGTGCGTGTTCTATCTTGGAAAATCAAAGAATGAGGGTTTTATAAAATTAGCAGTTGCAGGTTAAAGAGGAAGAGAGTACAAAATGATTCGAATTCAAAACGTTGTTTAATCTAAAGTTGTTTTGGGCGTGCGAGACAATGGGAATCATCAAGGTGTTAGTAGAGAATATTTCAATTAAGATGACCAGGCAAAACTGTGTAAGGTATAGAAAAGTCGAGCAAGGAGAAGTGGCCACATTTTTCTCGTTAGAAATATCAAATTTTTGTCTCAAACGTCGATAGCGTGTTATTATTGCGTTGTGTACGATGTTCTCTATTGAAAGATAGCAAGTCGATATACACAAACCCGAGAGCTCGAGTTTTTCAGACTTTCCGATAGCGAGTTATCAAGGCCTATAGCGCCCTATTGCCCATTTTACTAAAAATGAATAGATCACGACAACATCTTTATAGCGAGTTATCAAAGGGGATAGCAAGCTATAGACAATTTTCAAGAAAAACAAATGTTTTATTATACAACCCTATCAGCGGCCTATCAACACTGATAGGGCGCTAATGCCAACTGGAAAATTTTTGTAAATTGCTAAATAGCCTTATTTTTGGAAAATTAATATTTTGACACTTAAGAACCATTCCATTGACTCAAAACATATTGATATAAGATTAAAAACTAATAAATAATTCAAAACTCATTGAAATTATGATTAAAACCTTTCGAAAACATTTTTTCAAAATGGGATACAATATCGAAGTGATTTTGAAGACCTTTCAATTTTCAGAGTTTTAGTGTTGAGATTGATCGAGAAGTTACCCTCCACACCAAAGATAAAACTAATGCATTAGACATGAGATATGTCTTCATTCTTCGAGCCTTATCTTTTTAGACTTCGATACCTATTGTTTGATGTGTTGTTGATGATTAGTTCAAGCTCTTAGAAAAAAAAATACAGGTAAAACAATAAATAGCCTCTAGAAATCTCAGCACAAAAGGGATAAAATGAAGAACTTGCGAAACAATAAGGTTATCTTCAGGATAGTTTGCAATTTTGATCAGTTCGATGGTTGTTTGGACAAATGCAAGAATAACGACTTTCTTCGATTTAAACACTCTTTAGAAAGCTCAGACTAACTTGCCAAAATCGTGCATGTTCTATCTTTGAAAATCAGAGAATGAGGGTTTTATAAAATTAGGAGTTGCAGGTTAAAGGGGTAGAGAGTACAAAATGATTTGAATTCAAAACGTTGTTTAATCTAAAGTTGTTTTGGGCGTGCGAGACAATGGGAATCATCAAGGTGTTAGTAGAGAATATTTCAATTAAGATAACCAGGCAAAACTGTGTAAGGTATAGAAAAGTCGAGCAAGGAGAAGTGGCCACATTTTTCTCGTTAGAAATATCAAATTTTTGTCTCAAACGTGGAGAGCGTGTTATTGGGTTGTGTATCATGTTCTCTATTGAAAGATAGCAAGTCGATATACACAAACCCGAGAGCTCGAGTTTTTCAGACTTTCCGATAACGAGTTATCAAGGCCAATAGCGCCCTATTGCCCATTTTACTAAAAATGAAAAGAACACGGCAACATCTTTATAGCGAGTTATCAAAGGGGATAGCGCTATAGACAATTTTGAAGAAAAACAAATGTTTTATTAAACAACCCTATCAGCGGGCTATCAACACTGATAGGGCGCTAATGCCAACTGGGAAATTTTTGTAAATTGCTAAATAGCCTTATTTTTGGAAAATTAATATTTTGACACTCAAGAACCATTCCATTGACTCAAAACATATTGATATAAGATTAAAAGCTATTAAATAATTCAAAACTTGTTGAAATTATGATTAAAACCTTTCGAAAACATTTTTTTCAAAATGGAATACTATATCGATGTGATTTTGAAGACTTTTCAATTTTCAGAGTTTTAGTGCTGAGATTAATCGAGAAGTTACCCAACACACCAAAGATAAAACTAATGCATTAGACATGAGATATGTCTTCGTTCTTCGAGCTTGATCTTTGTAGACTTCGATACCTATTGTTCGATGTGTTGTTTATGATTAGTTCAAGCTCTTAGAAAAAAAAAATACAGGTGATGTTTTCTCTTTCCGAGACCACTTCACATACTTACAGTTGAAAACAATAGATAGCCTCTGGAAATCTCAGCACAAAAGGGATAAAATGAAGAACTTGCGAAATAATGAGGTTATCTTCAAGACAGTTAGCAATTTTGATTCAATTCGAAGGTTGTTTGGACAAATGCAAGAATAACGACTTTCTTCGATTTAAACACTCTTTGGAAAGCTCAGTCTAACATGCAAAAATCGTGCGTGTTCTATCTTGGAAAATCAGAGAATGAGGGTTTTATAAAATTAGCAGTTGCAGGTTAAAGAGGAAGAGAGTACAAAATGATTCGAATTCAAAACGTTGTTTAATCTAAAGTTGTTTTGGGCGTGCGAGACAATGGGAATCATCAAGGTGTTAGTAGAGAATATTTCAATTAAGATGACCAGGTAAAACTGTGTAAGGTATAGAAAAGTCGAGCAAGGAGAAGTGGCCACATTCTTCTCGTTAGAAATATCAAATTTTTGTCTCAAACCTCGATAGCGTGTTATTATTGCGTTGTGTACGATGTTCTCTATTGAAAGATAGCAAGTCGATATACACAAACCCGAGAGCTCGAGTTTTTCAGACTTTCCGATAGCGAGTTATCAAGGCCTATAGCGCCCTATTGCCCATTTTACTAAAAATGAATAGATCACGACAACATCTTTATAGCGAGTTATCAAAGGGGATAGCAAGCTATAGACAATTTTCAAGAAAAACAAACGTTTTATTATACAACCCTATCAGCGGCCTATCAACACTGATAGGGCGCTAATGCCAACTGGAAAATTTTTGTAAATTGCTAAATAGCCTTATTTTTGGAAAATTAATATTTTGACACTTAAGAACCATTCCATTGACTCAAAACATATTGATATAAGATTAAAAACTAATAAATAATTCAAAACTCATTGAAATTATGATTAAAACCTTTCGAAAACATTTTTTCAAAATGGAATACTATATCGAAGTGATTTTGAAGACCTTTCAATTTTCAGAGTTTTAGTGTTGAGATTGATCGAGAAGTTACCCTCCACACCAAAGATAAAACTAATGCATTAGACATGAGATATGTCTTCATTCTTCGAGCCTTATCTTTTTAGACTTCGATACCTATTGTTTGATGTGTTGTTGATGATTAGTTCAAGCTCTTAGAAAAAAAAATACAGGTAAAACAATAAATAGCCTCTAGAAATCTCAGCACAAAAGGGATAAAATGAAGAACTTGCGAAACAATAAGGTTATCTTCAAGATAGTTTGCAATTTTGATCAGTTCGATGGTTGTTTGGACAAATGCAAGAATAACGACTTTCTTCGATTTAAACACTCTTTAGAAAGCTCAGACTAACTTGCCAAAATCGTGCATGTTCTATCTTTGAAAATCAGAGAATGAGGGTTTTATAAAATTAGGAGTTGCAGGTTAAAGGGGTAGAGAGTACAAAATGATTTGAATTCAAAACGTTGTTTAATCTAAAGTTGTTTTGGGCGTGCGAGACAATGGGAATCATCAAGGTGTTAGTAGAGAATATTTCAATTAAGATAACCAGGCAAAACTGTGTAAGGTATAGAAAAGTCGAGCAAGGAGAAGTGGCCACATTTTTCTCGTTAGAAATATCAAATTTTTGTCTCAAACGTGGAGAGCGTGTTATTGGGTTGTGTATCATGTTCTCTATTGAAAGATAGCAAGTCGATATACACAAACCCGAGAGCTCGAGTTTTTCAGACTTTCCGATAACGAGTTATCAAGGCCAATAGCGCCCTATTGCCCATTTTACTAAAAATGAAAAGAACACGGCAACATCTTTATAGCGAGTTATCAAAGGGGATAGCGCTATAGACAATTTTGAAGAAAAACAAATGTTTTATTATACAACCCTATCAGCGGGCTATCAACACTGATAGGGCGCTAATGCCAACTGGGAAATTTTTGTAAATTGCTAAATAGCCTTACTTTTGGAAAATTAATATTTTGACACTCAAGAACCATTCCATTGACTCAAAACATATTGATATAAGATTAAAAACTAATAAATAATTCAAAACTCAGTGAAATTATGATTAAAATCTTTCAAAAACATTTTTTTCAAAATGGAATACTATAACGAAGTGATTTTGAAGACTTTTCAATTTTTAGAGTTTTAGTGCTTAGATTGATCGAGAAGTTACCCAACACACCAAAGATAAAACTAATGCATTAGACATGAGATATGTCTTCGTTCTTCGAGCTTGATCTTTGTAGACTTCGATACCTATTGTTTGATGTGTTGTTGATGATTAGTTCAAGCTCTAATAAAAAAAAATACCGGTGATGTTTTCTCTTACCGAGAACACTTCACATACTTACAGTTTAAAACAGTAGATAGCCTCTGGAAATTTAAGCACAAAAGGGATAAAATGAAGAACTTGCGAAATAATGAGGCTATCTTCAAGACAGTTTGCAATTTTGATTAAATTCGAAGGTTGTTTGGACAAATGCAAGAATAATGACTTTCTTCGATTTAAACACTCTTTAGAAAGCTCAGACTAACTTGCAAAAATCGTGCATGTTCTATCTTTGAAAATCAGAGAATGAGGGTTTTATAAAATTAGCAGTTGCAGGTTAAAGAGGAAGAGAGTACAAAATGATTCGAATTCAAAACGTTGTTTAATCTAAAGTTGTTTTGGGCGTGCGAGACAATGGGAATCATCAAGGTGTTAGTAGAGAATATTTCAATTAAGATGACCAGGCAAAACTGTGTAAGGTATAGAAAAGTCGAGCAAGGAGAAGTGGCCACATTCTTCTCGTTAGAAATATCAAATTTTTGTCTCAAACGTCGATAGCGTGTTATTATTGCGTTGTGTACGATGTTCTCTATTGAAAGATAGCAAGTCGATATACACAAACCCGAGAGCTCGAGTTTTTCAGACTTTCCGATAGCGAGTTATCAAGGCCTATAGCGCCCTATTGCCCATTTTACTAAAAATGAATAGATCACGACAACATCTTTATAGCGAGTTATCAAAGGGGATAGCAAGCTATAGACAATTTTCAAGAAAAACAAATATTTTATTATACAACCCTATCAGCGGCCTATCAACACTGATAGGGCGCTAATGCCAATTGGAAAATTTTTGTAAATTGCTAAATAGCCTTATTTTTGGAAAATTAATATTTTGACACTTAAGAACCATTCCATTGACTCAAAACATATTGATATAAGATTAAAAACTAATAAATAATTCAAAACTCATTGAAATTATGATTAAAACCTTTCGAAAACATTTTTTCAAAATGGAATACTATATCGAAGTGATTTTGAAGACCTTTCAATTTTCAGAGTTTTAGTGTTGAGATTGATCGAGAAGTTACCCTCCACACCAAAGATAAAACTAATGCATTAGACATAAGATATGTCTTCATTCTTCGAGCCTTATCTTTTTAGACTTCGATACCTATTGTTTGATGTGTTGTTGATGATTAGCCTCTGGAAATTTAAGCACAAAAGGGATAAAATGAAGAACTTGCGAAATAATGAGGCTATCTTCAAGACAGTTTGCAATTTTGATTCAATTCGAAGGTTGTTTGGACAAATGCAAGGATAATGACTTTCTTCGATTTAAACACTCTTTAGAAAGCTCAGACTAACTTGCAAAAATCGTGCATGTTCTATCTTTGAAAATCAGAGAATGAGGGTTTTATAAAATTAGCAGTTGCAGGTTAAAGAGGAATAGAGCACAAAATGATTTGACTACAAAACGTTGTTTAATCTAAAGTTGTTTTGGGCGTGCGAGACAATTGGAATCAGCAAGGTGTTAATAGAGAATATTTCAATTAAGATAACCAGGCAAAACTGTGTAAGGTATAGAAAAGTCAAGCAAGGAGAAGCGGCCACATTTTTCTCGTTAGAAATATCAAATTTTTGTCTCAAACGTGGAGAACGTGTTATTGGGTTGTGTATCATGTTCTCTATTGAAAGATAGCCGGTCGATATACACAAACCCGAGAACTCGTGTTTTTCAGACTTTCAGATAACGAGTTATCATGGCTTATAGCGCCCTATTGCCCATTTTACTAAAAATGAATAGATCACGACAACATCTTTATAGCGAGTTATCAAAGGGGATAGCGCGCTATGGACAATTTTCTAGAAAAACATATGTTTTATTATACAACCCTATTAGCGGGCTATCAACACTGATAGGGCGCTAATGCCAACTGGAAAATTTTTGTAAATTGCTAAATAGCCTTATTTTTGAAAATTAATATTTTGACACTCAAAAACCATTCCATTGACTCAAAACACATGGATATAAGATTAAAAACTAATAAATAATTCAAAACTCATTCAAATTATGATTAAAACCTTTCGAAAATATTTTTTTCAAAATAGAATACTATATCGAACTGATTTTGAAGACTTTTCAATTTTCAGAGTTTTACTGCTTAGATTGATCGGGAAGTTACCCAACACACCAAAGATAAAACTAATGCATTCGACATGAGATATGTCTTCGTTCTTCGAGCTTGATCTTTGCAGACTTCGATACCTGTTGTTTGATGTGTTGTTGATGATTAGTTCATGCTCTTAAAAAAAATACAGGTGATGTTTTCTCTTACCGAGAACACTTCACATACTTACAGTTTAAAATAATAAATAGCCTCCAGAAATCTCAGCACAAAAGGGATAAAATGAAGAACTTGCGAAATAATAAGGTTATCTTCAAGACAGTTTGCAATTTTGATTCAGTTCGATGGTTGTTTGGACAAATGCAAGAATAACGACTTTCTTCGATTTAAACACTCTTTAGAAAGCTCAGACTAACTCGCAAAAATCGTGCATGTTCTATCTTTGAAAATCAGAGAACGAGGGTTTTATAAATTTAGGAGTTGTAGGTTAAAGTGGTAAAGAGTACAAAATGATTTGAATTCAAAACGTTGTTTAATCTAAAGTGGTTTTGGGCATGCGAGACAATGGGAATCATCAAGGTGTTAGTAGAGAATATTTCAATTAAGACAACTAGGCAAAACTGTGTAAGGTATAGAAAAGTCGAGCAAGGAGAAGTGGCCACATTTTTCTCGTTAGAAATATCAAATTTTTGTCTCAAACGTGGAGAGCGTGTTATTGTGTTGTGTATCATGTTCTCTATTGAAAGTTAGCAAGTCGATATACACAAACCCGAGAGCTCGAGTTTTTCAGACTTTCCGATAGCGAGTTATCAAGGCCTATAGCGCCCTATTGCCCATTTTACTAAAAATGAATAGATCACGACAACATCTTTATAGCGAGTTATCAAAGGGGATAGCGAGCTATAGAAAATTTTCAAGAAAAACAAATGTTTTATTATACAACCCTATCAGCGGGCTATCAACACTGATAGGGCGCTAATGCCAACTGGGAAATTTTTGTAATTGCTAAATAGCCTTATTTTTGGAAAATTAATATTTTGACACTCAAGAACCATTCCATTGACTCAAAACATATTGATATAAGATTAAAAACTAATAAATAATTCAAAACTCATTGAAATTATGATTAAAATCTTTCAAAAACATTTTTTTCAAAATGGAATACTATATCGAAGTGATTTTGAAGACTCTTCAATTTTTAGAGTTTTAGTGCTTAGATTGATCGAGAAGTTACCCAACACACCAAAGATAAAACTAATGCATTAGACATGAGATATGTCTTCGTTCTTCGAGCTTGATCTTTGTAGACTTCGATACCTATTGTTTGATTTGTTGTTGATGATTAGTTCAATCTCTTAGAAAAAAAAATACCGGTGATGTTTTCTCTTACCGAGAACACTTCACATACTTACAGTTTAAAATAATAGATAGCCTCTGGAAATCTCAGCACAAAAGGGATAAAATGAAGAACTTGCGAAATAATGAGGCTATCTTCAAGACAGTTTGCAATTTTGATTCAATTCGAAGGTTGTTTGGACAAATGCAAGAATAACGACTTTCTTCGATTTAAACACTCTTTAGAAAGCTCAGACTAACTCGCAAAAATCGTGCATGTTCTATCTTTGAAAATCAGAGAACGAGGGTTTTATAAATTTAGGAGTTGTAGGTTAAAGAGGTGGAGAGACAAAATGATTTGAATTCAAAACGTTGTTTAATCTAAAGTGGTTTTTGGTGTGCGAGACAATGGGAATCATCAAGGTGTTAGTAGAGAATATTTCAATTAAGACAACTAGGCAAAACTATGTAAGGTATAGAAAAGTCGAGCAAGGAGAAGTGGCCACATTTTTCTCGTTAGAAATATCAAATTTTTGTCTCAAACGTGGAGAGCGTGTTATTGTGTTGTGTATCATGTTCTCTATTGAAAGTTAGCAAGTCGATATACACAAACTCGAGAGCTCGAGTTTTTCAGACTTTCCGATAGCGAGTTATCAAGGCCTATTGCGCCCTATTGCCCATTTTACTAAAAATGAATAGATCACGACAACATCTTTATAGCGAGTTATCAAAGGGGATAGCGCGCTATAGACAATTTTCAAGAAAAACAAATGTTTTATTATACAACCCTATCAGCGGGCTATCAACACTGATAGGGGTCTAATGCCAACTGGAAAATTTTTGTAAATTTCTAAATAGCCTTATTTTTGGAAAATTAATATTTTGACACTCAAGAACCATTCCATTGACTCAAAACATATTGATATAAGATTAAAAACTAATAAATAATTCAAAACTCAATGAAATTATGATTAAAACCTTTCGAAAACATTTTTTTCAAAATGGAATACTATATCGAAGTGATTTTGAAGACTTTTCAATTTTCAAAGTTTTAGTGCTGAGATTGATCAGGAAGTTACCCTACACACCAAAGATAAAAGTAATGCATTAGACATGAGATATGTCTTCGTTCTTCGAGCTTGATCTTTGCAGACTTCGATACCTATTATTTGATGTGTTGTTGATGGTTAGTTCAAGCTCTTAGAAAAAAAATACAGGTAATGTTTTCTCTTACCGATAACACTTCACATACTTACAGTTTAAAACAATAGATAGCCTCTGGAAATCTCAACACAGAAGGGATAAAATGAAGAACTTGCGAAATAATGAGGCTATCTTCAAGACAGTTTGCAATTATGATTCAATTCGAAGGTTGTTTGGACAAATGCAAGAATAATGACTTTCTTCGATTTAAACACTCTTTAGAAAGCTCAGACTAACTAGCAAAAATCGTGCATGTTCTTTCTTTGAAAATCAGAGAACGAGGGTTTTATAAATTTAGGAGTTGTAGGTTAAAGAGGTGGAGAGACAAAATGATTTGAATTCAAAACGTTGTTTAATCTAAAGTGGTTTTGGGTGTGCGAGACAATGGGAATCATCAAGGTGTTAGTAGAGAATATTTCAATTAAGACAACTAGGCAAAACTATGTAAGGTATAGAAAAGTCGAGCAAGGAGAAGTGGCCACATTTTTCTCGTTAGAAATATCAAATTTTTGTCTCAAACGTGGAGAGCGTGTTATTGTGTTGTGTATCATGTTCTCTATTGAAAGTTAGCAAGTCGATATACACAAACCCGAGAGCTCGAGTTTTTAAGACTTTTCGATAGCGAGTTATCAAGGCTTATAACGCGCTATTGCCCACTTTACTAAAAATGGAAAGATCACAGCAACATCTTTATAGCGAGTTATGAAAGGGGATAGCGCGCAATAGACAATTTTCTAGAAAAACAATTGTTTTATAATACAACCCTATCAGCGGGCTATCAACACTGATAGGGCGCTAGTGCCAACTGGAAATTTTTTTTCAATTGCTAAATAGCCTTATTTTTGGAAAATTAATATTTTGACACTCAAGAACCATTCCATTGACTCAAAACATATTGATATAAGATTAAAAACTATTAAATAATTCAAAACTCATTGAAATTATGATTAAAACCTTTCGAAAACATTTTTTTCAAAATGGAATACTATTTCGAAGTGATTTTGAAGGCTTTTCAATTTTCAGAGTTTTAGTGCTTAGATTGATCGAGAAGTTACCCAACACACCAAAGATAAAACTAATGCATTAGACATGAGATATGTCTTCGCTCTTCGAGCTTGATCTTTCTAGACTTCGATACCTATTGTTTGATGTGTTGTTGATGATTAGTTCAAGCTCTTAGAAAAAAAAATACAGGTGATGTTTTCTCTTACCGATAACACTTCACATACTTACAGTTTAAAACAATAGATAGCCTCTGGAAATCTCAGCACAAAAGGGATAAAATGAAGAACTTGCGAAATAATGAGGCTATCTTCAAGACAATTTCCAATTTTGATTCAACTCGAAGGTTGTTTGGACAAATGCAAGAATAACGACTTTCTTCGATTAAACACTCTTTGGAAAGCTCAGTCTAACATGCAAAAATCGTGCGGGTTCTATTTTTGAAAATCACAGAATGAGGGTTTTATAAAATTAGTAGTTGCAGGTTAAAGATGAAGAGAGTACAAAATGATTTGAATTCAAAACGTTGTTTAATCAAAAGTTGTTTTGGGCGTACGAGGCAATGGGAATCATCAAGGTGTTAGTACAGAATATTTCACTAACGATAACCAGGCAAAACTGTGTAAGTTATAGAAAAGTTGGGCAAGGAGAACTGGCCACATTTTTCTCGTTAGAAATATCAGATTTTTGTCTCAAACGTAGATAGCGTGTTATTATTGGGTTGTGTATCATGTTCTCTATTGAAAGATAGCCGGTCGATATACACAAACCGGAGAGCTTGAGTTTTTCAGAACTTCCGATAGCGAGTTATCAAGGCCTATAGCGCGCTATTGCACAGTTTACTAAAAATGAAAAGATCACGGCAACATCTTTATAGCGAGTTATCAAAGGGGATAGCGCGCTATAGACAATTTTCAAGAAAACAAATGTTTTATTATACAACCCTATCAGCGGGCTATCAACACTGATAAGGCGCTAGTGCTTACCGGAAAATTTATGCAAATTGCTGAATAGCCTTATTTTTGGAAAATTAATATTTTGACACTTAAGAACCATTCCATTGACTAAAAACATATTGATATAATATTAAAAACTATTAAATAATAAAAAACTCATTGAAATTATGATTAAAACCTTTCGAAAACATTTTTTTAAAAATGAAATACTATATCGAAGTGATTTTGAAGACTTTTCAATTTTCAGAGTTTTAGTGCTTAGTTTGATCGAGAAGTTACCTAACACACCAAAGATAAAACTAATGCATTAGACATGATAGATGTCTTCGTTCTTCGGGCTTGATCTTTGTAGACTTGGATACCTATTGTTTGATGTGTTGTTGATGATTAGTTCAAGCTCTTAGAAAAAAAAATACAGGTGATGTTTTCTCTTACCGAGAACACTTCACATACTTACAGTTTAAAACAATAGATATCCTCTGGAAATCTCCGCACAAAAGGAATAAAATGAAGAACTTGCGAAATAATGAGGTTATCTTCAAAACAGTTTGCAATTTTGATTCAGTTCGAAGGTTGTTTGAAAAAATGCAAGAATAACGACTTTCTTCGATTTAAACACTCTTTAGAAAGCTCAGTCTAACAAGCAGAAATCGTGCGTGTTCTATCTTTGAAAATCAGAGAATGAGGGTTTTATAAAATTAGTAGTTGCAGGTTAAAGAGGAAGAGAGTACAAAATGATTTGAATTCAAAACGTTGTTTAATCTAAATTTGTTTTGGGCGTTCGAGACAATGGGAATCATCAAGGTGTTAGTAGAGAATATTTCACTAACTATAACCAGGAAAAACTGTGTAAGGTATAGAAAAGTTGAGCAAGGAGAAGTTGCCACATTTTTCCCGTTAGAAATATCAAATTTTTGTCTGAAATGTGGATAGCGTGTTATTATTGGGTTGTGTATCATGTTCTCTATTGAAAGATAGCCGGTCGATATATACAAACCCGAGAGCTCGAGTTTTTCAGAACTTCCGATAGCGAGTTATCAAGGCCTATAGCGCGCTATTGCACAGTTTACTAAAAATGAAAAGATCACGGCAACATCTTTATAGCGAGTTATCAAAGGGGATAGCGCGCTATAGAAAATTTTCAAGAAAACAAATGTTTTATTATACAACTCTATCAGCGCGCGATCAACACTGATAGGGCGCTAGTGCCTAATGGAAAATTTTTGCAAATTGTTGAATAGCCTTATTTATGGAAAATCAATATTTTAACACTCAAGAACCTCTCCATTGACTCAAAACATATTGATATAAGATTAAAAACTATTAAATAATTCAAAACTCATTGAAATTATGATTAAAACCTTTCGAAACATTTTTTTCAAAGTGGAATACTATATCGAAGTGATTTTGAAGACTTATCAATTTTCAGACTTTTAGTGCTTAGATTGATCGAGAAGTTACCCAACACACCAAAGATAAAACTAATGCATTAGACATGAGATATGTCTTCGTTCTTCGAGCTTGATCTTTGTAGACTTCGATACCTATTGTTTGATGTGTTGTTGATGATTAGTTCAAGCTCTTAGAAAAAAAATACAGGTGATGTTTTCTCTTACCGAGAACACTTCAATACTTACAGTTTAAAACAATAGATAGCATCTGGAAATCTCAGCACAAAAGGGATAAAATGAAGAACTTGCGAAATAATGAGGCCATCTTAAAGACAGTTTGCAATTTTGATTCAATTCGAAGGTTGTTTGGACAAATGCAAGAATAACGACTTTCTTCGATTTAAACACTCTTTGGAAAGCTCAGTCTGACATGCAAAAATCGTGCGTGTTCTATCTTTGAAAATCAGAGAATAAGGTTTTATAAAATTTGTAGTTGCAGGTTCAAGAGGAAGAGAGTACAAAATGATTTGAATTCAAAACGTTTTTTAATCTAAAGTTTTTTTGGGCATTCGAGACAATGGGAATCATCAAGGTGTTAGTAGAGAATATTTCACTAACTATAACCAGGAAAAACTGTGTAAGGTATAGAAAAGTTGAGCAAGGAGAAGTGGCCACATTTTTCTTGTTAGAAATATCTGATTTTTGTCCTAAACGTGGATGGCGTGTTATTATTGGGTTGTGTATCATGTTCTCTATTGAAAGATAGCCGGTCGATATACACAAACCCGAGAGCTCGAGTTTTTCAGAACTTCCGATAGCGAGTTATCAAGGCCTGTAGCGCACTATTGCACACTTTACTAAAAATGAAAAGATCACGGCAACATCTTTATAGCGAGTTATGAAAGGGGATAGCGAGCTATAGACAATTTTCAAGAAAACAAATGTTTTATTATACAACCCTATCAGCGGGCTATGAACACTGATAGGGCGTAGTGCCTACTGAAATTTTTTTGCAAATTGCTGAATAGCCTTTTTTTTGGAAAATCAATATTTTAACACTCAAGAACCATTCCATTGACTCAAAACATATTGATATAAGATTAAAAACTATTAAATAATTCAAAACTCATTAAAATTATGATTAAAATCTTTCGAAATATTTTTTTTAAAATGGAATACTATATCGAAGTGATTTCGAAGACTTTTCAATTTTCTGTGTTTTAGTGCCTAGATTGATCGAGAAGTTACCCAACACACCAAAGATAAAACTAATGCATTAAACATGAGATATGTCTTCGTTCTTCGAGCTTGATCTCCGTAGACTTCGATACCAATTGTTTGATGTGTTGTTGATGATTAGTTCAAGCTCTTAGAAAAAAAAAATACAGGTGATGTTTTCTCTTACCGAGAACACTTCACATACTTACAGTTTAAAACAATAGATAGCCTCTGGAAATCTCAGCACAAAAGGAATAAAATGAAGAACTTGCGAAATAATGAGGCCATCTTAAAGACAGTTTGCAATTTTGATTCAATTCGAAGGTTGTTCGGACAAATGCAAGAATGACGACTTTCTTCGATTTAAACACTCTTTGGAAAGCTCATTCTAACATGCAAAAATCGTGCGTGTTCTAACTTTGAAAATCAGAGAATGAGGGTTTTATAAAGTTAGAAGTTGTAGGTTAAAGAGGAAGAGAGTACAAAATGATTTGAATTCAAAACGTTGTTTAATCTAAAGTTGTTTTGGGCGTGGGAGACAATGGGAATCATCAAGGTGTTAGTAGAGAATATTTCAATTAAGATAAACAGGCAAAACTGTGTAAGGTATAGAAAAGTCGAGCAAGGAGAAGTGGCCACATTTTTCACGTTAGAAATATCAAATTTTTGTCTCAAACGTGGAGAGCGTGTTATTGGGTTGTGTATCATGTTCTCTATTAAAAGATAGTCGATCGATATACACAAACCCGAGAGCTCGAGTTTTTCAGACTTTCCGATAGTGAGTTATCATGGCCTATAGCGCGCTATTGCCCATTTTACTAAAAATGAAAAGATCACGGCAACATCTTTATAGCAAGTTATGAAAGGGGATAGCGCGCTATAGACAATTTTCAAGAAATACAAATGTTTTATTATACAACCCTATCAGCGGGCTATCAACACTGATAGGGCGCTAATGCCTACCGGAAAATTTTTGCAAATTGCTGAATAGCCTTATTTTTGGAAAATTAATATTTTAACACTCAAGAACCATTCCGTTGACTCAAAACATATTGATATAAGATTAAAAACTATTAAATAATTCAAAACTCATTGAAACTATCATTAAAACCTTTCGAAAACATTTTTTTCAAAATGGAATACTATATCGAAGTGATTTTGAAGACTTTTCAATTTTCAGAGTTTTAGTGTATAGATTGATCGAGAAGTTACCCAACATACCAAAGATAAAACTAATGCATTAAACATGAGATATGTCTTCGTTCTTCGAGCTTGATCTTTGTAGACTTTGATACCTATTGTTTGATGTGTTGTTGATGATTAGTTCAAGCTCTTAGAAAAAAAAATACAGGTGATGTTTTCTCTTACCGAGAACACTTCACATACTTACAGTTTAAAACAATAGATAGCGCCTAGAAATCTCAGCACAAAAGGGATAAAATGAAGAACTTGCGAAATAATGAGGCTATCTTCAAGACATTTTGCAATTTTGATTCAATTCGAAGGTTGTTTGGACAAATGCAAGAATAACGACTTTCTTCGATTTAAACACTCTTTGGAAAGCTCAGTCTAACATGCAAAAATCGTGCGTGTTCTATCTTTAAAAATCAGAGAATGAGGGTTTTATAAAATTAGTAGTTGCAGGTTAAAGAGGAAGAGAGTACAAAATGATTTGAATTCAAAACGTTGTTTAATTTAAAGTTGTTTTGCGCGTGCGAGACAATGGGAATCATCAAGGTGTTAGTAGAGAATATTTCACTAACGATATCCTGGTAAAACTTTGTAAGGTATAGAAAAGTTGAGCAAAGAGAAGTGGCCACATTTTTCTCGTTAGAAATATCAGATTTTTGTCTCAAACGTGGATAGCGTGTTATTATTGGGTTGTGTATCATGTTCTCTGTTGAAAGATTGCCGGTCGATATACACAAACCCAAGAGCACGAGTTTTTCAGAACTTCCGATAGCGAGTTATCAAGGCCTATAGCGCGCCAATGCACACTTTACCAAAAATGAGAAGATCACGGCAACATCTTTATAGCGAGTTATCAAAGGGGATAGCGCGCTATAGACAATTTTCAAGAAAAACAAATGTTTTATTATACAACCCTATCAGCGGGCTATCAACACTGATAGGGCGCTAGTGCCTATGGGAAAATTTTTGCAAATTGCTGAATAGCCTTATTTTTGGAAAATTAATATTTTGACACTTAAGAACCATTTCATTGACTAAAAACATATTGATATAAGATTAAAAACTATTAAATAATTCAAAACACATTGAAATTATGATTAAAACCATTCGAAAACATTTTTTTCTAAATGGAATACTATATCGAAGTGATTTTGAAGACTTTTCAATTTTTAGAGTTTTAGTGCTTAGATTGATCGAGAAGTTACCCAACACACCATAGATAAAACTAATGTATTAAACATGAGATATGTCTTCGTTCTTCGAGCTTGATCTTTGTAGACTTCGATACCTATTGTTTGATGTGTTGTTGATGATTAGTTCAAGCTCTTAGAAAAAAAATACAGGTGATGTTTTCTCTTACCGAGAACACTTCACATACTTACAGTTTAAAACAATAGATAGCCTCTGGAAATCTCAGCACAAAAGGAATAAAATGAAGAACTTGCGAAATAATGAGGCTATCTTAAAGACAGTGTGCAATTTTGATTCAATTCGAAGGTTGTTTGGACAAATGCAAGAATAATGACTTTCTTTGATTTGAACACTCTTTGGAAAGCTCAGTCAAACATGCAAAAATCGTGCGTGTTCTATCTATGAAAATCAGAGAATGAGGGTTTTATAAAATTAGCAGTTGCAGGTTAAAGAAGAAGAGAGTAAAAAATGATTTGAATTCAAAACGTTGTTTAATCTAAAGTTGTTTTGGGCGTGTGAGACAATGGGAATCATCAAGGTGTTAGTAGAGAATATTTTAATTAAGATAAACAGGCAAAACTGTGTAAGGCATAGAAAAGTTAAGCAAGGAGAAGTGGCCACATTTTTCTCGTTAAAATATCAAATTTTTGTCTCAAAAGTGGAGAGTGTGTTATTGGGTTGTGTATCATGTTCTCTATTAAAAGATAGCCGGTCGATATACATAAACCCGAGAGCTCGACTTTTCAGACTTTCCAATAGCGAGTTATCATGGCCTATAGCGCTATTGCCCATTTTACTAAAAATGAAAAGATCACGGCAACATCTTTATAGCGAGTTATGAAAGGGGATAGCGCGCTATAGACAATTTTCAAGGAAAACAAATGTTTTATCATACAACCCTATCAGCGGGCTATCAACACTGATGGGGCGCTAGTGCCTACTGGAAAATTTTTGCAAATTGCTGAATAGCCATATTTTTAGAAAATTAATATTTTAACACTCAAGAACCATTCCATTGACTCAAAACACATTGATATAAGATTAAAAACTATTAAATAATTAAAAACTCATTGAAATAATGATTAAAACCTTTCGAAAACATTTTTTTCAAAATGGAATACTATATCGATGTGATTTTGAAGACTTTTCAATTTTTAGAGTTTTAGTGCTTAGATTGATCGAGAAGTTACCGAACACACCAAAGATAAAACTAATGCATTAAACATGAGATATGTCATCGTTCTTCGAGCTTGATCTTTGTACACTTCGATACCTATTGTTTGATGTGTTGTTGATGATTAGTTCAAGCTCATAGAAAAAAAAATACAGGTGATGTTTTCTCTTACCGAGAACACTTCACATACTTATAGTTTAAAACCACAGATAGCCTCTGGAAATCTCAGCACAAAAGGGATAAAATGCAGAACTTGCGAAATAATGAGGCTATCTTAAAGACAGTTCGCAATTTTGATTCAATTCGAAGGTTGTTTGGACAAATGCAAGAATAACGACTTTCTTCGATTTAAACACTCATTGGAAAGGTCTGTCTAACATGCAAAAATCGTGCGTGTTCTATCTATGAAAATCAGAGAATGAGGGTTTTATAAAATTAGCAGTTGCAGGTTAAAAAAGAAGAGAGTACAAAATGATTTGAATTCAAAATGTTTTTTAATCTAAAGTTGTTTTGGGCGTGTGAGACAATAGGAATCATCAAGGTGTTAGTAGAGAATATTTCAATTAAGATAAACAGGCAAAACTGTGTAAGGTATAGAAAAGTTGAGCAAGGAGAAGTGGTAATATTTTTCTCGTTAGAAATATCAGATTTTTGTCTCAGACGTGGATAGCGTGTTATTATTGGGTTGTGTATCATGTTCTCAATTGAAAGATAGCCGGTCGATATACACAGACCCGAGAGCTCGACTTTTTCAGACTTTCCGATAGCGAGTTATCAAGGCCTATAGCGCGCTATTGCCCATTTTACTAAAAATGAAAAGATCACGGCAACATCTTTATAGCGAGTTATCAAAGGGGATAGCGCGCTATAGACAGTTTTCAAGAAAAATAAATGTTTCATTATACAACCCTATCAGCGGGCTATCAACACTGATAGGGCGCTAGTGCCTACTGGAAAATTTTTGCAAATTGCTGAATAGCCTTATTTTGGGAAAATTAATATTTTGACACTCAAGAACCATTCCATTGACTCAAACCATATTGATATAAGATTAAAAACTATTAAATAATAAAAAACTTATTGAAATTATGATTAAAACCTTTCAAAAACATTTTTTTCAAAATGGAATACTATATCGAAGTGATTTTGAAGACTTTTCAATTTTCAGAGTTTTAGTGCTTATATTGATCGAGAAGTTACCCAACACACCAAAGATAAAACTAATGTATTAGACATGATATATGTCTTCGTTCTTCGAGCTTGATCTTTGTAGAGTTCGATACCTATTGTTTGATGTGTTGTTGATGATTAGTTCAAGCTCTCAGAACAAAAAAAATACAGGTGGTGTTTTCTCTTACCGAGAACACTTCACATACTTACAGTTTAAAACAATAGATTGCCTCTGGAAATCTCTGCACAAAAGGGATAAAATGAAGAACTTGCGAAATAATGAGGTTATCGTCAAGACGGTTTGCAATTTTGATTCAATTCGTAGGTTGTTTGGACAAATGCAAGAATAACGACTTTCTTCGATTTAAACACTCTTTGGAAAGCTCAGTCTAACATGCAAAAATTGTGCGTGTTCTCTTTTTGAAAATCAGAGAATGAGGGTTTTATAAAATTAGCAGTTGTAGGTTAAAGAAGAAGAGAGTACAAAATGATTTGAATTCAAAATGTTGTTTAATCTAAAGTTGTTTTGGGCGTGCGAGACAATGGGAATCATCAAGTTGTTAGTAGAGAATATTTCAATTAAGATAAACAGACAAAACTGTGTAAGGTACAGAGAAGTCGAGCAAGGAGAAGTAGCCACATTTTTTCTCGTTAGAAATATCTGATTTTTGTCTCAAACATCGATAGCGTGTTATTATTGGGTTGTGTATCATGTTCTCTATTGAAAGATAGCAGGTCGATATACACAAACCCGAGAGCTCGAGTTTTTCAGAACTTCCGATAGCGAGTTATCAAGGCCTGTAGCGCACTATTGCACACTTTACTAAAAATGAAAAGATCACGGCAACATCTTTATAGCGAGTTATGAAAGGGGATAGCGAGCTATAGACAATTTTCAAGAAAACAAATGTTTTATTATACAACCCTATCAGCGGGCTATGAACACTGATAGGGCGTAGTGCCTACTGAAATTTTTTTGCAAATTGCTGAATAGCCTTTTTTTTGGAAAATCAATATTTTAACACTCAAGAACCATTCCATTGACTCAAAACATATTGATATAAGATTAAGAACTATTAAATAATTCAAAACTAATTAAAATTATGATTAAAATCTTTCGAAATATTTTTTTAAAAATGGAATACTATATCGAAGTGATTTCGAAGACTTTTCAATTTTCTGTGTTT
Source organism: Paratinospora sagittata (assembly GCA_035771175.1). Classification (NCBI taxonomy): domain Eukaryota; kingdom Viridiplantae; phylum Streptophyta; class Magnoliopsida; order Ranunculales; family Menispermaceae; genus Paratinospora; species Paratinospora sagittata. The sequence goes on from CM069594.1 coordinate 41,427,391, forward strand.
TAGTGCCTAGATTGATCGAGAAGTTACCCAACACACCAAAGATAAAACTAATGCATTAAACATGAGATATGTCTTCGTTCTTCGAGCTTGATCTTTGTAGACTTCGATACCAATTGTTTGATGTGTTGTTGATGATTAGTTCAAGCTCTTAGAAAAAAAAAATACAGGTGATGTTTTCTCTTACCGAGAACACTTCACATACTTACAGTTTAAAACAATAGATAGCCTCTGGAAATCTCAGCACAAAAGGAATAAAATGAAGAACTTGCGAAATAATGAGGCCATCTTAAAGACAGTTTGCAATTTTGATTCAATTCGAAGGTTGTTCGGACAAATGCAAGAATGACGACTTTCTTCGATTTAAACACTCTTTGGAAAGCTCATTCTAACATGCAAAAATCGTGCGTGTTCTAACTTTGAAAATCAGAGAATGAGGGTTTTATAAAGTTAGAAGTTGTAGGTTAAAGAGGAAGAGAGTACAAAATGATTTGAATTCAAAACGTTGTTTAATCTAAAGTTGTTTTGGGCGTGGGAGACAATGGGAATCATCAAGGTGTTAGTAGAGAATATTTCAATTAAGATAAACAGGCAAAACTGTGTAAGGTATAGAAAATTCGAGCAAGGAGAAGTGGCCACATTTTTCTCGTTAGAAATATCAAATTTTTGTCTCAAACGTGGATAGCGTGTTATTATTGGGTTGTGTATCATGTTCTCTATTAAAAGATAGTCGGTCGATATACACAAACCCGAGAGCTCGAGTTTTTCTGACTTTCCGATAGCGAGTTATCATGGCCTATAGCGCGCTATTGCCCATTTTACTAAAAATGAAAAGATCACGGCAACATCTTTATAGCAAGTTATGAAAGGGGATAGCGCGCTATAGACAATTTTCAAGAAAAACAAATGTTTTATTATACAACCCTATCAGCGGGCTATCACCACTGATAGGGCGCTAATGCCTACCGGAAAATTTTTGCAAATTGCTGAATAGCCTTATTTTTGGAAAATTAATATCTTAACACTCAAGAACTATTCCATTGACTCAAAACATATTGATATAAGAATAAAAACTATTAAATAATTCAAAACTCATTGAAATTATGATTAAAACCATTCCGAAAACATTTTTTTCAAAATGGAATACTATATCGCAGTGATTTTGAAGACTTTTCAATTTTCAGAGTTTTAGTGCTGAGATTGATCGAGAAGTTACCCTACACACCAAAGACAAAACTATTACATTACACATGAGATATGTCTTCGTTTTTCGAGCTTAATCTTTGCAGACTTCGATACCTATTGTTTGATGTGTTGTTGATGATTAGTTCAAGCTCTTAGAAAAAAAATACAGGTGATGTTTTCTCTTACCGAGAACACTTCACATACTTACAGTTTAAAACAATATATAGCCTCTGGAAATCTCAGCACAAAAGGGATAAAATGAAGAACTTGCGAAATAATGAGGTTATCTTCAAGACAGTTTGCAATTTTGATTCCGTTCGAAGGTTGTTTGGACAAATGCAAGAATAACGACTTTCTTCGATTTAAACACTCTTTGGAAAGCTCAGTCTAACATGCAAAAATCGTGCGTGTTCTATCTTTAAAAATCAGAGAATGAGGGTTTTATAAAATTAGCAGTTGTAGGTTAAAGAAGAAGAGAGTACAAAATGATTTGAATTCAAAACGTTGTTTAATCTAAAGTTGTTTTGGGCGTGCGAGACAATGGGAATTATCAAGGTGTTAGTAGAGAACATTTCAATTAAGATAACCAGGGAAAACTGTGTAAGGTATAGAGAAGTCGAGCAAGGAGAAGTAGCCACATTTTTCTCGTTAGAAATATCTGATTTTTGTCTCAAACGTGGATAGCGTGTTATTATTGGGTTGTGTATCATGTTCTCTATTGAAAGATAGCAGGCCGATATACACAAACCCGAGAGCTCGAGTTTTTCTGACTTTCCGATAGCGAGTTATCGAGGCCTATAGCGCGCTATTGCCCACTTTACTAAAAGTGGAAAGATCACAACATCTTTATAGCGAGTTATCAAAGGGGATAGCGCGCAATAGACAATTTTCAAGAAAAAAAATGTTTTATTATACAACCCTATCAGAGGGCTATCAACACTGATAGGGCGCGAGTGTCTACTGGAAAATTTTTGCAAATTGCCGAATAGCCTTATTTTTGGAAAATTAATATTTTAACACTCAAGAACTCTTCCATTGACTCAAAACATATTGATATAAGATTAAAAACTATTAAATAATTCAAAACTCATTGAAATTATGATTAAAACCATTCCGAAAACATTGTTTTCCAAAATGGAATACTATATCGCAGTGATTTTGAAGACTTTTCAATTTTCAGAGTTTTAGTGCTGAGATTGATCGAGAAGTTACCCTACACACCAAAGACAAAACTATTACATTAGACATGAGATATGTCTTCGTTCTTCGAGCTTAATCTTTGCAGACTTCGATACCTATTGTTTGATGTGTTGTTGATGATTAGATCAAGCTCTTAAAACAAAAAAAAATACAGGTGATGTTTTCTCTTACCGAGAACACTTCACATACTTACAGTTTAAAACAATAGATAAGCTGTAAAAATCTCAGCACAAAAGGAATAAAATGAAGAACTTGCGAAATAATGTGGTTATCGTCAAGGCAGTTTGCAATTTTGATTCAGTTCGTATGTTGTTTGGCCAAATGCAAGAATAACGACTTTCTTCGATTTAAACACTCTTTGGAATACTCAGTCTAACTTGCAAAAATCGTGCGTGTTCTATGTTTGAAAATCAGAGACTGAGGGTTTAATAAAATTAGCAGTTGCAGGTTAAAGAGGAAGAGAGTACAAAATGATTTGAAATCAAAACGTTGTTTAATCTAAAGTTGTTTTGGGCGTGCGAGACAATGGGAATCATCAAGTTGTTAGTAGAGAATATTTCAATTAAGATAAACAGGCAAAACTGTGTAAGGTACAGAGAAGTCGAGCAAGGAGAAGTACCACATTTTTTCTCGTTAGAAATATCTGATTTTTGTCTCAAACATCGATAGCGTGTTATTATTGGGTTGTGTATCATTTTCTCTATTGAAAGATAGCAGGTCGATATACACAAACCCGAGAGCTCGAGTTTTTTAGACTTTCCGATAGCGAGTTATCGAGGCCATTAGCGCGCTATTGCCCACTTTACTAAAAATGGAAAGATCACAGCAACATCTTCATAGCGAGTTATCAAAGGGGATAGCGCGCTATAGACAATTTTCAAGAAAAACAAATGTTTTATTATACAACCCTATCAGCGGCTATCAACAGTGATAGGGCGCTAGCGCCAACTGGAAAATTTTTGTAAATTGCTAAATAGCCTTATTTTTGGAAAATTAATATTTTGACACTCAAGAACTGTTCCATTGACTCAAAACATATTTATATAAGATTAAAAATTATTAAATAATTCAAAACTCATTGAAATTATGATTAACACCTTTCGGAAATTTTTTTTTCAAAATGGAAGACTATATCGCAGTGATTTTGAAGACTTTTCAATTTTCAGAGTTTTAGTGCTGAGATTGATCGAGAAGTTACCCTACACACCAAAGATAAAACTAGTGCATTAGACGTGAGATATGTCTTCGTTCTTCGAGCTTGATCTTTGTAGACTTCGATACCTATTGTTTGATGTGTTGTTGATGATTAGTTCAAGCTCTCAGAACAAAAAAAATACAGGTGATGTTTTCTTTTACCGAGAACACTTCACATACTTACAGTTTAAAACAATAGAAAGCCTGTAGAATTCTCAGCACAAAAGGAATAAAATGAAGAACTTGCGAAATAATGAGGTTATCGTCAAGACAGTTTGCAATTTTGATTCAGTTCGTAGGTTGTTTGGACAAATGAAAGAATAACGACTTTCTTCGATTTAAACACTCTTTGGAATACTCAGTCTAACTTGCAAAAATCGTGCGTGTTCTATGTTTGAAAATCAGAGACTGAGGGTTTAATAAAATTAGCAGTTGCAGGTTAAAGAGGAAGAGAGTACAAAATGATTTGAAATCAAAACGTTGTTTAATCTAAAGTTGTTTTGGGCGTGCGAGACAATGGGAATCATCAAGTTGTTAGTAGAGAATATTTCAATTAAGATAAACAGGCAAAACTGTGTAAGGTACAGAGAAGTCGAGCAAGGAGAAGTAGCCACATTTTTTCTCGTTAGAAATATCTGATTTTTGTCTCAAACATCGATAGCGTGTTATTATTGGGTTGTGTATCATTTTCTCTATTGAAAGATAGCAGGTCGATATACACAAACCCGAGAGCTCGAGTTTTTTAGACTTTCCGATAGCGAGTTATCGAGGCCATTAGCGCGCTATTGCCCACTTTACTAAAAATGGAAAGATCACAGCAACATCTTCATAGCGAGTTATCAAAGGGGATAGCGCGCTATAGACAATTTTCAAGAAAAACAAATGTTTTATTATACAACCCTATCAGCGGCTATCAACAGTGATAGGGCGCTAGCGCCAACTGGAAAATTTTTGTAAATTGCTAAATAGCCTTATTTTTGGAAAATTAATATTTTGACACTCAAGAACTGTTCCATTGACTCAAAACATATTTACATAAGATTAAAAATTATTAAATAATTCAAAACTCATTGAAATTATGATTAACACCTTTCGGAAATTTTTTTTTCAAAATGGAAGACTATATCGCAGTGATTTTGAAGACTTTTCAATTTTCAGAGTTTTAGTGCTGAGATTGATCGAGAAGTTACCCTACACACCAAAGATAAAACTAGTGCATTAGACGTGAGATATGTCTTCGTTCTTCGAGCTTGATCTTTGTAGACTTCGATACCTATTGTTTGATGTGTTGTTGATGATTAGTTCAAGCTCTCAGAACAAAAAAAATACAGGTGATGTTTTCTTTTACCGAGAACACTTCACATACTTACAGTTTAAAACAATAGAAAGCCTGTAGAATTCTCAGCACAAAAGGAATAAAATGAAGAACTTGCGAAATAATGAGGTTATCGTCAAGACAGTTTGCAATTTTGATTCAGTTCGTAGGTTGTTTGGACAAATGCAAGAATAACGACTTTCTTCGATTTAAACACTCTTTGGAAAGCTCAGTCTAACTTGCAAAAATCGTGCGTGTTCTATGTCTGAAAATCAGAGAATGAGGGTTTTATAAAATTAGCAGTTGCAGGTTAAAAAGGAAGAGAGTACAAAATGATTTGAATTCAAAACGTTGTTTAATCGAAAGTTGTTTTGGGCGTGCGAGACAATGGGAATCATCAAGTTGTTAGTAGAGAATATTTCAATTAAGATAAACGGGCAAAACTGTGTAAGGTATAGAGAAGTCGAGCAAGGAGAAGTAGCCACATTTTTCTCGTTAGAAATATCTGATTTTTGTCTAAAACGTGGATAGCGTGTTATTATTGGGTTGTGTATCATGTTCTCTATTGAAAGATAGCAGGCCGATATACACAAACCCGAGAGCTCGAGTTTTTCTGACTTTCCGATAGCGAGTTATCGAGGCCTATAGCGCGCTATTGCCCACTTTACTAAAAGTGGAAAGATCACAGCAACATCTTTATAGCGAGTTATCAAAGGGGATAACGCGCAATAGACAATTTTCAAGAAAAAAAATGTTTTATTATACAACCCTATCAGAGGGCTATCAACACTGATAGGGCGCGAGTGTCTACTGGAAAATTTTTGCAAATTGCTGAATAGCCTTATTTTTGGAAAATTAATATTTTAACACTCAAGAACTATTCCATTGACTCAAAACATATTGATATAAGAATAAAAACTATTAAATAATTCAAAACTCATTGAAATTATGATTAAAACCATTCCGAAAACATTGTTTTCCAAAATGGAATACTATATCGCAGTGATTTTGAAGACTTTTCAATTTTCAGAGTTTTAGTGCTGAGATTGATCGAGAAGTTACCCTACACACCAAAGACAAAACTATTACATTAGACATGAGATATGTCTTCGTTCTTCGAGCTTAATCTTTGCAGACTTCGATACCTATTGTTTGATGTGTTGTTGATGATTAGATCAAGCTCTTAAAACAAAAAAAATACAGGTGATGTTTTCTCTTACCGAGAACACTTCACATACTTACAGTTTAAAACAATAGATAAGCTGTAAAAATCTCAGCACAAAAGGAATAAAATGAAGAACTTGCGAAATAATGTGGTTATCGTCAAGGCAGTTTGCAATTTTGATTCAGTTCGTAGGTTGTTTGGCCAAATGCAAGAATAACGACTTTCTTCGATTTAAACACTCTTTGGAATACTCAGTCTAACTTGCAAAAATCGTGCGTGTTCTATGTTTGAAAATCAGAGACTGAGGGTTTAATAAAATTAGCAGTTGCAGGTTAAAGAGGAAGAGAGTACAAAATGATTCGAAATCAAAACGTTGTTTAATCTAAAGTTGTTTTGGGCGTGCGAGACAATGGGAATCATCAAGTTGTTAGTAGAGAATATTTCAATTAAGATAAACAGGCAAAACTGTGTAAGGTACAGAGAAGTCGAGCAAGGAGAAGTAGCCACATTTTTTCTCGTTAGAAATATCTGATTTTTGTCTCAAACATCGATAGCGTGTTATTATTGGGTTGTGTATCATGTTCTCTATTGAAAGATAGCAGGTCGATATACACAAACCCGAGAGCTCGAGTTTTTTAGACTTTCCGATAGCGAGTTATCGAGGCCATTAGCGCGCTATTGCCCACTTTACTAAAAGTGGAAGGATCACAACAACATCTTTATAGCGAGTTATCAAAGGGGATAGCGCGCAATAGACAATTTTCAAGAAAAAAAATATTTTATTATACAACCCTATCAGAGGGCTATCAACACTGATAGGGCGTGAGTGTCTACTGGAAAATTTTTGCAAATTGCTGAATAGCCTTATTTTTGGAAAATTAATATTTTAACACTCAAGAACTATTCCATTGACTCAAAACATATTGATATAAGAATAAAAACTATTAAATAATTCAAAACTCATTGAAATTATGATTAAAACCATTCCGAAAACATTTTTTTCAAAATGGAATACTATATCGCAGAGATTTTGAAGACTTTTCAATTTTCAGAGTTTTAGTGCTGAGATTGATCGAGAAGTTACCCTACACACCAAAGATAAAACTAGTGCATTAGACGTGAGATATGTCTTCGTTCTTCGAGCTTGATCTTTGTAGACTTCGATACCTATTGTTTGACGTGTTGTTGATGATTAGTTCAAGCTCTCAGAACAAAAAAAATACAGGTGATGTTTTCTTTTACCGAGAACACTTCACATACTTACAGTTTAAAACAATAGAAAGCCTGTAGAATTCTCAGCACAAAAGGAATAAAATGAAGAACTTGCGAAATAATGAGGTTATCGTCAAGACAGTTTGCAATTTTGATTCAGTTCGTAGGTTGTTTGGACAAATGCAAGAATAACGACTTTCTTCGATTTAAACACTCTTTGGAAAGCTCAGTCTAACTTGCAAAAATCGTGCGTGTTCTATGTCTGAAAATCAGAGAATGAGGGTTTTATAAAATTAGCAGTTGCAGGTTAAAAAGGAAGAGAGTACAAAATGATTTGAATTCAAAACGTTGTTTAATCGAAAGTTGTTTTGGGCGTGCGAGACAATGGGAATCATCAAGTTGTTAGTAGAGAATATTTCAATTAAGATAAACAGGCAAAACTGTGTAAGGTATAGAGAAGTCGAGCAAGGAGAAGTAGCCACATTTTTCTCGTTAGAAATATCTGATTTTTGTCTCAAACGTGGATAGCGTGTTATTATTGGGTTGTGTATCATGTTCTCTATTGAAAGATAGCAGGCCGATATACACAAACCCGAGAGCTCGAGTTTTTCTGACTTTCCGATAGCGAGTTATCGAGGCCTATAGCGCGCTATTGCCCACTTTACTAAAAGTGGAAAGATCACAGCAACATCTTTATAGCGAGTTATCAAAGGGGATAACGCGCAATAGACAATTTTCAAGAAAAAAAATGTTTTATTATACAACCCTATCAGAGGGCTATCAACACTGATAGGGCGCGAGTGTCTACTGGAAAATTTTTGCAAATTGCTGAATAGCCTTATTTTTGGAAAATTAATATTTTAACACTCAAGAACTATTCCATTGACTCAAAACATATTGATATAAGAATAAAAACTATTAAATAATTCAAAACTCATTGAAATTATGATTAAAACCATTCCGAAAACATTTTTTTCAAAATGGAATACTATATCGCAGTGATTTTGAAGACTTTTCAATTTTCAGAGTTTTAGTGCTGAGATTGATCGAGAAGTTACCCTACACACCAAAGACAAAACTATTACATTACACATGAGATATGTCTTCGTTTTTCGAGCTTAATCTTTGCAGACTTCGATACCTATTGTTTGATGTGTTGTTGATGATTAGTTCAAGCTCTTAGAAAAAAAATACAGGTGATGTTTTCTCTTACCGAGAACACTTCACATACTTACAGTTTAAAACAATATATAGCCTCTGGAAATCTCAGCACAAAAGGGATAAAATGAAGAACTTGCGAAATAATGAGGTTATCTTCAAGACAGTTTGCAATTTTGATTCCGTTCGAAGGTTGTTTGGACAAATGCAAGAATAACGACTTTCTTCGATTTAAACACTCTTTGGAAAGCTCAGTCTAACATGCAAAAATCGTGCGTGTTCTATCTTTAAAAATCAGAGAATGAGGGTTTTATAAAATTAGCAGTTGTAGGTTAAAGAAGAAGAGAGTACAAAATGATTTGAATTCAAAACGTTGTTTAATCTAAAGTTGTTTTGGGCGTGCGAGACAATGGGAATTATCAAGGTGTTAGTAGAGAACATTTCAATTAAGATAACCAGGGAAAACTGTGTAAGGTATAGAGAAGTCGAGCAAGGAGAAGTAGCCACATTTTTCTCGTTAGAAATATCTGATTTTTGTCTCAAACGTGGATAGCGTGTTATTATTGGGTTGTGTATCATGTTCTCTATTGAAAGATAGCAGGCCGATATACACAAACCCGAGAGCTCGAGTTTTTCTGACTTTCCGATAGCGAGTTATCGAGGCCTATAGCGCGCTATTGCCCACTTTACTAAAAGTGGAAAGATCACAACAACATCTTTATAGCGAGTTATCAAAGGGGATAGCGCGCAATAGACAATTTTCAAGAAAAAAAATGTTTTATTATACAACCCTATCAGAGGGCTATCAACACTGATAGGGCGCGAGTGTCTACTGGAAAATTTTTGCAAATTGCCGAATAGCCTTATTTTTGGAAAATTAATATTTTAACACTCAAGAACTATTCCATTGACTCAAAACATATTGATATAAGAATAAAAACTATTAAATAATTCAAAACTCATTGAAATTATGATTAAAACCATTCCGAAAACATTTTTTTCAAAATGGAATACTATATCGCAGTGATTTTGAAGACTTTTCAATTTTCAGAGTTTTAGTGCTGAGATTGATCGAGAAGTTACCCTACACACCAAAGACAAAACTATTACATTACACATGAGATATGTCTTCGTTTTTCGAGCTTAATCTTTGCAGACTTCGATACCTATTGTTTGATGTGTTGTTGATGATTAGTTCAAGCTCTTAGAAAAAAAATACAGGTGATGTTTTCTCTTACCGAGAACACTTCACATACTTACAGTTTAAAACAATATATAGCCTCTGGAAATCTCAGCACAAAAGGGATAAAATGAAGAACTTGCGAAATAATGAGGTTATCTTCAAGACAGTTTGCAATTTTGATTCCGTTCGAAGGTTGTTTGGACAAATGCAAGAATAACGACTTTCTTCGATTTAAACACTCTTTGGAAAGCTCAGTCTAACATGCAAAAATCGTGCGTGTTCTATCTTTAAAAATCAGAGAATGAGGGTTTTATAAAATTAGCAGTTGTAGGTTAAAGAAGAAGAGAGTACAAAATGATTTGAATTCAAAACGTTGTTTAATCTAAAGTTGTTTTGGGCGTGCGAGACAATGGGAATTATCAAGGTGTTAGTAGAGAACATTTCAATTAAGATAACCAGGGAAAACTGTGTAAGGTATAGAGAAGTCGAGCAAGGAGAAGTAGCCACATTTTTCTCGTTAGAAATATCTGATTTTTGTCTCAAACGTGGATAGCGTGTTATTATTGGGTTGTGTATCATGTTCTCTATTGAAAGATAGCAGGCCGATATACACAAACCCGAGAGCTCGAGTTTTTCTGACTTTCCGATAGCGAGTTATCGAGGCCTATAGCGCGCTATTGCCCACTTTACTAAAAGTGGAAAGATCACAACAACATCTTTATAGCGAGTTATCAAAGGGGATAGCGCGCAATAGACAATTTTCAAGAAAAAAAATGTTTTATTATACAACCCTATCAGAGGGCTATCAACACTGATAGGGCGCGAGTGTCTACTGGAAAATTTTTGCAAATTGCCGAATAGCCTTATTTTTGGAAAATTAATATATTAACACTCAAGAACTATTCCATTGACTCAAAACATATTGATATAAGAATAAAAACTATTAAATAATTCAAAACTCATTGAAATTATGATTAAAACCATTCCGAAAACATTGTTTTCCAAAATGGAATACTATATCGCAGTGATTTTGAAGACTTTTCAATTTTTAGAGTTTTAGTGCTGAGATTGATCGAGAAGTTAGCCTACACACCAAAGATAAAACTAATGCATTAGACATGAGATATGTCTTCGTTCTTCGAGCTTGATCTTTGTAAACCTCGATACCTATTGTTTGTTGTGTTGTTGATGATTAGTTCAAGCTTTTAGAACAAAAAAAATACAGGTGATGTTTTATCTTACCGAGAACACTTCACATACTTACAGTTTAAAACAATAGATAGCCTGTAGAAATCTCAGCACAAAAGGAATAAAATGAAGAACTTGCGAAATAATGAGGTTATCGTCAAGATTGTTTGCAATTTTGAGTCAGTTCGTAGGTTGTTTGGACAAATGAAAGAATAACGAATTTCTTCGATTTAAACACTCTTTGGAAAGCTCTGTCTTACTCGCAAAAATCGTGCGTGTTCTATCTTTGAAAATCAGAGAATGAGGGTTTTATAAAATTAGCAGTTGCAGGTTAAAGAGGAAGACAGTACAAAATGATTTGAATTCAAAACGTTGTTTAATCTAAAGTTGTTTTGGGCGTGCGAGACAATGGGAATCATCAAGTTGTTAGTAGAGAATATTTCAATTAAGATAAACAGGCAAAACTGTGTAAGGTATAGAGAAGTCGAGCAAGGAGAAGTAGCCACATTTTTCTCGTTAGAAATATCTGATTTTTGTCTCAAACCTGGATAGCGTGTTATTATTGGGTTGCGTATCATGTTTTCTATTGAAAGATAGCAGGTCGATATACACAAACCCGAGAGCTCGAGTTTTACAGACTTTCCGATAGCGAGTTATCGAGGCCTATAGCGCGCTATTGCCCACTTTACTAAAAATGGAAAGATCACAGCAACATCTTTATAGCGAGTTATCAAAGAGGATAGCGCGCTATAAACAATTTTCTAGAAAAACAAATGTTTTATTATACAACCCTGTCAGCGGACTATCAACACTGATAGGGCGCTAGTGCCAACTGGAAAATTTTTATAAATTGCTAAATAGCCTTATTTTTGGAAAATTAATATTTTGACACTCAAGAACTGTTCCATTGACTCAAAACATATTTATATAAGATTAAAAACTATTAAATAATTCAAAACTCATTGAAATTATGATTAAAACCTTTCGAAAAACATTTTTTTTCAAAATGGAATACTATTTCGCAGTGATTTTGAAGACTTTTCAATTTTTGAAGTTTTACTGCTGAGATTGATCGAGAAGTTACCCTACACACCAAAGATAAAACTAGTGCATTAGACATGAGATATGTCTTCGTTCTTCGAGCTTGATCTTTGTAGACTTCGATACCAATTGTTTGATGTGTTGTTGATGATTAGTTTAAGCTCTCAGAACAAAAAAAATACAGGTGATGTTTTCTCTTACCGAGAACACGTCACATACTTACAGTTTAAAACAATAGATAGCCTGTAGAAATCTCAGCACAAAAGGAATAAAATGAAGAATTTGCGAAATAATGAGGTTATCGTCAAGATAGTTTGCAATTTTGATTCACTTTGTAGGTTGTTTGTTTGGACAAATGCAAGAATAACGACTTTCTTCGATTTACACACTCTTTGGAAAGCTCAGTCTAACATGGAAAAATCGTGCGTGTTCTATCTTTGAAAATCAGAGAATGAGGGTTTTATAAAATTAGCAGTTGCAGGTTAAAGAAGAAGAGAGTACAAAATGATTTGAATTCAAAACGTTGTTTAATCTAAATTTGTTTTGGGCGTGAGAGACAATAGGAATCATCAAGGTGTTAGGAGAGCATATTTTAATTAAGATAACCAGGGAAAACTCTGTAAGGTATAGAGAAGTTGAGCAAGGAGAAGTAGCCACATTTTTCTCGTTAGAAATATCTGATTTTTGTCTCAAACCTGGATAGCGTGTTATTATTGGGTTGCGTATCTTGTTCTCTATTGAAAGATAGCAGGTCGATATACACAAACCCGAGAGCTCGAGTTTTTCAGATTTTCCGATAGCGAGTTATCGAGGCCTATAGCGCTATTGCCCACTTTACTAAAAATGGAAAGATCACAGCAACATCTTTATAGCGAGATATCAAACGGGATCAAGAAAAACAAATGTTTTATTATACAACCCTATCAGCGGCTATCAACAGTGATAAGGCGCTAGCGCCAACTGGAAAATTTTTGTAAATTGCTAAATAGCCATATTTTTGGAAAATTAATATTTTGACACTCAAGAACTGTTCCATTGACTCAAAATATATTGATATAAGATTAAAAACTATTAAATAATTCAAAACTCATTGAAATTATGATTAAAACCTTTCAGAAAACATTTTTTTCAAAATGGAATACTATATCGCAGTGATTTTGAAGACTTTTCAATTTTTAGAGTTTTAGTGCTGAAATTGATCGAGAAGTTACCCTACACACCAAAGATAAAACTATTGCATTAGACATGAGATATGTCTTCGTTCTTCGAGCTTGATCTTTGGAGACTTCGATACCTATTGTTTGATGTGTTGTTGATGATTAGTTCAAGCTCTGAGAAAAAAAAATACAGGTGATGTTTTCTCTTACCGAGAACACTTCACATACTTACAGTTTAAAACAACAGATAGCCTCTGGAAATCTCAGCGCAAAAGGGATAAAATGAAGAACTTGCGAAATAATGAGGCTATCTTAAAGACAGTTTGCAATTTTGATTCAATTCGAAGGTTGTTCGGACAAACGCAAGAATAACGGCTTTCTCGTATTTTAACACTCTTTGGGAAGCTCAGTCTAACATTAAAAAATCGTGCGTGTTCTATCTTTGAAAATCAGAGAATAAGGGTTTTATAAAATTAGCAGTTGCAGGTTAAAGAAGAAGAGAGTACAAAATGATTTGAATTCAAAACGTTGTTTAATCTAAAGTTGTTTTGGGCGTGAGAGACAATGGGAATCAACAAGGTGTTAGTAGAGAATATTTCAATTAAGATAACCAGGCAAAATTGTGTAAGGTATAGAGAAGTCGAGCACGGAGAAGTAGCCACATTTTTCTCGTTAGAAATATCTGATTTTTGTCTCAAACGTGGATAGCGTGTTATTATTGGGTTGCGTATCATGTTCTCTATTGAAAGATAGCAGGTCGATATACACAAACCCGAGAGCTCGAGTTTTTTAGACTTTCCAATAGCGAGTTATCGGGGCCTATAGCGCGATATTGCCCACTTTACTAAAAATGGAAAGATCACGGCAACATCTTTATAGGGAGTTATCAAAGGGGATAGCGCGCTATAGACAATTTTCGAGAAAAACAAATGTTTTATTTTATAACCCTATCAGCGGGCTATCAACACTGATAGGGCGCTAGTGCCAACTGAAAAATTTTTGTAAATTGCTCCATAGCCTTATTTTTGGCAAATTAACACTTTGACACTAAAGAACTGTTTCATTGACTCAAAACATATTGATATAAGATTAAAAACTATTAAATAATTTAAACTCATTGAAATTATGATTAAAACCTTTCGGAAAACATTTTTTTCAAAATGGAATAATATATCGCAGTGATTTTGAAGACTTTTCAATTTTCAGAGTTTTAGTGCTGAGACTGATCGAGAAGTTAGCCTACACACCAAAGATAAAACTAATGCATTAGACATGAGATATGTCTTCATTCTTCGAGCTTGATCTTTGTAGACTTCGATACCTATTGTTTGATGTGTTGTTGATGATTAGTTCAAGCTCTCAGAACAAAAAAAATACAGGTGATGTTTTCTCTTACCGAGAACACTTCACATACTTATAGTTTAAAACAAAAGATAGCCTGTAGAAATCTCAGCACAAAAGGAATAAAATGAAGAACTTGCAAAATAATAAGGTTATCGTCAAGACAGTTGCAATTTTGATTCAGTTCGTAGGTTCTTTGGACAAATGCAAGAATAACGACTTTCTTCGATTTAAACACTCTTTGGAAAGCTCACTCTAACATGCAAAAATCGTGCGTGTTCTATGTTTGAAAATCAGAGAATGAGGGTGTTATAAAATTAGCAGTTGCAGATTCAAGAGCAAGAGAGTACCAAATGATTTGAATTTAAAACGTTGTTTAATCTAAAGTTGTTTTGGGCGTGCGAGACATTGGGAATCATCAAGGTGTTAGTAGAGAATATTTCAATTCAGATAAATAGACAAAACTGTGTAAGGTATAGAAAAGTCGAGCAAGGAGAAGTGGCCACATTTTTCTCAATAGAAATATCAAATTTTTGTCTCAAACGTGGAGAGCGTGTTATTGGGTTCTGTATCATGTTTTCTATTGAAAGATAGCCGGTCTATATACAAAAACCCGAGAGCGCGAGTTTTTCAGACTTTCCGATAGCAAGTTATCGAGGCCTATAGCACGCTATTGCCCATTTTACTAAAAATGATAAGATCACGGCAACATCTTTATAGCGAGTTATCAAAGGGGATAGTGCGCTACAGAAAATTTTTAAGCAAAACAAATGTTTTATTATACAACACTATTAGCGGGCTATCAACACTGATAGGGCGCTAGTGCGTACTGGAAAATTTTTGCAAATTGCTGAATAACCTTAGTTTTGGAAAATTAATATTTTAACACTAAAAAACCATTCCATTGACTCAAAAAATATTGATATCAGATTAAAAACTATTAAATAATTCAAAACTCATTGAAATTATGATTAAAACCTTCCGGAAAATATTTTTTTCAAAATGGAATACTATATCGCAGTGATTTTGAAGACTTTTCAATTTTCAGAGTTTTAGTGCTGAGATTTCGTTCTTCGAGCTTGATCTTTGGAAACTTCGATACCTATTGTTTGATGTGTTGTTGATAATTAGTTCAAGCTCTTAGAAAAAAAAATACAGGTGATGTTTCCCCTTACCGAGATCACTTCACATACTTACAGTTTAAACCAATAGATATCCTATGGAAATCTCAGCACAAAAGGGATAAAATGAAAAACTTGCGAAATAATGAGGTTATCTTCAAGACAGTTTGCAATTTTGATTCAGTTCGAAGGTTGTTTGGACAAATGCAAGAATAACGACTTTCTTTGATTTAAACACTCTTTGGAAAGCTCAGTCTAACATGCAAAAATCGTACGTGTTCTATCACTGAAAATCAGAGAATGAGGGTTTTATAAAATTAGCAGTTGCAGGTTAAAGAAGAAGAGAGTACAAAATGATTTGAATTCAAACCGTTGTTTAATCTAAAGTTGTTTTGGGCGTGCGAGACAAAGGGAATCAACAAGTTGTTAGTAGAGAATATTTCAATTAAGATAACCAGGCAAAACTGTGTAAGGTATAGAGAAGTCGAGCAAGGAGAAGTTGCCACATTTTTCTCGTTAGAAATATCTATTTTTTGTCTGAAACGTGGATAGCGTGTTATTATTGGGTTGTGTATCATGTTCTCTTTTGAAAGATAGCAGGTCAATATACACAAACCCGAGAGCTCAAGTTTTTCAGACTTTCCGATAGCGAGTTATCAAGGCCTATAGCGCGTTATTGCCCATTTTACTAAAGATGAAAAGATCACGGCAACATCTTTATAGCGAGTTATCAAAGGGGATAGCGCGCTATAGACAATTTTCAAGAAAAACAAATGTTTTATTATACAACCCTATCAGCGGGCTATCAACACTGATAGGGCGCTAGTGCCTACTTGAAAATTTTTGCAAATTGCTCAATAGCTTTATTTTTGGAAAATTAATATTTTAACACTCAAGAACTGTTTCATTGACTCAAAACATATTGATATAAGATTAAAAACTATTAAATAATTCAAAACTCATTTGAAATTATGATTAAAACCTTTCGGAAAATATTTTTTTCAAAATGGAATACTATATCGCAGTGATTTTGAAGACTTTTCAATTTTCAGAGTTTTAGTGCTGAGATTTCGTTCTTCGAGCTTGATCTTTGGAAACTTCGATACCTATTGTTTGATGTGTTGTTGATAATTAGTTCAAGCTCTTAGAAAAAAAAATACAGGTGATGTTTCCCCTTACCGAGATCACTTCACATACTTACAGTTTAAACCAATAGATATCCTATGGAAATCTCAGCACAAAAGGGATAAAATGAAAAACTTGCGAAATAATGAGGTTATCTTCAAGACAGTTTGCAATTTTGATTCAGTTCGAAGGTTGTTTGGACAAATGCAAGAATAACGACTTTCTTTGATTTAAACACTCTTTGGAAAGCTCAGTCTAACATGCAAAAATCGTACGTGTTCTATCACTGAAAATCAGAGAATGAGGGTTTTATAAAATTAGCAGTTGCAGGTTAAAGAAGAAGAGAGTACAAAATGATTTGAATTCAAACCGTTGTTTAATCTAAAGTTGTTTTGGGCGTGCGAGACAAAGGGAATCAACAAGTTGTTAGTAGAGAATATTTCAATTAAGATAACCAGGCAAAACTGTGTAAGGTATAGAGAAGTCGAGCAAGGAGAAGTTGCCACATTTTTCTCGTTAGAAATATCTATTTTTTGTCTGAAACGTGGATAGCGTGTTATTATTGGGTTGTGTATCATGTTCTCTTTTGAAAGATAGCAGGTCAATATACACAAACCCGAGAGCTCAAGTTTTTCAGACTTTCCGATAGCGAGTTATCAAGGCCTATAGCGCGTTATTGCCCATTTTACTAAAGATGAAAAGATCACGGCAACATCTTTATAGCGAGTTATCAAAGGGGATAGCGCGCTATAGACAATTTTCAAGAAAAACAAATGTTTTATTATACAACCCTATCAGCGGGCTATCAACACTGATAGGGCGCTAGTGCCTACTTGAAAATTTTTGCAAATTGCTCAATAGCTTTATTTTTGGAAAATTAATATTTTAACACTCAAGAACTGTTTCATTGACTCAAAACATATTGATATAAGATTAAAAACTATTAAATAATTCAAAACTCATTTGAAATTATGATTAAAACCTTTCGGAAAACATTTTTTTCAAAATGGAATACTATATCGCAGTGATTTTGAAGACTTTTCAATTTTCAGAGTTTTAGTGCTTAGATTGATCGAGAAGTTACCCAACACACCAAAGATAAAACTAATGCATTAGACATGAGATATGTCTTCGTTCTTCGAGCTTAATCTTTGTAGACTTCGATACCTATTGTTTGATGTGTTGTTGATGATTAGTTCAAGCTCTCAGAACAAAAAAAATACAGTTTGCAATTTTGATAACCTCTGGAAATATCAGCACAAAAGGTATAAAATGAAGAACTTGCGAAATAATGAGGTTATCTTCAAGACAGTTTGCAATTTTGATTCAGTTCGAAGGTTGTTTGGACAAATGCAAGAATAACGCCTTTCTTCAATTTAAAAACTCTTTGGAAAGCTCAGTCTAACATGCAAAAATCGTGCATGTTCTATCTTTGAAAATAAGAGAATGAGGGTTTTATAAAATTTGTAGTTGCAGGTTAAAGAGGAAGAGAGTAGAAAATGATTTGAATTCACTACGTTGTTTTGGGCGTGCGAGACAATGGGAATAATCAAGGTGTTAGTATAGAATATTTCAAATTAAGATAACCAGGCAACGAGAAGTGGCCCCATTTTTCTCGTTAGAAATATCAGATATTTGGCTCAAACGTGGATAGCGTGTTATAATTGGGTTGTGTATTTTGTTCTCTTTTGAAAGATAGCAGGTCGATATACACAAACCCGAGAGCTCGACTTTTTCAGACTTTCCAATAGCGAGTTATCGAGGCCTATGGCATGTTATTGCCCACTTTACTAAAAATGGAAAGATCACGACTACATCTTTATAGCGAGTTATCAAATGAGATAGCGCGCTAAAGACAATTTTCAAGAAAAACAAATATTTTATTATACAACCCTATCAGCGGGCTATCAACACTGATAGGGCGCTAATGCCAACTGGAAAATTTTTGTAAATTGCTAAATAGCCTTATTTTTGGAAAATTAATATTTTGACACTCAAGAACCATTCCATTGACTCAAAACATGTTGATATAAGATTAAAAACTATTAAATAATAAAAAACTCATTGAAATTATGATTAAAACCTTCCGAAAAACATTTTTTTCAAAATGGAATACTATATCGAAGTGATTTTGAAGACTTTTCAATTTTCGGAGTTTTAGTGCTGAGATTGATCGAGAAGTTACCCTACACACCAAAGATAAAACTAATGCATTAGACATGAGATATGTCTTCGTTCTTCGAGCTTGATCTTTGGAGACTTCGATACCTATTGTTTGATGTGTTGTTGATGATTAGTTCAAGCTCTCAGAACAAAAAAATACAAGTGAGGTTATCTTCAAGACGTTGTTTAATCTGAAGTTGTTTTGGGCGTGCGAGACAATGGGAATCATCAAGGTGTTAGTAGATAATATTTCAATTAAGATAACATGGAAAAACTGTGTAAGGTATAGAAAAGTCGAGCAAAGAGAAGTGGCCACATTTTTCTCGTTAGAAATATCAGATTTTTGTCTCAAACGTGGGTAGCGTGTTATAATTGGGTTGTGTATCATGTTCTCTATTGAAAGATAGCCGGTCGATACACACAAACCCGAGAGCTCGAGTTTTTTGGACTTTCCGATTGCGAGTTATCAAGGCCTATAGGGCGCTATTGCACACTTTATTAAAAATGAAAAGATCACTGCAACATCTTTATAGCGAGTTATCAAAGGGGATAGCGCGCTATAGACAATTTTCAAGAAAAAGAAATGTTTTATTATACAACCCTATCAGCGGCTATCAACCCTGATAGGGCGCTAGTGCCTACTGGAAAATTTATGCAAATTGCTGAATAGCCTTATTTTTGGAAAATTAATATTTTAACACTCAAGAACCATTCCATTGACTCAAAACATATTGATATAAGATTAACAACTATTAAATAATTCCAAACTCATTGAAATTATGATTAAAACCTTTCGGAAAACATTTTTTTCAAAATGGAATACTATATCGAAGTGATTTTGAGGACTTTTCAATTTTCAGAGTTTTAGTGCTCAGATTGATCGAGAAGTTACCCAAAAGACCAAAGATTAAACTATTGCATTAGACATGAGATATGTCTTCATTCTTCGAGCTTGATCTTTGAAGACTTCGATACCTATTGTTTGATGTGTTGTTGATGATTAGTTCAAGCTCTTAGAAAAAAAAATACAGGTGATGTTTTCTCTTACCGAGAACACTTCACATACTTATAGTTTAAAACAATAGATAGCCTCTGAAAATCTCAGCACAAAAGGGATAAAATGAAGAACTTGCGAAATAATGGGGTTATCTTCAAGACAATTTGCAATTTTGATTCAGTTCGAAGGTTGTTTGGACAAATGCAAGAATAACGACTTTCTTCGATTTAAACACACTTTGGAAAGCTCAGTCTAACATGCAAAAATCGTCCGTTTTCTATCTATGAAAATCAGAGAATAAGGGTTTTATAAAATTAGTAGTTGCAGGTTAAACAGGAAGAGAGTACAAAATGATTTGAATTCAAAACGTCGTTTAATCTGAAGTTGTTTTGGGCGTGCGAGACAATGGGAATCATCAAGGTGTTAGTAGAGAATATTTCAATTAAGATAACAAGGCAAAACTGTGTAAGGTATAGAAAAGTCGAGCAAGGAGAAGTGGCCACATTTTTCTAGTTAGAAATATCAGATTTTTGTCTCAAACGTGGATAGCGGGTTATAATTGGGTTCTGTATCATGTTTTCTATTGAAAGATAGCAGGTCGATATACACAAACCCGAGAGCTCGAGTTTTTCAGACTTTCCAATAGCAAGTTATCGAGGCCTATAGCGCTATTGCCCACTTTACTTAGAATGGAAAGATCACGGCAACATCTTTATAGCGAGTTATCAAATGGGATAGCGCTATAGACAATTTTCAAGAAAAACAAATGTTTTATTATACAACCCTATCAGCGGGTTATCAACACTGATAGGGCGCTAATACCAACAGGAAAATTTTTGAAAATTGCTAAATAGCCTTATTTTTGGAAAATTAATATTTTGACACTCAAGAACCATTCCATTGACTCAAAACATGTTGATATAATATTAAAAACTATTAAATAATACAAAACTCATTGAAATTATGATTAAAACCTTTCGGAAAACTTTTTTTTCAAAATGGAATACTATATCGAAGTGATTTTGAAGACTTTTCAATTTTTGGAGTTTTAGTGCTAAGATTGATCGAGAAGTTACCCTACACACCAAAGATAAAACTAATGCATTAGACATGAGATATGTCTTCGTTCTTCGAGCTTGATGTTTGTAGACTTCGATACCTATTGTTTGATGTGTTGTTGATGATTGGTTCAAGCTCTTAGCAAAAAAAAATACAGGTGATGTTTTCTCTTACCGAGAACACTTCACATACTTACAGTTTAAAACAATAGATAGCCTCTGGAAATCTCAGCACAAAAAAAATAAAATGAAGAGGTTACGAAGTAATGAGGTTATCTTCAAGACAGTTTGCAATTTTGATTCAGTTCGAAGGTTGTTTGGACAAATGCAAGAATAACGACTTTCTTCGATTTAAAGACTCTTTGGAAAGCTAAGTCTATCTTGCAAAAATCGTGCTTGTTCTATCTTTGAAAATCAGAGAATGAGGGTTTTATAAAATTAGTAGTTGCAGGTTAAAAAGGAAGAGAGTACAAAATGATTTGAATTCAAAACGTTGTTTAATCTGAAGTTGTTTTGGGCGTGGGAGACAATGAGAATCATCAAGGTGTTAGGAGAGAATATTTCAATTAAGATAACCAGGCAAAACTGTGTAAGGTATGGAGAAGTCGAGCAAGGGGAAGTGGCCACATTTTTCTCGTTAGAAATATCAGATTTTTGTCTCAAACGTGGATAGTGTGTCTTTGGGTTGTGTAACATGTTCTCTATTAAAAGATTGCCGGTCGATATACACAAACCCGAGAGCTCGAGTTTTTCAGACTTTCCGATAGCGAGTTATCAAGGCCTACAGGGCGCTATTGCACACTTTACTAAAAATGAAAAGATCACGACAACATCTTTATTGCGAGTTATCGAAGGCGATGGCGCGCAATAGAAAATTTTCAAGAAAAACAAATGTTTTATTATACAACCCTACCAGCGGGCTATCAACACTGATAGGGCGCCAGTGCCTACTAGAAAATTTTTGCAAATTGCTGAGTAGCCTTATTTTTGGAAAATTAATATTTTGACACTCAAGAACCATTCCATTGACTCAAAACATTTTGATATATGATTAAAAACTATTAAATAATAAAAAACTCATTGAAATTATGATTAAAACTTTCTTAAATTTTTTTTTTCAAAATGGAATACTATATCGAAGTGATTTTGAAGACTTTTCATATTTCAGAGTTTTAGTGCTTAGATTGATCGAGAAGTTACCCAACACACCAAAGATAAAACTAATGCATTAGACATGAGATATGTCTTCGTTCTTCGAGCTTGATCTTTGTAGACTTCGATACCTATTGTTTGATGTGTTGTTGATGATTAGTTCAAGCTCTCAGAACAAAAAAAGTACAGGTGATGTTTTCTATTACCGAGAACACTTCACTTACTTACAGTTTAAAACAATAGATAGCCTATGAAAATCTCAGCACAAAAGGAATAAAATGAAGAACTTGCGAAATAATGAGGTTATCTTCAAGACAGTTTGCAATTTTGATTCTGTTCGAAGGTTGTTTGGACAAATGCAAGAATAACGACTTTCTTCAATTTAAACACTCTTTGGGAAAGCTAAGTCTATCTTGCAAAAATCGTGCGTGTTCTATCTTTGAAAATCAGAGAATGAGGGTTTTATAAAATTAGTAGTTGCAGGTTAAGGAGGAAGAGAACACAAAATGATTTGAATTCAAAAAGTTGTTTAATCTGAAGTTGTTTTGGTTGTGCGTGACATTGGGAATCATCAAGGTGTTAGTAGAGAATATTTCAATTAAGATAACCAGGCAAAACTGGGTAAGGTATAGAAAAGTCGAGCAAGGGGAAGTTGCCACATTTTTCTCGTTAGAAATATCAGATTTTTGTCTCAAACGTGGATACTGTGTCTCTGGGTTGTGTAACATGTTCTCTATTAAAAGATTGCCGGTCGATATACACAAACCCGAGAGCTCGAGTTTTTCAGACTTTCCGATAGCGAGTTATCAAGGCCTATAGGGCGCTATTGCACACTTTACTAAAAATGAAAAGATCACGGCAACATCTTTATAGCGAGTTATCAAAGGGGATGGCGCGCTATAGAAAATTTTCAAGAAAAACAAATGTTTTATTATACAACCCTACCAGCGGGCTATCAACACTGATAGGGCGCCAGGGCCTACTGGAAAATTTTTGCAAATTGCTGAATAGCCTTATTTTTGGAAAATTAATATTTTCACACTCAAGAACAATTCCATTGACTCAAAACATTTTGATATAAGATTAAAAACTATTATATAATAAAAAACTCATTGAAATTATGATTAAAACTTTTTTAAAACATTTTTTTCAAAATGGAATACTATATCGAAGTGATTTTGAAGACTTTTCATATTTCAGAGTTTTAGTGCTTAGATTGATCGAGAAGTTACCCAACACACCAAAGATAAAACTAATGCATTAGACATGAGATATGTCTTCGTTCTTCAAGCTTGATCTTTGTAGACTTCGATACCTATTGTTTGATGTGTTGTTGATGATTAGTTCAAGCTCTCAGAACAAAAAAAGTACAGGTGATGTTTTCTATTACCGAGAACACTTCACTTACTTACAGTTTAAAACAATAGATAGCCTATGAAAATCTCAGCACAAAAGGAATAAAATGAAGAACTTGCGAAATAATGAGGTTATCTTCATGACAGTTTGCAATTTTGATTCTGTTCGAAGGTTGTTTGGACAAATGCAAGAATAACGACTTTCTTCAATTTAAACACTCTTTGGGAAAGCTAAGTCTATCTTGCAAAAATCGTGCGTGTTCTATCTTTGAAAATCAGAGAATGAGGCTTTTATAAAATTAGTAGTTGCAGGTTAAAGAGGAAGAGAGTACAAAATGATTTGAATTCAAAACGTTGTTTAATCTGAAGTTGTTTTGGGCGTGCGAGACAATGGGAATCATCAAGGTGTTAGTAGAGAATATTTCAATTAAGATAACCAGGCAAAACTGTGTAAGGTATAGAAAAGTTGAGCAAGGAGAAGTGGCCACATTTTTCTCGTTAGAAATATCAGATTTTTGTCTCAAATGTGGATAACGCATTATAATTGGGTTGTGTATCATGTTCTCTTTTGAAAGATAGCAGGTCGTTATACACAAACCCAAGAGCTCGAGTTTTTCAAACTTTCCAATAGCAAGTTATCGAGGCCTATAGCGCTATTGCCCACTTTACTTAGAATGGAAAGATCACGGCAACATCTTTATAGCGAGTTATCAAATGGGATAGGGCTATAGACAATTTTCAA
Organism: Paratinospora sagittata; assembly: GCA_035771175.1. Taxonomy (NCBI): domain Eukaryota; kingdom Viridiplantae; phylum Streptophyta; class Magnoliopsida; order Ranunculales; family Menispermaceae; genus Paratinospora; species Paratinospora sagittata. The sequence goes on from CM069594.1 coordinate 41,451,440, forward strand.
GAAAAACAAATGTTTTATTATACAACCCTATCAGCGGGTTATCAACACTGATAGGGCGCTAATACCAACAGGAAAATTTTTGAAAATTGCTAAATAGCCTTATTTTTGGAAAATTAATATTTTGACACTCAAGAACCATTCCATTGACTCAAAACATGTTGATATAATATTAAAAACTATTAAATAATACAAAACTCATTGAAATTATGATTAAAACCTTTCGGAAAACTTTTTTTTCAAAATGGAATACTATATCGAAGTGATTTTGAAGACTTTTCAATTTTTGGAGTTTTAGTGCTAAGATTGATCGAGAAGTTACCCTACACACCAAAGATAAAACTAATGCATTAGACATGAGATATGTCTTCGTTCTTCGAGCTTGATGTTTGTAGACTTCGATACCTATTGTTTGATGTGTTGTTGATGATTGGTTCAAGCTCTTAGCAAAAAAAAATACAGGTGATGTTTTCTCTTACCGAGAACACTTCACATACTTACAGTTTAAAACAATAGATAGCCTCTGGAAATCTCAGCACAAAAAAAATAAAATGAAGAGGTTACGAAGTAATGAGGTTATCTTCAAGACAGTTTGCAATTTTGATTCAGTTCGAAGGTTGTTTGGACAAATGCAAGAATAACGACTTTCTTCGATTTAAAGACTCTTTGGAAAGCTAAGTCTATCTTGCAAAAATCGTGCTTGTTCTATCTTTGAAAATCAGAGAATGAGGGTTTTATAAAATTAGTAGTTGCAGGTTAAAAAGGAAGAGAGTACAAAATGATTTGAATTCAAAACGTTGTTTAATCTGAAGTTGTTTTGGGCGTGGGAGACAATGAGAATCATCAAGGTGTTAGGAGAGAATATTTCAATTAAGATAACCAGGCAAAACTATGTAAGGTATGGAGAAGTCGAGCAAGGGGAAGTGGCCACATTTTTCTCGTTAAAAATATCAGATTTTTGTCTCAAACGTGGATAGTGTGTCTTTGGGTTGTGTAACATGTTCTCTATTAAAAGATTGCCGGTCGATATACACAAACCCGAGAGCTCGAGTTTTTCAGACTTTCCGATAGCGAGTTATCAAGGCCTACAGGGCGCTATTGCACACTTTACTAAAAATGAAAAGATCACGACAACATCTTTATTGCGAGTTATCAAAGGCGATGGCGCGCAATAGAAAATTTTCAAGAAAAACAAATGTTTTATTATACAACCCTACCAGCGGGCTATCAACACTGATAGGGCGCCAGTGCCTACTAGAAAATTTTTGCAAATTGCTGAGTAGCCTTATTTTTGGAAAATTAATATTTTGACACTCAAGAACCATTCCATTGACTCAAAACATTTTGATATATGATTAAAAACTATTAAATAATAAAAAACTCATTGAAATTATGATTAAAACTTTCTTAAATTTTTTTTTTCAAAATGGAATACTATATCGAAGTGATTTTGAAGACTTTTCATATTTCAGAGTTTTAGTGCTTAGATTGATCGAGAAGTTACCCAACACACCAAAGATAAAACTAATGCATTAGACATGAGATATGTCTTCGTTCTTCGAGCTTGATCTTTGTAGACTTCGATACCTATTGTTTGATGTGTTGTTGATGATTAGTTCAAGCTCTCAGAACAAAAAAAGTACAGGTGATGTTTTCTATTACCGAGAACACTTCACTTACTTACAGTTTAAAACAATAGATAGCCTATGAAAATCTCAGCACAAAAGGAATAAAATGAAGAACTTGCGAAATAATGAGGTTATCTTCATGGCAGTTTGCAATTTTGATTCTGTTCGAAGGTTGTTTGGACAAATGCAAGAATAACGACTTTCTTCGATTTAAACACTCTTTGGGAAAGCTAAGTCTATCTTGCAAAAATCGTGCGTGTTCTATCTTTGAAAATCAGAGAATGAGGCTTTTATAAAATTAGTAGTTGCAGGTTAAAGAGGAAGAGAGTACAAAATGATTTGAATTCAAAACGTTGTTTAATCTGAAGTTGTTTTGGGCGTGCGAGACAATGGGAATCATCAAGGTGTTAGTAGAGAATATTTCAATTAAGATAACCAGGCAAAACTGTGTAAGGTATAGAAAAGTTGAGCAAGGAGAAGTGGCCACATTTTTCTCGTTAGAAATATCAGATTTTTGTCTCAAATGTGGATAACGCATTATAATTGGGTTGTGTATCATGTTCTCTTTTGAAAGATAGCAGGTCGTTATACACAAACCCAAGAGCTCGAGTTTTTCAAACTTTCCAATAGCAAGTTATCGAGGCCTATAGCGCGCTATTGCCCACTTTACTAAAAATGGAAAGATCACGACAACATCTTTATAGCGAGTTATCAAATGGGATAGCGCTATAGACAATTTTCAAGAAAAACAAATGTTTTATTATACAACCCTATCAGCGGGTTATCAACACTGATAGGGCGCTAATGCCAACTTGAAAATTTTTTAAAATTGCTAAATAGCCTTATTTTTGGAAAATTAATATTTTGACACTCAAGAACCATTCCATTGCCTCAAAACAAATTGATATAATATTAAAAACTATTAAATAATTCAAGACTCATTGAAATTATGATTAAAACCTTCCGGAAAACGTTTTTTTCAAAATGGAATACTATATCGAAGTGATTTTGAAGACTTTTCAATTTTCGGAGTTTTAGTGCTGAGATTGATCGAGAAGTTACCCTACACACCAAAGATAAACTAATGCATTAGACATGAGATATGTCTTCGTTCTTCGAGCTTGATCTTTGTAGACTTCGATACCTATTGTTTGATGTGTTGTTGATGATTGGTTCAAGCTCTTAGAAAAAAAAAATACAAGTGATGTTTTCTCTTACCGAGAACACTTCACATACTTACAGTTTAAAACAATAGATAGCCTCTGGAAATCTCAGCACAAAAAGAATAAAATGAAGAGCTTACGAAATAATGAGGTTATCTTCAAGACAGTTTGCAATTTTGATTCTGTTCGAAGGTTGTTTGGACAAATGCAAGAATAACGACTTTCTTCGATTTAAACACTCTTTGGGAAAGCTAAGTCTATCTTGCAAAAATCGTGCGTGTTCTATCTTTGAAAATCAGAGAATGAGGGTTTTATAAAATTAGTAGTTGTAGGTTAAGGAGGAAGAGAACACAAAATGATTTGAATTCAAAAAGTTGTTTAATCTGAAGTTGTTTTGGTTGTGCGAGACATTGGGAATCATCAAGGTGTTAGTAGAGAATATTTCAATTAAGATAACCAGGCAAAACTGGGTAAGGTATAGAAAAGTCGAGCAAGGGGAAGTTGCCACATTTTTCTCGTTAGAAATATCAGATTTTTGTCTCAAACGTGGATACTGTGTCTCTGGGTTGTGTAACATGTTCTCTATTAAAAGATTGCCGGTCGATATACACAAACCCGAGAGCTCGAGTTTTTCAGACTTTCCGATAGCGAGTTATCAAGGCCTATAGGGCGCTATTGCACACTTTACTAAAAATGAAAAGATCACGGCAACATCTTTATAGCGAGTAATCAAAGGGGATGGCGCGCTATAGAAAATTTTCAAGAAAAACAAATGTTTTATTATACAACCCTACCAGCGGGATATCAACACTGATAGGGCGCCAGGGCCTACTGGAAAATTTTTGTAAATTGCTGAATAGCCTTATTTTTGGAAAATTAATATTTTCACACTCAAGAACAATTCCATTGACTCAAAACATTTTGATATAAGATTAAAAACTATTATATAATAAAAAACTCATTGAAATTATGATTAAAACTTTTTTAAAACATTTTTTTTCAAAATGGAATACTATATCGAAGTGATTTTGAAGACTTTTCATATTTCAGAGTTTTAGTGCTTAGATTGATCGAGAAGTTACCCAACACACCAAAGATAAAACTAATGCATTAGACATGAGATATGTCTTCGTTCTTCGAGCTTGATCTTTGTAGACTTCGATACCTATTGTTTGATGTGTTGTTGATGATTAGTTCAAGCTCTCAGAACAAAAAAAGTACAGGTGATGTTTTCTATTACCGAGAACACTTCACTTACTTACAGTTTAAAACAATAGATAGCCTATGAAAATCTCAGCACAAAAGGAATAAAATGAAGAACTTGCGAAATAATGAGGTTATCTTCAAGACAGTTTGCAATTTTGATTCTGTTCGAAGGTTGTTTGGACAAATGCAAGAATAACGACTTTCTTCAATTTAAACACTCTTTGGGAAAGCTAAGTCTATCTTGCAAAAATCGTGCGTGTTCTATCTTTGAAAATCAGAGAATGAGGGTTTTATAAAATTAGTAGTTGCAGGTTAAGGAGGAAGAGAACACAAAATGATTTGAATTCAAAAAGTTGTTTAATCTGAAGTTGTTTTGGTTGTGCGTGACATTGGGAATCATCAAGGTGTTAGTAGAGAATATTTCAATTAAGATAACCAGGCAAAACTGGGTAAGGTATAGAAAAGTCGAGCAAGGGGAAGTTGCCACATTTTTCTCGTTAGAAATATCAGATTTTTGTCTCAAACGTGGATACTGTGTCTCTGGGTTGTGTAACATGTTCTCTATTAAAAGATTGCCGGTCGATATACACAAACCCGAGAGCTCGAGTTTTTCAGACTTTCCGATAGCGAGTTATCAAGGCCTATAGGGCGCTATTGCACACTTTACTAAAAATGAAAAGATCACGGCAACATCTTTATAGCGAGTTATCAAAGGGGATGGCGCGCTATAGAAAATTTTCAAGAAAAACAAATGTTTTATTATACAACCCTACCAGCGGGCTATCAACACTGATAGGGCGCCAGGGCCTACTGGAAAATTTTTGCAAATTGCTGAATAGCCTTATTTTTGGAAAATTAATATTTTCACACTCAAGAACAATTCCATTGACTCAAAACATTTTGATATAAGATTAAAAACTATTATATAATAAAAAACTCATTGAAATTATGATTAAAACTTTTTTAAAACATTTTTTTCAAAATGGAATACTATATCGAAGTGATTTTCAAGACTTTTCATATTTCAGAGTTTTAGTGCTTAGATTGATCGAGAAGTTACCCTACACACCAAAGATAAAACTAATGCATTAGACATGAGATATGTCTTCGTTCTTCAAGCTTGATCTTTGTAGACTTCGATACCTATTGTTTGATGTGTTGTTGATGATTAGTTCAAGCTCTCAGAACAAAAAAAGTACAGGTGAAGTTTTCTATTACCGAGAACACTTCACTTACTTACAGTTTAAAACAATAGATAGCCTATGAAAATCTCAGCACAAAAGGAATAAAATGAAGAACTTGCGAAATAATGAGGTTATCTTCAAGACAGTTTGCAATTTTGATTCTGTTCGAAGGTTGTTTGGACAAATGCAAGAATAACGACTTTCTTCGATTTAAAAACTCTTTGGAAAGCTAGGTCTATCTTGCAAAAATCGTGCGTGTTCTATCTTTGAAAATCAGAGAATGAGGGTTTTATAAAATTAGTAGTTGCAAGTTAAAGAGAGAAAGAGTACAAAATGATTTGAATTCAAAACGTTGTTTAATCTGAAGTTGTTTTGGTCATGCGAGACAATGGGAATCATCAAGGTGTTAGTAGAGAATATTTCAATTAAGATAACCAAGCAAAACTGTGTAAGGTATAGAAAAGTCGAGGAAGGAGAAGTGGCCACATTTTTCTCGTTAGAAATATCAGATTTTTGTCTCAAATGTGGATAACGCATTATAATTGGGTTGCGTATCATGTTCTCTATTGAAAGATAGCAGGTCGTTATACAAAAACCCAAGAGCTCGAGTTTTTCAGACTTTCCACTAGCAAGTTATCGAGGCCTATAGCGCGCTATTGCCCACTTTACTAAAAATGGAAAGATCACGGCAACATCTTTATAGCGAGTTATCAAATGGGATAGCGCTATAGACAATTTTCAAGAAAAACAAATGTTTTATTATACAACCCTATCAGCGGGTTATCAACACTGATAGGGCGCTAATGCCAATTGGAAAATTTTTGAAAATTGCTATATAGCCTTATTTTTGGAAAAATAATATTTTGACACTCAAGAACCATTCCATTGACTCAAAACATATTGATATAAGATTAAAAACTATTAAATAATTCAAAACTCATTGAAATTATGACTAAAACCTTCCGAAAAACTTTTTTTTCAAAATGGCATACTATATCGAAGTGATTTTCAAGACTTTTCAATTTTTGGAGTTTTAGTGCTGAGATTGATCGAGAAGTTACCCTACACACCAAAGATAAAACTAATGCATTAGACATGAGATATGTCTTCGTTCTTCGAGCTTGATCTTTGTAGACTTCGATACCTATTGTTTGATGTGTTGTTGATGATTAGTTCAAGCTCTCAGAACAAAAAAAGTACAGGTGATGTTTTCTATTACCGAGAACACTTCACTTACTTATAGTTTAAAACAATAGATAGCCTATGGAAATCTCAGCACAAAAGGAATAAAATGAAGAACTTGCGAAATAATGAGGTTATCTTCAAGACAGTTTGCAATTTTGATTCAGTTCGAAGGTTGTTTGGACAAATGCAAGAATAACGACTTTCTTCGATTTAAACACTCTTTGGAAAGCTAGGTCTATCTTGCAAAAATCGTGCGTGTTCTATCTTTGAAAATCAGAGAATGAGGGTTTTATAAAATTAGTAGTTGCAGGTTAAAGAGAGAAAGAGTACAAAATGATTTGAATTCAAAACGTTGTTTAATCTGAAGTTGTTTTGGTCATGCGAGACAATGGGAATCATCAAGGTGTTAGTAGAGAATTTTTCAATTAAGATAACCAGGCAAAACTGTGTAAGGTATAGAAAAGTCGAGGAAGGAGAAGTGGCCACATTTTTCTCGTTAGAAATATCAGATTTTTGTCTCAAATGTGGATAACGCATTATAATTGGGTTGCGTATCATGTTCTCTATTGAAAGATAGCAGGTCGTTATACACAAACCCAAGAGCTCGAGTTTTTCAGACTTTCCACTAGCAAGTTATCGAGGCCTATAGCGCGCTATTGCCCACTTTACTAAAAATGGAAAGATCACGGCAACATCTTTATAGCGAGTTATCAAATGGGATAGCGCTATAGACAATTTTCAAGAAAAACAAATGTTTTATTATACAACCCTATCAGCGGGTTATCAACACTGATAGGGCGCTAATGCCAATTGGAAAATTTTTGAAAATTGCTATATAGCCTTATTTTTGGAAAAATAATATTTTGACACTCAAGAACCATTCCATTGACTCAAAACATATTGATATAAGATTAAAAACTATTAAATAATTCAAAACTCATTGAAATTATGACTAAAACCTTCCGAAAAACTTTTTTTTCAAAATGGCATACTATATCGAAGTGATTTTCAAGACTTTTCAATTTTTGGAGTTTTAGTGCTGAGATTGATCGAGAAGTTACCCTACACACCAAAGATAAAACTAATGCATTAGACATGAGATATGTCTTCGTTCTTCGAGCTTGATCTTTGTAGACTTCGATACCTATTGTTTGATGTGTTGTTGATGATTAGTTCAAGCTCTCAGAACAAAAAAAGTACAGGTGATGTTTTCTATTACCGAGAACACTTCACTTACTTATAGTTTAAAACAATAGATAGCCTATGGAAATCTCAGCACAAAAGGAATAAAATGAAGAACTTGCGAAATAATGAGGTTATCTTCAAGACAGTTTGCAATTTTGATTCAGTTCGAAGGTTGTTTGGACAAATGCAAGAATAACGACTTTCTTCGATTTAAACACTCTTTGGAAAGCTAGGTCTATCTTGCAAAAATCGTGCGTGTTCTATTTTTGAAAATCAGAGAATGAGGGTTTTATAAAATTAGTAGTTGCAGGTTAAAGAGAGAAAGAGTATAAAATGATTTGAATTCAAAACGTTGTTTAATCTGAAGTTGTTTTGGTCATGCGAGACAATGGGAATCATCAAGGTGTTAGTAGAGAATTTTTCAATTAAGATAACCAGGCAAAACTGTGTAAGGTATAGAAAAGTCGAGGAAGGAGAAGTGGCCACATTTTTCTCGTTAGAAATATCAGATTTTTGTCTCAAATGTGGATAACGCATTATAATTGGGTTGCGTATCATGTTCTCTATTGAAAGATAGCAGGTCGTTATACACAAACCCAAGAGCTCGAGTTTTTCAGACTTTCCACTAGCAAGTTATCGAGGCCTATAGCGCGCTATTGCCCACTTTACTAAAAATGGAAAGATCACGGCAACATCTTTATAGCGAGTTATCAAATGGGATAGCGCTATAGACAATTTTCAAGAAAAACAAATGTTTTATTATACAACCCTATCAGCGGGTTATCAACACTGATAGGGCGCTAATGCCAATTGGAAAATTTTTGAAAATTGCTATATAGCCTTATTTTTGGAAAAATAATATTTTGACACTCAAGAACCATTCCATTGACTCAAAACATATTGATATAAGATTAAAAACTATTAAATAATTCAAAACTCATTGAAATTATGACTAAAACCTTCCGAAAAACTTTTTTTTCAAAATGGCATACTATATCGAAGTGATTTTCAAGACTTTTCAATTTTTGGAGTTTTAGTGCTGAGATTGATCGAGAAGTTACCCTACACACCAAAGATAAAACTAATGCATTAGACATGAGATATGTCTTCGTTCTTCGAGCTTGATCTTTGTAGACTTCGATACCTATTGTTTGATGTGTTGTTGATGATTAGTTCAAGCTCTCAGAACAAAAAAAGTACAGGTGATGTTTTCTATTACCGAGAACACTTCACTTACTTATAGTTTAAAACAATAGATAGCCTATGGAAATCTCAGCACAAAAGGAATAAAATGAAGAACTTGCGAAATAATGAGGTTATCTTCAAGACAGTTTGCAATTTTGATTCAGTTCGAAGGTTGTTTGGACAAATGCAAGAATAACGACTTTCTTCGATTTAAACACTCTTTGGAAAGCTAGGTCTATCTTGCAAAAATCGTGCGTGTTCTATCTTTGAAAATCAGAGAATGAGGGTTTTATAAAATTAGTAGTTGCAGGTTAAAGAGAGAAAGAGTACAAAATGATTTGAATTCAAAACGTTGTTTAATCTGAAGTTGTTTTGGTCATGCGAGACAATGGGAATCATCAAGGTGTTAGTAGAGAATTTTTCAATTAAGATAACCAGGCAAAACTGTGTAAGGTATAGAAAAGTCGAGGAAGGAGAAGTGGCCACATTTTTCTCGTTAGAAATATCAGATTTTTGTCTCAAATGTGGATAACGCATTATAATTGGGTTGCGTATCATGTTCTCTATTGAAAGATAGCAGGTCGTTATACACAAACCCAAGAGCTCGAGTTTTTCAGACTTTCCACTAGCAAGTTATCGAGGCCTATAGGGCGCTATTGCACACTATACTAAAAATGAAAAGATCACGGCAACATCTTTATAGCGAGTTATCAAAGGGGATGGCGCGCTATAGAAAATTTTCAAGAAAAACAAATGTTTTATTATACAACCCTACCAGCGGGCTATCAACACTTATAGGGCGCCAGGGCCTACTGGAAATTTTTTGCAAATTGTTGAATAGCCTTATTTTTGGAAAATTAATATTTTGACACTCAACAATCATTCTATTGACTCAAAACATCTTGATATAAAATTAAGAACTATTAAATAATTCCAAACTCAATGAAATTATGATTACGACCTTTCGGAAAACATCTTTTTTCAAAATGGAATACTATATCGCAGTGATTTTGAAGACTTTTCAATTTTCAAAGTTTTAGTGCTGAGATTGATCGAGAAGTTACCCTACACACCAAAGATAAAACTTATGCATTAGATATGAGGTATGTCTTCGTTCTTCGAGCTGGATCTTTGGAGACTTCGATACCTATTGTTTGATATGTTATTGATGATTAGTTCAAGCATCTCCGAACAAAAAAAATGCAGGTGATGTTTTCTCTTACCGAGAACACTTCACATACTTACAGTTTAAAACAATAGATAGCCTCTGGAAATCTCAGCACAAAAGGAATAAAATTAAGAACTTGCGAAATAATGAGGTTATCTTCAAGACAGTTTGCAATTTTGATTCAGTTCGAAGGTTGTTTGGACAAATGGAAGAATAACGACTTTCTTCGATTTAAACACTCTTTGCAAAGCTCAGTCTAACTTGCAAAAACCGTGCGTGTTCTATCTTTGAAAATCAGAGAATGAGGGTTTTATAAAATTAGTAGTTGCAGGTTAAAGAGGAAGAGAGTACAAAATGATTTGAATTCAAAACGTTGTTTAATATGAAGTTGTTTTGGGCGTGCGAGACAATGGGAATCATCAAGGTGTTAGTAGAGAATATTTCAATTAAGATAACTAAGCAAAACTGTGTAAGGTATAGAAAAGTCGAGCAAGGAGAAGTGGCCACATTTTTCTGGTTAAAAATATATGATTTTTGTCTCAAACGTGGACAGCGTGTTATAAATGGGTTGTGTATCATGTTCTCTATTTAAAGATAGCAGGTCGATATACACAATCCTGAGAGTTGGAGTTTTTCAGACTTTCCGATAGCGTGTTAACGAGGCGTATAGCGCGCTATTGCCCACTTTACTAAAAGTGGAAAGATCACGGCAACATCTTTATAGCGAGTTATGAAAAGGGATAGCGCGCTACAGACAATTTTCAAGAAAAACAAATGTTTTATTATACAACCCTATCAGCGGGCTATCAACACGGATAGGGCGCTAGTGCCAACTGGAAAATTTTTGTAAATTGCTAAATAGCCTTATTTTTGGAAAATTAATATTTTGACACTCAACAACCATTCCATTGACTCAAAACATATTGATATAAGATTAAGAACTATTAAATAATTCAAAACTCAGTGAAATTATGATTGAAACCCTTCGAAAAACATTTTTTTCAAAATGGAATACTATATCGAAGTGATTTCGAAGACTTTTCATATTTCAGAGTTTTAGTGCTTAGATTGATCAAGAAGTTACCCAACACACCACAGATAAAACTAATGCATTAGACATGAGATATGTCTTCGTTCTTCGAGCTTGATGTTTGTAGACTTCGATACCTATTGTTTGATGTGTTGTTGATGATTAGTTCAAGCTCTCAGAACAAAAAAAGTACAGGTGATGTTTTCTATTACCGAGAACGCTTCACTTACTTACAGTTTAAAACAATAGATAGCCTATGGAAATCTTAGGACAAAAGGAATAAAATGAAGAACTTGCGAAATAATAAGGTTATCTTAGTTTGCAATTTTGATTCAGTTCGAAGGTTGTTTGGACAAATGCAAGAATAACGACTTTCTTCGATTTAAACACTCTTTGGAAAGCTCAGTCGAACTTGCAAAAATCGTGCATGTTCTATCTTTGAAAATCAGAGAATGTTGTAGTTGCAGGTTAAAGAGGAAGAGAGTACAAAACGATTTGAATTCAACACGTTGTTTAATCTGAAGTTGTTTTAGGCGTGCGAGACAATGGGAATCATCAAGGTGTTAGTAGAGAATATTTCAATTAAGATAACCAGGCAAACCTGTGTAAGGTATAGAAAAGTCGAGCAAGGAGAAGTGGCCACATTTTTCTCGTTAGAAATATCTGATTTTTGTCTCAAACGTGGATAGCCTGTTATAATTGGGTTGTGTATCATGTTCTCTATTGAAAGATAGCAGGTCGATATACACAAACTCGAGAGCTCGAGTTTTTCAAACTTTCCGATAGCGAGTTATCGAGGCCTATAGCGCGCTATTGCCAACTTTACTAAAAATGGAAAGATCACGGTAACATCTTTATAGCGAGTTATGAAAGGGGATAGCGCGCTATAGACAATTTTCAAGAAAAACAAATGTTTTACTATACAACCCTATCAGCGGGCTATCAACACTGATAGGGCACTAGTGCCAACTGGAAAATTTTCGTAAATTGCTAAATAGCCTTATTTTTGGAAAATTAATATTTTGACACTCAACAATCATTCTATTGACTCAAAACATCTTGATATAAAATTAAGAACTATTAAATAATTCCAAACTCAATGAAATTATGATTACGACCTTTCGAAAAACATCTTTTTTCAAAATGGAATACTATATCGCAGTGATTTTGAAGACTTTTCAATTTTCAAAGTTTTAGTGCTGAGATTGATCGAGAAGTTACCCTACACACCAAAGATAAAACTTATGCATTAGATATGAGGTATGTCTTCGTTCTTCGAGCTGGATCTTTGGAGACTTCGATACCTATTGTTTGATATGTTATTGATGATTAGTTCAAGCATCTCCGAACAAAAAAAATGCAGGTGATGTTTTCTCTTACCGAGAACACTTCACATACTTACAGTTTAAAACAATAGATAGCCTCTGGAAATCTCAGCACAAAAGGAATAAAATTAAGAACTTGCGAAATAATGAGGTTATCTTCAAGACAGTTTGCAATTTTGATTCAGTTCGAAGGTTGTTTGGACAAATGGAAGAATAACGACTTTCTTCGATTTAAACACTCTTTGCAAAGCTCAGTCTAACTTGCAAAAAACGTGCGTGTTCTATCTTTGAAAATCAGAGAATGAGGGTTTTATAAAATTAGTAGTTGCAGGTTAAAGAGGAAGAGAGTACAAAATGATTTGAATTCAAAACGTTGTTTAATATGAAGTTGTTTTGGGCGTGCGAGACAATGGGAATCATCAAGGTGTTAGTAGAGAATATTTCAATTAAGATAACTAAGCAAAACTGTGTAAGGTATAGAAAAGTCGAGCAAGGAGAAGTGGCCACATTTTTCTGGTTAAAAATATATGATTTTTGTCTCAAACGTGGACAGCGTGTTATAAATGGGTTGTGTATCATGTTCTCTATTTAAAGATAGCAGGTCGATATACACAATCCTGAGAGTTCGAGTTTTTCAGACTTTCCGATAGCGTGTTAACGAGGCCTATAGCGCGCTATTGCCCACTTTACTAAAAATGGAAAGATCACGGCAACATCTTTATAGCGAGTTATGAAAAGGGATAGCGCGCTACAGACAATTTTGAAGAAAAACAAATGTTTTATTATACAACCCTATCAGCGGGCTATCAACACTGATAGGGCGCTAGTGCCAACTGGAAAATTTTTGTAAATTGCTAAATAGCCTTATTTTTGGAAAATTAATATTTTGACACTCAACAACCATTCCATTGACTCAAAACATATTGATATAAGATTAAGAACTATTAAATAATTCAAAACTCAGTGAAATTATGATTGAAACCCTTCGAAAAACATTTTTTTCAAAATGGAATACTATATCGAAGTGATTTCGAAGACTTTTCATATTTCAGAGTTTTAGTGCTTAGATTGATCAAGAAGTTACCCAACACACCAAAGATAAAACTAATGCATTAGACATGAGATATGTCTTCGTTCTTCGAGCTTGATGTTTGTAGACTTCGATACCTATTGTTTGATGTGTTGTTGATGATTAGTTCAAGCTCTCAGAACAAAAAAAGTACAGGTGATGTTTTCTATTACCGAGAACGCTTCACTTACTTACAGTTTAAAACAATAGATAGCCTATGGAAATCTAAGGACAAAAGGAATAAAATGAAGAACTTGCGAAATAATAAGGTTATCTTCAAGACAGTTTGCAATTTTGATTCAGTTCGAAGGTTGTTTGGACAAATGCAAGAATAACGACTTTCTTCGATTTAAACACTCTTTGGAAAGCTCAGTCGAACTTGCAAAAATCGTGCATGTTCTATCTTTGAAAATCAGAGAATGTTGTAGTTGCAGGTTAAAGAGGAAGAGAGTACAAAACGATTTGAATTCAACACGTTGTTTAATCTGAAGTTGTTTTAGGCGTGCGAGACAATGGGAATCATCAAGGTGTTAGTAGAGAATATTTCAATTAAGATAACCAGGCAAACCTGTGTAAGGTGTAGAAAAGTCGAGCAAGGAGAAGTGGCCACATTTTTCTCGTTAGAAATATCTGATTTTTGTCTCAAACGTGGATAGCCTGTTATAATTGGGTTGTGTATCATGTTCTCTATTGAAAGATAGCAGGTCGATATACACAAACTCGAGAGCTCGAGTTTTTCAAACTTTCCGATAGCGAGTTATCGAGGCCTATAGCGCGCTATTGCCAACTTTACTAAAAATGGAAAGATCACGGTAACATCTTTATAGCGAGTTATGAAAGGGGATAGCGCGCTATAGACAATTTTCAAGAAAAACAAATGTTTTACTATACAACCCTATCAGCGGGCTATCAACACTGATAGGGCACTAGTGACAACTGGAAAATTTTCGTAAATTGCTAAATAGCCTTATTTTTGGAAAATTAATATTTTGACACTCAACAATCATTCTATTGACTCAAAACATCTTGATATAAAATTAAGAACTATTAAATAATTCCAAACTCAATGAAATTATGATTACGACCTTTCGGAAAACATCTTTTTTCAAAATGGAATACTATATCGCAGTGATTTTGAAGACTTTTCAATTTTCAAAGTTTTAGTGCTGAGATTGATCGAGAAGTTACCCTACACACCAAAGATAAAACTTATGCATTAGATATGAGGTATGTCTTCGTTCTTCGAGCTGGATCTTTGGAGACTTCGATACCTATTGTTTGATATGTTATTGATGATTAGTTCAAGCATCTCCGAACAAAAAAAATGCAGGTGATGTTTTCTCTTACCGAGAACACTTCACATACTTACAGTTTAAAACAATAGATAGCCTCTGGAAATCTCAGCACAAAAGGAATAAAATTAAGAACTTGCGAAATAATGAGGTTATCTTCAAGACAGTTTGCAATTTTGATTCAGTTCGAAGGTTGTTTGGACAAATGGAAGAATAACGACTTTCTTCGATTTAAACACTCTTTGCAAAGCTCAGTCTAACTTGCAAAAACCGTGCGTGTTCTATCTTTGAAAATCAGAGAATGAGGGTTTTATAAAATTAGTAGTTGCAGGTTAAAGAGGAAGAGAGTACAAAATGATTTGAATTCAAAACGTTGTTTAATATGAAGTTGTTTTGGGCGTGCGAGACAATGGGAATCATCAAGGTGTTAGTAGAGAATATTTCAATTAAGATAACTAAGCAAAACTGTGTAAGGTATAGAAAAGTCGAGCAAGGAGAAGTGGCCACATTTTTCTGGTTAAAAATATATGATTTTTGTCTCAAACGTGGACAGCGTGTTATAAATGGGTTGTGTATCATGTTCTCTATTTAAAGATAGCAGGTCGATATACACAATCCTGAGAGTTCGAGTTTTTCAGACTTTCCGATAGCGTGTTAACGAGGCCTATAGCGCGCTATTGCCCACTTTACTAAAAATGGAAAGATCACGGCAACATCTTTATAGCGAGTTATGAAAAGGGATAGCGCGCTACAGACAATTTTGAAGAAAAACAAATGTTTTATTATACAACCCTATCAGCGGGCTATCAACACTGATAGGGCGCTAGTGCCAACTGGAAAATTTTTGTAAATTGCTAAATAGCCTTATTTTTGGAAAATTAATATTTTGACACTCAACAACCATTCCATTGACTCAAAACATATTGATATAAGATTAAGAACTATTAAATAATTCAAAACTCAGTGAAATTATGATTGAAACCCTTCGAAAAACATTTTTTTCAAAATGGAATACTATATCGAAGTGATTTCGAAGACTTTTCATATTTCAGAGTTTTAGTGCTTAGATTGATCAAGAAGTTACCCAACACACCAAAGATAAAACTAATGCATTAGACATGAGATATGTCTTCGTTCTTCGAGCTTGATGTTTGTAGACTTCGATACCTATTGTTTGATGTGTTGTTGATGATTAGTTCAAGCTCTCAGAACAAAAAAAGTACAGGTGATGTTTTCTATTACAGAGAACGCTTCACTTACTTACAGTTTAAAACAATAGATAGCCTATGGAAATCTTAGGACAAAAGGAATAAAATGAAGAACTTGCGAAATAATGAGGTTATCTTCAAGACAGTTTGCAATTTTGATTCAGTTCGAAGGTTGTTTGGACAAATGCAAGAATAACGACTTTCTTCGATTTAAACACTCTTTGGAAAGCTCAGTCTAACTTGCAAAAATCGTGCGTGTTCTATCTTTGAAAATCAGAGAATGAAGGTTTTATAAAATTAGTAGTTGCAGGTTAAAGAGGAGGAGAGTACAAAATGATTTGAATTCAAAACGTTGCTTAATCTGAAGTTGTTTTGGGCGTGCGAGACAATGGGAATCATCAAGGTGTTAGTAGAGAATATTTCAATTAAGTTAACCAGGCAAAACTGTGTAAGGTAAAGAAAAGTCGAGCAAGGGGAAGTGGCCACATTTTACTCGTTAGAAATATCATATTTTTGTCTCAAACGCGGACAGGGTGTTATAATTGGGTTGTGTATCATGTTCTCTATTGAAAGATAGCAGGTCGATATACACAATCCCGAGAGCTCGAGTTTTTCAGACTTTCCGATAGCGAGTTATCGAGGGCTATAGCGCGCTATTGCCCACTTTACTAAAAATGGAAAGATCACGACAACATCTTTATAGCGAGTTATCAAAGGGGATAGCGCGCTATAGACAATTTTCAAGAAAAACAATTGTTTTATTATACAACCCTATCAGCGGGCTATCAACACTGATAGGGCGCTAATGCCAATTGGAAAATTTTTGTAAATTGCTAAATAGCCTTATTTTTGGAAAATTAATATTTTGACACTCAAGAACCATTCCATTGACTCAAAACATATTGATGTAAGATTAAGAACTATTAAATAATTCAAAACTCATTGAAATTATGATTAAAACCTTTCGAAAAACATTTTTTTTCAAAATGGAATACTATATCGCAGTGATTTTGAAGACTTTTCAATTTTTAGAGTTTTAGTGCTGAGATTGATCGAGAAGTTACCCTACACACCAAAGATAAAACTATTACATTAGACATGAGATATGTCTTCGTTCTTCGAGCTTGATCTTTGTAGACTTCGACACCTATCGTTTGATATGTTGTTGATGATTAGTTCAAGATCTTAGAAAAAAAAAATACAGGTGATGTTTTCTCTTACCGAGAACGCTTCACGTACTTACAGTTTAAAACAATAGATAGCCTCTCGAAATCTCGGCACAAAAGGAATAAAATGAAGAACTTGCAAAATAATGAGGTTTTCTTCAAGACAGTTTGCAATTTTGATTTAGTTCGAAGGTTGTTTGGACAAATGCAAGAATAACGACTTTCTTCGATCGAAACACTCTTTGGAAAGCTCAGTCTAACTTGCAAAAATCGTGCGTGTTCTATCTTTGAAAATCAGAGAATGAGGGTTTTATAAAATTAGCAGTTGCAGGTTAAAGAGGAAGAGAGTACAAAATGATTTGAATTCAAAACATTGTTTAATCTAAAGTTATTTTGGGCGTGCGAGACATTGGGAATCATCAAGGTGTTAGTAAAGAATATTTCAATTAAGATAACCAGGCAAAACTGTGTAAGGTATAGAAAAGTCGAGCAAGGAGAAGTGGCCACATTTTTCTCGTTAGAAATATCTGATTTTTGTCTCAAACGTGAATAGCGTGTTATAATTGGGTTGTGTATCATGTTCTCTATTGAAAGATAGCAGGTCGATATACACAATCCCGAGAGCTCGAGTTTTTCAGACTTTCCGATAGCGAGTTATCGAGGCCTATAGCGCGCTATTGCCCACTTTACTAAAAATGGAAAGATCACGGCAACATCTTTATAGCGAGTTATCAAAGGGGATAGCGCTATAGACTATTTTCAAGAAAATCAAATGTTTCATTATACAACCCTATCAGCGGGCTATCAACACTGATACGGCGCTAGTGCCAACTGAAAATTTTTTGTAAATTGCTAAATAGCCTTACTTTTGGAAAATTAATGTTTTGACACTCAACAACCATTCCATTGACTCAGAACATATTGATGTAAGATTAAGAACTATTAAATAATTCAAAACTCATTGAAATTATGATTAAAACCTTTCGGAAAACATTTTTTTTCAAAATGGAATACTATATCGCAGTGATTTTGAAGACTTTTCAATTTTTAGAGTTTTAGTGCTGAGATTGATCGAGAAGTTACCCTACACACCAAAGATAAAACTATTACATTAGACATGAGATATGTCTTCGTTCTTCGAGCTTGATCTTTGCAGACTTCGATACCTATTGTTTGATGTGTTGTTGATGATTAGTTCAAGCTCTTTGGAAAAAAAATACAGGTGATGTTTTCTCTTACCGAGAACGCTTCACATACTTACAGTTTAAAACAATAGATAGCCTCTGGAAATCTCAGCACAAAAGGAATAAAATGAAGAACTTGAAAAATAATGAGGTTATCTTCATGACAGTTTGCAATTTTGATTCAGTTCGAAGGTTGTTTGGATAAATGCAAGAATAACGACTTTCTTCGATTTAAACACTATTTGGAAAGCTCAGTCTAACTTGCAAAATCGTGCGTGTTCTATCTTTGAAAATCAGAGAATGAAGGTTTTATAAAATTAGTAGTTGCAGGTTAAAGAGGAAGAGAGTACAAAATGATTTGAATTCAAAACGTTGCTTAATCTGAAGTTGTTTTGGGCGTGCGAGACAATGGGAATCATCAAGGTGTTAGTAGAGAATATTTCAATTAAGTTAACCAGGCAAAACTGTGTAAGGTATAAAAAAGTCGAGCAAGGAGAAGTGGCCACATTTTACTCGTTAGAAATATCAGATTTTTGTCTCAAACGTGGACTGGGTGTTATAATTGGGTTGTGTATCATGTTCTCTATTGAAAGATAGCAGGTCGATATACACAATCCCGAGAGCTCGAGTTTTTCAGACTTTCCGATAGCGAGTTATCGAGGGCTATAGCGCGCTATTGCCCACTTTACTAAAAATGGAAAGATCACGGCAACATCTTTATAGCGAGTTATCAAAGGGGATAGCGCGCTATAGACAATTTTTAAGAAAAACAAATGTTTTATTATACAACCCTATCAGCGGGCTATCAACACTGATAGGGCGCTAATGCCAATTGGAAAATTTTTGTAAATTGCTAAATAGCCTTATTTTTGGAAAATTAATATTTTGACACTCAAGAACCATTCCATTGACTCAAAACATATTGATGTAAGATTAAGAACTATTAAATAATTCAAAACTCATTGAAATTATGATTAAAACCTTTCGAAAAACATTTTTTTTCAAAATGGAATACTATATCGCAGTGATTTTGAAGACTTTTCAATTTTTAGAGTTTTAGTGCTGAGATTGATCGAGAAGTTACCCTACACACCAAAGATAAAACTATTACATTAGACATGAGATATGTCTTCGTTCTTCGAGCTTGATCTTTGTAGACTTCGACACCTATTGTTTGATATGTTGTTGATGATTAGTTCAAGCTCTTAGAAAAAAAAATACAGGTGATGTTTTCTCTTACCGAGAACGCTTCACGTACTTACAGTTTAAAAAAATAGATAGCCTCTCGAAATCTCAGCACAAAAGGAATAAAATGAAGAACTTGCAAAATAATGAGGTTTTCTTCAAGACAGTTTGCAATTTTGATTTAGTTCGAAGGTTGTTTGGACAAATGCAAGATTAACGACTTTCTTCGATCGAAACACTCTTTGGAAAGCTCAGTCTAACTTGCAAAAATCGTGCGTGTTCTATCTTTGAAAATCAGAGAATGAGGGTTTTATAAAATTAGCAGTTGCAGGTTAAAGAGGAAGAGAGTACAAAATGATTTGAATTCAAAACATTGTTAAATCTAAAGTTATTTTGGGCGTGCGAGACATTGGGAATCATCAAGGTGTTAGTAGAGAATATTTCAATTAAGATAACCAGGCAAAACTGTGTAAGGTATAGAAAAGTCGAGCAAGGAGAAGTGGCCACATTTTTCTCGTTAGAAATATCTGATTTTTGTCTAAAACGTGAATAGCGTGTTATAATTGGGTTGTGTATCATGTTCTCTATTGAAAGATAGCAGGTCGATATACACAATCCCGAGAGCTCGAGTTTTTCAGACTTTCCAATAGCGAGTTATCGAGGCCTATAGCGCGCTATTGCCCACTTTACAAAAAATGGAAAGAACACGGCAACATCTTTATAGCGAGTTATCAAAGGGGATAGCGCTATAGACTATTTTCAAGAAAATCAAATGTTTTATTATACAACCCTATCAGCGGGCTATCAACACTGATACGACGCTAGTGCCAACTGAAAATTTTTTGTAAATTGCTAAATAGCCTTATTTTTGGAAAATTAATGTTTTGACACTCAACAACCATTCCATTGACTCAAAACATATTGATGTAAGATTAAGAACTATTAAATAATTCAAAACTCATTGAAATTATGATTAAAACCTTTCGGAAAACATTTTTTTTCAAAATGGAATACTATATCGCAGTGATTTTGAAGACTTTTCGATTTTTAGAGTTTTAGTGCTGAGATTGATCGAGAAGTTACCCTACACACCAAAGATAAAACTATTACATTAGACATGAGATATGTCTTCGTTCTTCGAGCTTGATCTTTGTAGACTTCGACACCTATTGTTTGATATGTTGTTGATGATTAGTTCAAGATCTTAGAAAAAAAAAATACAGGTGATGTTTTCTCTTACCGAGAACGCTTCACGTACTTACAGTTTAAAACAATAGATAGCCTCTCGAAATCTCGGCACAAAAGGAATAAAATGAAGAACTTGCAAAATAATGAGGTTTTCTTCAAGACAGTTTGCAATTTTGATTTAGTTCGAAGGTTGTTTGGACAAATGCAAGAATAACGACTTTCTTCGATCGAAACACTCTTTGGAAAGCTCAGTCTAACTTGCAAAAATCGTGCGTGTTCTATCTTTGAAAATCAGAGAATGAAGGTTTTATAAAATTAGTAGTTGCAGGTTAAAGAGGAAGAGAGTACAAAATGATTTGAATTCAAAACGTTGCTTAATCTGAAGTTGTTTTGGGCGTGCGAGACAATGGGAATCATCAAGGTGTTAGTAGAGAATATTTCAATTAAGTTAACCAGGCAAAACTGTGTAAGGTATAAAAAAGTCGAGCAAGGAGAAGTGGCCACATTTTACTCGTTAGAAATATCAGATTTTTGTCTCAAACGTGGACTGGGTGTTATAATTGGGTTGTGTATCATGTTCTCTATTGAAAGATAGCAGGTCGATATACACAATCCCGAGAGCTCGAGTTTTTCAGACTTTCCGATAGCGAGTTATCGAGGGCTATAGCGCGCTATTGCCCACTTTACTAAAAATGGAAAGATCACGGCAACATCTTTATAGCGAGTTATCAAAGGGGATAGCGCGCTATAGACAATTTTTAAGAAAAACAAATGTTTTATTATACAACCCTATCAGCGGGCTATCAACACTGATAGGGCGCTAATGCCAATTGGAAAATTTTTGTAAATTGCTAAATAGCCTTATTTTTGGAAAATTAATATTTTGACACTCAAGAACCATTCCATTGACTCAAAACATATTGATGTAAGATTAAGAACTATTAAATAATTCAAAACTCATTGAAATTATGATTAAAACCTTTCGGAAAACATTTTTTTTCAAAATGGAATACTATATCGCAGTGATTTTGAAGACTTTTCAATTTTTAGAGTTTTAGTGCTGAGATTGATCGAGAAGTTACCCTACACACCAAAGATAAAACTATTACATTAGACATGAGATATGTCTTCGTTCTTCGAGCTTGATCTTTGCAGACTTCGATACCTATTGTTTGATGTGTTGTTGATGATTAGTTCAAGCTCTTTGGAAAAAAAATACAGGTGATGTTTTCTCTTACCGAGAACGCTTCACATACTTACAGTTTAAAACAATAGATAGCCTCTGGAAATCTCAGCACAAAAGGAATAAAATGAAGAACTTGAAAAATAATGAGGTTATCTTCATGACAGTTTGCAATTTTGATTCAGTTCGAAGGTTGTTTGGATAAATGCAAGAATAACGACTTTCTTCGATTTAAACACTATTTGGAAAGCTCAGTCTAACTTGCAAAATCGTGCGTGTTCTATCTTTGAAAATCAGAGAATGAAGGTTTTATAAAATTAGTAGTTGCAGGTTAAAGAGGAAGAGAGTACAAAATGATTTGAATTCAAAACGTTGCTTAATCTGAAGTTGTTTTGGGCGTGCGAGACAATGGGAATCATCAAGGTGTTAGTAGAGAATATTTCAATTAAGTTAACCAGGCAAAACTGTGTAAGGTATAAAAAAGTCGAGCAAGGAGAAGTGGCCACATTTTACTCGTTAGAAATATCAGATTTTTGTCTCAAACGTGGACTGGGTGTTATAATTGGGTTGTGTATCATGTTCTCTATTGAAAGATAGCAGGTCGATATACACAATCCCGAGAGCTCGAGTTTTTCAGACTTTCCGATAGCGAGTTATCGAGGGCTATATCGCGCTATTGCCCACTTTACTAAAAATGGAAAGATCACGGCAACATCTTTATAGCGAGTTATCAAAGGGGATAGCGCGCTATAGACAATTTTTAAGAAAAACAAATGTTTTATTATACAACCCTATCAGCGGGCTATCAACACTGATAGGGCGCTAATGCCAATTGGAAAATTTTTGTAAATTGCTAAATAGCCTTATTTTTGGAAAATTAATATTTTGACACTCAAGAACCATTCCATTGACTCAAAACATATTGATGTAAGATTAAGAACTATTAAATAATTCAAAACTCATTGAAATTATGATTAAAACCTTTCGAAAAACATTTTTTTTCAAAATGGAATACTATATCGCAGTGATTTTGAAGACTTTTCAATTTTTAGAGTTTTAGTGCTGAGATTGATCGAGAAGTTACCCTACACACCAAAGATAAAACTATTACATTAGACATGAGATATGTCTTCGTTCTTCGAGCTTGATCTTTGTAGACTTCGACACCTATTGTTTGATATGTTGTTGATGATTAGTTCAAGCTCTTAGAAAAAAAAAATACAGGTGATGTTTTCTCTTACCGAGAACGCTTCACGTACTTACAGTTTAAAAAAATAGATAGCCTCTCGAAATCTCAGCACAAAAGGAATAAAATGAAGAACTTGCAAAATAATGAGGTTTTCTTCAAGACAGTTTCGAATTTTGATTTAGTTCGAAGGTTGTTTGGACAAATGCAAGAATAACGACTTTCTTCGATCGAAACACTCTTTGGAAAGCTCAGTCTAACTTGCAAAAATCGTGCGTGTTCTATCTTTGAAAATCAGAGAATGAGGGTTTTATAAAATTAGCAGTTGCAGGTTAAAGAGGAAGAGAGTACAAAATGATTTGAATTCAAAACATTGTTTAATCTAAAGTTATTTTGGGCGTGCGAGACATTGGGAATCATCAAGGTGTTAGTAGAGAATATTTCGATTAAGATAACCAGGCAAAACTGTGTAAGGTATAGAAAAGTCGAGCAAGGAGAAGTGGCCACATTTTTCTCGTTAGAAATATCTGATTTTTGTCTAAAACGTGAATAGCGTGTTATAATTGGGTTGTGTATCATGTTCTCTATTGAAAGATAGCAGGTCGATATACACAATCCCGAGAGCTCGAGTTTTTCAGACTTTCCAATAGCGAGTTATCGAGGCCTATAGCGCGCTATTGCCCACTTTACAAAAAATGGAAAGATCACGGCAAGATCTTTATAGCGAGTTATCAAAGGGGATAGCGCTATAGACTATTTTCAAGAAAATCAAATGTTTTATTATACAACCCTATCAGCGGGCTATCAACACTGATACGACGCTAGTGCCAACTGAAAATTTTTTGTAAATTGCTAAATAGCCTTATTTTTGGAAAATTAATGTTTTGACACTCAACAACCATTCCATTGACTCAAAACATATTGATGTAAGATTAAGAACTATTAAATAATTCAAAACTCATTGAAATTATGATTAAAACCTTTCGAAAAACATTTTTTTTCAAAATGGAATACTATATCGCAGTGATTTTGAAGACTTTTCGATTTTTAGAGTTTTAGTGCTGAGATTGATCGAGAAGTTACCCTACACACCAAAGATAAAACTATTACATTAGACATGAGATATGTCTTCGTTCTTCGAGGTTGATCTTTGTAGACTTCGACACCTATTGTTTGATATGTTGTTGATGATTAGTTCAAGATCTTAGAAAAAAAAAATACAGGTGATGTTTTCTCTTACCGAGAACGCTTCACGTACTTACAGTTTAAAACAATAGATAGCCTCTCGAAATCTCGGCACAAAAGGAATAAAATGAAGAACTTTCAAAATAATGAGGTTTTCTTCAAGACAGTTTGCAATTTTGATTTAGTTCGAAGGTTGTTTGGACAAATGCAAGAATAACGACTTTCTTCGATCGAAACACTCTTTGAAAAGCTCAGTCTAACTTGCAAAAATCGTGCGTGTTCTATCTTTGAAAATCAGAGAATGAGGGTTTTATAAAATTAGCAGTTGCAGGTTAAAGAGGAAGAGAGTACAAAATGATTTGAATTCAAAACATTGTTTAATCTAAAGTTATTTTGGGCGTGCGAGACATTGGGAATCATCAAGGTGTTAGTAAAGAATATTTCAATTAAGATAACCAGGCAAAACTGTGTAAGGTATAGAAAAGTCGAGCAAGGAGAAGTGGCCACATTTTTCTCGTTAGAAATATCTGATTTTTGTCTCAAACGTGAATAGCGTGTTATAATTGGGTTGTGTATCATGTTCTCTATTGAAAGATAGCAGGTCGATATACACAATCCCGAGAGCTCGAGTTTTTCAGACTTTCCGATAGCGAGTTATCGAGGCCTATAGCGCGCTATTGCCCACTTTACTAAAAATGGAAAGATCACGGCAACATCTTTATAGCGAGTTATCAAAGGGGATAGCGCTTTAGACTATTTTCAAGAAAATCAAATGTTTCATTATACAACCCTATCAGCTGGCTATCAACACTGATACGGCGCTAGTGCCAACTGAAATTTTTTTGTAAATTGCTAAATGGCCTTACTTTTGGAAAATTAATGTTTTGACACTCAACAACCATTCCATTGACTCAAAACATATTGATGTAAGATTAAGAACTATTAAATAATTCAAAACTCATTGAAATTATGATTAAAACCTTTCGGAAAACATTTTTTTTCAAAATGGAATACTATATCGCAGTGATTTTGAAGACTTTTCGATTTTTAGAGTTTTAGTGCTGAGATTGATCGAGAAGTTACCCTACACACCAAAGATAAAACTATTACATTAGACATGAGATATGTCTTCGTTCTTCGAGGTTGATCTTTGTAGACTTCGACACCTATTGTTTGATATGTTGTTGATGATTAGTTCAAGATCTTAGAAAAAAAAAATACAGGTGATGTTTTCTCTTACCGAGAACGCTTCACGTACTTACAGTTTAAAACAATAGATAGCCTCTCGAAATCTCGGCACAAAAGGAATAAAATGAAGAACTTGCAAAATAATGAGGTTTTCTTCAAGACAGTTTGCAATTTTGATTTAGTTCGAAGGTTGTTTGGACAAATGCAAGAATAACGACTTTCTTCGATCGAAACACTCTTTGAAAAGCTCAGTCTAACTTGCAAAAATCGTGCGTGTTCTATCTTTGAAAATCAGAGAATGAGGGTTTTATAAAATTAGCAGTTGCAGGTTAAAGAGGAAGAGAGTACAAAATGATTTGAATTCAAAACATTGTTTAATCTAAAGTTATTTTGGGCGTGCGAGACATTGGGAATCATCAAGGTGTTAGTAAAGAATATTTCAATTAAGATAACCAGGCAAAACTGTGTAAGGTATAGAAAAGTCGAGCAAGGAGAAGTGGCCACATTTTTCTCGTTAGAAATATCTGATTTTTGTCTCAAACGTGAATAGCGTGTTATAATTGGGTTGTGTATCATGTTCTCTATTGAAAGATAGCAGGTCGATATACACAATCCCGAGAGCTCGAGTTTTTCAGACTTTCCGATAGCGAGTTATCGAGGCCTATAGCGCGCTATTGCCCACTTTACTAAAAATGGAAAGATCACGGCAACATCTTTATAGCGAGTTATCAAAGGGGATAGCGCTATAGACTATTTTCAAGAAAATCAAATGTTTCATTATACAACCCTATCAGCGGGCTATCAACACTGATACGGCGCTAGTGCCAACTGAAATTTTTTTGTAAATTGCTAAATGGCCTTACTTTTGGAAAATTAATGTTTTGACACTCAACAACCATTCCATTGACTCAAAACATATTGATGTAAGATTAAGAACTATTAAATAATTCAAAACTCATTGAAATTATGATTAAAACCTTTCGGAAAACATTTTTTTTCAAAATGGAATACTATATCGCAGTGATTTTGAAGACTTTTCAATTTTTAGAGTTTTAGTGCTGAGATTGATCGAGAAGTTACCCTACACACCAAAGATAAAACTATTACATTAGACATGAGATATGTCTTCGTTCTTCGAGCTTGATCTTTGCAGACTTCGATACCTATTGTTTGATGTGTTGTTGATGATTAGTTCAAGCTCTTTGGAAAAAAAATACAGGTGATGTTTTCTCTTACCGAGAACGCTTCACATACTTACAGTTTAAAACAATAGATAGCCTCTGGAAATCTCAGCACAAAAGGAATAAAATGAAGAACTTGAAAAATAATGAGGTTATCTTCATGACAGTTTGCAATTTTGATTCAGTTCGAAGGTTGTTTGGATAAATGCAAGAATAACGACTTTCTTCGATTTAAACACTATTTGGAAAGCTCAGTCTAACTTGCAAAATCGTGCGTGTTCTATCTTTGAAAATCAGAGAATGAAGGTTTTATAAAATTAGTAGTTGCAGGTTAAAGAGGAAGAGAGTACAAAATGATTTGAATTCAAAACGTTGCTTAATCTGAAGTTGTTTTGGGCGTGCGAGACAATGGGAATCATCAAGGTGTTAGTAGAGAATATTTCAATTAAGTTAACCAGGCAAAACTGTGTAAGGTATAGAAAAGTCGAGCAAGGAGAAGTGGCCACATTTTACTCGTTAAAAATATCAGATTTTTGTCTCAAACGTGGACTGGGTGTTATAATTGGGTTGTGTATCATGTTCTCTATTGAAAGATAGCAGGTCGATATACACAATCCCGAGAGCTCGAGTTTTTCAGACTTTCCGATAGCGAGTTATCGAGGGCTATAGCGCGCTATTGCCCACTTTACTAAAAATGGAAAGATCACGGCAACATCTTTATAGCGAGTTATCAAAGGGGATAGCGCGCTATAGACAATTTTTAAGAAAAACAAATGTTTTATTATACAACCCTTTCAGCGGGCTATCAACACTGATAGGGCGCTAGTGCCAATTGGAAAATTTTTGAAAATTTCTAAATAGCCTTATTTTTCGAAAATTAATATTTTGACACTCAAGAACCATTCCATTGACTCAAAACATATTGATGTAAGATTAAGAACTATTAAATAATTCAAAACTCATTTAAATTATGATTAAAACCTTTCGGAAAACATTTTTTTTCAAAATGGAATACTATATCGCAGTGATTTTGAAGACTTTTCAATTTTTAGAGTTTTAGTGCTGAGATTGATCGAGAAGTTACCCTACACACCAAAGATAAAACTATTACATTTGACATGAGATATGTCTTCGTTCTTCGAGGTTGATCTTTGTAGACTTCGACACCTATTGTTTGATATGTTGTTGATGATTAGTTCAAGCTCTTAGAAAAAAAAATACAAGTGATGTTTTCTCTTACCGAGAACGCTTCACGAACTTACAGTTTAAAACAATAGATAGCCTCTCGAAATCTCAGCACAAAAGGAATAAAATGAAGAACTTGCAAAATAATGAGGTTTTCTTCAAGACAGTTTGCAATTTTGATTCAGTTCGAAGGTTGTTTGGATAAATGCAAGAATAACGACTTTCTTCGATTTAAACACTATTTGGAAAGCTCAGTCTAACTTGCAAAATCGTGCGTGTTCTATCTTTGAAAATCAGAGAATGAAGGTTTTATAAAATTAGTAGTTGCAGGTTAAAGAGGAAGAGAGTACAAAATGATTTGAATTCAAAACGTTGCTTAATCTGAAGTTGTTTTGGGCGTGCGAGACAATGGGAATCATCAAGGTGTTAGTAGAGAATATTTCAATTAAGTTAACCAGGCAAAACTGTGTAAGGTATAGAAAAGTCGAGCAAGGAGAAGTGGCCACATTTTACTCGTTAAAAATATCAGATTTTTGTCTCAAACGTGGACTGGGTGTTATAATTGGGTTGTGTATCATGTTCTCTATTGAAAGATAGCAGGTCGATATACACAATCCCGAGAGCTCGAGTTTTTCAGACTTTCCGATAGCGAGTTATCGAGGGCTATAGCGCGCTATTGCCCACTTTACTAAAAATGGAAAGATCACGGCAACATCTTTATAGCGAGTTATCAAAGGGGATAGCGCGCTATAGACAATTTTTAAGAAAAACAAATGTTTTATTATACAACCCTTTCAGCGGGCTATCAACACTGATAGGGCGCTAGTGCCAATTGGAAAATTTTTGTAAATTTCTAAATAGCCTTATTTTTCGAAAATTAATATTTTGACACTCAAGAACCATTCCATTGACTCAAAACATATTGATGTAAGATTAAGAACTATTAAATAATTCAAAACTCATTTAAATTATGATTAAAACCTTTCGGAAAACATTTTTTTTCAAAATGGAATACTATATCGCAGTGATTTTGAAGACTTTTCAATTTTTAGAGTTTTAGTGCTGAGATTGATCGAGAAGTTACCCTACACACCAAAGATAAAACTATTACATTTGACATGAGATATGTCTTCGTTCTTCGAGGTTGATCTTTGTAGACTTCGACACCTATTGTTTGATATGTTGTTGATGATTAGTTCAAGCTCTTAGAAAAAAAAATACAAGTGATGTTTTCTCTTACCGAGAACGCTTCACGTACTTACAGTTTAAAACAATAGATAGCCTCTCGAAATCTCAGCACAAAAGGAATAAAATGAAGAACTTGCAAAATAATGAGGTTTTCTTCAAGACAGTTTGCAATTTTGATTTAGTTCGAAGGTTGTTTGGACAAATGCAAGAATAACGACTTTCTTCGATCTAAACACTCTTTGGAAAGCTCAGTCTAACTTGCAAAAATCGTGCGTGTTCTATCTTTGAAAATCAGAGAATGAGGGTTTTATAAAATTAGCAGTTGCAGGTTAAAGAGGAAGAGAGTACAAAATGATTTGAATTCAAAACATTGTTTAATCTAAAGTTATTTTGGGCGTGCGAGACATTGGGAATCATCAAGGTGTTAGTAGAGAATATTTCAATTAAGATAACCAGGCAAAACTGTGTAAGGTATAGAAAAGTCGAGCAAGGATAAGTGGCCACATTTTTCTCGTTAGAAATATCTGATTTTTGTCTCAAACGTGAATAGCGTGTTATAATTGGGTTGTGTATCATGTTCTCTATTGAAAGATAGCAGGTCGATATACACAATCCCGAGAGCTCGAGTTTTTCAGACTTTCCGATAGCGCGTTATCGAGGCCTATAGCGCGCTATTGCCCACTTTACTAAAAATGGAAAGATCACGGCAACATCTTTATAGCGAGTTATCAAAGGGGATAGCGCTATAGACTATTTTCAAGAAAATCAAATGTTTCATTATACAACCCTATCAGCGGGCTTTCAACACTGATACGGCGCTAGTGCCAACTGAAAAATTTTTGTAAATTGCTAAATAGCCTTACTTTTGGAAAATTAATGTTTTGACACTCAACAACCATTCCATTGACTCAAAACATATTGATGTAAGATTAAGAACTATTAAATAATTCAAAACTCATTGAAATTATGATTAAAACCTTTCGGAAAACATTTTTTTTCAAAATGGAATACTATATCGCAGTGATTTTGAAGACTTTTCAATTTTTAGAGTTTTAGTGCAGAGATTGATCGAGAAGTTACCCTACACACCAAAGATAAAACTATTACATTAGACATGAGATATGTCTTCGTTCTTCGAGCTTGATCTTTGCAGACTTCGATACCTATTGTTTGATGTGTTGTTGATGATTAGTTCAAGCTCTTTGGAAAAAAAATACAGGTGATGTTTTCTCTTAGTGAGAACGCTTCACATACTTACAGTTTAAAACAATAGATAGCCTCTGGAAATCTCAGCACAAAAGGAATAAAATGAAGAACTTGAAAAATAATGAGGTTATCTTCAAGACAGTTTGCAATTTTGATTTAGTTCGAAGGTTGTTTGGACAAATGCAAGAATCACGACTTCTTCGATCGAAACACTCTTTGGAAAGCTCAGTCTAACTTGCAAAAATCGTGCGTGTTCTATCTTTGAAAATCAGAGAATGAGGGTTTTATAAAATTAGCAGTTGCAGGTTAAAGAGGAAGAGAGTACAAAATGATTTGAATTCAAAACATTGTTTAATCTAAAGTTATTTTGGGCGTGCGAGACATTGGGAATCATCAAGGTGTTAGTAGAGAATATTTCAATTAAGATAACCAGGCAAAACTGTGTAAGGTATAGAAAAGTCGAGCAAGGATAAGTGGCCACATTTTTCTCGTTAGAAATATCTGATTTTTGTCTCAAACGTGAATAGCGTGTTATAATTGGGTTGTGTATCATGTTCTCTATTGAAAGATAGCAGGTCGATATACACAATCCCGAGAGCTCGAGTTTTTCAGACTTTCCGATAGCGAGTTATCGAGGCCTATAGCGCGCTATTGCCCACTTTACTAAAAATGGAAAGATCACGGCAACATCTTTATAGCGAGTTATCAAAGGGGATAGCGCTATAGACTATTTTCAAGAAAATCAAATGTTTCATTATACAACCCTATCAGCGGGCTTTCAACACTGATACGGCGCTAGTGCCAACTGAAAAATTTTTGTAAATTGCTAAATAGCCTTACTTTTGGAAAATTAATGTTTTGACACTCAACAACCATTCCATTGACTCAAAACATATTGATGTAAGATTAAGAACTATTAAATAATTCAAAACTCATTGAAATTATGATTAAAACCTTTCGGAAAACATTTTTTTTCAAAATGGAATACTATATCGCAGTGATTTTGAAGACTTTTCAATTTTTAGAGTTTTAGTGCAGAGATTGATCGAGAAGTTACCCTACACACCAAAGATAAAACTATTACATTAGACATGAGATATGTCTTCGTTCTTCGAGCTTGATCTTTGCAGACTTCGATACCTATTGTTTGATGTGTTGTTGATGATTAGTTCAAGCTCTTTGGAAAAAAAATACAGGTGATGTTTTCTCTTAGTGAGAACGCTTCACATACTTACAGTTTAAAACAATAGATAGCCTCTGGAAATCTCAGCACAAAAGGAATAAAATGAAGAACTTGAAAAATAATGAGGTTATCTTCAAGACAGTTTGCAATTTTGATTCAGTTCGAAGGTTGTTTGGGCAAATGCAAGAATCACGACTTTCTTCTATTTAGATACTCTTTGGAAAGCTCAATCTAACTTGCAAAAATCGTGTGTGTTGTATTTTTGAAAATCAGAGAATGAAGGTTTTATAAAATTAGTAGTTGCAGGTTAAAGAGGAAGAGAGTACAAAATGATTTGAATTCAAAACGTTGCTTAATCTGAAGTTGTTTTGGGCGTGCGAGACAATGGGAATCATCAAGGTGTTAGTAGAGAATATTTCAATTAAGTTAACCAGGCAAAATTGTGTAAGGTATAGAAAAGTCGAGCAAGGAGAAGTGGCTACATTTTACTCGTTAGAAATATCAGATTTTTGTCTCAAACGTGGACTGGGTGTTATAATTGGGTTGTGTATCATGTTCTCTATTGAAAGATAGCAGGTCGATATACACAATCCCGAGAGCTCGAGTTTTTCAGACTTTCCGATAGCGAGTTATCGAGGGCTATAGCGCGCTATTGCCCACTTTACTAAAAATGCAAAGATCACGGCAACATCTTTATAGCGAGTTATCAAAGGGGATAGCGCGCTATAGACAATTTTTAAGAAAAACAAATGTTTTATTGTACAACCCTATCAGCGGGCTATCAACACTGATAGGGCGCTAGTGCCAATTGGAAAATTTTTGTAAATTTCTAAATAGCCTTATTTTTCGAAAATTAATATTTTGACACTCAAGAACCATTCCATTGACTCAAAACATATTGATGTAAGATTAAGAACTATTAAATAATTCAAAACTCATTGAAATTATGATTAAAACCTTTCGGAAAACATTTTTTTTCAAAATGGAATACTATATCGCAGTGATTTTGAAGACTTTTCAATTTTTAGAGTTTTAGTGCTGAGATTGATCAAGAAGTTACCCTACACACCAAAGATAAAACTATTACATTAGACATGAGATATGTCTTCGTTCTTCGAGCTTGATCTTTGCAGACTTCGATACCTATTGTTTGATGTGTTGTTGATGATTAGTTCAAGCTCTTTGGAAAAAAAATACAGGTGATGTTTTCTCTTACCGAGAACGCTTCACATACTTACAGTTTAAAACAATGGATAGCCTCTGGAAATCTCAGCACAAAAGGAATAAAATGAAGAACTTGAAAAATAATGAGGTTATCTTCAAGACAGTTTGCAATTTTGATTCAGTTCGAAGGTTGTTTGGATAAATGCAAGAATAACGACTTTCTTCGATTTAAACACTCTTTGGAAAGCTCAGTCTAACTTGCAAAAATCGTGCGTGTTCTATCTTTGAAAATCAGAGAATGAAGGTTTTATAAAATTAGTAGTTGCAGGTTAAAGAGGGAAGAGAGTACAAAATGATTTGAATTCAAAACGTTGTTTAATCTGAAGTTGTTTTGGGCGTGCGAGACAATGGGTATCATCAAAGTGTTAGTAGAGAATATTTCAATTAAGATAACCAGGCAAAACTGTGTAAGGTATAGAAAGTCGAGCAAGGAAAAGTGGCCAAATTTTTCTCGTTAGAAATATCAGATTTTTGTCTCAAACAGGGAGAGTGTGTTATAATTGGGTTGTGTATCATGTTCTCTATTGAAAGATAGCAGAACGATATACACAAACCCGAGAGCTCGAGTTTTTCAGACTTTCCAATAGCGAGTTATCGAGGACCATAGCGCCATATTGCCCACTTTACTAAAAATGGAAAGATCACAGCTACATCTTTATAGCGAGTTATTAAAGGGGATAGCGCGTTATAGACAACTTTCAAGAAAAACAAATGTTTTATTATACAACCCTATCAGCGGGCTATCAACACTGATAGGGCGCTAGGGCCAACTGGAAAATTTTTGTAAATTGCTAAATAGCCTTATTTTTGGAAAATTAATATTTTGACACTCAAGAACCATTCCATTGACTCAAAACATATTGATATAAGATTAAGAACTATTATATAATTCAAACCTCATTGAAATTATGACTAAAACCTTTCGAAAAACATTTTTTTTCAAAATGGAATACTATATCGCAGTGATTTTGAAGACTTTTCAATTTTTAGAGTTTTAGTGCTGAGATTGATCGAGAAGTTACCCTACACACCAAAGATAAAACTATTACATTAGACATGAGATATGTCTTCGTTTTTCGACCTTGATCTTTGCAGACTTCGATACCTATTGTTTGATGTGTTGTTGATGATTAGTTCAAGCTCTTAGAAAAAAAAAATACAGGTGATGTTTTCTCTTACCGAGAACACTTCACATACTTACAGTTTAAAACAATAGATAGCCTCTGGAAATCGCGGCACAAAAGGAATAAAATGAAGAACTTGCGAAATAATGAGGTTATCTTCAAGACAGTTTGCAATTTTGATTCAGTTCGAAGGTTGTTTGGGCAAATGCAAGAATAACGACTTTCTTCGATTTAAACACTCTTTGGAAAGCTCAGTCTAACTTGCAAAAATAGTGCGTGTTCTATCTTTGAAAATCAGAGAGTGAGGGTTTTATAAAATTAGTAGTTGCAGGTTAAAGAGGAAGAGAGTACAAAATGATTTGAATTCAAAACGTTGTATAATCTGAAGTTGTTTTGGGCGTGCGAGACAATGGGAATCATCAAGGTGTTAGGAGAAAATATTTCAATTAAGATAACCTGGCAAAACTGTGTAAGGTATAGAAAAGTCGAGCAAGGAGAAGTGGCCACTTTTTTCTCGTTAGAAATATCTTATTTTTGTCTCAAACGTGGATAGCGTGTTATAATTGTGTTGTGTATCATGTTCTCTATTGAAAGATAGCAGGTCGATATACACAAACCCGAGAGCTCGAGTTTTTCAGACTTTCCGATAGCGAGTTATCGAGGCCAATAGCGCGCTATTGCCCACTTTAATAAAAATGGAATGATCACGGCAACATCTTTATAGCGAGTTATCAAAGGGGATAGCGCGCTATAGACAATTTTCAAGAAAAACAAATATTTTATTATACAACCCTATCAGCGGGCTATCAACACTGATAGGGCGCTAGTGCCAACTGGAAAATTTTTGTAAATTGCAAAATAGCCGCATTTTTGGAAAATTAATATTTTGACACTCAAGAACCATTCCATTGACTCAACATATTGATATAAGATTAAGAACTATTAAATAATTCAGAACTCATTGAAATTATGATTAAAACCTTTCGAAAAACATTTTTTTTCAAAATGGAAAACTATATCGCAGTGATTTCGAAGACTTTTCAATTTTCAGAGTTTTAGTGCTGAGATTGATCGAGAAGTTACCCTACACACCAAAGATAAAACTAATGCATTAGACATGAGGTATGTCTTCGTTCTTCGAGCTTAATCTTTGTAGACTTCGATACCTATTGTTTGATATGTTGTTAATGATTAGTTCAAGCTCTCAGAACAAAAAAAATACAGGTGATGTTTTCTCTTACCGAGAACACTTCACATACTTACAGTTTAAAACAATAGATAGCCTCTGGAAATCTCAGCACAAAAGGAATAAAATGAAGAACTTGCAAAATAATGAGGTTATCTTCAAGACAGTTTGCAATTTTGATTCAGTTCGAAGGTTGTTTGGACAAATGCGAATAACGACTTCTTCGATTTAAACAATCTTTGGAAAGCTCAGTCTAACTTGCAAAAATCGTGCGTGTTCTATCCATGAATATCAGAGAATGAGGGTTTTATAAAATTAGTAGTTGCTGGTTAAAGAGGAAGAGAGTACAAAAGGATTTGAATTCAAAACGTTGTTTAATCTAAAGTAGTTTTGGGCATGCGAGACAATGGGAATCATCAAGGTCTTAGTAGATAATATTTCAATTAAGATAACCAGGCAAAACTGTGTAAGGTAGAGAAAAGTGGAGCAAAGAGAAGTGGCCACATTTTTCTCGTTAGAAATATCTGATTTTTGTCTCAAACGTGGATAGCGTGTTATAATTGGGTTGTGTATCATGTTCTCTATTGAAAGATATCAAGTCGATATACACAAACCCGAGAGCTCGAGTTTTTCAGACTTTCCGATAGCGAGTTATCGAGGCCTATAGCGCGCTATTGCCCACTTTACTAAAAATGGAAAGATCCCGGCAACATCTTTATAGCGAGTTATCGAAGGGGATAGCGAGCTATAAAACATTTTCAAGATAAACAAATATTTTGTTATACAACCCTATCAGCGGGCTATCACCACTGATAGGGCGCTAGTGCCAACGGGAAAATTTTTGTAAATTGCTAAATAGCCTTATTTTTGGAAAATTAATATTTTGACACTCAAGAACTATTCCATTGACTCAAAACATATTGATATAAGATAAAAAAAATATTAAATAATTCAAAACTCATTGAAATTATGATTAAAACCTTTGGAAAACATTTTTTTTCAAAATGCAATACTATATCGCAGTGATTTTCTAGACTTTTAAATTTTCAGAGTTTTAGTGCTAAGATTGATCGAGAAGTTACCCTTCACACCAAAGATAAAACTAATGCATTAGACATGAGATATGTCTTCATTCTTCGAGCTTGATCTTTGTAAACTTCGATACCTATTGTTTGATGTGTTGATGATTCGTTCAAGCTCTCAGAACAAAAAAAAATACTGGTGATGTTCTCTCTTACCGAGAACACTTCACATACTTACAGTTTAAAACAATAGATAGCCTCTGGAAATCTCAGCACAAAAGGAATAAAATGAAGAACTTGCAAAATAATGAGGTAATCTTCAAGACAGTTTGCAATTTTGATTCAGTTCGAAGGTTGTTTGGACGAATGCAAGAATAACGACTTTGTTCGATTTAAACACTCTTTGGAAAGCTCAGTCTAACATGTAAAAATCGTGCGTGTTCTATCTTTGAAAATCAAAGAATGAGGGTTTTATAAAATTCGCAATTGCAGGTTAAGGGGCAAGAGAGTACAAAATGATTTGAATTCAAAACGTTGTTTAATCTAGAGTTGTTTTGGGCGTGCGAGACAATGCGAATCATCAAGGTGTTAGTAGAGAATATTTCAATTAAGATGAACAAGCAAAACTGTGTAAGGTATAGAGAAGTCGAGCAAGGAGAAGTGGCCACATTTTTCTCGTCAGAAATATCAAATTTTTGTCTCAAACGTGGATAGCGTGTTATTGGGTTGTGTACCATGTTCTCTATTGAAAGATAGCCGGTCGATGTACACAAACCCTAGAGGTCGAGTTTTTCAGACTTTCCGATAGCGAGTTATCAAGGCCTATAGCGCTATTGCCCATTGTACTGAAAATTAAAAGATCACGGCAACATCTTTATAGCGAGTTATCAAAGGGAATAGCACGCTATAGACAATTTTCCAGAAAAACAAATGTTTTTTTATCCAACCCTATCAGCGGGCTATCAACACTGATAGGGCGCTAGTGCCAACTGGAAAATTTTTGCAAATTGCTGAATAGCCATATTTTTGGAAAATTAATTTCTTGACACTTAAGAACCATTCCATTGACTCAAGACATATTGATATAAGATTAAAAACTATTAAATGATAAAAAAACTCATTGAAATTATGATTAGAACCTTTCGAAAATATTTTTTTTCAAAATGGAATACTATATCGCAGTGATTTTGAAGACTTTTCAATTTTCACAGTTTTAGTGCTGTGATTGATCGAGAAGTTACCCTACACACCAAAGATAAAACTAATGCATTAGACATGAAATATGTCTTCGTTCTTCGAGCATGTTTTTCGTAAACTTCGATACCTATTGTTTGATGTATTGTTGATGATTAGTTCAAGCTCTCAAAACAAAAAAAATATAGGTGATGTTTTCTCTTACGGAGAACACTTCACATACTTACAGTTTTAAACAACAGATAGCCTCTGGAAATCTCAGCACAAAAGGAATAAAATGAAGAACTTGCGAAATAATGAGGTTATCTTCAAGACAGTTTGCAATTTTGATTCAGTTCGAAGGTTGTTTGGACAAATGCAAGAATAACGACTTTCTTCGATTTAAACACTCTTTGGAAAGCTCAGTCTAACATGCAAAAATCGTGCGTGTTCTTTCTTTGAAAATCAGAGAATGAGGGTTTTATAAAATTAGCAGTTGCAGGTTAAAGAGGAAGAGAGTGCAAAATGATTTGAATTCAAAACGTTGTTTAATCTAAAGTTGTTTTGGGCGTGCGAGACAATGGCAATCATCAAGGTGTTAGTAGAGAATATTTCAATTAAGATAACCAGGCAAAACTATGTAAGGTTTAGAAAAGTCGAGCAAGGAGAAGTGGTCACATTTTTCTCGTTAGAAATATCTGATTTTTGTCTCAAACGTGAATAGCGTGTTATAATTGGGTTGTGTATCATGTTCTCTATTGACAGATAGCAGGTCGATATACACAAACCCGAGAGCTCGAGTTTTTCAGACCTTCCGATAGCGAGTTATCGAAGCCTATAGCGCGCTATTGCCCACTTTACTAAAAATGGAAACATCACGGCAACACCTTTATAGCTATAGACAATTTTCAAGAAAAAAAATGTTTTATTATACAACCCTATCAGCGGGCTATCAACACTGATAGGGCGCTAGTGCCAACTGGAAAATTTTTGTAAATTGCTGATAGCCTTATTTTTGGAAAATTAATATTTTGACACACAAGAACCATTCCATTGACTCAAAACATATTTATGTAAGATTAAAAACTATTAAATAATAAAAAACTCATTGAAATTATGATTAAAACCTTTCGGAAAACATTTTTTTTCAAAATGGAATACTATATCGCAGTGATTTTGAAGACTTTTCAATTTTCACAGTTTTAGTGCTTAGATTGATCGAGAAATTACCCAACAAACCAAAGATAAAGCTAGTGCATTAGCCATGAGATATGTCTTCGTTCTTCGAGCTTGATCTTTGTTGACTTCGATACCTATTATTTGATGTGTTGTTGATAATTAGTTCAAGCTCTTAGAAAAAAAAATACAGGTGATGTTCTCTCTTACCGAGAACACTTCACATACTTACCATTTAAAAATATAGATAGCCTCTGGAAATCTTTGCACAAAAGGGATAAAATGAAGAACTTGCGAAATAATGAGGCTATCTTTAAGACAATTTGCAATTTTGATTCAGTTCGAAGGTTGTTTGGACAAATGGAAGAATAACGACTTTCTTCGATTTAAACACTCTTCGGAAAGCTCAGTCTAACATGCAAAAATCATGCGTGTCCTATCTTTGAAAATCAGAGAATGAGGGTTTTATGAAATTAGCAGTTGCAAGTTAAAGAAGAAGAGAGTACAAAATGATTTGAATTCAAAACGTCGTTTAATCTAAAGTTGTTTTGGCCGTGGAGACAATGGGAATCATCAAGGTGTTAGTAGAGAATATTTCAATTAAGATAACCAGGCAAAACTTTGTAAGGTATAAAAAAGTTGAGCAAGGAGAAGTGGCCACATTTTTCTCGTTAGAAATATCTGGTTTTTCTCTCAAACGTGGATAGCGTGTTATAATTGGGTTGTGTATCAAGTTCTCTATTGAAAGATAGCATGTCGATATACACAAACCCGAGAGCTTGAGTTTTTCAGACCTTCCGATAGCAAGTTATCGGGGCCTATAGCGCGCTATTGCCCACTTTATTAAAAATGGAAAGATCACGGCAACATCTTTATAGCGAGTTATCAAATGGGATAGCGCTATAGAAAATTTTCAAGAAAAACATATGTTTTATTATACAACCCTATCAGCGGGCTATCAACACTGATAGGGCGCTACTGCCAACTGGAAAATCTTTGTA
Source organism: Paratinospora sagittata (assembly GCA_035771175.1). Lineage (NCBI taxonomy): Eukaryota > Viridiplantae > Streptophyta > Magnoliopsida > Ranunculales > Menispermaceae > Paratinospora > Paratinospora sagittata. The sequence continues at coordinate 41,490,579 of CM069594.1, forward strand.
AATTGCTAAATAGCCTTATTTTTGGAAAATTAATATTTTGACACTCAAGAACCATTCCATTGACTCAAAACATATTGATATAAGATTAAGAACTATTAAATAATTCAAAACTCAGTGAAATTATGATTAAAACCTTTCGAAAAACAATTTTTTTCAAAATGGAATACTATATCGCAGTGATTTCGAAAACTTTTCAATTTTCAGAGTTTTAGTGCTGAGATTGATCGAGAAGTTACCCTACAGACCAAAGATAAAACTAGTGCATTAGACATGAGGTATGTCTTCGTTCTTCGAGCTTAATCTTTGTAGACTTCGATACCTATTGTTTGATATGTTGTTGATGATTAGTTCAAGCTCTCAGTACAAAAAAAATACAGGTGATGTTTTCTCTTACCGAAAACACTTCACATACTTACAGTTTAAAACAATAGATAGCCTCTGGAAATCTCAGCACAAAAGGAATAAAATGAAGAACTTGCAAGATAATATGGTTATCTTCAAGACAGTTTGCAATTTTGATTCAGTTCGAAGGTTGTTTGGACAAATGCAAGAATAACGACTTTCTTCGATTTAAACAATCTTTGGAAAGCTCAGTCTAACTTGCAAAAATAGTGCGTGTTCTATCTTTGAATATCAGAGAATAAGGGTTTTATAAAATTAGTAGTTGTTGGTTAAAGAGAAAGAGAGTACAAAAGGATTTGAATTCAAAACGTTGTTTAATCTAAAGTAGTTTTGGGCGTGCGAGACAATGGGAATCATCAAGGTCTTAGTAGAGAATATTTCAATAAAGATAACCAGGCAAAACTGTGTAAGGTAGAGAAAAGTGGAGCAAAGAGAAGTGGCCACATTTTTATCGTTAGAAATATCTGATTTTTGTCTCAAACGTGGATAGCCTGTTATAATTGGGTTGTGTATCATGTTCTCTATTGAAAGATAGCAAGTCGATATACACAAACCCGAGAGCTCGAGTTTTTCAGACTTTCCGATAGCGAGTTATCGAGGCCTATAGCGCGCTATTGCCCACTTTACTAAAAATGGAAAGATCCCGGCAACATCTTTATAGCGAGTTATCGAAGGGGATAGCGCGCTATAAAGCATTTTCAAGAAAAACAAATGTTTTGTTATACAACCCTATCAGCGGGCTATCACCACTGATAGGGCACTAGTGCCAACTGGAAAATTTTTGTAAATTGCTAAATAGCCTTATTTTTGAAAAATTAATATTTTGACACTCAAGAACCATTCCATTGACTCAAAACATATTGATATAAGATTAAAAACTATTAAATAATTCAAAACTCATTGAAATTATGATTAAAACCTTTCGGAAAACATTTTTTTTCAAAATGGAATACTATATCGCAGTGATTTCGAAGACTTTTCAATTTTCAGAGTTTTAGTGCTGAGATTGATCGAGAAGTTACCCTACACACCAAAGATAAAACTAATGCATTAGACATGAGATATGTCTTCATTCTTCGAGCTTGATCTTTGTAGACTTCGATACCTATTGTTTGATGTGTTGATGATTAGTTCAAGCTCTCAGAACAAAAAAAATACAGGTGATGTTTTCTCTTACCGAGAACACTTCACATACTTACAGTTTAAAACAATAGATAGCCTCTGGAAATCTCAGCACAAAAGGACTAAAATAAAGAACTTGCGAAATAATGAGGTAATCTTCAAGACAGTTTGCAATTTTGATTCAGTTCAAAGGTTGTTTGGAAAAATGCAAGAATAACGACTTTGTTCGATTTAAACACTCTTTGGAAAGCTCAGTCTAACATGCAAAAAACGTGCGTGTTCTATCTTTGAAAATCAGAGAATGAGGGTTTTATAAAATTCGCAATTGCAGGTTAAAGGGCAAGAGAGTACAAAATGATTTGAATTCAAAACGTTGTTTAATCTAAAGTTGTTTTGGGCGTGCGAGACATTGCGATTCATCAAGGTGTTAGTAGAGAACATTTCAGTTAAGATAAACAGGCAAAACTGTGTAAGGTATAGAAAAGTCGAGCAAGGAGAAGCGGCCACATTTTTCCCGTTAGAAATATCTGATTTTTGTCTCAAACGTGGATAGAGTGTTATAAATGGGTTGTGTATCATGTTCTCTATTGAAAAATAGAAGGTCGATATACACAAACCCGAGAGCTCGAGTTTTTCAGACTTTCCGATAGCGAGTTATCGAGGCCTATAGCGTGCTATTGCCCACTTTACAAAAATGGAAAGATCACGACAACATCTTTATAGCGAGTTATCAAAAGGGATAACGCGCTATAGACAATTTTTAAGAAAAACAAATGTTTTATTATACAACCCTATCAGCGGGCTATCAACACTGATAGGGCGCTAGTGCCAACTAGAGAATTTTTGTAAATTGCTAAATAGACTTATTTTTAGAAAATTAATATTTTGACACTCAAGAACCATTCCATTGACTCAAAATATATTGATATAAAATTAAAAACTATTAAACAATTCAAAACTCATTGAAATTATGATTAAAACCATTCGGAAAACATTTTTTTTCAAAATGGAATACTATATCGCAGTGATTTTGAAGACTTTTCAATTTTCAGAGTTTTAGTCCTAAGATTGATCGAGAAGTTACCCTACACACCAAAGATAAAACTAATGCATAAGACATGAGATATGTCTTCGTTTGTAGACTTCGATACCTATTGTTTGATGTGTTGTTGATGATTAGTTCAAGCTCTCAGAACAAAAAAAATACAGGTGATGTTTTCTCTTTCCGAGAACACTTCACATACTTACAGTTTAAAACAATAGAAAGCCTCTGGAAATCTCAGCACAAAAGGACTAAAATAAAGAACTTGCGAAATAATGAGGTAATCTTCAAGACAGTTTGCAATTTTGATTCAGTTCAAAGGTTGTTTGGACAAATGCAAGAATAACGACTTTGTTCGATTTAAACACTCTTTGGAAAGCTCAGTCTAACATGCAAAAAACGTGCGTGTTCTATCTTTGAAAATCAGAGAATGAGGGTTTTATAAAATTCGCAATTGCAGGTTAAAGGGCAAGAGAGTACAAAATGATTTGAATTCAAAACGTTGTTTAATCTAAAGTTGTTTTGGGCGTGCGAGACAATGCGAATCATCAAGGTGTTAGTAGAGAACATTTCAGTTAAGATAAACAGGCAAAACTGTGTAAGGTATAGAAAAGTCGAGCAAGGAGAAGCGGCCACATTTTTCCCGTTAGAAATATCTGATTTTTGTCTCAAACGTGGATAGAGTGTTATAATTGGGTTGTGTATCATGTTCTCTATTGAAAAATAGAAGGTCGATATACACAAACCCGAGAGCTCGAGTTTTTCAGACTTTCCGATAGCGAGTTATCGAGGCCTATAGCGCGCTATTGCCCACTTTACTAAAAATGGAAAGATCACGACAACATCTTTATAGCGAGTTATCAAAAGGGATAACGCGCTATAGACAATTTTTAAGAAAAACAAATGTTTTATTATACAACCCTATCAGCGGGCTATCAACACTGATAGGGCGCTAGTGCCAACTAGAGAATTTTTGTAAATTGCTAAATAGACTTATTTTTAGAAAATTAATATTTTGACACTCAAGAACCATTCCATTGACTCAAAATATATTGATATAAAATTAAAAACTATTAAACAATTCAAAACTCATTGAAATTATGATTAAAACCATTCGGAGAACATTTTTTTTCAAAATGGAATACTATATCGCAGTGATTTTGAAGACTTTTCAATTTTCAGAGTTTTAGTCCTAAGATTGATCGAAAAGTTACCCTACACACCAAAGATAAAACTAATGCATAAGACATGAGATATGTCTTCGTTTGTAGACTTCGATACCTATTGTTTGATGTGTTGTTGATGATTAGTTCAAGCTCTCAGAACAAAAAAAATACAGGTGATGTTTTCTCTTACCGAGAACACTTCACATACTTACAGTTTAAAACAATAGTAAGCCTCTGGAAATCTCAGCACAAAAGGACTAAAATAAAGAACTTGCGAAATAATGAGGTAATCTTCAAGACAGTTTGCAATTTTGATTCAGTTCAAAGGTTGTTTGGACAAATGCAAGAATAACGACTTTGTTCGATTTAAACACTCTTTGGAAAGCTCAGTCTAACATGCAAAAAACGTGCGTGTTCTATCTTTGAAAATCAGAGAATGAGGGTTTTATAAAATTCGCAATTGCAGGTTAAAGGGCAAGAGAGTACAAAATGATTTGAATTCAAAACGTTGTTTAATCTAAAGTTGTTTTGGGCGTGCGAGACAATGCGAATCAACAAGGTGTTAGTAGAGAACATTTCAGTTAAGATAAACAGGCAAAACTGTGTAAGGTATAGAAAAGTCGAGCAAGGAGAAGCGGCCACATTTTTCCCGTTAGAAATATCTGATTTTTGTCTCAAACGTGGATAGAGTGTTATAATTGGGTTGTGTATCATGTTCTCTATTGAAAAATAGAAGGTCGATATACACAAACCCGAGAGCTCGAGTTTTTCAGACTTTCCGATAGCGAGTTATCGAGGCCTATAGCGCGCTATTGCCCACTTTACTAAAAATGGAAAGATCACGACAACATCTTTATAGCGAGTTATCAAAAGGGATAACGCGCTATAGACAATTTTTAAGAAAAACAAATGTTTTATTATACAACCCTATCAGCGGGCTATCAACACTGATAGGGCGCTAGTGCCAACTAGAGAATTTTTGTAAATTGCTAAATAGACTTATTTTTAGAAAATTAATATTTTGACACTCAAGAACCATTCCATTGACTCAAAATATATTGATATAAAATTAAAAACTATTAAACAATTCAAAACTCATTGAAATTATGATTAAAACCATTCGGAGAACATTTTTTTTCAAAATGGAATACTATATCGCAGTGATTTTGAAGACTTTTCAATTTTCAGAGTTTTAGTCCTAAGATTGATCGAAAAGTTACCCTACACACCAAAGATAAAACTAATGCATAAGACATGAGATATGTCTTCGTTTGTAGACTTCGATACCTATTGTTTGATGTGTTGTTGATGATTAGTTCAAGCTCTCAGAACAAAAAAAATACAGGTGATGTTTTCTCTTACCGAGAACACTTCACATACTTACAGTTTAAAACAATAGTAAGCCTCTGGAAATCTCAGCACAAAAGGACTAAAATAAAGAACTTGCGAAATAATGAGGTAATCTTCAAGACAGTTTGCAATTTTGATTCAGTTCAAAGGTTGTTTGGACAAATGCAAGAATAACGACTTTGTTCGATTTAAACACTCTTTGGAAAGCTCAGTCTAACATGCAAAAAACGTGCGTGTTCTATCTTTGAAAATCAGAGAATGAGGGTTTTATAAAATTCGCAATTGCAGGTTAAAGGGCAAGAGAGTACAAAATGATTTGAATTCAAAACGTTGTTTAAACTAAAGTTGTTTTGGGCGTGCGAGACAATGCGAATCATCAAGGTGTTAGTAGAGAACATTTCAGTTAAGATAAACAGGCAAAACTGTGTAAGGTATAGAAAAGTCGAGCAAGGAGAAGCGGCCACATTTTTCCCGTTAGAAATATCTGATTTTTGTCTCAAACGTGGATAGAGTGTTATAATTGGGTTGTGTATCATGTTCTCTGTTGAAAAATAGAAGGTCGATATACACAAACCCGAGAGCTCGAGTTTTTCAGACTTTCCGATAGCGAGTTATCGAGGCCTATAGCGCGCTATTGCCCACTTTACTAAAAATGGAAAGATCACGACAACATCTTTATAGCGAGTTATCAAAAGGGATAACGCGCTATAGACAATTTTTAAGAAAAACAAATGTTTTATTATACAACCCTATCAGCGGGCTATCAACACTGATAGGGCGCTAGTGCCAACTAGAGAATTTTTGTAAATTGCTAAATAGCCTTATTTTTGGAAAATTAATATTTTGACACTCAAGAACTGTTCCATTGACTCAAAACATATTTATATAAGATTAAAAACTATTAAATAATTCAAAACTCATTGAAATTATGATTAACACCTTTCGGAAAAATTTTTTTTAAAATGGAAGACTATATCGCAGTGATTTTGAAGTCTTTTCAATTTTCAGAGTTTTAGTGCTGAGATTGATCGAGAAGTTACCCTACACACCAAAGATAAAACTAGTGCATTAGACGTGAGATATGTCTTCGTTCTTCGAGCTTGATCTTTGTAGACTTCGATACCTATTGTTTGATGTGTTGTTGATGATTAGTTCAAGCTCTCAGAACAAAAAAAAATACAGGTGATGTTTTCTTTTACCGAGAACACTTCACATACTTACAGTTTAAAACAATAGATAGTCTGTAGAATTCTCAGCACAAAAGGAATAAAATGAAGAACTTGCGAAATAATGAGGTTATCGTCAAGACAGTTTGCAATTTTGATTCAGTTCGTAGGTTGTTTGGACAAATGCAAGAATAACGACTTTCTTCGATTTAAACACTCTTTGGAAAGCTCAGTCTAACTTGCAAAAATCGTGCGTGTTCTATCTTTGAAAATCAGAGAATGAGGGTTTTATAAAATTAGCAGTTGCAGGTTAAAGAGCAAGAGAGTACAAAATGATTTGAATTCAATACGTTGTTTAATCTAAAGTTGTTTTGGGCGTCCGAGACAATGGGAATCATCAAGGTGTTAGTAGAGAATATTTCAATTAAGACAACCAGGCAAAACTGTGTAAGGTATAGAAAAGTCTAGCAAGGAGAAGCGGCCACATTTTTCTCGTTAGAAATATATGATTTTTGTTTCAAACGTGGATAGCGTTGTATAATTGGGTTGTGTACCATGTTCTCTATTGAAAGATAGCAAGTCGATATACACAAACCCTAGAGCTCGAGTTTCTCAGACTTTCCGATAGCGAGTTATCGAGGCCATTAGCGCGCTATTGCCCACTTTACTAAAAATGGAAAGATCACAACAACATCTTCATAGCGAGTTATCAAAGGGGATAGCGCTATAGACAATTTTCAAGAAAAACAAATGTTTTATTATACAACCCTATCAGCGGCTATCAACAGTGATAGGGCGCTAGCGCCAACTGGAAAATTTTTGTAAATTGCTAAATAGCCTTATTTTTGGAAAATTAATATTTTGACACTCAAGAACTGTTCCATTGACTGAAAACATATTTATATAAGATTAAAAACTATTAAATAATTCAAAACTCATTGAAATTATGATTAACACCTTTCCGAAAAAAAAATTTCAAAATGGAAGACTATATCGCAGTGATTTTGAAGACTTTTCAATTTTCAGAGTTTTAGTGCTGAGATTGATCGAGAAGTTACCCTACACACCAAAGATAAAACTAGTGCATTAGACGTGAGATATGTCTTCGTTCTTCGAGCTTGATCTTTGTAGACTTCGATACCTATTGTTTGATGTGTTGTTGATGATTAGTTCAAGCTCTCGGAACAAAAAAAATACAGGTGATGTTTTCTTTTACCGAGAACACTTCACATACTTATAGTTTAAAACAATAGATAGCCTGTAGAATTCTCAGCACAAAAGGAATAAAATGAAGAACTTGCGAAATAATGAGGTTATCGTCAAGACAGTTTGCAATTTTGATTCATTTCGTAGGTTGTTTGGACAAATGCAAGAATAACGACTTTCTTCGATTTAAACACTCTTTGGAAAGCTCAGTCTAACTTGCAAAAATCGTGCGTGTTCTATCTTTGAAAATCAGAGAATGAGGGTTTTATAAAATTAGCAGTTGCAGGTTAAAGAGCAAGAGAGTACAAAATGATTTGAATTCAATACGTTGTTTAATCTAAAGTTGTTTTGGGCGTCCGAGACAATGGGAATCATCAAGGTGTTAGTAGAGAATATTTCAATTAAGACAACCAGGCAAAACTGTGTAAGGTATAGAAAAGTCTAGCAAGGAGAAGCGGCCACATTTTTCTCGTTAGAAATATCTGATTTTTGTTTCAAACGTGGATAGCGTTGTATAATTGGGTTGTGTACCATGTTCTCTATTGAAAGATAGCAAGTCGATATACACAAACCCTAGAGCTCGAGTTTCTCAGACTTTTCGATAGCGAGTTATCGAGGCCATTAGCGCGCTATTGCCCACTTTACTAAAAATGGAAAGATCATAGCAACATCTTCATAGCGAGTTATCAAAGGGGATAGCGCTATAGACAATTTTCAAGAAAAACAAATGTTTTATTATACAACCCTATCAGCGGCTATCAACAGTGATAGGGCGCTAGCGCCAACTGGAAAATTTTTGTAAATTGCTAAATAGCCTTATTTTTGGAAAATTAATATTTTGACACTCAAGAACTGTTCCATTGACTCAAAACATATTTATATAAGATTAAAAACTATTAAATAATTCAAAACTCATTGAAATTATGATTAACACCTTTCGGAAAATTTTTTTTCAAAATGGAAGACTATATCGCAGTGATTTTGAAGACTTTTCAATTTTCAGAGTTTTAGTGCTGAGATTGATCGAGAAGTTACCCTACACACCAAAGATAAAACTAGTGCATTAGACGTGAGATATGTCTTCGTTCTTCGAGCTTGATCTTTGTAGACTTCGATACCTATTGTTTGATGTGTTGTTGATGATTAGTTCAAGCTCTCAGAACAAAAAAAATACAGGTGATGTTTTCTTTTACCGAGAACACTTCACATACTTACAGTTTAAAACAATAGATAGCCTGTAGAATTCTCAGCACAAAAGGAATAAAATGAAGAACTTGCGAAATAATGAGGTTATCGTCAAGACAGTTTGCAATTTTGATTCAGTTCGTAGGTTGTTTGGACAAATGCAAGAATAACGACTTTCTTCGATTTAAACACTCTTTGGAAAGCTCAGTCTAACTTGCAAAAATCGTGCGTGTTCTATGTCTGAAAATCAGAGAATGAGGGTTTTATAAAATTAGCAGTTGCAGGTTAAAGAGCAAGTGATTACAAAATGATTTGAATTCAAAATGGTTTTTAATCTAAAGTTGTTTTGGGCGTGCGAGACAATGGGAATCATCAAGGTGTTAGTAGAGAATATTTCAATTAAGATAACCAGGCAAAACTGTGTGAGGCATAGAAAAGTCGAGCAAGGAGAAGTGGCCACATTTTTCTCGTTAGAAATATCAAATTTTTGTCTCAAACGTGGATAGCGTGTTATTGGGTTGTGTATCATGTTCTCTATTGAAAGATTGCCGGTCGATATAGACAAACCCGAGAACTCGAGTTTTTTAGACTTTCTGATAGCGAGTTTTTAAGGCCTATAGCGCGCCATTACACACTTTACTAAAAATGAAAAGATCACGGCAACATCTTTATAGCGAGTTATCAAAGGGAATAGCGCCCTATAGACAATTTTCAAGAAAAACAAATGTTTTATTATGCAACCCTATCAGCGGGCTATCAACACTGATAGGGCGCTAGTGCCTACTGGAAAATTTTTGCAAATTGCTGAATAGCCTTATTTTTGGAAATTAATATTTTTACACTCAAGAACCATTCCATTGACTCAAACCATATTGATATAAGATTAAAAACTATTAAATATTAAAAAACTCATTGAAATTATCATGAAAACCTTTCGAAAACATTTTTTTTCAAAATGGAATACTATATCGTAGTGATTTTGAATACTTTCCAATTTTCAGAGTTTTAGTGCTTAGTTTGATCGAGAAGTTACCCAACACACCAAAGATAAAACTAATGCATTAGACATGAGATATGTCTTCGTTCTTCGAGCTTGATCTTTGTAGACTTCGATACCTATTGTTTGATGTGTTGTTGATGATTAGTTCAAGCTCTTAGAAAAAAAAAATACAGGTGATATTTTCTCTTACCGAGAACACTTCACATACTTACAGTTTAAAACAATAGATAGCCTCTGGAAATCTCAGCACAAAAGGAATAAAATGAAGAACTTGCGAAATAATGAGGCTATCTTCAAGGCAGTTTGCAATTTTGATTCAATTCGAAGGTTATTTGGAAAAATGCAAGAATAACGACTTTCTTCGATTTAAGCACTCTTTGGAAAGCTCAGTCTAACATGCAAAAATCGTGCGTGTTCTATCTTTGAAAATCAGAGAATGAGGGTTTTATAAAATTAGCAGTTGCAGGTTAAAGAGGAAGAGAGTACAAAATGATTTGAATTCAAAACGTTGTTTAATCTAAAGTTGTTTTGGGCGTGCGAGACAATGGGAATCATCAAGGTGTTAGTAGAGAATATTTCAATTAAGATAACCAGGCAAAACTGTGTAAGATATAGAAAAGTCGAGCAAGGAGAAGTGGCCACATTTTTCTCGTTAGAAATATCTGATTTTTGTCTCAAACGTGGATAGCGCGTTATAATTGGGTTGTGTATCATGTTCTCTTTTGAAAGATAGCACGTCGATATACACAAACCCTAGAGCTCGAGTTTTTCAGACTTTCCGATAGCGAGTTATCGAGGCCTATAGCGCGCTATCAGCGTGCTACTAACGCTGATAGTGCATTAGTGCTTTCTGGAAAATTTTGGCAAATTGCTGGATAGCCTTATTTTTGAAAATCTAATATTTTGACACTCAAGACCATTCCATTGACTCAAAACACTTTGATATAAGATTAAACACTATTAAATAATTCAAAACTCATTGAAATTATGATTAAAACATTTCGAAAAACATTTCTTCAAAATGAAATACTGTATCGAAGTGATTTTGGTGACTTTGAAATTTTTAGAGTTTTAGTGTTGAGATTGATCGCGAGGTTACCCTACACACCAAAGATCAAACTAATGCATTAGACATGAGATATGTCTTCGTTCTTGGAGCTCGATCTTTGTAAACTTCGATAGCTATTGTTTGATATGTTGTTGATGATTAGTTCTAGCTCTCAGAAAAAAAAAATAGGTGATGTGTTCTCTTACGGAGAACACATCATATACTTACAGTTTAAAACAATAGATTGCCTATGGAAATCTCATCACAAAAGGGATAAAATGAAGAACTTGCTAAATAATGATGTTCTTTTCAAGACAGTTTGCAATTTTGATTCAAATCGAAGGTTGTTTGGGCAAATGCAAGAATCATGACTTTCTTCAATCTAGACGCTATTCAGAAAGCTTTACCTACCTAGCAAAAATCGTGTGTGTTGTACCTTTGAAAATTAGAGATTGAGTGTTTTGTAAAATTAGCAGTTGCAGGTTAAAGGGCAAGCGAATACAAAATGATTTGAACTCAAAACATTGTTTAATCTAAAGTTGTTTTGGGCGTGCGAGACAATGGTAATCATCTAGGTGTTAGTAGAGAATATTTCAGCTAAGATAACCTCGAAAAACTGTGTAAGGTATAGAAAAATCGAGCAAGTGGAAGTACCCACATTTTTCTCGTTAGAAATACCATATTTTTGTCTCTGACGTGGATAGCGTGCTATTGGGTTGTGTATCATGTTCTCTATTGAGATACAACAGGCTATAGTAGGTCGATGTACACAAACCCGAGAGCTCGAGTTTTTCAGACTTTTCGTTAGCGTGTTATCAAGGCCTATTGTGCGTTATTGCCCATTTTACTAAAAATGGAAAGATCACAGAAACAACTCTATAGCGAGTTATCAATCGGAATAGCGTGCAGTAGACAATTCTTTAGAAAAGCAAATGTTTTATTATTGAACTCTATCAGCGTCCTACTAACACTGATAGTGCACTAGTGCTTTCTGGAAAATTTTGTCAAATTGCTGGATAGTCTTATTTTTGAAAAAATAATATTTTGACACTCAAGAACCATTCCATTGATTCCGGCATGCGCCTGAACGTTCTGTCATGCGCCTGAATGTTCTGGAATGAGCTTGAACGTTCGGGCATGCATTGCGCCTGAACATTCTAGCATGCACCTGAACATTTTTGCATGCGCCTGAACATTCTGTCATGCGCCTGAACGTTCTGGCATGCCCCTGAACGTTCTGGTGTTGCCCAAATAGTAATTTTTTTTTGTGAAATACGGGGTATTACAACGTGTGTGTTGTTTCTTTGAAAATTAGAGAATGAGTGTTTTGTAAAATTAGCAATTGCGGGTGAAAGGGCAAGAGAGTACGAAATGAATTGAATTCAAAAAAGTGTTTAATCTAAAGTTGTTTTGGGCATGCGAGAGAATGGAAATCATCTAGGTGTTAGTAGAGAATATTTCAGTTAAGATAACCTCAAAAAACTGTGTAAGGAATAGAGAAATCGAGCAAGTGGAAGTGCCCACATTTTTCTCTTATGAAATATCAGATTTTTGTCTAAGACGTGGATAGCAAGCTATAGCAGGTCGATATACACAAACTCGAGAGCTCGAGTTTATCAAACTTTTCGATTGCGTGTTATCAAGGCCTATAGCGCGCTATTGCCCATTTTACTAAAGATGGAAAGATCACGGCAACAGCTCTATTGCGAGTAATCAATGGGGATAGCGCACTGTAGACAATTTTTTAGAAAAATAAATGTTTTATTTTTGAATGCTATCAGCGTGTTATCAACACTGATAGTGCTCTACTTCCTTCCGATAAATTTTGGCAAATTGCTGGATAGCCTTATTTTTGAAAAATTAATATTTTCAAACTCAAGAACCATTCCATTGACTACAAACACTTTTGATATAAGATTAAACACTTTTAAATAATTGAAAACTCATTGAAATTATGATTAAAATCATTCGGAAAACATTTTTTCAAAATGAAATACTATATCGAAGTGATTTTGAAGACTTTGCAATTTTCAGAGTTTTAGTGCTGAGATTGATCGGGAGGTTACCTTACACACCAAAGATCAAACCAACGCATTAGACATGAGATATGTCTCCGTTCTTCTAGCATGATCTTTGTAAACTTCGATAGCTATTGTTTGATGTGTTGTTGATGATTAGTTGTAGCTCTCAGGAAAATAAATACACGTGATGTATTCTCTTATAGAGAACACTTCATATACTTACAGTTTAAAACAATAGATAGCCTATGGAAATCTTAGCACAAAAGGGATAAAATGAAGAACTTGCTAAATAATGATGTTATTTGCAAGACAATTTGCAATTTTGATTCAGTTCAAAGGTTGTTTGAACAAATGCAAGAATCACGGCTTTCTTGAATTTAAACGGTCTTCGAAAAATTTTGGCAAATTGCTGGATAGCCTTATTTTTGAAAAATTAATATTTTGACTCTCAACAACCATTCCATTGACTAAAAAACACTTTGGTAGAAGATTAAACACTTTTAAATAATTCAAAACTCATTGAAGTTATGATTAAAACCTTTCGAAAAACATTTTTTCAAAATGAAATACTATATCGAAGTGATTTTGAAGACTTTGAAATTTTCCGAGTTTTAGTGCTGAGATTGATCGGGAGGTTACCCTACACACCAAAGATCAAATTAATGCATTAGACATGAGATATGTCTTCGTTCTTCGTGCTTGATCTTTGTAAACTTCGATAGCTATTGTTTGATGTGTTGTTGATGATTAGTTGTAGCTCTCAGAAAAATAAATACAGGTGATGTGTTCACTTACGGAGAACACATCATATACTTACAGTTTAAAACAATAGAATGCCTATGAAAATCTCATCACAAAAGGGATAAAATAAAGAACTTGCTAAATAATGATGTTTCTTTCAAGACAGTTCACAATTTTGATTTAAATCAAAGGTTGTTTGGACAAATGCAAGAATCATGACTTTCTTCTATTTAAACGCTATTCGGAAAGCTCTGCCTAACTAGCAAAAATCGTGTGTGTTGTACCTTTGAAAATTAGAGAATGAGTGTTTTGTAAATTTAGCAGTTGCAGGTAAAAGGGCAAGAGAATACAAAATGATTTGAATTCAAAACATTGTTTAATCTAAAGTTGTTTTCGGCGTGCGAGACAATGGGAATCATCTAGGTGTTAGTAGAGAATATTTCAGTTAAGATAACCTCGAAAAACTGTGTAAGGTATAGAAAAATCGAGCAAGTGGAAGTACCCACATTTTTCTCGTTAGAAATACCATATTTTTGTCTCGGACGTGGATAGCGTGCTATTGGGTTGTGTATCATGTTCTCTATTGAGATACAGCAGGCTATAGTAGGTCGATATACACAAACCCGAGAGCTCGAGTTTTTCAGACTTTTCGTTAGCGTGTTATCAAGGCCTATTGTGCGTTATTGCCCATTTTACTAAGAATGGAAAGATCACAGAAACAACTCTATAGCGAGTTATCAATCGGAATAGCGTGCCGTAGACAATTTTTTACAAAAGCAAATGTTTTATTATTGAACTCTATCAGCGTCCTACCAACACTGATAGTGCACTAGTGCTTTCTCGAAAATTTTGGCAAATTTCTGGATAGCCTTATTTTTGAAAAATTAATATTTTGACTCTCAACAACCATTCCATTGACTAAAAAACACTTTGATATAAGATTAAACACTTTTAAATAATTCAAAACTCAGTGAGTTATGATTAAAACCTTTCGAAAAACATTTTTTCAAAATGAAATACTATATCAATGTGATTTTGAAGACTTTGCAATTTTCAGAGTTTTAGTGCTGAGATTGATCGGGAGGTTACCTTACACACCAAAGATCAAACTAATGCATTAGACATGAGATATGTCTTCGTTCTTCGAGCTTGATCTTTGTAAACTTCGATAGCTATTATTTGATGTGTTGTTGATGATTAGTTGTAGCTCTTAGAAAGAAAAAAAAAGGTGATGTGTTCTTGTTTGATGTGTTCTCTTACCGAGAACATTTCATATACTTAAAGTTTAAAACAATAGATAGCCTCTGGAAATCTCAGCACAAAAGGGATAAAATGAAAAACTTGTGAAATAATGAGGTTATCTTCAGCACAGTTTGCAATTTTGATTCAAATCGAAGGTTGTTTAGTCAAATACAAGAATCACGACTTTCTTCTATTTGAACCCTCTTCGGAAAGCTCTGTCTAACTTGCAAAAATTTGGTGTTGTATCTTTGAAAATTAGAGAATGAGTGTTTTTCTCAAATTAGGAGTTGCAGGTTAAACAGCAAGAGAGTACGAAATGATTTAAATTCAATACATTGTATAATCTAAAGTTGTTTTGGGCGTGCGAGACAATGAGAATCATATAGGTGTTAGTAAAGAAAATTTCAGTTAAGATAACCTCGAAAAACTGTGTAAGGAATAGAAAATTTGAGCAAGTAGAAGCGCCCACATAATTCTCGTTAGAAATATCAGATTTTTGTCTCAGACGTGGACAGTGTGCTATTGAGTTGTGTACCATGTTCTCTATAGACATATAGAGCTCGAGTTTTTCAGACTTTCCGATTGCATGTTATCAAGGCCTAGAACGCGCTATTGCCCATTTTACTAAAAATGGAAAGATCACGGCAACAACTCTATAGCGAGTTATAAAAGGGGATAGCGTGCTTCGACCTGCTATACCCTGCTATCTATCAATAGAGAACATGATACACAACCTAATAGCACGTTATCAACGTCTGAGACAAAAAATTGATATTTCTAACGAGAAAAATGTGAGAACTTCCACTTGCTCAATTTTTCTATTCCTTACACAGTTTTTCGAGGTTATCTTAACTAAAATATTTTCTACTAACACCTAAATGATTGCCATTGTCTCGCACTCCCAAAGAAAATTTAGATTAAATAATGTTTTGAATTCAAATCATTTCGTACTCTCTTGCCATTTTAACCTGCAACTACTAAATGTATAAAACACTCCTCTAATTTTCAAAGATACAACACACACGATTTTTTCAAGTTAGAATGAGCTTTTCGAAGAGTGTTTAAATAGAAGAAAGTCGTGATTCTTGCATTCGCCCAAAAAACCTTCGAATTGAATCAAAATTACAAACTGTCTTGCAAATAACCTCATTATTCAGCAAGTTCTTCATTTTATCCCTTTTGTGCTGAGATTTCCATAGGCTATCTATTGTTTTGAACTGTATGTACATGAAGGTTTCTCGTTAAGTGAACACATCAAACAAGAATACATCATCTGTATTTTTTTTTCTTAGAGCTACAACTAATCATCAACAACACATCAAACAATAGCTATCAAAGTTTACAAAGATCAAGCTCGAAGAATGAAGACATATCTCATGTCTAATGCATTAGTTTGATCTTTGGTGTGTATGGTAACCTCCCGATCAACCTCAACACTAAAACTCTGAAAATTGCAAAGTCTTCAAAATCAGTTCGATATAGTATTTCATTTTGAAAAAATGTTTTCCAAAAGGTTTTAATCATAATTTCAAGGAGTTTTGAATTATTTAAAAGTGTGTAAACTTATATCAAAGTGTTTTGAGTCAATGGAATGGTTCTCGAGTGTCAAAATATTTATTTTTCAAAAATAAGGCTATCCAGCAATTTGCCAAAATTTTTCAGAAGGCACTAGCGCTCTATCAGTGTTGATAGCATGCTGATAGGGTTCAATAATAAAACATTTTTTTTCTAAGAAATTGTCTACAGCGCGCCGTTCCCTTTGATAACTCGGTGTATAGCTGTTTCCGTGATGTTTCCATTTTTAGTAAAATGGGCAACAACGCGCTATATGCCTTGATAACACGCTATCGGAAAGTTTGAAATACACGAGCTCTCGGATTTCTGTATATCGACCTGCTATAGCCTGCTATCTGTCAATAGAGAACATGTTTAAATTGAAGAAACCCGTGATTCTTGGATTTGCCCAAACAACCTTCGAACTAAATCAAAATTACAAAGTGTCTTGAAAATAACATCATTATTTAGCAAGTTCTTCATTTTATTCCTTTTGTGATGAGATTTCCATAGGTAATCTATTGTTTTAAACTGTAAGTATATGAAGTGTTCTCGGTAAGAGAACACATCACCTGTATTTATTTTTCTGAGGGCTACAACTAACCATCAACAACACAACAAACAATAGCTATCGAAGTTTACAAAGATCAAGCTCCAAGAACGAAGACATATCTCATGTCTAATGCATTAGTTTGATCTTTGGTGTGTAGGGTAACCTCCCGATCTATCTCAGCACTAAAACTCTGAAAATTGCACAGTCTTGCTCGATTTTACTATACCTTACACATTTTTTCGAGGTTATCTTTACTGAAAGATTCTCTACTAACACCTAGATGATTCCCATTGTCTCGCACGCCCAAAACAACTTTCGATTGAACAATGTTTTGAATTCAAATCATTTCGTACTCTCTTGCCCTTTAACCTGCAACTGCTAATTTTACAAAACACTCATTCTCTAATTTTCAAAGATGCAACACACACGATTTTTGCAAGTTAGAGTGGGCTTTTCGAAGAGTGTTTAAATAGAAGAAAGTCGTGAATCTTGCATTTGCCCAAAAAAACCTTCGAACTGAATCAAAATTGCAAATTGTCTTGCAAATAACATCATTATTTAGCAAGTTCTTCATTTTATCCGTTTTGTGCTGAGATTTCCATAGGCAATCTATTGTTTTAATTTGTAAGTATATGAACTGTTCTCGGTAAGAGAACACATCACCTTGTATTTTTTTTTTCAGAGAGCTACAACTAATCATCAACAATACATCAAAAAATAGCTATCGAAGTTCACAAAGATCAAGCTCCAAGAACGAAGACATATCTCAGGTCTAATGCATTAGTTTTATCTTTGGTGTGTAGGGTAACCTCCCGATCAATCTCAGCACTAAAACTCTGAAAATTGCAAAGTCTTCAAAATCACTTCGATATAGTATTTGATTTTGAAAAAATGTTTTTTGAAATGTTTTAATCATAATTTCAATGAGTTTTGAATTATTTAAAAGTGTTTAATCTTATATCAAAGTGTTTTGAGTCAATGGAATGGCTTTTGAGTATCAAAATATTAATTTTTCAAAAATAAGGCTATCCAGCAATTTGCCAAAACTTTCCATAAGCCACTAGCGCACTATCAGTGTTGATAGCACGCTGATAGGGTTCATTTCTAATCCTTACGCAGTTTTTTGAGGTTATCTTAACTGAAATATTCTCTACTAAAACGTAGATGATTCCCATTCTCTCGCACGCCCAAAACAACTTTAGATTAAACAATGTTTTGAATTCAAATCATTTCGTACTCTCTTGCCCTTTAACCTGCAACTGCTAATTTTTCAAAACACTCATTCTCCAATTTTCAAAAATACAACACACACAATTTTTGCAAGTTAGACTGGGCTTTCCGAAGAGTGCTTAAATAGAAGAAAGTCGTGAATCTTGCATTTGCCCAAAAAAACCTTCGAACTGAATCAAAATTGCAAATTGTCTTGCAAATAACATTATTACTTAGCAAGTTGTTCATTTTATCCCTTTTGTGCTGAGATTTCCATAGGCAATCTATTGTTTTAATTTGTAAGTATATGAAGTGTTCTTGGTAAGATACCACATCACCTGTATTTTTTTTTCTGAGAGCTACAACTAATCATCAACAATACATCAAAAAATAGCTATCGAAGTTTACAAAGATCAAGCTCAAAAAACGAAGAAATATCTCAAGTCTAATGCATTAGTTTTATCTTTAGTGTGTAGGGTAACCTCCCGATCAATCTCAGCACTAAAACTCTAAAAATTGCAAAGTCTTCAAAATCACTTCGATAAAGTGTTTCATTTTGAAAAAATGTTTTTTGAAATGTTTTAATCATAATTTCAATGAGTTTTGAATTATTTAAAAGTGTTTAATCTTATATCAAAGTGTTTTGAGTCAATGGAATGGCTTTTGAGTGTCAAAATATTAATTTTTTGAAAATAAGGCTATCCAGCAATTTGCCAAAACTTTCCATAAGCCACTAGCGCACTATCAGTGTTGATAGGACGTTGATAGGGTTCAAATATAAAACATTTGTTTTTATAAAAAATTGTCTACAGCACGTTATCCCTTTTGATAACTCGAAATAGAGCTGTTCCGTAATCTTTCCATTCTTAGAAAAATGGGTAATTGCGCACAATAGGCCTTGATAACAGGCTAACGGAAAGTCTGAAAAAACTCGAGCTCTTGGGTTTGTGTATATCTACCTGCTATAGCCTGCTATCTGTCAATAGAGAACATGCTACACAACCCAATAGCACGTTATCCATGTGTGAGACAAAAATCTGATATTTCTAACGAGAAAAATGTGGGCACTTCAACATCCTCGATTTTTCTAATCCTTACGCAGTTTTTTGAGGTTATCTTAACTGAAATATTCTCTACTAAAACGTAGATGATTCCCATTCTCTCGCACGCCCAAAACAACTTTAGATTAAACAATGTTTTGAATTCAAATCATTTCGTACTCTCTTGCCCTTTAACCTGCAACTGCAAATTTTTCAAAACACTCATTCTCCAATTTTCAAAGATACAACACGCACAATTTTTGCAAGTTAGACTGGGCTTTCCGAAGAGTGTTTAAATAGAAGAAAGTCGTGAATCTTGCATTTGCCCAAAAAAACCTTCGAACTAAATCAAAATTGCAAATTGTCTTGCAAATAACATTATTACTTAGCAAGTTGTTCATTTTATCCCTTTTGTGCTGAGATTTCCATAGGCAATCTATTGTTTTAATTTGTAAGTATATGAAGTGTTCTTGGTAAGATAACACATCACCTGTATTTTTTTTTCTGAGAGCTACAACTAATCATCAACAATACATCAAAAAATAGCTATCGAAGTTTACAAAGATCAAGCTCAAAAAACGAAGAAATATCTCAAGTTTAATGCATTAGTTTTATCTTTAGTGTGTAGGGTAACCTCCCGATCAATCTCAGCACTAAAACTCTAAAAATTGCAAAGTCTTCAAAATCACTTCGATATAGTATTTCATTTTGAAAAAATGTTTTTTGAAATGTTTTAATCATAATTTCAATGAGTTTTGAATTATTTAAAAGTGTTTAATCTTATATCAAAGTGTTTTGAGTCAATGGAATGGCTTTTGAGTGTCAAAATATTAATTTTTTGAAAATAAGGCTATCCAGCAATTTGCCAAAACTTTCCATAAGCCACTAGCGCACTATCAGTGTTGATAGGACGTTGATAGGGTTCAAATATAAAACATTTGTTTTAATAAAAAATTGTCTACAGCACGTTATCCCTTTTGATAACTCGAAATAGAGCTGTTCCGTAATCTTTCCATTTTTAGAAAAATGGGTAATTGCGCACAATAGGCCCTGATAACACGCTAACGGAAAGTCTGAAAAAACTCGAGCTCTTGAGTTTGTGTATATCTACCTGCTATAGCCTGCTATCTGTCAATAGAGAACATGCTACACAACCCAATAGCACGTTATCCATGTGTGAGACAAAAATCTGATATTTCTAACGAGAAAAATGTGGGCACTTCAACATCCTCGATTTTTCTAATCCTTACGCAGTTTTTTGAGGTTATCTTAACTGAAATATTCTCTACTAAAACGTAGATGATTCCCATTCTCTCGCACGCCCAAAACAACTTTAGATTAAACAATGTTTTGAATTCAAATCATTTCGTACTCTCTTGCCCTTTAACCTGCAACTGCTAATTTTTCAAAACACTCATTCTCCAATTTTCAAAGATACAACACGCACAATTTTTGCAAGTTAGACTGGGCTTTCCGAAGAGTGTTTAAATAGAAGAAAGTCGTGAATCTTGCATTTGCCCAAAAAAACCTTCGAACTAAATCAAAATTGCAAATTGTCTTGCAAATAACATTATTACTTAGCAAGTTGTTCATTTTATCCCTTTTGTGCTGAGATTTCCATAGGCAATCTATTGTTTTAATTTGTAAGTATATGAAGTGTTCTTGGTAAGATAACACATCACCTGTATTTTTTTTTCTGAGAGCTACAACTAATCATCAACAATACATCAAAAAATAGCTATCGAAGTTTACAAAGATCAAGCTCAAAAAACGAAGAAATATCTCAAGTTTAATGCATTAGTTTTATCTTTAGTGTGTAGGGTAACCTCCCGATCAATCTCAGCACTAAAACTCTAAAAATTGCAAAGTCTTCAAAATCACTTCGATATAGTATTTCATTTTGAAAAAATGTTTTTTGAAATGTTTTAATCATAATTTCAATGAGTTTTGAATTATTTAAAAGTGTTTAATCTTATATCAAAGTGTTTTGAGTCAATGGAATGGCTTTTGAGTGTCAAAATATTAATTTTTTGAAAATAAGGCTATCCAGCAATTTGACAAAACTTTCCATAAGCCACTAGTGCACTATCAGTGTTGATAGGACGTTGATAGGGTTCAAATATAAAACATTTGTTTTAATAAAAAATTGTCTACAGCACGTTATCCCTTTTGATAACTCGAAATAGAGCTGTTCCGTAATCTTTCCATTTTTAGAAAAATGGGTAATTGCGCACAATAGGCCCTGATAACACGCTAACGGAAAGTCTGAAAAAACTCGAGCTCTTGAGTTTGTGTATAGCTACCTGCTATAGCCTGCTATCTGTCAATAGAGAACATGCTACACAACCCAATAGCACGTTATCCATGTGTGAGACAAAAATCTGATATTTCTAACGAGAAAAATGTGGGCACTTCAACATCCTCGATTTTTCTAATCCTTACGCAGTTTTTTGAGGTTATCTTAACTGAAATATTCTCTACTAAAACGTAGATGATTCCCATTCTCTCGCACGCCCAAAACAACTTTAGATTAAATAATGTTTTGAATTCAAATCATTTCGTACTCTCTTGCCCTTTAACCTGCAACTGCTAATTTTTCAAAACACTCATTCTCCAATTTTCAAAGATACAACACACACAATTTTTGCAAGTTAGACTGGGCTTTCCGAAGAGTGTTTAAATAGAAGAAAGTCGTGAATCTTGCATTTGCCCAAAAAAACCTTCGAACTGAATCAAAATTGCAAATTGTCTTGCAAATAACATTATTATTTAGCAAGTTGTTCATTTTATCCCTTTTGTGCTGAGATTTCCATAGGCAATCTATTGTTTTAATTTGTAAGTATATGAAGTGTTCTTGGTAAGATAACACATCACCTGTATTTTTTTTCTGAGAGCTACAACTAATCATCAACAATACATCAAAAAATAGCTATCGAAGTTTACAAAGATCAAGCTCAAAAAACGAAGAAATATCTCAAGTCTAATGCATTAGTTTTATCTTTAGTGTGTAGGGTAACCTCCCGATCAATCTCAGCACTAAAACTCTAAAAATTGCAAAGTCTTCAAAATCACTTCGATATAGTGTTTCATTTTGAAAAAATGTTTTTTGAAATGTTTTAATCATAATTTCAATGAGTTTTGAATCATTTAAAAGTGTTTAATCTTATATCAAAGTGTTTTGAGTCAATGGAATGGCTCTTGAGTGTCAAAATATTAATTTTTTGAAAATAAGGCTATCCAGCAATTTGCCAAAACTTTCCATAAGCCACTAGCGCACTATCAGTGTTGATAGGACGTTGATAGGGTTCAAATATAAAACATTTGTTTTTATAAAAAATTGTCTACAGCACGTTATCCCTTTTGATAACTCGAAATAGAGCTGTTCCGTAATCTTTCCATTTTTAGAAAAATGGGTAATCGCGCACAATTGGCCTTGATAACACGCTAACGGAAAGTCTGAAAAAACTCGAGCTCTTGGGTTTGTGTATATCTACCTGCTATAGCCTGCTATCTGTCAATAGAGAACATGCTACACAACCCAATAGCACGTTATCCATGTGTGAGACAAAAATCTGATATTTCTAACGAGAAAAATGTGGGCACTTCAACATCCTCGATTTGTCAAATACTTACGCACTTTTTTGAGGTTATCTTAATTGAAATATTCTCTACTAAAACGTAGATGATTCCCATTCTCTCGCACGCCCAAAACAGCTTTAGATTAAACAATGTTTTGAATTCAAATCATTTCGTACTCTCTTGCCCTTTAACCTGCAACTGCTAATTTTACAAAACACTCATTCTCCAATTTTCAAAGATACAACACACAATTTTTGCAAGTTAGACTGGGCTTTCCGAAGAGTGTTTAAATAGAAGAAAGTCGTGAATCTTGCATTTGCCCAAAAAAACCTTCGAACTGAATCAAAATTGCAAATTGTCTTGCAAATAACATTATTATTTAGCAAGTTGTTCATTTTATCCCTTTTGTGCTGAGATTTCCATAGGCAATCTATTGTTTTAATTTGTAAGTATATGAAGTGTTCTTGGTAAGATAACACATCACCTGTATTTTTTTTTCTAAGAGCTACAACTAATCATCAACAATACATCAAAAAATAGCTACCAAAGTTTACAAAGATCAAGCTCAAAAAACGAAGAAATATCTGAAGTCTAATGCATTAGTTTTATCTTTGGTGTGTAGGGTAACCTCCCGATCAATCTCAGCACTAAAACTCTGAAAATTGCAAAGTCTTCAAAATCACTTCGATATAGTATTTGATTTTGAAAAAATGTTTTTCGAAATGTTTTAATCATAATTTCAATGAGTTTTGAATTATTTAAAAGTGTTTAATCTTATATCAAAGTGTTTTGAGTCAATGAAATGGCTCTTGAGTGTCAAAATATTAATTTTTCAAAAATAAGGCTATCCAGCAATTTGCCAAAACTTTCCATAAGCCACTAGCGCACTATCAGTGTTGATAGCACGCTGATAGGGTTCAAATATAAAACATTTGTTTTTATAAAAAATTGTCTACAGCGCGTTATCCCCTTTGATAACTCGAAATAGAGCTGTTGCCGTGATCTTTCCATTTTTAGAAAAATGGGCAATTGCGCACAATAGGCCTTGATAACACGCTAACGGAAAGTCTGAAAAAACTCGAGCTCTTGGGTTTGTGTATATCTACCTGCTCTAGCCTGCTATCTGTCAATAGAGAACATGCTACACAACCCAATAGCACGTTGTCCATGTGTGAGACAAAAATCTGATATTTCTAACGAGAAAAATGTGGGCACTTCAACATCCTCGATTTTTCTAATCCTTACGCAGTTTTTTGAGGTTATCTTAACTGAAATATTCTCTACTAAAACGTAGATGATTCCCATTCTCTCGCACGCCCAAAACAACTTTAGATTAAACAATGTTTTGAATTCAAATCATTTCGTACTCTCTTGCCCTTTAACCTGCAACTGCTAATTTTTCAAAACACTCATTCTCCAATTTTCAAAGATACAACACACACAATTTTTGCAAGTCAGACTGGGCTTTCCGAAGAGTGTTTAAATAGGAGAAAGTCGTGAATCTTGCATTTGCCCAAAAAAACCTTCGAACTGAATCAAAATTGCAAATTGTCTTGCAAATAACATTATTATTTAGCAAGTTGTTCATTTTATCCCTTTTGTGCTGAGATTTCCATAGGCACTCTATTGTTTTAATTTGTAAGTATATGAAGTGTTCTTGGTAAGATAACACATCACCCGTATTTTTTTTTTCTGAGAGCTACAACTAATCATCAACTATACATCAAAAAATAGCTATCGAAGTTTACAAAGATCAAGCTCAAAAAATGAAGAAATATCTCAAGTCTATTGCATTAGTTTTATCTTAGGTGTGTAGGGTAACCTCCCGATCAATCTCAGCACTAAAACTCTGGAAATTGCAAAGTCTTCAAAATCACTTCGATATAGTATTTCATTTTGAAAAAATGTTTTTTGAAATGTTTTAATCATAATTTCAATGAGTTTTGAATTATTTAAAAGTGTTTAATCTTATATCAAAATGTTTTGAGTGAATGGAATGGCTCTTGAGTATCAAAATATTAATTTTTCAAAAATAAGGCTATCCAGCAATTTGCCAAAACTTTCCATAAGCCACTAGCGCACTATCAGTGTTGATAGGACGTTGATAGGGTTCAAATATAAAACATTTGTTTTTATAAAAAATTATCTACAGCACGTTATCCCCTTTGATAACTCGAAATAGAGCTGTTCCGTGATCTTTCCATTTTTAGAAAAATGGGCAATTGCGCACAATAGGCCTTGATAACACGCTAACGGAAAGTCTGAAAAAACTCGAGCTCTTGGGTTTGTGTATATCTACCTGCTATAGCCTGCTATCTGTCAATAGAGAACATGCTACACAACCCAATAGCACGTTATCCATGTGTGAGACCAAAATCTGATATTTCTAACGAGAAAAATGTGGGCACTTCAACATCCTCGATTTTTCTAATCCTTACACAGTTTTTTGAGGTTGTCTTAACTGAAATATTCTCTACTAAAACGTAGATGATTCCCATTCTCCGCACGCCCAAAACAACTTTAGATTAAACAATATTTTGAATTCAAATCATTTCGTACTCTCTTGCCCTTTAACCTGCAACTACTAATTTTACAAAACACCCATTCTCTAATTTTCAAAGATACAACATACACAATTTTTGCAAGTTATACTGGGCTTTCCGAAGAGTGTTTAAATAGAAGAAAGTCGTGAATCTTGCATTTTCCCAAAAAAACCTTCGAACTGAATCAAAATTGGAAATTGTCTTGCAAATAACATTATTATTTAGCAAGTTGTTCATTTTATCCCTTTTGTGCTGAGATTTCCATAGGCATTCTCTTGTTTTAATTTGTAAGTATATGAAGTGTTCTCGGTAAGAGAACACATCACCTGTATTTTTTTTTCTGAGAGCTACAACTAATCGTCAACAACACATCAAACAATAGCTATCGAAGTTTACAAAGATCAAGCTCCAAGAACGAAAACATATCTCATGTATAATCTATATCAAATGGTTTTGAGTCAATGGAATGGTTCTTGAGTGTCAAAATATTAATTTTTCAAAAATAAGGTCATCCAGCAATTTGCCAAAATTTTTCAGAAGGCACTAGCGCACTATCAGTGTTGGTAGCATCCTGATAGCGTTCAATAATAAAACATTTGTTTTTCTAAATAACTGTCTACTGCACGCTATCCACTTTGATAACTCGCTATAGAGCTATTTTTGTGATCTTTCCATTTTTTGTAACATGGGCAATAACGCGTTATTGGCCTTGATAACAAGCTATCGGAAAGTCTGAAAAGCTCGAGTTCTCGGGTTTGTGTATATCGACCTACTATAGCCTGCTATATGTCAATAGAGAACATGATACGCAACCCAATAGCACGTTATCCACGTCCAAAACAACTTTAGATTTACTGAAATATTATCTACTTACACCTAGATGATTCCCATTGTCTCGCACGCCCAAAACAACTTTAGATTAAACAATGTTTTAAATTTAAATCATTTTGTATTCTCTTGCCCTTTAACCTGCGACTGCTAATTTTACAAAACACTCATTCTATAATTTTCAAAGATACAACACACACGATTTTTGCTAGTTAGACAGAGCTTTCGGAAAAGCGTTTAAATAGAAGAAACCCGTGATTCTTGCATTTGCCCAAACAACCTTCGATCTAAATCAAAATTACAAACTGTCTTGGAAATAACATCATTATTTAGCAAGTTCTTCATTTTATCCCTTTTGTGATGAGATTTCCAGAGGTAATCTATTGTTTTAAATTGTAAGTATATGAAGTGTTCTGAGTAAGAGAACACATCACCTGTATTTATTTTTCTGAGGGCTACAACTAACCATCAACAACACAACAAACAATAGCTATCGTCGTTTACAGAGATCAAGCTCCAAGAACGAAGACAAATCTCATGTCTAATGCATTAGTTTGATCTTTGGTCTGTAGGGTAACCTCCCGATCAATCTCAGCACTAAAACTCTGAAAATTGCAAAGTCTTCAAAATCACTTCGATATAGTATTTCATTTTGAAAAAATGTTTTTCGAAATGTTTTAATCCTAATTTCAATGAGTTTTGATTTATTTAAAAGTGTTTAATCTTATATCAAAGTGTTTTGAGTCAATGGAATGGCTCTTGAGTGTCAAAATATTAATTTTTCAAAAATAAGGCAATCCAGCAATTTGCCAAAACTTTCCATAAGCCACTAGCGCTCTATCAGTGTTGATAGCACGCTGATAGGGTTCAAATATAAAACATTTCTTTTTATAAAACAATTGTCTACAGCGCGTTATCCCCTTTGATAACTCGAAATAGAGCTATTGCCGTGATCTTTCCATTTTTAGAAAAATGGGCAATAGCGCACAATAGGCCTTGATAACACGCTAACGGAAAGTCTGAGAAAACTCGAGCTCTTGGGTTTGTGTAGATCTACCTGCTATAGCCGGCTATCTGTCAATAGAGAACATGCTACACAACCCACTAGCACGTTATCCATGTGTGAGACAAAAATCTGATATTTCTAACAAGAAAAATGTGGGCACTTCAACATCCTCGATTTTTCTAATCCTTACACAGTTTTTTGAGGTTATCTTAACTGAGATATTCTCTACTAAAACGTAGATGATTCCCATTCTCTCGCACGCCCAAAACAACTTTAGATTAAACAATGTTTTGTATTCAAATCACTTCGATATAGTATTTCATTTTGAAAAAATGTTTTTCGAAAGGCTTTAATCATAATTTTAATGAGTTTTAAATTATTTAAAAGTGTTTAATCTTGTCTCAAATGGTTTTGAGTAAATGGAATGGAAAAAAGGATATGCAGCAATTTGCCAAAATTCTTCAATAGGCACTAGCGCACTATCAATGTTGCTAGCAGGCTGATAGGGTTCAATAATAATACCTTTTTTTTCTAAAAAATTGTCTATAGCACGCTATCTCCTTTGATAACTCGTTATAGTGTTGTTTTCGTCATCTTTCCATTTTTAGTAAAATGGGTAATAGAGCGCCATAGGCCTTGATAACACGCTAACGGAAACTCTAAAAAACTCGAGCTCTCAGGTTTGTGTATATTGACCTGCTATAGCATGCTATCTGTCAATAGAGAACATGCTACACAACCCAGTAGCACGTTATCCACGTTTGAGACAAAAATATGTTATTTTTAACCAGAAAAATGTGGGCACTTGCACATGCTTGTTTTTTCTATTCCACACACAGTTTTTCGAGGTTATCTTAACTGAAATATCCTCTACTAACACCTAAACGATTCCCATTGTCTCTCACACCCAAAACAACTTTAGATTAAACAATGTTTTGAATTCAAATCATTCCGTACTCTCTTACCTTTTAACCTACAACTGCTAATTTTACAAAACACTCATTCTCTATTTTGCAAGTTAGACTGGGCTTTGTGAAGAGTGTTTAAATAGAAGAAATTCGGGAATCTTGCATTTGCCCAAAAAAACCTTCGAACAGAATCAAAATTGCAAATTGTCTTGCAAATAACATCATTATTTAGCAAGTTCCTCATTTTATCCCTTTTATGCTGAGATTTTCATAGGCAGTCTATTGTTTTAATTTGTAAGTATATGAAGTGTTCTTGGTAAGATAACACATCACCTGTATTTTTTTTTCTGAGAGCTACAACTAATCATCAACAATACATCAAAAAATAGCTATCGAAGTTTACAAAGATCAAGCTCAAAAAATGAAGAAATATCTTAAGTCTAATGCATTAGTTTTATCTTTGGTGTGTAGGGTAACCTCCCGATCAATCTCAGCACTAAAACTCTGAAAATTGCAAAGTCTTCAAAATCACTTCGATATAGTATTTCATTTTGAAAAAATATTTTTCGAAATGTTTTAATCATAATTTCAATGAGTTTTGAATTATTTAAAAGTGTTTAATCTTATATCAAAGTGTTTTGAGTCAATGGAATGGCTCTTGAGTGTCAAAATATTAATTTTTCAAATTAAAATTGTTTTGAGTCAATGGAATGATTCTTGCATTTGCCTAAACAACCTTCGAACTGAATCAGAATTACAAACTGTCTTGAAAATAACATCATTATTTAGCAAGTTCTTCATTTTATCCCTTTTGTGCTGAGATTTTGTCACACCCCGTCGAGACTTGCCTAAACCGGCGGTACACTCTCTGACGGGGCGCGCATTTGGAATAATAACAATGGTGACAACAGAGTGCGCAGCGGAAATATATAACACACGGTACAAATATGATTTCATTTAATTCAGAATATTTTTGTACATATAATGGTCAAGGGAACACACTCCCCTAAATCCCCAATGAATCATATGAAGGGTACAAAATGTGGGCCCCATAACCTACACCCAGTCCACCCTAATTTCTTGTGAAAGATTGGATAATAAATGAGTGAGCTTAACGCCCTCAGTTATCAGGGTCGGTATCACGACATGCAAAGTTATGACATTCAGTATTACATGTATAAGCTGATAGCTTTCAATACGACCAACTAGATCAGTCCCCAGTTGAGAGGTGAGACACAATGTTTGCTTAAATAACCAATCGGCTAAAGCAGCCCGCTGCCTCTCGTTCACTATTTAAAGTTACTGGGGACAAGACCGAGTCTAGTTGAGTCAGATTGACCACAAATCCGACATTATAACAATATGATACGTGAATTCCAAGTGTACAGGCATGAGTGCAGCAGTATAAACATTATATGGCATAATGCAGTGTAAATAAACAGTAAACATAATAATGATTGAATGTAAACTTTAATAAAAGTTATAAAACACGCAAACCTATGTTTCGTTCCCCACCTTCAAATAAGAACTTTTTTTATTCAAATCTGGCGCTTTCCTCCGGACAGAACTTCGTCGCACTGTACTGAGAGTCTCGGACAGAGAGTCTCAAAAGATTAAAAACTCAACATGAGCGAAAAGAGGAGGAAAAATCACAATTTGGAATGAATTTGGTGTGAAAAATAAAGAGGGGAGCGTTGGTTTATAGAAAGTTTTTGGCGCCTGGATTTACAGGCACATATGCCCAAAAAAATTAATAAGAATATTTTTTTTGTGAAATACAGGGTATTACACTCTACCCCCCCTTAAAGGGATTTCGCCCTCGAAATCAATTCAAGTAGTTATGATAGTTATCTGCTTGAGATCAACTGCCGGCGTCATCTCTAGCGAGTTCAGGATGGCGCTTGTATGGTCCCTGAGTGCGTCACGATATCCATGGATATTAGTTTCAGACATCGGCGTACTTATTCAAGTGAAACAATGTATTAAGATAGGTGCAAACAATGTTTCATCATTTTATTGATAAGTGAGAATAGTACGATATATCACATCATCAGTGGGAGCTAGAAAACAATTCAGGGTATTTTTGTTTAATTGTTGATTCGAGTTCCCATGTTGCTTCCTCTACGCCATGGTGATCCCAGAGCACTTTGACAAGTGGTATGCTACACCGCCGTAGTTCTTGAGTTTTTCTATCCAAAATCTGTATTGTTCTCTCCTGATACTTATTTCCTTCCTCAATCCCAACCTCGACTAAAGGGATGATATGCGAAGGATCAGGACGATACTTGCGAAGCATAGATATGTGAAAAATGTCATGAACTTTAGGCATGGATGATGGAAGGAACAGATGATAAGCAAGTTTGCCAATACGTTCAATGATCTGAAATGGGCCTATATACCGCGGGGAGAGCTTTCCTTTGATCCCAAACCGTTTGACACCTCTTGTGGGCTGAACTTTTAGAAAAACAAAGTCCCCCTTATCAAATTCTAGAGGTTGTCTCCGCTTGTCAGCATAGCTCTTCTGTCAACTTTGTGCAACACGAAGTCATTCCTTTACTAGTGTGATCTTCTTAGAAGTCTCTTGAACTAGTTCAGGGCCTAACTACGGTCGATCTGCAATATCTAACCAGCATATCGGAGATCTGCAAGGCCGATCATAGAGAGCCTCGTATGGTGCCATGCCGATACTAGTTTGGTAGATGTTGATGTATGCAAACTCAGCTAAATGTAAATACTTTGCCCATCCGTCATTAAAGTCAAAAATGCAACACCGTAACATGTCGTCTAAGATTTAGATAAGCCTCTCTGACTGCCCATCAGTCTGAGGGTGGAAGGTTGTGCTCATAGATAACCCAGATAGCATCTTGCCCTTTATTGTTGGATGTGAATCGAGGATCTCGATCAGAGACGATCGTGAGTGGTATGCCATGAAGGCGTACGATCTCTCTTTCATATAGTTCTGCAAGTTTGGCAGGGTTATCCGTGAACTTTATTGGCAAGAAGTGTGCAGACTTTGTAAGTCTGTCAATTATAACCCAGATAGCATCTTGCCCTTTATTGTTTCGAGGTAAGGTCGTGACAAAATCCATTGCGACGTTCTCCCATTTCCATTCTCCAATAGGTAACGGCTGGAGAATTCCAGAGGGAAGTCTTTGTTCTACCTTAACTTTCTGGCAAACGAAGTCTGCAATTGCCTTCTTAATTCCAGAAAACTAGAATTGACGTTTCACATCTTTGTACATCTTGTCACCCCCAGGATGCCTAGTGTACCTCGAACAGTGCATCTCAGTGAGCACGTTGTTTCGAACCTCAGGATCGTTCGGTAGACAGAGACATTTTTTATAAAAAACGGCTCCGTTTTCAAAGACTGGCCAATGAGGAAGGTTCTGTCCGCTGAGTAGAAGTTCTCGTTTCTCCATTAACATAGGGTCATTGGCTTGAGTAGCTGAAATCTTTCGAACTAGCTCAGAGGTGGCTGATAATTAAGAGAGTCGTGGTCTTGGTCCCTCTACGTTCAACTGTAGGTTAAAGTTCTCCATCTCTGTAGCCAACTTCACCATTTCATAGTTAAGAGTGCAAGCAACATAAGATTTTCTACTCGAGGCATCAGCCACAACATTGGCCTTTCTGGGATGGTACTGGAGTTGAAAGTCATAATCTTTCAAGAATTCCAACCATCGTCGCTGGCAGAGGTTTAGGTCTCTCTGAGTGTATATGTACTTAAGTCTCTTGTGAGCCGAGAAGACCTCAAACCGTTCACCGTAAAGGTAATGACACCATAACATCAGTGCAAACACAACATCTGCAAGTTCCAAGTCATGTGTTGGGTAATTACCCTCATGAATCTTCAGTTGCCTCGAGGCATATGCAACAACTTGACCTTCTTGCATTAGTACGGCACCTAAGCCTTGAAGAGAGGCGTCGGTGTATAGTGAAAATCCAATTGCATTTCTTGGAGTGATAAGTACAAGTGCCGTCGTGAGGCATTTCTTCAATTCCTGAAATGATGCTTCAGAGGCGGGATTCCAGATGAATCGCACGTCTTTTCGAGTGAGCTTGGTCATAGGTTCAACAATTTTTGAGAAGTCCTTGATGAAGCGTCTGTAATAGCCAGCCAAACCAAGAAAACTCCTAATTTGAGTATCAGTGGTAGGCTGCTTCCAGTTTAAAACTACTTCAACCTTAGAAAGATCTACCTCAATGCCATTGCCTTAAACCACATGGCCTAGGAATTGAACTTTCTTCGCCCAAAATTCGCACTTACTCAACTTTGCATACAATTGGTGGCTTCTCAGGGTTTGGAGGACTATTTTCAGATGTATCTTATGGTCTTCCTCGGTTGAGGAGTATATCAAGATGTCGTCCACAAAAACCACCACAAATCGGTCTAAGTATAACCTGAAAATGCGATTTATCAAATCCATGAATGCAGCAGGTTCATTTGTTAGACCAAACGACATGACCAAGAACTCGTAGTGACCTTACCGAGTTTTGAATGCCGTCTTGGTAATGTCCGTCTCTCGGATCCGGAGTTGGTGATAACCGAACCGTAAATCAATCTTAGAGAAGTATTTGGCATCTCTAAGTTGGTCGAACAAGTCATCGATCCTGGGCAACGAATATCTGTTCTTTATGGTGACGTTATTCAACTTGCGATAATCGATGCAAAGTCGTAACGAACCATCCTTTCTGCGAACAAACAGAATTGGAGCGCCACAGGGTGATGAACTCTTTCGGATGAAGCCATTACTCTCTAATTCTTTCAGTTGTTTGTCTAATTTGACCAGCTCGACATTTGACATTCTGTATGGTGGAATTGAGATAGGCCCTGTCCCAGGTATGAGGTTGATCTCAAAATCGAATTCCCTAACTGGGGGTAGACCAGGAAGGTCATTTAGAAAGACTGTTGGGAATTCAGATATGACTAGAACGTCGTGTACTTCGAGGGGGTACAGTGCTGGTGATTCATTTCCATCACCAAGGGATAACGCTCGAAGTTGTGACTTGAGAAGTGCAACTATTGATTTGTGTATCCATTTCCTTGTTCTGCGAATCTTTACAAACTCTCTTGTAGGCAATGTTAACTGAACTTGCTTCTTTATACAGTTGATCTTTGCATTCAGTGGTGCGAGCCAGTCCATGCCGAGGATGATGTCGAAGTCTTCAATATCCATCACAAAAAGATCTGCATATATTATATGTTCTGACATTCGAAGCTCACATCGAGAACACTGCAAATTCACGTCAGTATCAGATCCGAATGGTGATGTGACATGGAGTGTGATGTTTATGGGTTCAGGATGCAAGCCTAAATGTCTTATCAATTCCGACGATATAAAAGAATGCGTAGCACCTGAATCAAACAAAAGATGCACCATTGTATTTAACAAAGGAAAGGTACCTTCGACTACATTGTTGTTTGGGAGGGGTTGTTGAGCGATGTCATATGCTCTACCCTGATTCCGTTGACCCTGGTTCTGCTGGTTCTGCCTGGGTTGGGCATTAGCAGCAGATGGTCCGTGTTGGACTGGAATAGCAGGAACAGGTTGCTGAAGATGCGGACAGGCATTTCTTATGTGGCCCTGCAAGCCGCAGGTGAAACAAGTAGGCCTGTACTGCTGATAGTTTTGCTGGCCATTCTGATTGCTCTGCTGGCCTTGCTGATTGTGGTGTCAACCACCACCTCTGCCATTGTCGTTTCTACAACCACCTTTTCCATAACGACCTCCACGGCCATCGTTTCGGAAACCCTAATGGTTAGGGTTAGAAGGTTCAGACGCAGGTGTTGTGGTTTCATTCTTCAAAATCGAGGCTGGGAGGGCTGGGTTTTGATTGTAGTAGGGCTTCTTCTTGTTTCCCTGTTGCGAGCCTTGTTGGGAAAACGTTGCAGGCCGTTTGCCCTTATTCATTCTCTGTTCCTGTAAGATCTTCTCTTGTTCAAAGCTCATGGCCTTGTCAACAACCTCTTTGTAAATCTTGAGATCCAATATCGACAAGGCTTGTCGAATGTCATGGCAAAGGCCATTATAAAATTTCTCAATCTTATCTCGCTACGTTGAGATGGTCAAGAGAGAGTAGACTGATAATTCTTTGAATTTTCCAACATATTCTCTGACAGTCATGGTGCCTTGGTATAACTTAGCGAATTCCTGGCGCTTCTGCTTCGTCCCCGTGCTAGGAAAATACTCATCAATAAACTTTGACTCAAACTGTTGCCAAGTCATATATGTTATGTTGACCCTTGGGTCTTCTTTCACAGTCATCCACCATGTGTTTGCCCCACCAACAAGTTGGTAGGTCGCTAGTGGAATTTTTCGAGTCTCATCGACTCCCATTGCATCAAGAGCCTTCTTTGACTCATCCAGCCACTTTTTCACCTCATTAGCATCAATGGTGCCAGCGAAAGTAAGAGGTTGTAGCCGCTTGTATTTAGTAATCTGGTCGGTTTGAGCTTCCGACCCAAATTTTACAGGTGCTGGAACCGTGGCAACCTGACTAGCCGTGGTCTCACAAACGGTTGTTTGAACAGTGACTTTCATCTCCTCAATAAATCCGGCGAAGAAGGTTTCTATGCTTGAAGGCATGGCAAAGGGTGCGGGTGGGGGTGGTATTGCTTGCCCAGATGGGGTGGCAGTGTCGGGTGTGGGCTGTGCTGTTGTCGGAGGCGGCAGTTCATGAATCTCAAGAGGTGCCTCCACTGCTGGACGAACAGTACGTGGCCTTCCTCTCTTCCTTGTTTGCATTTTCTCACTGGCAAGGAAAAATGAAACCAAGATTTAGGAACTGTAGCCAAGTATAATGTTATAGTATGCTCAGCAACAATTTCGAGAGTACTGCAATATTAAAATCACCTATTTTTCTAAGTATAGTGTAAAGTTTTTTTGTTGAGGAATCAAAGAATCTTGTATAACTCGTATGTTTAGCCATGGTGTAAAAACAAGGTTAGAATGTTTATATAATAAGTACAAAACTTTGCAAGTATTTCAAATGACTTGGTTTTGGTCTTTGTGAACATACTTATATAGTTCATTAAAAATCCATACGAGTCATAAGAATTCAAAGATTTGCCTCAGTAAATATCCTGATCTAACGTTCTATCACAATCTAAGGCATTCAAACTCTTACTCTTAGTCTTTTCAAATATTATCCAAGTTCATGTGTCCCATACCACATGACTTTGGTAATAAGGGTGTTAACCAAGTTAAGTTGTATGAACACGGTCTCTAAAAACATTGGCTGAATAGAGGTTTACTAATAGTATAGTCCAAATTTACTCGTCCCATACCGTGTAAACTTAGTGATAATATTAGTAATGCAACTTTCTCCAAATGTTTCTTTTCACACAAGGTCATGGGTTTTCTTACTTCCACATTTTATTTAGTATCCTCCAATTTTGTTATGTTCCATACCATTCCAAAGTTAGTGATACAAAAGAAAGAATGGTTGTAGGTCGGCCCACTACAGATAGTCTTTATACAAAACATTTCATTCATGTATAAAAGAAAAGTTTACAATGCCAGTAATCAATTTTGATTTCCCTGCCTACTTCCGCTCCTTCTAGATCTCCTGCCAGGTACAAAACGACTACTAACAAAAGGTCGAGAGTTTGCTCGCTCTGCTTCATAGCTCTGCATGTGTTAATATATAATTTTGAGTCGCTCTCATTTCTGCCATATTGGATTCCATTTCCTTTAACCTTTCAAAAAGGTTAGTCGATTGGCCCATTGGTGGTTGATGGCTCGATTGTCCCATAGGTGGAGGGTAGGCCATAGGCATTGGGGGAAGGTATTGGTTGTACGGATGATTCATAGGTGAAAGGTAATTGTTTTGAAATAGTGGGCTCATTGGGATGTTCTGCCCTCCAAAATTCGATGCCGCCCAATACTGTTGTTGTTGGGTTACAGGAACTTGCGGGAATGGTTGACATGGTACCTCAGGTGTTGGAAACCTTTGGTACGACGTGTTACCCTAAGTTGGCATGTTCTAAGCAGGTAGATTTGTTTGAGTACTTTGTCTATTTTGAGGTTGATTTAGGTTGTTACATAAATCTTCCTGAGTGAATTGTTGAGCGGTTGGATCATTATTTGGGGCTGGGTTTGACGTGGGATGTTGATTTGGTACTTCTTTGAATGGAATCCTGCATCTACTTTTTCGAAGGCAACGTCCATGCTTGTCCCTCAATCTCCCGGCATTTCCTATCGTCGTGTCGAATACTTCCTCGTTAGTTACTCCCGCCCTTGGAACATATATCTTGAAATAGAAGATGTTGTAACTGGCTAAACGATTTGTCTCGAAGTCCCATCAAAAGTGTCGATGTTTACTTCGCATAGCATCCTCATGATTAAGATTCTGTAACCGAGGAATTCCTTTCTTAAAGGGTTTTGAATCACCCTCAACATTTGTTGGATGATGACATGTGGTAGGGAGACCCTTATTACCTTCTATATTCAATATAACACGAGAAGTTGGGCTTTTGACCTAGTGCCATTAGGCTTCCTTCCTAGCAAAATGTTGCCAAACACGATCTTTCCAAGGCCGGCAAGAGATGGCTTAAGATAATTGTTTGGGAGGTTGGTGAACGTCGATTGAGTGTATGGCTCCTTGGTGAGGGAATTGAATACTTGTTCATTAGACTCCGTAATCTCTGTAATTGTTTGCGGTTCATGTGGATCAATAATATTTTCCTCAATCGGAATCTTTATAAGTCGAGCAATGATTTCGACGTTGATAGATATTTTTATCCCCATAACTGTTGTCTCCAATACAAGGCAGATTCCCTCTTCTAGAATTCCCACGTAATTCATGGCTTCGTAGAAGGATCTCACCAAGTTGTAAGAGACGTGGCCCTCAACCGTTGTTATGTTCAACCAACCCACAGTTGCGAGTTTGTCGTGAAGGACTGGGTGGAGGCGAAGATCTCTGTTGTCGATGCTCGTCATAGTCATAACCTCCCTTTTGGACAATTCCTTGAGTCTAGTAGGAATAGGTTCCCTGCTAGTGGAAGTTGCTCCTTCACTTGAGGTCATTCTTTGCTGAAATGGAAATAAATTTGTGAAAGACATAATATATTCCTAACATTTTTATGATTTATGCCTTGTCAGTTGGGTAATATTTTATATTTTTCTCTTGATGTTTATGCCGTCATGTAATCAAAATTCTTCATTAGCAATATGATATATATATATATATATATATATATATATATATATATATATATATATATAATCATAAATGAATATATAGTTTTCATAAATCAACTATATATATATTTGAAATTCAAACTATATCTAAATCATATACAGTTTTCTTAAATATATATTTGTGACGAATCTTAACTATATATAATTCATATATATATATATAGTTCTATATATATCTAATAACATTTTATTTTATTTATTTATTTATTTTTAAATCATGACTATATGTATATTTAAATTAAACTGTATAAAAAAATCATATAGTTTTCTAGATATATATTTAATATAAATCTCACTATATATAATTGACATATATATATATAGTTCTAGAGATATATATATCTAATATAATTTTTCATTCAAATTTTTCATCAATAATAACAAGGTATATATATATCT
Source organism: Paratinospora sagittata (assembly GCA_035771175.1). NCBI lineage: Eukaryota > Viridiplantae > Streptophyta > Magnoliopsida > Ranunculales > Menispermaceae > Paratinospora > Paratinospora sagittata. Next base: position 41,528,089 of record CM069594.1, read on the forward strand.
CCTATATGCATAGATATATAGATATATATTTAATCATTAATATATATAGTTTCCATAAATCACAACTATATATATATATATTCAAATCAAACTATATAGAAATCATATAGTTTTCTAGACATATATTTAATATAAATCTCAACTATATACAAATCATATATATATAGTTCTAGAGATATATATATCTAGTAAAATTTTTCTTCTCCTAATTTGGTGGACTTGGGCGAGCCGTGGACCGTACGCTCTGATACCATTAAATGTCACATCCCGCCGGGACGCGCCGGGCGTAGCCGGGTTGTCATGTACGTCCTTCTCCAGAAAAATATAATGAATAGCGAGCAATGCTCCTAACTATTCTATGAGTCATAAACCACATACATCCCTAGGTGGTGATATGTATGATGCCAAAGCATGAACTGGTCTAGTCTTTTCTTGACAGTTAGACTGACTTTGGCAACGTCTAGTGATCCTTATCAAAGTCGGTATCACGACGTGCAAGGTTAGGACATTCAATATTACATGTATAAGCTAATAGCTTTCAATAAGACCAACCAGATCAGTCCCCAGTTGAAAGGTGAGACACAAGGTCTGCTTAAATAACCAATCGCCTAGAGCAGCCCGCTGCCTCCCGTTCACTATTTAAAGTTATTGGGAACAAGACCGAGTCTAGTTGAGTCAGATTGACAGCAAATCCGGCAATATAACAGTATAATACGAGAATTCCAAGTGTACAGGCATGAGTGCGACAGTATAAATATTATTTGAAATAATGCAGTGTAAATGAACAGTAGACATAATAATAATTGAATGTAAACTTTAATAAAAGTTATAAAACACGCAAACCTATGTTTCGTTCCCCACCTTCAGATAAGAACTTCTTTTTTTTTTTTCAGATCTGACACTTTCCTCTGGGCAGAACTTCGTCATACTGCACTGAGAGTCTCGAACAGAGAGTCTCAAAAGACTAAAAACTCAATATGAGTCAAAAGAGGAGGAAAAATCACAATTTTGAGTGAATTTGGTGTGAAAAATGAAGAGGAAGAGTTGGTTTATATAGAGTTTTTGGCACCTGGAAGTCCAGGCAGGCTGCCTGGACTTCTAGGCATTTGCCTGGACTTCCAAACATGTGCCTAGACTTCCAGGCACATATGCCCAAAACAAAATAATAATATTTTTTTTCTGTGAAATACATGGTATTACAGATTTCCATAGGCAATCTATTGTTTTAAACTGTAAGTATAAGAAGTGTTCTCAGAAAGAGAACACATCACCTGTATTTATTTTTCTGAGAGCTACAACTAATCATCTACAACACATCAAACAATAGCTATCGAAGTTTACAAAGATCAAGCTCGAAGAACGAAGACATATCTCATGTCTAATGCATTAGTATGATCTTTGGTGTGTAGGGTAACCTCCAGATCAATCTCAACACTAAAACTTTAAAAATTGCAAAGTCTTCAAAATCACTTTGATATAGTATTTTATTTTGAAAAAAAGTTTTTCGAAAGGTTTTAATCATAATTTCAATGAGTTTTGAATTATTTAAATGTGTTTTATCTTATATCAAAGTGTTTTGAGTCAATGGAATGGTTCTTGAGTGTGAAAATATTAATTTTTCAAAAATAAGGCTATCCAGCAATTTGCCTAAACTTTCCAGAAGGCACTAGTGCACTATCAGTGTTGATAGCATGCTGATAGGGTTCAATAATAAACATTTGTTTTTCTAAGAAATTGTCTACAACGCACCATGCCCTTTGATAACTCGCTATAGAGCTCTTGCCGTGATCTTTCCATTTTTAGTTAAATGGGCAATAGTGCGCTATAGGCCTTGATAACACGCTATCGAAAAGTCTGAAAAACTCGAGCTCTCGAGTTTTTGTATATCGACCTGCTATAGCCTGCTATCTATTAATAGAGAACATGATACACAACCCAATAGCACGTTATCAACGTCTGAGACAAAAAACTGATATTTCTAAAGAGAAAAATGTGGGAACTTCCACTTGCTCGATTTTTCTGTTCCTTACATAGTTTTTCCAGGTTATCTTAACTAAAATATTCTCTACTAATACCTAGATGATTACCATTGTCTCGCACTCCCAAAGCAATTTTAGATTAAACAATGTTTTGAATTCAAATCATTTCGTACTCTCTTGCCATTTTAACCTGCAACTGCTAAATTTAAAAAACACTCATTCTCTAATTGTCAAAGATACAACACACACGAGTTTTGCAAGTTAGACTGGCCTTTCCGAACAGTGTTTAAATAGAAGAAAGTCGTGAATCTTGCATTTTCCCAAAAAAACCTTCGAACTGAATCAAAATTGCAAATTGTCTTGCAAATAACATCGTTTTTCAGACTTTTCAATAGCGTATTATCAAGGCCTATAGGAAGCTATTGCCCTTTTAACTAAAAAGGGAAAGGTCACGCCAACGGCTCTACATCGAGTTATCAAAAGGGATGGCGCACTGTAGACAATTTTTTAGAAAAAGAAATGTTTTATTATTTAAATTCAAAACATTGTTTAATCTAAAGTTGTTTTGGGCGTGCGAGACAATTGGAATCATCTAGGTGTTAGTAGAGAATATTTCAGTTAAGATAGCCTCGAAAAACGGTATAAGGAATAGAAAATTCGAGAAAGTGGAAGTGCCCACCTTTTTCTAGTTTAAAATATCATATTTTTGTCTCAAACGTGGATATGGTGCTATTAGGTTGTGTATCATGTTCTCTATTGACAGATAGCAGGCTATAGCAGGTCGATATACACAAACCCGAGAGCTCATGTTTTTTAGACTTTCCGATAGCGTGTTATCAAGGCTAATACCCCGATATTGGCCGTTTTACTAAAAATGGAAATATTATGGCAGCAGCTTTACAGCGAGTTATCAAAAGGGATGGCGCGCTGTAGACAATTTCTGAGAAAAACAAATGTTTTATTATTGAACCCTATCAGCGTGCTATCAATACTAATAGTGCGCTAGTGCCTTCTGGAAAATTTTGGCAAAATTGCTAGATAGCCTTATTTTTGAAAAGTTAATATTTTGACACTCAAGAACCATTCCATTGACTCAAAACACTTTGATATAAGTTTAAACACTTTTAAATAATTCAAAACTCATTGAAATTATGATTAAAACCTTTTAGAAAATATGTTTTCAAAATGAAATACTATATCAGAGTGATTTTGAAAACTTTGCAATTTTAAGAGTTTTAGTGCTGCGATTGATCGGGAGCTTACCCTACATGCCAAAGATCAAAATAATGCATTAGACATGAGATATGTCTTCGTTCTTCGAGCTTGATCTTTGTAAACTTCGATAGCTATTGTTTGATGTGTTGTTGATGATTAGTTGTAGCTCTCAGAAAAAAAAAATGCAGATGATGTGTTCTTGTTTCATATGTTCTCTTACAGAGAACACTTCATAAACTTACAATTTAAAAAAATAGATAGCCTATGGAAATCTCAGCACAAAAGGGATAAAATGAAGAACTTGCTGAATAATGAGGTTATTTGCAAGACAGTTTGTTATTTTGATTCAATTCGAAGGTTTTTTGGGCGAATGCAAGAATCACGACTTTCTTCTATTTAAACACTCTTCGAAAAGCTCAGTCTAACTTGCAAGAATCGTGTGTGTTGTATCTTTGAAAATTAGAGAATGAGTGTTTTATAAATTTAGCAGTTGCAGGTTAAAATGGCAAGAGAGTACGAAATGATTTGAATTCAAAACATTGTTTAATCTAAAATTGCTTTGGGAGTGCGAGACAATGGTAATCATCTAGGTATTAGTAGAGAATATTTTAGTTAAGATAACCTCAAAAACTGTGTAAGGAACAGAAAAATCGAGCAAGTGGAAGTTCCCACATTTTTCTCTTTACAAATATCAGTTTTTTGTCTCAGACGTTGATAACGTGCTATTGGGTTGTGTATCATGTTCTCTATTAATAGATAGCAGGCTATAGCAGGTCGATATACAAAAACTCGAGAGCTCGAGTTTTTCAGACTTTTCGATAGCATGTTATCAAGGCCTATAGCGCGCTATTGCCCATTTAACTAAAAATGGAAAGATCACGGCAACAGCTCTATAGCGAGTTATCAAAGGGCATGGTGCGCTGTAGACAATTTCTTAGAAAAACAAATGTTTATTATTTAACCCTATCAGCGTGCTATCAACACTGATAGTGCACAAGTGCCTTCTGAAAAATTTTGGCAAATTGCTGGATAGCCTTATTTTTGAAAAATTAATATTTTGACACTCAAGAACCATTCCATTGACTCAAATGTCACACCCTGCCCGGATGCGCCTAAACCGGCAGTACACTCGCGGACGGGGCACGCATTTTGAATAATAACAATGGTAATAACAGAGTGCGCAACGAAAATATAATATACAGTACAAGTATGATTTCATTTAATTCAGAATTCTTTTGTACATGACATAGTCAAGGAAACAGACTCCCCAAAAATCCCCAATGAATTAAACAAAGGGTACAAAATGTGGTCCCCATAAACCTGCACCCAGTCCACCCTAATTTCCTGTGAAAATTTTGGGTAATAATGGAATGAGCTTAACGCGCTCAGTAGGTCAAATAGTTTGTAAGTATAACGATTAATAATGCATATGTATGTATGCATGACACCGTTTCATAATGGTTTGATGAGCGTACATCGCCTGAGTTCACGTACAGATGTCCTTGCCCAGGCATAGCCAGGTTCTCACTGTACGTCCCTCCTCAGGAACGATGCTCTGGATTCACGTACTGATGTCCCTCCCCAGGCGTAGCCGGGGTTCTCATTGTACATCCCTCTTCAGAGAAATATAATGAATAACGAGCAATGCTCCTAACTATTTTATGAATCATAAACCACATAAGTCCCTAGGTGGTGATATGTATGATGCAAATGCATGAACTGGTCTAGTCTACTGGTCTGGTCTTTTCTTGAGATTTAGACTGACTTTGGCAACGTCTAGTGATCCTTATCAGAGTTGGTATCACGACGTGCAAGGTTAGGAAATTCAGTATTACTTGTATAAGCTGATAGCTTTCAATAAGACCAACTAGATCAGTCCCCAGTTAAGAGGTGAGACACAAGGTCTACTTAAATACCAATCACCTAGAGTAGCCCGCTGCCTCCCGTTTACTATTTAAAGTTACTAAGGAAAAAATCGAGTCTAGTTGCGCCAGATTGACCACAAATCCGGCATTATAACAATGTAATACATGAATTCCAAATATACAGGCATAAGTGCGACAGTATAAACATTATATGACATAATGCAGTGTAAATGAACAGTAGACATAATAATAATTGCATGTAAATTTTAATAAAAGTTATAAAACACGCAAACCTATGTTTCGTTCCCCACCTTCATATAAGAACTTCTTCTTTTTCAGATCTAGCGCTTTAATACGGACGGAACTTCGTCGTATCGCACCGAGAGTCTCGAACAGAGAGTCTCAAACAGAAAAGAACTCATAATGAATGAAAAGAGGAGGAAAAATCACTAGAGAAAGTGATTTGGTGTGAGAAAATGAGGAAGAGGGGGCTCCTTATATAGGAACATTGGCGCCTGAACGAACGTTTGGGCAGGCGTTCGGACATTTCTGCCCAAATGAAATATATTTTTTTTGTCGAATACAGGGTATTACACTCTACCCCCCTTAGAGGGATTTCGCCCTCGAAATCAATTCAAGTAGTTATGATGTTTATCTGCTTGAGATTCACTGTCGGCGTAAACTCTTGCGAGTTCAGGGTAGTGCTTGTATGGTCCCTGAATAGCAGTGTGACCGGTGGAATCCTCATCATCATAAAACCATGGAGAGCAAATGGAATCGGATTCATCCTCTGAAGATTCCAACCTTTGCATAATAATTGATGGTGGAAGGCGCTGGTTACATCATTTGAGGGGAGGTAGGTTGAGCGGTGGAATACTTTTTCGTGTTGTTGCTCGAATCCGGCCACTTGGTAATTTGGTAGAAGGTCCAACCAAGATGAGGGCACGAGATTGTTTTGTACAAAATTGTTACAAAAAAGCCATGCGCGCTCTGGCGATAAAGATCGGTGTCTGTGTGGTGATGGAGTTCATGATGCAAAGTAGTTGTGACTTGACTCATATTCTGAAGGAGTCGCCACAAGTTGCCAAGGAGGCCATTGCGTGTGTGCATCACTATATCCATTGGTATTATTTTCAGACATCTGCATAGTTATTCAAGTGAAATAATGTATTAAGATATATGTAAACAAAGTTCCATCATTTTATTGGTAAGTAAAAATAGTATAGTGTATCACATCATCAGTTGGTACTAGAAAACAATTCAGGGTATTTCTGCTTAATTGTTGCTTGTAATTCCCATGTTGCTTCCTCGAAGCCGTGGTGATCCCAGAGCACCTTCACAAGTGGTATGCTACATCGCCTTAGTTCTTGAGTTTTTCTATCCAAAATTTGTATCGCTCTCTCCTAATACTTATTTCCTTCCCCAACCCGAACTTCGACTAGAGGGATGATATGCGAAGGATCAGGACGATACCTGCAAAGCATAGATACGTGAAAAACGTCATGAACTTTAGGCATGGATGATGGAAGGGACAGACGATAAGCAAGTTTTCCAATACGTTCAATGATCTGAAATGGACCTATATACCGTGGGGAGAGCTTTCTTTTAATCCCAAAGCGTTTGACACCTCTTGTGGGCTGAACTTTTTGAAAAATGAAGTCCCCCTTATTAAATTCTAAAGGTTGTCTCCACTTGTCAGCATAGCTCTTCTGTCGACTTTGTGCAACACGAAGTCGTTCCTTTACTGGTGTGATCTTCTCCGAAGTCTCTTGAACTAGTTCAGGGCCTAACTGTGGTCGATCTGCCATATCTAACCAGCATACCGGAGATCTGCAAGGGCGACCATAGAGAGCCTCGTAAGGTGCCACGCCGATACTAGTTTGGTAGCTGTTGTTGTATGCAAACTCAGCTAAATGTAAGTACATTGCCCATCCGTCATTAAAGTCCAAAATGCAACACCGTAACATGTCTTCTAAGATTTCGAAAAGACGCTCTGACTGCCCATCAATCTGAGGGTGAAATGTTGTGCTCATGGTGATCTTAGAGTCCATTCGACCCTGAAAGCTTTGCCAAAACTTTGATGTGAATTGGAGGGTCTCGATCAGAGACGATCGTGAGTGGTATGCCATGGAGGTGTACGATCTCTCTTTCATATAGTTTTGCAAGCTTGGTGGGGTTATCTGTGAACTTTATTGCCAGAAAGTGTGCAGACTTTGTAAGTCTGTCAATGATAACCCAAATAACATCTTGCCCTTTATTATTTTGAGGCAAGGCCTTAACAAAATCCATTGCGATGTTCTCCCACTTCCATTTTCCAATAGGTAACGGCTGGAGAAGTCCAGAGGGAAGTCTTCGCTCTGCCTTAACTTTCTGACAAACGAGACATCGAGCAATGAAGTTTACAATTGCCTTCTTCATTCTAGAAAACCAGAATTGTCGCTTGACATCCTTGTACATCTTTTCACCCCTAGGATGCATAGCGAACCTCGAACAGTGCATCTCAGTGAGCACTTCTTTTCGAACCTCAAGATCGTTAGGTAGACAGAGACATTTTTTATAGAAAACGGCTCTGTCTTCTGAGACCGACCAGTGAGGGAGGTTCTGTCTGCTGAGTAGAAGTTCTCGTTTCTCCATTAACATAGGGTCATTGGCTTGAGCGGCTGAAATCTTTTGAACTAGCTCAGAGTTGGCTAATAATTGAGAAAGTCGTGATCTTGTTCCCTCTTCGATCAGTTGTAGGTTAAAGTTCTCCATTTCTGTAGCCAAGTTCCCCATTTTAAAGATAAGAGTGCAAGCAACGTACGATTTTCTACTCAGGGCATCAGCCACAACATTGGCCTTTCCGGGATGGTACTGGAGTTGAAAGTCATAATCTTTCAAGAATTCCAACCATCGTCTTTGGCGGAGGTTTAGGTCTCTCTAAGTGTATATGTACTTAAGAATCTAGTGATCTGAGAAGACCTCGAACCGTTCACCGTATAGGTAATGATGCCATAATTTCAGTGCAAATACGACAGCTGCAAGTTCCAAGTCATGTGTTGGGTAATTACCCTCATGAATCTTCAGTTGCCTCGAGGCATATGCAACAACTTGGCCTTTTTGCATTAGTATTGCACCTAAGCCTTGGAGAGAGGCGTCGGTGTATAATGAAAATCCAATTGCATTTCTTGGAGTGATAAGTACAGGTGTCATCGTGAGGTGTTTCTTCAATTCCTGAAATGATGCTTCACAGGCGGGATTCCAGATGAATCGCACGTCTTTTCGAGTGAGCTTGGTCATAGGTTCAGGAAGCTTTGAGAAGTCCTTGATGAAGCGTCTGTAATAACCAGCCAAACCAAGAAAACTCTTAATCTGAGTAACAGTGGTAGGCTACTTCCAGTTTAAAACTGTTTCAACCTTAGAAGGATCTACTTCAATGCCATTGCGTGAAACCACATGGCCTAGGAATTGAACTTGTTTCGCCCAAAATTCGCACTTACTCAACTTTGCATATAGTTGGTGGCTTCTCAAGGTCTGGAGGACTATCTTCAAATGTATCTTATGGTCTTCTTCGGTTAAGGAATATATCAAGATGTCGACCACAAAAACCACTACAAATCGGTCTAAGTATTACCTGAAGATGCGATTCATCAAAGGCATGAATGTCGCAGGTGCATTTATTGGACCGAACGACATGACCAAGAACTTGTACTGACCGTACCAAAATCGAATTCTCGAATAGGCGGTAGACCAGGAAGGTCATTTAGAAAAATTGTTGGGAATTCTGATATTACTGGGACCTCGTGTACTTCGAGAGGGTACAGTGCTAGTGATTCATTTTCTTCACTAAGGGATAGAGCTCGAAGTTGTGCCTCGAGAAGTGCAACTGTTGATTTGTGTATCCATTTACTTGTTCCCTGAATCTTGACAAACTCTCCTGTAGGCAAGGTTAACTGAACTTGCTTCTTCATACATTCGATATTTGCATTCAGTGGTGCTATCAAGTTCATCCCGAGGATGATGTCGAAGTCTTCAATGTCCATCACGAAAAGATCTGCATATATTATCTATTCTAACATTCGAAGCTCACATTGAGAACACTGCAATTTCACGTCAAAACCAGATCCTAACGGTGATGTGACATGGAGTGTGATGTCTGTAGGTTCAGGATGTAGGCCTAAATATCTTACCAATTCTGACGATTTAAAATAATGCGTAGCACCTGAATCAAACAAAACATGCACCATTGTATTAAACAAAGGAAAGATACCTTCGACTACATTGTTTTCTGGGAGGGGTTGTTGAGCGATGGCAAATGCTTTGCCCTAATTCCGTTGACCCTGGTTCTGCTGGTTCTGCCTGGGTTGGGCATTAGCAACAGGTGGTGCTTGTTGGACTGGAACAACGGGAATAGGTTGCTGAAGGTGCGGATATATATATTTTACATGGCCCTTCTGGCCGTAGTTTAAACACGTCGGCTGATACTGCGGATGGTTCTTTTTGCTATGCTGATTGTTCTGCTGGCCATGATGATTTTGGTGGCGACCACCACCTCTGCCATTTCTGTTTCTACCGCTACCCCTTTCATAATGACCCCGCGACCATGATTACGAAAACCCTGATGGTTAGGGCTAGAAGGTTTAGCCGCGGGTGTTGTGGCCTCATTCTTCGAAACAGGGGCTGGGAGGGCTGGGTTTTGATTGTAGTAGGGATTTTTCTTATTGCCCTGTTGTGAGCCCTATTGGGAAAGTGTTGCAGGTCGTTTTCCCTTATTCATTCTCAGCTCCTGTATCATCTTTTTTTGTTCAAAGCTCACGGCCTTGTCAACAACCTCCTTGTAAATCTTGAGATCCAAGATCGACAAGGCTTGTCGAATATCACGGCGAAGGCCATTATAAAATTTCTCAGTCTTATCTTGCTCCGTTGAGATGGTGGAGAGAGAGTAGACTGATAATTCTTTGAACTTTCCAGCATATTCCCTGACGGTCATGCCGCCCTGGTATAACTTAGCGAATTCCTGGCGCTTCTGCCTCTTCACAACGCCAGGAAAATACTCATTAATAAACATTGACTCGAATTGTTGCCAAGTCATATATGTTGTGTTGACCCTTGGGTCCTCTTTCAATGTTATCCACCATGTGTTTGCCCCACCGACAAGTTGGTAGGTCGCTAGTGGAATTTTTTGAGTCTCATCGACTCCCATTGCATCAAGAGCCTTCTTTGACTCATCCAGCCACTTTTGCACCTCATCAGCATCAATGTTGCCAGGAAAAGTAAGAGGTTGTAGCCTCTTGTACTTGGTAATCTGATCGGTTTCAGATTTCGATCCAAATCTTACAGGTGCCTGAGCAGTGGCAACCTGACTGGCCGCGGTCTCATGAACGGTCGTTTGAACAGTAGCTTTCATCGCCTCAATAAATTCGGCAAAGAAAGTTTCCATGCTTGAAGGCATGGTAAAGGGTGCGGGTGGGGGTGGTATTTCCTGCCCAGATGTAGTGGCAGTGTCGAGTGTGACTAGTGTTGTTGTCGGAGGCGGCGGTTCCTGAATCTCAGGAGGTGCCTCCACTGCTGGACGGACAGTGCGTGGTCTTCCTCTCTTCTTGGTTTACATTTTCTCACTGGCAAGGAGAAAATAAAACCAAAATTTAGGAACTGTAGCCAAGTATATTGTTATAGTATGCTCAGCAACAATTTCGAAAGTACTGCAATAAGAAAATCACCTATTTTTCTAAGTATAGTGTAAGGTTTTTGTTGAGGAATCAAAGAACTTTATGTGCCTCGTATGTTTGGCCTTGGTGTAAAAACAAGGTTAGAATGTTTATATAATAAGTATAAAACATTGCAAGTGTTTCAAATGATTTGGTTCTGGTTTTTTTTGTGAACATACATATATATTTCATTGAAAATCCATACGAGTCATAAGAATTCTAAGATTTGCCTCGGTAAATATCCTGATCTAATGTTCTATCGCAATCTTTTGTATTCAAACTCCTACTCTTAGTCTTTTAGATTATTATCCAAGTTCGTGCGTCCCATACCACATGACTTTGGTAATAAGGGTGTTAACCAAGTTAAGTTGTATGAACATGGTCTCAAAAAACATCGGCTGAATAGTAGTTCACCAGTAGTATCTTCCAAGTTTACTCGTCCCATACCGTGTAAACTTAGTCTTAAACAAAACATTTCATTCATTTCAAATAAAATTTTACAATGCCAGTAATCAATTTTGATTTTCCTGCGTACAGTCGTTCCTTCTAGACCTCCTGCTAGGTACAGAGCGACTACTACCAGAAGGTTGAGAATTTGCTCGCTCTGCTTCGAAGTTTTGCATACGTGTTAATATATCATTTTGAGTCTCTCTCATTTCATCAATATTGGATGCCATTACATTTAACTGTTCAAATGGGTTAGTCGATTGTCCCATTGGTGGTTGATGGGTCGATTCTCCCATAGGTGGAGGGTAGGCCATAGGCATTGGGGGAAAGTATTGGTTGGAAGGGTGACTCGTAGGTGAAGGGTAGTTGTTTTGATTGTATGGAGATCCCCTAACTGGAACCCCTTGGATATTTGGATTTGTTTGAGGTGAAAAGTTTTGAAACAATGGGCTCATTGGGATGTTTTGCCCTCCAAAATTTGATGCCGCCCAAAATTGTTGTTGTTGGTTCACAACAACTTTTGGAACTGGCCGATACAGTACCTCAGGAGTTGGAAACCTTTGGTACGAAGTGTTGCCTTGAGTTGGCATGTTTCCAGGTTGGTGGATTTGCTTGAGTACTTTGTCTATCATGACTTGGTTGAGGTTGATTTAGTGTGGCAAATAACTCTTCCTCAGTGAATAGTCGATCGGTTGGATCATTATTCGGGGCTGGGTTTGATGTAGGATTCTGATTTGGCTCATTATTTGGTACTTCTTTGACAAGAATCTTGCGTCAACTTCTTCGAAGACAACGTCCATGTTCGTCTCTCATTCTTTTGGTATTTCCTATTGTCGCGCCGAATACTTCCTCGTCAGTTACCCCTACCCTCGTGACATATATCTTGAAGATAGAAGATGTTGTATCCGACTCAGTGATTTGCTTCGAAGTCCCATCAAAAGTGTTGATGTTTGCTTCATATAGCATCCTCATGATCAAGACTCCGTAACCGAGGAATTGCTTTCTCAAAGGGTTTTGAATCACCCTCAACATTTGTTGGATCATGATGTGTGGTAGGGAGACCTTTATTTTCTTCTCTATGGAATATAACACCCTTGACATAGTGCCTCTAGTCCCCCTTTCTGGCAAGATGTTGCCGAATACGATCTTTCCTAGGCCGGCAAGAGATGGCTTAAGATGATTGTTTGGGAGGTTGGTGTACGTCGATTGAGTGTATGGCTTTTTGGCGAGGGAATTGAACAATTGTTCATTAGATTCCTAACTCCGCGATCTCTGCAATTGTCTGGGATTCATGTGGATCAGTAATTCTCTCCTCAATCGGAATCTCCATAAGTCGTGCAATAATCTCGATGTTGATAGAAATTTTTATTCCCATGACTGTTGCCTCCAAAACAAGGCTGATCCCCTCTTCTTGAAGTCCGATGCAATTCATGGCTTCGTAGAAGGATCTCACCAAGTTGTAAGAGACGTGGCCCTCAACATTCGTTACGTTCAACCACCCCAGAGTTGCGAGTTTGTCATGAAGGATCGGACGGAGGCGACGATCTCTATTGTCAATGCTCCTCATAGTCATAACCTCCCTTTTGAATAATTCCTTGAGTCTAGTGGGAATTGGTTTCCTACTACTGGAAGTTGTTCCTTCACTTGAGACCATTCTTTTGCAGAAATGAAAATAAAGTTGTGAAACACACAAAATATATTCCTAACATCTTTTAAGATTTATTCTTTGTCTTTTAGACAATATTTTCAATTTTTCTCTTCATGTTTATGCAATCATGTAATCAAAATTCTTTATTAGCAATATGATATATATATATATATATATATATATATCGTATTCATATATGAATGTATAGATATATATATTTAATCATAACTATATATTTAATTTTCATAAATCAACTATATATATATATATATTTGAAATTAAACTATATAAAAATTATATGTAGTTTTCTTAGATATATATTTAATACAAATCTTAACTATATATAGTTCATATATATATATATATATATATATAGTTCTAAAGATATATATATCTAATAACATTTTTCATTCAAATATTTTCATCAATAATATGATATATATATATCTCATATATACAAAGATATATTGATATATATATATATATATATATTCAATCATAACTATACATATAGTTTTTCATAAATCATGACTATATATATATATTTAAATCAAACTATATAAAAATCATATAGTTTTCTAGATATATATTTAATATAAATCTCAACTATATATAATTGACATATATATAGTTCTAGAGATATATATATCTAATAAAATATTTCATCCAAAATTTTTCATTAGTAACATGGTATATATATATCTCCTATATGCATAGATATATATATATATATATATATATATATATATATATTTAATCATAACAATATATATAGTTTTCATTAATCATAACTATATATATATTTGTAAACTATATAAAACTATATAGTTTTCTTAGATATATATTTAATACAAATCTTAACTATATATAATTCACATATATATAGTTCTAAAGATATATATATCTAATGAAATATTCTTCCCCTAATTTGGTGGACTTGGGCGGGCCGTGGACCGTACACTCTGATACCATTAAATATCACACCCCACCCGGACGCACCTAAACCGGAGGTACACTCGCGAACGGGGCGCGCATTTGGAATAATAACAATGGTAATAACAAAGTGCGCAGCATAAAACATATAACACACAGTACAAATCTGATTTCATTTAATTCAAAATAGTTTTCTAGATATATATTTAATATAAATCTCAACTATATATAATTGACATATATATATATAGTTCTAGAGATATATATATCTAATAAAAGTTTTCATCCAAAATTTTTCATTAGTAACATGGTATATATATATCTCCTATATGCATATATATATATAAATCTCAACTATATATAATTGACATATATATATATATAGTTCTAGAGATATATATATCTAATAAAATTTTTGATCCAAAATTTTTCATTAGTAACATGGTATATATATATCTCCTATATGCATAGATATATCGATATATATATTTAATCATAACCATATATATAGTTTTCATAAATCATAACTATATATATAAATCTAAACTATATAAAACTATATAGTTTTCTTAGATATATATTTAATACAAATCTTAACTAAATATAATTCATATATATATATAGTTCTAAGGATATATATATCTAATAACATTTTCTTCTCCTAATTTGGTGGACTTGGGCGGGCGGTGGACCGTACTCTCTCATACCATTAAATGTAACACCCCGCTCGAACGCGCCTAAACCGGCGGTACACTCTAGGACGGGGCGCGCAGTTTGAATAATAACAATGGTAATAACAGAGTGCGCAGTGGAAATATAATATATAGTACAAGTCTGATTTCATTTAATTCAGAATTCATTTGTACATGACATAGTCAAGGGAACACACTCCCAAAAAATCCCCAATGAATTATACAAAGCGTACAAAATGTGGGCCCCATAAACCTGCACCCAGTCCACTCTAATTTCCTGTGAAAAATTTGGATAATAATAGAGTGAGCTTAACGCGCTCAGTAGGTCAAATCGTTCATGTGTATAACAATTAATAAAGCATACTTCAATATCAAATATCTTAAATACACATGACACCGTCTCGTAATGGTTTGATGAACGTACATCGCCTGAGTTCACGTACAGATGTCTTTTCCCAGGCATAGCCAGGTTCTCACAGTGATCCTTATCAGAGTTGGTATCACAACGTGTAAGGTTAGAACATTCAATATTACTTGTATACGCTGATTGCTTTCAATAAGACCAACTAGATCAGTCTCAAGTTAAGAGGTGAGACACAAGGTCTGGTTAAATACCAATCGCCTAGAGCAGCCCACTGCCTCTTGTTTACTATTTAAAGTTACTGAGGACAAGACTGGGTCTAGTTGAGCCAAATTGACCACAAATTTGGCATTATAACAACGTAATACATGAATTCCAAATATACAGGCATAAGTGCAACAATATAAACATTATATGACATAATGCAGTGTAAATGAACAGTAGACATAATAATAATTGAATGTAAACTTTAATGAAAGTTATAAAACACGCAAACCTATCTTTCGTTCCCCACCTTCACATAAGAACTTCTTCTTTTAGATCTGGCGTTTTCCTCAGGAAAGGACTTCGTCGTATCGCGCCGAGAATCTCGAACAGAGAGTCTCAAATAGAAAAGAACTCAGAATGAGTGAAAAGAGGAGGAAAAATCACTAGAGAACATGATTTGCTGTGAGAAAATGAGGAGGAGAGAGCTCCTTATATAGGAGATCTGGCGCCTGAACGTTATGGCATTTCCGCAAAAACGAAAGTTTTTTTTTCTTTTTTTTGTGAAATACAGGGTATTACACTCTACCCCCCTTAAAGGGATTTAACCCTCGAAATCATTTCAAGTAGTTATGATGGTTATCTGCTTGAGATTCACTGTCGGCGTCATCTCTTGCGAGTTCAGGGTAGTGCTTGTATTGTCCCTGAATAGCACTGTGGCCGGTGAAATCCTCATCACCATAAAACCATGGAGAGCAAATGGAATCAAATTCGTCCTCTAAAGATTCCAACCTTTGCATAACAAATGGTGGTGGAGGGCGCTGGTTACATCGTTTAAAGGGAGGTAGGTTGAGCGGAGGAATACTTTTTCATGCTATTGCCAGATAGCAGGCTATAGACATGAGATATGTCTTCGTTCTTCGAGTCTGATCTTGCTGAATAATGAGGTTATTTTCAAGACAATTTGCAATTTTGATTCAGTTCGAAGGTTGTTTTGGTAAATGCAAGAATCACGACTTTCTTCTATTTAAACACACTTCGGAAAGCTCAGTCTCACTTGCAAAAATCGTGTGTTGTATCTTTGAAAATTAGAGGAGTATTTTATAAAATTAGCAGTTGTAGGTTAAAGGGCAAGAGAGTACGAAATGATTTGAATTCAAAACATTGTTTAATCCAAAGTTGTTTTGGGAGTGCGAGGCAATGGTAATCATCTAGGTGTTAGTAGAGAATATTTCAGTTAAGATAACGACAAAAACTGTGTAAGGAATAAAAAAATCAAGCAACTGGAAGTGCCCACATTTTTCTCTTTAGAAATATTGGATTTTTGTCTCAGACGTGGATAGCGTGCTATTGGGTTGTGCTCTTGTTTGATGTGTTCTCTTACCGAGAACACTTCATATACTTACAGTTTAAAACAATAGATAGCCTATGGAAATCTCAACACAAAATGGATAAAATGAAGAACTTGCTGAATAATGAGGTTATTTTCAAGACGATTTGCAATTTTGATTCAGTTCGAAGGTTGTTTTGGCAAATGCAAGAATCACGACTTTCTCCTATTGAGACACTCTTCAGAAAGCTAGTCTAACTTGCAAAAATCGTGCGTGTTGCATATTTGAAAATTAGAGAATGAGTGTTTTCTAAAATTAGCAGTTGCAGGTTAAAGGGCAAGAGAGTAAGAAATGATTTGAATTCAAAACATTGTTTAATTTAAAGTTATTTTGGGCGTGCGAGACAATGGGAATCATCTAGGTGTTAGTAGAGAATATTTCAGTAAAGAAAACCTTGAAAAACTGTGTAAGGAATAGAAAAATCGAGCAAGTGGAAGTGCCCACATTTTTCTCGTTAGAAATATCAGATTTTTGTCTCAGACGTGGGTATCGTGCTATTAGATTGTGTATCATGTTCTCTATTGACAGATAGCAGGCTATAGCAGGTCGATATACACAAACCCGAGAGCTCGTGTTTTTCAGACTTTTCGATAGCGCGTTACGAAGGCCAATAGTGCTATTGCCCATTTTACTAAAAATGGAAAGATCACGGCAACAGCTCTATAGCGAGTTATCAAAGGGGATAGCGCGTTCTAGACAATTTGTTAGAAAAATAAATGTTTTATTATTGAACCCTATCAGCGTGCTATCAACACTGATAGTGCACTAGTGCCTTCTGAAAAATTTTTGCAAATTGCTAGATAGCCTTATTTTTGAAAAATTAATATTTTGACACTCAAGAACCATTCCATTGACTCAAAACACTTTGATATAAGATTAAAAACTTATAAATAATTCAAAACTCATTGAAATTATGATTAAAACCTTTCAGAAAACATTTTTTGAAAATGAAATACTATATCGAAGTAATTTTGAAGACTTTGCAATTTTCAGAGTTTTAGTGCTGAGATTGATCGAGAGGTTACCCTACACACCAAAGATCAAACTAATGCATAAGAAATGAGATATGTCTTCGTTCTTCGAGCTTGATCTCTGTAAACTTCGATAGCTATTGTTTGATGTGTTGTTGATAATTAGTTGTAGTTCTCAGCAAAAAAAAATACAGGTGATGTGTTTTTTTTTATGTGTTCTCTTACCGAGAACACTTCATATACTTAGAATATAAAACAATAGATAGCCTATGGAAATCTCAGCACAAAAGGGATAAAATGAAGAACTTGCTGAGTAATGAGGTTATTTTCAAGACAGTTTGCAATTTTGATTCAGTTCAAAGGTTGTTTGGCAAAATGCAAGAATCACGACTTTCTTCTATTTCAACACTCTTCGGAAAGCTCAGTCTAACTTCAAGGCTTATAGCATGTTATTTTCCATTTTACTAAAAATGGAAAGATTACGCCAACAGCTCTATAGCGAGTTATCAAAGGGGATAGCGCGTTGTAGACAATTTTTTAGAAAAATAAATGTTTTATTATTGACAACACTGATAGTGCGCTAGTGTGTTTTGGAAAATTTTGGCAAATTACTAGATAACCTTATTTTTGAAAAATTAATATTTTGACACACAAGAACCATTCCATTGACTGAAAACACTTTGATATAAGATTAAATACTTTTAAATAATTCAAAAGTCATTGAAATTATGATTAAAACTGTAATACCTTGTATTTGACAAAAAAAAAATAGTTTGGGCAGAAATGCTTGGAGGTTCGGGCACTCGCCCGAACATTCTGGCACTCGCCCGAACATTCTGGCACCAATTTTCCTATATAAGGAGCCCTCACTTCCTCATTTTCTAACACCAAATCACTTTCTCTAGTGATTTTTCCTCCTCTTTTCACTCATTCTGAGTTCTTTTTTGTTTGAGACACTCTGTTCGAGACTCTTGATGCGATACAACGATGTTCTGTTCGGAGGAAAGTGCCAGATCTGAAAAAGAAGAAGTTCTTATCTGAAGGTGGGGAACGAAACAAAGGTTTGCGTGTTTTCAAACTTTTATTAAAGTTTACAGTCAATTATTATTATGTCTACTATTCATTTACACTGCATTATGTCATATAATGTTTATATTGTCGCACTTATGCCTGTATATTTGGAATTTATGTATTACACTGTTATAATGCCGAATTTGTGGTCAATCTGGCTCAACTAGACTTGGTCTTTTCCTTAGTAACTTTAAAAAGTGAACGGGTGGCAGTGGGCTGCTCTAGGCAATAGGTATTTAAGCAGACCTTGTGTCTCACCTCTCTGCTCGGGACTGATCTAGTTGGTCTTATTGAAAGCTATCAACTTATACAAGTAATACTGAATGTCCTAACCTTGCACGTAGTGATACCAACTCTGATATGGATCACCAGACGTTGCCAAAGTCAATCTAAATGTCAAGAAAAGACCAGACAAGTAGACTAGACCAGTTCATGCATCGGCATCATACATATCACCACCTAGGGACGTATGTGGTTTATGATTCATAGAATAGTTAGGTGCATTGCTCGTTATTCATTATATTTTTCTGGAGAGGGACGTACAATGAGAACCCGGCTACGCCTGGGGAGGGACATCAGTACGTGAATCCAGAGCATCGTTCCTGAGGAGGGACGTACAGTGAGAACCTGGCTACACATGGTGAAGGACATCTGTACGTGAACTCAGGTGATGTACGTTAATCAAACCATTACGAAACGGTGTCATGCATACATATATATTGATTGATTATGATGCTCTCATGTGTATTTAAGATATTTGATATTGAAGTATGCTTTATTAATTGTTATACTCACGAACTATTTGACCCACTGAGCTCGTTAAGCTCATTCCATTATTATCCAAATTTTTCACAGGAAATTAGGGTGGACTGGGTGCAGGTTTATGGGGACCACATTTTGTACCCTTTATATAGGGATTTTGGGGAGTATGTTCCCTTGACAATTTTATGTACAAAAATATTCTGAATATAATGAAATCAGACTTGTACTGTATTATATTTTCCGTTGCGCACTCTGTTATTACTATTGTTATTAATCAAAATGCGCGCCCCCTCCGTGAGTGTACTACCGATTTAGGAGCGTCCGGGTGGGGTGTGACATTTAATGGTATCAGAAAGTATAGTCCACGGCCCGCCTAAGTCCACCAAATTAGGGGAAGAAAATTTTATTAGATATATATATCTTTAGAACTACATATATATATATATATATATATATATGAATTATATATAGTTAAGATTTGTATTAAATATATATCTAAGAAAACTATATAGTTTTGTATAAAAGATTTATATATATTGTTATGATTAAATATATATATCTATATATCTATGCATATAGGAGATATATATATACCATGTTACTAGTGAAAAATTTCGGATAAAAATTTTTATTAGATATATATATCTCTAGAACTACATATATATGTCAATTATATATAGTTGAGATTTATATTAAATATATATCTAAGAAAACTATATATGATTTTTATATAGTTTAATTTCAAATACATATATAGTTGATTTATGAAAACTATATATATAGTTATGATTAAATATATATATCTATACATTCATATATGAATGTGATATATATACATCATATTGCCAATGAAGAATTTTAATTTCATGATGGCATAAACATCAAGAGAAAAATAGAAAATATTTTCTAAAAGACAAAGAATAATTCTTAAAAATGTTAGGAATTTATTTGTGTGTTTCACAAATTTGTTTTCCTTTTAGCAAAAGAATGGCCTCAAGTGAAGGAGCAACTTCTAGTAGTAGGGAACCAAGTCCCACTAGTCTCAAGGAATTGTTCAAAAGAGAGGTTATGACAATGAGGAGCATCGACAATAGAGATCTCCGCCTCCGTCAGATCCTTCATGACAAACTCGTAATTTTGGGGTGGTTGAACATAACAAAAGTTGAGGGTCACGTCTCTTACAACTTGGTGAGATCTTTCTACAAAGCCATGAATTGTGTGAGACTTCAAGGAGATGAGATCAACCCTATTTTGTAGACAACAGTCATGGGAATGAAAATTTCTATCAACATCGAGATTATTGCTCGACTTATGGAGATTCAGATTGAGGAGAGAATTATTGATCCACATGAACCCCAGACAATTGCAGAGATCGCGGAGTCTAATGAACAATTATTCAATTCCCTCACCAAAGAGCCATACACTCAATCGATGTACACCAACCTCCCAAACAATCATCTTAAGCCATCACTTGCCAAAAAAGGGGACTAGAGGCACTATGTCAAGGGCCCAACTTCTTGTGTTATATTGCATAGAGAAAAAAATAAAGGTCTCCCTACCACACATCATCATCCAACAAATGTTGAGGGTGATTCAAAACCCTTTGAGAAAAAAATTCCTCGGTTACGGAGTCTTGATCATGAGGATGCTATACGAAGCAAACATCAACACTTTTGATGGGACTTCGAAACAACATCTTCTATCTTCAAGATACATGTCACGAAGGGAGGGGTAATTGACGAGGAAGTATTCGGCGCGACGATAAGAAATGCCGAAAGAATGAGAGACGAACATGGACTTTGTCTTCGAAGAAGTCGACGCAAGATTCCTGTCAAGGAAGTACCAAATAATGAGACAAATCAGAATCCTACATCAAACCCAGCCCCGAATAATGATCCAACCGATCGATTATTCACTGAGGAAGAGTTATTTGCCACACTAAATCAACCTCAACCAAGTCATGATAGACAAAGTACTTAAGCAAATCGACCAACCCGGAACATGCCAACTCAAGGCAACACTTCGTACCAAAGGTTTCCAACTCCTGAGGTACTGTATCGACTAGTTTCACAAGTTGCTGTGAACCAACAACAACAGTGTTGGGCGACACTAAATTTTAGAGGGAAAAACATCCCAATGAGCCCATTGTTTCAAAACTTTTCACCTCAAAAAAATCCAAATGTCCAAGGGGTTCCAGTTAGGGGATCCCCGTACAATCAAAACAACTACCCTTCACCTATGAGTCACCCGTACAACCAATACTTTCCCCCAATGCCTATGGCCAAACCCTCCACCAATCGGTTAAACGAAATGACATCCAATATTGCTGAAATGAGAGATACTCAAAATAATATATTAACACGTATGCAAAACTCCGAAGTAGAGCGAGCAAACTCTCAACCTTCTGTTAGTAGTCGTTCTGTACCTAGCAGAAGATCTAGAAGGAGTGGGAGTAGGCAGGAAAATCAAAATTGATTACTGGCATTGTAAACTTTTTTTTGATATGAATGAAATGTTTTGTTTAAGACTATCTTTGGTGGGCCGACTTACAACCATTCTTTCTTTTGTATCACTAACTTAGGAGTGGTATGGGACATAACAAAATTGGAGGATACTAAATAAAATGAGTAAGTAAGAAAACCCATGACCTTGTGTGAAAATAAACAATTGGAGAAAATTGCATTACTAACATTGTCACTAAGTTTACACGGTATGGGACGAGTAAACTTGGAAGATGCTATTGGTGAACTACTATTCAACAGATGTTTTTAGAGACTGTGTTCATACAACTTAACTTGGTTAACACCCTTATTACCAAAGTCATGTGGTATGGGTCACACGAACTTGGATAATAATCGAAAAGACTAAGAGTAAGAGTTTGAATACATAAGATTGCAATAGAACGTTAGATTCGGATATTTACCAAGGAAAATCTTAGAATTCTTATGACTCGTATGGATTTTCAATGAAATATATAGGTATGTTCACCCGACACTGCCACTACATCTGCGCAGGAAATACCACCCCCACCCGCACCCTTTGCCATGCCTTCGAGCATGGAAACCTTCTTCGCTGGATTTATTGAGGCGATGAAAGCCACTGTTCAAACGGTCGTTCGTGAGACCGCGGCCAGTCAGGTTGCCATGGTTCAGGCACCTGTAAGATTTGGGTCAGAATCTCAAATCGATTAGATTACCAAGTACAAGAGGCTACAACCTCTTACTTTTGCTGGCACCATTGATGCTGATGAGGTGTGAAAGTGGCTGGATGAGTCAAAGAAGGCTCTTGATACAATGGGAGTCAATGAGACTTAAAAAATCCCACTAGCGACCTACCAACTTGTTGGTGGGGCAAACACATGGTGGATATCAGTGAAAGAGGACCCAAGGATCCACACAACATATATGACTTGGCAATAGTTTGAGTCAATGTTTATTGATGAATATTTTTCCGGCGCTGTGAAGAGGCAGAAGCGCCAGGAATTCGTTAAGTTATACCAGGGCAGCATGACCATCAGGGAATATGCTGACAAGTTCAAAAAATTATCAGTATACTCTCTCACCACCATCTCAACGAAGTAAGATAAGACTGAGAAAATTTATAATGGCCTTCGCCATGATAATCGACAAGCCTTATTGATCTTGGATCGCAAGATTTACAAGGAGGTTGTTGACAAGGCCATGAGCTTTGAACAAGAGAAGATCATACAGGAGCAGAGAATGAATAAAGGAAAACGACCTGCAACGTTTTCCCAATAGGGCTCGCAACAAGGCAATAAGAAGAAACCTTACTACAATCAAAACCCAGCGCTCCCAGCCCCTGTTTCGAAGAATGAGGCCACAACACTTGCGGCTGAACCTTCTAACCATAACAATCAGGGTTTTTGTAATCATGGCCGTGGAGGTCGTTATGGAAGAGGTGGTTCTAGAAATGGCAATGGCAGAGGTGGTGGTCGACACCACAATCAGCATGGCTAGCAGAACAATCAGCATGGCCAACATAACGATCCGCAGTATCAACCGACGTGTTTCAACTGCGGCCAGAAGGGCCATGTAAAATATGTCTGTCCGCACTTTCAACAATCTATTCCCGTTGTGCCAATCCAACAAGCACCACTTGCTGCTAATGCCCAACTTAGGCAGAATGAGCAGAACTAGGGTCAACGGAATCAGGGCAGAGCATTTTCCATTGCTCAACAACCCATCCCAGACAACAATGTAGTTCAAGGTACCTTTCTTTTGTTCAATACAATGGTGCATGTTTTGTTTGATTCAGGTGTTACACATTCTTTTATACCGTCGGCATTGGTAAGACATTTAGGCATGCATCTTGAACCCACAAACATCACACTTCATGTCAGTTCATCGTTCGAATCTGGTACTGAATTAAATTTGTAGTGTTCTCGATGTGAACTTCGAATGTCAGAACATATAATATATGCACATCTTTTTGTTATGGATATTGAAGACTTCGACATCATCCTTGGCATGGACTGGTTAGCACCACTGAATGCATAGATCGAATGTATGAAGAAGAAAGTTCAGTTAACCTTGCCTACAGGAGAGTTTGTCAAGATTCAAGGAACAAGGAAATGGATACACAAATCAACAGTTGCACTTCTCAAGGAACAACTTCGAGCTCTATCTTTTAGTAATGAAAATGAATCATCAGCGTTGTACCTTCTCGAAGTACACGATGTTCCGGTCATATCTAATTCCCAATAGTCTTTCTAAATGACCTTCGTAGTCTACCTCAAGTTAGGGAATTCAATTTTGAAATCAACCTCATACCTGGGACAGGGCGTATCTCAATTCCACCATACAGAATGTCAAATGTCGCGCTGGTCGAATTAGACAAACAACTTAAGGAATTAGAGAGTAATGGCTGCATCAGAAAGAGTTCATCACCCTGGGGCGCTCCAGTTCTGTTTGTTCGCAAAAAGGATGCTTCGTTAACCTTGCATCGATTATCGCAAGTTGAATAACGTCACAATCAAGAATAGATATCCGTTGCCCAGGATCGATGACTTGTTCGACCAACTTAGAGATGCCAAGTACTTCTTTAAGATTAATTTACGGTCCGGTTATCACCGACTCTGGATCCGAGAGTCGAACATTACCAAGACGAGATTCAGAACTTGGTACGGTCACTACGAGTTCTTGGTCATGTTGTTCGGTTTAACAAATGCACCTGTGACATTCCTGGATTTAATGAATCGCATCTTCAGGTTATACTTAGACCGATTTGTGGTGGTTTTTGTAGACGACATCTTGATATATTCCTCAACCGAGGAAGACCATAAGATACATTTGAAGATAGTCCTCCACACCTTGAGAAGCCACCAATTGTATGCAAAGTTGAGTAAGTGCGAATTTTGGGCGAAGAGAGTTCAATTCCTAGGCCATGTAGCTTCAGACAATGGCATTGAGGTAGATCCTTCTAAGGTTGAAGTAGTTTTAAACTGGAAGCAGCCTACCACTGTTACTCAGATTAGGAGTTTTCTTGGTTTGGCTGACTATTACAAACGCTTCATCAAGGACTTCTCAAAGATTGTTGAACCTATGACCAAGCTCACTCGAAAAGATGTGTGATTCATCTGGAATCCCGCCTGTTAAGCATCATTTCAGGAATTGAAGAAACGCCTCACGACGGCACCTGTACTTATCTCTCTAAGAAACGCAATTGGATTTTCATTATACACTGACGCCTCTCTCCAAGGCTTAGGTGCCGTACTAATGCAAGAAGGCCAAGTTGTTGTATATGCCTAGAGACAACTAAAGATTCACGAGGATAATTACCCAACACATGACTTGGAAATTGCAGTTGTCGTATTTGCACTGAAATTATGGCGTCGTTACCTATATGGTGAACGGTTTGAGGTCTTCTCAGATCACAAGAGTCTTAAGTACATATACACTCAGAGAGACCTAAACCTCCGCCAAAGACGATGGTTGGAATTCTTGAAAGATTATGACTTTCAACTCCAGTACCATCCCGGAAAAGCCAATGTTGTGGCAGATGCCCTAAGTAGAAAATTGTACTTTACTTGCACTCTTAACTTTGAAATGGGAAAGTTGGCTACAGAGATGGAGAACTTTAACCTGCAACTAATTGGAAAAGGAACAAGATCACGACTCTCTTAATTATCAACCAACTCTGAGCTAGTTCAAAAGATTTCAGCTGCTCAAGCCAATAACCCTATGTTAATGGAGAAACTAGAACTTCTACTTAGCAGACAGGACCTTCTTTACTGAGATGCACTATTCGAGGTACCCTATGCATCCTGGGGGTGACAAGATGTACAAGGATGTCAAGCGACAATTCTGGTTTTCTGGAATGAAGAAGGCAGTTGCAGAATTCGTTGCTCGATGTCTCGTTTGCCAGAAAGTTAAGGCAGAAGAAGACTTCCATTTGGACTTCTCCAGCCGTTACCTATTGGAGAATGGAAGTGGGAGAACATCGCAATAGATTTTGTTACGGCCTTACCTCGAAAGAATAAAGGGCAAGATGCTATTTGGGTTATTATTGACATACTTACAAAGTTTACACACTTCTTGCCAATAAAGTTCACGGATAACCCCGCCAAACTTGCAGAACTATATGAAAGAGAGATCGTACACCTTCATGGCATACCACTCACGATCGTCTCTGATCGTGGCCCTTGATTCACATCAAACTTTTGGAAAAGCTTCCAGAGTAGAATGGGTTCTAAGATCACTATGAGCACAACCTTCCACCCTCAGACTGATGGGCAGTCAGAGCGGCTTATCCAAATCTTAGAAGACATGTTACGATGCTGCATTTTGGACTTTAATGATGGATGGGCAAAGTATTTACATTTAGCTAAGTTTGCATACAACAACAGCTACCAAACTAGTATCGGCATGGCACCATACGAGGCTCTCTATGGTCGGCCTTGCAGATCTTCGGTATGTTTATTAGATATGGCAGATAGACCGCAGTTAGGCCCTGAACTAGTTCAAGAGACTTTGGAGAAGATCACACTAGTAAAGGAACGACTTCGTCTTGCACGAAGTCGACAGAAGAGCTATGCTGACAAGCGGAGACAACCTCTAGAATTTGATAAGGGGAACTTTGTTTTTCTAAAAGTATAGCCCACAAGAAGTGTCAAACGCTTTGGGATCAAAGGAAAGATCTCCCCGTGGTATATCGGTCTATTTCAAATCATTGAACGTATTAGAAAACTTGCTTATCGTCTGTCCCTTCCATCGTCCATGCCTAAGGTTCATGCCGTTTTTCACATATCTATGCTTCGCAAGTATTGTCCTGATCCTTCGCATATCATCCCTTTAGTCGAGGTTCAGATTGAGGAAGGAAATAAGTATCAAGTGAGAGCGATACAGATTTGGGATAGAAAAACTCAAGAACAAAGGTGACGTAGCATACCACTTGTGAAGGTGCTCTGGGATCACCACGGAACATGAGAACTAGAAGCAACAATTAAACAGAAATACCCTGAATTATTTTCTAGTACCAACTGATGATGTGATACACTACACTATTTTCACTTATCAATAAAATGATGGAACTTTGTTTACACATATCTTAATACATTGTTTCACTTGAATAACTATGCAAATGTCTGAAAATAATGTCAATGGATATAGTGATGCACACACGCAGTGGCCTCCTTGGCAACCTGTGGCTACTTCTCAAGAAGCAGAGTCAAGTCACAACTACTTTGCATCACCAACTCCATCGCCACACAGACAACGATCCTTATCGCCAGAGCATGCATGGATTCTTTGTAACCATGCCCTCATCTTGGCAAGACCTTCTACCAAAATTGCCAGGCGGCCTGCTTCGAGCAACAACACAAAAAAGTATTCCACCACTCAACCTACCTCCCCTCAAACGATGTAGCCAACGCCCTCCACCACCATCTGTTAAGCAAAGGTTGAAATATTCTGAGGACGAATCCGATTCCATTTGCTCTCCATGGTTTCATGATGTTGAGGATTCCACCGGCCACAGTGCTATTCAGGGACCATACAAGCGCTACCCTAAACAAGTAAGAGATGACACCGGCAGCGAATCTCAAGTAGATAACCATCATAACTACTTGAATTGATTTCGAAGGCAAAATCCCTTTAAGGGGGGTAGAGTGTAATACCCTGTATTTGACAAAAAAAAAATGCCCGGACGCCTGCCCGAACGTTCGTTCAGGCGCCAAAGGTTCCTATATAAGGAGCCCTCTCCTCCTCATTTTCTCACACCAAATCACCTTCTCTATTGATTTTTCCTCTTCTTTTCACTCATTCTGAGTTCTTTTCTGTTGGAGATTCTCTGTTTCATACTCTAGATCCGATACGATGAAGTTCTGTCCGGAGAAAAGCGCCAGATCTGAAAAAGAAGTTCTTATCTGAAGGTGGGGAACGAAACATATGTTTGCGTGTTTTTTAACTTTTATTAAAGTTTACATTCAATTATTATTATGTCTAATGTTCATTTACACTGCATTATGTCATACAATGTTTATGTTGTTGCACTTATGCCTATATATTTGGAATTCATGTATTACACTGTTATAATGCCAGATTTGTGGTCAATCTGGCACAACTAGACTAGGTCTTTTCCTCAGTAACTTAAAATAGTGAACGGGAGGCAGCGGGCTGCTCTAGGCAATTGGTATTTAAGCATACTTTGTGTCTCACCTCTCAACTGGGGACTAATCTAGTTAGTCTTATTGAAAGCTATCAGCTTATACAAGTAATACTGAATGTCCTAACCTTGCACGTCGTGATACCAACTCTGATAAGGATCACCAGACGTTGCCAAAGTCAATCTAAATGTCAAGAAAAGACCAGACCAGTAGACTAGACTAGTTCATGTATTGCCATCATGCATATCACCACCTAGGGACGTCTGTGGTTTATGATTCATAGAATAGTTAGGAGCATTGCTCGCTATTCATTTTATTTCTCTGGAGAGGGACGTACAATGAGAACCCGGCTACGCCTGGGGAGGGACATCAGTACGTGAATCTAGAGCATCGTTCCTGAGATGGGACGTACAGTGAGAAACTGGCTACGCTTGGGGAAGGAAATCTGTACGTCAACTAAGGCGATGTACGTTCATCAAACCATTACGAGACGGTGTCATGCATATATACATATTGATTGATTATGATGCTCTCATGTGTATTTAAGATATTTGATATTGAAGTGTGCTTTATTAATTGTTATACTCACGAACAATTTAACCCACTGAGTGCGTTAAGCTCACTCCATTATTATCCAATTTTTTACAGGAAATTAGGGTGGATTGGGTGCAGGTTTTTGGGCCCACATTTTGTACCCTTTGTATTATTCATTGGGAATTTTGAGGAGTACGTTCCCTTGACCATTTTATGTACAAAAATATTATAAATATAATGAAATCAGACTTGTACTGTTGTATATTTTTGCTGCGCACTCTGTTATTACCATTGTTATTATTCAAAATACGCGCGAGTGTACAACCGGTTTAGGCGTGTCCGGGCGGGGTGTGATAAAAACCTTTCGAATAACATTTTTTCAAAATAAAATACTATATCGAAGTGATTTTAAAGACTTTGCAATTTTCAGAGTTTTAGTGCTGAGATTGATCGGCAGGTTACCCTACACACCAAATATCAAACTAATGCATTAGCATGAGATATGTCTTCGTTCTTCAAGCTTGATCTCTGTAAACTTTTATTGCTATTGATTGATGTGTTTTTGATGATTAGTTGTAGTACTCAGAAAAAAAAAATACAGGTGATGTGTTCTTGTTTGATGTGTTCTCTTACCGAGAACACTTCATATACTTATAGCTTAAAATAATAGATAGCCTATGGAAATCTCAGCACAAAAGGGATAAAATGAAGAACTTGCTGAATAATGAGGTTATTTTCAAGACAGTTTGCATTTTTGATTCAGTTTGAAGATTGTTTGGGCAAATGCAAGAATCACGACTTTATTCTATTTAAACACTCTTCGAAAAGCTCAGGGTAACTTGCAAAAATCGTGTGTGTGATATCTTTTAAAATTTGAGAATGAGTATTTTATAAAATTAGCAGTTGCGGGTTCAAGGCCAAGAGAGTACGGAATGATTTGAATTCAAAACATTGTTTAATCTAAAGTTGTTTTGGCATGCGAGGCAATGGGAACAATCTAGATGTTAGTAGAGAATATTTCTGTTAAGATAACCTCGAAAAACTATGTAAGGAATAGAAAAATCGAGCAAGGGGACGTGCCCACATTTTTCTCGTTATAAATATCAGATTTTTTCTCAGACGTGGATAGCGTACTTTTGGGTTGTGTATCATGTTCTCTATTGACAGATAGCAGGCTATAGCCGGTCGATAAACAAATCTGAGAGCTCGAGTTTTGCAGACTTTCCGGTAGCGTGTTATCAAGGCCTATAGCGCGCTATTGCCCATTTAACTAAAAATGGAAAGATCACGGCAACAGCTCTATAGCAAGTTATCAAAGGGGATAGCGCGCCGTGGACAATTTTTTAGAAAAAAAAATGTTTTATTATTGAACCCTATCAGTGTGTTGTGAACACTTATAGTGCGCTAGTGCCTTCTGGAAAATTTTTGCAAATTGCTGGATAGCCTTATTTTTGAAAAATTAATATTTTGAAACTCAAGAACCATTCCATTGACTCAAAACACTTTGATATAAGATTAAACACTTTAAATAATTCAAAACTTATTGAAATTATAATTAAAACCTTTCGGAAAACATTTTTTCAAAATGAAATATTATATCGAAGTGATTTTGAAGACTTTGCAATTTTCAGAGTTTTAGTGCTGAGATTTATCGGGAGGTTACCCTACACACCAAATATCAAACTAATGCATTAGACATGAGAAATGCCTTCGTTCTTCGAGCTTGATATTTGTAAACTTCAATAGATTCACTTTGTATTCTGACCATAAGAGCCTCAAGTACTTATTCTCTCAGAAGGAATTGAACATGAGGCAGAGAAGGTGGTTAGAGCTCCTCAAAGACTATGATTTTACATTGGAATACCACCCAGGTAAAGCCAATGTAGTGGCTGATTCATTGAGCAGGAAGTGGGTAGAGACAGTTATGGTAGCACGCCAGATGTCTGATGAGTTGAGACTACTTGAGGCGGCTACGGTTATGAGTATATGTGCTACCCCTTCAGATCAGATTGTGATATGTGCTCAAATGAGAGCTCGGCCTACACAAGTCCAGGAGGTGATGGACCAACAAAGACTTGATGTTGATCATGGGATGTACAAGTCTTAGGCTGAAGTGATTTTACTGATTGGCACTTGTCATCTGATGGTGCCTTGAGATTTAGGGGACGTTTATGGATTCCCGCAGATCCACGACTCAGACAGAGTGTTCTCCAAGAGGATCATAGATCTCATTATGCTATTCATCCTAGCGGAACCAAGATGTATCATGATATGAAAAGAATGTATTGGTGGCCCGACATGAAGAGAGAGATAGCTCAGTTCATTCAGAGGTGTGAGATCTGTCAGAAAGTCAAAGCTGAGCATCAGACGCCTGGAGGGCAGATGCAACCGCTTGCCATTCCTGAGTGGAGATGGGAGCACGTCACTATGGACTTTGTTGTGGGATTACCCAACGCCCCATGGACACATAATGTTGTTTGGGTTATTATTGATCACTTGACCAAGTCCGCTCACTTTCTACCGGTAAACACTAGGGATTCTATGGACAAACTGAGCAGACTCTATATGCGGGAGATAGTCAGATTACATGGAGTGCCAGTTTCGATTGTGTCAGATAGGGATCCGAGGTTTACATTGGTATTCTGGCAGGGGTTGCAGAGGCAGCTCGGCACTAGACTAGATCTCAGTACCGCCTTTCACCCCCAGACGGATGGCCAGTCTGAGAGGTTGATATCGATTTTAGAGGATATGCTTCGAGTTTGTGTCCTTGAGTCCAATGGTAATTGGGAGGAGTACATATATCTATGTGAGTTCGCGTACGACAACAGCTATCAGTCCAGTATTGGCATGGCTCCTTTTGAGGCATTGTATGGTCGACCCTGTAGATCTCTGATCTGTTGGACGGAGGTAGGGGATGTTGCGGTGATGGGACCAGAGTTTGTACATGAACACACAGAGAAGATTAAGAGGATCAAGCATAATATGAAGGTAGCCCCTAAGACAGGCAGAAAAGTTAGACCGTAGAGTTCGAGGTGGGTGACCAAGTTTTATTGAAGGTCACACCTCAGAAGGGCCAAACTAGATTTGGGATAAACGGCAAGCTCGCTCCGAGATTTATTGGGTCGTTCGAGGTTTTAGAACGAATTGGCCCCGTCGCTTACCGATTAGCCTTGCCACCTCAGTTAGCAGTAGTCCACAATGTCTTTCATGTGTCAATGTTGAGAGTGTACAAGAGTTATTTTGATCACGTCTTGGACTGGAGGAACATTGAACTGAGGCAGGATGGGACTTATGATGAGGAACCTATTCAGATACTTGATCGGAAGGTCCAGAGGTTACGTAACCGCGAGATTCCGATGGTTAAGGTGAAATGGCAGTTCCATGGCGATGAGCAGGTTACTTGGGAGCGTGAGGACTACATGATGGAGCACTTTGCCGAGTTCATGGGCTTAGGTAATTTCTTAACCTTAAAACTTCGAGGACGAAGTTCATTCTAAGGTGGGTGTGATGTGACGCCCCAAAAATTATTTCATCTAGCCCATAACCCAATTGCACTTTGCCCAAACTCTATGCGTTGCCTTGATATGTTTGGTATTTGTTTGATGGTTGTTTAATGTTTGTATAGTTGATGCTTGATAATGTATATAAATATGTGTATCATAAATTGTATATGGGTTATGTTAAATTAAAGTATAATGCATATGTTATTATTTATGCATGAGCCCATTAAACCATGAATTGATATGGGTTAGGATTGATTGAATAAAATGATAAATGAGAATGAAAATTTGGGGTATTAAATGGATTGGACATTTAAAATACATGGAAGCATGAGATTGGTTAAAGTACATGTGGTTGGTATGGGTAGTATGAGACCAACACATGTGAAGGTGGTGCGTGAAAGTGGACAAGTGTCCCATGCCCATTTCTCTTCTTCAAGGAAGTGCTAGAATGAGTGGAGGGAATCAAGGAGAGAATCAAGGAGGGAATCAAGGAAGTGCTAGAAAGAGAGGTGAGTGAAGAGAAAGGAAAAAAATAAAAGAAAAGAAAAGAAAGGAAAGAAGAAGAGAAAGAAAGAGGGAGTTGCAGGAGGAAGATCTCTGCGATGTTTTCATCAAAGAGCTGGATCTTTGGGATATATGGTAATATTGAGCTCCAAATTTGTCAGCAAGTTCGTAGCTTATGGTTATTCATTCTGGTCGGTGGAGATCTTGAGCAGAGGTTTCGTCTAAGAGATCTAACCTCTCAAACAAAGCTGGTCGGAAAGTCTGGATTTCTCGCGCCGTTTCGCTCAAACTTATAGATCTCCTTAATCTACTGTTGGATGGATATAACATTTGGATAGATAGTGTACAACTGATATTTCTGCATTCTGAACGGTGAAGATCTTGATTAGAGGTTTCTTTTGAGAGATATAACCTCTCAAACAAAGCTGGTCGGAAAGTCTGGATGTTTCGTGCCGTTTTGTGCAAACTTGTAGTTTATAACTGATATTTTTGTATTCTGAACGGTGAAGATGTTTATGCGTTTAGTATTGTGTGTGATATAGTCATTTGAGTTTGAGTATTTGCAGCATGAAAGGAGAAATTGTCTGATTAGAGACTTGTTCATCAAATATACTTATATTTTTGGTCCACCGTTGGATTGGGTGGATATTTGGACAGAAGGTTTATTTCTTCACATATTTCAATCTGTACGGTTGCTTTTGTGATTACATATTTCTGTTGGTAGAATGATACATCTGAACAGAATATTAAATGAAGAATTGGTAGGGTTGCTTGTATTAGACCTAAATTTAGAATATGAACCTAGACCTTTCCAAATAGCTTGCATGTCAACTATGTTGACCTAGTTTCCATTGTTGATGAACCCATGATGCAAAATCAGTGATATACATGGCTGAACATGGTGACCTAGTGTAAATCAGCAATATGGCCTAAGTATGAAAAATTTCATATTTTAGGGCTTTTGATGCTTTTGGCCTAGAATCATTGAATTGATGCAACTTATGTTTAATTAAGCATGATTAGGGTTGATTACGCTACTGATTTGGTGGTTGTGACCATATCATGGGTTAGGCCTACTTGTGATCAAGTGACCTAATTTGGGCATGTTTATGCCTAAGGAATTGAAAATCAGTATTTTTTATTAATAGAATGGTTTATGAATGAGAACTATGCGTTAAAGGCCTAAGTCATGTGATTTGAGTTGTATGATGGGATTAGATGGGATTTAGGCCTATTGTTTATAGGTGGGTTGATTTAGGGTTGATGTGTAATGTCTATGTGATTGAGCATAGAAATTGATGTATGGTAGGATATTAATGTATGTTTCAGGATCTTGATTGGGTTGATTCGGTTTGGTGGTCGTGTGTGGTTAAATACTCTCGCGAGGCTTGGTTGTGAGTAGACTTCATTTATGATTATATCTTTTATGTCATCATATCACTTATATATATTGTATGCTGAAAGCATGAACGTGTTCTAATGTTTTGAATGATGCATTGATTTGAGAAAACCTTATGACTTTGGTTGGGCCCATCTATCTGGCTAATAGGGGGACTTAACCTTGTCATAGGAGGGTTTTAGGAAAGGAAATGATTGGGGTCAACGGTACGATGAAATAGACGTGCACTAGTAACCCCAAATAAACATGATTGGGGTCAACGGTATGGTGAAATAGACGTGCACTAGTAACCCAATGCATGTGGAATGTGGATCCAAATTGATAAGCTTTACTTGCATCGATTATAAATGCTTGATATCTATATGTTATGAGCTTTTAATCATGCTACACATTGACCTGCATACATGATATTTATTGATGAGTATTGATAGCATATTTGAATTCTATTCACTGGGCATCGTTGGCTCACCCTCATTTTCCTCTTTCAGGTCCTTCTGTCCCGAATAAGGGCAAAGGAGTAGTCATATCTTGAGGGCCTTGCCTGCGAGAGAATCCAAGGCCTCGATGTGAGTTGAGAGGCATTTTGATTGAACTGTGTTTTAAATTATGAAGTATTATATTTTGGATTACGTAATTATAGCACTTACCACATTGTAGTATGGGTGAGTTGGGACTTCTTAGATAGACCATGTGGGCATATGACAGTTTTTATTTTGTACCCACAATTTTGGACTTAATGTGTATGTCAATTTTAATGGACTGTAGAGATTATGATTTTATTAATGGTTCACTTTTATGGATTATCTCTTGTCTTTGATGATTAATACAGTGGGTAGTTTTGTTTAGTACCTTTTGATATTATGTCGTTGTTTGAGAAAAGGCTCGTAGGGTCTCAACCACCTCACCGGAGTTGAGGAGTGGTCGGAGATACCTTCGCTAGGCGTCCCGCCCCGGCATTCCGCACGCCATTCCCTGCGGGGTTAGTGGTCCGGGGTGCGGGGTCGCCACACCTATAGCACGCTATTGCCCATTTTACTAAAAAAGGAAAGATCATGGCAACAGCTCTATAGCGAGTTATCAAAGGGGATAGCGCGTTGTAGACACTTTTTTAGAAAAACAATTGTTTTATTATTCAACCCTATCAACGTGCTATCAACACTGATAGTGCGCTAGTGCCTTTTGGAAAATTTTGGCAAATTGCTAGATAGCCTTATTTTTGAAAAATTAATATTTTGACACTCAAGAACTATTAAATTGACTCAAAACACTTTGATATAAGATTAAAAACTTTTAAAAAATACAAAACTCATTGAAATTAAGATTAAAAACTTTCCGAAAACATTTTTTCGAAATGATATCAAAGTGATTTTGAAGACTTTGCAATTTTTAGAGTTTTAGTGCTGAGATTGATCGGGACGTTACCCTCACACCAAAGATCAAACAAATGCATTAGACATGAGATATGTCTTCGTTCTTTGAGCTTGATATTTGTAAACTTCAATAGTTATTGGTTGATGTGTTGTTAATGATTAGTTGTAGCTCCCAGAAAAAAAGATATAGGTGATGTGTTCTTGTTTGATGTGTTCTCTTAGCGAGAACAATTCATATACTTATAGTTTAAAACAATAGATAGCCAATGGAAATCTCAACACAAAAGGGATAAAATGAAGAACATGCAGAATAACGAGGTTATTTTAAAGACAATTTGCAATTTTGATTAAGTTCGAAGGTTGTTGGGCAAAGGCAAGAATCACGACCTTCTTCTATTTAAACACTCTTCGCAAATCTCAATCTAACTTGCAAAAATCATGTGTGTCGAACATTAAAAATTAGAGAATGAGTGTTTTATAAAATTAGCAGTTGCAGGTTAAAGGGCAAGAGGGTACGAAATGATTTGAATTCAAAACATTGTTTAATATAGAGTTGTTTTGGGCGTGCGAGACAATGAGAATCATCTAGGTATTAGTAAAGAATATTTCAGTTAAGATAACGTCGAAAAACTGTGTATCGAATAGAAAAATCGAACAAGTGGAGGTGCCAACATTTTTCTCGTTAGAAATATCAGATTTTTGTCTTAGACGTGGATAACTTGCTATTGGGTTATGTATCATGTTCTCTATTGACAGATAGCAGGCTATAGCAGGTCGATATACACAAACCCGAGAACTCGAGTTTTTCAGACTTTCCAATAGCGTGTTATCAAGGCCTATAGCACTATTGCTCATTTTACATCAAATGAAAAGATCAGGGCAACAGCTCTATAGCGAGTTATCAAAGGAGATAGCGCGTTGTACACAATTTCTTAGAAAAACAAATGTCTTATTATTGAACCATATCAACGTGCTATCAACACTGATAGTGCGCTAGTGCCTTCTGAAAAATTTTGGTAAATTGTTGGATAACCTTATTTTTGAAAAATTAATATTTTGACACTCAGGAACCATTCCATTCACTCAAAACACATTGATATAAGATTAAACACTTATAAATAACTCCAAAAATTTATTGAAATTATGATTAAAACCTTTCGGAAAATATTTTTTCAAAAGTAAATACTATATCGAAGTGATTTTGAAGACTTTGCAATTTTCAGAGTTTTAGTGCTGAGATTGATCTGGAGGTTACCCTACACACCAAACATTAAACTTATGCATTAGACATGAGATATGTCTTCGTTCTTTGAGCTTGATCTTCATAAACTTCGATAGCTATTGTTTGATGTGTTGTTGATGATTAGTTGTAGCTCTCAGAAAAAAAATACAGGTGATGTGTTCTTATAGCGAGAACACTTCATATACTTACAGTTGAAAACAATAGATAGCCTATGGAAATCTCAGCACAAAAAGGATAAAATGAAGAACTTGCTGAATAATGATGTTATTTTCAACACAATTTGCAATATTGATTCAGTTCGAAGGTTGTTTGGGCAAATGCAAGAATCATGACTTTATTCTATTTAAACACTCTTCGGAAAGCTCAGTCTAACTTGCAAAAATCGTGTGTGTCGTACCTTTGAAAATTAGAGAATGAGTGTTTTATAAAATTAGCAGTTGCAGGTTAAAGGGCAAGAGAGTACGAAATGATTTGAATTCAAAACATTGTTTAATCTAAAGTTGTTTTGGGCATGCGAGACAATGGAAGTCATCTAGGTGTTAGTAGAGAATATTTTAGTTAAGATAACGACGAAATACTGTGTAAGCAATAGAGAAATCGAGCCAGTTGAAGTGCCCACATTTTTCTCGTTAGAAATATCAGATTTTTGTCTCAGATGTGGATAGCGTGGAATTGGGTTGTGTATCATGTTCTCTATTGACAGATAGCAGGTTATAACAGGTCGATATATACGTACCTGAGAGCTCGAGTTGTTCAGACTTTTTGATAGGGTTGTTATCAAGGCCTATAGCGCACTATTACCCATTTAACAAAAAATGGACAGATCACTGCAATAGCTCTATAGCGAGTTATCAATGGGGATAGCGTGTTATAGACAATTTTAAAAAAAATAAATGTTTTATTATTGTACCCTATCACCGTGCTATCAACACTGATAGTGCGCTAGTGCCTTCAAAAAAAATTTGGCAAATTGCTGGATAGCCTTATTTTTGAAAAATTAATATTTTGACACTCAAGAACCATTCCATTGACTCAAAACAATTTGATATAATATTAAAAACTTTTAAATAATTCAAAACTCATTGAAATTATGATTAAAACCTTTCGGAACACATTTTTTCAAAATGAAATACTATATCGAAGTGATTTTGAAGACTTTGCAATTTTCAGAGTTTTAGTGCTGAGATTGATCGGGAAGTTACCCTACACACCAAAGATCAAACTAATGCATTAGACATGAGATATGTCTTTGTTCTTCGAGCATGATCTTTGTAAACTGCAATAGCTACTGTGTTGATGTGTTGTTAATGATTAGTTGTTGCTCTCAGAAAAATAATACATGTGATATGTTCTCTTACCGAGATCACTTCATATACTTACAGTTTAAAACAATAGATAGCTTATGGAAATCTCAGCACAAAAGGGATAAAATGAAGAACTTGCTTAATAATGAGGTTATTTTCAAGACAGTTTGCAATTTTGATTCAATTCGAAGGTTGTTTGGGCAAATGCAAGAATCACGACTTTCTTCTATTTAAACACTCTTCGAAAAGCTTAGTCTAACTTGCAAAAATTGTTTGTGTCGTACCTTTGAAATTAGAGAATGAGTGTTTTATAAAATTAGCAGTTGCACGTTAAAGGGCCAGAGAGTATGAAATGATTTGTATTCAAAACAATGTTTAATCTAAAGTTGTTTTGGGTGTGCGAGACAATGAGAATCATCTATGTGTTAGTAGAAAATATTTCAGTTAAGATAACCTCGAAAAACTGTGTAAGGAATAGAAATATCAGAGCAAGCAGAAGTGCCCACATTTTTCTCGTTCGAAATATCAGATTTTAGTCTAAGATGTGGATAGCGTGCTATTGGGTTGTGTATCATGTTCTCTATTGACAGATAGCAGGTCGATATACACAAACTCGAGAGCTCGAGTTCTTTAGACTTTCCGATGGCGTGTTATCATGGCCTATAGCGCGCTATTGCCCATTTTACTAAAAATGGAAAGATCACGGCAACCACTCTATAGCGAGTTATCAAAGGGGATACGAGCTATAGACAATCTTTCAAAAAAATAAATGTTTTATTATTGAACCCATATCAGCGTGCTATCAACACTGATAGTGCGCTAGTGCCTTGTGAAAAAATTTGGCAAATTGCTGGATAGCCTTATTTTTGAAAAATTAATATTTTGACACTCAAGAACCATTCCATTGACTCAAAACTTATTAATATAAGATTAAAAACATTTAAATAATTAAAAACTCATTGAAATTATGATTAAAACATTTCGGAAAATATTTTTTCAAAATGAAATACTATATTGAAGTGATGTTGAAGACTTTGTAGTTTTTAGAGTTTTAGTGATGAGATAAAACTAATGCATTAGACATGAGATACGTCTTCGTTCTTCGAGCGTGATCTTTGAAGACTTCGATAGCTATTGTTTGATGTGTTGTTGATGCAATACAAGTGATCTGTTTTTTCTTATGTGTTATCTTACCGTGACCACGTCATATACTTACAGTTTAAAAGAATGGATACCCTCTGCATATCTAAGCACAAAAGGTATAAAATGAGGAACTTGCTGAACAATGATGTTATCATCAAGACAAATTGCAATTTTGATTCAATTCGAAGCTTGTTTTGGCAAATGCAAGAATCATTACTTTCTTCTCTTAAAAAACTCTTTGGAAAGCTCAATCTAAGTTGCAAAAATCGTGTGTGTTGTATTTTTGAAAATCAGTGAATGAGTGTTTTATAAAATTAGAAGTTGCGGGTTAAAGAGCAAAAGAGTACAAAATGATTAGAATTCAAAACGTTGTTTAATCTGAAGTTGTTTTTGGCGTGCGAGACAATGGGAATCATATAGGTGTTAGTTGAGAATATTACAATTAAGATAACCAGGAAAAACTGTGTCAGGAATAGAAAAATCGAGCAAGCAGAAGTGCCAACATTTTTCTCGTTAGAAATATTAGATTTTTGTCTTAGATGTGGATAGCGTGCTATTGGGTTGTGTATGATGTTCTCTATTGAAAGATAGCAGGCTATAGCAGGTCGATATACACAAACCTGAGAGCTCGTGTTTTTCAGACATTCCGATAGCGTGCTATCAAGGCCTATAGTAGGCTATTGCCCATTTGACTAAAAATGAAAAGATCACGACAACAACTTTATAGCGAGTTATCAAAGAGGATAATGTGTTATAGACAATTTTCCAGAAAAACAAATGTTTTATCATAGAACCCTATCAACGTGCTATTAACACTGATAGTGTGCTAGTGCCTTCTGGAAAATTGCTGGATAGCCTTATTTTTGAGAAATTAACATCTTGACACTCAAGAACCATTCCATTAACTCAAAACATATTGATTTAAGATTAAAAACTTTTAAATAATTCAAAACTCATTGAAATTATGATTAAAACCTTTCGGAAAACATTTTTTCAAAATGAAATACTATATCGATGTGATTTTGAAGACTTTGCAATATTCAGAGTTTTAGTGCTGAGATTGATCGAGAAGTTACCCTACACACCAAAGATAAAACTAATGCATTAGACATGAGATATGTCTTCGTTCTTCGAGCTTGATCTTTGTAGACTTCGATAGCTATTGTTTGATGTGTGTGTTGATGATTAGTTGTAGCTCTTAGAAAAAAAAATATAGGTGATGTGTTCTCTTACCGAGAACACTTCATGAAAAACTTGCGAAATAATGAGGTTATCTTCAAGACTGTTTGAAAAAATGATTCAGTTCAAAGTTGTTTTGGGTAAATGCAAGAATCACGACTTTCTTCTATTTAAAGACTCTTTGGAAAGCTCAGTCTAACTTGCAAAAATTAAGTGTCTTCTATCTTTGAAAATCAG
This sequence comes from Paratinospora sagittata, assembly GCA_035771175.1. NCBI lineage: Eukaryota > Viridiplantae > Streptophyta > Magnoliopsida > Ranunculales > Menispermaceae > Paratinospora > Paratinospora sagittata. Next base: position 41,568,354 of record CM069594.1, read on the forward strand.
AGAATGTGGGTTTTATAAAATTAGCAGTTGCAGGTTAAAGAGCAAGAGAGTACAAAATGATTTGAATTCAAAACGTTGTTTAATCGAAAGTTGTTTTGGGCGTTCGAGACAATGGGAATCATCAAGGTGTTAGTAGAGAATATTTAAATTAAGATAACCTGGCAAAACTGTGTAACGAATAGAAAAATCGAGCAAGCAGAAGTGCCCACATTTTTCTCACTAGAAATATTAGATTTTAGTCTAAGACGTGGATAGCGTGCTATTGGGTTGTGTATCATGTTCTCTGTTGACAGATAGCAGGCTATAGCAGGTCGATATACACAAACCTGAGAGCTCGAGTTTTTTAGACTTTCCGATAGCGTGTTATCGAGGCCTATAACACACTATTGCCCATATCACTAACAATGGAAAGATCACGGTAACAACGCTATAGTGAGTTATCAAAGGGGATAGCGCTATAGACAATTTTCCAAAAAAATTAATGTTTTATTATTGAACCCTATCAGCGTGCTATAATTTCATTGACTCAAAGCAAATTGCTGGACAACCTTATTTTTTGAAAAATTAATATTTTGACACTCAAGAACCATTTCATTGACTCAAAGCACTTTAATATAGGATTAAACACTTTTAAATAATTCAAAACACATTGAAATTATGATTAAAACCTTTCGGAAAACATTTTTTCAAAATGAAATACTATATCGAAGTGATTTTGACGACTTTGCAATTTTTAGAGTTTTAGTGCTAAGATTGATCGGGAGGTTACCCTACACACCAATGATCAAACTAATGCATTAGACATGAGATATGTCTTCGTTCTTCGATCTTGATCTTTGTAAACTTCGATAGCTATTGTTTGATGTGTTCTCTTACCGAGAACACTTTATATACTTATAGTTTAAAACAATAGATAACCTATGGAAAGCTCTGCACAAAAGGGATAAAATGAAGAACTTGCTGAATAATGAGGTTATTTTCAAGACAGTTTGCAATTTTGATTCAATTCGAAGGTTGTTTGGGCAAATGCAAGAATCACAACTTTCTTCTATTAAACACTCTTCGGAATGCTCAGTCTAACTTGCAAAAATCATTTGTGTCGTACCTTTGAAAAGTAGAGAATGAGTGTTTTATAAAATTAGCAGTTGCACGTTAAAGGGCCAGAGAGTACGAAGTGATTTGAATTCAAAACATTGTTTAATCTAACGTTGTTTTGGGCGTGCGAGACAATGGGAATCATCTAGGTGTTAGAAGAGAATATTTCAGTTAAAATAATCTTGAAAAATTGTGTAAGGAATAGAAATATCAGAGCAAGCAGAAGTGCCCACATTTTTCTAGTTAGAAATATCAGATTTTAGTCTAAGACGTGGATAGCGTGCTATTGCGTTGTGCATCATGTTCTCTACTGACAGATAGCAGGTTGATATACACAAACTTGAGAGCTTGGGTTTTTTAGACTTTCCGATAGCGTGTTAGCAAGGCCTATAGCAAGCTATTGCCCATTTTACTAAAAATGGAAAGATCACGACAACAGCTATATAGCGAGTTATCATAGGGGATAGCGCGCTATAGACAATTTTCTAAAAAAACAAATGTTTTATTATTGAACCCATATCAGCGTGCTATCAACACTGATAGTGCGCTTGTGCCTTTTAAAAATTTTGGCCAATTGCTGGATAGCCTTATGTTTGAAAAATTAATATTTTGACACTCAAGAACCATTCCATTAACTCAAAACATATCGTCATAAGATTAAAAACTTTTAAATAATTAAAAACTCATTGAAATTATGATTAAAACCTTTCGAAAACTTTTTTTTCAAAATGAAATACTATATCAAAGTGATGCTGAAGACTGTGCAATTTTTAGAGTTTTAGTGTTGAGATTGATCAAAGTTACCCACCACACCAAAGATAAAACTAATTCATTTAACATGAGATACGTCTTTGTTCTTCGAGCTTGATGTGTTGTTGATGCAATACAGATGATGTGTTTTTTTTTTATGTGTTATCTTACTATGACCAAGTCATATACTTACAGTTTAAAACAATGGATAGCCTTTGCAAATCTAATCACAAAACGGACAAAATGAAGAACTTGCTGAACAATGACGTTATCATCAAGACAAATTACAATTTTGATTCAATTCGAAGCTTGTTTTGGCAAATGCAAGAATCATTACGTTCTTCTCTTGAAAAACTCTTCGAAAAGATCAGTCTAACTTGCAAAAATCGTGTGTGTTGTATCGTTGAATATTAGAGAAGGAGTATTTTATAAAATTAGAAGTTGCGGGTTAAAGAGCAAGAGAGTACAAAATGATTTGAATTCAAAACATTGTTTAATCTAAAGTTGCTTTGGGAGTGCGAGACAATGGTAATCATCTAGGTGTTAGTAGAGAATATTTCAGTTAAGATAACCTCGAAAAACTGTGTGAGGAACAGAAAAATCCAGCAAGTGGAAGTGCCCACATTTTTCTCTTTAGAAATATCAGTTTTTTGTCTCAGACGTTGATAGAGTGCTATTGGGTTGTGTATCATGTTTTCTATTGACAGATAGCAGGCTATAACGGGTCAATATACACAAACCCGAGAGCACGAGTTTTTCAGACTTTTTGATAGCAAGTTACCAAGGCCTATAGTGCGCTATTGCCCATTTTACTAAAGATGAAAAGATCACGGCAACAACTTTATAGCGAGTTATCAAAGGGGGTACCGCGCTATAGACAATAGTCCAGAAAAACAAATGTTTTATTATAGAACCCTATCAGCGTGGTATCAATCCTGATAGTGTGCAGGTGCCTTCTGGAAAATTTTAGAAAATTGCTGGATAGCCTTATTTTTGAAAAATTAATATTTTGACACACAAGAACCATTCTATTGTCTCAAAACACATTGATATAAGATTAAACACTTTTAAATAATTCAAAACTCATTGAAATTATGATTAAAACCTTTCGGAAAACATTTTTTCAAAATGAAATACTATATCGAAGTGATTTTTAAGACTTTGTAATTTTCAAAGTTATAGTGCGGAGATTGACCGAAAGGTTACCTTACACACCAAAGATCAAACTAATGCATTAGACATGAGATATGTCTTCGTTCTTCGAGCTTGATCTTTCTAGACTTCGAAAGCTGTTGTTTGATGTGTTCTTGATGCAATATAGGTCATGTGTTTTTTTTTTTTGACGTGTTATCCTACCAAGACCATTTCATATCCTTGCAGTTTAAAACAATAGATAGCCTCTGCAAATCTAAGCACAAAAAGGGATAAAATGAAGAACTTGCTGAACAATATCATTAAGACAGATTGCAATTTTGATTCAATTCAAAGCTTGTTTTGCCAAATGCAAGAATCATTACTTTCTTCTCTTGAAAAACTCTTTGGAAAACTCAATCTAACTTGCAAAAATCGTGTGCGTTGTATTTTTGAAAATCATAGAATGAGTATTTTATAAAATTAGAAGTTGCGGGTTAAAGAGCAAGAGAGTACAAAATGATTTGAATTCAAATCATTGTTTAATCTAAAGTTATTTTGGGCGTGAGAGACTATGGGAATCATCTAGGTGTTAGTAGAGAATATTTCAATTAAGATAATCCTGAAAATCACTGTAAGGAATATAAAAATCGAGCAAGCAGAAGTGCCCACATTTTTCTCGTTAGAAATATCAAATTTTTTTCTCAGACGTGGATAGCGTGCTATTGGGTTGTGTATCATGTTCTTTATTGACAGATAGCAGGCTATAGCCGGTCGATATACACAAACCCGAGAGCTCGATATTTTCAGACTTTCTGATAGCGTGGTATCACGGCCTATAGTGCGCTATTGCCAATTTTACTAAAAATGGAAAGATCACGGCAACAGCTTTATAGCGAGTTATCAAAGGGTATAGCGCGCTAAAGAAAATAGTCCAGAAAAACAATTTTTTTATTATAGAACCCTATCTGCGTGCTATCAACACTGATAGTGTGCAAGTGCCTTCTGAAAAATTGTTGGATGGCCTTATTTTTGAAAAACTAATATTTTGACGCTCAAGAACCATTGCATTGACTCAAAACATATTGATATAAGATTAAAAACTTTTAAATAATTCAAAACTCATTGAAATTATGATTAAAACCTTTCGGAAAACATTTTTTTAAAATGAATTACTACATCGACGTGATTTTTGAGACCATACAATTTTCAGAGTTTTAGTACTGGGATTGACCGAGTGATTACCCTACACACCAAAGACAAATCTAATGCCTTCGACATGAGATATGTCTTCGTTCTTCGAGCATGATCTTTGTTGACTTCGAAAGCTATTGTTTGATGTGTTCTTGATGCAATACAGGTGATGTGTCCTTTTTTGATGTGTTATCCTACCGAGACCACTTCATATACTTGCAGTTTAAAACAATGGATAACCTCTGCAAATCTAAGCACAAAAGGGATAAAATGAAGAACTTGTTGAACAATATCATCAAGACAGATTGCAATTTTGATTCAATTCGAAGCTTGTTTTCGCAAATGCAAGAATCATTACGTTCTTTTCTTGAAAAACTCTTCGGAAAGCTCAGTCTAACTTGCAAAAATCATTTGTGTTGTATCATTGAAAATTAGATGAGGGTTTTATAAAACTAACAGTTGCAGGTTAAAGGGCAAAAGAGTACGAAATGATTTTAATTCAAAACATTGTTTAATCTAAAGTTGCTTTGGGAGTGCGAGACAATGGTTATCACCTAGGTGTTAGTAGAGAATATTTTAGTTAAGGTAACCTTGAAAAACTGTGTAAGGAACAAAAAAATCGAGCAAGTGGAAGTGCCCACATTTTTCTCATTTGAAATATCAATTTTTTGTCTCATACGTTGATAGCGTCCTATTGGGTTGTGTATCATGTTCTCTATTGACAGATAACATGCTATAGCAGGTCGATATACACAAACTCGAGAGCTCGTGTTTTTCAGACTTTCCGATAGCGTGTTATCAAGGCCTATAGCGCGTTATTGCCCATTTTACTAAAAATGAAAAGATCACGACAACAACTTCATGGCGAGTTATCAAAGGGGATAGCGCGCTAAAGACAATAGTCCAGAAAAACAAATATTTCATTATAGAACCCTATCAGCGTGCTATCAACACTGATAGTCTGCAAGTGCCTTCTGGAAAATTTTGGAAAATTGCTGGATAGCCTTATTTTTGAAAAATTAATATTTTGACACTCAAGAACCATTCCATTGACCCAAAACATATTGATATAAGATTAAAAACTTTTAAATAATTCAAAACTAATTGAAATTATGATGAAAACCTCTCGAAAAACATTTTTTGAAAATGATTTACTATATCGAAGTGATTTTGAAGACTTTGCAATATTCAGAGTTTTAGTGCTTAGATTGATCGAGAAGTTACCATACACACCAAAGATAAAACTAATGCATTAGACATGAGATGTGTCTTCGTTCTTCGAGCTTGAACTTTGTAGACTTCGATAGCTATTGTTTGGTGTGTTGTTGACGATTAGTTGTAGCTTTAAGAAAAAAAAAATACTGGTGATACGTTCTTGTTTGATGTGTTCGCTTACCGAAAACACTTCATGTACTTATAATTTAAAACTATAGATAGCCTATAGAAGTCTCAGCACAAAAGGGATAAAATGAAGAACTTGCCAAATAATGAGGTTATATTCATGACAGTTTGCAATTTTGATTCAGTTCGAAGGTTGTTTGGGCAAATGCAAGAATCACGACTTTCTTCTATTTAAACACTCTTTGGAAAGCTCAATCTAACTTGCAAAAATCGTGCGTGTTCTATCTTTGAAAATCAGAGAATGTTAGTTTAATAAATTCAGCAGTTGTAGGTTAAAGAGCAAGAGAGTACAAAATGATTTGAATTGAAAACGTGGTTTAATCTAAAGTTGTTTTGGGCGTGCGAGACAATATGAATCATCAAGGTGTTAGTAGTGAATATTACAATTAAGATAACCTGGAAAAACTGTGTAAGGAATAGAAAAATCGAGCAAGCAGAAGTGCCCCCATTTTTCTCGTTAGAAACATTAGATTTTAGTTTAAGATGAGGATAACGTGTTATTGGGTTGTGTATCATGTTCTTTATTGAAAGATAGCAGGCTATAGCAGGTCGATATACAAAAACCTGAGAGCTCGAGTTTTTTAGATTTTTCGATAGCGTTTTATAAAAGCCTATAGCGCTATTGCCCATTTTACTAAAAATGGAAAGATCACGGCAAAAGCTCTATAGCGAGTTATGAAAGGGGATAGCGCGTTGTAGACAATTTTCCAAAAAAGAAAATATTTTATTATTGAACCCTATCAGCGTGCTATCGACACTGATAGTGCACTAGTGCCTTCTGAAAAATTTTGACAAATTGCTGGATAGCCTTCTTTTTGAAAAATTAATATTTCGACACTCAAGAACCATTCCATTGACTCAAAACACATTGATATAAGATTAAACATTTTTAAATAATTCAAAACTCATTGAAATTATGATTAAAACCTTTCAGAAAACATTTTCTCAAAATGAAATACAATATCGAAGTGATTTTTAAGACTTTGCAATTTTTAAAGTTTTAGTGGTGAGATTGACCGAAAGGTTACCCTTATAATACCCGGTGTTTCACAAAAAAAAAAAAAGAACTCAGAATGAGTGGAAAGGAGCAGAAACTCACAAGAGAAGGTGATTTGGTGTGAGGAATGAGAAATGAGGAGGGTTCCCTACATAGAGATTTTTGGTGCTTGAACGTTCTGGCATGCGCCTAAACGTTCGGGCATGCATTGCGCCTAAACGTTCTGGAATGCGCCTGAACGGTCTGTCATGCCTTTGAACGTTTTGACATGCGCCTGAACGTTCTGGCGTTGCCCAAATATTAATTTTTTTTTTGTGATATACTGGGTATTACAACCCTACACACCAAAGATCAAACTAATACATTAGACATGAGATATGTTTTCGTTCTTCGAGCTTGATCTTTGTAGACTTCGAAAGCTATTGTTTGATGTGTTCAAGATGTAATATAGGTGATGTGTTCTTTTTTGATGTGTTATCCTATCGAAACCACTTCATATACTTACAATTTAAAACAATGGATAGCCTCTGCAAATCTAAGCACAAAAAAGGATAAAATGAAGAACTTGCTAAACAATATCATCAAGACAGATTACAATTTTTATTCAATTCGAAGCTTGTTTTGGCAAATGCAGGAATCATTACTTTGTTCTCTTGAAAAACTCTTTGGAAAGCTCAATCTAACTTGTAAAAATCGTGTGTGTTGTATTTTTGAAAATCAGAGAATGAGTATTTTATAAAATTAGAAGTTACGGGTTAAAGAGTAAGAGAGTACAAAATGATTTAAAATCAAATCAATGTTTAATCTAAAGTTGTTTTTGGCGTGAGAGACAATGGGAATTTCACACCCCGCCCGGACGCGCCTAAACCGGCGGTACACTCTCGGACAGGGCGTGCATTTGGAACAATTACAATGGTAACAACAGAGTGCGCTGCGGAAATACAATACACAGAACAATACAAATCTGATTTCATTAAATTCAGAATACTTTTTGTACATAAAATGGTCAAGGGAACGTACTTCCAAAATCCCCAATAAATCATAGAAAGGGTACAAAATGTGGGCCCCATAACCTGCACCCAGTCCACCCTAATTTCCTGTGAAAGATTGGACAATAATGGAGTGAGCTTAACGCCCTCAGTGGGTAAATAGTGCATGAGTATAACAATTAATAAAGCATACTTCAATATCAAATATCTTAAATACACATGTGAGCATCATAATCAATCAATATGTATGTATGACAACTAAAAAGAGTCTCGGACAGAGAGCCTCAAAAACTAAAAACTTAAAATGCGTGGAAAGGAGAAGAAAATCACAAGAGAAGGTGATTTGGTGTGAGGAATGAGAAATGAGGAGGGTTCCTTATATAGAGATTTTTTGCGCCTGAACGTTCTGACATGTGCCTGAACGTTCTGTCATGCACCTGAATGTTTTGTCATGCGCCTGAACGTTCCGTCATGCGCTTGAACGTTCGGGCATGCATTGCGTCGGAACGTTATGGCATGCGCCTGAACATTTTTTATTTTTTTATTTTTTTTGTGAAATACAGGGTATTACACTCTACCCCCCTTAAGGGGATTTCGCCCTCAAAATCAAGGCAAGTAGTGATGAGGGTTATCTGCTTGAGAAGTAGCCGCAGGTTGCTAAGGAGGCCACTGTATGTGTGCATCACTATATCCATTGATATTATTTTCAGACATCTGCGTAGTTATTGAAGTGAAACAATGTATCAAGATAGGTGTAAACAATGTTTCATCCTGTGATTGATAAGTGAAAATAATACAATTTATCACATCATCAGTTGGTACTAGAAAACAATTCAGGGTATTTCTGTTTAATTGTTGCTTCTAGTTCCCATGTTGCTTCCTCTATGCCGTGGTGATCCCAGAGCACTTTCACAAGTGGTATGCCCTAGTTCTTGAGTTTTTCTATCTAAAATCTGTATCGCTATCTCTTGATACTTATTTCCTTCCTCAACCCGAACCTCGACTAAAGGGATGATATGCAAAGGATCAGGACGATACTTGCGAAGCATAGATACGTGAAAAACGTCATGAACCTTAGGCATGGACGATGGAAGGGACATACGATAAGCAAGTTTGCTAATACGTTCAATGATCTGAAATGGACCGATATATCGCGGGGAGAGCTTGCCTTTGATCCCAAAGCGTTTGACACCTCTTGTGAGCTGGACTTTCATAAAAACAAAGTCCCTCTTTTCAAATTCTAGAGGTTGACTCCGCTTGTTAGCATAGCTCTTCTGTCGACTTTGTGCAACACGAAGTCGTTCCTTTACTAGTGTGATCTTCTTAGAAGTCTCTTGAACTAGTTCAAGGCCTAACTGCTGTCGATCTGCCATATTTAACCAGCATACAGGAGATCTGCAAGGCCGACCATAGAGAGCCTCGTATGATGCCATGCCGATACTAGTTTGGTAGTTGTTAATGTATGCAAACTTAGCTAGATGCAAATACTTTGCCCATCCGTCATTAAAGTCCAAAATGCAGCATCGTAACATGTCTTCTAAGATTTGGATAAGCCGCTCTGACTGCCCATCAGTCGGAGGGTGGAAGGCTGTGCTCATAGTGATCTTAGAACCCATTCTACTCTGGAAGCTTTTCCAAAAGTTTGATGTGAATCGAGGGTCTCGATCACAGACGATCATGAGTGGTATGCCATGAAGGCGTACGATCTCTCTTTCATATAGTTCTGCAAGTTTGACGGGATTATCCGTGAACTTTATTGGCAAGAAGTGTGCAGACTTTGTAAGTCTATCAATGATAACCCATATAGCATCTTGCCCTTTATTGTCACGAGGTATGGACGTGACAAAATCCATTGCGATGTTCTCCCATTTCTATTCTCCAATAGGTAACGGCTGGAGAAGTCCAGAGGAAAGTCTTCGTTCTGCCTTAACTTTCTGGCAAACGAGACATCGAGCGACAAAATCTGTAATGGCCTTCTTCATTCTAGAAAACCAAAATTGTCGCTTGACATCCTTGTACATCTTGTCACCCCTAGGATGCATAGCGTACCGCGAACAGTGTATCTCAGTAAGCACTTCTTTACGAACCTTAGGATCGTTTGGTAGGCAGAGACATTTTTTTATAGAAAACGGTTCTGTCTCCAGAGACCGACCAATGTGGAAGGTCCTGGCCGCTGAGTAGAAGGCCTCGTTTCTCCATTAACATAGGGTCATTGGCTTGAGCGGCTGAAATCTTTCAAACAAGCTCAGAGTTGACTGATAATTAAGAGAGTCGTGGTCTTGGTCCTTCTACGTTCAGCTGTAGGTTAAAGTTCTCCAACTCTGTAGCCAACTTTCCCATTTCGTAGTTTAGAGTGCAAGCAACATAAGATTTTTTACTCAGGGCATCGGCCACAACATTAGCCTTTCTGGGATGGTACTGGAGTTGAAAGTCATAATCTTTCAAGAATTCCAACCATCGTCTTTGGCGGAGGTTTAGGTCTCTCTGAGTGTATATGTACTTAAGACTCTTGTGATCCGAGAAGACCTCAAACCGTTCACTGTATAGGTAATGACGCCATAACTTCAGTGCAAATACGACAGCTGCAAGTTCCAAGTCATGCGTTGGGTAATTACCCTCATGAATCTTCAGTTGTCTGGATGCATATGCAACCACTTGGCGTTCTTGCATTAGCACGACATCTAAGCCTTGGAGAGAGGCGTCGGTGTATAATGAAAATCCAATAGCATTTCTTGGAGTGATAAGTACAGGTGCGTCGGTGTATAATGAAAATCCAATAGCATTACTCGGGATTCCAGATAAATCGCACATCTTTTTGAGTGAGCTTGGTCATAGGTTCAGCAATCTTTGAGAAGTCCTTGATGAAGCGTCTGTAATAGCTAGCCAAACCAAGAAAACTCCTAGTCTGAGTAACAGTGGTAGGCTGCTTCCAGTTTAAAACTGCTTCAACCTTAGAAGGATCTACCTCAATGCCATTGCCTGAAACCACATGGCTTAGGAATTGAAACTCTCTTTGCCCAAAATTCGCACTTACTCAACTTTGCATACAGTTGGTGGCTTCTCAAGGTCTGGAGGACTATCTTCAAATGTATTTTATGGTCTTCCTCGGTTGAGGAATATATCAAGATGTCTTCCACAAAAACCACCACAAATCGGTCTAAGTATAACCTGAATATGCGATTCATCAAATCCATGAATGCATCAGGTGAATTTGTTAGACCGAATGGCATAACTAAGAACTTGTAATGACCGTACCGAGTTCTGAACGCCGTCTTGGTGATGTCCAACTCTCGGATTCGAAGTTGGTGATAACCGGATCGTAAATCAATCTCAGAGAAGTATTTGACATCTCTATGTTGGTCGAACAAGTCATCGATCCTGGGCAACGGATATCTGTTCTTGATGGTGACGTTATTCAACTTGCGATAATCGATGCAAAGTCGTAACGAACCATCATTTTTGCGAACAAACAGAACTGGAGCACCCCAGGGTGATGAACTCTGTCGGATGAAGCCATTACTCTCTAATTCCTTAAGTTGTTTGTCTAATTCAACCAGTTCGACATTGAACATTCTGTATGGTGGAATTGAGATAGGCCCTATCCCAGGTATGAGGTTGATCTCATAATCGAATTCCCTAACTAGAGGTAGACCAGGAAGGTCATTAAGAAAAACTGTTGGGAATTCAGATATGACTGGAACATCATGTACTTCGAGAGGGTATAGTGCGGGTGAGTTGTTTTCATTGCCAAGGGATAGAGCTCGAAGTTGTGCCTTGAGAAGGGCAACTGTTGATTTGTGTATCCATTGCCTCGTTCCCTGAAGCTTGACCAACTCTCCTGTAGGCAAGGTTAACTGAACTTTGTTCTTCATACATTCAATTTTTGCACTCAGTGGTGTTAACCAGTCCATGCCAAGGATGATGTCGAAGTCTTCAAAATCCATCACAAAAAGATGGGCATATATTACATGTTCTGACATTCGAAGCTCACATCGAGAACACTGCAAATTCACGTCAGTACCAGATTCAGATGTGACATGGAGTGTGATGGTTGTGGGTTCAGGATGCAGGCCTAAATGTCTTACCATTGCCAATGATATAAAAGAATGCGTAGCACCTGAATCAAATAAAACATGCACCATTGTATTGAACAAAGGAAAGGTACCTTCGACTACATTGTTGTCGAGTAGGGGATGTTGAGCGATGGCAAATGCTCGGCCCTGACTTCGTTGACCCTGGTTCTGTCGGGGGTGGGCATTAGCAGCTGGTGGTGCTTGTTGGAGAGGAACAACGGGAATAGGTTGCTGAAGGTGCGGACAGGTATATCTTACATGGCCCTTTTGGCCACAGTGGAAACAAGTCGACCTGTACTGCTGATTGTTTTGTTGGCCATTCTGATTATTCTGCTGGCCTAGCTAATTGTGGTGTCGACCACCACCTCTGCCATTGCCATTTCTACGGCCCACCTCTTCCATAACGACCTCCATGGCAATGATTTCGGAAACCCTGATGGTGAGGGTTAGAAGGTTCAGCCGCAGGTGTTGTGGCCTCATTCTGCGAAACCGAGGCTGAGAGGGCTGGGTTCGGATTGTAGTAGGGTTTCTTCTTGTTGCCCTGTTGCAAGCCTTGTGAGGAAAACGTTGCAGGTCGTTTTCCCTTATTCATTCGCTATTCTCGTAAGATAGTTTCCTGTTCAAAGCTCATGGCCCTGTCGACAACCTCCTTGTAAATCTTGAGATCCAAGATCGACAAGGCGTGTCGAATGTCATGACGAAGACCATTATAAAATTTCTCAGTCTTATCTCGCTCCGTTGAGATGGTGGAGAGAGAGTAGACTGACAATTCTTTAAATTTTCTAGCATATTCTCTAACGGTCATGGTGTCCTGATATAACTTAGCAAATTCCTGGCGCTTTTGCTTTGTCACCGCGTTGGGAAAATACTCATCAATAAACATTGACTCAAACTGTTGCCAAGTCATATCTGCGATGTTGACCCTTGGGTCTTCTTTCACTGTGATCCACCATGTGTTTGTTGCACCAACAAGTTGGTAGGTTGCTAGTGGAATTTTGCGAGTCTCATCGACTCCCATTGCGTCAAGAGCCTTCTTTGACTCATTCAGCCACTTTTGGACCTCATCAGCCTCAATGGTGCCAACGAAAGTAAGAGGTTGTAGCCACTTGTATTTAGTAATCTGATTATTTTGAGCTTCCGATCCAAACTTTACAGGTGCTTGAATCGTGGTAACCTGACTGGTCGCGGTCTCACGAACGGCCGTGTGAACAGTGACTTTTATTGCTTCAATAAACCCGGCGAAGAAGGTTCCCATTCTCGAAGGCATGGCAAAGGGTGTTGGTGGGGGTGGTATCACCTGCCCAGATGTAGTGGCAGTGTTGGGTGTGGTCCGTGCTGTTGTCTGAGGCGGCGGTTCCTAAATCTCAGGAGGTGCCTCCACTGTGGGATGAACAGAACGTGGCCTTCCTCTCTTCCTGGTTTGCATTTTCTCACTGGCAAGGAAAAAATAAAACCAAGATTAAGAAACTGTAGCCAAATATAATGTTATAGTATGCTGAGCAACAATTTCGAGAGTACTGCAATATTAAAATCACCTATTTTTCTTAAGTATAGTGTACGGTTTTTGTTGAGGAATCAAAAAATCTTATATATCTCGTATGTTTGGCCATGGTGTAAAAAAAAGGTTAGAATGATAAGTAGAAAACTTTGCAAGTATTTAAAATGATTTGGTTCTGGTTTTTGTGAACATATATATATTGCATTAAAAATCCATACGAGTCATAAGAATTTTAAGATTTGCCTCGATAAATGTCCTGATCTAACGTTCTATCGTAATCTTATGTATTCAGATGCTTACTGTTAGTCTTTTCAATTATTATCCAAGTTCATGTGTCCCATACCACATGAATTTAGTAATAAGGGTGTCAACCAAGTTAAGTTGTATGAACACAGTCTCTAAAAACATTGGTTGAACAAAAGTTCACTAATAGTATCGTCCAAATTTACTCGTCCCATACCGTGTAAACTTAGTGATAACATTAGTAATACAACTTTCTCCAAATGTTTCTTTCCACACAAGGTCATGGGTTTTCTTATTTCCACATTTTATTTAGTATCCTCCAGTTATGTTGTGTCCCATACCACTCCAAAGTTAGTGATACAAAAGAAGGATGGTTGTAAGTCGGCCCACCAAAGATAGTCTTTAAACAAAACAACTTCATTCATATATATCAAAGAAAAGTTTACAATGCCAGTAATTAATTGTGACTTTCTTGCCTACTACCGCTCCTTCGAGATCTACTGTTATGTACAGAATGACTACTAACAGAAGGTTGAGAGTTTGCACGCTCTGCGTCGGAGTTTTGCAAGCGGGTTAATATATTATTGTGGTTCTCTCTCAGTTCAGCAACAGTGAATGCCATTTCATCTAACCGTTCAAGTAGGTTAGTCGATTGTCCCATTGGTGGTTGATGGCTCGTTTGTCCCGTAGGTGAAGGGTAGGCCATAGACATTGGGGGAAAGTATTGGTTCATAGGTGGAAGGTAGTTGTTTTGATTGTGCGGGGATCCCCTAACTAGAACCCCTTGGATATTTGGATTTGTTTGTGGTGAAAAAGTTTGAAACAATGGGCTTATTGGGATGTTTTGTCCTCCAAGATTTGGTGGCGCCCAATATTGTTGTGGTTGGTTCACAACAACTTGTGGAACTGGCTGATACTATTCCGTAGGAGTTGGAAGTCTTTGGTACGAAGTGGTGCCTTGAGTGGGCACGTTCCAAGTTGGTGGATTTGTTGGCGTACCTTGTCTATCATGACTTTGTGTAGGTTGATTTAGTGTGGCATATAACTCTTCGTCAGTGAGTGGTCGATAGGTTGGATCACTATTCGGGGCTGGGTCTGATGTAGGATTTGGATTTGAATCATTATTTGGGCCTTCTCAGACGGGCAGTTTGCGTCAACATTTGCGAAGGCAACGCCCATGCTTGTCTCTCATTTTTTTGGCATTTCTTATTGTCGTGCCGAATACCTCTTCGTCAGTTACCCCTCCACTTGTTCCATATGTCTTGAAGATAGAGGATGTTGTAACTGGTTCAGTGATGAGCTTTGACGTTCCATCGAAAGTGGCGACGTTTGCCTCGGATAGTATCCTCATAATCAATACTCCGTAGCCGAGGAATTCTTTTCTCAAAGGGTGTTGTATCACCCTCAACATTTGTTGGATAATAATGTGAGGTAGGGAGACCGTAATTTTCTTCTCTATGCAGTATAACATAAGAAGTTGAGCCCTTCACATAGTGCCTTTAGTCCCCCTTTCTGGCAAGATGTTGCCGTATACAATTTTTTCGAGGCCGGCAAGAGATGGTTTAAGATGATTGTTTGGGAGGTTGGTGTACGTTGATTGAGTGTATGGCTCTTTGTCGAGGGAATTGAACAATTGTTCGTTAGATTCTGCGATCTCTGCAACTTTCTGGGGTTCATGTGGATCAACAATCCTCTCCTCAACCGAAATCTCCAAAAGTCGAGCAATAATCTCGATGTTGATAGGAATTTTCGTACCCATGACTGTTGTCTCCAAAAATAAGGCTGATCTCATCTCCGTGAAGTCCCACGCAACTCATGGCTTCATAGAAGGATCTCACCAAGTTGTAAGAGACTTGACCATCGACTTTGGTTATATTTAACTAATCCAGTGTTGCGAGTTTGTCTTGAAGGATTGGGCGGAGGCGGAGATCTCTATTGTCGATGCTCCTCATAGTCATAACCTCTCTTTTGGACAATTCCGTTAGTCTAGTGGGAATTGGTTCCCTGCTAGTGAAAGTGGCTCCTTCCCTTGAGGCCATTTTTTTGCTGAAAGGAAAATAAATTTGTGAAAGACACAATATATTCTTAACATTTTTAAGATTTATGCCTTGTCTGCTAGACATTATTTTCTAGTTTTCTTTTGATGTTTATGTCATCATAAAAATTTCTTCATTAGTAATCTGATGTATATATGTCGTATTCACATATAAATGTATAGACATATTTAATCATAACTATATATATAGTTTCCATAAATCAACTATTTGAAATTAAACTATATAAAAATCATATATAGTTGTCTTAGATATGTAGTTAATACAATTCTTAACTATATATATAATTCATATATATAGTTCTAGACATATAATTTATTTCTTTTTTCAAATAAAATTTTTCAATTTTTTTTTTTTATCAAATAAAATTTTTCAATTTTTTATATATATATATATATATATACATATCTCATATACACTAAGGTATATAGATATATATATTCAATCATAACTACACATATAGTTTCTAATAAATCATGACTATATGTATATTTAAATCAAACTATATAGTAATCAT
The DNA here is from genome assembly GCA_035771175.1 of Paratinospora sagittata. Taxonomy (NCBI): domain Eukaryota; kingdom Viridiplantae; phylum Streptophyta; class Magnoliopsida; order Ranunculales; family Menispermaceae; genus Paratinospora; species Paratinospora sagittata. Next base: position 41,584,296 of record CM069594.1, read on the forward strand.
ATATTTTTCTAGATATATATTTAATATAAAGCTCAACTATATATAATTGACATATGTATATATAGTTCTAGAGATATATATATCTAATAAAATTTTTCATTCAAAATTTTAATTATCAACATGGTATATATATACCTCCTATATGCATAGATATATAGATATATATATTTAATCATAACAATATATATAGTTTTTCATTAATCATAACTATATATATATATATTTCTAAACTATATAAACTATATAGTTCTCTTAGATATATATTTAATACAAATCTTAACTATATATAATTCATATATATATATATATAGTTCTAAAGATATATATATCTAACGAAAATTTTCTTCCCCTAATTTGGTGGACTTGGGCGGGCCGTGGACCGTACTCTTTGATACCATTAAATGTCACACCCCGCCCGGACGCGCCTAAACCGGCGGTACACTCACAGACGGGGCGCGCATTTGGAACAATTACAATGGTAACAACAGAGTGCGCAGCGGAAATACAGTACACAGTACAATACAAATCTGATTTCATTAAATTCAGAATACTTTTTATACATAAAATGGTCAAGGGAACATACTCCCAAAATCCCCAATGAATCATACAAAGGGTACAAAATGTGGGCCCCATAACCTGGACCCAGTCCACCCTAATTTCCTGTGAAAGATTAGATAATAATGGAGTGAGCTTAATGCGCTCAGTGGGCAAATAGTGCATGAGTATAAAAATTAATAAAGTATACTTCAATATCAAATATCCTAAATACACATGTAAGCATCATAATCAATCAATATGTATGTATGCATGACACCGTCTCGTAATGGTTTGAGGAAAATACATCGCCTAACTTCACGTACAGGAACGATGCTCTGGATTCACGTACTGATGTCCCTCCCCGGGCGTAGCCGGGTTCTCATTTTCGTCCCTCTCCAGAGAAATGTAATGAATAGCGAGCAATGCTCCTAACTATTCTATGAGTCATAAACCATATACGTCCCTAGATGGTAATATGTATGATGTCAATGCATGAACTGGTCTAGTCTACTGGTCTAGTCTTTTCTTGACATTTAGACTAACTTTGGCAATGTCTGGTGATCCTTATCAGGGTCGGTATCACGACGTGCAAGATTAGGACATTCAGTATTACTGTATAAGCTGATAGCTTTCAATAAGACCAACTAGATTGGTCTCCAGTTGAGAGGTGAGACACAAAGTCTGCTTAAATACCAATCGCCTAGAGCAGCCCGCTGCCTTCCGTTCACTATTTAAAGTTACTGAGGACAAGACCGAGTCTAGTTGAGTCAGATAGACCACAAATCCGGCATTATAACAGTGTAATACATGAATTCCAAATATACAAGCATAAGTGCGGCAGTATAAACATTATATAACATAATGCAGTGTAAATGAATAGTAGACATAATAATAATTGAATGTAAACTTTAATAAAAGTTATAAAACACGCAAACCTTTGTTTCGTTCCCCACCTTTAGATAAAAACTTCTTCTTTCAAATCTGACGCTTTCCTCCGGACAGAACTTCGTTGCACCACTTTCAGATCTGGCGTTTTCCTTCGGACATAACTTTGTTGCACCGCACCAAGAGTCTCGGACAGTGAGTCTCAAAAACTAAAAACTTAGAATGCGTGGAAAGGAGAAGAAAATAACAAGCGAAGGTGATTTGGTGTGAGGAATGAGAAATGAGGAGGGTTCCTTATATAGATATTTTTTGCGCCTAAACGTTCGGGCATGCGTCGGAACGTTTTGGCATGCGCCTGAACGTTCTGTCATGCATTTGAACATTCTAGCATGCGCCTGAACGTTCTGGCATGCGCCTGAACATTCTACCGTTGCCCAAATAGTAATTTTGTTGTTGTGAAATACCGGGTATTACAGAGAATCATCTAGGTGTTAGTAGAGAATATTTCAATTCAGATAACCTGGAAAATCTGTGTAAAGAATAGAAAATCGAGCAAGCAGAAGTGCCCACATTTTCATTGTTAGAAATATCAGATTTTCTTTTCAGACGTGGATAGCGTGCTATTGGGTTGTGTATCATGTTCTTTGTTGACAGATAGCAAGCTATAGCAGGTCGATATACACAAACCCAAGAGCTCGAGTTTTTTAGACTTTTCGATAGCGTGTTATCAAGGCCTATAGCACGCTATTGCCCATTTTACTAAAAATGGAAAGATCACGACAACAGCTCTATAGCAAGCTATCAAAGGGGATAGGGTGCTATAGACAATTTTTCAAAAAAACAAATGTTTTATCATAGAACCCTATCAGCATGCTATCAACACTGATAGTGCGCTAGTGTCTTCTGAAAAATTTTGGTAAATTGCTTGATAGCCTTATTTTTGAAATATTAATATTTTGACACTCAAGAACATTCCATTACTGAAAGCATATTGATATAAGATTAAAAAATTTAAATAATTCAAACCTCATTGAAATTAGGATTAACACCTTCCGGAAAATATTTTTTAGAAATGAAATACAATATTGAAGTGATTTTGAAGACTTTGCAATTTTCAAAGTTTTAGTGCTGAGACTGATCGAGAAGTTACCCTACACACCAAAGATAAAACTAATGCATTAGACATGAGATATGTCTTCGTTCTTCGAACTTGATCTTTGTAGACTTCGATAGCTATTATTTGATGTGTTGTTGATGATTAGTTGTAGCTCTTAGAAAAACAAATACAGGTGATGTGTTCTCTTACCGAGAACACTTAATATACTTACAGTTTAAAACAATAGATAGCCTCTTAAAATCTGAGCACAAAAGGGATAAAATGAAGAACTTGCGAAATAATGAGGTTATATTCAAGACAGTTTGCAATTTTGATTCAGTTCGAAGGTTGTTTGGGCAAATGCAAGAATCATGACTTTCTTCTATTTAAACACTCTTTGGAAAGCTCAGTCTAACTTGCAAAAATCGTGTGTGTTCTACCTTTGAAAATCAGAGAATGAGGGTTTTATAAAATTAGCAGTTGCAGGTTAAAGAGGAATAGAGTACAAAATGATTTGAATAAAAAACGTTGTTTAATCTAAAGTTGTTTTGGGCGTGCGAGACAATGGGAATCATAAAGGTGTCAGTAGAGAATATTTAACTTAAGATAGCCTTGCAAAACTATGTAAAGAATAGAAAAATCAAGCAAACAGAAGTGCGCACATTTTTCTCGTTAGAAATATCAGATTTTAGTCTAAGACGTGGATACCGTGCTATTGGGTTGTGTATCATCTTCTCTATGGACAGATACAGGCTATAGCAGGCCGATATACACAAACCCGAGAGCCCGAGTTTTTGCAGACTTTTTGATAATGTGTTATCAAGGCCTATAGCGCGCTATTACCCATTTTACTAAAAATGGAAAGATCACGGCAATAGCTCTAAAGCGAAATAATGAGGTTATCTACAAAACAATTTGCAATTTTGATTCAGTTCGAAGGTTGTTTCGGCAAATGCAAAAATAACGACTTTCTTCTATTTAAACACACTTTGGAAAGCTTAGTCAAATTTGCAAAAATCGTGTGTGTTCTATATTTGAAAATCAGAGAATGAGGGTTTTATAAAATTAGCAGTTGCAGGTTAAAGAGCAAGAGAGTACAAAATGATTTGAATTCAAAACATTCTTTAATCTAACGTTATTTTGGGCGTGCGAAACAATGGTAATCATCAAGGTGTTAGTAGAGAATATTTCAATTAGGATAACCTGGCAAAACTGTGTAAGGAATAGAAAAATCGAGCAAGCAAAAGTGCCCAAATTTTTCTTGTTAGAAGTATCAATTTTTAGTCAAAGACATCGATAGCATGCGATTGGGTTGTGGATCATGTTCTCTATTGACAGATAGCAGGCTATAGCGGGTCGATATACACAAACCCGAGAGCTCGATTTTTTTTGACTTTCCGATAGCGTGTTATCAAGGCCTATAGCGCACTATTGCCCATTTTACTAAAAATGGAAAGATCAAGGCAACAGCTCTATAGCGCGTTATCAAAGGGGATAGCGCGCTATCGACAATTTTCTAAAAAAATAAATCTTTTATTATTGAACTCTATCAGCGTGCTACCAACACTGATAGTGCGCTAGTGCCTTCTGAAAAATTTTGGCAAATTGCTAGATAGCCTTATTTTTGAAAAATTAATATTTTGACACTCAAGAACCATTCCATCGACTAAAAACACATTGATATAAGATTAAACAATTTTAAATAATTCAAAACTCATTGAAATTATGATTAAAACATTTCGGAAAACATTTTTTCAAAACGTAATACTATATCGAAGTGATTTTGAAGACTTTGCAATTTTCAGAGTTTTAGTGTTGAGATTGATCGAGAGGTAATTCTACACACCAAAGATCAAACTAATGCATTAGACATGAGATATGCCTTCGTTCTTCGAGCTTGATCTTTTTTAGACTTTGAAAGCTATTGTTTGATGTGTTCTTGATGCAATACAGGTGATGTGTTCTTTTTTGATGTGTTATCTTACTGAGACCACTTCATATAATTAAAGTTTAAAACAATGGATAGCCTCTGCAAATCCAAGCACAAAATGGATAAAATGAAGAACTTGCTGAGCAATGACGTTCTCATCAAGACAGATCGCAATTGTGATTCAATTCGAAGCTTATTTTGGCAAGTGCAAGAATCATTACTTTCTTCTCTTGAAAAACTCTTTGGAAAGCTTAATCTAACTTGCAAAAGTTGTGTGTGTTGTATTTTCGAAAATCAGAGAATGAGTGTTTTATAAAATTAGGAGTTGCGGATTAAAGAGCAAGAGAATACAAAATGATTTGGATTCAAATCATTGTTTAATCTAACGTTATTTTGGGCGTGCGAAACAATGGGAATCATCAAGGTGTTAGTAGAGAATATTTCAATTAGGATAACCTGGCAAAACTGTGTTAGGAATAGAAAAATCAAACAACCAGAATAGCCCACATTTTTCTCGTAAGAAATATCAGATTTTATTCTCAGACGTGGATAGCGTGCTATTGGGTTGTGGATCATGTTCTCTATTAACAAATAGCAGGCTATAGCAGGTCGATATACACAAACCCGAGAGCTCGAGTTTTTCAGACATTCTAATAGCATGTTATCAAGGCCAATAGCGCGCTATTGCCCATTTTTATAAAAATGGAAAGATCACGACAACTGCTTTATAGCGAGTTATCAAAGGGGTTAGCAGGCTATAGACAATTTTCCAAAAAAACAAATGTATTATCATAGAATCCTATCAGCGTGTTATCAACACTGATAGTGCACTAGTGCCTTCTGGAATATTTTGGTAAATTGCTTGATAGCCTTATTTTTGAAATATTAATATTTTGACACTCAAGAACATTCCATTAACTCAAAACATATTGATATAAGATTAAAAAATTTTAAATAATTCAAAACTCATTGAAATTATGATTAAAACCTTTCGAAAAAAAATTTTCAAAAATGAAATACTACCCTACACACCAAAGATAAATCTAATGCATTAGACATGAGATATGTCTTCGTTTTTCGAGCTTGATCTTTGTAGACTTCGAAAGCTATTGATTGATTTGTTGTTGATGATTAGTTGTAGCTCTTAAAAAAACAAATGCAGGTGATGTGTTCTCTTATCGAGAACACTTCATATACTTACAGTTTAAAACAATAGATAGCCTCTGGAAATCTCAACACAAAAGGGATAAAATGAAGAACTTGCGAAATAATGAGGTTATTTTCAAGATAGTTTGCAATTTTGATTCGGTTCGAAGGTTGTTTAGGCAAATGCAAGAATCACGACTTTCTTCTATTAAAACACTCTTTGGAAAGCTCAGTCTAACTTGCAAAAATCGTGTGTATTCTATCTTTAAAAATCAGAGAATGAGGGTTTTATAAAATTAGCAGTTGCAGGTTAGAGAGCAAGAGAGTACAAAATGATTTCAATTCAAAACATTGTTTAATCTAGAGTTCTTTTGGGCGTGCGGGACAATGGGAATTATCTAGGTGTTAGTAGAGAATATTTCAATTAAGATAACCTTGAAAAACTGTGTAAGGAGTAAAAAGATCGAGCAAGCAGAAGTGCCCACATTTTTCTCTTTTGAAATATCAGATTTTTTTCTCAGACGTGGATAGCGTGCTATTAGGTTGTGTATCATCTTCTCTATTGACAGATAGCAAGCTATAGCAGGTCGATATACACAAACCTGAGAGATCTAGTTTTTCAGACATTCTGATAGCATTTTATCAAGGCCTATAGCGCGCAATTGCCCATTTTACTAAAGATGGAAAGATCACGACAACAGCTCTATAGCGAGTTATCAAAGGGGACAGAGCGCTATACACAATTTTTCAAAAAAATAAATGATTTATAATTGAACCCTATCAGCGTGCTATCAACACTGATAGTGCGCTAGTACCTTGTGAAAAAATTTTGGCAAATTGTTGGATAGACTTATTTTTGAAAAATTAATATTTTGACACTCAAGAACCATTCCATCGACTAAAAACACATTGATATAAGATTAAACACTTTTAAATAATTCAAAACTCATTGAAATTATGATTAAAACCTTTCGGAAAACATTTTTTCAAAATGAAATACTATATCGATGTGATTTTGAAGACTTTGCAATTTTCAGAGTTTTAGTGCTGAGATTAATCGAGCGGTTACCCTACACACCAGAGATCAAACAATTGCATTAGACATGAGATATGTCTTCGTTCTTCATGCTTGATCTATGTAGACTTCGAAAGCTATTGTTTCATGTGTTCTTGATGCAATACAAGTGATGTGTTCTTTTTTGATGTGTTACCTTACCGAGACCACTTCATATACTAACAGTTTAAAACAATGGATAGCATCTGCAAATCTAAGCACGAAAGGGATAAAATGAAGAACTTGCTGAACAATGACGTTATCATCAAGACATATTGCAATGTTGATTCAATTCGAAGCTTGTTTTTGCAAATGCAAGAATCATTATTTTCTTCTCTTGAAAAACTCTTTGGAAAGCTCAATCTAACTTGCAAAAATCGTGTGTGTTGTATTTTTGACAATCAGAGAATGAGTGTTTTTTTTTAAATTAGAAGTTCCGGCTTAAAGAGCAAGAGAATACAAAATGACTTCAACTCAGAACAATGTTTAATCTAAAGTTGTTTTGGGCGTGCCAGACAATGGGAATCATCTAGGTGTTCGCAGATAATATTTCAATTAAGATAACTTGGAAAATCTGTTTAAGGAATAGAAAAATTGAGCAAGCAAAAGTGGCCAAATTTTTCTCGTTTGAAATATTAGATTTTTGTATCAAATGTGGATAGCGTGCTATTGGGTTGTGTATCATGTTCTCTATTGATAGATAGAAGGCTATAGCAGGTCGATATACACAAACCCGAGAGCTCCTATTTTTCAGACTTTCTGATAGCGTGTATCACGGCCTATAGTGCGCTGTTGCCCATTTTAATAAAAATGGAAAGATCACGGCAACAACTTTATAGCGAGTTATCAAAGGGGATAACGCGCTGTAGACAATTGTCCAGAAAAACAAATGTCTTATAAAACAAATTTTGGCAAATTGCTGGATAGCCTTATTTTTGAAAAATTAATATTTTGACACTCAAGAACCGTTCCATTCACTCAAAACACATTGATATAAGATTAAACACTTTTAAATAATTCAAAACTCATTGAAATTATGATTAAAACCTTTCGGAAACATTTTTTCAAAATGAAATACTATTTCGAGGTCATTTTTAAGACTTTCAAATTTTCAGAGTTTTAGTGTTGAGATTGATCGAGAGGTTACCCTACACACCAGAGATCAAACTAATGCATTAGACATGAGATATGCCTTCGTTATTCGAGCTTGATCTTTCTAGACTTTGAAAGCTATTGTTCGATGTGTTCTTGATGCAATACAGGTGATGTGTTCTCTTACGAGACCACTTCGTATACTTGCACTTTAAAACAATGGATAGCCTCAGCAAACCTAAGCACAAAAGGGATAAAATGAAGAACTTGCTGAACAATGACGTTATCATCAAGACATATTGCAATTTTGATTCAATTCGAAACATGTTTTGGCAAATGCTAGAATCATTACTTTCTTCGCTTGAAAAACTCCTAGGAAAACTCAATCTAACTTGCAAAAATCATGTGCGTTGTATTTTTGCAAATCAGAGAATGAGTGTTTTATAAAATTAGAAGTTACGGCTTAATGAGTAAGAGAGTACAAAATGATTTCAAAACAAAACATTGTTTAATCAAAAGTTGTTTTGGGCATGCGGGACAATGGGAATCATCTAGGTGTTAGTAGAGAATATTTCAATTAAGATAATTTGGAAAAACTGTGTAAGTAATAAAAAAATCGAGCAAGCAAAAGTGCCCACATTTTTCTCGTTTGAAATATTAGATTTTTGTATCAGACGTGGATAACGTGTTATTGGGTTGTGTATCATGTACTCTATTGACAGATAGCAGGCTATAGCAGGTCGATATACACAAACCCGATAGCTCGAGTATTTCAGACTTTCTGGTAGAGTGTTATCAAGGCCCATAGCACGCTATTGCCCATTTTAATAAAAATGGAAAGATCATTGCAACAGCTTTATAGCGAGTTATCAAAGGGGATAACGCTATAGACAATTTTCCTAAAAAACAAATGTTTTATTATAGAACCCTATCAGCGTGCTATCAACACTGATAGTGCGCTAGTGCCTTCTGGAAAATTTTGGCAAATTGCTGGATAGCCTTATTTTTGAAAAATTAATATTTTGAAACTCAAGAACCATTCCATTGACTCAAAACATTTTGATATAACATTAAAATCTTTTAAATAATTCAAAACTCGTTGAAATTATGATTAAAACCTTTGGAAAAACATTTTTTCAAAATGATATACTATATCAAAGTGATTTTGAATACTTTGTAATTTTCAGACTTTTAGTGATGAGATTGATCGAAAAGTTGCCCGACACACCAAACATAAAACTAATGCATTAGACATGAGATATGTCTTCGTTCTTTGAGCTTGATCTTTGTAGACTTCGATAGCTTCGGTTTAATGTTGTTGATGATTCGTTGTAGCTCTTAGAAAAAAAATGGTGATGTGTCCTTGTCCTTGTTTCATGTCTTCTCCTACCGAGAGCACTTCATATGCTTACAGTTCAAAACAACAGATAGCCTCTGGAAATCTCAGCACAAAAGGGATAAAATGAAGAACTTGCGAAATAATGAGGTTATTTACAAGACAATTTACAATTTTGATTCAGTTCGAATAGAAAAATCGACTTTATTCTATTTAAACACTCTTTGGAAAGCTCAGTCTAATTTCAAAAAATCGTGTGTATTCTATCTTTAAAAATCAGATAATGAGGGTTTTCTAAAATTAGCAATTGCAGGTTAAAGAGAAAAAGAGTACAAAATGATTTTAATTCAAAACGTTGTTTAATCTAAAGTTGTTGTGGGCGTGCGAGACGATGGGAATCATCAAGGTGTTAGTAGAGAATATTCCAATTAAGATAACCTGGGAAAACTGTGTAAGGAATAGAAAAATCGAGCAAGCAGAAGTACCCACATTTTTCTCGTTAGAAATATCAGATTTTAGTTTAAGATGTTGATAGCGTACTATTGGGTTGTGTATCATGTTCTCTATTGACAGATAGCAAGCTATAGCAGGTCCGTACACACAAACCTGAGAGCTCGAGTTTTTCAGACTTTCCAATAGCATGTTATCAAGGCCTATAGCGCGTTATTACCCATTTTACTAAAAATGGAAAGATCACGGCAACAACTCTATAACAAGTTATGAAAGGGGATAGCGCGCTATAGAAAATTTTCCAAAAAAATAAATGTTTTATAAATGAACCGTATCAGTGTGCTATCAACACTGATAGTGTGCTAGTGCCTTGGGAAAAATTTTGGCAAATTGCTGGATAGCCTTATTTTTGAAAACTTAATATTTTGACACTCAAGAACCATTCAATTGACTCAAAACACATTGATATAAGATTAAGCACTTTTAAATAATTCAAAACTCATTGAAATTATGATTAAAACCTTTCGGAAAACATTTTTTCAAAATGAAATACTATATCAAAGTGATTTTGAAGAGTTTGCAATTTTTAGAGTTTTAGTGCTGAGATTGATCGAGAGGTTAACCTACACACCAAAGATCAAACTAATGCATTAGACATTAGATATGTTTTCGTTCTTCGAGCTTGATCTTTCTAGAGTTTGAAAGCTATTGTTTGATGTGTTCTTGATGCAATACAGGTGATGTGTTCTTTTTTCATGTGTTATCTTACGAGACCACTTCATATACTTGCACTTTAAAACAATGGATTGCCTCTACAAATCTAAGCACAAAAGGGATAAAATGAAGAACTTGCTGAACAATGACGTTATCATCAAGACAGATTGCAATTTTGATTCAATTCGAAACATGTTTTGGCCAATGCAAGAATCATTACTTTCTTCTCTTGAAAAACTCCTTGGAAAACTCAATCTAACTTGCAAAAATTGTGTGTGTTGTATTTTTGCAAATCAGAGAATGAGTGTTTTATAAAATTAGAAGTTGCGGGTTAATGAGCAAGAGAGTACAAAATGATTTCAATTCAAAACATTGTTTAATCTAAAGTTATTTTGGGCGTGCGAGACAATGGGAATCATCTAGGTGTTAGTAGACAATATTTCAATTAAGATAACTTGGAAAAACTGTGTAAGGAATAGAAAAATCGAGCAAGCAAAAGTGCCCACATTTTTCTCGTTTCAAATATTAAATTTTTGTATCAGACGTGGATAGCGTGCTATTGGGTTGTGTATCATGTACTCTATTGACAGATAGCAGGCTATAGCAGGTCAATATACACAAACCCGAGAGCTCGAGTTTTTCAGACTTTCTGATAGCGCCCTATTGCCCATTTTTATAAAAATGGAAAGATCACGGCAACTGCTTTATAGCGAGTTATCAAAGGGGGTTAGCGCGCTATAGAGAATTTTCCAAAAAAACAAATGTTTTATCATAGAACCCAATCAGCGTGTTATCAACACTGGTAATGCGCTAGTGACTTCTGGAATATTTTGGTAAATTGCTTGATAGCCTTATTTTTGAAATATTAATATTTTGACACTCAAGAACATTCCATTAACTCAAAACATATTGATATAGGATTAAAAACTTTTAAATAATTCAAAACTCATTGAAATTATGATTAAAACCTTTCGAAAAACAGCTTTTCAAAATGATATACTATATCAAAGTGATTTTGAAGACTTTGTAATTTTCAGACTTTTAGTGCCGAGATTGATCGAGAAGTTGCCCTACACACCAAACATAAAACTAATGCATTAGACATGAGATATGTCTTTGTTTTTCGAGCTAGATCTTTGTAGACTTCGATAGCTTTTGTTCGATGTGTTGTTGATGATTCGTTGTAGCTCTTAGAAAAAAAATAATGGTGATGTGTCCTTGTCCTTGTTTGATGTCTTCTCTTACCGAGAACACTTCATATACATACAGTTCAAAACAACATATAGCCTCTGGAAATCTCAGCACAAAAGGGATAAAATGAACTTGCGAAATAATGAGGTTATTTACAAGACAATTTGCAATTTTGATTCAGTTCGAAAGTTGTTTGGGCAAATGAAAGAATCGCGACTTTCTTCTATTTAAACACTCTTTGGAAAGCTCAGTTTAACTTCCAAAAATTGTGTGTATTCTATCTTTTAAAATCAGAGAATGAGGGTTATATAAAATTAGCAGTTGCAGGTTAAAAAGCAAGAGAGTACAAAATGATTTCAATTTAAAACATTGTCTAATCTAAAGTTGTTGTGGGCGTGCGAGACAATGGGAATCATCAAGGTGTTAGTAGAGAATATTTCAATTAAGATAACCTGGGAAAACTGTGTAAGGAATAGAAAAATCGAGCAAGCAGAAGTGCCCACATTTTTCTCGTTGGAAATATCAGATTTTAGTTTAAGATGTGGATAACGTGCTATTGGGTTGTGTATCATTTTCTCTATTGACAGATAGCAAGCTATAGCAGGTCCGTACACAGAAACCTGAGAGCTCGTGTTTTTCAGACTTTCCAATAGCATTTTATCAAGGCCTATAGCGCGTTATTGCCCATTTTACTAAAAATGGAAAGATCACGGCAATAGCTCTATAGCGACTTATCAAAGGGGATAGCGCGCTATAAAAAATTTTCCAAAAAAATAAATGTTTTATAATTGAGCCCTATCAGCGTGCTATCAACACTGATAGTGTGCTAGTGCCTTGGAAAAAATTTTGGCAAATCGCTGGATAGACTTATTTTTGAAAAATTAATATTTTGACACTCAAGAACCATTCCATTGACTCAAAACACATTGATATAAATTTAAACACTTTTAAATAATTCAAAACTCATTGAAATTATCATTAAAACCTTTCGGAAAACATTTTTTTTCAAAATGAAATACTATATCAAAGTGATTTTGAAGACTTTGCAATTTTCATAGTTTTAGTGCTGAGATTGATCGAGAGGTTACCCTACACACCAAAGATCAAACTAACGCATTAGACATGATGCAATACAGGTGACGTGTTCTTTTTTGATGTGTTATCTTACCGAGACCACTTCATATACTTACAGTTTAAAACAATGGATAGCCTCTGCAAATCTAGGCACAAAAGGGATAAAATGAAGAACGTGCTGAACAATGACGTGATCATCAAGACATATTGCAATTCTGATTCAATTCAAAGTTTCTTTTGGCTAACGCAAGAATCATTACTTTCTTCTCTTGAAAAACTCTTTGCAAAGCTCAATCTAACTTGCAAAAATCATGTGTGTTGTATTTTTGAAAAGCAGAGAATGAGTGTTTTTTAAAATTATAAGTTGCGGGTTAAAGAGCAAGAGAGTACAAAATGATTTGAATTCAAAACATTGTTTAATCTGAAGTTGTTTTGGGCGCGTGAGACAATGGGAATCATCAGGGTGTTAGTAGAGAATATTTCAATTAAGATAACCTGGAAAAACTATGTAAAGAATAGAAAAATCGAGCAAGTAGAAGTGCCCACATTTTTCTCGTTAGAAATATTAGATTTTAGTCTAAGACGTGGATAGCGTGCTATTGGGTTGTGTATCATGTTCTCCATTGACAGTTAGCAGGCTATAGCAGGTCGATATACACAAACCCGAGAGCTCGAGTTTTTCAAACTTTCCGATAGCGTGTTATCAAGGCTTGTAGCGCGCTATTGCCAATTTTACAAAAAATGGAAAGATCACGGCAACAGCTCTATAGCGAGTTATCAAAGGGGATAGCGCGCTATAGACAATTTTACAAAAAAATAAATATTTTATTATTGAACCCTATCAGCGTGCTATCAACACTGATAGTGTGCTAATGCCTTCTGAAAAAAAATTTCAAATTGTTGGATAGCCTTATTTTTGAAAAATTAATATTTTGACACTCATGAACCATTTGATTGACTCAAAACACATTGAAATAAGATTAAACACTTTTAAATAATTCAAAACACATTGAAATTATGATTAAAACCTTTCAGAAAACATTTTTTCAAAATGAAATACTATATCGAAGTGATTTTGAAGACTTTGCAATTTTCAGAGTTTTAGTGCTGAGATTAATCGAGTGGTTACCCTACACACCAGAGATCAAACAATTGCATTAGACATGAGATATGTCTTCGTTCTTCGCGCTTGATCTATGTAGACTTCGAAAGCTATTGTTTCATGTGTTCTTGATGTAATACAAGTGATGTGTTCTTTTTTGATGTGTTACCTTACCGAGACCACTTCATATACTAACAGTTTAAAACAATGGATAGCATCTGCCAATCTAAGCACGAAAGGGATAAAATGAAGAACTTGCTGAACAATGACGTTATCATCAAGACATATTGCAATGTTGATTCAATTCGAAGCTTGTTTTTGCGAATGCAAGAATCATTATTTTCTTCTCTTGAAAAACTCTTTGGAAAGCTCACTTAACTTGCAAAAATAGTGTCTGTTGTATTTTTGAAAATTAGAGAATGAGTGTTTTATAAAATTAGAAGTTGCGGGTTAAAGAGCAAGAGAGTACAAAATGATTTGAATTCAAAACTGTCACACCCCGTCCGGACGCGCCTAAACCGGCGGTACAGTCGCAGACGGGGCGCGCATTTGGAATAATGACAATGGTAACAACAGAGTGCCCAGCGGAAATATAATACAAAAAATACAAATATGATTTTCTTTAATTCAAAATATTTTTGTACATAATATGGTCAAGGGAACATACTCCCCAAAATCCCCAATGAATCATACAAAGGGTACAAAATGTGGGCCCCATAACCTGCACCCAGTCCACCCTAATTTCTTGTGAAAGATTGGATAATAATGGAGTGCGCTTAACGCGCTCAATAGGTAAATAGTGCATGAGTATAACAATTAATAAAGCATACTTCAATATCAAATATCTTAAATACACATGTGAGCATCGTAATCGATCAATATGTCATTTCTAGCGAGTTTAGGATTGTTCTTGTGTAGTCCTTGAACAGCATTGTGGCCAGTGGAATCCCCATCACATAAAACCATGGAGTAAACAATGTTTCTTCATTTTATAGATAAGTGAGAATAGTATAATATATCACATCATCGGTTGGGGCTAGAAAACAATTCAAGGTATTTCTGTTTAATTGTTACTTCTAGTTCCCATGTTGCTTCCTCTACGCCGGGGTGATCCTAAAGCACTTTCACAAGCGGTATCCTACGTCGCCGTAGTTCTTGAGTTTTTCTATCTAAAATTTGTATCGCTCTCTCTTGATACTTATTTTCTTCCTCAACTAGAACCTCGACTAAAGGGATGATATGCGAAGGATCAGAACGATACTTGCGAAGCATAGATACGTGAAAATTGTCATGAACCTTAGGCATGGACGATGGAAGGGACAGACGATACGCAAGTTTGCCAATATGTTCAATGATCTGAAATGGACCGATGTACCGTGGGGAGAGCTTTCCTTTGATCCCAAAGCGTTTGACACCTCTTGTGGGCTGGACTTTTAGATAAACAAAGTCCCCCTTATCAAATTCTAGAGGCTGTCTCCGTTTGTCAGCATAGCTCTTTTGTCGACTTTGTGCAACACGAAGTCGTTCCTTTACTAATGTGATCTTCTCAAAAGTCTCTTGAACTAGGTCAGGGCCTAACTGCGGTCGATCTGCCATATCTAACCAACAGCTAAATGCAAGGCCGACCATAGAGAGCCTCGTATGGTGCCATGCCGATACTAGTTTGGTAGCTGTTGTTGTATGCAAACTCAGCTAAATGTAAATATTTTGCCCATCCGTCATTAAAGTCCAAAATGCAACACTGTAACATGTCTTCGAAGATTTGGATAAGCCACTCTGACTACCTATCAGTCTGAGGGTGGAAGGTTGTGCTCATAGTGATCTTAGAACCCATTCTATTCTGGAAGCTTTTCCAAAAGTTGGATGTGAATCAAGGATCCCGATCAGAGACGATCGTGAGTGGTATGCCATGAAGGCGTACGATCTCTTTTTCATATAGTTCTGCAAGTTTGGCGGGGTTATCCGTGAACTTTATTGGCAAGAAATGTGCAAACTTTGTAAGTCTGTCAATGATAACCCAGATAGCATCTTGCCTTTTATTGTTGCGAGGTAAGGCCGTGACAAATTCCATTGCGATGTTCTCCCATTTTCATTCTCCAATAGGTAACGGCTGGAGAAGTCCAGAGGAAAGTCTTCGTTCTGCCTTAACTTTCTGGCAAACGAGACATCGAGCAACGAAATCTGCAATTACCTTCTTCATTCCAAAAAACCAGAATTGTCGCTTGACATCCTTGTACATCTTGTCACCCCCAGGATGCATAGCGTATAGCGAACAGTGCATCTCAGTAAGCACTTCATTCCGGACCTCAGGATCGTTCGGTAGATAGAGACGTTTTTAATAGAAAATGGCCCCGTCGTCTGAGACCTACCAGTAAGGAAAGTCTTGTCCTCTGAGTAGAAGTTCTCGTTTCTCTATTAACATAGGGTCATTGGCTTGAGCAGCAGAGATCTTTCAAACTAGCTCAGAGTTGGCTTATAATTGAGAGAGTCGTGGTCTTGGTCCCTCTTCGTCCAACTGTAGTTTAAAGTTCTCCATCTCTATAGCCAACTTTCCCATTTCGTAGTTGAGGGTGCATGCAACATAAGATTTTCTACTCAGGGCATCGGCCACAACATTGGCCTTTCCGGGATGGTACTAGAGTTGAAAGTCATAATCTTTCAAGAATTCCAATCATCGTCTCTGGCGGAGGTTTAGGTCTCGCTGAGTGTATATGTACGTAAGACTTTTGTGATCCGAGAAGACCTCAAACCGTTCACCATATAGGTAATGACACCATAACTTAAGTGCAAACACAACAGCTGCAAGTTCAAAGTCATGTGTTGGGTAATTACCCTCATGAATCTTCAGTTGCCTCGAGGCATATGCAACAACTTGGCCTTCTTCCATTAGTACAACACGTAAGCCTTGAAGAGAGGCGTCGGTGTATAGTGAAAATCCAATTGCATTTCTTGGAGTGATAAGTACAGGTGTCGTCGTGAGGCGTTTCTTCAATTCCTGAAATGATGCTTCACAGGCGGGATTCCATGTGAATTGCACGTCTTTTCGAGTGAGCTTGGTCATAAGTTCGACAATCTTTGAGAAGTCCCTGATGAAGTGTCTGTAATAGCCAGCCAACCCAAGAAAACTCCTAATCTGAGTAACAGTGGTAGGCTGCTTCCAGTTTAAAATGCTTCAACCTTAAAAGGATCTACCTCAATGCCATTGCCTGAAACCACATGGCCTAGGAATTGTACTCTCTTCGCCCATAATTCACACTTACTTAACTTTGCATATAGTTGGTGGCTTCTCAAGGTCTAGAGGACTATCTTAAAATGTATCTTATGGTCTTCCTCGGTTGAGGAATAAATGAAGATGTCGTCCACAAAAACTACCACAAATCGGTCTAAGTATAACCTGAAGATTCGATTCATCAAATCCATGAATGCAGCAGGTGCATTTGTAAGATCGAATGGCATAACCCAGAACTCGTAATGACCGTATCGAGTCCTAAATGCCGTCTTGGTGATTTCCGACTCTCAGATCCGAAGTTGGTGATAACCGGACCGTAAATCAATCTTAGAGAAGTATTTGGCATCTCTAAGTTGGTCGAACAAGTCATCAATCATGGGCAATGGATATTTGTTCTTGATGGTGACGTTATTCAACTTGCAATAGTCGATGCAAAACAAACCATCCTTTTTGCGAAGAAATAGAACTGGAGCGCCCCAGGGTGATGAACTCTTTCAGACGAAGCCATTACTCTATAATTCCTTCAGTTGTTTGTCTAATTCGACCAGCTCGACATTTGACATTTTGTATGGTGGAATTGAGATAGGCCCTGTTCCAGGTATGAGGTTGATCTCAAAATCGAATTCCCTAACTAGAGGTAGACCAGGAAAGTCATTTAGAAAGACTGTTGGGAATTCAAATATGACTGGAACATCGTGTACTTCAAGGGGGTACAGTGTTGGTGATTTATTTTCGTCACCAAGGGATAACGCTCGAAGTTGTGACTTGAGAAGTGCAACTGTCGATTTGTGTATCCATTTCTTTGTTCCGTGAATCTTGACAAACTCTCCTGTAGGCAAAGTTAACTGAACTTGCTTTTTCATACAGTCGATCTTTGCATTCAGTGGTGCGAGCCAGTCCATGCCGAGGATGATGTCGAAGTCTTCAATATCCATCACAAAAAGATCTGCATATATTATATGTTCTGACATTCGAAGCTCACATCGAGAACACTGCAAATGCACGTCAGTACCAGATCCGAACGGTGATGTGACATGGAGTGTGATGGTTGTGGGTTCAGGATGCAGGCCTAAATGTCTTACCAATGCCGAAGATATAAAAGAGTGCGTAGCACCTGAATCAAACAAAACATGCATTATTGTATTGCACAAAGGAAAGGTACCTTCGACTACATTGTTGTCTGGGAGAGATTGTTGAGCGATGGCATATGCTTTTCCCTGATTCCTTTGACCCTGGTTCTGCTGGTTCTGCCTGGGTTAGTCATTAGCAGCAGGTAGTGCTTGTTGGATTGGAATAGCAGGAACAGGTTGCTGAAGGTGCGAACAGGCATCTCTTATGTGGCCCTACTGGCCACAGTTGAAACAAGTAGGCCTGTACTGCTGATTGTGTTGCTAGCCATACTGATTGTTCTGCTGGCCTTGCTGATTGTGGTGTCGACCACCACCTCTGCCATTGTCGTTTCTACGGCCACCCCTTCCATAACGACCTCCACGTCTATGATTTCAGAAACCCTAATGGTTAGGGTTAGAAGGTTCAGCCGCAGGTGTTGTGGCTTCATTCTTCGAAACTGGGGCTGGGAGGGCTGGGTTTTGATTGTAGTAAGGCTTCTTCTTGTTGCCCTGCTGCAAGCCTTGTTGGAAAAACGTTGCAGGCCGTTTGCCCTTATTCATTCTCTGTTCCTGTAAGATCTTCTCTTGTTCAAAGCTCATGGCCTTGTCAACAACCTCATTGTAAATCTTGAGATTCAAAGATCTACAAGGCTTGTCAAATGTCATGGCGAAGGCCATTATAAAATTTCTCAGTCTTATCTCGCTCCGTTGAGATGGTGAAGAGAGGGTAGACTGATAATTCTTTGAATTTTCCAGCATATTCTCTAACAGTCATGGTGCCCTGGTATAACTTAGCGAATTCCTGGCGCTTCTGCTTCGTCAGCGCACTGGGAAAATACTTATCAATAAACATTGACTCAAACTCCTGCCAAGTCATATATGTTATGTTGACCCTTGGGTATTCTTTCACTGTCATCCACCATGTGTTTTCCCCACCAACAAGTTGGTAGGTCGCTAGTGGAATTTTTCGAGTCTCATCGACTCCCATTGCATCAAGAGCCTTCTTTGACTCATCCAGCCACTTTTGCACCACATCAACATCAATGGTGCCAGCGAAAGTAAGAGATTGTAGCCGCTTGTATTTAGTAATCTGATCGGTTTGAGCTTTCGACTCAAATTTTACAGGTTATAGTATGCTCAGCAACAATTTCGAGAGTACTATAATATTAAAATCACCTATTTTTCTAAGTATAGTGTAAAGTTTTTGTTGAGGAATCACATAATCTTATATAACTCGTATGTTTGGCCATGGTGTAAAAACAAGGTTAGAATGTTTATATAATAAGTACAAAACTTTGCAAGTATTTCAAATGATTTGGTTTTGGTCTTTGTGAACATACTTATATATTTCATTGAAAATTCATACGAGTCATAAGAATTCTAAGATTGGCCTCGGTAAATATCCTAATCTAACGTTCTAACGTAATCTTATGCATTCAAACTCTTACTCTTAGTTTTTGATCATTATCCAGATTCGTGTGTCCCATACCACATGAATTTGGTAATAAGGGTGTCAACCAAGTTAAGTTTTATGAACACGGTTTCTAAAAACATTGGCTGAATAGAGGTTCACTAATAGTATCATCCAAATTTATTAGTCCCATACCGTGTAAACTTAGTGATAATATTAGTAATGCAACTTTCTCCAAATGATTCTTTTCACACAAGGTCATGGGTTTTCTTACTTCCACATTTTATTCAGTATCCTCCAATTTTATTATGTTCCATACCATTCCAAAGTTAGTGATACAAAAGAAAGAATGGTTGTAAGTCAGCCCACCAAAGATAGTCTTTAAACAAAACATTTCATTCATGTATAAAAGAAAAGTTTACAATGCCAGTAATCAATTTTGATAACCCTGCCTACTTCCGCTCCTTCTAGATCTCCTGCTAGGTAAAGAACGACTACTAACAGAAAGTTGAGAGTTTTCTCGCTCTGCTTCAGAGTTTTGCATATGTGTTAATAGATAATTTTGAGTCGCTCTCATTTCCACCATATTGGATTCCATTTCATTTAACCTTTCAAAAAGGCTAGTTGATTGGCCCATTGGTGGTTGATGGCTCGATTGTCCCATAGGTGGAGGGTAGGCCATAGGCAATGGGGGAAGGTATTGGTTGTACGGATGATTCATAGGTGAAAGGTAATTGTTTTGAAATAGTGGGCTCATTGGGATGTTCTGCCCTCCAAAATTCGGTGCAGCCCAATACTGTTGTTGTTAGGTTACAGGAACTTGCGGGAATGGTTGACATGGTACCTCAGCTGTTGGAAACCTTTGGTACAAGGTGTTGCCCTGAGTTGGCATGTTCCAAGAAGGCATATTTGTTTGAGTACTTTGTCTATTTTGAGGTTGATTTAGGTCGTTAAATAAAACTTCCTCAGTGAATCATTGAGTGGTTGGATCATTATTTGGGGCTGGGTTTGACGTGGGATGTTGATTTGGTACTTCTTTGACGGGAATCCTGCATCGACTTTTTCGAAGGCAACGTCCATGCTTGTCCCTCATTCTCTCGGCATTTCCTATCGTGGTGCCGAATACTTCCTCGTCAGTGACTCCCCCCATGGAACATATATCTTAAAGATAGAAGATGTTGTAACTGGCTCAACGATTCTTCTCGAAGTCTCATCAAAAGTGTCGATGTTTACTTCGCATAGCATCCTCATGATCAAGATTCCGTAACCGAGGAATTCCTTTCTTAATGGGTTTTGAATCATCCTCAACCTTTGTTGGATGATGATGTGTGGTAGGGAGACCTTTATTTTTTTCTCTATGCAATATAACACGAGAAGTTGGGCTTTTGACATAATGCCATTAGGCCTCCTTTCTGGCAAGATGTTGCAGAACACAATCCGTCCAAGGCCGGCAAGAGATAGCTTAAGATAATTGTTTGGGAGGTTGGTGAACGTCGATTGAGTGTATGTCACACCCCGCCCAGACGCGCCTAAACCGACGGTACACTCGCGGACGGGGCGCGCATTTGGAGCAATTACAATGGTAACAACAGAGTGCGCAGCGGAAATACGGTACACACAGTACAAATCTAATTTCATTTAATTCAGAATACTTTTGTACATAAAATGGTCAAGGGAACATACTCCCAAAATCTCCAATGAATCATACAAAGGGTACAAAATGTGGGCCCCATAACCTGCACCCAGTCCACCTTACTTTCCTGTGAAAGATTTGATAATAATGGAGTGAGCTTAACGGGCTCAGTGGGTAAATAGTGCATGTGTATAACAATTAATAAAGCATACTTCAATATCAAATATCTTAAATACACATGTGAGCGTCATAATCAATCAATATGTATGTATGCATGACACCGTCTCGTAATGGTTTGATAAACTTACATTGCCTGAATTCACGTACAGGAACGATGCTCTGAATTCACGTACTGATGTCCCTCCCCGGGTGTAGCCGGGTTCTCATGTATGTTACTCTCTAGAGAAATATAATGAATAGCGAGCAATGCTCCTAACTATTCTATGAGTCATAAACCATATATGTCCCTAGGTGGTGATATGTATGATGCCAATGCATGAACTGGTCTAGTCTTTTGGTCTGGTCTTTTCTTTGACATTTAGACTGACTTTGGCAACGTCTGGTGATCCTTATCAAGGTCGGTATCACGACGTGCAAGAATAGGACATTCAGTATTACTGTATAAGTTGATAGCTTTCAATAAGACTAACTAGATCAGTCCCCAGTTGAGAGGTGAGACACAAGGTCTGCTTAAATACCAATCGCCTAGAGCAGCCCGCTGCCTCCCGTTCACTATTTAAAGTTACTGAGGACAAGACCGAGTCTAGTTGAGTCGGATTGACTACAAATCCGGCATTATAATAGTGCAATACATGAATTTCAAATATACAGGCATATGTGCGGTAGTATAAACAGTATATGGCATAATGCAGTGTAAATGAATAGTAGACATAATAATAATTGAATGTAAACTTTAATAAAAGTTATGAAACACGCAAACCTATGTTTCATTCCTCACTTTCAGATAAAACTTCTTATTTCAGATCTGGCGCTTTCCTCTGGATAGAACTTCGTTGCACTGCTTTCAGATCTGGCGCTTTCCTCCGGACAGAACTTTGTTGCACCGCACCGAGAGTCTCGGACAGAGAGTCTCAAAAACTTAGAATGTGTGGAAAGGAGAAGAAATTCACAAGAGAAGGTGATTTGGTGTGAGGAATGAGAAATGAAGAGGTTTCTTATATAGAGATTTTTGCGCCTGAACGTTTGGGCATGCGCCTGAACGTTCTGGCATGCCTTGCGCCTGAACGTTCTGGCACGCGCCTGCACGTTCTGGCACGCGCCTGAACGTTCTGGCACGCACCTGAACGTTTTGGCACGCGCCTGAACGTTCTGTCACGCGCCTGAACATTCTGTCATGCGCCTGAACGTTCGGGAGTTACCCAAATACTAATTTTTTTTTTTGAAATATGGGGTATTACACTCTACCCCCCTTAAAGGGATTTCGCCCCCGAAATCAAGTCAAGTAGTGATGAGGGTGATCGGCTTGAGAAGTAGCGACAGGTTGATAAGGAGGCCACTGCATGTGTGCACCACTATATCCATTGATATTATTTTCAGACATCTGCGTAGTTATTGAAGTGAAACAATGGATCAAGATAGGTGTAAACAATATTTCATCCTGGGATTAAGAAATGAAAATAATACAATGTATCACACCATCAGTTGGTCTTGGTCCCTCTATGTTCAGTTGTAGGTTAAAGTTCTCCAACTCTGTAGCCAACTTTCCCATTTCGTAGTTAAGAGTGCAAGCAACATAAGATTTTCTACTCAGGGCATCGGCCACAACATTAGCCTTTCTGGGATGGTACTGGAGTTGAAAGTCATAATCTTTCAAGAATTCCAACCATTGTCTTTGGCGGAGGTTTAGGTCTCGCTGAGTGCATATGTACTTAAGACTCTTGTGATCCAAGAAGACCTCAAACCGTTCACCGTATAGGTAATGACGCCATAACTTTAGTGCAAATATGACAGCTGCAAGTTCCAAGTCATGCGTTGGGTAATTACCCTCATGAATCTTCAGTTGTCTCGATGCATATCCAACCACTTGGCCTTCTTGCATTAGCACGGCACCTAAGCCTTGGAGAGAGGCGTCGGTATGAAAATCCAATTGCATTTCTTTGAGTGATAAGTACAGGTGCTGTGGTGAGGCGTTTCTTCAATTCCTGAAATGATGCTTCACAGGCGGGATACCAGATAAATCGCACGACTTTTCGAGTGAGCTTGGTCATAGGTTCAGCAATTTTTGAGAAGTCCTTGATGAAGCGTCTGTAATAGCCAGCCAGCCAACCCAAGAAAACTCCTAATCTGAGTAACAGTGGTAGGCTGCTTCCAATTTAAAACTGATTCAACCTTAAAAGGATCTACCTCAATGCCATTGCCTGAAACCACATGGCCTAGGAATTGAACTCTCTTTGCCCAAAATGCGCACTTACTCAACTTTGCATACAGTTGGTGGCTTCTCAAGGTCTGGAGGACTATCTTCAAATGTATTTTATGGTCTTCCTCGGTTGAGGAATATATAAAGATGTCGTCCACAAAAACCACCACAAATCGGTCTAAGTATAACCTAAATATGCGATTCATCAAATCCATGAATGCAGCAGGTGCATTTGTTAGACCGAACGGCATAACTAAGAACTCGTAATGACCGTACCGAGTTCTGAACGCCGTCTTGGTGATGTCCGACTCTCGGATCCGGAGTTGGTGATAACCGGACCGTAAATCAATCTTAGAGAAGTATTTGGCATCTCTAAGTTGGTTGAACAAGTCATCGATCCTAGGCAACGGATATATGTTCTTGATGGTGACGTTATTCAACTTGCGATAATCGATGCAAAGTCGTAACGAACCATCCTTTTTGCGGACAAACAGAACTGGAGCGCCCCAGGTTGATGAACTCTTTCGGATGAAGCCATTACTCTCTAATTCCTTAAGTTGTTTGTCTAATTCGACCAGTTCGACATTTGACATTTTGTATGGTGAAATTAAGATAGGCCCTGTCAAAGGTATAAGGTTGATCTCAAAATCGAATTCCCTAACTGGAGGTAGACCAGGAAGGTCATTAAGAAAAACTGTTGGGAGTTCATATATGACTGGAACATCATGTACTTCGAGAGGGTATAGTGCTGGTGAGTTGGTTTCATTGCCAAGGGATAGAGCTCGAAATTGTGCTTTGAGAAGGGCAACTGTTGATTTGTGTACCCATTGCCTCGTTCCCTGAAGCTTGACCAACTCTTCTGTAGGCAAGGTTAACTGAACTTGCTTCTTCATACATTTGATCTTTGCATTCAGTGGTGTTAACCAGTCCATGCCAAGGATGATGTCGAAGTCTTCAAAATCCATCACAAACATATCGGCATATATTATATGTTCTGACATTTGAAGCTCACATCGAGAACACTGCAAGTTGACGTCAGCACTAGATCCGAACGGTGATGTGACATGGAGTGTGATGTTTGTGGGTTCAGGATGCAGGCCTAAATGTCTTACCAAGGCTGATTATATAAAAGAATGCGTAGCACCTGAATCAAACAAAACATGCACCATTGTATTGAACAAAGGAAAGGTACCTTCGACGACATTGTTGTCTGGTAGGGGATGTTGAGCGATGACGAAGGCTCGGCCCTAATTCCGTTGACCCCTGCCTGGGTTGGGCATTAGCACCAGGTGGTGTTTGTTGGACTGGAATAGCCAGAATAGGTTGCTGAAGGTGCGAACAAAGATGTTTTACATGGGCTTTCTGGCCGCAGTTGAAACATGTCGGATGATACTGCGGATGGTTCTGTTGGCCATGCTGATTGTTCTACTGGCCATGCTGAATGCGGTGTCGACCACCACCTCTGCCATTGCCGTTTCGACGGCCACCTCTTCCATAACGACCTCCACGGCCATGATTTTGGAAACCCTGATGGTTAGGGTTAAGAGGTTCAGCTGCAGGTGTTGTGGCCTCATTTTTCGAAACCGGGGCTGGGAGGGCTAGGTTTTGATTGTAGTAGGGTTTTTTCTTGTTGCCCTGTTGCAAGCCTTGTTGGGAAAACGTTGCAGGTCGTTTGCCCTTATTCATTCGTTGTTCCTATAAGAGCTTCTCTTGTTCAAAACTCATGGCCTTGTCAACAACCTCTTTGTGAATCTTGAGATCCAAGATCGATAAGGCTTGCCGAATGTCATGGCGAAGGCCATTATAAAATTTCTCAGTCTTATCTTGCTCCGTTGCGATGGTGGAGAGAGAGTAGACGGATAATTCTTTGAATTTTCCAGCATATTCTCTGACGGTCATGGTGCCTTGGTATAACGTAGCGAATTCCTTTCGCTTCTGCTTCGTCACCGCGCTGGGAAAATACTCATCAATAAACATTGACTCGAACTGTTTCCAAGTCATATCGGCTATGTTGACCCGTGGGTCTTCTTTCACTGTGATCTGCCATTTGTTTGCTCCACTAACAAGTTGGTAGGTCGCTAGTGGAATTCTGCGAGTCTCATCGACTTGCATTGCGTCAAGAGCCTTCTTTGACTCATCCAGCCACTTTTGCACCTCATCAGGATCAATGGCGCCATCGAAAGTAAGAGGTTGTAGCCGCTTATATTTAGTAATCTGATCTGTCATGCCCCGGCCGCAGCCGCGAGCGCGGGCACACCACCATGACCTCAGCCGTGTGGCGAACGCCAGCCATTATATATCCACAGTATTGTCTTCATTGGGGTCCACAGAATACTGCACGCACCCAACGACCTTTGTCCTTTCCTTATGTAGAACACTGCACAATGGCTCAATGGATACTCAAGTTGCGAAATCTAACCTTATGAGGAAGGGGTTGCGAGTTCGGACTTGGGGGAGGCCCCTGGACTGTGCAGTGTTCTGCATAGGAAAAGGAAAAAGGTCGTTGGGTGCGTGCAGTGTTCTGTGGACCCCAATGAAGACAATACTGTGGATATATAATGGCTGGCGTTCGCCACACGGCTGAGGTCGTGGTGGTGCGCCCGCGCTCGCGGCTGCGGCCGGGGCGTGACAAAAAGGCCTTATGTAATGGCTCAATGGATACTCAAGTTGCGAAATCTAACCTTATGAGGAAGAGGTTGCGAGTTCGAACTTGGGGGAGGCCCCTGGACTGTGCAGTGTTCTGCATAAGGAAAGGACAAAGGTCGTTGGGTGCGTGCAGTGTTCTGTGGACCTAAGGCCTTTTTGTCACATCCTGGGTTGCACAACGTGCCCCCTACCCAGGTGGGGGCGCACCCCCTCGGGGCAAACGCCTAGCCATAGTACCACATAATATTGTCCTATAGCCATGTAGCAACCCAACCGCAGCTGGTCTACATCGAAACGATTATTTATCCCTACTATTCACTCATGAATAGTAAAGGGCCTTCCCCAGAATCGAACTCGAGACCTTCCTTAAGGAGTCTAATTTCGCATTCTGAGTAACCACTGAGCCAATGGTTCAGTGGCTACTCAGAATGCGAAATTAGACTCCTTAAGGGAGGTCTCGAGTTCGATTCTGGGGGAGGCCCTTTACTATTCATGAGTGAATAGTAGGGATAAATAATCGTTTCGATGTAGACCAGCTGCGGTTGGGTTGCTACATGGCGATAGGACAATATTATGTGGTACTATGGCTAGGCGTTCGCCCCGAGGGGGTGCGCCCGCACCTGGGTAGGGGCACGTTGTGCAACCCAGGGTGTGACATGATCAGTTTGAGCTTCCGACCCAAATTTTACAGGTGCTTGAACCGTGGCAACCTGACTGGTTGTAGTCTCCCGAACGACAGTTTGAACAGTGGCCTTCATCGCCTCAATAAATCCAGCGAAGAAGGTTTCAATGCTTGAAGGCGTGGCAAAGGGTGCGGGTAGGGGTGGGATTGCCTGCCCAGATGGAGTGGCAGTGTCGGGTGTGGCCTGTGCTGTTGTCGGAGGTGACGTTTCCTGAATCTCAGGAGGTGCCTCAACTGCGAGACGAACAGTACTTGGCCTTCCTCTCTTTCTTGTTTGCATTTTCTCACTGGCAAGGAGAAAATAAAACCAAGATGAAGAAACTGTAGGCAAGTATAATGTTATAGTATGCTCAACAACAATTTTGAGATTACTGTAATTTTAAAATCACCTATTTTTCTAAGTAGAGTGAAAAGTTGTTGTTCAGGAATTAAAAAATCTTATATATCTCGTATGTGTGGCCATGGTGTAAAAACAAACAAGGTTAGAATGTTTATATAATAATACAAAATTGTGCAAGTATTTCAAATGATTTGGTTTTGGTCTTTGTGAACATACATATATTTCATTGAAAATCCATACAAGTCATAAGAATTCTAAGATTTGCCTCGGTAACTAGCCTGAGCTAACGTTCTATCGCAATCTTATGCATTCAGACACTTACTCTTAGTCTTTTCGATTATTATCCAAGTTCAAGTGTCCCATACCACATGAATTTAGTAATAAGGGTGTCAACCAAGTTAAGTTGTATGAACACGGTCTCTAAAAACATTGGCTGAATAGAAGTTCACTAATAGTATCGTCCAAAGTTACTCGTCCCATACCGTGTAAACTTAGTGATAATATTAGTAATGCAACTTTCTCCAAATGTTTCTTTTCACACAAGGTCATGGGTTTTCTTACTTCCACATTTTATTTAGTATCCTCCAATTTTGTTGTGTCCCATACCACTCCAAAATTAGTGATACAAAAGAAAAAATGGTTGTAAGTCGGCCCACCAAAGATAGTCTTTAAACAAAACAATTTCGTTCACATATATCAAAGAAAAGTTTACAATGCCAATAATTAATTGTGACTTTCTTGTCTACCACCGCGCATTCGAGATCTACTGCTATGTACAGAACGACTACTAACGGAAGGTTGAGAGTGTGCACGCTCTGCGTAGGAGTTTTGCAACCGGGTTAATATATTATTGTGGTTCTCTCTCAGTGTAGCAATATTGGATGTCATTTCATCTAACCGTTCAAGTAGGTTAGTCGGTTGTCCCATTGGTGGTTGATGGGTCGTTAGTCCCGTAGCAGAAGGGTAGACCATAGACATTGGGGGAAAGTATGGGTTCATAGGTGGAAGGTAGTTGTTTTGATTGTGCAGGGATCCCCTAACTGGAACCCCATGGATATTTGGATTTGTTTGTGGTGAAAAAGTTTGAAACAATGGGCTTATCGGGATGTTTTGTCCTCCAAGATTTGGTGACGCCCAATATTGTTGTTGTTGGTTCACAGCAACTTGTGGAACTGGCGGATACTGTACTGTAGGAGTTGGAAATCTTTGGTACAAAGTGGTGCCTGGAGTGGGCATGTTCCACGTTGGTGGATTTTCTTGCGTACCTTGTCTATCATTACTTTGTGTAGGTTGATTTAGTGTGGCATATAACTCTTCGTCAGTGAATGGTCGATCGATTGGATCACTATTCGGGGCTGGGTCTGATGTTGGATTTGGATGTGAATCATTATTTGGCCCTTCTTGGACGGGCATCTTGCGTCGACTTTTGCGAAGGCAACGCCCATGCTTGTCTCTCATTCTTTTTGCATTTCTTATTGTCGTGCCGAAAACCTCTTCGTCAGTTACCCCTCCACTTGTGCCATATGTCTTGAAGATAGAGGATGTTGTAACTGGTTCAGTGATGAGCTTTGACGTTCCATCGAAAGTGGCGAGGTTTGCCTCGTATAGTATCCTCATAATCAAGACTCCATAGCCGAGGAATTCTTTTCATAAAGGGTTTTGTATCACCCTCAACATTTGTTGGATAATAATGTGAGGTAGGGAGACAGTAATTTTCTTCTCTATGCAGTATAACATAAGAAGTTGAGCTCTTGACATAGTGCCTCTAGTCCCCCTTTCTGGCAAGATGTTGCCATATACAATCTTTCCGAGGCCGGCAAGAGATGGCTTAAGATGATTGTTTGGGAGGTTGGTGTATGTTGATGGAGTGTATGGCTCTTTGGCGAGGGAATTGAACAATTGTTCATTAGATTCTGCAATCTCTGCAACTGTCTGGGGTTCATGTGGATCAATAATCCTCCCCTCAATCGGAATCTCCAAAAGTCGAGCAATAAGTTCGACGTTGATAGAAATTTTTATCCCCATAACTGTTGTCTCCAATACAGGGTTGTTTCCCTCTTCTGGAAGTCCTACGTAATTCATGGCTTCGTAGAAGGATCTGACCAAGTTGTAAGAGACTTGTCCCTCGACTTTGGTTATATTTAACCAATCCAAAGTTGCGAGTTTGTCGTGAAGGGTTGGGTAGAGGCGGAAATCGCTATTATCGATGTTCCTCATAGTCATAACCTCTCTTTTGGACAATTCCTTGAGTCTAGTGGGAATTGGTTCCCTGCTAGTGGAAGTTGTTCCTTCCCTTGAGGCCATTCTTTTGCTGAAAGAAAAATAAATTTGTGTGAAAGACACAAAATATATTCCTAACATTTTTAAGTTTTAGGCCTTGTCTGCTAGACATTATTTTCGAGTTTTCTTTTGATGTTTATGCCATCATGAAATTTTCTTCATGAGTTATTTGATGTATATATGTCGTATTCACATATGAATCTATAGACATATTTAATGATAGCGATAGTTTCCATAAATCAACTATATATATATATTTGAAAAAAAAAATCATATATAGTTGTTTTTAATCCAAATCTTAACTATATATATAATTCATATATATAGTTTTAGATATATCAAATAATATTTTTTCGAAAAATAAAATTTTTTTGAAACTTTTTTTTTTTCGAAAAATAAAATTTTTTCGAATAATTATTTTTTGAAAAATAAAATATATTTTTTTCGAATAATTATTTTTCAAAAAATAATTTTTTTTTTTCGAATTTTTTTTTTTTTGAAAAATAAAATGTTTTCGAATTTATTTATTTATTTTTACGTACCTCATATACACTAAGGTATATAGATACATATATTCAATCATAACTACACATATAGTTTATAATAAATTATAACTATATGTATATTTAAATCAAACTATATAAAAATCATATAGTTTTCTAGATATATATATTTAATACAAATCTCAACTATATATAATTGACATATGTATATATAGTTCTAGAGATATATATATATCTAATAAAATTTTTCTTCCCCTAATTTGGTGGACTTGGGCGGGCCGTGGACCGTACGCTCTGATACCATTAAATGTCACACCCCGCCCAGACGCGCCTAAACCGGCGGTACACTCGCGGACGGGGCGCGCATTTGGGACAATTACAATGGTAACAACAGAGTGCGCAGCGAAAATACGGTACACACAGTACAAATCTGATTTCATTTAATTCAGAATACTTTTGTACATAAAATGGTCAAGGGAACATACTCCCAAAATCCCCAATGAATCATACAAAGGGTACAATATGTGGGCCCCATAACCTGCACCCAGTCCACCTTAATTTCCTGTGAAAGATTTGATAATAATGGAGTGAGCTTAACGGGCTCAGTGGGTAAATAGTGCATGTGTATAACAATTAATAAAGCATACTTCAATATCAAATATCTTAAATACACATGTGAGCATCATAATCAATCAATATGTATGTATGCATGATACCGTCTCGTAATGGTTTGATGAATGTACATCGCCTGAATTCACGTACAGGAACGATGCTCTGAATTCACGTACTGATGTCCGTCCCCGGGTGTAGCCGGGTTCTCATGTACGTCCCTCTCCAGAGAAATATAATGAATAGCGAGCAATGCTCCTAACTATTCTATGAGTCATAAACCATATACGTCCCTAGGTGGTGATATGTATGATGCCAATGCATGAACTGGTCTAGTCTTTTGGTCAGGTCTTTTCTTTGACATTTAGACTGACTTTGGCAACGTCTGGTGATCCTTATCAAGGTCGGTATCACGACGTGCAAGAATAGGACATTTAGTATTACTGTATAAGCTGATAGCTTTCAATAAGACCAACTAGATCAGTCCCCAGTTGAGAGGTGAGACACAAGGTCTGCTTAAATACCAATCACCTAGAGCAACCCGCTGCCTCCCGTTCACTATTTAAAGTTACTGAGGACAAGACCGAGTCTAGTTGAGTCGGATTGACTACAAATCTGGCATTATAACAGTGCAATACATGAATTCCAAATATACAGGCATATGTGCGGCAGTATAAACAGTATATGACATAATGCAGTGTAAATGAATAGTAGACATAATAATAATTGAATGTAAACTTTAATAAAAGTTATGAAACACGCAAACCTACGTTTCGTTCCCCACTTCCAGATAAAAACTTCTTATTTTAGATCTGGCGCTTTCCTCCAGATAGAACTTCGTTGCACCGCTTTTAGATCTGGCGGTTTCCTCCGGACAGAACTTTGTTGCACCGCACCGAGAGTCTCGGACAGAGAGTCTCAAAAACTTAGAATGTGTGGAAAGGAGAAGAAATTCACAAGAGAAGGTGATTTGGTGTGAGGAATGAGAAATGAGGAGGTTTCTTATATAGAGATTTTTGCGCCTAAACGTTCTGGCATGCGCCTGTACGTTCTGGCATGCCTTGCGCCTGAACATTCTGGCATGCGCCTGAACGTTTTTTCATGCGCCTGAACGTTCTGTCATGCTCCTGAACGTTCTGGCATGCGCCTGAACGTTCTGTCATGCGCCTGAACGTTCTGGCAAGCGCCTGAACGTTCTGGCATGCGTCTGAATGTTCTGTCATGCGCCTGAACGTTCGGGCGTTGCCTAAATAGTATTTTTTTTTGTGAAATACTGGGTATTACAGTATATGGCTCCTGGTTGAGGGAATTGAATAATTGTTCATTAGACTCTGCAATCTCTGTAATTGTCTGCGGTTCATGTGGATCAATAATTATTTCCACAATCGAAATCTTCATATGTCGAGCGATGATTCCGACGTTGATAGGAATTTTTATCCCCATAACTGTTGTCTCCAATACAGGGCAGATTCCCTCTTCTGGAATTCCCACGTAATTAATGGCTTCGTAGAAGGATCTCACCAAGTTGTAAGAGATGTGGCTCAACCGTTGTTATGTTCAACCAACCCACAGTTGCGAGTTTGTCGTCAAGGACTGGGTGGAGGTGGAGATCTTTGTTGTCGATGCTCCTCATAATCATAACCTCCCTTTTGGACAATTCCTTGAGTCTAGTGGGAATTGGTTCCCTGCTAGTGGAAGTTGCTTCTTCACTTGAGGCCATTCTTTGCTGAAAGAAAAAATAAATTTGTGAAAGACACAAAATATATTTCTAATATTTTTAAGATTTATGCCTTGTTAGCTGGGTAATATTTTATATTTTTCTCTTGATGTTTATGTCATCATGTAATCAAAATTCTTCATTAGCAATATGATATATATATATATTTAATACAAATCTTAACTATATATATAATTCATATATATATAGTTCTATATATATCTAATAACATTTTAAAAAAAAATTTTGTTTTTTTTTTATATATATGATATATACATATCTCATATACACTAAGGTATATAGATATATATTTTGAATCATAACTGTACATATACTCTTTTTTTTATCATGATTATATGTGTATTTAAATTAAACTGTATTAAAAATCATATAGTTTTCTAGACATATATTTAATATAAATCTCAACTATATATAATTGACATATATATATAGTTCTAGAGATATATATATCTAATAATTTTTTTCATTATCAACATGGTATATATATATCTCCTATATGCATAGATATATAGATATATATATTTAATCATAACAATATATGTATTTTTCATAAATCATAACTATATATATATTTAAATCAAACTATATAAAAATCATATAGTTTTCTAGATATATATTCAATATAAATCTCAACTATATATAATTGACATATATATATAGTTCTAGAGATATATATATTTAATAAAAAATTTCATTCACAATTCTTTTTTTTCATCAATATGATATATATATATATATATATATATATCTCATATATACTAAGGTATATAGATATATATATTCAATCATAACTATACATATAGTTTTTAATAAATCATGACTATAAGTATATTTAAATCAAACTATATAAAAATCATATAGTTTTCTAGATATATATTTCATATAAATCTCAACTATATATAATTGACATATATATATAGTTCTAGAGATATATATATTTAATAAAATTTTTCATCCACAATTTGTTTTTTTTTTTCATCAATATGATATATATATATATATATATATATATATATATATATATATATATATATATATATCTCATATATACTAAGGTATATAGATATATATATTCAATCACAACTATACATATAGTTTTTAATAAATCATGACTATATGTATATTTAAATCAAACTATATAAAAATCATATAGTTTTCAAGATATATATTTAATATAAATGTCAACTATATATAATTGACATATATATATATATATATATATATAGTTCTAGAGATATATTTATCTAATAAAATTTTTCATTATCAACATGGTATATATATATCTCCTATATGCATAGATATATAGATATATATATTTAATCATAACAATATATATAGTTTTCATTAATCATAACTATATATATATTTAAATCAAACTATATAAAAAACATATAGTTTTCTAGATACATATTTAATATAAATCTCAACTATATATAATTGACATATATATATAGTTCTAGAGATATATATATATATATTTAATAAAAAATTTCATCCACAATTTTTTTTTTCATCAATATGATATATATATATATCTCATATATACTAAGGTATATAGATATATATATTCAATCACAACAATACATATAGTTTTTAATAAATCATGACTATATGTATATTTAAATCAAACTATATAAAAATCATTTAATTTTCTAGATATATATTTAATGTAAATCTCAACTATATATAATTGACATATATATATAGTTCTAGAGATATATATATCTAATAAAATTTTTGATTATCAACATGGTATATATATATCTCCTATATGCGTAGATATATAGATATATATATATTTAATCATAACAATATATATAGTTTTCGTAAATCATAACTATATATATATTTAAATCAAACTATATAAAAATCATTTAATTTTCTAGATATATATTTAATACAAATCTTAACTATATATAATTCATATATATAGTTCTAAAGATATATATATATCTAATAACATTTTTCTTCCCCTAATTTGGTAGACATGGGTCGGCCGTGGACTGAACGCTTTAATACCATTAAATGTCACACCCCGCCCGGACGCGCCTAAACCGGCGGTACACTCGCGGATGGGGCGCGCATTTGGAATAATGACAATGGCAACAACAGAGTGCGCAGCGGAAATAAAATACAAACAGTACAAATCTGATTTCATTTAAATCAGAATATTTTTGCACATAATATGGTCAAGGGAACATACATCCAAAATCCCCAATGAATCATACAAAGGGTACAAAATATGAGCCCCATAACCTGCACCCAGTCCACCCTAATTTCTTGTGAAAGATTGGATAATAATGGAGTGAGCTTAACGCGCTCAGGGGGTAAATAGTGCGTGAGTATAACAATTAATAAAGCATACTTCAATATCAAATATCTTAAATACACATGTGAGCATCATAATCAATCAATATGTATGAATGCATGATACTGTCTCGTATTGGTTTGATGAACGTACATCGCCTGAGTTCACGTACAGGTGTCCTTCCCCAGGCATAGCTAGGTTCTCACTGTACGTCTCTCCTCAGGAACGATGCTCTGGATTCACATACTGATGTCCCTCCCCGAGCATAGCCGGGTTCTCATGTATGTCCATCTCCAGAGAAATATAATGAATAGCGAGCAATGCTCTTAACTATTCTATGAGTCATAAACCATATACGTCCCTAGGTGGTGATATGTATGATGCCATTGCATGAATTGGTCTAGTCTACTAGTCTGGTCTTTTCTTGACATTTAGACTGACTTTGGTAACGTGTGGTGATCCTTATCAGAGTTTGTATCACGACGTGCAAGGTTAGGACATTCAGTATTACT
Organism: Paratinospora sagittata; assembly: GCA_035771175.1. Taxonomy (NCBI): domain Eukaryota; kingdom Viridiplantae; phylum Streptophyta; class Magnoliopsida; order Ranunculales; family Menispermaceae; genus Paratinospora; species Paratinospora sagittata. The sequence continues at coordinate 41,619,280 of CM069594.1, forward strand.
TGTATAAGCTGATAGCTTTCAATAAGACCAACTAGATCAGTCCCCAATTGAGAGGTGAGACACAAGGTCTGCTTAAATAACCAATCGCCTTGAGCAGCCCGCTGCTTCCCATTCACTATTTAAAGTTACTGAAGACAAGACCGAGTCTAGTTGAGTCAGATTGACCACAAATCTGACATTATAATAGTATAATACGTGAATTGTAAGTGTACAAGCATAAGTGCGGCAGTATAAACATTATATGACATAATGCAATGTAAATGAATAGTAGACATAATAATAATTGAATGTAAACTTTAATAAAAGTTATAAAACACGCAAACTTATGTTTCGTTCCCCACCTTCAGATAAGAACTTCTTTTTTCAAATCTGGTGCTTTCCTCCGGACAGAACTTCGTCGCACTGCACTGAGAGTCTCGGACAGAGAGTCTCAAAAGACTAAAAACTCAATATGAGTGAAAAGAGGAGGAAAAATCACAATTTGGAGTGAATTTGGTGTGAAAAATGAAGAGGGGAGGGTTGGTTTATATAGAGTTTTTGGCGCCTGGAAGTCCAGGCGGGTTGCTTGGACTTCCGGGCATGTGCCTGGACTTCCAGGCACATATGCCCAAAAAATTTCTTTTTTTTTGGCGGAATACAGGGTATTACACTCTACCCCCCTTAAAGGGATTTCGCCCTCGAAACCAATTCAAGTAGTTATAATGGTTATCTGCTTGAGATCCACTGTCGGCGTCATCTCTAGCGAGTTCACGATTGTGCTTGTATAGTTCCTGAACAACATTGTGGCCGGTGGAATCCCCATCATCATAAAACCATGGAGTAAACAAAGTTTCATCATTTTATTGATAAGTGAGAATAGTACAATATATCACATCATCAGTTGGGGCTAGAAAACAATTCAGGGTATTTCTGTTTAATTGTTGCTTCTAGTTCCCATGCTGCTTCCTCTAGGCCGTGGTGATCCCAGAGCACTTTTACAAGCAGTATGCTACGTCGTAGTACTTCTTGAGTTTTTCCATCTAAACTTTCTATCGCTCTCTCTTGATACTTATTTCCTTCCTCAACCCTAACCTCGACTAAAGGGATGATATGCGAAGGATCATGACAATACTTGTGAAGCATAGATACTTGAAAAATGTCATGAACCTTAGGCAAGGACGATGGAAGGGACAGACGATATGCAAGTTTGCCAACACGCCCAAATTTTTTTTTTTTTTGATGAAATACAGGGTATTACAAAAACATTTTTTAATTTAAAGTTGTTTTGGGCGTGCGAGACAGTGGAAATCATCTAGGTGTTAGTAGAGAATATTTCAATTAAGATAACCTGGAAAAACTGTGTAAGGAATAGAAAAATCGAGCAAACAGAAGTGTCCAAATTTTTGTCTTAGACATGAATAGCGTGCCATTGGGTTGTGTATCATGTTCTCTATTGACAGATAGCAGGCTATAGCAGGTCGATATACACAAACCCCAATGTTCGTGTTTTTCAGACTTTTCAATAGCGTGTTATCAAGGCCTATAGCGCACTATTGCCCATTTTACTAAAAATGGAAAGATCACGGCAACAGCTGTATAGCGAGTTATCAAAAGGGATAGCGCGCTATAGACAATTTTCCAGAAAAAGAAATGTTTTGTTATCCAACCCTATCAGTGTGCTATCAACACTGATAATGCGCTAGTGCCTTCTGAAAAATTTTGGTAAATTGCTTGATAGCCTTATTTTTGAAAAAACTAATATTTTGACACTCAAGAACCATTCCATTGACTCTAAACATATTGATATATAAGATTAAAAACTTTTAAATAATTCACAACTCATTGAAATTATGATTAAAACCTTTCGGAAATAATTTTTTAAAAATGAAATACTATATCGAAGTGATTTTGAAGACTTTGCAATTTTTAGAGTTTTAGTGCTGAGATTGATCGAGAAGTTACCCTACACACCAAAGATAAAACTAATGCATTACACATGAGATATGTCTTCATTCTTCGAGCTTGATCTTTGTAGACTTCGATAGCTATTGTCTGATATGTAGTTGATGATTAGTTGTAGCTTTTAGAAAAAAAAATACAGGTGATGTGTCCTTGTTTGATGTGTTCTTTTTCCGAGAACACTTCATATACTTACAGTTTAAAACAATAGATAGCCTATGAAAATCTCAGCACACAAGGGATAAAATGAAGAACTTGCGAAATAATGAGGTTATCTTCAAGATAATTTGCAATTTTGATTCAGTGCGAAACTTGTTTTGGCAAATGCTAGAATCATTACTTTCTTCTCTTGAAAATCTCTTTGGAAAGCTCAATCTAACTTTCAAAAATCGTGTGTGTTGTATTTTTGAAAATCAGAGAATGTGTGTTTTATAAAATTCGAAGTTGCGGGTTAAAGAGCAAGAGAGTACAAAATGATTTTAATTCAAAACATTGTTTAATCTAAAGTTGGTTTGAGCGTGCGAGACAATGGGAATCATCTAGGTGTTAGTAGAGAATATTTCAATTAAGATAACTTGGAAAAACTTTGTAAAGAATAGAAAAATCGAGCAAGCAGAAGTGCCCACATTTTTCCCGTTAGAAATATCAGATTTTAGTCTAAGATGTGGATAGTGTGCTATTGGGTTGTGTATCATGTTCTCTATTGACAGATAGCAGGCTATAGCAGGTCGATATACACAAACCCAAGAGCTCGAGTTTTTCAGACATTTCGATAGCATCTTATCTAGGCCTATAGCACGCTATTGCCCATTTTACTAAAAATGGAAAGATCACGGCAAGAGCTCTATAACGAGTTATGAAAGGGGATAATGCGCTAAAGACAATTTTCCAATAAAATAAATGTTTTATTATTGAACCCAATCAACGTGCTATCAACACTGATAGTGCGCTAGTGCCTTCTGAAAATTTTTGGCAAATTGCTGGATAGCCTTATTTTTGAAAAATTAATATTTTGACACTCAAGAACCATTTCATTGACTCAAACCACATTGATATAAGATTAAACACTTTTAAATAATTCAAAACTCCTTGAAATTATGATTAAAACCTTTCAGAAAACATTTTGTCAAAATGAAATACTATACCGAAGTGATTTTGAAGACTTTGCAATTTTTAGAGTTTTAGTGCTGAGATTGATCGAGCGGTTACCCTCCACACCAAAGATAAAAACTAATGCATTAGACATGAGATATGCCTTCGTTCTTCGAGCTTGATCTCTGTAGACTTCGAAAGTTATTGTTTGATGTGTTCTTGATGCAAAACAGGTGATGTGTTCTTTTTTGATGTGTTATCTTACCGAGACCACTTCATGTACTTACAGTTTAAAACAATGGATAGCCTCTGCAAATCTAAGTACAAAAGGGATAAAATGAAGAACTTGCTGAACAATATCTTCAAGACAGATTGCAATTTTGATACAATTCAAAGCTTGTTCTGGCAAATGCAAGAATCATTACTTTCTTCTCTTGAAAAACTCTTTCGAAAGCTCAATCTAACTTGCAAAAATAGTGTGAGTTGTATTTTTGAAAAGTAGGGAATGAGTGTTTTATAAAATTAGAAGTTGCGGGTTAAAGAGCAAGAGAGTACAAAATGATTTGAATTCAAAACATTGTTTAATCTAAAGTTGTTTTGGGCGTGCGAGACAGTAGGAATCATCTAGGTGTTAGTAGAGAATATTTCAATTAAGATAACCTGGAAAAACTGTGTAAGGAATAGAAAAATCGAGCAAGCAAAAGTGCCCACATTTCTCTCAATAGAAATGTCAGATTTTAGTCTAAGACGTGAATAGCGTTCTATTGGGTTGTGTATCATGTTTTGTATTGACAGATAGCAGGCTATAGCAGGTCGATATACACAAACCCGAGAGCTCGAGTTTTTCAGACTTTCTGATAGTGTGTTATCAAGGCCTACAGCTCGCTATTGCCCATTTTAATAAAAATAGAAAGATTATGGCAACAGCTCTATAGCTAGTTATCAAAGGGGATAGCGCACTATAGACAATTTTCTAAAAAAATAAATGTTTTATTATTGAACCCTATCTGCGTGCTATCAACACTGATAGTGCATTAGTGCCTTCTGAAAAATTTTGGCAAATTGCAGGATAGCCTTATTTTTGAAAAAATTAATATTTTGACACTCAAGAACCATTCGATTGACTCAAAACACATTGATATAAGATTAAACACTTTTAAATAATTCAAAACTTGTTGAAATTATGATTGAAACCTTTCGAAAAACATTTTTTCAAAATGAAATACTATAACAAAGTGATTTTGAAGACTTTGCAATTTTCAGAGTTTTAGTGCTGAGAATGATCGAGAAGTTACCCTGCACACCAAAGAGAAAACTAATGCATTAGACATGAGATATGTCTTCGTTCTTCGAGCTATATCTTTGTAGACTTCGATATCTATTGTTTGATGTGTTGTTGATGATTAGTTGTAGCTCCAAGAAAAAAATACAGGTGATGTGTCCTTGTTTGATGAGTTCTCTTACCGAGAACACTTCATATACTTACAGTTTAAAACAATAGATAGCCTCTGGAAATCTCAGTACAAAAGGGATCAAATGAAGAACTTTCGAATTAATGAGGATATCTTCAAGACAGTTTGCATTTTTGATTTAGTTCGAAGGTTTCTTGGGCAAATGCAAGAATCACGACTTTCTTCTATTTAAACACTCTTTGGAAAGCTCAGTCTAACATGCAAAAATCGTGTGTGCTCTATCTTTGAAAATCAGAGAATGAGGGTTTTATAAAATTAGCAGTTGCGGGTTAAAGAGCAAGAGCGTACAAAATGATTTGAATTCAAAACGTTGTTTAATCTAAAATTGTTTTGGGCGTGCGAGACAATGGGAATCATCTAGGTGTTAGTCGAGAATATTTCAATTAAGATAACGTGGAAAAACATTAAAAAGAATAGAAAAATCGAGCAAGCAGAAGTGCCCACATTTTTCTCGTTAAAAATATCAGATTTTAGTCTAGGACGTGGATAGTGTGCTATTGGGTTGTGTATCATGTTCTCTATTGACAGATTGCAGGCTATAGCAGGTCGATATACGCAAACTCGAGAGCTCGAGTTTTTCAGACTTTCCGATTGTGTGTTATCAAGGCCTATAGCGCGCTATTGCCCATTTTACTAAAAATGGAAAGATCACGGCAAGAGCTCTTTAGCGAGTTGTCAAAGGGGATAACGTGCTATAGACAATTTTTCAAAACAATAAATGTTTTATTATTTAACCCTACTAGCGTGCTATCAACACTGATAGTGTGCTAGTGCCTTCTGAAAAATTTTGCCAAATTGCTGGATAGCCTTATTTTTGAAAAATTAATATTTTGACACTTAAGAACCATTCCACTGACTCAAAACACATTGATATAAGATTAAACACTTTAAAATAATTCAAAACTCCTTGAAATCATGATTAAAACCTTTCGAAAAACATTTTTTCAAAATGAAATACTATACCGAAGTGATTTTGAAGACTTTGCAATTTTCAGAGTTTTAGTGCTGAGATTGATCGAGAGGTTACCCTACACACCAAAGATAAAACTAATGGATTAGACATGAGATATGTCTTCGTTCTACGAGCTTGATCTCTGTAAACTTCGAAAGCTATTGTTTGATGTGTTCTTGATGCAATACAAGTGATGTGTTCTTTTCTGATGTGTTATCTTACCGAGAGCACTTCATATACTTACAGTTTAAAACAATGGATAGCATCTGCAAATCTAAGCACAAAAGGGATAAAATGAAGAACTTGCTGAACAATATCATCAAGACAGATTGCAATTTTGATACAATTCAAAGCTTGTTTTGGCAAATGCAAGAATCATTACTTTCGTCTCTTGAAAAACTCTTTGGAAACCTCAATCTAACTTGCAAATATCGTGTGTGTTGTTTTTTTGAAAATCAGAGAATGAGTGTTTTATAAAATTAGAAGTTGCGGGTTAAAGAGCAAGAGAGTACAAAATGATTTGAATTCAAAACATTGTTTAATCTAAAGTTGTTTTGGACGTGCGAGACAATGGGAATCATTTAGGTTTTAGTAGAGAATATTTCAATTAAGATAACCTCGAAAAACTATGTAAGGAATAGAAAAATCGAGCAAGCAGAAGTGCCCACATTTTTCTCGTTAGAAATATCAGATTTTAGTCTAAGACGTTGATAGCATGCTATTGGGTTGTGTATCAGATAGCAAGCTATAGCAGGTCGATATACACAAACCCAAGGGCTCGAGTTTTTCAGACTTTCAAATAGCGTATTATCGAGGCCTATTGCCCATTTTACTAAAAATGGAATGATCATGGCAACATCTCTATAGCGAGTTATCAAAAGGGATAGCGCACTATAGACAATTTTCCAACAAAATAAATGTTTTATTATTGAACCCTATCAGCGTGCTGTCAACACTGATAGTGCGCTAGTGCCTTCTGAAATTTTTTGGCAAATTGCTGGATAGCCTTATTTTTGAAAAATTAATATTTTGACACTCAAGAACTATTCCATTGACTCAAAACACATTGATATAAGATTAAAAACTTTTAAATAATTCAAGACTCATTGAAATTATGATTAAAGCCTTTCGGAAAACATTTTTTCAAAATGAAATACTATATCGAAGTGATTTTGAAGACTCTGCAATTTTTAGAGTTTTAGTGCTGAGATTGATCGAGAAGTTACCCTACACACCAAATAAAACTAATGCATTAGACATGAGATATGTCTTCGTTCTTCGAGCTTGATCTTTGGTGACTTCGATAGCTATTGTTTGATGTGTTGTTGATGATTAGTTGTAGCTCTTAGAAAAAATAATACAGGTGATGTGTCCTTGTTTGATGTGTTATCTTACTGAGAACACTTCATATACTTACAGTTTAAAACAATAGATAGCCTCTGGAAATCTCAGCACAAAAGGAATAAAATGAAGAACCTCGAAATAATGAGGTTATCTTCAAGATAGTTTGCAATTTTGATTCAGTTCGAAGGTTGTTTGGGAAAATGTAAGTGTGGCGACCCCGCACCCCTGAGCACCAACCCCGCAGGGAATGGTGTGCGGAATGCCGGGGCGGGACCAGACGAAGGCATCTCCAACCACTTCGCAAACCCCGTGAGGTGGTTGAGACCCTAATAGCCTTATCGCAAACAAACGACATAATATAAACAGGTGCTAAACAAAACTACCAACTATATTAATCATCCATGACAAGAGATACTCCATAAATAAAATAGTCGTAATCCCTACAGTCCATCAAGATTGACATACACATAAAGTCCAAAACTAAGGGTACAAAAAAACCGTCATATGTCCACATGGTCTATCTAACAAGTCCCAACTCACCCATACTACAATGTGGTAAGTGTTATAACTACATAGTCCAAAATATAATACATCATAATTTAAAACAAAGTTCAATCAAAATTCCTCTCAACTCACATCGAGGCCTTGGATTCTCTCGCTGGCAAGGCCCTCAAGATATGACTACTCCTTTGCCCTTATTCAGGACAGAAGGACCTGAAAGAGGAAAATGAGGGTAAGCCAACGGTGCCTAGTGAATAGAATTCAAATATGCTATCAATACTCATCAATAAATATTATGTATGCATGTCAATGTGTAGCATGATTAAAAGCTCATAACATATAGATATCAAACATTTATAATATGTTCGATGCAAGTAAAAACTTATCAATTTGGATCCATATTCCACGCATTGGGGTTACTAGTGCACGTCTATTTCACCGTACCGTTCTCATCCCCAATCATGTTGATTTGGGGTTACTAGTGCACGTCTATTTCACCATACTATTCTCATCCCCAAATATTTCTTTTTTAAAACCCTCCTATGACAAGGTTAAGTCCCCCTATTAGCCAGAAAGATGGGCCCAACCAAAGTTATAAGGTTTTCTCAAATCAATGCATCATTCAAAACATTATGACACATTCATGCTTTCAACATACAAGATATATAAGTGATATGATGACATAAAAGATATAATCATAAATGAAGTCTACTCACAACCAAGCCTCGCGAGAGTATCTAACCACACACGGCCACCAAACCGAATCAACCCAATCAAGATCCTGAAACATTCATCAATTTCCTACCATACATCAATTTCTATGCTTAATCACATAGACATTACACATTAACCCTAAATCAGCCCACATATAGAAAATAGGCCTAAATCCCATCTAATCCCATCATTCAACTCAAATCACATGACTTAGGCCTCTAATGCATAGTTCTCATTTATAAACCATTCAATTAATAAAAAATACTGATTTTCAATTCCTTAGATATAAACATGCCCAAATTGGGTCACTTGATCACAAGTAGGCCTAACCCATGATATGGTCACAACCACCAAATCAATAGCATAATCAACCCTAATCATGCTTAATTAGACATAAATTGCATCAATTCAATGATTCTAGGCCAAAAGCATCAAAAGCCCTAAAATATGAAATTCTCCATACTTAGGCCATATTGCCTATTTACACTAGGTCACCATGTTCAGCCATGTACATCACTGATTTTGCATCATGGGTTTATTAACAATGGCAACTAGGTCAACATAGTTGACATGCAAGCTATTTGGAAAGGTCTAAGTTCATATTCTAAATTTAGGTCTAATACAAACAACCCTACAAACTTTCCATTTAATATTCTGTTCAGATGTATCAAGCTGCCAACAGAAATATCTAATCACAAAATCAACCGTACAGATTGAAGTATGTTAAGAGGTAAACCTTATGTCCAAATATCAGCTCAATCCAACGGTGGACAAAAAAGATAACTTTCTTTGATGAACAAGTCTCTAATCAGACAATTTCTCCTTTCCTGCTGCAAATACTTGAACTCAGATGACTATAGCAGAAAAAATACTTAACCCACCAACATCGCAAGCGTTCATAATGCTTACCAATTAGCTATGAACCACATTCTCAAATATCATATCCATCCAACGATAGATTTAAAAGATCTATTATTTTGATCTAAACTGCGCTAGAAATCCAAACTTTCCGACCAGATTTCTTTGGGAGGTTATATCTTTCAAACGAAAACTCTAATCAAGGTCTCCACCGACCAGAATGAATAACCATAAGCTACGAACTTGCTGACAAAGTTTGAGCTCAATCTGACTATATATTCCCAAGATCCAGCACTTTGATGAAAACGTTGCTGAGATTTTTCTCAAAGCAACTCCCTCTTTCTTTCTCTTCTTCTTTCCTTTCTCTTCTTTTTTTCCTTTCTCTCTACTCATCTCACCCTCTAGGAATTCCTTGCAGAAGATAGAAGTAGGGCATGGGACACTTGTCCACTCTCATGCACCAACCTTGACATGTGTTGGAGAGGAGAAATGGGGCATAGGACACTTGTCCATTTTCATGCACCAGCTTGACATGTATTGGAGAAGGGAAATGGGGCATGGGACACTTGTCCATTCTCATGCACCAACTTGACATGTGTTGGAGAAGAGAAATGGGGCATGGGACACTTGTCCATTCTCATGCACCAACTTGACATGTGTTGGAGAAGAGAAATTGGGCATAGGACACTTGTCCATTCTCATGCCCCCAACTTGACATGCGTTGGTCTCATGCACCAACTTGAAATGTGTTGGTCTCATGCACCAACTTGACATGTGTTGGAGAAGAGAAATGGGGCATGGGACACTTGTCCATTCTCATGCACCAATTTGACATGTGTTGGTCTCATACTACCCATACCACCACATGTACTTTAACCAATCTTATGCTTGCATGCATTTTAAATGTCCAATCAATCTAATACACCAAATTTTTTATTCTCATTTATCCTTTTATTCAATCAATCCTAACCCATATCAATTCATTGTTTAATGGGCCCATGCATAAATAATAACATAAGCATTATACTTTAATTTAACATGACCCATATACATTATCAAGCATCAAATATACAAACATTAAACAACCATCAAACAAACACCAGACATATCAAAGCAATACATAGAGTTTGAAAAAAATGCAATTGGGTTATGGGCTAGATGAAACAATTTTCGGGGCGTCACAGCAACCATCACGACTTTCTTCTATTTAAACACTCTTTGGAAAGGTCAATCTAACTTGCAAAAACCGTGTGTGTTCTATCTTTGAAAATCAGAGAATAAGGGTTTTATAAAATTAGCAGTTGCAGGTTAAAGAGCAAGAGAATACAAAATGATTTGAATTCAAAACGTTGTTTAATCTAAAGTTGTCTTGGGCGTGCGAGACGATGGGAATCATCAAGGTGTTAGTAGAGAATATTTCTATTAAGATAACCTGGCAAACCTGTGTAAAGAATAGAAAAATCGAGCAAGCAGAAGTGCCCACATTTCTCTCGTTAGAAATATCGGATTTTAGTCTAAGACGTGGATAGCGGCGTGCTATTGGGTTGTGTATCATGTTCTCTATTGACAGATAGCAGGCTATAGCAGGTCGACATACACAAACCCGAGAGCTCGAGTTTTTTAGACTTTTCAATAGCGTGTTATCAAGGCCTATAGCGTGCTATTGCCTATTTTACTAAAAATGGAAAGATCACGGCAACAGCTCTAGAGTGAGTTATCAAAGGGGATAGTGAGCTATAGACAATTTCCCAAAAAAATAAATGTTTTATTATTGAACCTTATCAGCGTGCTATTAACACTGACAGTGCGCTAGTGCCTTCTAAAAAATTTTGGTAAATTGCTGCATAGCCTTATTTTTGAAAAATTAATATTTTGACACTCAAGAACCATTCCATTGACTCAAAACACATTGATATAAAATTAAACCGTTTTAATCTATATAAGGAGTCCTTTCCTCCTCATTTTCTCACACCAAATCACCTTTTCTAGTGATTTTTCCTCCTCTTTTCACTCATTCTGAGTTCTTTTTTGTTTGAGACTCTTTGTCCGAGACTCTCAGTGCGGTACGACGAAGTTATGTCCGGAGGAAAATGCCAGATCTGGAAAAAAAGAAGTTCTTATCTGAAGGTGGGGAACGAAACATAGGTTTGCGTGTTTTATAACTTTTATTAAAGTTTACATTCAATTATTATTATGTCTACTATTCATTTACACTGCATTATATCATATAATGTTTATACTGCCGTACATATGCCTGTACACTTGGAATTCACGTATTAACTGTTATAATGCCGGATTTGTGGTCAATCTGACTCAACTAGACTCGGTCTTGTCCTCAGTAACTTTAAATAGTAAACGGGAGGCAGCGGGCTGCTCTAGGTGAATGGTCATTTAAGCAGACCTTGTGTCTCACCTCTCAACTGGGGCTGATCTAGTTGGCCTTATTGCAAACTATCTGTTTAAACATGTAATACTGAATGTCCTAAGCTTGCACATCATGAAACCGACCCTGATAAGGATCACCAGACATTGCCAAAGTCAGTCAAAATGTCAAGAAAAGGCCAGACCAGTAGACTAGACCAGTTCATGCATTGGCATCATACATATCACCACCTAGGGACGTATATGGTTTATGACTCATAGAATAGTTAGGAGCATTGCTCGCTATTCAATACATTTCTTTGGAGAGGGACGTACATGAGAACCTGGCTACGCCCGGGGAGGGACATCAGTACTTCAATCCAGAGCATCGTTCCTGAGGAGGGACCTACTGTGAGAACCTGGCTACGCCAGGGGAAGGACACTTGTACGTGAACTCAGGCGGTGTACGTTCATCAAACCATTACGAGACGGTGTCATTCATACATACATATTGATTGATTATGATGCTCACATGTGTATTTAAGATATTTGATATTGAAGTATGCTTTATTAATTGTTATACTCACGAACTATTTACCCACTGAGCGCGTTAAGCTCACTCCATTATTATCTAATCTTTCACAGGAATTTAGGGTGGACTGGGTGCAGGTTATGGGGCCCACATTTTGTACCCTTTGTGTTATTCATTGGGGATTTTTGGGAGTATGTTCCCTTGACCATTTTATGTACAAAAATATTCTGAATTAAATGAAATCATATTTGTACTGTATCTTTGTTATGTATTTCCGCTGCGCACTCTGTTGTTACCATTGTTATTATTCCAAATGAGCGCCCCATCCGCGAGTGTACCGCCGGTTTAGGCGCGTCCGGGTGGGGTCTGACAGAGAACCCGGCTATGCCTGGGGAGGGACATCAGTACGTGAATCCAGAGCATCGTTCCTGAGGAGGGACGTACAGTGAGAACCTGGCTACGCCTAGGGAAGGACATCTGTATGTGAACTCAGGTGACGTACGTTCATCAAACCTTTACAAGACGGTGTCATGCATACATACATATTGATTGATTATGATGCTCACATGTGTATTTAAGATATTTGATATTGAAGTATGTTTTATTAATTGTTATACTCACGAACTATTTTACCCACTGAGCGCGTCAAGCTCACTCCATTATTATCCAAATTTTCACAGGGAATTACGGTGGACTGGGTGCAGGTTTATGAGGCCCACATTTTGTACCCTTTGTATTATTCATTGGGGATTTTGGAGAGTATGTTCCCTTGACCATTTCATGTACAAATTATATTCTGAATTAAATGAAATCATATTTGTACTGTGCTTTATATTTCTGCTGCGCCGTCTGTTATTATCATTGTTATTATTCAAAATGTGCGCCCCATCCGCGAGTGTATTGTCGGTTTAGGCACGTCTGGGCGGGGTGTGACATTTAATTGTATCAGAGCGTACGGTGCACGGCCCGCCCAAGTCCACCAAATTAGGGGAAGAAAATTTTCATTAGATATATATATCTTTAGAACTATATATATATATATGAATTATATATATTTAAGATTTGTATTAAATATATATCTAAGAAAACTATATAGTTTTATATAGTTTAGATTTATATATATGGTTATGACTTATGAAAACTATATATATGATTATGATTAAATATATATATCTATATATCTATGCATATAGGAGATATATATATATACCATGTTACTAATGAAAATTTTGGATGAAAACTTTTATTAGATATATATATCTCTAAAACTATATATATGTCAATTATATATAGTTGAGATTTATATTAAATATATATCTAGAAAATAATATGATTTTTTTTATATAGTTTGATTAAAATATATATATAGTTATGATTGAATATATATATATCTATATACCTTAGTATATATGAGATATATATATATATATATATATCATATTATTGATGAAAATTTTTTAAAGAAAAATGTTATTAGATATATATATCTTTAGAACTATATATGAATTATATGTAGTTAAGATTTGTATTAAATATATATCTAAGAAAACTATATATGATTTTTATATAGTTTAATTTCAAATATATATATAGTTGATTTATGAAAACTATATATATAGTTATGATTAAATATATATATCTATACATTCATATATGAATACGATATATATATATATATATATATATATCATATTGCAAATGAAGAATTTTGATTACATGATGGCATAAACATCAAGAGAAAAATAGAAAATATTGTCTAACCGACAGAATAAATCTTAAAAATATTAGGAATATATTTTGTGTCTTTCACAAATTTATTTTCCTTCCAGCAAAGAATGGCCTCAAGTGAAGGAGCAACTTTCAATAGTAGGGAACCAATTCCCATTAGACTCAAGGAATTGGTCAAGAGAGAGGTCATGACTATGAGGAGCATCAACAATAGAGATCTCCGCCTCTGCCCAATCCTTCACGACAAAATCGCAACTCTGGGTTGGTTAAATGTAACAAAAGTTGAGGGTCACGTCTCTTACAGCTTGGTGAGATCTTTCTACGAAGCCATGAATTGTGTGGGACTTCAAGAAGAGGGGATCAACCCTGTTTTGGAGACAACAGTCATGGGAATAAAAATTCCTATCAACATCGAGATTATTACTCGACTTATGGAGATTCCGATTGAGGAGAGAATTATTGATCCACATGAACCCCAGACAATTACAGAGATCGCAGAGTCTAACGAACAATTATTCAATTTCCTCACCAATGAGCCATACACTCAATCGACGTACACCAACCTCCCAAACAACCATCTTAAGCCATCTCTTGCCGGCCTTGGAAAGATTGTATACGGCAACATCTTGCTAGAAAGGGGGACTAGAGGCACTATGTCAAGGGCCCAACTTCTTGTGTTGTATTGCATAGAGAAGAAAATAAAGGTCTCCCTACCACACATCATCATCCAACAAATGTTGAGGGTGAGAAAGGAATTCCTTGGTTACGGAGTCTTGATCATGAGGATGCTATACAAAGCAAACATCAACACTTTTGATGGGACTTCAAAGCAAATCATTGAGCCAGTTACAACATCTTCTATCTTCAAGATATATCTCATGAGAGGAGGGGTAACTGACGAGGAAGTATTCGACACGACGATAGGAAATGTCGAAAGAATGAGAGACGAATATGGATGTCGCCTTCGAAGAAGTCAACGCAAGATTCTCGTCCGCGAAACACCAAATAATGAGCCAAATCAGAATCCTACATCAAACCCAGCCCCGAATGATAATCCTACCGATCGACTATTCACTGAGGAAGAGTTATTTGATACACTAAATCAACCTCAACCAAGTAATGATAGACAAAGTACTCAAGCAATCCACCAACCTGGAACATGCCAACTCAAGGTAACACTTTGTACCAAAGGTTTCCAACTCCTGAGGTACAGTATCAGCCAGTTCCACAAGTTGCTGTGAACCAACAACAACAGTATTGGGCGGCACCAAATTTTGGAGGGCAAAACATCCAAATGAGCCTATTGTTTCAAAACTTTTCACCTCAAACAAATCCAAATATCCAAGGGGTTCCAGTTAGGGGATCCCCGTACAATCAAAACAACTACCTTTCACCTATGAGTCACCCGTACAACCAATACTTTCCCCCAATGCCTATGGCTTACCCTCCATTTATGGGACAATCGACCCATCAACCACCGATGGCACAATCGACTAACCCATTTGAACGGTTAAATGAAATGACATCCAATATTGTTGAAATGAGAGAGACTCAAAATAATATATTAACACGTATGCAAAACTCCGAAGCAGAGCGAGCAAACTCTCAACCTTCTCTTAGTAGTCATTTTGTACCTAGCAGGAGATTTAGAAGGAGCGGTAGTAGGCAGGAAAATCAAGATTGATTACTGGCATTGTAAACTTTTCTTTTATATATAAATGAAATGTTTTGTTTAAGACTATCTTTGGTGGGCCGACTTACAACAATTCTTTCTTTTGTATCACTAACTTTGGAGTGGTATGGGACACAACAAAATTGAAAGATACTAAATAAAATGTGGAAGTAAGAAAACCCATGACGTTGTGTGAAAAGAAAAATTTGAAGAAAGTTGCATTACTAACATTATCACTAAGTTTACATGGTATGGGACGAGTAAACTTGGAAGATACTATCGGTGAACTACTATTTAGCCGATGTTTTTAGAGACTGTGTTCATACAACTTAACTTGGTTAACACCCTTATTACCACCATCATGTTGTATGGGACACATGAACTTGGATAATAATCGAAAAGACTAAGAGTAAGAGTTTGAATACATAAGATTGCGATAGAACGTTAGATCAGGATATTTACCGAGGTAAATCTTAAGAAATCTTATGACTCGTATGGATTTTCAATGAAATATATATGTATGTTCACAAAAAAACCATAACCAAATTATTTTAAATACTTGCAAAGTTTTATACTTATTATATAAACACTGTTACTCAGATTAGGAGTTTTCTTGGTTTGGCTGGCTATTACAAACGCTTCATCAAGGACTTCTCAAAGATTGTTGAACCTATGACCAAACTCACTTGAAAAGACGTGCGATTCATCTGGAATCCAACCTGTGAAACATCATTTCAGGAATTGAAGAAATGCCTCACGACGACACCTGTACTTATCACTTCAAGAAATGTAATTGGATTTTCATTTACACCGATGCCTCTCTCCAAGGCTTAGGTGTCCTACTAATGCAAGAAGGCCAAGTTGTTGCATATGCCTCGAGGAACCTGAAGATTCATGAGGGTAATTACCCAGCACATGACTTGGAACATGCAGCTGTCGTAGTTGCACTGAAATTATGGCGTCATTACCTGTACGGTGAACGGTTCAAGGTCTTCTCAGATCACAAGAGTCTTAAGTAATATACACTCAGAGAGACCTAAACCTCTACCAAAGACGATGGTTGGAACTCTTGAAAGATTATGACTTTCAACTCCAGTACCATCATGGTAAGGCCAATGTTGTGGCCGATGCCCTGAGTAAAAAATCTTATGTTGCTTGCACTCTTAACTACGAAATGGGAAAGTTGGCTATAGAGATGGAGAAGTTTAACCTATAGCTGAACGAAGAGGGACAAAGACTACGACTCTCTCAATTATCAGCCAACTTTAAGCTCGTTCGAAAGATTTCAGCAGTTCAAGCCAATGACCCTATGTTAATGGAGAAACGAGATCTTTTACTCAGTGGACAAGACCTTCCTCACTGGTCGGTCGTTGAAGACGAGGCAATTTTTTATAAAAAACATCTCTGTCTATCGAACGATCCTGCGGTTCAGAAAGAAGTGCTTACTAAGATGCATTGTCTGAGGTACGCTATGCATCCTGGGGGTGACAAGATGTACAAGGATGTCAAGCGACAATTCTGGTTTTCTAGAATGAAGAAAACGATTGCAGACTTCGTTGCTCGATGTCTCGTTTGCCAGCAAGTTAAGGCAGAACGAAGACTTCCCTCTGGACTTCTCCAGCCATTACCTATTGGAGAATGGAAGTGGGAGAACATTGCAATGGATTTTGTTACGGCGTTGTCTCAAAATAATAAAGGGCAAGATGTTATTTGTGTTATCATTGACAGACTTACAAAGTCTGCACACTTCTTGCCAATAAAGTTCATAGATAACCCCGCCAAACTTGCCGAACTGTATGAAAGAGAAATCGTACTCCTCCATGGCATACCACTCACCATCGTCTCTGATAGAGACCCTCGATTCACATCAAAGTTTTGGCATAATTTTCAGAGTAAAATGGGTTCGAAGATCACCATGAGCACAACCTTTCACCCTCAGACTGATGGGCAGTCAGAGCATCTTATGCAAATCTTAGAAGACATGTTACAGTGTTGCATTTTGGACTTTAATAACGGATGGGCAAAGTATTTACATCTAGCTGAGTTTGCATACAACAACAACTACCAAATTAGTATCGACACGGCACCGTACGGGGCTTTCTATGGTTGCCCTTGCAGATCTCCGGCATGCTGGTTAAATATGGCAGATCGACCGTAGTTAGTCCCTGAACTAGTTCAAGAGACTTCTGAGAATATCACACGAGTAAAGGAGCGACTTCGTATTGCACAAAGTCGACAGAAGAGCTATGCTGATAAGCGGAGGCAGCATCTAGAGTTTGATAAGGGGGACTTTGTTTTTCTAAAAGTTCAGCCATAAGAGGTGTCAAACGCTTTGGGATCAAAAGAAAGCTCTCCCCGTGGTATATAGGTTCATTTCAGATCATTGAACGTATTGGCAAACTTTCTTATCGTCTGTCCCTTCCATTGTTCATGCCTAAGGTTCATGACGTTTTTCACGTATCTATACTTCAGAAGTATCTTCCTGATCCTTCGCATATCATCCCTTTAGTAGAGGTTCGGGTTGTGGAAGGAAATAAGTATCAAGAGAGAGCAATACAGATTTTTGATAGAAAACCTCAAGAACTACGGTGACGTAGCATACCACTTGTGAAAGTGCTCTGGGATCATCACAGCGTAAAAGAAGCAACATGGGAACTAGAAGCAACAATGAAACAGAAATACCCTGAATTGTTTTCTAGTACCAATTGATGATGTGATATATTGTACTATTCTCACTTATCAATAAAATGATGAAACTTTGTTTACACCTATCTTAATACATTGTGTCACTTGAATAACTATGCAGATGTCTGAAAATAATATCAATGGATATAGTGATGCACACACGCAGTGGCCTCCTTGGAAACCTATGGCTACTTCTCAAGAAGTAGAGTCAAGTCACAACTACTTTGCATCACCAACTCCATCATCACACAGACAGCGATCCTTATCGCCAGAGCGTGCATGGCTTTTTCGTAACAATCTCGTGCCCTCATCTTGGCATGACCTTCTACCAAAATTGTCAGGGGAGCAATGGCACGAAAAAGTATTCCACCGCTCAACCTACCTCCCCTCAAACGATGTAACCAACGCCCTCCACCACCATCTGTTATGCAAAGGTTGGAATCTTCAGAGGATGAGTCTGATTCCATTTGCTCTCCATGGTTTTATGATGACGAGGATTCTACCGGCCACAGTGCTATTTAGGGACCATACAAGCACTACCCTGAACTCGCAAGGGATGAGCGAATCTCAAGCAAATAACCATCATAACTACTTGAATTGATTTCGAGGGCGAAATCCCTTTAAGGGGGGGTAATGTGTAATACCCTCTGCATTTTACTAAAAAAAAAATTCGTTTGGGCAGAATTGCCCAGCTGTTCATGGAGCCCGCCCGAAAGTTCGGACGCCAATTTTCCTATATAAGGAGCCCTCTCCTCCTCATTTTCTCACCCCAAATCACCTTCTCTAGTGATTTTTCCTCCTCTTTTCAATCATTTTGAGTTCTTTTCTGTTTGAGACTCTCTGTTCGAGACTCTTGGTGCGATACAACAAAGTTCTGTCTGGAGGAAAGCCCCAGATCTTAAAAAGAAAAAGTTCTTATCTGAAGGTGAGGAACAAAAAATAAGTTTGGGAGTTTTATAACTTTTATTAAAGTTTACATTCAACTATTATTATATATAATGTTCATTTACACTGCATTATGTCGTATAATGTTTATACTGTAGCACTTATGCCTGTATATTTGGAATTCATGTATTACACTATTATAATGCAGGATTTGTGGTCAATCTGGAACAACTAGACTCGGTTTGGTCCTCAGTAACTTTAAATAGTGAACGGGAAGCAGCGGGTTGCTCTAGGCAATTGGTAATTAAGCAGACCTTGTGTCTCACCTCTCAACTGGGGACTGATCTAGTTGGTCTTATTGAAAGCTTTCAGCTTATACAAGTAATACTGAATGTCCTAACCTTGCACGTCGTGATACCAACTCTGATAAGGATCACCAGACATTGCCAAAGTCAGTCTAAATGTCAAGAAAAGACCAGACCAGTAGACTAGACCAGTTCATGCATTGGCATCATACATATCACCAGCTAAGGACGTATGTGGTTTATGACTCATAGAATAGTTAGGAGCATTGCTCGCTATTCATTACATTTCTCTGGAGAGGGACGTAAAATGAGACCCCGGCTATGCCTGGGGAGGGACATCAGTACTTGAATCCAGAGCATCGTTCCTGAGGAGGGACGTACAGTGAGAACCAGGCTACGCCTAATGAAGGACATCTGTACGTGAACTCAGGCGATGTACGTTCATCAAACCATTACGAGATGGTGTCATGCATACATACATATTGATTGATTATGATGCTCTTTTGTGTATTTAAGATATTTGATATTGAAGTATGTTTTATTAATATTTATACTCACGAAGTATTTTACCCACTGAGCGCGTTAAGGTCACTCCATTATTATCTAAATTTTCACAGGGAATTAGGGTGGATTGGGTGCAGGTTTATGGGACCCACATTTTGTACCCTTTGTTATTATTCATTGGGGATTTTGGGGAGTATGTTCCCTTGACCATTTCATGTACAAATTATATTCTGAATTAAATGAAATCATACTTGTACTGTGTTTGATATAAGATTAAACACTTTTAAATAATTCAAAACTCATTGAAATTATGATTAAAACCATTTGGAAAACATTTTTTAAAAATGAAATACTATATCAAAGTGATTTTAAAGACTTTGCAATTTTCAGAGTTTTAGTGTTGAGATTGATCGAGAAGTTACCCTACACACCAAAGACAAAACTAATGCATTAGACATGAGATATGTCTTCGTTCTTGAAGACTGTTTGCAATTTTTATTCAGTTCGACGGTTGTTTGGGAAAATGCAAGAATCACAACTTCCTTCTATTTAAACACTCTTTGGAAAGCTCAGTCTAACTTGCAAAAATCATGTGTGTTCTATCTTTGAAAATAGGATAATGAGGGTTTTATAAAATTAGCAGTTGCAGGTTAAAGAGCAAGAGAATACAAAATTATTTGAATTCAAAACGTTGTTTAATCTAAAGTTGTTTTGGGCGTGCGAGACAATGGGCATCATCAAGGTGTTAGTAGACAATATTTCAATTAAAATAACCTGGCAAAGCTGTGAAGGAATAGAAAAATCGAGCAAGCAGAAGTGGCCACATTTTTCTCGTTAGAAATATCAGATTTTAGTAAGACGTGGATAGCATGCTATTGGGTTTGTATCATGTTCTCTATTTTACTAAAAATGGAAAGATCACGGCAACAACTTCATAGCAAGTTATCAAAAGGGATAGAGCTATAGACAATTTTCCAAAAAAATAAATGTTTTATTATAGAACCCTGTCAGCGTGCTATCAACAATGATAGTGAGCTAGTGCCTTCTGGAAAATTTTGGCAAATTACAGGACAACCTCATTTTCGAAAAATTAATATTTTGACACTCAAGAACCATTTCATTGACTCAAAACAAATTGATATAAGATTAAAAACTTTTAAATAATTCAAAACTTATTGAAATTATGATTAAAACCTTTCCGAAAACATTTTTTCAAAATGAAATACTATGTCGAAGTGATTTTGAAGACTTTAAAATTTTCAGAGTTTTAGTGCTGAGATTGATCGAGAGGTTACCCTACACACCAAAGACCAAACTAATGCATTCGACATGAGGTATGTCTACGTTCTTCGAGCCTGATCTTTGTAGACTTCGAAAGCTATTGTTTGATGTGTTCTTTATGCAATATAGATGATGTGTTCTTTATGCAATATAGATGATGTGTTCTTTTTTAATGTGTTATCTTACCGAGACCACTTCATATACTTACAACTTAAAGCAATGGATAGCCTCTGCAAATCTAAGCACAAAAGGGATAAAATGAAGAACTTGCTGAACAATGACAGTATAATCAAGACAGATTGCAATTTTGATTCAATTCGAAGCTTGTTTTGGCAAATGCAAGAATCATTACTTTCTTCTTTTGAAAAACTCTTTGGAAAGCTCAATCTAACTTGCAACAATCGTGTGTGTTGTATTTTTGAAAATCAGAGAATGAGTGTTTTATAAAATTAGAAGTTGCAGGTTAAAGAGCAAGAGAGTACAAAATGAATTGAATTCACAACATTGTTTAATCTAATTTTGTTTTGGGCGTGCGAGACAATGGGAATCATCTAGGTGTTAGTAGAGAATATTTCAATTAAGATAACCTGGAAAAATTGTATAAGGAATGGGAAAAACGAGCAAGCAAAAGTGCCCACATTTTTCTTGTCAGATATATCAGATTTTTGTCTCTAACGTGGATAACGTGCTATTGGGTTGTGTATCATGTTCTCTATTGACAGATAGCAGGCTATAGCAGGTCGATATACAGAAACCCGAGAGCACGAGTTTTTCAGACTTTCTGATAGTGTGTTATCAAGGCCTATAGCGTGCTATTGTCCATTTTACTAAGAATGGAAAGATCACGGCAACAGCTTTATAGCGAGTTATCAAAGGGGATAGCGCGCAATAGACAATTTTCCAGAAAAACAAATGTTTTATTATAAAACCCTATCAGCGTGCTATCAACACTGATAGTGCGCTAGTGCCTTCTGGAAAATTTTGGCAAATTGCTGAATAACCTTATTTTCGAACAATTAATATTTTGATACTCAAGAACCATTCCATTGACTCAAAACATATTGATATAAGATTAAAAACTTTTAAATAATTCAAAACTCATTGAAATTATGATTAAAACCTTTTGAAAAACATTTTTTCAAAAAGAAATACTATATCGAAGCAATTTTGAAGACTTTGCAATTTTCAAAGTTTTAGTGCTGTGATTGATCGAGAGGTTACCGTACACACCAAAGATCAAACTATTGCATTAGACAAGAGATATGTCTTCGTTATTCGAGCTTGATCTTTATAGACTTCGAAAGCTATTGTTTGATGTGTTCTTGATGCAATACAGGTGATGTGATCCTTTTTGATGTGTTATCTTACCGAGCCCACATCACATACTTACAGTTTTAAACAATGGATAGCCTTTGCAAATTAGAGCACAAAAGGGATAAAATGAAGAACTTGCTGAACAATGACGTTATCATCAAGACAAATTACAATTTTGATTCAATTCAAAGCTTGTTTTGGCAAATGCAAGTATCATTACTTTCTTCTCTTGAAAAACTCTTTGGAAAGCTCAATCTAACCTACAAAAATCGTGTGTTATATTTTTGAAAATCAGAGAATGAGTGTTTTATAAAATTAGAAGGTGCTGGTTAAAGAGCAAGGGTGTACAAAATGAATTGAATTCAAAACATTGTTTAATCCAAAGTTGTTTTGGGCGTGCGAGACAATTTCAATCATCTAGATGTTAGTAGATAATATGGAAAAACTATGTAAGGAATAGAAAAATCGAGCAAGCAGAAGTGCCTACATTTTTCTCGTTAGAAATATCAGATTTTTGTCTCATACGTGGATAGCGTGCTGTTGGGTTGTGTATCATGTTCTCTATTGAAAGAGAGCAGGCTATAGCAGGTCGATATACACAAACCCGAGAGCTTGAGTTTTTCAAACTTTCCGATAGCGTGTTATCAAGGCCTATAGCGCGTTATTTCCCATTTTACTAAAGATGGAAAGATCACGGCAACAGATTTATAGCGAGTTATCAAACGAGATAGCGCGCTATTGACAATTTTACAGAAAAAGAAATGTTTTATTATAAAACCCTATCAGCGTGCTATGAACACTGATAGTGGGCTACTGCCCTTCTGGAAAATTTTGGCAAATTGTCGGATAGCCTTATTTTTGAAAAATCAATATTTTGACACTCAAGAACCATTCCATTGAATCAAAAGATATTGATATAACATTAAAAACTTTTAAACAATCCGAAACTTATTGAAATTATGATTAAAACCATTCGGAAAACATTTTTTCAAAAGGAAATACTATATCGAAGTGATTTTGAAGACTTTGCAATTTTCAAAGTTTTAGTGCTGAGATTGATCGAGAGGTTACCCTACAAACCAAAGATCAAACTAATGCATTAGACATGAGATATGTCTTCGTTCTTCGAGGTTGATCGTTGCAGACTTCGAAAGCTGTTGTTTGATGTGTTCTTGATGCAAGACAGGTGATGTGTTCTTTTTTGATGTGTTATCTTACCGAGACCACTTCATATACTTACAGTTTAAAACAATGGACAGCCTCTGCAAATCCAAGCACAAAAGGGATAAAATGAACAACTTGTTGAACAATGACGTTATCATCAAAACAGATTGCAATTATGATTGAATTCGAAACTTGTTTTGGCAAATGCAAGAATCCTAACTTTCTTCTCTTGAAAAACTCTTTAGAAAGCTCAATCTAACTTGCAAAAATCATGTGTGTTGTATTTTTGAAAATCAGAGAATGTGTGTTTTATAAAATTAGAAGTTGCGGGTTAAAGAGCAAGAGAGTACAAAATGATTTGAATTCAAAACATTGTTTAATCTAAAGTTACAATGGGAATCATTTAGCTGTTAGTAGAGAATAGTTCAATTAAGATAACCTGGAAAAACTGTGTAAGGAACAGAAAAATCGAGCAAGCAGAAGTGACCACATTTTTCTCGTTAGAAATATCAGATTTTTGTCTCAGACGTGGATAGCGTGCTATTGGGTTGTGTATCATGTTCTCTATTGACGGATAGCGGGCTATAGCAGGTCAATATACACAAATCCGAGAGTTCAAGTTTTTTAGACTTTCCGATAGCTTGTTATCAAGGCCTATAGCGCCCTATTGCCCATTTTACTAAAAATGGAAACATCACGGCAACAGCTTTATAGCAAGTTATCTAAGGGGATAGCGCGTCATAGACAACTTTTCAAAAAAATAAATATTTTATTATTGAAACCTATTAGAGTGCTACCAATACTGATAGTGCGTTACTGCCTTCTGGAAAATTTTGGCAAATTGGTGGATAGCCTTATTTTTGAAAATATTAATATTTTGAAACTCAAGAACCATTCCATTGACTCAAAACACTTTGATACAAGATTAAACACTTTTAAATAATTCAAAAATCATTGAAATTGTGATTAAAACCTTTGGAAAAATATTTTGTCAAAATGAAATACTATATCGAAGTGATTTTGAAGAGTTTGCATTTTTAAGAGTTTTAGTTCTGAGATTGATCGAGGTTACCCTACACACCAAAGATAAAACTAATGCATTATACGTGAGATATGTCTTCGTTCTACGAGCGTGATCTTTGTAGACTTCGAAAGCTATCGTTTGATGTGTTCTTTATGCAATATAGATGATGTGTTCTTTTTTAATGTGTTATCTTACCGAGACCACTTCTTTTTTAATGTGTTATCTTACCGAGACCACTTCATATACTTACAGCTTAAAGCAATGGATAGCCTCTTCAAATCTAAGCACAAAAGGGATAAAATGAAGAACTTGCTGAACAATGACGGTATAATCAAGACAGATAGCAATTTTGATTCAATTCGAAGCTTATTTTGGCAAATGCAAGAATCATTACTTTCTTCTCTTGAAAAACTCTTTGGAAAGCTCAATCTAACTTACAAAAATCGTGTGTGTTGTATTTTTGAAAATCAGAGAATGTGTGTTTTATAAAATTAGAAGTTGCGGGTTAAAGAGCAGGAGAGTACAAAATGATTTGAATTCAAAACATTGTTTAATCCAAAGTTGTTTTGGGCGTGCGAGACAATGGAAATCATCTATGTGTTAGTAGAGAATATTTTAATTAAGATAACCCAGAAAAACTGTGTAAGGAATAGAAAAATAAAGTAAGTAGAAGTGCCCACATTTTTCTCGTTAGAAATATCAGATTTTTTTCTCAGACGTGGATAGCGTGTTATTGGGTTGTGTATGATGTTCTCTATTGATAGATAGCAGGCTATAGCAAGTCGATATACACAAACCTGAGAGCTCGAGTTTTTCAGACTTTCCGGTAGCGTGTTATCTTGGGCTATAGCGCGCTATTGCCCATTTTACTAAAAATGGAAAGATCACGGCAACGGCTTTATAGCGAGTTATCAAAGGGGATAGCGCTATAGACAATTTTCCAGAAAAACAAATGTTTTATTATAGAACCCTATTAGCGTAATATCAACACTGATAGTGCGCAGGTGCCTTTTGGAAAGTTTGGGAAATTGCTGGATAGCCTTATTTTTAAAAAAATTATATTTTGACACTCAAGAACTATTCCATTGACTCAGAACATATTAAAACTCATTGAAATTATGATTAAAACCTTTCGGAAAACAATTTTTTAGAATGAAATACTATATCAGAGTTTTAGTGCTGAAGAAGAAACTGATGCATTAGACATGAGATATGTCTTCATTCTCCAAGCTTGATATTTGTAGACTTCGAAAGGTATTGTTTGATGTGTTCTTGACGCAAGACAGGTGATGTGTTCTTTTTGTTGTGTTATCTTACCGAGACCACTTCATATACTTACAGTTTAAAACAATGGATATCCTTTACAAATCAAAGCACAAAGGGGATAAAATGAAGAACTTGCTGATAAATGACGTTATCATCAAGACAGATTGTAATTTTGATTCTATTCGAAGCTTGTTTTGGCTAATGCAAAAATCAATACTTTCTTCTCTTGAAAAACTCTTTGGAAAGCTCAATCGAACTTGCAGAAATCGTGTGTGTTGTATTTTTGAAAATCAGATAATGAGTGATTTATAAAATTAGAAGTTGCGGGTTAAAAAGCAAGAGAGTACAAAATGATTTGAATTCAAAATATTGTTTAATCTAAAATTGTTTTGGGCGTGCGAGACAATGGGAATCATCTAGGTGTTAGTAGAGAATATTTCAATTAAGATAACCTGGAGAAACTGTGTAAGGAATAGAAAAATCGAGCAAGCAGAAGTGCCCGCATTTTTCTCGTTAGAAATATCAGATTTTTGTCTTAGACGTGAATAGCGTGCTATTGGGTTGTGTATCATCTTCTCTATTGATAGATAACAGGCTATAGCAAGTCGATATAGACAAACCTGAGAGCTCGGGTTTTTAAGACTTTCCGATAGTTTGTTATCAAGGCATATAGCACGCTATTGTCCATTTTACTAAAAATGGAAAGATTACGGCAACAGCTCTATAGTGAGTTATTAAAGGGGATAGCGCGTTATAGATAATTCTTTTTAAAAATAAATGTTTTATTATTGAACCCTATCAGCGTGCTATCAACACTGATTGTAATACTCTAGGATTGCACACACACACAAAAAAAAATTCAATGGCAACGCCTGAACTTTCAGGCGCATGCCCGAACGTTCTGGCACCAAAAACCTCTATATAAACCAACCCCCCCTCTTCATTTTTCACACCAAATTGTGATTTTTCCTCCTCTTCTCACTCATTTTGAGTTTTTAGTCTTTTGAGACTCTCTGTTCGAGACTCTCGGTGCGGTGCGACGAAGTTCTATCCGGAGGAAAGCGACAGATCTGAAAAAGAAGAAGTTCTTATCTGAAGGTGGGGAACGAAACGTAGGTTTGCGTGGTTTATTACTTTTATTAAAGTTTACATTCAGTTATTATCATATCTACTGTTCATTTACATTGCATTCTGTCATATAATGCTTATACCGTCGCACTTACGCCTGTACACTTGGAATTCACGTATAATACTGTTATAATGTCGGATTTGTGGTCAATCTAACTCAACTAGACTCGGTCATGTCCTCAGTAACTTTAAATAGTGAAAGGGAGGCAGCGGGCTGCTCTTGGCGATTGGTGGTACCAACTCTAATAAGGATCACCAAACGTTGCCAAAGTCAGTCTAAATGTCAAGAAAAGACCAGAGCAGTAGACTATACCAGTTCATGCATTGGCATTATACATATCACCACCTAGGAACGTATATGGTTTATGACTCATAGAACGGTTAGGAGCATTGCTCGCTATTCATTATATTTCTCTGGAGAGGGACGTACATAAGAACCCGGCTACGCCTGGGGAGGGACATCAGTACATGAATCCAGAGCATCGTTCCTGAGGAGGGTCGTACAATAGAACCTGGCTACGCTAGGGGAGAACGTTCGGACGGACAATTGTACGAGAACTCAGGTGATGTACGTTCATCAAACCAATACGAGACGGTGTCATGCATACATACATATTGATTTATTATGATGCTCACATGTGTATTTAAGATATTTGATATTGAAGTATGCTTTATTAATTGCTATACTCACGAACTATTTACCCACTGAGCGCGTTAAGCTCACTCCATTATTATCCAATCTTTCACAGGAAATTAGGTTGAACTGGGTATAGGTTATGGGGCCCATATTTTGTACCCTTTGTATGATTCATTGGGGATTTTGGGGAGTATGTTCCCTTGACCATTTTATGTACGAAAATATTCTAAATAAAATGAAATCAGATTTGTATGGATTATATTTCCACTGCGTACTCTGTTGTTACCATTGTTATTATTCCAAAATGCGCGCCCCGTCAGCGAGTGTACCGCCGGTTTAGGCGGGTTCGAGCGGGGTGTGACATTTAATGGTATCAGAGCGTACGGTCCACGGCCCGCCCAAGTCCACCAAATTAGGGGAAGAAAATTTTCATTAGATATATATATCTTTAGAACTATATATATGAATTATATATAGTTAAGATTTGTATTAAATATATATCTAGAAAACTATATGATTTTTATATAGTTTGATTTAAATATATATAGTTATGATTTATGAAAACTTTATATATTGTTATGATTAAATAGATATATCTATATATCTATGCATATAGGAGATATATATATACCTTGTTACCAATGAAAAATTTTGTATGGAAAATTTTGTTAGACATATATATCTCTAGAACTATATATATATATGTCAATTATATATAGTGAGATTTATATTAAATATATATCTAGAAAACTATATAATTTTTATATAGTTTGATTTAAATATACATATAGTCATGATTTTAAAAAAATAAAAAATATGTATATATATATATATATATATACCTTAGTATATATGAGATATATATATAATATTATTGATGAAAAAATTTGAATGAAAAATTTTATTAGATATATATATCTCTAAAACTATATATATATGTCAATTATATATAGTGAGATTTGTATTAAATATATATCTAGAAAATTATGATTTTTATATAGTTTGATTTAAATATACATATAGTCATGACTTATTAAAAACTATATGTATAGTTAGGATTGAATATATATATCTATATACCTTAGTATATATGAGATATATATATATATATCATATTATTGATGAAAAATTTGAATGAAAAATGTTATTAGATATATATACCTCTAGAACTATATATATATGAATTATATATAGTTAAGATTTGTATTAAATATATATCTAAGAAAACTATATATGATTTTTAGATATAGTTTAAATTTCAAATATATATATATATAGTTGATTTATGAAAATTATATATACAGTTATGATTAAATATATATATCTATATACGATATATATATATATATATATATCATATTGCTAATGAAGAATTTTGATTACATGATGGCATAAACATCAAGAGAAAAATATAAAATATTATCCAACTGACAAGGCATAAATCTTAAAAATGTTAGGATTATTTTGTGTCTTTCACAAATTTATTTCTCTTTCAGCAAAGAATGACCTCAATTGAAGGAGCAACTTCCACTAGCAGGGAACCAATTCCCACTAGACTCAAGAAATTGTCCAAAAGGGAGGTTATGACTATGAGGAGTATCGACAATAGAGATCTCCGCCTCCGCCCAATCCTTCACGACAAACTCGCAACACTGGGTTGGTTAAATATAACAAAAGTGGAGGGTCACGTCTCTTACAGCTTGGTGAGATCCTTCTATGAAGCCATGAATTGCGTGGGACTGCAAGGAGATGAGATTAGCCTTATTTTGGAGACAACAATCATGGGAACGAAAATTCCTATCAACATCGAGATTATTGATCGACTTTTGGAGATTCTGATTGAGGAGATGATTATTGATCCACATGAACCCCAGACAAATACAGAGATCGCAGAGTCTAACGAACAATTATTCAATTCCCTCACCAATGAGCCATACACTCAATCGACGTACACCAACCTCCCAAACAACCATCTTAAGCCATCTCTTGTCGGCCTTAGAAAGATTGTATACGACAACATCTTGCCAAAAAGGGGACTAGAGGCACTATGTCAAGGGCCCAACTCCTTGCGTTGTATTGCATAGAGAAGAAAATAAAGGTCTCCCTACCACACATCATCATCCAACAAATGTTGAGGGTGATACAAAACCCTTTGAAGAAGGAATTCCTCGGTTACGGAGTCTTGATCATGAGGATGCTACACGAAGCAAATATCAACACTTTTGATGGGACTTCGAAGCAGATCACAGAGCCGGTCACAGCAACTTCTATCTTCAAGATATATGCCATGAGGGGAGGGATAACTGACGAGGAAGTTTTCGGCATGACGTAAGGAAATGCCGAAAGAAGGAGAGACAAACATGGACGTTGTCTTCGAAGAAGTCGACGCAAGATTCCTGTCAGGAAAGTACCAAATAACAAGACAAACTAGAATCCTATGTAAAATGCCCAAGGGGTTCCAATTAGGGGATCCTCGTACAATCGAAACAACTATCCCTCACTCATGAATCAATGGTACAACCAATACTTTCCCCCAATGCCAATGACCTACCCTCCACCTATGGGACAATCGAGCCATCAACCACCAATGGGCCAGTCGACTAACCTTTTTGAACGGTTAAACAAAATGACATCCAATATGACGGAAATGAGAGAAACTCAAAATAATATATTAACACATATGCAAAACTCTGAAGCAGAGCGAGCACACTCTCAACCTTATGTTAGTAGTCATTCTATACCAAGCAGGAGATCTAGAAGGAGCAGTAGTAGGCAGGAAAATTGATTACTGGCATTGTAAATTTTTCTGTTATATATGAATGAAATGTTTTGTTTGAGACTATTTTTGGTGGACCGACTTACAACCATTCTTTCTTTTGTATCACTAACTTTTGAGAGGTATGGGACGCAACAAAATTGGAGGATACTAAATAAAATGTGGAAGTAAGAAAACCCATGACCTTGTGTGAAAAGAAACATTTGGAGAAGGTTGCATTACTAACATTATCACTAAGTTTACATGGTATGGGACGAGTAAACTTGGAAGATACTATTGGTGAACTACTATTCAACCGATGTTTTTAGAGAATGTGTTCATGCACCTTAACTTGGTTAACACCCTTATTACCAAAGTCATGTGGTATCGGACACATGAACTTGGATAATAATCGAAAAGACTAAGAGTAAGAGTTTGAATGCATAAGATTCCGATAGAACGTTAGATCAGGATATTTACCGAGGCAAATCTTAGAATTCTTATAACTCGTATGGATTTTCAATGAAATATATATGTATGTTCACAAAGACCTGAACCAAATCATTTGAAATACTTACAAAGTTTTGTACTTATTA
The DNA here is from genome assembly GCA_035771175.1 of Paratinospora sagittata. Classification (NCBI taxonomy): domain Eukaryota; kingdom Viridiplantae; phylum Streptophyta; class Magnoliopsida; order Ranunculales; family Menispermaceae; genus Paratinospora; species Paratinospora sagittata. The sequence goes on from CM069594.1 coordinate 41,649,988, forward strand.
TATAAACATTCTAACCTTGTTTTTACACCATGGCCAAACATACGAGATATATAAAATTTTTTTATTCCTCAACAAAAACCTTACACTATACTTGGAAAAATAAGTGATTTTAACATTGCAGTAGTCTCAAAATTGTTGTTGAGCATACTATAACATTATACTTGGCTACAGTTCCTTAATCTTGATTTTCTTTTCTCCTTTCCAGTGAGAAAATGCAAACCAGGAAGAGAGGAAGGCCACGTACTATTCGTTCAGCAGTAGAAGCACCTCCTGAGATTTAGGAACCGCCACTTCTGACAACAACATAGGCCACACCCGATACTGCAACTACATCTGGGCAACAATACCACCCCCACCCGCACCCTTAGCCATGGCTTCAAGCATGGAAACCTTCTTCGCCGGATTTATTGAGGCGATGAAGGTCACTGTTCAAACTGTCGTTCGTGAGACCGCGGCTAGTCAGGTTGCCACTGTTCGGGCACCTGCAGGATTTGGATCAGAATATCAAATCGATCAGATTACTAAGTTTAAGAGGCTACAACCTCTTACCTTCGCTAGCACCATTGAGGCTGATGAGGTGCAAAAGTGGTTGGATAAGTCAAATAAGGCTCTTGATGCAATGAGAGTCGATGAGACTCGAAAAATTCCACTAGCGACCGACTAACTTGTTGGTGGGGCAAACACATGATGGATGACAGTGAAAGAGGACCTAAGGGTTAACATAGCAGATATGACTTGGCAACAGTTCGAGTCAATGTTTATTGATGAGTATTTTCCCAGCGCTGTGAAGAGGCAGAAGCGCCAGGAATTCGCTAAGTTATACCAGGGCACAATGATAGTCAGGGACTATGCTGGAAAGTTCAAAGAATTATCAGTGTACTCTCTCTCCACCATCTCAACGGAGCAAGATAAGACTGAGAAATTTTATAATTGCCTTCGCCATGATATTCGACAAGCCTGGTCGATTTTGGATCTCAAGATTTACAAGGAGGTTGTTGACAAGGCCATGAGCTTTGAACAAGAGAAGATCTTACAGGAACAGAGAATGAATAAGGGAAAATGGCCTGCAACGTTTTCCCAACAGGGCTCGCAACAGGGAAACAAGAAGAAGCCCTACTATAACCCAAACCCAGCCCTCCCACCCCCTGTTTCGAAGAATGAGGCCACAACACTTACGGCTGAACCTTCTAACCCCAACCGTCAGGGTTTTCGAAATCATGGCTGTGGAGGTTGTTATGGAAGGGGTGGCCGTAGGAACGGCAATGGCAGAAGTGGTGGTCAACACCACAATCAGCACGGCCAACAGAACCATCTGCAGTATCAGCCGAGGTGTTTCAACTGTGGCCCGAAGGGCCATGTAAAATATCTCTGTCCGCACCTTCAACAACCTATTTCTGTTGTTCCAGTCCAACAAGCACCACCTGCTGCAAATGCCCAACCTAGGCAGAACTAGCAGAACCAGGGTCAGCAAAATCAGGGTAGAGCATTTGCCATCGCTCAACAACCCCTCCCAGACAACAATGTAGTCGAAGGTACCTTTCCTTTGTTCAATACAATGGTGCATGTTTTGTTTGATTCAGGTGCTACGCATTCTTTTATACCGTCGGCATTGGTAAGACATTTAGGCCTGCAACCTGAACCCACAAACATCACACTCCATGTCAAATCACTGTTTGGATCTAGTACTGACGTGAACTTGCAGTGTTAGCGATGTGAGCTTCGTTTGTCAGAGCAGATAATATATGCAGATCTTTTTGTGATGGATATTGAAGACTTCGACATCATCCTCGGCATGGATTGACTAGCACCACTGAATGCAAAGATCGACTGTATGAAGAAGCAAGTTCAGTTAACCTTGCCTACTGGAGAGTTTGTCAAGATTCAAGGAACAAGGAAATGATACACAAATCAACAGTTGCACTTCTCAAGTCACAACTTCGAGTGTACCTTTTCGAAGTACATGATGTTCCAGTCATATCTAAATTCCCAACAGTTTTTCTAAATGACCTTCCGGGTCTACCTCCAATTAGGGAATTCGATTTTGAGATCAACCTCATACCTGGGAAAGGGCCTATCTCAATTCCACCATATAGAATGTCAAATGTCGAGCTGGTCGAATTAGACAAACAACTGAAGGAATTAGAGAGTAATGGTTTCATCAGAAAGAGTCTGTCACCCTGGGGCACTCCAGTTCTGTTTGTTTGCAAAAACGATGGTTCGTTACGACTTAGCATCAATTATCGCAAGTTGAATAACGTCACCATCAAGAACAGATATCCGTTGCCCAGGATCGATGACTTGTTCGACCAACTTAGAGATGCCAAATACTTCTATAAGATTGATTTACGGTCCAGTTAACACCAACTCCAGATCCGAGAGTCGGACACCACCAAGACGGCATTCAAAACTCGGTACGGTCACTATGAGTTCTTGGTCATGCCGTTCGGTCTACCAAATGCACCTGCTGCATTCATGGATTTGATGAATCGCATATTCAGGTTATACTTAGATCGATTTGTGGTGGTTTTTGTGGACGACATCTTGATGTATTCCTTAACCAAGGAAGACCATAAGATGCATTTGAAGATAGTCCTTCAGACCTTGAGAAGCCACCAACTGTATTCAAAGTTGAGTAAGTACCAATTTTGGGCGAAGAGAGTTCAATTCCTAGGCCATGTGGTTTCAGGCAATGGCATTAAGGTAGATCCTTCTAAGGTTGAAGCAGTTTTAAATTGGAAGCAGCCTACCTCTGTTACTCAGATTAGGAGTTTTCTTGGTTTGGCTGGCTATTACAGAAGCTTCATCAAGCTCACTCGAAAAGACGTGCGATTTATCTGGAATCCCGCCTGTGAAGCATCATTTCAGGAATTGAAGAAATGCCTCACGACGGCATCTGTACTTATCACTCTAAGAAATGCAATTGGATTTTCACTATACACCGACGCCTCTCTTCAAGGCTTAGGTGTTGTACTAATGCAAGAAGGCCAAGTTGTTGCATATGCCTCGAGGCAACTGAAGATTCATGAGGGTAATTATCCAACACATGACTTGGAACTTGTAGCTGTCGTATTTGCACTGACATTATGCTGTCATTACCTATACGGTGAATGGTTCGAGGTCTTCTCAGATCACAAAAGTCTTAAGTACATATACACTCAGAGAGACCTAAACCTCCGCCAAAGACTATGGTTAGAATTCTTGAAAGATTATGACTTTCAACTCCAGTACCATCCCGGAAAGGCCAATGTTGTGGCCGATGCCCTGAGTAGAAAGTCTTATGTTGCTTGCACTCTTAACTACGAAATGGGGAAGTTGGCTACAAAAATGGAGAACTTTAACCTTCAGCTGAACGAAGAGGGACCAAGACCACGACTCTCTCAATTATCAGCTAACTCTGAGCTCGTTTGAAACATTTCAGCAGCTCAAGCCAATGGCCCTATGTTAATGGAGAAACGAGAACTTCTACTCAGCGGACAAAACCTTCCTCACTGGTCGGTCGCTGAAGATGGGGCCATTTTTTATAAAAAAACATCTTTGTCTATCGAACGATCCTGAGGTTCAGAAAGAAGTGGTTACTGAGATGCACTGTTCGAGGTACGCTATGCATCTTGGGGGTGACAAGATGTACAAGGATGTCAAGCGACAATTCTGGTTGTATGGAATGAAGAAGGCAATTGCAGACTTCGTTGCTCCATGTCTCGTTTGCCAGAAAGTTAAGGCAGAACGAAGACTTCCCTTTGGACTTCTCTAGCCGTTACCTATTGGAGAATGAAAATGGGAGAACATCACAATGGATTTTGTTACAGCCTTAGCTCGAAACAATAAAGGGCAAGATGTTATTTGGGTCATCATTGACAGACTTACAAAGTCTGCACACTTCTTGCCAATAAAGTTCACCGATAACCCCGCCAAACCGGCAGAACTATATGAAAGAGAGATCGTACGCCTTCATGGCATACCACTCATGATCGTCTCTGATCGAGACCCACGATTCACATCAAACATTTGGAAAAGCTTCCAGAGTCGAATGGGTTCTAAGATCACTATGAGCACAACCTTCCACCCTAAGACTGATGGGCAGTCAGAGCGGCTTATCCAAATCTTAGAAGACAGGTTACGTTGCTGCATTTTTGACTTCAATGACGGATGGGCAAAATATTTACATTTAGCTGAGTTTGCATACAACAACAACTACCAAACTAGTATCGGCATGGCACCATACGACGCTCTCTATGGTCGGCCTTGCAGATCTCTGGTATGCTGGTTAGATATGGCAAATAAACCGTAATTAGGTCCTGAACTAGTTCAAGAGACTTCTGAGAAGATCACACTAGTAAAGGAACGACTTCGTGTTGCACAAAGTCGACAGAAGAGCTATGCTGACAAGCGGAGACAACATCCAGAATTTGATAAGGGGGACTTTGTTTTTCTAAAAGTCCAGCCCAAAAGAGGTGTCAAACGTTTTGGGATCAAAAGAAAGCTCTCGCCGCGGTATATCGGTCCATTTCAGATCATTGAACGTATTGGCAAACTTGCTTATCATCTGTCCTTTCCATCGTCCACGCCTAAAGTTCATGACATTTTTCACGTGTCTATGCATCGCAAGTATCGTCCTGATCCTTCGCATATCATCCCTCTAGTCGAGATTCGGGTTGAGGAAGGCAATAAGTATCAGGAGAGAGTGATACAGATTTTGGATAGAAAAACTCAAAACCTATGGTGACGTAGCATACCACTTGTGAAAGTGCTCTGGGATCACCACGGTGTAGAGGAAGCAACATTGGAACTAGAAGCAACAATTAAACAGAAATATCCTGAATTGTTTTCTAGTACCAACTGATGATGTGATACATTGCACTATTTTCACTTATCAATAAAATGATGAAACTTTGTTTACACTTATCTTTATACATTGTTTCACTAGAATTACGACACAAATGTCTGAAAATAATACCAATGGATATAGTGATGCACACACGAAGTGGCCTCCATGGCAATCTGTGACGACTCCTTCAGGATCTAAGTCAAGTCACAACTACTTTGCATCACCAACTCCATCAGCAAACAGACAACGATCCATATCGCCAGAGCGTGCATGTTTTTTTCGTAACAATCCCGTGCCATCATCTTGGCAGGACATTCCACCGCTCAACCTACCTCCTCTCAAACGATGTAACCAGCGCCCTCCACCACCATCTGTTATGCAAAGGTTGGAATCTCCAGAGGATGAGTCTGATTCCATTTGCTCTCCATGGTTTTATGATGAAGAGGATTCCACCGACCACAATGTTATTCAGGGACCATACAACCACTACCCTGAACTCGCAAAAGATGACTCTGGCAGTGAATCTCAAGCATATAACCATCATAACTACTTGAATTGAATTCGAGGGTGAAATCCCTTTAAGGGTGGTAGAATGTAATACCATAGGGTTGCAAAAAAAAGAATAATAAATTCAGGGCGACGCCCAAACGTTTAGACCATGCCCGAACGTTCAGGCGCCAAAAACCTCTATATAAACCAACCCCCCTCTTCATTTTTCACACCAAATTTACTCTAAATTGTGATTTTTCGTCCTCTTCGTTTTTAGTCTTTTGAGACTCTCTGTTCAAGACTCTCGGTGCGGTGCGACGATGTTCTGTTCAGAGAAAAGCGCCAGATCTGAAAAGGAAGAAGTTCTTATATGAAGGTGGGGAACGAAACAAAGGTTTGCGTGTTTTATAACTTTTATTAAAGTTTACATTCATTATTATTATATTTAGTGTTCATTTACACTGGATTATGTCATATAATGTTTATACTGTCGCACTTATACCTTGTGTCTCACCTCTCAACTGGGGACTAACCTAGTTGGTCTTATTGAAAGCTATCAGCTTATACAAGTAATACTGAATGTCCTAACCTTGCACGTCATGATACCAACTCTAATAAGGATCACCAGACGTTACCAAAGTCAGTCTAAATGTCAAGAAAAGACCAGACCAGTAGACTAAACCAGTTCATGCATTGGCATCATACATATCACCACCTAGGGACGTATATGGTTTATGACTCATAGAACGGTTAGGAGCATTGCTCGCTATTCATTATATTTCTCTGGAGAGGGACGTACATGAGAACCTGGCTACGCCTAGGGAGGGACATCAGTACGTGAATCCAGGGCATCGTTCCTAAGGAGGGTCATACAATAGAACCTGGCTACGCCAGGGGAGAACGTTCGGACGGACATTTGTACGTGAACTCAGGCGATGTACGTTCATCAAACCAATACGAGACGGTGTCATGCATACATACATATTGATTTATTATGATGCTCACACGTGTATTTAAGATATTTGATATTGAAGTATGCTTTATTAATTGTTATACTCACGAACTATTTACCCACTGAGCGCGTTAAGCTCACTCCATTATTATCCAATCTTTCACCGGAAATTAGGGTGGACTGGGTGCAGGTTATGGGGGCCACATTTTGTACCCTTTATATGATTCATTGGGGATTTCGGGGAGTATGTTCCCTTGAACATTTTATGTACAAAAATATTATGAATTAAATGAAATAAGATTTGTATGTATTATATTTCCGTTGCGCACTCTGTTGTTACCATTGTTATTGTTTCAAGTGTGCGCCCCGTCCACGACTGTACCGCCGGTTTAGGCGCGTCTGGACGGCATGTGACACTGATAGTGCGCTACTGCCTTCTGAAAAATCTTGGCATATTGCTCGATAGCCTTATTTTTGAAAAATTAATATTTTGACACTCAAGAACCATTCCATTCACTCAAAACATATTGATATAAGATTAAAGACTTTTAAATAATTCAAAACTCATTGAAATTATGATTAAAACCTTTCAGAAAACATTTTTTCAAAATGAAATACTATATCAAAGTGGTTTTGAAGACTTTGCAATTTTCAGAGTTTTAGTGTTGAGATTGATCGAGAGGTTACCTTACACACCAAAGATCAAACTAATGCATTAGACATGAGATATGTCTTCGTTCTTCGAGCTTGATCTTTGTAGACTTCAAAAGCTATTGTTTGATGTGTTCTTGATGCAAGATAGGTGATGCGTACTTTTTTGTTGTGTTATCTTACCGAGACCACTTCATATACTTACAGTTTAAAACAATGGAAAACCTCTGCAAATCTAAGCACAATGGGGATAAAATGAAGAACTTGCTGATCAATGGTGTTATCATCAAGACAGATTGCAATTTTGATTCTATTTGAAGCTTGTTTTGGCAAATGCAAGAATCATTACTTTCTTCTCTTGAAAAACTCTTTGGAAAGCTCAATCTAACTTGCAAAAATCGTGTGTGTTGTATATTTGAAAATTAGAGAATGAGTGTTTTATAAAATTAGAAGTTGCGGGTTAAAGAGCAAGAGAGTACAAAATGATTTGAATTCAAAGCATTGTTTAATCTAAAGTTGTTTTGGGCGTGCGAGACAATGGGAATCATCGTGGTGTTAGTAGAGAATATTTCAATTAAGATAACCTAGAAAAACTGTGTAAGGAATAGAAAAATCGAGCAAGCAGAAGTGCCCACATTTTTCTTGTTAGAAATATCAGATTTTTGTCTCAGACGTGGATAACGTGCTATTACGTTGTGTATCATGTTTTCTATTGACAGATAGCAGGCTATAGCAGGTCGATATACACAAACCCGAGAGCTCGAGTTTTTTAGACTTTCCGATAGTTTGTTAGCAAGGCCTATAGCGCGCTATTGCCCATTTTACTAAAAATGGAAAGATCACGGCAACAGCTCTATAGCGAATTATCAAAGGGGATAGCGCGCTATAGACAATTTTTCAAAATAATAAATATTTTATTATTGAACTCTATCAGCATGCTATCAACACTGACAATGCGCTAATGCCTTCTGGGAAATTTGGCAAATTGCTGGATTGCCTAATTTTTGAAAAATTAATATTTTGACACTAAAGACCCATTCCATTGACTCAAAACACTTTGATATAAGATTAAAAACTATTAAATAATTCAAAACTCATTGAAATTATGATTAAAACCTTTCGAAAAACATTTTTTCAAAACGAAATACTATATCGAAGTGATTTTGAAGACATTGCAATTTTCAGAGTTTTAGTGCTGAGATTGATCGAGAGGTTACTCTACACACCAAAGATCAAACTAATGCATTAGACATGAGATATGTCTTCGTTCTTTGAGCTTGATCTTTGTAGACTTCGGAAGTTGTTGTTTGATGTGTTCTTGATGCAAGACTGGTGACGTGTTCTTTTTTTTTGTTATCTTACCGAGACCACTTCTTATACTTACAATTTAAAACAATGGATAGCCTCCGCAAATCTAAGCATAAAAGGGATAAAATGAAGAACTTGCTAAACAATGTCGTTATCATCAAGACAAATTGCAATTTTGATTCAATTCGAAGCTTGTTTTGGCAAATGCTAGAATCATTACTTTCTTCCCTTGAAAAACTCTTTCGAAAGCTCAATCTAACTTGCAAAAATCGTGTGTGTTCTATTTTTGGAAATCAGAGAATGGGTGTTTTATAAAATTAGAAGTTGCGGGTTAAAGAGCAAGAGAGTACAAAATGATTTGAATTCAAAACATTGTTTAATCTAAAGTTGTTTTCGGCGTGCGAGACAATGGGAATCATCTAGGTGTTAGTAGAGAATATTTCAATTTAGATAACCTGGAAAAAACTATGTAAGGAATAGAAAAATCAAGCAAGCAGAAGTGCCCCCATTTTTCTCATTAGAAATATCAGATTTTTTCTCAGACGTGGACAGCGTGCTATTGGGTTGTGTATTATGTTCTCTACTGACAGATAGTAGGCTATAGCAGGTCGATATACACAAACCCGAGAGCTCGAGTTTTTCAGACTTTCCGATAACGTGTTATCAAGGCCTATAATGCGTTATTGACCGTTTTACTAAAAATGGAAAGATCACGACAACAACCATATAGCGAGTTATCAAAGGGGATAGCGCGCTATAGACAATTTTCCAGAAAAACAAATGTTTTATTATAAAACCCTATCAGCGTGCTATCAACACTGATAGTGCGCTAGTGCCTTCTGAAAAATTTTGGCAAATTGCTAGATAGCCTTATTTTTGAGAAATTAATATTTTGACACTCAAGAACCATTCCATTGACTCAAAACAATTTGATATAAGATTAAGTACTTTTAAATAATTCAAAACTCATTGAAATTATGATTAAAACATTTTGGAAAAACTTTTTTCAAAATGAAATACTATATTGAAGTGATTTTGAAGACTTTGCAATTTTCTGAGTTTTAGTGCTGAAATTGATCGAGAACTTACCCTACACACCAAAGATAAAACTAATGCATTAGACATGAGATATGTCTTCGTTCTTTGAGCTTGATCTTTGTAGAGTTCGATAGCTATTGTTTGATGTGTTCTGGATGCAATAAAGGTGATGTGTTCCTTTTTGATGTGTTAACATACCGAGACCACTTCATATACTTACAGTTTAAAACAATGGATAACCTCTACAAATCTAAGTACAAAGGGGATAAAATGATGAACTTGTTGAACAATGACGTTATCATCAAGACAAATTGCAATTTTGATCAATTCGAAGCTTGTTTTCGCAAATGCAAGAATCTTTACTTTCTTCTCTTGAAAAAAATCTTTAGAAAGCTCAATCTAACTTGCAAAAATTATGTGTGTTGTATTTTTGAAAATAAGAGAATGAGTGTTTTATAAAATTAGAAGTTGCGGGTTAAAGGGCAAGAGAGTACGAAATGATTTGAATTCAAAACATTGTTTAATCTAAAGTTGTTTTGGGCATGCGAGACAATGGGAATCATCTAGGTGTTAGTAGATAATGTTTCAATTAGGATAATCTGGAAAAACTGTGTAAGGAATAGAAAAATCGAACAAGCAGAAGTGCCCACATTTTTCTCGTTAGAAATATCAGATTTTAGTCTAAGACGTGGATAGCGTGCTATTTGCTTGATCTTTTGTAGACTTCGATAGCTATTGTTTGATGTGTTGTTAATGATTAGTTGTAGCTCTTAGAAAAAAAAATACAGGTGATGTGTTCTTGTTTGAATCTTACCGAGAACACTTCATATACTTATAGTTTAAAACAACAGATAGCCTCTGCAAATCTCAACACAAAAGGGATAAAATGAAGAACTTGCGAAACAATGAGGTTTTCTTCAAGACAATTTGCAATTTTAATTTAGTTCGAAGGTTGTTTGGGCAAATGCAAGAATCACGACTTTCTTCTATTTAAACACTTTTTGGAAAGCTCAGTCTAACTTGCAAAAATCGTGTGTGTTCTGTCACGACCCACTATACGTGACGTCATGACCGGCACGGGAACCTCCGAGTATACCGTCCGTCGGTACACCCGACGTCCCGTCAGCCTAAAATACATATACGAATCCCTAAAAAGAAATAAACGTACATCATTAACAACAAACTATCATGATCATATTGAAATAAAATATTACTTCTCCAAAGTTTTACAAACATAAGATTCCAAAGTCTTCAAAATGATACAAAACCCAACACATCCCAACTATGTGTTAAATATACTATTACTAGGTGTTATCATGTACATAATTATCAAAATACAAAACTAAATGTACAACACCTACATGAAACAAAAACAAGGGACGCTCCGCAGTCAAGCCTTCCTTTTTCCTTTTCTATCAGATCCTGAAAGAAGATGGTGAGGTGTGAGCTACAGCCAGCTCAGTGAATGTTATTTACAAGTGGCATATACGTGCATTTATAAATCATGGTAAGATCATAAAATAGTTGAAATATCATGATGACGAAATATATTACATACATGCTAACATAATGCATCAAGTCATACATAAGATGATGCATAACATTTTGTAGTCATGCTCATGCAATCCTAACACCTCCTGAGTATGGGGGTTTCAAGACCTGGTGCGCGACACACAGCGCCCGAACACACACACAATACTCGTATTCTAATAGGGTTTATGGGGTCGTGCAGCACGTAGGATTGATTTTAAACAAACCTACCCATACACAAGGCATAAAACCCTCTACCAGGTACACAACTGGGATCGCCGCTAGACTTACGAGAATTTCCAATAAGAGGAAATTTCAACTAGGAGCCTCAACCCAAATTGTCATCCCAATGAATTATGCTCAAATGAATTTCATGGAATATTAAAACATGCATACCATCATACATAAGCATTTAAAACATTTCTATACTACAATGCCACATATAAATAATCCAAAAGTAAAAGAACACTCACACTTGATTGGCTAAGTCTAGCCAATCCAATTGCCAAAACTCTCCAATTGACTAAACGGGTTCAAGATCAATCACAAGACCTGGAAATAACATGGTTCACACAACTGAAAATCAGTCATAAAGTGTGTCAAAACCCCGTGTTCAAACCCAATCTAAAGTCAATTAGATTCTAAATTGATTACCCCCTTGAGCCAATTTCCATATTGCCCAACTTGATCATTTAGACTCAATTAAACTAAGATTGACCTAAATTGAATGTAATAGGGTGATCTCATGATCCAACCACTAATATACATGAAATTCAATTATACTTAGGGTCAATTAGACTATACATCAAGTCAATTTCATCAATTGACTAAGTCTTGGTCAAAATCCCCAATTAGGCCAATATAAAACATAAGGTCAAAATGAACTAAGTCATATCAATTTAACATAGGTTCTAACATTTCAAACCCATGGTTCTACTTAATTTGGGTCCAATTAAACAATCCCCAAGTCAATTTCATAAATTGACTTGCTTTGGGTGAAAACTCCCAATTTGGGCAAAATCCTCAAATTACATGCAAAATTACCAAATACTTAGCCTAGATCAAAATTAATCAACCTTAGGGTGTCCATTATGAGAACCCACTGAATTCAATCATCAAAAAACTCTAATCATGTCCAATTAGACCTACATTGCATAATTTTCCAGATTTTATATCAAGAACATCAAAAGCCCCAAATCTGGAAATTTTCATACATATGCCCTATTGCCAATTTTACACTAGGCCACCATGTTCAACCATGAATTTTACTGATCTTGCAACATGGAATCATCCACAATGGCCACTAGATCAACATAGTTGACATGCAAACATTTTGAAAAAGTCTAAGGCCATAAACTAAGTATAGGTCATTTGAACTAAACCTTCCAATTTCTTGATAGAAATTGGGGTTTTCACCATTAGTGTACTCCTTACACTCTCTAATCACACATGTGATATGCAAGACTCAACTCCAACTTTGGTCTTCCACCCATCCAAGGTTCATCACAATGCATGCATCAAAATAAAACCCTCATGCTCATAACAAAACTATCATGCAACTAATAGGGAGATTCAAGGAAGAAATGGAGGAAAAATACAAACCTTAGGTGTTCTTGAGCAAGAAATCACCAAACCCTAACTTTTCCCTCCTTTTCTCCTCTCCAGCTCCTTTCCCTCTTTTCTGGCTGAGAAATGAGCAAATGAGCCTAAAATCCCGTTTTGGTTGCTTAAATAGATAAGCTTAGGCCCACAACTAAAAGTTGCCAAAATTATCAAAAACCCAGATTTCCTGTTACAATACTTGCACTTAGATAGTATTGCTTACACAATACGTACGAGTTTAACATCTTAACCGTTCAACCGTTGCATGAGTGAGGTATCAACATTCTGGTAAACTTTAGGCTCAATCAAAACGGTGGGATTGTGAGATCTATCTGTTTGATCAAAACTGCGTAAGAAAATCCCAGAATCAGTGAATCAGTGTTTTGGGTCTTATAACTCAAAGTAGGTAACTCCAATCAAGATCTTTACCGTTCATAATGAAGATCTATTATATAAGAATGAGCTGACAAAATTTCAGCCCAATCAGACAACGGATTTAGGAGATCAAACCATTGATGTAAGTTGTGACAGAAATTTCTTCCTCCATGGAGAAAGCTCCACTGGATCCAAAACACCGTTTTTGAAATGTTTTGTCGTCGAACGGGTCTCCGATGGTTCCGAAATTTCATGCGCACCCTTTATGATCTAAAATCATGCACAGACACTCGAACTTACATACTTCGAGCATCAAAATACATATACACATACGTATATGAATACGTATAGGGTACACTATGGGTCAAAATGATGTCACCTAAAGGCACGGGTGCTACAACTCTCCCCAACTTAGGAATATTTTTGTCCTCAAAAATAAAAGCAAGAGAACTAACCTCAGTCGGTAAAGAGGTCAGGGAATTGCTCCCTCATCTGGTCCTCGCGCTCCCAGGTTTGCTCTTCATTATCGTGGAATTGCCATCTGACTCGCACAAGCGGGATTTCCTTATTTCTCAATTTTTGAACCCTACGAGCCACAATCTGAATAGGCAACTCCTCATAAGTCGTGTCCTCCCCAACTTGAAGATGACTCACATCAAGCACATGAGCTGGATCGGGATAAGACTCCTTCAATGGATCCTCAATAAACTTCCTCAGCATCGATACGTGGAATCATGAACACCCTCGAGCTGAAAAGGTAAAGCCAACCTGTACGCTACTGGTCCAATCCTCTCAACAATCCGGAATGGCCCAATAAACCTAGGGGCAAGTTTCCCACTGACACCGAACCTCATCTGACCTTTGAGTGGCGAGACCTTAAGCAAAACTAGATCCCCCACAGCAAACTCTAACGGCCGATGCCGGTTCTCATAATAACTTTTTTGCCTATCCTGAGCTGACTTCAGCCTCTGCCGAATCAGCTTGACTTTCTCAGTTTGCTCAACAACTGCATCAGGGCCCCATAGCTATGTATCACCCACCTCGTACCAACAAGCTGGAGTTCTACAGGGTCTTCCATACAAAGCCTCATACGGTGCCATACCGATGCTAGCCTGATAACTGTTGTTGTAAGCAAATTCACACAAGGGCAAATGCTCACCCCAACCACCAGCGAACTCTAAAATGCAAGACCTGAGCATATCCTCCAGCATCTGAATCACTCTCTCGGACTGACCATCCGTCTGAGGATGAAATGCTGTACTGAGTCAGAGGCGGGTCCCAAATCGAGTCTGCAAGGCCTGGCAAAACCTCGATGTAAATCGTGGATCTCGATCCGACACGATAGACAAGGGCACTCCATGCAATCTCACGATCTCTCTCACATATAATCTGCTCAGTCTATCCACAGAGTCCCTGGCGCTCATAGGAAGGAAGTGCGCACTCTTGGTCAATCTATCGACCACAACCCAAATGGCATCAAATCTGCCCTGAGACCTCGGCAATCCCATGATGAAATCCATTGTGATGTGTTCCCATTTCCACTCAGGTATGGGCAATGGTTGCATCTGACCTCCAGGCTTTCGGTGTTCAGCCTTAACCTGCTAACACACCTCACATCTCTGCACATACTCAGCAATACTCTTCTTCATCCCGTGCCACCATACAAATCTTTTCATGTCATGGTACATCTTGGTAGCCCCTGGATGAACAGTATATTGAGACCTGTGAGCCTCTCGAAGTATCTCAGCACGCAACTCAGCATCATATGGGATCCATAGTCTCCCTCTATACCGCAAGACATCATCTGGACCAATCTGGCAATCGGCCTGGTCAACACTGTCTGTGTATCCACGGTACATGTCATAATCTGGACAATGTTCCAGTAAATATCTAACCCTCGGAATATGGGCATCTGCAAGTTGCACGTGCATCTGAGCACATATCTCAGTAAGTGGTGCATTTGAAAGTATACTCATCATAGTCACTCTCTCAAGTAAATGCCACTGCTGGGCCATCTGAAAAGCAACCACCTGAGTCTCTGCTCGCCTACGGCTCAAAGCATCAGCCACAACATTGGCTTTGCCAGGATGATATTCCAAAGAGAAATCATGTTATCAAGGCCTATAGCGCGCTATTGCTCATTTTACTAAAAATTGAAAGATCACGGCAACAGCTCTATAGCGAGTTATCAAAGGAGATAGCGCGCTATAGATAATTTTTCAAAGAAATAAATGTTTTAGTAGTGAACCCTATCAGCGTGTTATCAACACTGATAGTGCGCAGGTGCGTTCTGGAAAAGTTTGGTAAACTGTTAAATAGCCTTGTTTTTGAAAAATTAATATTTTGACACTCAACAACCATTCCATTCACTCAAAACATATTGATATCAGATTGAAGAGTTTTCAATAATTCAAAACTCATTGAAATTATGATTAAAATGTTTCGAAAAAGATTTTTTCAAAATGAAATACTATATCGAAGTGATTTTGAAGACTTTGCAATTTTCAGAGTTTTAGTGCTGAGATTGATCGAGAAGTTACCTTACACACAAAAGATAAAACAAATGCATTAGACATGAGATATGTCTTCGTTCTTCGAGCTTGATTTTTGTAAACTTCGATAGCTATTGTTTGATATGTTGTTGACGATTAGTTGTAGCTCTTAGAAAAAAATAAAGGTGATGTGTCCTTGTTTGATGTGTTCTCTTACCGAGAACACTTCATATACTTACAGTTTAAAACAATAGATAGCCTCTGAAAATCTCAGCACAAAAGGGATAAAAGGAAGAACTTGCGAAATAATGAGGTTATCATCAAGATAGATTGCAATTTTGATTCAATTTGAAGCTTGTTTTGGAAAATGCAAGAATCAATACTTTCTTCTCTTGAAAAACTCTTTGGAAAGCTCAATCTAACTTGCAAAAATCGTGTGTCGTATTTTTGAAAATCAGAGAATGAGTGTTTTATAAAATTAGAAGTTGCGGGTTAAAGAGCAAGAGAGTACAAAATGATTTGAATTCAAAACATTGTTTAATCTAAAGTTGTTTTGGGCGTGCGAGACATTGGGAATCATTTAGGTGTTAGTAGAGAATATTTCAATTAAGATAACCTGGAAAAACTGTGTAAGGAATAGAAAAATCGAGCAAGCACAAGTGCCCACATTTTTCTCGTTAGAAATATCAGATTTTAGTCTTAGACGTGGATAGTGTAATACCCTATGATTGCATAAAAAAAAAAATTCAGGGGCAACGCCCGAACGTTCAGGCGCAATGCCCGAACGTTCAGGCGCAACGCCGAAACGTTCCCCATCTTCATTCACTCCAAATTGTGATTTTTCCTCCTCTTTTCACTCATTTTGAGTTTTTAGTCTTTTGAGACTCTCTGTTCGAGACTCTCGGTGCGGTGCGACGAAGTTCGGTCTGAAAAAAAGTGCCAGATCTGAAAAAGAAGAAGTTCTTATTTGAAGGTGGGAAACGAAACATAGGTTTGCGTGTTTTATAACTTTTATTAAAGTTTAAATTCAGTTATTATTATATCTATTGTTCATTTACACTGCATTATGTCATATAATGTTTATATTGTCACACTTATGCCTGTACACTTGGAATTCACGTAATATACTATTATAATGTCTGATTTGTTGTCAATCTGACTCAACTAGACTAGGTCTTGTCCTCAGTAACTTTAAATAGTGACCGGGAGGCAGTGGGCTGCTCTGCACAATTGATATTTAAGCAGACCTTGTGTCTCACCTCTCAACTTGGAACTGATATAGTTGGTCTTATTGAAAGCTATCCGCTTATACAAGTAATACTGAATGTCCTAACCTTGCACGTCGTGATACCACCTCTGATAAGGATCACCAAACATTACCAAAGTCAGTCTAAATGCCACGAAAGGACCAGACCAGTAGACTAGACCAGTTCATGAATTGGAATCATACATATCACCACCTAGGGACGTATATGGATTATGACTCATAGAATAGTTAGGAGCATTGCTCGCTATTCATTATATTTCTCTGGAGAGGGACATACATGAGAACCCGGCTACGCTTGGGGAGTGACATCAGTACGTGAATCCAGAACATCGTTCCTGAGGACGGACGTATAATAGAACCTAGCTACACCAGAGGAGAACGTCCGGACGGACATTTGTACGTGAACTCAGGCGATGTATGTTCATCAAACCAATACGAGACAGTGTCATGCATACATACATATTGATTGACTATGATGCTCACATGTTTATTTAAGATATTTTATATTGAAGTATGCTATATTAATTGTTATACTCACGAACTATTTACCCGCTGAGCACGTTAAGCTCAATCCATTATCATTCAATCTTTCACAGGAAATTAGGGTGGACTGGGTGCAGGTTATGGGGCCTACATTTTTGCACCTTCTGTATTATTCATTGAGGATTTTGGGGAGTATGTTCCGTTGACCGTTTCATGTACAAATTATATTCTGAATTAAATGAAATCAAATTTGTATTGTGTATTATATTTTCCGCTGCGCACTCTGTTGTTACCATTATTATTGTTCCAAACGCGTGCCCCGTTCGCGAGTGTACCGCCGGTTTAGGCACGTTCGAGCGGGGTGTGACATTTAATGGTATCAGAGCGTACGGTCCACGACCCGTCCAAGTCCACCAAATTAGGGGAAGAAATTTTTTTATTACATATATATATATATATCTAGAACTATATATATATGAATTGTATATAGTTGATATTTATATTAAATATATATCCAAAAAACTGTATGATTTTTATATAGTTTGATTTAAGTATATATATAGTTATGATTTATGAAAACTATATTTATGGTTATGATTAAATATATATATCTATATATCTATGCATATAGGAGATATATATATACCTTATTATTGATGGAAAAATTTGAATGAAAAATTTTATTAGAGATATATATATATCTCTAGAACTATATATATATGAATTGTATATAGTTGAGATTTATATTAAATATATATCTAAGAAAACCATATAGTTTTATATAGTTTAAATTTATATATATAGTTATGATTTATGAAAACTATATATATTGTTATGATTGAATATATATATATATATATCTATATACCTTAGTATATATGAGATATATATATATATATATATATATATATATATATATATATATATATATCATATTTTTGATGAAAAATTTGGAAGAAAAATTTCATTAGATATATATATGTTTAGAACTATATATGTATGAATTATATATAGTTAAGATTTGTATTAAATATATATATCTAAGAAAACTATATAGTTTTATATAGTTTAAATTTATATATATGGTCATGATTTATGAAAACTATATATATGATTATGATTAAATATATATATATATATATATCTATATATCTATGCATATAGGAGATATATATATCTCTAGAACTATATATATATGTCAATTATATATAGTTGAGATTTATCTTAAATATATATCTAGAAAACTATATAATTTTTATATAGTTTGATTTAAATACATATATAGTCATGATTTATTAAAAACTATATGTATAGTTATGATTGAATATATATATATATCTATATACCTTAGTATATATGAGATATATATATCATATTATTGATGAAAAATTTGAATGAAAAATGTTATTAGATATATATATCTTTAGAACTATATATATATATATATATGAATTATATATAGTTAAGATTTGTATTAAATATATATCTAAGAAAATTATATATGATTTTTATATAGTTTAATTTCAAATAAATATATATAGTTGATTTATGAAAACTATATGTATAATTATGATTAAATATATATCTATCTATACATTCATATATGATTACGATATATATTATATCATATTGTTAATAGAAAAATTTTGATTAAATGATGGCATAAACATCAAGAGAAAAAAAATAAAAAATAAAAAATATATATATTGTCTAACAGACAAAGAATAAATTTTAAAAAAATGTTAGGAATATATTTTGTGTCTTTCACAAATTTATTTTCCTTTCAGCAAAAGAATGACCTTAAGTGAAGGAGCAACTTCCACTAGCAGGGAACCAATTCTCACTAGACTCAAGGAATTATTCCAAAAGGGAGGTTATGACTATGAGTAGCATCGACATTAGAGATCTCCGCCTCCGCCCAACCCTTCACGACAAACTCGCAACACTAGGTTGGTTAAATATAACCAAAGTTGAGGGTCACGTCTCTTACAACTTGGTGAGATCCTTCTATGAAGCCATGAATTGCGTGAGACGTCAAGGAGATGAGCTCAGCCCCATTTTGGAGACAACAGTCATAAGAATAAAAATTCCTATCAACATCGAGATTATTGTTCGACTTTTGGAGATTCCGATTGAGGAGAGGATTATTGATCCATATGAACCCCAGACAGTTGCAAAGATCGCAGAGTGTAATGAACAATTGTTCAATTTTCTCGCCAAAGACCCATATACTCAATCACCCGTACAACCAATACTTTCCCCAATGCCTATGGCTTACCCTCCACCTATGGAACAATCGGGCCATTAACCACCAATGGACCAATCGACTAACCTTTTTGAACGGTTAAATGAAATGACATGCAATATGGCAGAAATGAGAGAAACTCAAAATAATATATTAACACATATGCAAAACTCTGAAGCAGAGAGAGCAAACTCTCAACCTTCTGTTAGTAGTCATTATGTACCCAGCAGGAGATCTAGAAAGAGCGGTAGTAGGCCGGAAAATTGATTACTGGTATTGTAAATTTTTCTTTTATATATGAATGAAATGTTTTGTTTAAGACTATCTTTGGTGGGCCGACTTACAACCATTCTTTCTTTTGTATCACTAACTTTGGAGTGGTATGGGACACAACAAAATTGGAAGATATTAAATAAAATGTGGAAGTAAGAAAACCCATGACCTTGTGTGAAAAGAAACATTTGGAGAAAGTTACATTACTAATATTATCACTAAGTTTACACGGTATGGGACGAATAAACTTGAAATATACTGTTGGTGAACTACTATTCAGCTAATGTTTTTAGAGACCGTGTTCATGCAACTTAACTTGGTTGACACCCTTATTACCAAATTCATGTGGTATGGGACACACAAATCTGGATAATGATCAAAAAGACTAAGAGTAAGAGTTTGAATGCATAAGATTGCGATAGAACGTTAGATCAGGATATTTACCAAGGCAAATCTTAGAATTCTTATAACTCGTATGGATTTTCAATGAAATATATATGTATGTTCACAAAGACCTAAACCAAATCATTTGAAATACTTGCAAAGTTTTCTACTTATTATATAAACATTCTAACCTTGTTTTTACACCATGGCCAAACATACGAGATATATAAGATTCTTTGATTCCTCAACAAAAGCCTTACACTATACTTAGAAAAATAAGTGATTTTAACATTGCAGTACTCTCGGAATTGTTGCTGAGCATAATATAACATTATACTTGGCTACAATTCCTTAATCTTGGTTTTATTTTCTCCTTACCAGTGAGAAAATGCAAACTAGGAAGAGAGGAAGGCCACGTACTGTTCGTCCAGCAGTGGAGGCACCTCCTGAGATTCAGGAACCGCCGCCTCCGACAACAGCACAGGCCACACCCGACACTGCCACTACACCTGGGCAGGCAATACCACCCCCACCTGCACCTTTTGCCATGCCTTCAAGTATGGAAACCTTCTTCGCCAAATTTATTGAGGCGATGAAAGTCATTGTTCAAACGACCGTTTGTGAGACTGCAGCCAGTCAGGTTGCCACGGTTCAGGCACCTGTAAGATTTGGGTGGGAATCTCAAACCGATCAGATTACCAAGTACAAGAGGCTACAACCTCTTCCTTTCGCTGGCACCATTGAGGCTGATGACGTGCAAAAGTGGCTGGATGAGTCAAAGAAGGCTCTTGATGCAATGAGAGTTGATGAGACTCGAGAAATTGCACTAGCGACCTTCCAACTTGTTGGTGGGGCAAGCATATGGTGGATGACAGTGAAAGAGGACCCAAGGGTCAACATAGCACATATGACTTGGCAATAGTTCGAGTCAATGTCTATTGATGAGTATTTTCCCGGCGCTGTGAAGAGGCAGAAGCGCCGGGAATTCGCTAAGTTATACCAGAGCAGTATGACCGTCAGCGAATACGCTGGAAAGTTCAAAGAATTATCAGTATACTCTCTCTCCACCATCTCAACGGAGCAAGATAAGACTGAGAAATTTTACAATTGCCTTCGCCATGATATTCGACAAGCCTTGTCGATCTTGGATCTCAAGATTTACAAGAAGGTTGTTGATAAGGCCATGAGCTTTGAACAAGAGAAGATCATGCAAGAGCGGAGAATCAATAAGGGAAAACAGCCTGCAACGTTTTCCCAACAGGGCTCGCAACAGGGCAACAAGAAAAAACCCTACTACAATCAAAACCCAGCCTTCCCAGCCCATGTTTCGAAGAATAAGGCCACAACGCCTACGGCTGAACCTTCTAACCCTAGCCATCAGGGTTTTCGCAATCATGGCCGCGAAGGTCGTTATGGAAGGGGTGGCCGTAGAAACGACAATGGCAGAGGTGGTGGTCGACACCACAATCAGCAAGGCCAGCAGAACAATAAGCATGGCCAGCAAATCAATCAGCAGTACAGGCCGACTCGTTGCAACTGCGGCTAGAAGGGCCACCTAAAATATCTCTGTCCGCAACTTCAGCAACCTATTCCCGTTGTTCCAGTCCAACAAGCACCACTTGCTGTTAATGCCCAACCCAGGCAGAACCAACAGAACCAGCAGAATGAGGGTCAACGAAATCAGGGCAGAGCATTTGCCATCGCTCAACAACCCCTCCCAGAAAACAATGTAGTTGAAGGTACATTTCCTTTGTTCAATACAATGTTGCATGTTTTGTTTGATTCAAGTGCTACGCATTCTTATATATCGTTGGCATTGGTAAGACATTTAGGTTTGCATCTTGAACCCACAAACATCACACTCAGGTACTGACGTGAATTTGCAGTGTTCTCGATGTGAGCTTCGAATGTCAAAACAGATAATATATGCAAATCTTTTTGCGGTGGATATTGAAGACTTTGACATCATCCTCGGCATGGACTGGTTAGCACCATTGAATGCAAATATCGACTGTATGAAGAAGCAAGTTCAGTTAACCTTGCCTACAGGAGAATTTTTCAAGATTCAGGGAAGAAGGAAATGGATACACAAATCAACAGTTGCACTTCTCAAGTCACAACTTTGAGCGTTATCCCTTGGTGACTGAAACAAATCACTAGCACTGTACCCTCTCGAAGTACATGATGTTCCAGTCATATCTGAATCCCAACAATTTTTTTAAATGACCTTCTTGGTCTACCTCCAGTTAGGGAATTTGATTTTGAGATCAACCTCATACCTGGGACAGGGCCTATCTCAATTCCACCATACAAAATGTAAAATGTCAAGCTGGTCGAATTAGACAAACAAATAAAGGAATTAGAGAGTAATGGCTTCATCAGAAAGAGTTCATCACCCTTGGGCGCTCCAGTTCTGTTTGTTCGCAAAAAAGATGGTTCGTTACGACTTTGCATCGATTATCGCAAGTTGAATAACGTCACCATCAAGAACAGATATCCGTTGCCCAGGGTCGATGACTTGTTCGACCAACTTAGAGATGCCAAATACTTCTCCAAGATTGATTTACGGTACGGTCACTATGGGTTCTTGGTCATGCCATTCGGTCTAACAAATGCACCTGCTGCATTCATGGATTTGATGAATCGCATCTTCAGGTTATACTTAGACCGATTTGTGGTGGTTTTTGTGGACGAATTCTTGATATATTCCTCAACCGAGGAAGACCATAAGATACATTTGAAGATAGTCCTCCAGACCTTGAGAAGCCACCAATTATATGCAAACTTGAGTAAGTGCGAATTTTGGGCGAAGAGAGTTCAATTCTTAGGCCATGTGGTTCCAAGCAATGGCATTGAGGTAGATCTTTCTAAGGTTGAAGTAGTTTTAAATTGGCAGCAGCCTACCATTGTTACTCAGATTAGGAGTTTTCTTGGTTTGGCTAGCTATTACAAACGCTTCATCAAGGACTTCTCAAAGATTGCTGAACCTATGACCAAGATCACTCGAAAAGACGTGCGATTTATCTGGAATCCCGCCTGTGAAGCATCATTTCAGGAATTGAAGAAACGCCTCACGACAGCACCTGTACTTATCACTCCAAGAAATGCAATTGGATTTTCATTATACACCGACACCTCTCTCCAAGGCTTAGGTGCCGTGCTAATACAAAAAGTCCAAGTGGTTGCATGTGCATCCAGACAACTAAGATTCATGAGGGTAATTACCCAACACATGACTTCGAACTTGCAGCTATTGTGTTTGCACTGAAATTATGGCGACATTACTTATAAGGTGAACGGTTCGAGGTCTTCTCAGATCAAAAGAGTCTTAAGTACATATAAACTCAGAGAGACCTAAACCTCTGCCAGAGACGATGGTTGGAATTCTTGAAAGATTATGACTTTCAACTTCAGTACCATCCCGGAAAAGCCAATGTTGTGGCTGATGCCCTGAGTAGAAAATCGTACGTTGCTTGCACTCTTAACTTTGAAATGGGGAAGTTGGCTTTAGAGATGGAGAACTTTAACCTACAGCTGAACGAAGTGGAACCACGACCACGACTCTCACAATTATCAGCCAACTCTAAGCTCGTTCGAAAGATTTCAGCAGCTCAAGCCAATGACCCTATGTTAATGGAGAAACGAGAACTTCTACTCAGCGGACAGGACCTTCCTCACTGGTCGATCGCTGAAGATGGGACCGTTTTCTATGAAAAAACGTCTTCGTCTACGAAACGATCCTGAGGTTCGGAAAGAAGTGCTTACTGAGATGTACTGGTCGAGATACGCTATGCATCCTAGGGGTGAAAAGATGTACAAGGATGTCAAGCGAGAATTCTTATTTTCTAGAATGAAGAAGGCAATTGCAGACTTCGTTGCTCGATGTCTTGTTTTCCAGAAAGTTAAGGCAGAACGAAGCCTTCCCTCTGGACTTCTCCAGCTGTTACCTATTGGAGAATGGAAGTGGGAGAACATCACAATGGATTTTGTTACGACTTTGCCTCGAAATAATAAAGGGCAAGATGCTATCTGGGTTATCATTAACAGACTTACCAAGTCTGCACACTTCTTGCCAATAAAGTTCACAGACAACCCAGCCAAACTTGCCGAACTATATGAAAGAGAGATCGTAAGCGTTCATGGCATACCACTCACGATCGTCTCTGATCGGGACCCTCGATTCACATCAAACTTTTGGAAAAGCTTCCAGAGTAGAATGGGTTCTAAGATCACTATGAGCACAACCTTCCACCCTCAGACTGATGGGCAGTCAGAGCGTCTTATCCAAATCTTAAAAGACATGTTACGATGCTGCATTTTGGACTTTAATGACGGATGGGCAAAGTATTTACATTTAGCTAAGTTTGCATACAACAATAGCTACCAAACTAGTATCGGCGTGGCACCATGCGAGGATCTCTATGGTCGGCCTTGCAGATCTATGATATGCTGGTTAGATATGGCAGATAGACCGCAGTTAGGCCCTGAACTAGTTCAAGAGACTTCTGAGAAGATCACACTAGTAAAGGAACAACTTCGTGCTGCACAAAGTCGACAAAAGAGCTACGCTGACAAGCGAAGACAACCTCTAGAATTTGATAAGGGGGACTTTATTTTTCTAAAAGTCCAGCCCACAAGAGGTGTGAAACGCTTTGGGATCAAAGGAATGCTCTCCCAACAGTATATCGGTCCATTTTAGATCATTGAACGTATTGGCAAACTTGCTTATCCTCTGTCCCTTCCATCATCCATGCCTAAAGTTCATGACGTTTTTCACGTATCTATGCTTCACAAGTATCGTCCTGATCCTTCGCATATCATCCCTTTAGTCGAGGTTCGGGTTGAGGAAGGGAATAAATATCAGGAGAGAGCGATACAGATTTTGGATAGAAAAAACTCAAGAATTAAGGTGACGTAGCATACCACTTGTGAAAGTGCTTTGGGATCACCACGGCATAGAGGAAGCAACAAGGGAATTAGAAGCAACAATTAAACAGAAATACCCTGAATTTTTTTCTAGTACCAATTGATGATGTGATATATTGTACTATTCTCACTTATCAATAAAATGATGAAACTTTGTTTACACCTATCTTAATACATTGTTTCACTTGAATAACTACGCAGATGTGTGAAAATAATATCAATGGATATAGTGATGCACACATGTGGTGGCCTCCTTGGCAACCTGTGGCTACTTCTCAAGAAACAGAGTCAAGTCACAACTACTTTGCATCACCAACTCCATCCCCACACAGACAGCGATCCATATCGCCAGAGCGTGCATGGTTTTTTCGTAACAATCCCGTGCCATCATCTTGGCAGGACTTTCTATCAAAATTGCCAGGCGGCTGGACTCGAGCAACAACACGAAAAAGTATTCCACCGCTCAACCTACCTCCCCTCAAACGATGTAACCAGCGCCCTCCACCACCATATGTTATGAAAAGGTTGGAATCTTCAGAGGATGAGTCCAATTCCATTTGCACTCCATGGTTTTATGATGATGAGGATTCCACTGGCCACAGTGCTATTCAGGGACCATACAAGCACTACCCTGAACTCGCAAAAGATGATGCCGGCAGTGAATCTCAAGCAGATAACCATCATAACTACTTGAATTGATTTCTAGGGCGAAATCCCTTTAATTGGGGTTAGAGTGCAATACCCTAGGATTGCACAAAACAAAATATTTTAGGGGCAATGCCCGAACGTTCCGGCTCATGCCTGAACGTTCAGGCACATGCCCGAACGTTCAAGCGCAACGCCCAATAGTTCAGGCTCCAAAAACCTCTATATAAACCAACCCCCTCTTCATTTTTCACACAAAATTCACTCCAAATTGTGATTTTTACTCCTCTTACTCATTTTGAGTTTTTAGTATTTTGGGACTCTCTGTTCGAGACTCACGGTGCGGTGTGACGAAGTTCTATCCGGATGAAAGCGCCAGATCTGAAAAAGAAGAAGTTGGGAATGAAACATACATATTGATTGATTATGATGCTCACATGTGTATTTAAGATATTTGATATTGAAGTATGCTTTATTAATTGTTATACTCACGAACTATTTACCCTCTGAGCGCGTTAAGCTCACTCTATTATCATCCAATCTTTCACAGGAATTAGGGTGGACTGGGTGCAGGTTATGGGGCCCACATTTTTGTACCCTTTGTATTATTCATTGGGGATTTTGGGGAGTATGTTCCCTTGACCGTTTCATGTACAAATTATATTCTGAATTAAACGAAATTAGATTCGTACTGTGTATTTTATTTTTCGTAGCGCGCCCCGTCTGCGAGTGTACCGCCGGTTTAGGCGCGTCCGGGTGGGGTGTGACAAATAGCATGCTCTTGGGTTGTGTATCATGTTCTCTAATGACAGATAGAAGGCTATAGCAGGACGATATACACAAACCCGAGAGCTCGAGTTTTTAAAACTTTTCGATAGTATGTTATCAAGGCCTATAGCGCGCTATTGCCCATTTTTCTAGAAATGGAAAGATCACGACAACAGCTTTATAGAGATTTATCAACGGGGATAGAGCACCATAGAAAATTTTTTAGAAAAAGAAATGTTTTATTATAGACTTCGATAGCTATTGTTTGATGTGTTGTAGATGATTAGTTGTAGCTCTTAGAAAAAAAATACAGGTGATGTGTTCTCTTGCCGAGAACGCTTCATATACTTACAGTTTAAAACAATAGATAGCCTCTGGAAATCTCAACGTAAAAGAGATAAAATGAAGAACTTGCGAAATAATGAGGTTATCTTCAGGACAATTTGCAATTTTGATTCAGTTGAAAGGTTGTTTGGGCAAATGCAAGAACCACGACTTTCTTCTATTTAAACACTCTTTGGAAAGCTTAGTCTAACTTGTAAAACTGAGTGTTCTATGTTTGAAAATCAGACGATGAGGGTTTTATAAAATTAGCCGTAGCAGGTTAAAGAGCAAGAGATTACAAAATGATTTGAATTCAAAACGTTGTTTAATCTAAAGTTTTTTTGGGCGTGCGAAACAAAGGGAATCATCAAGGTGTTAGTAGAGAATATGTCAATTTAGATAACCTGGCAAAACTGTGTAAGGAATAGAAAAATTGAGCAAGCAGAAGTGCCCACATTTTTCTCGTTAGAAATACCATATTTTAGTGTACGACGTGAATAACGTGCTATTGGGTTGTGTATCATGTTTTCTATTGACAGATAACAGGCTTTAGCAGGTCGATATACATAAACCCGGGAGCTTAAGTTTTTTTGACTTTCCGATAGCGTGTTATCAAGGCCTATAGTGTGTTATTGCCCATTTTACTAAAAATGGAAAGATCACGGCAAAAGCTCTATAGCGAGTTATCAAAAGGGATAGCGCGTCGTGGACAATTTTTCAAAAGAACAAATGTTTTGTTATGAAACCTATCAAAGTGCTATCAACACTGATAGTGCGCTAGGGCCTTCTGGAAAATTTTGGCAAATTGCTGGATAGTCTTATTTTTAAAAAAATTAATATTTTGACACTCAAGAACAATTCTATTGACTCAAAACATATTGATATAAGATTAACAACTTTTCAATAATTCAAAACTCATTGAAGTTATGATTAAAACCTTTCGGAAAACATTTTTTCATAATGAAATACTATATCGAAGTGATTTTGAAGACTTTGCAATATTCAAAGTTTTAATGCTGAGATTGATTGAGAAGTTACCTACACACCAAAGATAAAACTAATGCATTAGACATGAGATATGTCTTCGTTCTTCGAGCTTGATCTTTGTAGACTTCGATAGCTATTGTTTCATGTGTCGTTGATGATTAGTTGTAGCTCTTAGAAAAAAAATACAGGTGATGTGTTCTTGTTTGATGTGTTCTCTTACCGAGAACACTTCATGTACTTATAGTTTAAAACAATAGATAGCCTCTGGAAATCTCAGCACAAAAGGGATAAAATGAAAAGCTTGCAAAATAATGAGCTTATCTTCAAGACAGTTTGCAATTTTGATTCAAATTTTAGTGTAAGACGTGAATAGTGTGCTATTGGGTTGTGTATCATGTTCTCTATTGACAGATAACAAGCTATAGCAGGTCGATATACAGAAACCCGAGAGCTCAAGTTTTTTTGACTTTCCGATAGCGTGTTATCAAGGCTTATAGCTGCCTATTGCCCATTTTACTAAAAATGGAAAGATCATGGCAACAACTCTATAGCGAGTTATCAAAGGGGATAGCGCGCTATAGACAATTTTGCAAAAAAATAAATGTTTTATTATTGAACCCTATCAGCGTGATATCAACACTGATAGTGCGCTAGTGTCTTCTGAAAAATTTTGGCAAATTGCTGGATAGCCTTATTTTTTAAAAATTAATATTTTGACACTCAAGAACCATTCTATTGACTCAAATTACTTTGATATAAGATTAAAGACATTGAAATAACTCAAAACTCATTGAAATTATGATTAAAACCTTTCAAAAAGCATTTTTTCAAAATGAAATACAATATTGAAGTGATTTTGAAGACTTTGCAATTTTCAGAGTTTTAGTGCTGAGTTGATCGAGAGGTTACCTTACACACCAAATATCAAACTAATGCATTAGACAGGAGATATGTCTTCGTTCTTCGAGCTTGGTCTTTGTAGACTTCGAAAACAATTGTTTGATGTGTTCTTTTTTGATGTGTTATCTTACCGAGACCACTTCATATACTTACAGTTTAAAACAATGGATAGCCACTGAAAATCTAAGCACAAAAGGGATAAAACGAAGAACTTGCTGAACAATGACGTTATCATCAAGACAGATTGCAATTTTGATTCAATTCAAAGCTTGTTTTGGCAAATGCAAGAATCATTACTCTCTTTTCTTGAAAAACCCTTTCAAAAGCTCAATCTAACTTTCAAAAATCGCGTGTGGTGTATTTTGGAAAATCAGAGAACGAGTGTTTTATAAAATAGAAGTTGTGGGTTAAAGTGCAAGAGAGTACAAAATGATTTGAATTGAAAACATTGTTTAATCTAAAGTTGTTTTGGGCGTGCAAGACAATGGGAATCATCTAGGTGTTAGTAGAGAATATTTCAATTAAGATAACTAGGAAAAACAGTGTAATGAATAGAAAAATCGAGCAAGCAAAAGTGCCCGCATTTTTCTCGTAGAAATATCAGATTTTTGTCTCAGACATAGATAGCTTGCTATTGGGTTGTATATCATGTTCTCTATTGACAGATAGCAGGTTATAAGAGGTTGATATAAAGAAACCCGGGAGCTCGAGTTTTTCAGACTTTCCAATAGCGTGTTATCAAGGTCTATAGCGCTCTATTGGCCATTTTACTAAAAATGGACAAATCATGACAACAACTTTATAGCGAGTTATCAAAGGGGATAACGCACTATAGAAAATTTTCCAGAAAAACAAATGTTTTATTATAGAACCCTTTCAGAGTGGTATCAACACCGATAGTGCACTAGTGCCTTCTGGAAAATTTTGGCAAATGGCTGGATAGCCTTATTTTTGAAAAATTAATATTTTGACACTCAAAAACCACTCCATTGACTATAAACATATTGATATAAGATTAAAAACTTTTAAATAATTCAAAACTCATTGAAATTATGATTAAAACCTGTCGAAAAACTTTTTCAAAATTAAATACTATATTGAAGTGATTTTGAAAACTTTGCAATTTTCAGAGTTTTAGTGCTGAGATTGATCGAGAAGTTTCCCTACACACCAAAGATAAAACTAATGCATTAGACATGAGATATGTCTTCGTTCTTCGAGCTTGATCCTTGTATACTTCGATAACTATTGTTTGATGTGTTGTTGATGATTAGTTGTAGCTCTTAGAAAAAAAAATACAGGTGATGTGTTCTCTTCTCGAGAACACTTCATATACTTACAGTTTAAAACAATAGATAGCCTCTAGAAATCTCAGCACAAAAGGGATAAAACCAAGAACTTGAGAAATAATGAGGTTATCTTCAAGACAGTTTGCAATTTTGATTCAGTTCGAAGGTTGTTTGGGCAAATGCAAGAATCACGACTTTCTTTTATTTAAACACTCTTTGGAAAGCTCAGTCTAACTTGCAAAAATCGTGTGTGTTCTATCTTTTAAAATCGAAAATTGAGGGTTTTATAAAATAAGCAGTTGCAGGTTAAAGAGCAAGAGAGTACAAAATGATTTGAATTCAAAATGCAGGTCGATATACACAAACCCGAGAACTCGAGTTTTTGAGACTATCCGATAGCGTGGTATCAAAGCCTATAGCGTTCTGTTGCCCATTCTACTAAAAATGAAAAGATCACGGCAACAGGTTTATAGCAAGTTATCAAAGGAGATAGCGCACTATAGACAATGTTTTATTATAGAACCCTATAAGCGTGTTATCAACACTAATAGTGCGCTAGTACCTTCTGGAAAATTTTGGCAAATTGCTGGATAGCCTTATTTTTTGAAAAACTAATATTTTGACACTCAAGAACCATTCCATTGACTCAAAACATATTGATATAAGATTAAAAACTTTTAAATAATTCAAAACTCATTGAAATCATGATTAAAACCTTTCGGAAAACATTTTTGCAAAATGAAATACTATATCGAAGTGATTTTGAAGACTTTGCAATTTTCAGAGTTTTAGTGTTGAGATTGATCGAGAGGTTACCCTACACTCCAAAGATAAAACTAATGCATTAGACTTGAGATATGTTTTCGTTCTTCGAGCATGATCTTTGTAGACTTTCAAAGCTATTGTTTGATGTGTTCTTGATGCAATACAGGTGATGTGTCCTTTTTTGATGTGTTATCTTATCGATACCACTTCATATACTTATAGTTTAAAACAATGGATAACCTCTGCAAATCTAATCACAAAAGGCATAAAATGAAGAACTTGTTGAACAAAGATGTTATCATTAAGACAGATTGCAATTTTGATTCAATTTGAAGCTTGTTTTGGCAAATGCTAGAATCATTACTTGCTTCTCTTGAAACACTCTTTGGAAAGCTCAATCTAACTTGCAAAAATCGTGTGTGTTGTATTTTCGAAAATCAGAGAATGAGTGTTTTATAAAATTAGAAGTTGCGGGTTAAAGAGCAAGAGGGTACAAAATTATTCGAATTCAAAATATTGTTTAATCTAAAGTTGTTTTGGGCGTGCGAGACAATGAGAATCATCTAGGTGTTAGTAGAGAATATTTAAATTAAGATAACTTGGAAAAACTGTGTAAGGAATAAAAAAATAGAGCAAGCAGAAGTGCCCACATTTTTCACGTTAGAAATATCAGATTTTAGTCTAAGACGTGGATAGTGTGCTATTTGGTTGTGTATCATGTTCTCTATTGACAGATAACAGGCTATAGCAGGTCGATATACACAAACCCGAGAACTCGAGTTTTTGAGACAATCCGATAGCGTGTTATCAAAGCCTATAGCGCGCTATTGCTCATTCTACTAAAAATGGGAAGATCACTGCAACAGGTTTATAGCGAGTTATCAAAGGAGAAAGCGCTTTAGACATTTTTCCAAAAAAAAAAATGTTTTATTATAGAACCCTATAAGCGTGTTATCAACACTAATTGTGCGCTAGTGCCTTCTGGAAAATTTTTGCAAATTGCTGGATAGCCTTATTTTTTGAAAAACTAATATTTTGACACTCAAGAACCATTCCATTGACTCAAAACATATTGATATAAAATTAAAAACTTTTAAATAATTCAAAACTCATTGAAATCATGATTAAAACCTTTCAGAAAACAATTTTTCAAAATGAAATACTATATCGAAGTAATTTTGAAGACTTTGCATTTTTCAGAGTTTTAGTGCTGAGATTGATCGAGAGGTTACCCTACACTCAAAAGATAAAACTAATGCATTAGACATGAGATATGTCTTCGTTCTTCGAGCATGATCTTTGTAGACTTCGAAACCTGTTGTTTGATGTGTTCTTGATGCAATACAGGTGATGTGTCCTTTTTTGGGGTGTTATCTTACCGATACCACTTCATGCAAGAATCACGACCTTCTTCTATTTAAACACTCTTTGGAAAGCTCAGTCTAACTTGCAGAAATCGTGTGTGTTCTATCTTTGAAAATGAAAAAATGAAGGTTTTGTAAAATTAGCAGTTGCAGGTTAAAGAGCAAGAGAGTACAAAATGATTTGAATTCCAAAACATTGTTTAATCTAAAGTTATTTTTGGCGTGCGAGACAATGGGAATCATCAAGGTGTTAGTAGAGAATATTCCAATTAAGATAACCTGGCAAAACTGTGTAAGGAATAGAAAAATCGAGCTAGCAGAAGTGCCCACATTTTTCTAGTTAGAAATATCAGATTTTAGTCTATGAAGTGGATAGCGTACTATCGGGTTGTGTATCATGTTCTCTTTTCACAGATAGTAGGCTATAGCAGGTCGGTATACACAAACCCGAGATCTCAGGTTTTTTAGAGTTTCTGATAGAGTGTTATCAAGGCCTATAGCACGCTATTGCCCATTTTACTAAAAATGGAAAGATCACGGCAACGGCTATATAGCGAGTTATCAAAGGGGATAGTGCTATAGAGAAATTTCCAAAAGGATAAGTGTTTTATTATTGAACCCTATCAGCGTGCTATCAACACTGATAATGCGCTAGTGCCTTCTCAAAAAGTTTGGCAAATTGCTGGAAAGCCTTATTTTTGAAAAATTAATATTTTGACACTGAAGAGCCATTCCATTGACTCAAAACTCATTGAAATTATGATTAAAACCTTTTGGAAAATATTTTTTCAAAAAGAAATACTATATCGAAGTGATTTTGAAGACTTTGCAATTTTCAGAATTTTAGTGTTGAGATTGATCAAGATGTTACATTACGCACCAAAGATCAAACTAATGCATTAGACATGAGATATGTCTTCGTTTTTCGAGCTTGATCTTTGTAGACTTCGAAAGCTGTTGTTTGATGTGTTCTTGATGCAAGACGGGTAATGTGTTCTTTTTTGTTGTGTTATCGTACCGAGACCACTTCATTAACTTACAGTTTAAAATAATGGATAGCCTCTACAAATCTAAGCACAAAAGGGACAAAATGAAGAACTTGCTGAACAATGACGTTATCATTAAGACAGATTGCAATTTTGATTCATTTTGAAGCTTGTTTTGGCAAATGCTAGAATCATTACTTTATTCTCTTGAAAAACTCTTTGGAAAGCTCAATCTAACTTGCAAAAATCGTGTGTGTTGTTTTCTGAAAATTGGAGAATGAGTGTTTTATAAAATTAGAACTTGCGGGTTAAAGAGCAAGAGACTTCAAATTGATTTGCATTCAAAACATTGTTTAATCTAATGTTGTTTTGGGCGTGCGAGACCATGGGAATCATCTAGGTGTTAGTAGAGAATATTTCGATTAAGATAACCTGGAAAAACTGTGTAAGGAATAAAAAAAACAGATATTTCGAAGTGCCCACATTTTTCTCGTTAGAAATATCAGATTGTAGCCTAAGACATAGAAAACGTGCTATTGGGTTGTGTATCATGTTCTCTATTGACAGATAGCAGGCTATAGCAGGTCGATATACACAAACCCGAGAGCTCGAGTTTTTCATACTTTCCGATAGCGTGTTAACAAGGCCTATAGTGCGCTGTTGCCCATTTTACTAAGAATGGAAAGATCACGGCAGCAACTTTATGGTGAGTTATCAAATGGGATAGCTCGCTATAGACAATTTTAAAGAAAAACAAATGTTTATTATAGAACCCTATCAGCGTGCTATCAACACTGATAGTGCGCTTGTGCCTTCTGGAAAATTGTTGGATTGCCTTATTTTTGAAAAATTAATATTTTGACAGTCAAGAACCATTCCATTGACTCAAAACATATTGATATAAGATTAAAAACTTCTAAATAATTCAAAACTCCTTGAAATTATGAATAAAACCTTTCAGAAAGAATTTTTTCAAAATGAAATACTATATCGAAGTGATTTTGAACACTTTGCAATTTTTAGAGTTTTAGTGTTGAGATTGACCAAGAAGTTACCCAACACAGCAAAGATAAAACTAATGCATTAGACATGAGATATGTCTTCGTTCTTCGACCTTGATATTTGTAGACTTCGATAGCTATTGTTTGATGTGTTGTTCATGATTAGTTGTAGCTATTAGAAAAACAAATACAGGTGATGTGTTCTTGTTTGATGTGTTCTCTTACCGAGAACACTTCATATACTTACAGTTTAAAACAATAGAAAGCCTCTAGAAATCTCAGCACAAAAGGGATAAAATGAAGAACTTGCCAAATAATGAGGTTATCATCAAGACAGTGTGCAATTTTGATTCAACTCGAAGGTTGTTTTGGCAAATGCTAGAATCATTACTTTCTTCTCTTGAAAAACTCTTTGGAAAGCTCAATCCAACTTGCAAAAATCGTGTGTGTTGTATTTTTGAAAATCAGAGAATGAGTGTTTTATAAAATAAGCAGTTCCAGGTTAAAGAGCAAGAGAGTACAAAATGATTTGAATTCATATAGTTACTGTGACCACTTCATATACTTACAGTTTAAAACAATGGATAGCCTTTGCAAATCTAAGCACAAAAGGGATAAAATGAAGAACTTGCTGAACAATGACGTTATCATCAAGACAATTGCAATTTTGATTCAATTCGAAGCTTGTTTTGGCAAATGCTAGAATCATTACTTTCTTCTCTTGAAAAACTCTTTGGAAAGCTCAATCTAACTTGCAAAAATCGTGTGTGTTGTATTTTTGAAAATTAGAGAATGAGTGTTTTATAAAATTAGAAGTTGCCGGTTAAAGAGCAAGAGAGTACAAAATGATTTGAATTCCAAACATTGTTTAATCTAAAGTTGTTTTGGGCGTGCGAGACAATGGGAATCATCTAGGTGTTAGTTGAGAATATTTAAATTAAGATAACCTGGAAAAACTATGTAAGGAATAAAAAAATAGAGCAAGCAGAAGTACCCACATTCTTCTCGTTTGAAATATGAGATTTTTGTCTTAGATATGGATAGCGCGCTATTGGTTGTCTCATGTTCTCTATTGACAGAAAACAAGCTAACACAGGTCCATATAAACAAATCTGAGAGCTTGAGTTTTTTAGACTTTTTGGTAGCGTGTTATCAAGGCCTATAGCACGCTATTGCCCATTTTACTAAAAATGGAAAGATCGCGGCAACAGCTATATAGCGAGTTATCAAATGGGATAGCTCGCTATAGACAATTCTTCAAGAAAATAAATGTTTTATTATTGAACCCTATCAGCGTGCTATCAACACTGATAGTGCGCTAGTGCCTTTTGAAAAATTTTGGCAAATTGTTGGATAGCTTTATTTTTGAAAAAATTAATATTTTGACACTCAAGATCCATTCCATTGATTCAAAACATATTGATATAAAATTAAAAACTTTTAAATAACTCAAAACTCATTGAAATTATGATTAAAACCTTACAAAAAACATTTTTTCAAAATGAAATACTATATCGAAGTGATTTTGACGACTGTACAATTTTAAGAGTTTTAGTGCTGAGATTGATCGAGAGGTTACCTACACACAAAAGATCAAACTAATGCATTAGATATGAGATATGCCTTCGTTCTTCGAGCTTGATCTTTGTAGACTTCCAAGCTATTATTTGATGTGTTCTTGATGTACGACGGGTGATGTGTTCTTTTTTGTTATGTTAACTTACTGTGACCACTTCATATACTTACAGTTTAAAACAATTAGATAGCCTCTGCAAATCTAAGCACAAAAGGGATAAAATGAAGAACTTGCTGAACAATGACGTTATCATTAAGACAATTGCAATTTTGATTCAATTCGAAGCTTGATTTGGCAAATGCTAGAATCATTACTTTCTTCTCTTGAAAAACTCTTTGGAAAGCTCAATCTAACTTGCAAAAATCGTGTGTGTTGTATTTTTGAAAATCAGAGAATGAGTGTTTTATAAAATTAGAAGTTGCGGGTTAAAAAGCAAGAGAGTACAAAATGATTTGAATTCCAAACATTATTTAATCTAAAGTTATTTTCGGCGTGCGAGATAATCGGAATCATCTAGGTGTTAGTTGAGAATATTTCAATTAAGATAACCTGGAAAAATTGTGTAAGGAATAGAAAAATCAAGCAAGGAGAAGTGCCCACATTTTACTCGTTAGAAATATCAGATTTTTGTCTTAGACGTGGATAGCGTGCTATTGGGTTGTGTATCATGTTCTCTATTGACAGATAACAGGCTATAGCAGGTCGATATACACAAACCCGAGAACACGAGCTTTTTAGACTATTCGATAGCGTGTTATCAAGGCTTATAGCGCGCTATTGCCCATTTTGCTAAGAATGGAAAGATCATGGCGACACCTTTATAGTGAGTTATCAAATGGGATAGCGCTATAGACAATTTTAAAGAAAAACAATTGTTTATTATAGAACCCTATCAGCGTGCTATCAACACTGATAGTGCGCTAGTGCCTTCTGGAAAATTTTGGCAAATTACTGGATAGCCTTATTTTTCAAAAATTAATATTTTGACAGTCAAGAACCATTCCATTGACTCAAAACATATTCATATAAGATTTAAAACTTCTAAATAATTCAAAACTCCTTCAAATTATGATTAAAACCGTTCGGAAAACATTTTTTCAAAATGAAATACTATACCGAAGTGATTTTGAGCACTTTGCAATTTTTAGAGTTTTAGTGCTGAGATTGAGCAAGAAGTTACCCAACACAGCAATGATAAAACTAATGAATTAGACATGAGATATGTCTTCATTCTTCGACCTTGATTTTTGTAGACTTCGATAGCTATTGTTTGATGTGTTGTTCATGATTAGTTGTAGCTATTAGAAAAACAAATACAGGTGATGTGTTCTTGTTTGATGTGTTCTCTTACTGAGAACAATTCATATACTTATAGTTTAAAACAATATAAAGCCTCTAGAAATCTTAGCGCAAAAGGGATAAAATGAAGAACTTGCCAAATAATGAGGTTATCTTCAAGACAGTTTGGAACTTTGATTCAGTTCGAAGGTTGTTTTGGCAAATGCTAGAATCATTACTTTCTTCTCTTGAAAAACTCTTTTGAAAGCTCAATCTAACTTGCAAAAATCGTGTATGTTGTATTTTTGAAAATCAGAGAATGAGTGTTTTATAAAATAAGCAGTTGAAGGTTAAAGAGCAAGAGAGTACAAAATGATTTGAATTCATATACTTACTGTGACGACTTCATATACTTACAGTTTAAAACAATGGATAGCCTCTGCAAATCTAAGCACAAAAGGGATAAAATGAATAACTTGCTGAACAATGACGCTATCATCAAGACAATTGCAATTTTGATTCAATTCGAAGCTTGTTTTGGCAAATGCTAGAATCATTACTTTCTTCTCTTGAAAAACTCTTTGGAATGCTCTATCTAACTTGCAAAAATCGTGTGTGTTGTATTTTTGAAAATCAGAGAATGAGTGTTTTATAAAATTAGAAGTTGCGGGTTAAAGAGCAAGAGAGCACAAAATGATTTGAATTCCAAACATTGTTTAATCTAAAGTTTTTTTGGGCGTGCGAGACAATGGGAATCATCTAGGTGTTAGTTGAGAATATTTCAATTAAGATAACTTGGAAAAACTGTGTAAGAAATAGAAAAATTGTGCAAGCAGAAGTGCCCAAATTTTTCTCGTTAGAAATATGAGATTTTTGTCTTAGACATGGATAGCGTGCTATTGGGTTGTATCTCATCTTCTCTATTGACAGATAGCAAGCTACAGCAGGTCGATAAAAACAAATCCGAAAGCTTGAGCTATTTAGACTTTTCGATAGCGTGTTATCAAGGCCTGTAGCATGCTATTGCCCATTTTACGAAAAATGGAAAGATCACGGCAATAGCTATATAGCGAGTTTTCAAATGGGATACCGCGCTATAGACAATTTTCCAAAAAAATAAATGTTTTATTATTAAACCCTATCAGCGTGCTATCAACACTGATAGTGCGCTAGTGCCTTTTGAAAAATTTTGGCAAATTGCTAGATAGCTTTATTTTTGTAAAATTAATATTTTGATACTGAAGATCCATTCCATTGACTCAAAACATATTGATATAAAATTAAAAACTTTTAAATAACTCAAAACTCATTGAAATTATGATTAAAACCTTTCAGAAAATATTTTTTCAAAATGAAATACTATATCGAAGTGATTTTGAAGACTGTGCAATTTTAAGAGTTTTAGTGCTGAGATTGATCGAGATGTTACCCTACACACCAAGGACCAAACTAATGCATTAGACATGAGATATGTCTTCGTTCTTCGAGCTTGATCTTTGTAGACTTCTAAGCTATTGTTTGATGTGTTCTTGATGTAAGACGAGTGATGTGTTCTTTTTTGTTGTGTTAACTTACGGTGACCACTTCATATACTTACAGTTTAAAACAATAGATAGCCTCTGCAAATCTAAGCACAAAATGGATAAAATGAAGAACTTGCTGAACAATGACGTTATCATCAAGAAAATTGCAAATTTGATTCAATTCGAAGCTTGATTTGGCAAATGCTAGAATCATTACTTTCTTCTCTTGAAAAACTCTTTGGAAAGCTCAATCTAACTTGCAAAAATCGTGTGTGTTGTATTTTTGATAATCAGAGAATGAGTGTTTTATAAAATTAGAAGTTGCGGGTTAAAGAGCAAGAGAGTACAAAATGATTTGAATTCCAAACATTATTTAATCTAAAGTTGTTTTGGGCGTGCGAGATAATGGGAATCATCTAAGTGTTCGTTGAGAATATTTCAATTAAGATAACCTGAAAAATTGTGTAAGGAATAGAAAAATCGAGCAAGCAGAAGTGCCCATATTTTACTCGTTAGAAATATCAGATTTTTGCCTCAGACGTGGATAGCGTGCTATTGGGTTGTGTATCATGTTCTCTATTGACAGATAGCAGGCTATAGCAGGTCGATATACACAAACCCGAGAACTCGAGCTTTTTAGACTATTCGATAGCGTGTTATCACGGCCTACATCGCGTTATTGCCAATTTTACTAAAAATGGAAAGATCACGGCGACAACTTTATAGCGTGTTATCAAAGGGGATAGCGCGCTATAGACAATTTTCCAAAAAAATAAATGTTTTATTATTGAACCCTATCAGCGTGCTATCAACATTGATAGTGCGCTAGTGCCTTTTGAAAAATCTTGGCAAATTGCTGGATAACCTTATTTTTGAAAAATTAATATTTTGACACTCAAGATTCATTCCATTGACTCAAAACATAATGATATAAGATTAAAAAAACTTTTAAATATTTCAAAACTCATTGAAATTATGATAAAACCTTTCCGAAAACATTTTTTCAAAATGAAATACTATATCGAAGTGATTTTGAAGACATTCCTATTTTTAGAGTTTTAGTGCTGGGATTGATCGAGAAGTTGCTCTACACACCAAAGATAAAACTAATGCATTAGACGTGAGATATGTCTTCGTTCTTCGAGCTTGGTCATTGTAGACTTCGATAGCTGTTGTTTGTTGTGTTGTTGATGATTAGTTGTAGCTCTTAGAAAAAAAAATACAGGTGATGTGTTCTATTACCGAGAACACTTCATATACTTACAGTTTAAAACAATAGATAGCCTCTGGAAATCTCAGCACAAAAGGGATAAAACGAAGAACTAACGAAATAATGAGGTTATCTTTAGGACAGTTTGCAATTTTGATTCAGTTCGAAGGTTGTTTGGGCAAATGCAAGAACCACGACTTTCTTCTATTTAAACACTCTTTGGAAGGCTCAGTCCATCTTGCAAAAATCGTGTGTGTTCTATCTTTCAAAATAAGTGAATGAGGGTTTTATAAAATTAGGAGTTGCAGGTTAAAGAGCAAGATAGTACAAAATTATTTGAATTCAAAATGTTGTTTAATCGAAAGTTGTTTTGGGCGTGCGAGACAATGGGAATCATCAAGATGCTAGTAGAGAATATTTCAATTAAGATAACCTAGCAAAACTGTGTAAGGAATAGAAAAATCGAGCAAGCAGAAGTGCCCACATTTTTCTTGTTAGAAATATCAGATTTTAGTCTATGACGTGGATAGCGTGCTATTAGGTTGTGTTTCATGTTCTCTATTGACAGATAGCGGGCTATATTAGGTCGATATAAAAAAAGCCCGGGACCTCGAGTTTTTTAGACTTTTCGATAGCGTGTTATCAAGGCCTATAGCTCGCTATTGCCCATTTTACTAAAAATGGAAAGATAACGGCAACAGCTTTATAGCGAGTTATCAAAGGGGATAGCGCTATAGACAATTTTCCAAAAAAAATAAATGTTTTATTATTGAACCCTATCAGCGTGCTATCAACACTGATAGTGCGCTAGTGCCTTTTGAAAAATTTTGGCAAATTGCTAGATAGCCTTATTTTTGAAAAATTAATATTTTGACACACAAGATCCATTTCATTGACTCAAAACATAATGATAGAAGATTAAAAACTTTTAAATAATTCAAAACTCATTGAAATTATGGTAAAACCTTTCGGAAAACATTTTTTCAAAATTAAATACTATATCGAATTGATTTTGAAGACATTGCAATTTTTCCGAGTTTTAGTGCTGGGAATGATCAAGAAGTTGCTCTACACACCAAAGATAAAACTAATGCATTAGACATGAGATATGTCTTCGTTCTTCGAGCTTGGTCTTTGTAGACTTCGATAGCTATTGTTTGATGTGTTGTTGATGCTTAGTTGTTGCTCTTAGAAAAAAAGTACAAGTGATGTGTTCTTGTTTGATCTGTTCTATTACCGAGAACACTTCATATACTTACGGTTTAAAACATTAGTTAGCCTCTGGAAATCTCAGCACAAAAGGGATAAAATGAAGAACTAACGAAATAATGAGGTTATCTTCAAGACAGTTTGCAATTTTGATTCAGTTCGAAGGTTGTTTGGGCAAATGCAAGAACCACGACATTCTTCTATTTAAACACTCTTTGGAAGGGTCAGCCTATCTTGCAAAAATTGTGTGTGTTCTATCTTTTAAAATCAGTGAATGAGGGTTTTATAAAATTAGCAGTTGCAGGTTAAAGAGCAAGAGAGTACAAAATGATTTGAATTCAAAACATTGTTTAATCTAAAGTTGTTTTTAGGCGTGCGAGACAATGGGAATCATCAAGATGTTAGTAGAGAGTATTTCAATTAAGATAACCTAGCAAAACTGTGTAAGGAATAGAAAAATTGAGCAAGCAGAAGTGCTCACATTTTTCTTGTCTGAAATATCAGATTTTAGTCTATGACGTGGATTGCGTGCTATTGGGTTGTGTCTCATGTTCTCTATTGACAGATAGTAGGCTATACCAGGTCGATATACACAAACCCAATAACTCAAGTTTTTCAAACTTTCCGATAGCGTGTTATCAAGGCCTATAACGCGCTATTGCCCATTTTACTAAAAATGGAAAGATAACGGCAACAGCTTTATAGCGAGTTATCAAAGGGGATAGCGCTATAGACAATTTTCCAAAAAAAATAAATGTTTTACTATTGAACCCTATCAGCGTGCTATCAACACTGATAGTGCGCTGGTGCCTTTTGAAAAATTTTGGCAAATTGCTAGATAGCTTTATTTTTGAAAAATTAATATTTTGACACTCAAGATCCATTCCATTGACTCAAAACATATTGATATAAAATTAAAAACTTTTAAATAACGCAAAACTCATTGAAATTATGATTAAAACCTTTCAGAAAACATTTTTTCAAAATAAAATACTATATCAAAGTGATTTTGAACACTGTGCAATTTTAAGAGTTTTAGTGCTGAGATTGATCGAGCGGTTACCCTACGCACCAAAGATCAAACTAATGCATTAGACATGAGATATGTCTTCGTTCTTCAAGCTTGATCTTTGTAGACTTCTAAGCTATTGGTTGATGTTTCTAGATGTAAGACGAGTGATGTGTTCTTTTTTGTTGTGTTAACTTACTGTGACCACTTCATATACTTACAGTTTAAAACAATTAGATAGCCTCTGCAAATCTAAGCACAAAAGGAATAAAATGAAGAACTTGCTGAACAATGACGTTATCATTAAGACAATTGCAATTTTGATTCAATTCGAAGCTTAATTTGGCAAATGCTAGAATCATTACTTTCTTCTCTTGAAAAACTCTTTGGAAAGCTCAATCTAACTTGCAAAAATCGTGTGTGTTGTATTTTTGAAAATCAGAGAATCAGTGTTTTATAAAATTAGAAGTT
Source organism: Paratinospora sagittata (assembly GCA_035771175.1). Classification (NCBI taxonomy): domain Eukaryota; kingdom Viridiplantae; phylum Streptophyta; class Magnoliopsida; order Ranunculales; family Menispermaceae; genus Paratinospora; species Paratinospora sagittata. The sequence goes on from CM069594.1 coordinate 41,692,133, forward strand.
GCGGGTTAAAGAGCAAGAGAGTACAAAATGATTTGAATTCCAAACATTATTTAATCTAAAGTTGTTTTGGGCGTGCGAGATAATGGGAATCATCTAAGTGTTCGTTGAGAATATTTCAATTAAGATAACCTGAAAAATTGTGTAAGGAATAGAAAAATCGAGCAAGCAGAAGTGCCCATATTTTACTCGTTAGAAATATCAGATTTTTGCCTCAGACGTGGATAGCGTGCTATTGGGTTGTGTATCATGTTCTCTATTGACAGATAGCAGGCTATAGCAGGTCGATATACACAAACCCGAGAACTCGAGCTTTTTAGACTATTCGATAGCGTGTTATCACGGCCTACATCGCGTTATTGCCAATTTTACTAAAAATGGAAAGATCACGGCGACAACTTTATAGCGAGTTATCAAAGGGGATAGCGCGCTATAGACAATTTTCCAAAAAAATAAATGTTTTATTATTGAACCCTATCAGCGTGCTATCAACATTGATAGTGCGCTAGTGCCTTTTGAAAAATCTTGGCAAATTGCTGGATAACCTTATTTTTGAAAAATTAATATTTTGACACTCAAGATTCATTCCATTGACTCAAAACATAATGATATAAGATTAAAAAAACTTTTAAATATTTCAAAACTCATTGAAATTATGATAAAACCTTTCCGAAAACATTTTTTCAAAATGAAATACTATATCGAAGTGATTTTGAAGACATTCCTATTTTTAGAGTTTTAGTGCTGGGATTGATCGAGAAGTTGCTCTACACACCAAAGATAAAACTAATGCATTAGACGTGAGATATGTCTTCGTTCTTCGAGCTTGGTCATTGTAGACTTCGATAGCTGTTGTTTGATGTGTTGTTGATGATTAGTTGTAGCTCTTAGAAAAAAAAATACAGGTGATGTGTTCTATTACCGAGAACACTTCATATACTTACAGTTTAAAACAATAGATAGCCTCTGGAAATCTCAGCACAAAAGGGATAAAACGAAGAACTAACGAAATAATGAGGTTATCTTTAGGACAGTTTGCAATTTTGATTCAGTTCGAAGGTTGTTTGGGCAAATGCAAGAACCACGACTTTCTTCTATTTAAACACTCTTTGGAAGGCTCAGTCCATCTTGCAAAAATCGTGTGTGGTCTATCTTTCAAAATAAGTGAATGAGGGTTTTATAAAATTAGGAGTTGCAGGTTAAAGAGCAAGATAGTACAAAATTATTTGAATTCAAAATGTTGTTTAATCGAAAGTTATTTTGGGCGTGCGAGACAATGGGAATCATCAAGATGCTAGTAGAGAATATTTCAATTAAGATAACCTAGCAAAACTGTGTAAGGAATAGAAAAATCGAGCAAGCAGAAGTGCCCACATTTTTCTTGTTAGAAATATCAGATTTTAGTCTATGACGTGGATAGCGTGCTATTAGGTTGTGTTTCATGTTCTCTATTGACAGATAGCGGGCTATATTAGGTCGATATAAAAAAAGCCCGGGACCTCGAGTTTTTTAGACTTTTCGATAGCGTGTTATCAAGGCCTATAGCTCGCTATTGCCCATTTTACTAAAAATGGAAAGATAACGGCAACAGCTTTATAGCGAGTTATCAAAGGGGATAGCGCTATAGACAATTTTCCAAAAAAAATAAATGTTTTATTATTGAACCCTATCAGCGTGCTATCAACACTGATAGTGCGCTAGTGCCTTTTGAAAAATTTTGGCAAATTGCTAGATAGCCTTATTTTTGAAAAATTAATATTTTGACACACAAGATCCATTTCATTGACTCAAAACATAATGATAGAAGATTAAAAACTTTTAAATAATTCAAAACTCATTGAAATTATGGTAAAACCTTTCGGAAAACATTTTTTCAAAATTAAATACTATATCGAATTGATTTTGAAGACATTGCAATTTTTCCGAGTTTTAGTGCTGGGAATGATCAAAAAGTTGCTCTACACACCAAAGATAAAACTAATGCATTAGACATGAGATATGTCTTCGTTCTTCGAGCTTGGTCTTTGTAGACTTCGATAGCTATTGTTTGATGTGTTGTTGATGCTTAGTTGTTGCTCTTAGAAAAAAAGTACAAGTGATGTGTTCTTGTTTGATCTGTTCTATTACCGAGAACACTTCATATACTTACGGTTTAAAACATTAGTTAGCCTCTGGAAATCTCAGCACAAAAGGGATAAAATGAAGAACTAACGAAATAATGAGGTTATCTTCAAGACAGTTTGCAATTTTGATTCAGTTCGAAGGTTGTTTGGGCAAATGCAAGAACCACGACATTCTTCTATTTAAACACTCTTTGGAAGGGTCAGCCTATCTTGCAAAAATTGTGTGTGTTCTATCTTTTAAAATCAGTGAATGAGGGTTTTATAAAATTAGCAGTTGCAGGTTAAAGAGCAAGAGAGTACAAAATGATTTGAATTCAAAACATTGTTTAATCTAAAGTTGTTTTTAGGCGTGCGAGACAATGGGAATCATCAAGATGTTAGTAGAGAGTATTTCAATTAAGATAACCTAGCAAAACTGTGTAAGGAATAGAAAAATTGAGCAAGCAGAAGTGCTCACATTTTTCTTGTCTGAAATATCAGATTTTAGTCTATGACGTGGATTGCGTGCTATTGGGTTGTGTCTCATGTTCTCTATTGACAGATAGTAGGCTATACCAGGTCGATATACACAAACCCAATAACTCAAGTTTTTCAAACTTTCCGATAGCGTGTTATCAAGGCCTATAACGCGCTATTGCCCATTTTACTAAAAATGGAAAGATAACGGCAACAGCTTTATAGCGAGTTATCAAAGGGGATAGCGCTATAGACAATTTTCCAAAAAAAATAAATGTTTTACTATTGAACCCTATCAGCGTGCTATCAACACTGATAGTGCGCTGGTGCCTTTTGAAAAATTTTGGCAAATTGCTAGATAGCTTTATTTTTGAAAAATTAATATTTTGACACTCAAGATCCATTCCATTGACTCAAAACATATTGATATAAAATTAAAAACTTTTAAATAACGCAAAACTCATTGAAATTATGATTAAAACCTTTCAGAAAACATTTTTTCAAAATAAAATACTATATCAAAGTGATTTTGAACACTGTGCAATTTTAAGAGTTTTAGTGCTGAGATTGATCGAGCGGTTACCCTACGCACCAAAGATCAAACTAATGCATTAGACATGAGATATGTCTTCGTTCTTCAAGCTTGATCTTTGTAGACTTCTAAGCTATTGGTTGATGTTTCTAGATGTAAGACGAGTGATGTGTTCTTTTTTATTGTGTTAACTTACTGTGACCACTTCATATACTTACAGTTTAAAACAATTAGATAGCCTCTGCAAATCTAAGCACAAAAGGAATAAAATGAAGAACTTGCTGAACAATGACGTTATCATTAAGACAATTGCAATTTTGATTCAATTCGAAGCTTAATTTGGCAAATGCTAGAATCATTACTTTCTTCTCTTGAAAAACTCTTTGGAAAGCTCAATCTAACTTGCAAAAATCGTGTGTGTTGTATTTTTGAAAATCAGAGAATCAGTGTTTTATAAAATTAGAAGTTGCGGGTTAAAGAGCAAGAGAGTACAAAATGATTTGAATTCCAAACATTATTTAATCTAAAGTTGTTTTGGGCGTGCGAGATAATGGGAATCATCTAGGTGTTAGTTGAGAATATTTCAATTAAGATAACCTGGAAAAATTGTGTAAGGAATAGAAAAATCAAGCAAGGAGAAGTGCCCACATTTTACTCGTTAGAAATATCAGATTTTTGTCTTAGACGTGGATAGCGTGCTATTGGGTTGTGTATCATGTTCTCTATTGACAGATAACAGGCTATAGCAGGTCGATATACACAAACCCGAGAACACGAGCTTTTTAGACTATTCGATAGCGTGTTATCAAGGCCTATAGCGCGCTATTGCCCATTTTGCTAAGAATGGAAAGATCATGGCGACACCTTTATAGTGAGTTATCAAATGGGATAGCGCTATAGACAATTTTAAAGAAAAACAATTGTTTATTATAGAACCCTATCAGCGTGCTATCAACACTGATAGTGCGCTAGTGCCTTCTGGAAAATTTTGGCAAATTACTGGATAGCCTTATTTTTGAAAAATTAATATTTTGACAGTCAAGAACCATTCCATTGACTCAAAACATATTCATATAAGATTTAAAACTTCTAAATAATTCAAAACTCCTTCAAATTATGATTAAAACCGTTCGGAAAACATTTTTTCAAAATGAAATACTATACCGAAGTGATTTTGAGCACTTTGCAATTTTTAGAGTTTTAGTGCTGAGATTGAGCAAGAAGTTACCCAACACAGCAATGATAAAACTAATGAATTAGACATGAGATATGTCTTCATTCTTCGACCTTGATTTTTGTAGACTTCGATAGCTATTGTTTGATGTGTTGTTCATGATTAGTTGTAGCTATTAGAAAAACAAATACAGGTGATGTGTTCTTGTTTGATGTGTTCTCTTACTGAGAATAATTCATATACTTATAGTTTAAAACAATATAAAGCCTCTAGAAATCTTAGCGCGAAAGGGATAAAATGAAGAACTTGCCAAATAATGAGGTTATCTTCAAGACAGTTTGGAACTTTGATTCAGTTTGAAGGTTGTTTTGGCAAATGCTAGAATCATTACTTTCTTCTCTTGAAAAACTCTTTTGAAAGCTCAATCTAACTTGCAAAAATCGTGTATGTTGTATTTTTGAAAATCAGAGAATGAGTGTTTTATAAAATAAGCAGTTGAAGGTTAAAGAGCAAGAGAGTACAAAATGATTTGAATTCATATACTTACTGTGACGACTTCATATACTTACAGTTTAAAACAATGGATAGCCTCTGCAAATCTAAGCACAAAAGGGATAAAATGAATAACTTGCTGAACAATGACGCTATCATCAAGACAATTGCAATTTTGATTCAATTCGAAGCTTGTTTTGGCAAATGCTAGAATCATTACTTTCTTCTCTTGAAAAACTCTTTGGAATGCTCTATCTAACTTGCAAAAATCGTGTGTGTTGTATTTTTGAAAATCAGAGAATGAGTGTTTTATAAAATTAGAAGTTGCGGGTTAAAGAGCAAGAGAGCACAAAATGATTTGAATTCCAAACATTGTTTAATCTAAAGTTATTTTGGGCGTGCGAGACAATGGGAATCATCTAGGTGTTAGTTGAGAATATTTCAATTAAGATAACCTGGAAAAACTGTGTAAGGAATAGAAAAATTGTGCAAGCAGAAGTGCCCAAATTTTTCTCGTTAGAAATATGAGATTTTTGTCTTAGACATGGATAGCGTGCTATTGGGTTGTATCTCATGTTCTCTATTGACAGATAGCAAGCTACAGCAGGTCGATAAAAACAAATCCGAAAGCTTGAGCTATTTAGACTTTTCGATAGCGTGTTATCAAGGCCTGTAGCATGCTATTGCCCATTTTACTAAAAATGGAAAGATCACGGCAATAGCTATATAGCGAGTTTTCAAATGGGATACCGCGCTATAGACAATTTTCCAAAAAAATAAATGTTTTATTATTGAACCCTATCAGCGTGCTATCAACACTGATAGTGCGCTAGTGCCTTTTGAAAAATTTTGGCAAATTGCTAGATAGCTTTATTTTTGTAAAATTAATATTTTGACACTGAAGATCCATTCCATTGACTCAAAACATATTGATATAAAATTAAAAACTTTTAAATAACTCAAAACTCATTGAAATTATGATTAAAACCTTTCAGAAAACATTTTTTCAAAATGAAATACTATATCGAAGTGATTTTGAAGACTGTGCAATTTTAAGAGTTTTAGTGCTGAGATTGATCGAGATGTTACCCTACACACCAAGGACCAAACTAATGCATTAGACATGAGATATGTCTTCGTTCTTCGAGCTTGATCTTTGTAGACTTCTAAGCTATTGTTTGATGTGTTCTTGATGTAAGACGGGTGATGTGTTCTTTTTTGTTGTGTTAACTTACGGTGACCACTTCATATACTTACAGTTTAAAACAATAGATAGCCTCTGCAAATCTAAGCACAAAATGGATAAAATGAAGAACTTGCTGAACAATGACGTTATCATCAAGAAAATTGCAAATTTGATTCAATTCGAAGCTTGATTTGGAAAATGCTAGAATCATTACTTTCTTCTCTTGAAAAACTCTTTGGAAAGCTCAATCTAACTTGCAAAAATCGTGTGTGTTGTATTTTTGAAAATCAGAGAATGAGTGTTTTATAAAATTAGAAGTTGCGGGTTAAAGAGCAAGAGAGTACAAAATGATTTGAATTCCAAACAAAATTTAATCTGAAGTTGTTTTGGGCGTGCGAGATAATGGGAATCATCTTAGTGTTCGTTGAGAATATTTCAATTAAGATAACCTGAAAAAATTGTGTAAGGAATAGAAAAATCGAGCAAGCAAAAGTGCCCATATTTTACTCGTTAGAAATATCAGATTTTTGCCTCAGACGTGGATAGCGTGCTATTGGGTTGTGTATCATGTTCTCTATTGACAGATAGCAGGCTATAGCAGGTCGATATACACAAACCCGAGAACTCGAGCTTTTTAGACTATTCGATAGCGTGTTATCACGGCCTACATCGCGTTATTGCCAATTTTACTAAAAATGGAAAGATCACGGCGACAACTTTATAGCGAGTTATCAAAGGGGATAGCGCGCTATAGACAATTTTCCAAAAAAATAAATGTTTTATTATTGAACCCTATCAGCGTGCTATCAACATTGATAGTGCGCTAGTGCCTTTTGAAAAATCTTGGCAAATTGCTGGATAACCTTATTTTTGAAAAATTAATATTTTGACACTCAAGATTCATTCCATTGACTCAAAACATAATGATATAAGATTAAAAAAACTTTTAAATATTTCAAAACTCATTGAAATTATGATAAAACCTTTCCGAAAACATTTTTTCAAAATGAAATACTATATCGAAGTGATTTTGAAGACATTCCTATTTTTAGAGTTTTAGTGCTGGGATTGATCGAGAAGTTGCTCTACACACCAAAGATAAAACTAATGCATTAGACGTGAGATATGTCTTCGTTCTTCGAGCTTGGTCTTTGTAGACTTCGATAGCTATTGTTTGATGTGTTGTTGATGATTAGTTGTAGCTCTTAGAAAAAAAAATACAGGTGATGTGTTCTATTACCGAGAACACTTCATATACTTACAGTTTAAAACAATAGATAGCCTCTGGAAATCTCAGCACAAAAGGGATAAAACGAAGAACTAACGAAATAATGAGGTTATCTTTAAGACAGTTTGCAATTTTGATTCAGTTCGAAGGTTGTTTGGGCAAATGCAAGAACCACGACTTTCTTCTATTTAAACACTCTTTGGAAGGCTCAGTCCATCTTGCAAAAATCGTGTGTGTTCTATCTTTCAAAATAAGTGAATGAGGGTTTTATAAAATTAGGAGTTGCAGGTTAAAGAGCAAGATAGTACAAAATTATTTGAATTCAAAATGTTGTTTAATCGAAAGTTGTTTTGGGCGTGCGAGACAATGGGAATCATCAAGATGCTAGTAGAGAATATTTCAATTAAGATAACCTAGCAAAACTGTGTAAGGAATAGAAAAATCGAGCAAGTAGAAGTTCCCACATTTTTCTTGTTACAAATATCAGATTTTAGTCTATGACGTGGATAGCGTGCTATTAGGTTGTGTTTCATGTTCTCTATTGACAGATAGCAGGCTATATTAGGTCGATATAAAAAAAGCCCGGGACCTCGAGTTTTTTAGACTTTTCGATAGCGTGTTATCAAGGCCTATAGCTCGCTATTGCCCATTTTACTAAAAATGGAAAGATCACGGCAATAGCTCTATAGCGAGTTATCAAACTGGATAGCACGCTATGGACAATTTTCCAAAAAAATAAATGTTTTATTATTGAACCCTATCAGCGTGCTATCAACACTGATAGTGTGCTAGTGTCTTCTGAAAAATTTTCGTAAATTGCTAGATAGCCCTATTTTTGAAAAATCAATATTTTGACACTCAAGAACCGTTCCATTGACTCGAAACTCATTGAAATTATGATTAAAACCTTTCTAAAAACATTTTTTCAAAATGAAATACTATATCGAAGTGATTTTGAAGACTTTCAATTTTCAGGGTTTTAGTTCTGAGATTGATCGAGAGATTACCCTACACACCAAAGATGATACTAATGCATTAGACATGAGATATGTCTTTTAGTTCTTCGAGCTTCATCTTTGTGGACTTCGAAAGCTATTGTTCGATGTGTCCTTGATGCAAGACAGGTGATGTCACACCCCGCCCGAACGCACCTAAACCTGCGGTACACTTGCGGACGGGAAACGAATTTGGAATAATAACAATGATAACAACAGAGTGCGCAGCAGAAACACAAAATACAGTACAAATCTGATTTCATTTAATTCAAAATATTTTTGCAAATAAAATGGTCAAGGGAACAAACTCCCCAAAATCCCCCATGAATAATACAAAAGGTACAAAATATGGCCCCATAAACCTGCACCCAGTCCACCCTAATTTCCTGTGAAAAATTAGATAATAATGGAGTGAGCTAAACGCGCTCAGTGGGTAAAATAGTTCATGAGTATAACAATTAATAAAGCATACTTCAATATAAAATATCTTAAATACACATGAGAACATCATAATCAATCAATATGTATGTATGCATGACACCATCTCGTAATGGTTTGATGAATGTACATCGCCTAAGTTCACGTACGGATGTCCTTCCCCAGGCGTAGGCAGGTTCTCACTGTACATCCCTCCGCAGGAACGATGCTCTGGATTCACGTACTGATGTCCCTCCCCAGGCGTAGCCGAGTTCTCATTGTACGTCCCTCTCCAAAGAAATATAATGAATAACGAGCAATGCTCCTAACTATTCTATGAATCATAAACCACATACATCCCTAGGTGGTGATATGAATAATGTCAATGCATGAACTGGTCTAGTCTACTGGTTTGGTATTTTCTTGACATTTAGACTGACTTTGGTTATGTCTGGTGATCCTTATCAGGATTGGTATCATGACGTGCAAGGTTAGGACATTTAGTATTACTTATATAAGCTGATAGCTTTCAATAAGACCAACTAGATCAGTCCCCAGTTGAGAAGTGAGACACAAGGTCTACTTAAATACCAATCGCCTAGAGCAAACCGCTGCCTCCCGTTCACTATTTAAAGTTACTGAGGACAAGACCGAGTCTAGTTGAGCCAGATTGACCACAAATCCGGCATTATAACAATGTAATACAAGAACTCCAAATATACAGGCATAAGTGTAACAGTATAAACATTATATGACATAACGCAGTGTAAATGAACAGTAGACATAATAATAATTGAATGTAAACTTTAATAAAAGTTATAAAACACGCAAACCTATGTTTTGTTCCCCACCTTCAGATAAGAACTTCTTTTTTAGATCTGGCACTTTCTTCCAGACAGAACTTCTTTGTATCGCACCGGGAGTCTCGAAAAGAGAGTCTCAAACAGACAAGAACTCAGAATGAATGAAAAGAGGAGGAAAAATCACTAGAGAAGGTGATTTGGTGCGAGAAAATGAGGAGGAGAGGGCTCCTTATATAGGAAAATTGGCGCCTGAACGTTCGGGCAGGTGCCCGTACATCCGGGCGGGCTGCCCCAACGTTTGGGCATTTCTGCCCAAACGATTTTTTTTTTGTCAAATACTGGGTATTTCACTCTACCCCCCTTAAAGGGATTTCGCCCTCGAAATCAATTCAAGTAGTTATGATGGTTATCTGCTTGAGATTCACTGTCGGCATCATCTCCTGCGAGTTCAGGGTAGTGCTTGTATGGTCCCTGAATAGCACTGTGGCCGGTGGAATCCTCAACATCATGAAACCATGAAGTCGTGTGTTGGGTAATTACCCTCATGAATTCATAACGACCTCCGTGGCCATGATTACGAAAACCCTGATTGTTAGGGTTAGAAGGTTCAGCCGCAGGTGTTGTCGCCTCATTCTTCGAAACCAGGGCTGGGAGGGCTGGGTTTTGATTAAAGTAGGGCTTCTTCTTGTTGCCCTGTTACGAGCCCTATTGGGAAAATGTTGCAGGTCATTTTTCCTTATTCATTCTCTGCTCTTGTAAGATCTTCTCTTGTTCAAAGCTCATGGCCTCGTCAACAACCTCCTTGTAAATCTTGAGATCCAAGATTGACAAGGCTTGTCGAATATCATGTCGAAGGCCATTATAAAATTTCTCAATCTTATCTTGTTCCGTGGAGATGGTGGAGAGAGAGTAGACTGATAATTTTTTGAACTTGCCAGCATATTCCTTGACTCTCATGGTGCCCTGGTATAACTTAGCGAATTCCTGGCGCTTCTGCATATTCACTCGAACAGTTGCCAAGTGTATCTCCTATGTTGACCCTTGGGTCCTCTTTCACTGTTATCCACCAAGTGTTTGCTCCACCAACAAGTTGGTAGGTCGCTAGTGGAATTTTGCGAGTCTCATCGACTCCCATTGCATCAAGAGCCTTCTTTGACTCATCTAGCCGCTTTTGCACCTCATCAGCCTCAATGGTGCCAGCAAAGGTAAGAGGTTGTAGCCTCTTGTACTTGGTAATCAGATCGGTTTGAAATTCCGATCCAATTCTTACAGATGCCGGAACCGTTGCAACCTGACTGGCCGCAGTCTCAATAAATCCAGCGAAGAAGGTTTCTATGCTTGAAGGCATGGCAAAGGGTGCGGTTGGGGGTGGTATTGCCTGCCCAGATGGAGTGGCAGTGTCGGGTGAGGCCTGTGCTATTGTCGAAGGCGGTGGTTCTTGAATCTCAGGAGGTGCCTCCACTGCTGGACAAACAATACGTGGCCTTCCACTCTTCCTTGTTTGAATTTTCTCACTGGCATGGAGAAAATAAAACCAAGATTAAGAAACTGTAGTCAAGTATAATGTTATAGTATGCTCAGCAACAATTTTGAGAGTACTGCAATATATATAAAAAAAATCGCCTATTTTTCTAAGTATAGTGTAAGGCTTTTTTTGAGGAATCAAAGAACTTTATGTGCCTCGTATGTTTGGCCATGGTGTAAAAACAAGGTTAGAATGTTTATATAATAAGTACAAAACTTTGCAAGTATTTCAAATGATTTGGTTATGGTCTTTGTGAACATACATATTTATTTCATTGAAAATTCATACGAGTCATAAGAATTCTAAGATTTGCCTCGGTAAATATCCTAATCTAGTGTTCTATCACAATCTTATGCATTCAAACTCTTACTCTTAGTCTTTTCGATCATTATCCAGATTCGTGTGTCCCATACCACATGAATTTGGTAATAAAGGTGTCAACCAAGTTAAGTTGTATGAACACGATCTCTAAAAACATTGGCTGAATAGAAGTTCACTAATAGTATCTTCCAAGTTTACTCGTCCCATACCGTGTAAACTTAGTGATAATGTTAGTAATGCAACTTTCTCCAAAAGTTTCTTTTCACACAAGGTCATGGGTTTTCTTACTTCCACATTTTCTTTAGTATCTTCCAATTTTGTTGTGTCCCATACCACTCCAAAGTTAGTGATACAAAAGAAAGGATGGTTGTAAGTCGGCCCACCAAAGATAGTCTTAAACAAAATATTTCATTCATGTATAAAAGAAAAGTTTACAATGCCAGGAATCAATTTTGATTTCCCTGCCTACTACCGCTCCTTCTAGATCTCCTGCTAGGTACAGAACGACTACTAACAGAAGGTTGAGAGTTTGCTCGCTCTGCTTCAGAGTTTTACGTATGTGTTAATATATAATTTTGAGTCGCTCTCATTTCCGCCATATTTGATGCCATTTCATTTAACCGTTCAAATAGGTTAGTCGAATGGCCTATTGGTGGTTGAAGTGTTGATTGTCCCATAGGTGGAGGGTAGGCCATAGGCATTGGGGGAAGGTATTGGTTGTACGGGTGATTCATTGGGGAAAGGTAATTGTTTTGAAATTGTAGACTCATTGGGATGTTCTGCCCTCCAAAATTTGGTGCCGCCGAATACTGCTGTTGTTGGGTTACAGGAACTTGCAGGAATGGTTGATATGGCACCTCAGGTGTTGGAAACCTTTGGTAAGACGTGTTGCCCTGAGTTAGCATGTTCCAAGCAGGTAGATTTTTTTGAGTACTTTGTCTATTTTGGGGTTGATTTAGGTTGTTAAATAAATCTTCCTCAGTGAATTGTTGAGCAGTTGGATCATTATTTGGGGTTGGGTTTGACGTGGGATGTTGATTTGGTACTTCTTTGACGGGAATCTTGCGTCGACTTTTTCGAAGGCAATGTCCATGCTTATCTCTCATTCTCTCGGCATTTCCTATCATCATGCCGAATACTTCCTTGTCAGTTACTCCCCCCTTGGAACATATATTTTGAAGATAGAAGATGTTGTAACTGGCTCAACGATTTGTCTCAAAGTCCCATCAAAAGTGTCGATGTTTGCTTCGTATAGCATCCTCATGATCAAGACTCCATAACCGAGGAATTCCTTTCTTAAAGGGTTTTGAATCACCCTCAACATTTGTTGGATGATGATGTGTGGTAGAGAGACCATTATTTCTTTCTCTATGCAACATAACACGAGAAGTTGGGCTTTTGACATAGTGCCATTAGGCCTCCTTTCTGGCAAGATGTTGCCGAACACGATCTTTCCATAGCCGGCAAGAGATGGCTTAAGATAATTGTTTGGGAGGTTGGTGAATGTCGATTGAGTGTATGGCTCCTTGGTGAGGGAATTGAATAATTGTTCATTAGACTCCGCAATCTCTGTAATTGTCTGCGGTTCATGTTGATCAATAATTCTTTCCTCAATCGGAATCTTCATAAGTCGAGCGATGATTTCGACGTTGATAAGAATTTTTATCCCCATAATTGTTGTCTCCAATACAGGACTGATTCCCTCTTCTGGAAGTCCCATGTAATTCATGTCTTTGTAGAAGGATCTCACCAAGTTGTAAGAGACATGGCCCTCAACCTTTGTTATGTTCAACCAACCCACAGTTGCGAGTTTGTCGTGAAGGATTGGGTGGAGGCGGAGATCTCTGTTCTCGATGCTCCTCATAGTCATGACGTCCCTCTTGAATAATTCCTTGAGTCTAGTGGGAATTGGTTCCCTACTACTGGAAGATGCTCCTTCACTTGAGGCCATTATTAGCTGAAAAGAAAATAAATTTGTGAAAAACACAAAATATATTCCTAACATTTTTAAGATTTATGCCTTGTCAGTTGGATAATATTTTATATTCTTAATGTTTATCCCATCATTTAATCCAAATTTTTCTGTCGGCAATATGATATAATATATATCGTATTCATATATGAATGTGTAGATATATATATTTAATCATAACTATATATATAGTTTTCATAATTCAACTATATATATATTTGAAATTAAACTATATAAAAATCGTATATAGTTTTTTAGATATATATTTAGTGCAAATCTTAACTATATATAATTCATATATATATATATATATAGTTCTAAAGATATATATATCTAATAACATTTTTCATTCAAATTTTTCATCAATAATATGATATATATATATATATATATATATATATATATATCCCATATATACTAAGGTATATAGATATATATATTCAATCATATCTATACATATAGTTTTTTAATAAATCATGACTATATGTATCTTTAAATCAAACTATATAAAAATCATATAGTCTTCTAGATATATATTTAATATAATCTCAACTATATATAATTGACATATATATATAGTTCTAGAGATATATATATATCTAATAAAATCCTTCATCCAAAGTTTTTCACTAGTAACATGGTATATATATATATCTCCTATATGCATAGATATATAGATATATATATTTAATCATAACAATATATATAGTTTTCATTAATCATAACTATATATATATTTGTAAACTATATAAAACTATATAGTTTTCTTAGATATATATTTAATACAAATCTTAACTATATATAATTCACATCTATATAGTTCTAAAGATATATATATCTAATGAAAATTTTCTTCCCCTAATTTGGTGGACTTGGGCGGGCCGTGGACCGTACACTCTGATACCATTAAATATCACACCCCACCCGGACGCGCCAAAACAGGCGGTACACTCGCGAACGACACGCGCATTTGGAATAATAACAATGGTAACAACAGAGTGCGCAACGGAAAATATATAACACACAGTACAAATCTGATTTCATTTAATTCAAAATATTTTTGTACATAAAATGGTCAAGGGAACATACTCCCCAAAATCCCCAATGAATCATACAAAGGGTACAAAATGTGGGCCCATAACTTGCACCCAGTCCACCCTAATGTCCTGTGAAAGATTGGATAATAATAGAGTGAGCTTAACACGCTCAGTGGGTAAATAGTTCGTGAGTATAACAATTAATAAAACATACTTTAATATCAAATATCTTAAATACACATATGAGCATCATAATCAATCAATATGTACGTATGCATGTCACCATCTTGTAATGGTTTGATGAACGTACCTCGCCTGAGTTCACGTACAGGTGTCCTTCCCCGGGTGTCGCCAGGTTCTCACTGTACGTCACTCCTCAGGAACGATGCTCTATTTCAAGTGCTGATGTCCTTCCCCGGGCGTGGCCGGGTTTTCGTGTACGTCCCTCTCTAGAGAAACGTAATGAATAGCGAGCAATGCTCCTAACTCTTCTATGAGTCATAAGCCATATACGTCCCTAGGTGGTGTTATGTATGATGCCAATGCATGAACTGGTCTAGTCTACTGGTCTGGTCTTTTCTTGACATTTAGACTGACTTTGGCAACGTCTGGTGATCCTTATCAGGGTCGGTATCATGACGTGCAAGGTTAGGACATTCAGTATTACATGTATAAGCTGATAGCATTCAATAAGACCAACTAGATCAGTCCCCAGTCGAGAGGTGAGACACAAGGTCTGCTTAAATACCAATCGCCTAGAGTAGCCCGCTGCCTCCCATTTACTATTTAAAGTTACTGAGGAAAAGACCGAGTTAAGTTGAGTCAGATTGACCACAAATTCGACATTATAGCAGTATAATACGTTAATTCAAAGTGTACATGCATAAGTGCGACAGTATAAACATTATATGACATAATGCAATGTAAATGAATAGTAAATATAATAATAACTGAATGTAAACTTTAATAGAGGTTATAAAACACACAAACCTATGTTTCGTTCCCCACCTTCAGATAAGAACTTCTTTTTTTTTAGATCTGGCACTTTCCTCCGGACAGAACATCGTCGCACCGCACCGAGAGTCTCAAAAGACTAAAAACTCAAAATGAGTGAAAAGAGGAGGAAAAATCACAATTTGGAGTGAATTTGGTGTGAAGAATGAAGAGGAGAGGGTTGGTTTATATAGGGGTTTTGGCGCCTGAAAGTCCAGGCGGGCTGCTTAGACTTCCAGGCATGTGCTCGGACTTCCGGGCACATAGGCCCAAATTTTTTTTTGTGAAATACAGGGTATTACAATTATAGAACCCTATTAGCGTGTTATCAACACTGATATTGCGCTAGTGCCCTCTGAAAAATTTTAACAAATTGTTGGATAGCCTTATTTTTGAAAAATTAATATTTTGACACTCAAGAACCATTCCATTGACTCAAAACATATTCATATAAGATTAAAAACTTTTCAATAATTCAAGACTCATTGCAATTATTATTAGAACCTTTCGAAAAACATTTTTTCAAAATGAAATACTATTTCAAAGTGTTTTTAAAGACTGCAATTTTAAGAGTTTTAGTGCTGAGATTGATCGAGAGGTTACCCTACACACCAAAGATCAAACTAATACATTAGACATGAGATATGTCTTCGTTCTTCGAGCTTGATCTTTGTAGACTTCGAAAGCTATTGTTTGATGTGTTCTTGATGCAAGACAGGTGATGTGTTCTTTTTTGTTGTGTTATCTTACCTAGACCACTTCATATACGTACAGTTTAAACAGTGGATAGCCTCTACAAATCTAAGCACAAAAGAGATAAAATGAAGAACTTGCTGAACAATGACGTTATCATCAAGATAGATTGTAATTTTGATTCAATTCGAAGCTTGCTTTTATCAAATGCTAGAATCATTACTTTCTTCTCTTGAAAAACTCTTTGGAAAGCTCAATCTAACTTGCAAAAATTGTGTGTTGTATCAAAGGGGACAACGCGCTATAAACAATTTTTTAGAAAAACAATTTTTTTATTATAGAACCCTATCAGCGTTCTATCAACACTGACAGTGCGCTAGTGCTGTCTGGAAAATTTTGACAAAATTGCTGGATAGCCTTATTTTTGAAAAAATAATATTTTGACACTCAAGAACCATTCCATTGACTCAAAACATGTTGATATAAGATTAAAAGCTTTTCAATAATTCAAAACTCATTGAAATTATGATTAAAACCTTTCGAAAAATATTTTTCCAAAGTGAAATACTATGTGATATGATTTTGAAGACTTTGCAATTTTCACAGTTTTAGTGCTTAGATTGATCGAGAAGTTACCCGTACACACCAAAGATAAAACTAATGCATTAGACATGAGATATCTATTCGTTCTTCGAGCTTGACCTTTGTAGACTTCGATAGCTATTGTTTGATGTGTTGTTCATGATTAGTTGTAGCTCTAAGAAAAAAAAAATACAGGTGATGTGTTCTTGTTTGAATCATTCAGGGAACGCTTCATATACTTATAGTTTAAAACAATAGATAGCCTCTGGAAATCTCTGCACAAAAGAGATAAAATGAAGAACTTGCGAAATAATGAGGTTATCTTCAAGACAGTTTGCAATTTTGATTCGGTTTGAAGGTTGTTTGGGCAAATGCAAAAATCGTGTGTGTTCTATCTTTGAAACTTAGAGAATGAGGGTTTTATAAAATTAGCAGTTGCAGGTTAAATAGCAAGAGAGTACAAAATGATTTGAATATAAATCGTTGTTTAATCTAAAGTTGTTTTGGGCGTGCGAGACAATAGGAATCATCAAGGTTTTAGTAGGGTATATTTCAATTAAGATAACCTAGCAAAACTGTGTAAGGAATAGAAAAATCGAGCAAGCAGAAGTGCCCACATTTTTCTCTTTAGAAATATCAGATTTTAGTCTAAGACGTGGATAGCGTGCTATTGGGTAGTGTATCATGTTCTCTATTGACAGATAGCATGCTATAACAGGTCGATATACCCAAACCCGAGACCTTGAGTTTTTTAGACTTTTCGATAGCGTGTTATCATGGCCTATAACGCGCTATTGCCCATTTTACTAAAAATGGAAAAATCACGACAACAGCTCTATAGCGAGTTATCAAAAGGGATAGCTTACTATAGACAATTTTCCAGACAAATAAATGTTTTATTATTGAACCCTATCAAGGTGCTATCAACACTGATAGTGCACTAGTGCCTTCTGAAAAATTTTGGCAAATTGCTGGATAGCCTTAATTTTGACACTCAAGAACCATTCCATTGACTCAAAACGTATTGATATAAGATTAAAAACTTTTCAAGTTTTTCAAAATGAAATACTATATCAAAGTGTTTTTGAAGACTCTGCAATTTTAAGAGTTTTAGTGTTGAGATTGATCGAGAGGTTACCCTACACACCAAAGATCAAAATAATGCATTAGACATGAGATATGTTTTCGAAAGTTATTGTTTGTTGTGTTCTTGATGCAAGACAGGTGATGTATTCTTATTTGTTGTGTTATCTTGCCTAGACCACTACATATACGTACAGTTTAAACAGTTGATAGCCACAACAAATCTAAGCACAAAAGGGATAAAATGAAGAACTTGCTGAACAATGATGTTATCATCAAGATGGATTGCAATTTTGATTCAATTCGAAGATTTTTTTGGCAAATGCTAGAATCATTACTTTTCTTCTCATGAAGAACTCATGGGAAAGCTCAATCTAACTTGCAAAAATCGTGTATGTTGTATTTTTGAAAATTAGAGAATGAGTGTTTTATAAAATTAGAAGTTGCTGGTTAAAGAGCAAGAGAGTACAAAATGAATTGAATTAACAACATTGTTTAATCTAATATTGTTTTGGGCGAGCGAGACAATGGGAATCGTCTAGGTGTTAGTAGAGAATATTTCAATTAAGATAACGTGGAAAAACTGTGTAAGGAATAGAAAAATCAAGGAAGCAAAAGTGCCCACATTTTTCTCGTTAGAAATATCATATTTTTGTCTCAGACGTGGATAACGTGCTATTGGGTTGTGTATCATGTTCTCTATTGACAGAAAGCAAGCTATAGCAGATCGAAATACACAAATTCGAGAACTCTAGTTTTTTAGACATTCCGATAGTTTGTTATCAAGGCCTATTGCGCGCTATTGCCCATTTTACTAAAAATGGAAAGATCATGGCAACAGCATTATAACTTGTTATCAAAGGGGATAACGCGATATAAACAATTTTTCAAAAAAACAAATGTTTTATTATAGAACCCTATCAGCGTGCTATCAACAATGATAGTGCGCTTGTGCCTTCTGGAAAATTTGGGCAAATTGCTGGATAGCCTTATTTTTGAAAAATTAATATTTTGACACTCAAGAACCATTCTATTGACTCAAAACATTTTGATATAAGATTAAACACTTAAAAATAATTCAAAACTCATTGAAATTATGATTAAAACCTTTCGGAAAACATTTTTTCAAAATGAAATACTCTATCGAAGTGCTTTTAAAGACTTTGTAATTTTCAGAGTTTTAATGCTGAGATTGATCGAGAGGTTACCCTACACACTAGAGATCAAACTAAAGCATTAGACATGAGATATGTCTTCGTTCTTCGAGGTTGATCTTTGTAGACTTCGAAAGCAATTGTTTGATGTGTTCTTGATGCACGACAGGTGATGTGTTCTGTTTTGTTGTGTTATCTTACCGAGAACACTTCATACGCTTATACTTTAAAACAATGGATAGCCTCTGCAAATCTAAGCACAAAAGGGATAAAATGAAGAGCTTACTGAACAATGACGTTACCATCAAGACAGATTGCAATTTTGATTCAATTCTAATCTTGTTTTGGCAAATGCTAGAATCAATACTTTCTTCTTCTGGGCGTGCGAAAATCGTGTGTTGTATATTTGAAAATCAGAATGAGTGTTTTATAAAATTAGAAGTTTTGGGTTAAAGCGCAAGCGAGTACAAAATGATTTGAATTCAAAACATTGTTTAATCTAAAGTTGTTTTGGGCGTGCGAGAGAATGGTAATCATCTAGGTGTTAGTAGAGAATATTTAAACTAAGATAGTCTGGAAAAACTATGTAAGGAAAAAAAAATCGAGCAAACAGAAGTGCCCACAATTTTCTCGTTAGAAATATCAGAATTTTTTCTCACACGTGGATACCGTTCTATTGGGTTGTGTATCATGTTCTCTATTGACAGATAGCAGGCTATAGCAGGTCTATATACACAAACCTGAGAACCTGAGTTTTTCAGACTTTCGGATAGTGTGTTATCAAGGCCTATAGAGCGCTATTGCTCAATTTACTAAAAATGGAAAGATCACGGCAACAGCTTTATAACGAGTTATCAAAGGGGAGAAAACACTATAAACAATTTTCCAGAAAAACAAATGTTTTATTATAGAACCCTATCAGCGTTGTATCAACCCTGTCTAGTGCCTACTGGAAAATTTTGACAAATTGCTGGATAGCCTTATTTTTGAAAAATTAATATTTTGACACTCAAGAACCATTCCATTGAATCAAAACATATTGATATAAGATGAAAAACTTTTCAATGATTCAAAACTCATTGAAATTATGATTAAAACCGTTCACAAAACATTTTTTCAAAATGAAATACAATATCGAAGTAATTATGAATACTTAGCAATTATCACAATTTTAGAGCTTAGATTGATCGAGAAGTTACCCTACACATCAAAGGTAAAACTAATGCATTAGACATGAGATATGTATTCGTATTTCGAGCTTGATCTTTGTAGACTTCGATAGCTATTGTTTGATGTGTGGTTGATGATTAGTTCTTGCTCTTAGAAAAAAAAATACAGGTGATGTGTTCTCGTTTGAATCTTACCGAGAACAGTTCATATACTTACAGTTTAAAACAATAGATAGCCTCTGGAAATCTCTGCACAAAAGGGATAAAGTGAAGAACTTGCAAAATAATGAGGTTATCTTCAAGACAGTTCGCAATTTTGATTCAGTTCGAAGGTTGTTTGGGCAAATGCAAAAATCGTGTGTGTTCTATCTTTGAAAATTAGAGAATGAGGGTTTTATACAATTAGCAGTTGCAGGTTAAAGAACAAGATAGTTCAAAATGATTTGATTTCAAAACGTTATTTAATCTAAAGTTGTTTTGGCGGGCGAGACAATAGGAATCATCAAGGTGTTAGTAGAGAATATTTCAATTAAGATAACCTGGCAAAACTGTGTGAGGAATAGAAAAATCGAGCAAGCTGAAGTGCCCACATTTTTCTAATTAGAAATATCATATTTTAGTCTAAGACGCGGATAATGTGCTATTGGGTTGTGTATCAAGTTCTCTATTGACAGATAGCATGCTATAGCAGGTCGATATACACAAACCCGAGAGCTCGAGTTTTTTAGACTTTCCCATAGCGTGTTATCAAGACCTATAGACCACTATTGCCCATTTTACTAAAAAAGGAAAAATCACGACAACAGCTCTTTGGCGAGTTATCAAAGGGGATAGCGCGTTACAGACAATTTTCCAGAAAAACAAATGTTTTATTATCCCTATCAACGTGCTATCAACACTGACAGTGCGCTAGAGCCTTCTGGAAAATTTTGGCAAATTGTTGGATAGCCTTATTTTTGAAAAAATTAATATTTTGACAGTCAAGAACCATTCCATTGACTCAAAACATATTGATAACAAATTAAAAACTTTTAAATAATTCAAAACTCAATGAAATTATGATTAAAACCATTCGGAAAACATTTTTTCAAAATGCAATACTATATCGAAGTTATTTCGAAGACTTTGCAATTTTCACAGTTTTAGTTCTAAGATTGATCGAGAAGTTACCTACACACCAAAGATAAAACTAACGCATTAGACATGAGATATGTATTCGTTTTCGAGCTTGATCTTTGTAGACTTCGATAGCTATTATTTGATGTGTTGTTGATGATTAGTTGTAGCTCTTAGAGAAAAAAATACAGGTGATGTGTTCTTGTTTGAATTTTACCGAGAACACTTCATATACTGACAGTTTAAAACAATAGATAGCCTCTGGAAATCTCAGCACAAAAGGGATAAAATGAAAAACTTGCGAAATAAAGAGGTTATCTTCAAGACAGTTCGCAATTTTGATTCAGTTCGAAGGTTGTTTGGGCAGATGCAAGATTCACGACTTTCTTCTATTTAAACACTCTTTAGAAAGCTCAGTCTATTTTGCAAAAATCGTTTGTGTTCTATCTTTGAAAATCAGAGAATGAGGGTTTTATAAAATTAGCAGTTGCAGGTTAAAGAACAAGAGAGTACAAAATGATTTGAATTCAAAACGTTGTTGAATCTAAAGTTGTTTTGGGCGTGCGAGACAATGGGAATCATCAAGGTCTTAGTAGAGAATATTTCAATTAAAATAACCTGGCAAAACTCTGTAAGGAATAGAAAAATTGAGCATGTAGAAGTGCCCACATTTTTCTCGTTAGAAATATCAAATTTTAGTCTAAGACATTGATAGCGTGCTATTGGGTTGTGTATCATGTTCTCTATTGACAGATAGCATGCTATAGCAGGTCGATATACACAAACCCAAGAGCTCGAGGTTTTTAGACTTTCCAATAGCGTGTTATCAAGGCCTATAGCGCTATTGCCCATTTTACTAAAAATGGAAAAATTACGGCAACAGCTCTATCGCGAGTTATCAGAGGGGATAACACTATAGGCAATTTTCAAGAAAAACAAATATTTTATTATAGAACCCTATCAGCATGCTATCAACCCTGATAGTGCGCTAGTGCCTTGTGGAATATTTTGGCAAATTGCTGAATAGCCTTATTTTTGAAATTTTAATATTTTGACACTCAAAAACCATTCCATTGACTCCAAACATATTGATATGAGATTAAAAACTTTTAAATAATTCAAAACTCATTGAAATTATGATTAAAACCTTTCGGAAAACATTTTTTCAAATTGAAATACTATATCGAAGATATTTTGAAGACTTTTTAATTTTAACAGTTTTAGTGTTGAGATTGATCGAGAAGTTACCCTACACACCAAAGATAAAACTAATGCATTAGACATGAGATATGTATTTGTTCTTCGAGCTTGAGCTTTGTAGACTTCGGTAGCTATTGCTTGATGTCTTATTGATGATTAGTTGTACCTCTTAGAAAAAAATATAGGTGATGTGTTCTGAAGCAGAGCGAGCAATCGAGCCATCAACCGTCAATGGACCAATCGACTAACCTTTTTGAAAGGTTAAATAAAATTTAATCCCATATGGCGGAAATGAGAGCGACTCAGAATTATATATTAACACATATGCAAAACTCTGAAGTTGAGCGAGCAAACTCTCAACCTTCTGTTAGTAGTCGTTCTGTACCTAACAAGAGATCTAGAAGGATCGGAAGTAGCAGGGAAATCAAAATTGATTACTGGCATTGTAAACTTTTCTTTTATATACATGAATGAAATGTTTTGTTTAAAGACTATCTTTGGTGGGCCGACTTACAACCATTCTTTCTTTTGTTTCACTAACTATGCAATGGTATGGGACATAACAAAATTGGAGGATACTAAATAAAATGTGGAAGTAAGAAAACTCATGACCTTGTGTGAAAAGAAATATTTGGAGACAGTTGCATTACTAATATTATCACTAAGTTTACACGGTATGGGACGAGTAAATCTGGATGATACTATTAGTGAACTTCTATTCGGCCAATGTTTTGAGAGACCATGTTCATACAACTTAACTTGGTTAACACCCTTATTGCCAAAGTCATGTGGTATGGGACACATGAACTTGGCTAATAATCGAAAAGACTAAGAGTAAGAGTTTGAATACATAAGATTGCGATAGAATGTTAGATTAGGATATTTACCGAGGCAAATCTTAGAATTCTTATGACTCGTATGGATTTTCAATGAAATATATATGTATGTTCACAAGGACCATAACCAAATCATTTGAAATACTTGCAAAGTTTTGTACTTATTATATAAACATTCTAACCTTGTTTGCTTTTACACAGCCAAACATACGAGATATATAAGATTATGTGATTCCTCAACAAAAAACCTTACACTATACTTAGAAAAATAAGTGATTTTAACATTACAGTACTCTCGAAATTGTTGTTGAGCATACTATAACATTATACTTGGCTACAGTTCCTAAATCTTGGTTTTATTTTCTCCTTGCCAGTGAGAAAATGCAAACAAGGAAAGAGAGGAAGGCCGCGTACTATTTGTCCAGCAGTTGAGGCAGCTCCTGAGATTTAGGAACCGCCGCCTCCGACAATTGCACAGGCCACACCCGACACTGCCACTCCATTTAGGCAGGCAATACCACCCCCACCCGCACCCTTTACAATGCCTTCGAGCATGGTAGCAATCAAAGCCACTGTTCAAACTGTCGTTCGTGAGACCGCGACCACTCAGGTTGCCACGATTCAAGCACCTGTAAAATTTGGGTCGGAAGCTCAAACCGATCAGATTACTAAATACAAGCGGCTACAACCTCTTACTTTCGATAGCATCATTAATGCTGATGAGGTGCAAAAGTGGCTGGATGAGTCAAAGAAGGCTCTTGATGCAATGGGAGTCGATGAGACTCGAGAAATTCTATTAGCAACCTACCAACTTGTTGGTGGGGCAAACACATGGTGGATGACAGTGAAAGAAGACCCAAGGGTCAACATAGCAGATATGACTTGGAAAAAGTTTGAGTCAATGTTTATTGATGAGTATTTTCCCAGCGCGGTGAAGAAGCAGAAGCGCCAGGAATTCGCTAAGTTATACCAGGGTACCATGACTGTCAGAGAATATGCTGGAAAATTCAAAGAATTATCAGTCTACTCTGTCTCCACCATCTCAACGGAGCGAGATAAGACTGAGAAATTTTATAATGGCCTTCGCCATGACATTCGACAAGCCTTGTCGATCTTGGATCTCAAGATTTACAAGGAGGTTGTTGACAAGGCCATGAGCTTTGAACAAGAGAAGATCTTACAGGAACAAAGAATGAATAAGGGCAAACGGCCTGCCACATTTTCCCAACAAGGCTCGCAGCAAGGCAACAAGAAGAAGCCCTACTATAACCAAAACCCAGCCATCCCAGCCCCTATTTGGAAGAATGAGGCCACAACACCTACGGCTGAACCTTCTAACCCTAACCATCAGGGTTTTCGTAATCATGGCCGCGGAGGTCGTTATGGAAGGGGTGGCCGTCGAAACGGCAATGGCAGAGGTGGTGGTCAACACCATAATCAGCAAGCCCAGCAGAACAATCAGCATGCCCAGCACCACAATCAGCAATACAGGCCTACTTGTTTCAACTGCGGCCAGCAGGGCCACGTAAGAAATGCCTGTCCGCACCTTCAGCAATCTGTTCCTGCTATTCCAGTCGAACAAGCACCACCTGCTGCTAATGCCCAACTCAGGCAGAACTAGGGTCAACGGAATCAGGGCAGAGCATATGCCATCGCTCAACAACCCCTCCCAGACAACAATGTAGTCGTAGGTACCTTTCCTTTGTTCAATACAATAGTGAATGTTTTGTTTGATTCAAGTGCTACGCATTCTTTTATATCCTCAGCATTGGTAAGACATTTAGGCCTGCATCCTGAACCCACAAACATCACACTCCGTGTCACATCACCGTTTGGATCTGGTACTTACGTGAATTTGAAGTGTTTTCGATGTGAACTTTGAATGTCAGAACAGATAATATATGCAGAATATTTTGTGATGGATATTGAAGACTTCGACATCATCCTCGGCATGGACTGGTTCGCACCACTGAATGCAAAGATCGACTGTCTAAAGAAGCAAGTTCAGTTAACCTTGCCTACAGGAGAGTTTGTCAAGATTCACGGAACAAGGAAATGGATACACAAATCAACAGTTGCACTTCTCAAATCTCAACTTCGAGCGCTATCCCTTGGTGACGAAAATGAATCACCAGCACTATACCCTCTCGAAGTACACGATGTTCCAATCATATCTGAATTCCCAACAGTTTTTCTAAATGACCTTCCTAGTCTACCTCCAGTTAGGGAATTCAATTTTGAGATCAACCTCATACCGGGGACAGGGCCTATCTCAATTCCACCATACAGAATGTCTAATGTCTAGCTAGTCGAATTAGACAAACAACTAAAGGAATTAGAAAGTAATGACTTCATGGCATACCACTCACGATCGTCTCTGATCGAGACCCTCGATTAACATCAAACTTTTGGAAAAGCTTCCAGAATAGAATGGGTTCTAAGATCACTATGAGCACAACTTTCCACCCTCAGACTGATAGGCAGTTAGAGCGGCTTATCCAAATCTTAGAAGACATGTTACGATGCTGCATTTTGGACTTTAATGACGGATGGGCAAAGTATTTGCATCTAGCTGAGTTTCCATACAACAACAGCTACCAAACTAGTATCGACATGGCACCATACGAGGCTCTCTATGGTCGGCCTTGCAGATCTCAGATATGCTGGTTAGATATGGCAGATCGACCGTAGTTAGGCCTTGAACTAGTTCAAGAGACTTTTGAGAAGATCACACTAGTAAAGGAATGACTTCGTGTTGCACAAAGTCGACAGAAGAGCTATGCTGACAAGTGAATACAACCTCTAGAATTTGATAAGGGAGACTTTGTTTTTCTGAAAGTTCAGCCCACAAGAGGTGTCAAACGCTTTGGGATCAAAGGCAAGCTCTCCCTGCGGTATATCGGTCCTTTTCAGATCATTGAACGTATTGGCAAACTTGCTTATCGTCTGTCCCTTCCATCGTCCATGCCTAAGGTTCATGATGTTTTTCATGTATCTATGCTTCGCAAGTATCGTACTGAACCTTCACATATCATCCCTTTAGTCGAGGTTCGGGCTGAGGAAGGAAATACGTACCAGGAGAAAGTGATACAAATTTTAGATAGAAAAACTCAAGAACTACAGCGATGTAGCATACCACTTGTTAAAGTGCTCTGGGATCACCACAGCGTAGAGGAAGCAACATGGGAACTAGATGCAACTATTAAACATAAATATCTTGAATTGTTTTCTAATACCAACTGATGATGCGATGCATTGTCCTATTTTCACTTATCAATAAATTGATGAAACATTGTTACACCTATCTTAAAACATTGTTTCACTTGAATAACTACACCGATGTCTGAAACTAACATCCATGGATATCGTGATGCACACATGCAGTAGCCTCATTGGCAACTTGTAACTACTTCTCAAGAAGCAGAGTCAAGTCACTACTACTTTGCATCACCAATTCCATCACCGCACAGCGATCATTGTCGCCAGAACGATAATCCCGTGCCCTCATCTTGGCAGGACCTTCTATCACAATTTCCAAGGGGTCAAATTCAAGCAACAACACGAAAAAGTATTCCACCGCTCAACCTACCTTCCCTCAAACGATGTAACCATCGCCCTCCACCACCATCTGTTATGCAAATGTAGGAATCTTCAGAGGATGAGTCCGATTCCATTTGGTCTCCATGGTTTTATGATGATGAAGATTCCACCGGCCACAGTGCAATTCTGGGACCATACTAGCACTATCCTGAACTCGTACGAGATGACGCTGGCAGTGGATCTCAAGCACATAACCATCATAACTACTTGAATTGATTTCGAGGGCAAAATCTCTTTAAGGGGGGTAGAGTGTAATACCCTGTATTTCACAAAAAAATAAAAATAAAATAATAATAATAATAATGATTTTTTTAGGATAAAGCACATGGCACATGGCACAAGCCTGGAAGTCTAGGCACAAGGCACATGGCACATGGCACATGCATGGAAGTCCAGGCACAAAGCACATGGCACATGGCACATGGCACATGCCTGGATGTCCAGGCACTTACCCGGAAGTCCAGGCAGCCCGCCTGGACTTCCAGGCGCAAACTAATGCGTTAGACATGAGATATGTCTTCGTTCTTCAAGCTTGATCTTTGTAGACTTCGAAAGCTATTGTTTGATGTGTTGTTCATGCAAGACAGGTGATGTGTTTTGTTTTGTTGTGTTATCTTACCAAGACCACTTCATATACTTACTGTTTAAAACAATGGATAGCCTCAGCAAATCTAAGCACAAAAGGGATAAAATGAAGAACTTGTTGAACAATGACGTTATCATCAAGACAGATTGCAATTTTGATTCAATTCGAAGCTTGTTTTGGCAAATGCTAGAATCATTACTTTATTTTCTTGAAAAACTCTTTGGAAAACTCAATCTAACTTGCAAAAATCGTGTGTGTTGTATTTTTGAAAATCAGAGAATGAGTGTTTTATACAATTAGAAGTTGTGGATTAAAGAGCAAGAGAATACAAAATGATTTGAATTCAAAACGTTGTTTAATCGAAAGTTGTTTTGTTCGTCCGAGACAATGGGAATCATCTAGGTGTTAGTAGAGAATATTTCAATTAGGATAATCGGGAAAAATTGTGTAAGGAATAAAAAAATCAAGCAAGCAGAAGTGCCACATTTATCTCATTAGAAATATCAGATTTTTGTCTCAGACGCGGATAGCATGCTATTGGGTTGTGTATCATGTTCTCTATTGACAGATAGCAGGCTATAGCAGGTCGATATACACAAACCCAAGAACTTGAGTTTTTCAGACTTTCCGATAGTGTAATACCCTTTCACAAAAATAATAATAATAATAATAATAATAATAATAATAATAATAATAATAATAATAATAATGATTCTTTTAGGATAAAGCACATGGCACATGGCACATGGCACATGCCTGGAAGTTCAGGCACAAGGCACATGGCACATGGAACATGCCTGGAAGTCCTGGCACAAAACACATGGCACATGGCACATGCTTGGAAGTCCAGAGGAATGTGCCAAATTTGAACGAAAGTTTTTATCTGAAGGTGGGAATGAAACATAGGTTTGCGTGTTTTATAACTTTTATCAAAGTTTACAATCAATTATTATTATGTCTACTGTTCATTTACACTGCATTATGTCATATAATGTTTATACTGCCGCACTTATGCCTGTACACTTGGAATTCACGTATTATACTGTTATAATGCCAGATTTGTGGTCAATCTGACTCAACTAGACTCGGTCTTGTCCTCAGTAACTTTAAATAGTAAACGGGAGGCAGCGAGCTGCTCTAGGCTATTGGTTAATTAAGCAGACCTAGTGTCCCACCTCTCAACTGGGGACTGATCTACTTGGCCTTATTGAAAGCTATTAGCTTATACATGTAATACTGAACGTCCTAACCTTGCACGTCGTGATACCGACCCTAATAAGGATTACCAGATGTTGCCAAAGTTAGTCTAAATATCAAGAAAAAACCAGACCAGTAGACTAGACCAGTTCATGCATTAGCATCATATATATCACCACCTAGGGACGTATATGGTTTATGACTCAAAGAATAGTTAGGAGCATTGCTTGCTATTCATTACATTTCTCTGGAGAGGGACGTACATGAGAACCCGGCTACTCCCGGGGAGGGACATTAGTACGTGAATCCAGAGCATCGTTCCTGTACGTGAACTCAAGCGATGTACGTTCATCAAACCATTACGAGACGGTGTCATGAATACATACATATTGATTGATTATGATGCTCACATGTGTATTTAAGATATTTGATATTGAAGTATGCTTTATTAATTGTTATACTCACAAACTATTTACCCACTAAGCGCGTTAAGCTTACTCCATTATTATTCAATCTTTCACAGGAAAGTTGGGTGGACTAGGTGCAGGTTATGGGGCCCACATTTTGTACCCTTTGTATGATTCATTTCGGATTTTGGGGAGTATGTTCCCTTGACTATTTTATGTACAAAAGTATTCTGAATTAAATAAAATCAGATTTGTACTATGTAATATATATTTCCGTTGCGCATTCTGTTGTTACCATTGTTATTGTTCCAAATGCGCGCCCCGTCCACGAGTGTACCGCCTTTTAGGCGCGTCCGGGCAGGGTGTGACAGATAGCGTGTTATCAAGGCCTATAGCGCGCTATTGCCCATTTGACTAAAAATGGAAAGATCACAGCAACAGCTTTATAGCGAGTTCTCAAAGGGGATAGTGCGCTATAAACAATTTTCCATAAAAACAAATGTTTTATTATAGAACCCTATCACCATGCTATCAACACTGACTGTGCGCTAGCACCTTCTTGAAAATTTTGGCAAATCGCTGGATAGCCTTATTTTTGAAAAATTAATATTTTTACACTCATGAACCATTCCATTGACCCAAAACATATTGATATAATATTAAAAACTTTTAAATAATTCAAAACTCATTGAAATTTTGATTAAAACCTTTCGGAAAACATTTTTCAAAATGAAATACTATATCAAAGTGATTTTGAAGACTTTGCAATTTTCAGAGTTTTAGTGCTGAGATTGATCGAGAAGTTACCCTACACACCCCAAAGATAAAACTAATGCATTAGACATGAGATATGTATTCATCCTTCGAGCTTGATTTTTGTAGACTTCGATAGCTATTGTTTCATGTGTTGTTAATGATTAGTTGTAGCTCTTAGAAAAAAAATACAGGTGATGTGTTCTTGTTTAAATCTTAGCGAGAACACTTCATATACTTACAGTTTAAACAATAGATAGCCTCTGGAAATCTCAGCACAAACGGGATAAAATGAAGAACTTGTGAAATAATGAGGTTATCTTCAAGACAGTTTGCAATTTTGATTCAGTTTGAAGGTTGTTTGGGCAAATTAAAGAATCACGACTTTTTTCTATTTAAACACTCTTTGGAAAGCTCAGTCTAACTTGCAAAAATCGTGTGTGTTCTATCTTTGAAAATGAGAGAATGAGGGTTTTAGAAAATTACTAGTTGTAGATGAAAGAGCAAGAGAGTACAAAATGATTTGAATTCAAAACGTTGTTTAATCTAAAGTTGTTTTGGGTGTGCGAGACAGTGCGAATCATCACGGTGTTAGTACAGAATATTTCAAATAAGATAACTTGGCAAAATTGTGTAAGGAAAATAAAAATCGAGCAAGCAGAAGTGCCACATTTTCCTCGTTATAAGTATCAGATTTTAGTCTAAGACGTGGATAGCGTGCTATTGGGTTGTGTATCATGTTCTCTATTGACAGATAACAGGCTATAGCAGGTCGATATACACAAACCCGTGAGCTCGATTTTTTTAAACTTTCCGATAGCGGTTATCCAGGCCTATAGCCCGCTATTGCCCATTTTACTAAAAATGGAAAGATCACGGCAACAACTCTATAGCGAGTTATCAAAGGGGATAGCGCGCTATAGATAATTTTCCAAAAAAATTAATGTTTTATTATTGAACCCTATCAGTGTGCTATGAACCCTGATAGTGCGCTAGTTCCTTCTAAAAAATTTTGGCAAATTGCTCGATAGCCTTATTTTTGAAAAATTAATATTTTGACACTCAAGAACCATTCCATTGACTCAAAACATATTGATATAAGATTAAATACTTTTAAATAATTCAAAACTCATTGAAATTATGATAAAAACCTTTCAGAAAACATTTTTTCAAAATGAAATACTATATCAAAGTGATTTTAAAGACTTTGCAATTTTCAGAGTTTTAGTGCTGAGATTGATCGAGTGGTTACCCTACACACCAAAGGTCAAACTAATGCATTAGACATGAGATATGTCTTCGTTCTTCGAGCTTGATCTTTGTACACTTCAAAAACTATTGTTTGATATGTTCTTGATGCAATACAGGTGATGTATTATCTTATCGAGACCACTTCATATACTTACAATTTAAAACAATGGATAACCTCTGCAAATCTAAGCACAAAAGGGATAAATGGAAGAACTTGCTGAACAATGACGTTATTACCAAGACAAATTGCAATTTTGATTCTATTCAAAGCTTGTTTTGGCAAATGCTAGAATCATTAGTCTCTTCTCTTGAAAAACTCTTTAGAAAGCTCAATCTAACTTGCAAAAATCGTGTTTGTTTATTTATGAAAACCAGAGAATGAGTGTTTTATAAAATTAGAAGTTGCGGGTTAAAAAGCAAGAGAGTACAAAATGATTTGAATTCAAAACATTGTTTAATTTAAAGTTGTTTTGGGCCTGCGAGACAATGGGAATCATCTAGGTATTAGTAGAGAATATTTCAATTAAGATAACTTGGAAAAACTGCGTAAGGAATAGAAAAATCGAGTAAGCAGAATTGGCCATATTTTTATCGATAGAAATATCAGATTTTTGTATTAGACGTGGATAGCGTGCTATTGGGTTGTGAATCATGTTCTCTATTGACAGATAGCAGGCTATAGCAGGTCGATATACACAAACCCGAGAGCTCATGTTTTTCAGACTTTCTGATAGCGTGTTATCAAGGCCTGTAGCGCGCTATTGCCCATTTGACTAAAAATGGAAAGATCACGACAACAACTTTATAGTGAGTTATCAAAGGGGATAGCGTGCTATAGACAATTTTCTAGAAAAACTAATGTTTTATTATAGAACCCTATCAGCGTGCTATCAACACTGATAGTGCGCTAGTGCCATCTAAAAAATTTTGGCAAATGTCTCGATAGCCTTATTTTTGAAAAATTAATATTTTGACACTCAAGAACCATTCCATTGACTCAAAACATTTTGATATAAGATTAAACACTTTTAAATAATTGAAAACTCATTGAAATTATGACTAAAACCTTTCGAAAAACATTTTTTCAAAATGAAATACTATAACGAAGTGATTTTGAAGACTTTGCAATTTTCAGAGTTTTAGTGCTGAGAATGATCGAGAAGTTACCAAAGATAAAATTAATGCATTAGACATGAGAAATGTCTTCGTTCTTTGAGCTTGATCTTTGTAGATTTCAATAGCTATTGTTTGATGTGTTCTTGATGCAAGACAGGTGATGTGTTCTTTTTTGATGTGTTATCTTATCAAGACCACTTCATATACTTACAGTTTAAAACAATGGATAGCCTCTGCAAATTTAAGCACAAAAGGGATAAAAGGAAGAACTTGCTGAACAATGACTTTATCATGTAGACAGATTTCAATTTTGATTCTATTCGAAGCTTGTTTTGGCAAATGCTAGAATCATTAGTCTCTTATGTTGAAAAACTCTTTAGCAAGCTCAATCTAACTTGCAAAAATTGTGTGTTTAATTTTTGAAAATGAGAGAATGAGTGTTTTATAAAATTAGAAGTTGCGGGTTAAAGAGCAAGAGAGTACAAAATTATTTGAATTCTAAACATTGTTTAATCTAAAGTTGTTTTGGGCCTGTGAGACAATGGGAATCATCTAGGTGTTAGTAGAGAATATTTCAATTAAGATACCCTGGAAAAGCTGTGTAAGGAATAGAAAAATCGAGCAAGCAGAAGTGCCCACATTTTTCGGATAGTAATATCAGATTTTTGTATCAGACGTGGATAGCGTGCTATTGGGTTGTGTATCATGTTCTCTATTGACAGATAGCAGGCTATAGCAGGTCGATATATACACAAATCTGAGAGCTCATGTTTTTCAGACTTTCCGATAGCGTGTTATCAAAGCCTATACCGCGCTATTGCCCATTTGACTAAAAATGGAAAGATCACGGCAACAGCTTTATAGTGAGTTATCAAAGGGGATAGCGTGCTATAGACCAAATTTCCAAAAATACAAATGTCTTATTATAGAACGCTATCATCGTGCTATCAACACTGATAGTGCGCTAGTGCTTTCTGGAAAAATTTTGGCAAATTGCTGGATAGCCTTATTTTTGAAAAATTAATATTTTGACACTCAAGAACCATTGTGTTGACTCAAAACAAATTGATAGAAGATCAAAAAATTTTAAATAATTCAAAACTCTTTGAAATTTTGATTAAAACCTTTCGGAAAATAGTTTTTCAAAATGAAATACTATATCGAAGTGATTTTGAAGACTTTGCAATTATCAGAGTTTTAGTGCTGAGATTGATTGAGAAGTTACCCTACACACACCAAAGATAAAACTAATGCAGTAGACATGAGATATGTATTCGTTCTTCGAGCTTGATTTATGTAGACTTCGATAGCTATTGTTTCGTGTGTTGTTGATGATTAGTTGTAGCTCTTAGAAAAAAATACAGGTGATTTTTTTGTTTGAGTCATAGCGAGGACACTTCATATACTTACAGTTTTAATAATAGATAGCGTCTAGAAATCTCAGCACAAAAGGGATAAAATGAAGAACTTGCGAAATAATGAGGTTATCTTCAAGACAGTTTTCAATGTTGAATAAGTTCGAAGGTTGTTTGGGCAAATGCAAGAATCACGACTTTCTTCTCTTTAAAAACTTTTTGGAAAGCTCAGTCTAACTTGCAAAAATTGTGTGTGTTCTATCTTTGAAAATCAGAGAATGAGGGTTTTATAAAATTTGCAGTTGCAGGTTAAAGAGCAAGAGAGTACAAAATGATTTGTATTCAAAACTTTGTTTAATCTAAAGTTGTTTTGGGCGTGCGAGACAATGGGAATCATCAAGGTGTTAGTAGAGAATATTTCAATTAAGAAAACCTGGCAAGCATAAGTGCCCACATTTTTCTCGTTAGAAATATCAGATTTTAGTCTAAGACGTGGATAGCTTGCTATTGGGTTGTGTATCATGTTCTCTATTGACAGATAGTAGCTATAGCAGGCCGATATACAAAAACCCGAGAACTCGAGTTTTCCAGACTTTCGGATAGCGCGTTATCAAGGCCTATTGCGTGCTATTGCCCATTTTACTAAAAATGGAAAGATCACGACAACAGCTTTATAGCGAGTTATCAAAGGGGATAGTGCGTTATAAACAATTTTCCAGAAAAACAAATGTTTTATTATAGAATCCTATCAGCGTGCTATCAACACTGATGTGCGCTAGTGCCTTCTAGAAAATTGTAAATTTTGGCAAATTGCTGGATTGCCTTATTTTTGAAAAATTAATATTTTGACACTCAAGAACCATTCCATTGACGCAAAACATATTGATATAAGATTAAAAACTTTTAAATAATTCAAAACTCATGCAAATTATGATTAAAACCATTCGAAAGACATTTTTTCAAACTGAAATACTATATCGAAGTGATTTTGAAGACTTTGCAATTTTCAGAGTTTTAGTGCTGAGATTGATAGAGAAGTTACCCTACACACACCAAAGATTAAACTAATGCATTAAACATGAGATATGTATTCGTTCTACGAGATTGATCTTTGTAGACTTCGATATCTATTGTTTCATGTGTTGTTGAAGATTAGTTGTAGCTCTTAGAAAAAAATACAGGTGATGTGTTCTTGTTTGAATCTTAGCGAGAACACTTCATATACTTACATCTTAAAACAATAGATAGCCTCTAGAAATCTCAGCACAAAAGGGATAAAATGAAAAACTTGAGAAATAAAGAGGTTATCTTCAAGACAGTTTGCAATTTTGAGACAGTTCGAAGGTTGTTTGGGCAAATGCAAGAATCACGACTTTCTTCTATTTAAACACCTTTTGGAAAGCTCAGTCTAACTTGCCAAAATGGTGTGTGTTGTTTTTTTGAAAATCAGAGAATGAGTGTTTTATAAAATGATTTGAATTCAATACATTGTTTAATCTAAAGTTGTTTTGGGCGTGCGAGACCATGGGAATCATCTAGGTAATAGTGGAGAATATTTCAATTAAGATAACCTCGAAAACCTGTGTAAGGAATAGAGAAATCGAGCAACCAGAAGTGCCCACATTTTTCTCGTTAGAAATATCAAATTTTAGTCTAATACGTCGATAGCGTGGTATTGGGTTGTGTATCATGTTCTCTATTGACAGATAGCAGGCCATAGCAGGTCGATATACACAAACCCGAGAGCTTGACTTTTTGAACCCTATCATGTTATCAAGGCCTATAGCGCGCTATTGCCCATTTTACTGAAAATGGAAAGATCAAGGCAACAGCTTTATAGCGAGTTATCGAAGGGGATAGCGCTATAGACAATTTTTCAAAAAAATAAATGTTTTATTATTGAACCCTATTAGCGTGCTATCAAAACTGATAGTGCGCTAGTGCCTTCTGAAAATTTTTCGCAAATGCTGGGTAGCCTTATCTTTGAAAAAATAATATTTTGACACTCAAGAACCATTCAGTGGACTCAAAAACACTTTGATATATGATGAAAAACTTTTAAATAATTCAAAAGTCATTGAAATTATGATTAAAACCTTTCAGAAATTTTTTTTTCAAAATGAAATAATATATCGAAGTGATTTTGAAGACTTTGTAATTTTCAGAGTTTTAGTGCTGAGATTGATCGAGAGGTTACCATGCACACCAAAGATCAAACTAATGCATTAGACATGAGATATGTCTTCGTTCTTCGAGTTTGATCTTTTTAGACTTCGATAGCTATTTTTTGATGTGTTGTTGATGCAAGACAGGTGATGTGTTCTTTTTTGTTGTGTTATCTTACAGAGACCACTTCATATACTTATAGTTTAAAACAATGGATAGCCTTTGAAAATCTAAGCCAAAAGGGATAAAATGAAGAACTTTGCTGAACAATGTCGTTATCTTCATGACAAACTCTTTGGAAAGCTCAATCTAAGTTGCAAAAATCGTGTGTGTTGTATTTTTGAAAATCATAGAATGAGTGTTTGGTAAAATTAGAAGTTGCAAGCTAAAGACCAAAAGAGTACAAAATGATTTGAATTCAAAACATTGTTTAATCTAAAGTTGTTTTGGGCGTGCGAGATAATGGGAATCATCTAGGTATTAGTAGAAAATATTTCAATTAAGATAACCTGGAAAAACTGTGTAAGGAATAGAAAGATCGAGCAAGCAGAAGTCCCCACATTTTTCTAGTTAGAAATATCAAAATTTTAGTCTAAGACGTGGATAGCGTGCTATTGGGTTGTGTATCACTTTTTATTGATAGATAGCAGGCCATAGTTGGTCGATATACACAAAATCCAAGAGCTCGAGTTTTTTAGACATTCCAATAGGGTGTTATCAAGGCCTATAGCGAGCTATTGCCCATTTTACTAAAAAGGGAAAGATCACGGTAACAACTCTATACCGAGTTATCAAAAGGAATAGCGTGTTATAGCCAATTTTGCAAAAAAATAAATGTTTTATTATTGAACCCTATCAGTGTGCTACCAACACTGATAGTGCGCTAGTGCCTTCTGAAAATTTTTCGCAAATTGCTGGATAGCGTTATTATTAAAAAAATAATATTTTGACACTCAAGAACCATTCCATTGACTCAAAACACTTTGATATAAGATTAAACACTTTTAAATAATGCAAAACTCATTGAAATTATGATTAAAACCTTTCGGAAAACACTTTTTCAAAATGAAATACTATATCGAAGTGATTTTGAAGACTTTGCAATTTTCAGAGTTTTAGTGCTGAGATTGATCGAGAGGTTACCCTACACACCAAACATCAAACAAATGCATTAGACATGAGCTATGTCTTCGTTCTTAGAGCTTGATCTTTGTTGACTTCGAAAGCTATTGTTTGATGTGTTGTTGATGATTAGTTGTAGTTCTTAGAAAAAAAATACAGGTGATGGGTTCTTGTTTGATGTGTTCTCCTATCGAGAACATTTCATATACTTACAGTTTAAAACAATAGATAGCCTCTGGAAATCTCAGCACAAAAGTAATAAAATGAAGAACTTGTGAAATAATGAGGTTATCTTCGAAACAGTTTGCAATTTTGATTCAGTTCGAAGGTTGTTTGGGCAAATACAAGAATCACGACTTTCTTCTATTTAAACACTCTTTGGAAAGCTCAATCTAACTTTCAAAAATCGTGTGTGTTCTATCTTTAAAAATCAGAGAATGAGGGATTTATAAAATTAGCAGATGCAGGTTAAAGAGCAAGAGAGTACAAAATGATTTGAATTCAAAACGTTGTTTAATTTAAAGTTGTTTTGGGCGTGCGAGACATTCGGAATCATCAAGGTGTTAGTAGAGAATATTTCATTTAAGATAACTTGGCAAAACTGTGTTGGGAATAGAAAAATCGAGCAAGCAGAAGTGCCCCCATTTTTCTCGTTACAAATATCAGATTTTAGTCTAAGACGTGGATAGCGTGCTATTGGGTTGTGTATCATGTTCTCTATTGACAGATAGTAGGCTATAGCAGGTCGATATACACAAACCCGAGAGCTCGAGTTTTTTAGACTTTCCAATAGCGTGTTATCAAGGCCTATAGCGCTCTATTGCCCATTTTACTTACAATGGAAAGATCACGGCAACAGCTCTATAGTGAGTTATCAAAGGGAATAGCGCGCTGTAGACAATTTTCCAAAAAAATAAATGTTTTATTATTGTACCCTATCAGCGTGCTATCAACACTGATAGTGTACTAGTGCCTTTCGAAAATTGTTGGTAAATTGCTGGACAACCTTATTTTTTAAAAATTAATATTTTGACACTCAAGAACCATTTCATTGACTCAAAACACTTTCATATAAGATTAAACACTTTTAAATAATTCGAAACTCGTTGAAATTATGATTAAAACCTTTCAGAAAACATTTTTTCAAAATGAAATACTACATCGAAGTGATTTTTAAGACTTTGCAATTTTCAGAGTTTTAGTGTCACAGCTCACGCCGACGGGCCTAAACTGGCGGTGCACTCGAGGAGGGGGCGCGCATTTGGAATAATAACAATGGTAATAACAAAGTGCGCAACGAAAAATATAAAGAACAGTACAAATTTGATTTCATTTAATTCAGAATATTTTTGTACATAAAATGGTCAAGGGAACATACTCCCCAAAATCCCCAATGAGTCATACAAAGGAAAAAAAATGTGGGCTCCATATCCTGCACCCATTCCACCCTAATTTCCTGTGAAAGATTGGATGATAATGGAGTGAGCTTAACGCACTGAGTGGGTAAATAGTTCTTGAGTATAACAATTAATAAAAGATACTTAAATATCAAATATCTTAAATACACAAGATAGCATCATAACCAATCAATATGTATGTATGCATGACACCGTCTCGTAATGGTTTGATGAACGTACATCGCTTGAGTTCACTCACAAATGTCCATCCGGACGTTTCTCCCCTGGAGTAGCCAGGTTCTTATTGTACGTCCCTTCTCAGGAACGATGCTCTGGATTCACGTACTGATGTCCCTCCCCAAGCGTAGCCGGGTTCTCATGTACGTCCCTCTCTAGAAAAATATAATGAATAGCAAGAAATGCTCTTAACAATTTCTATGAGTCATAAACCACATACATCCCTAGGTGGTGATATGTATGATGTCAATGCATGAACTGGTCTGGTCTTTTCTTGACATTTAGACTGACTTTGGCAACGTCCGGTGATCCTTATTACGGTCGGTATCACGACATGCAAGGTTAAGACATTCAGTATTACTTGTATAAACTGATAGCTTTCAATAAGACCAACTAGATCAGTCCCCAGTTGAGAGGTGAGACACAAGGTCTGCTTAAATACCAATCGCCTAGAGCAGTCCGCTGCCTACCGTTCACTATTTAAAGTTACTGAGGACAAGACCGAGTCTAGTTGAGTCAGATTGACTACAAATCAGGCATTATAACAGTATAATTTCGTGAATTCCAAACATACAGGCATAAGTGCGACAGTATAAACATTATATGCCATAACGTAGTGTAAATGAATAGTAGATATAATAATAACTTAATGTAAACTTTAATAAAAGTTATAAAACACGCAAACCTATGTTTTGTTCCCCACCTTCAGATAATAACTTCTTCTTTTAGATCTGGCGCTTTCCTCCGGACAGAACTTGGTCACACCGCACCGAGAGTCTCGAACAAAGAGTCTCAAAATACTAAAAACTCAGAATGAGTGCAAAGGAGAAGAAAATCACAAGAGAAGGTGATTTGGTGTGAGGAATGAGAAATGAGGAGGGTTCCTTATATAGAGATTTTTGGCGCCCGAACGTTCAGGCATGCGCCAGAATGTTTGGGCGTTGTGCCTGATCGTTCGGGCATGAGCCTGAACGTTTGGGCATACGCCTGAATGTTTGGGCATTGCGCTTGAAATATAGGGTTTTACACTCTACCCCCCTTAAAGGGATTTCGCCCTCGAAATCAATCCAAGTAGTTATAATGGTTATCTGCTTGAGATTCACTGCCGGCGTCATCTTTTGCTAGTTCAGGGTAGTGCTTGTATGGTCCCTGAATAGCACTGTGGCCGGTGGAATCCTCATCATCATAAAACCATGGACAACAAATGTAATCGAACTCGTCCTCTGAAAATTCTAACCTTTGCATAACAGATGGTGGTGGAGGGTGCTGGTTACATTATTTGAGGGGAGGTAGGTTGAGCGGTAGAATACCTTTTCGTGTTGTTGCTCGAATTCGGCCGCCTGGCAATTTTGGTAGAAGGTCTTGCCAAGATGATGGCACGGGATTGTTACGAAAAAGCCATGTATGCTCTGGCAATATGGATCGCTGTCTGTGTGGTGATGGAGTTGGTGATGCAAAGTAGTTGTGACTTGATTCTGCTTCTTGAGAAGTAGCCACAGGTTGCCAAGGAGGCCATTGCGTGTGTGTATCACTATATCCATTGGTATTATTTTCAGACATCTGCGTAGTTATTCAAGTGAAACAATACATTAAGATAGGTGTAAACAAAGTTTCATCATTTTATTGATAAGTGAGAGCAGTACAATATATCACATCATCAGTTGGTACTAGAGAACAATTCAAGGTATTTCTGTTTAAGTGTTGCTTCTAGTTCCCATGTTGCTATCTCTACGCCGTGGTGATCCCAGAGCACTTTCACAAGTGGTATGCTACGCCGCCTTAAATCTTGAGTTTTTCTATCCAAGATTTGTATCGCTTTCTCCTGATACTTATTTCCTTCCTCAATCTGAACCTCGACTAAAGGGATGATATGCGAAGGATCAGGACGATACTTGCGAAGCATAGATACGTGAAAAATTTCATGAACTTTAGGCGTGAAAAATGCCAATACGTTCAATGGTCTGAAATAGACTGATATACCGCGGGGAGAGCTCTCCTTTGATCCCAAAGTGTTTGACACCTCTTGTGGGTTGGACAATTTAGAGAAACAAAGTCCCCGTTATCAAATTCTAGAGGTTGTCTTCGCTTTTCAGCATAGCTCTTCTGTCATCTTTGTGCAACACGAAGTCATTCCTTTACTAGTGTGATTTTCTCAGAAGTCTCTTGAACTAGTTCTGGGCCTAACTGCGGTCGATCTGCCATATCTAACCAACATACCGGAGATATGCAAGGCCGGGCATAGAGAGCCTCGTATGGTGTCATGCCGATACTAGTTTGGTAACTGTTGTTGTATCCAAACTCAGCTAAATGCAAATACTTTGCCCATCCATCATTAAATTCCATAATGCAGCATCATAACATGTCTTCTAAGATTTGGATAAGCCGTTCTGACTTCCCATCAGTCTGAGGGTGAAATGTTGTGCTCATGGTGATATTAGAACCCATTCTACTCCGAAAGCTTTTCCAAAAGTTTGATGTGAATCGAGGGTCTCGATCAGAGACGATCGTGAGTGGTATGCCATGAAGGCGTACGATCTCTCTTTCATATAGTTCTGCAAGTTTTGCGAGGTTATCTGTGAACTTTATTGGCAAGAAGTTTGCTGACTTTGTAAGTCTGTCAATGATAACCCAGATAACATCTTGCCCTTTATTGTTTCGAGGTAAAGTCGTGACAAAATCCATTGCGATGTTCTCCCATTTCCATTGTTCAATAGGTAACGGCTGGAGAAGTCCAGAGAGAAGTCTTCGTTCTGCCTTGACTTTCTGGCAAACGAGACATCAAGCAACGAAGTCTGCAATTGCCTTCTTCATTCCAGAAAACTAGAATTGTCGCTTGACATCCTTGTACATCTTGTCACCCCCAGGATGCATAGCGTACCTCGAACAGTGCATCTCAGTAAGCACTTCTTTCCAAACTTCAGGATCGTTCGGTAGACAGAGATTTTTTTTATAAAAAATGGCCCCGTCTTCAGCGATCGACCAGTGAAGAAGGTCCTGTCCGCTGAGTAGAAGTTTTTTGTTTCTCCATTAACATAGGGTCATTGCCTTGAGCTGCTGAAATCTTTTGAACGAGCTCAGAGTTGGCTGATAGTTGAGAGAGTCGTGGTTTTGGTCCCTCTTCGTTCAGCTGTAGGTTAAAGTTCTCCATCTCTGTAGCCAACTTCCCCATTTCGTAGTTAAGAGTGCAAGCAACATAAGATTCTCTACTCAGGGCATCGGCCACAACATTGGCCTTTCCGGGATGGTACTGGAGTTGAAAGTCATAATCTTTCAAGAATTCCAACCATCATCTATGGCGAAGGTTTAGGTCTCTCTGAGTGTATATGTACTTAAGACTCTTGTGATCCGAGAAGACCTCAAACCGTTCACCATAACTTCAATGCAAACACAACAGCTGCAAATTCCAAGTCATGTGTTGGGTAATTTCCCTCATGAATCTTCAGTTGTCTCGAGGCATATGCAACAACTTGGCCTTCTTGCATTAGTACGACACCTAAGCCTTGGAGAGAGGCATCGATGTATAATGAAAATCCAATTGCATTTTTTGGAGTGATAAGTACAGGTGCCGTCGTGAGACATTTCATTAATTCCTGAAATGATGCTTCACAGGCGGGATTCCAGATGAATCGCACGTCTTTTCGAGTGAGCTTGGTCATAGGTTCTGCAATCTTTGACAAGTTCTTGATGAAGCGTCTGCAATAGCCAGCCAGACCAAGAAAACTCCTAATCTGAGTAACAGTGGTAGGCTGCTTCCAATTTAAAACCGCTTCAGCCTTAGGAGAATCAACCTCAATTCCATTACCTGAAACCACGTGGCCTAAGAATTGAACTCTCTTCGCCCAAAATTCGCACTTACTCAACTTTGCATACAGTTGGTGGCTTCTCAATGTCTAGAGGACTATCTTCAAATGTATCTTATGGTCTTCCTCGGTTGAGGAATATATCAAGATGTCGTCCACAAAAACCCCCACAAATCGGTCTAAGTATAACCTGAAGATGCGATTAATCAAATCCATGAATGCAGCAGGTGCATTTGTTAGACCGAACGGAAAGACCAAGAACTCGTAGTGACCGTACCGAGTTCTGAACGTCGTCTTTGTAATATACGACTCTCGAATTCGGAGTTGGTGATAACCGGACCGTAAATCAATCTTAGAGAAGTATTTCGCATCTCTAAGTTGGTCGAGCAAGTCATCGATCTTGGGCAACGAATATCTATTCTTGATGGTGACGTTATTCAACTTGCGATAATCGATGCAAAGTCATAATGAACCATCCTTTTTGCGAACAAACAGAACTGGAGCGCCCCAGGGTGATGAATTCTTTCTGATGAAGCCATTACTCTCTAATTCCTTCAGTTGTTTGTGTAATTCGACCAACTTGACATTTGACATTTTGTATGGTGGAATTGAGATAGGCGCTGTCCCAGGTATGAGGTTGATTTCAAAATCGAATTCCCTGAATGG
This sequence comes from Paratinospora sagittata, assembly GCA_035771175.1. Taxonomy (NCBI): domain Eukaryota; kingdom Viridiplantae; phylum Streptophyta; class Magnoliopsida; order Ranunculales; family Menispermaceae; genus Paratinospora; species Paratinospora sagittata. The sequence continues at coordinate 41,734,870 of CM069594.1, forward strand.
AGGTAGACCAGGAAGGTCATTTAGAAAGACTATTGGGAATTCAGATATGACCGGAACATCGTGTACTTCGAGAGGGTACAGTGCTTGTGATTCATTTTCATCACTAAGAGATAGAGCTCAAAGTTGTGCCTTGAGAAGTGCAATTGTTGATTTGTGTAGCCATTTCCTTGTTCCTTGAATCTTGACAAACTCTCATGTAGGCAAGGTTAACTGAACTTGCTTCTTCATACAGTTGATATTTTCATTCAGTGCTGCTAGCCAGCATGCCGAGGATGATGTCGAAGTCTTCAATATCCATCACAAAAAGATCTGCATATATTATTTGCTCCGACATATGAAGCTCACATAGAGAACACTACAAATTCACGTCAGTACCAGATCCGAACGGTGATGTGACATGGAGTGTGATGGTTGTGGGTTCAGGTTGCAGGCGTAAATGTCTTACCAATACCGACGATATAAAGGAAAGGTACCTTCGACTACGTTGTTATCTGGGAGGGGTTGTTGAGCGATGGCAAATGCTCTGCTCTGATTCCGTTGACCCTGGTTCTGCCTGGGTTGGGCATTAGCAGCAGGTGGTGCTTGTTGGACTGGAACAACGGGAATGGGTTGCTGAAGGTGCAGACAGAGATATTTTACATGGCCCTTCTGGCCACAGTTGAAACACGTCGGCTGATATTGCGGATGGTTCTATTGGCCCTGTTGATTGTGGTGTTGACCACCACCTCTGCCATTGCTGTTTCTACGGCCACCCTTTCCATAACGACCTCTGCGGCCATGATTACGAAAATCCTAGTGGTTAGGGTTAGAAGGTTCAGCCGCAGGTGTTGTTGCCTCATTCTTCGAAACAGGGGCTGGGAGGGCAGGGTTTTGACTGTAGTAGGTCTTCTTCTTATTGCCCTATTGCGAGCCCTGTTGGGAAATCGTTGCAGGCCATTTTCCCTTATTCATTCTCTGTTTGTGCATGATCTTCTTTTGTTCAAAGCTCATGGTCTTGTCAGCAACCTCCTTGTAAATCTTGAGATCAAATATCGACAAGGCTTGTCGAATATCATGACGAAGGCCATTATACAATTTCTGATAATTCTTTGAACTTGCCAGCATATTCCCTGACGGTCATGTTGCTCTGGTATAACTTAGCGAATTTCTTACGCTTCTGCCTATTCACAGCGCAGGGAAAATACTCATCAATAAACATTGACTCGAAATATTGCCAAGTTATATCTGCTATGTTGACCCTTGGGTCCTCTTTCACTGTTATCCACCATGTGTTTGCCCCACCAACAAAGGTAGGTCGCTAGTGGAATTTTCCTAGTCTAATCGACTCCCATTGCGTCAGGAGCCTTCTTTGACTCATCCAGCCACTTTTGCACTTCATCAATCTCAATGGTGCCAGCAAAAGTAAGAGGTTGTAGCCTCTTGTACTTAGTAATCTGATCATTTTCAGAGAATGAGAGTTTTATAAAATTAGCAGTCGCAGGTTAAAGAGCAAGAGAATACAAAGTAATTTGAATTCAAAACGTTGTTTAATCTAAAGTCGTTTTGGGCGTGCGAGACAATGGGAATCATCAAGGCGTTAGTAGAGAATATTTTAATTGAGATAACCAGGTAAAACAATGTAAGGAATAGAAAAATCGAGCAAGCAGAAGTGGCCACATTTTTTTCGTCAGAAATATCAGATTTTAGTCTAAGACGTGGATAATGTGCTATTGGGTTGTATATCATGTTCTCTTTTGACAGATAGCAGGCCATAGCAGGTCGATATACACAAACCCGAGAGCTTGAGTTTTTCAGACTTTCCGATAGTGTGTTATCAAGGCCTATAGTGCAATATTGCCCATTTTACTAAAAATGGAAAGATCACAACAACAACTTTATAGCGGGTTATCAAAGGGGATAGCGCGCTAAAGACAATTTTTCAGAAAAACAAATGTTTTATTATTGAACCCTATCAGCTTGCTATCAACGCTGATAGTATAGTGCGCTAGTGCCTTCTGGAAAATTTTGGCAAATTGCTGGATAGCCTTATTTTTGAAAAACTAATATTTTGACACTCAAGAACCATTCTATTGAATCAAAACACTTTGATATAAGATTAAACACTTTTAAATAATTCAAAGCTGATTGAAATTATGATTAAAACCTTTCGGAAAACATTTTTTCAAAATGAATTACTATATCGAAGTGATTTTGAAGACTTTGCAATTTTCAGAGTTTTAGTGTTGAGATTGATCGAGAGGTTACCCAACACACCAAAGATCAAACTAATGCATTCGACTTGAGATATGTCTCCGTTCTTTGAGCTTGATGTTTGCAGACTTCGAAAGCTATTGTTTGATGTGTTCTTGATGCAATACAAGTGATGTGTTCTTTTTTGATGTCTTATCCTACCGAGACCACTTCATATACTTACAGTTTAAAACACTGGATAACCTCTGCAAATCTAAGCACAAAAGGGATAAAATGAAAAACTTGCTGAACAATGATGTTATCTTCAAGCCAGATTCCAATTTTGATTCAATTCGAAACTTGTTTTTGCAAATGCAAGAATCATTTTTCTCCTCTCTTGGAAAACTCTTCGAAAAGCTCAATCTAACTTGCAAAAATCGTGTGTGTTGTAGTTTTGAAAATCATAGAATGCGTGTTTTATAAAATTGGATGTTGCAGGTTAAAGAACAAGAGAGTACAAAGTGATTTGAATTCAAAACATTGTTTAATCTAAAGTTTTTTTGGGCGTAGAGACAATGGGAATCATCTAGGTGTTAGTACAGATTATTTCAGTTAAGATAACCTGGCAAAACTTTGTAAGGAATAGAAAAATCAAGCAAGCAGAAGTGCCCACATTTTTCTCGTTAGAAATATCAGATTTTAGTCTACGACGTGGATAGCGTGCTATTGGGTTGTGTATCATGTTCTCTATTGACAGATAGCAGGCTATAGCAAGTCAATATACACAATCCCGAAAACTCGAGTTTTTCGCACTTTCTGATAGCATGTTATCAAGGCCTATAGCGCGCTATGCCCAGTTTAGTAAAAATGGAAATATCACGGCAAGAACTTTATAGCGAGTTATGAAAGGGGATGCACACTATCGACGATTTTCCAGAAAAACAAATGTTTTATTATAGAACTCTATCAGCGTGCTACCAACACTGATAGTGCGCTAGTGCCTTCTGGAAAATTTTGGCAAATTGTTGGATAGCCTTATTTTTGAAAAAATTAATTTTTTGACAATCAAGAACCATTCTATTGACTCAAAACATATTGATATAAGATTAAAAACTTTTAAATAATTCAAAACTTATTGAAATTATCATTAAAACCGTTCGAAAAACATTTTTTCAAAATGAAATACTATATCGAGGTGATTTTGAAGACTTTGCAATTTTTAGAGTTTTACTGCTGAGATTGATCGAGAAGTTACCTACACACCAAAGATAACATTAATGCATTAGACATGAGATATGTCTTCGTTCTTCGAGCTTGATCTTTGTAGACTTCGATAGCTATTGTTTGATGTGTTGTTGATGATTAGTTGTAGCTCTTAGTAAAAAATCACAGGTGATGTGTCCTTGTTTGATGTGTTATCTTCCCGAAAACACTTCATATACTTACAGTTTAAAATAATAGATAGCCTCTGGAAATCTCAGCACAAAAGGGATAAAATGAAGAACTTGCGAAATAATGAGGTTATTTTCAAGATAATTTGCAATTTTGATTCAGTTCGAAGGTTGTTTGGGCAAATGCAAGAATCACGACTTTCTTCTATTTAAACACACTTTGGAAAAGCTCTGTCTAACTCGCAAAAATTGTGTGTGTTCTACCTTTGAAAATCAGATAATGAGGATTTAATAAAATTAGCAGTTGCAGGTTAAAGAGCAAGAGAATACAAAATGATTTGAATTCAAAACGTTGTTTAATCTAAAGTTGTTTTGGTCGTGCGAGACAATGGGAATCATCAAGGTGTTAGTAGAGAATATTTCAATTGATATAACCCGACAAAACAAGGTACGAAATAGAAAAATCGAGCAAGCAGAAGTGTCTACATTTTTCTCGTTAGAAATATCATATTTTAGTCTAAGACGTGGATAGCGTGCTATTGGGTTGTGTATCATGTTCTCTTTTGACAGATAGCAGGCTATAGCAGGTCGATATACACAAACCCGAGAGCTCGAGTTTTTCAGACTTTCCGATAGCATGTTATCAAGGCCTATAGCGCGCTATTGCCCATTTTACTAAAAATGGAAAGATCACGGAAACTACTTTATCAATGGGGATAGCGCGCTAAAGACAATTTTCCAGAAAAACAAATGCTTTATTATAGTACCCTATTAGCGAGCTATCAATGCTGATAGTGCAGTGCGTTAGTGCCTTCTAGAAAATTTTGGCAAATTGCCGGATAGCCTTATTTTTGAAAAGTTAATATTTTGACTCTCAAGAACCATTCAATTGAATCCAAACACTCTGATCTAAGATTAAACACTTTTAAATAATTCAAAACTCATTGAAATTATGATTAAAACCTTTCAGAAAACATTTTTTCAAAATGAAATACTATATCGAAGTGATTTTGAAGACTTTGCAATTTTTAGAGTTTTAGTGCTGAGATTTATCGAGAGGTTACCCTACACACCAAAGATCAAACTAATGCATTCGACTTGAGATATATCTTCGTTCTTTGAGCTTGATGTTTGCATACTTCGAAAGGTATTTTTTGATGTGTTCTTGATGCAATACAGGTGATTTGTTCTTTTTGATGTGTTATCTTACCGAGACCACTTCATATACTTACAGTTTAAAACAATGGATAGCCTCTACAAATCTAAGCATAAAAGGGATAAAATGAAGAACTTGCTGAACAATGATGTTATCTTCAAGCTAGATTCCAATTTTGATTCAATTCGAAGTTTTTTTTGGCAAATGCAATATTCATTTTTCTCTTCTCTTGAAAAACTCTTCAGAAAGCTCAATCTAACTTGCAAAAATCGTGTGTGTTGTAGTTTTGAAAATCATAAAATGAATGTTTTATAAAATTTGAAGTTGCGGGTTAAAGAGCAAAAGAGTACAAAATGATTTGAATTCAAAACATTATTTAATCTAAAGTTGTTTTGGGCGTAGAGACAATGGGAATCATCTAGGTGTTAGTAGAGATTATTTCAATTAAGATAACCTGGCAAAACATTGTAAGGAATAGAAAAATCGAGCAAGCAGAAGTGCCCACATTTTTCTCGTTAGAATTATCAGATTTTGTATTGACAGATAGCAGGCTATAGCAAGTCGATATACACAAACCCGAAAACTTGAGTTTTTCAAACTTTCCGATAGCGTGTTATCAAGGCCTATAGCGCTATGCCCATTTTAGTAAAATTGGAAATATCACGGCAACAGCTTTATAGCGAGTTATGAAAGGGGATAGCGCGTTATAAACGATTTTCTAGAAAAACAAATGTTTTATTATAGAACCCTATCAGCATTCTATCAACACTGATAGTGCGCTAGTGCCTTCTGGAAAATTTTGGCAAATTGCTGGATTGCCTTATTTTTGAAAAATTAATATTTTGAAAGTCAAGAACCATTTTATTGACTCGAAACATATTGATTTAAGAATAAAAACGTTTAAATAATTCAAAACTTATTGAAATTATGATTAAACCCTTTCGCAAAACATTTTTTCAAAATGAAATACTATATCGAAGTGATTTTGAAGACTTTGCAATTTTTAGTGCTGAGATTGATCGAGAAGTTACCTACACACCAAAGATACAATTAATGCATTAGACGTGAGATATGTCTTCGTTCTTCGAGCTTGATCTTTGTTGACTTCGATAGCTATTGTTTGATGTGTTGTTGATGATTAGTTGTAGCTCTTAGAAAAAAAATACAGGGGATGTGTTCTCTTCCCGAAAACACTTCATATACTTACAGTTTAAAACATTAGATAGCCTTTCGAAATCTCAGCACAAAAGGGTTAAAATGAAGAACTTGCGAAATAATGAGGTTATCTTCAAGAGAATTTGCAATTTTGATTCAGTTCGAAGGTTGTTTGGGCAAATGCAAGAATCACGACTTTCTTCAATTTAAACACTCTTTGGAAAAGCTTAGTCTAATCCACAAAAATCGTGTGTGTTCTATCTTTGAAAATCTAAGAATGAGGGTTTTAAAAAATTAGCAGTTGCAGGTTAAAGAGCAAGAGAATACAAAATGATTTGAATTGAAAACGTTGTTTAATTTGAAGTTGTTTTGGGCGTGCGAGACAATGGGAATCATCAAGGTGTTAGTAGATAATATTTTAATTGAGATAACCCGACAAAACAGTGTAAGGAATAGAAAAATCGAGCAAGCAGATGTGCCCACATTTTTCTCGTTAGAAATATCAGATTTTAGTCTAAGACGTGGATAGCGTGCTATTGGGATGTATATCATGTTCTCTTTTGATAGATACCAGGCTATAACAGGTCGATATACACAAACTCGAGAGCTCGAGTTTTTTAGACTTTTCGATAGCATGCTATCAAGGCGTATAACGCGCTATTGCCAATTTTACTAAAAATGGAAAGATCACGGAAACAATATATATAGCGAGTTATCAAAGGGGATAGCGCGCTAAAGCCAGTTTTCCAGAAAAACAAATGTTTTATTATAGAACCCTATCAACAAGCTATCAACGCTGATAGTGCGCTAGTGCCTTCTGGAAAATTTTGGCAAATTGCTGGATTGCCTTATTTTTGAAAAATTAATATTTTGACAGTCAAGAACCATTCAATTGACTCAAAACATTTTTATATAAGATTAAAAACTTTTAAATAATTTATAACTCATTGAAATTACGATTAAAACCTTTCGGAAAACATTTTTTCAAAATGAATTACTATATCGAAGTGATTTTGAAGACTCTGCAATTTTCAGAGTTTTAGTGTTGAGATTGATCTAGAGGTTACCCTAAATACCAAAGATCAAATTAATGCATTAGACATGAGATATGTCTCCGTTCTCCGAACTTGATCTTTGCATACTTTAAAAGCTATTGTTTGATGATGTTCTTGATCCAAGACTAGTGATGTGTTCTTTTTTGTTGTGTTATCTTACCGAGACCACTACATATACTTACAGTTTAAAACAATGGATAGCCTCTGCAAATCTAAGCACAAAATGGATAAAATGAAGAATTTACTGAATAATGACATTATCATTAAGACAGATTGCAATATTGATTCAATTCGAGGCTTGTTTTGGCAAATGCTAGAATCATTACTTTCTTCTCTTGAAAAACACTTTAGAAAAGTCAATCTAACTTGCAAAAATCGTGTGTTTTTATTTTTGAAAACCAGAGAATGAATGTTTTATAAAATTATAAGTTTTTGGGTTAAAGAGCAAAACAATACAAAATGATTTGAATTCAAAACATTGTTTAATCTAAAGTTGTTTTGGGCGTGCGAGACTATGGGAATCATCTAGGTGTTAGTAGAGAATATTTCAATTAAGATACCCTACAAAAACTATGTAAGGAATTGAAAAATTGAGCAAGCAGAAGTGGCCACATTTTCCTCGTTACAAATATCATACCACATTTTCCTCGTTACAAATATCATATTTTTGTCTCACACGTGGATAGCGTGCTATTGGGTTGTGTATCATGCTCTCTATTGACAGATAGCAGGCTATAGTAGGTCGATATACACAAACCCGAGAACTCGAGTTTTTCAGACTTTCCGATAGCGTGTTATCAAGGCCTATAGCGCGCTATTGCCCATTTTACTAAAAATAGAAAGATCACGGCAACAACTTTATTGCTAGTTCCTTTTAGAAAATTTTGGCAAATTGCTGGATAGCCTTATTTTTGAAAAATTAATATTTTGACACTCAACAACCATTGCATTGACTAAAAACAGATTGATATAAGATTAAAATTTTTTAAATAATTCAAAACTATATCGAAGTGATTTTGAAGACTTTGCAATTTTCAGAGTGTCACACCCCTCCCGGACGCCCCCTAAACCGGCGGTACACTGGCAGACGGGGTGCGCATTCAGAACAATAACAATGGTAACAACAGAGTGCGCAGCGGAAATACATAACATACAGTACAAATCTGATTTCATTTAATTCAGAATATAATTTGTACATAAAATGGTCAAGGGAACATACTCCCCAAAAATCCCCAATGAATAATACAGAGGGTACAAAATGTGGGCCCCATAACCTGCACCCAGTCCACCCTAATTTTCGGTGAAAGATTGGATGATAATGGAGTGAGCTTAACGCGCTCAGTGGGTAAATATTTTGTGAGTATAACAATTAATAAAGCATACTTCAATATCAAATATCTTAAATACACAGGTGAGCATCATAATCAATCAATATGTATGAATGCGTGACACCGTCTCGTAATGGTTTGATGAACATACATCGCCTGAGTTCACGTACAGGTGTCCTTTTGCGGGGGTTGCCAAGTTCTCACTGTACGTCCCTCCTCAAGAACGATGCTCTGGATTCACGTACTGATGTCTCTCCCCGGGTGTAGCCGGGTTCTCATGTACGAACCTCTCCAAAGAAATATAATGAATAGCGAGCAATGCTCCTAACTATTCCATGAGTCATAAACCATATACGTCCCTAGGTGGTGATACGTATGACACAAATGCATGAACTGGTCTAGTCTACTAGTCTGGTTCTTTCTTGACATTTAGGCTGACTTTGGCAATGTCTGGCGATCCTTATCATAGTTGGCATCACGACGTGCAAAGTTAGGACATTCAGTATTACTTGTATAAGCTGATAGCTTTCAATAAGACCAACTACATCAGTCCCCAGTTGAGAGGTGAGACACAAGGTCTGCTTAAATAACCAATCGCCTAGAGTAGCCCACTGCCTCCAGTTCACTATTTAAACTTACTGAGGACAAGTCCAAGTCTAGTTGAGTCAGATTGACCACAAATCCGGCATTATAACAGTATAATACGTTAATTCCAAGTGTACAGGCATAAGTGCGGCAGTATAAACATTATATGACATAATGCAGTGTAAATGAACAGTAGACATAATAATAATTTAGAAGTTTTTGGGTTAAAGAGGAAGACAATACAAAATGATTTAAATTCAAAACATTGTTTAATCTAAAGTTGTTTTGGGCGTGCGAGACAATGGGAATCATCTAGGTGTTAGTAGAGAATATTTCAGTTAAGATAACCTAGCAAAACTGTGTAAGGAATAGAGAATCGAGCATATAGGAGTGCCCACATTTTTCACGTTAGAAATATCAAATTTTTGTCTTAGGCGTGGATAACATGCTCTTGGGTTGTGTATCATGCTCTCTATTGACAGATAGCAAGCTATAGCAGGTCGATATACACAAACCCGAGAACTCGAGTTTTTCAGACTTTCTGATAGCGTGTTATCAAGGCCTATAGCGCGCTATTGCCCATTTTACTAAAAATGGAAAGATCACGGCAACGGCTTTATAGCAAGTTATCAAAGGGGATAGCGTGTTATAGACAATTTTCCAAAAAGCAAATGTTTTATTATTGTCACACCCCGCCCGGACGCGCCTAAACCTGCGGTACACTCGCGAATGGGGGGCGCATTTTGAACAATAACAATGGTAAGAACAGAGTGCACAGCGGAAATATATAACACACAGTACAAATATGATTTCATTTAATTCAGAATATAATTTGTACATAAAATGGTCAAGGGAACATACTCCCCAAAATCCCCAATGAATCATACAAATGGTACAAAATGTGGGCCCCGTAACCTGCACCCAGTCCACCCAAATTTCCTGTGAATGATTGGATAATAATAGAGTGAGCTTAACGCGCTCAGTGGGTAAATAGTTCGTGAGTATAACAATTAATAAAGCATACTTCAATATCAAATATCTTAAATACACATGTGAGCATCATATTCAATCAATATGTATGTATTCATGACACCGTCTCGTAATGGATTGATGAACGTACATCGCCTGAGTTCACGTATAGGTGTCCTTCCCCGGGCGTAGCCAGGTTCTCACTATACGTCCCTCCTCAGGAACGACGCTCTAGATTCACGTACTGATGTCCCTCCCCTGGTGTAGCCGGATTCTCATGTACGTCCCTGTCTAGAGAAATGTAATGAATAGCGAGCAATGCTCCTAACTATTCTATGAGTCATGAACCATATACGTCCCTAGGTTGTGATATGTATGACGCCAATCCATGAACTGGTCTAGTCTACTGGTCTGGTCTTTTCTTGACATTTAGACTGACTTTGGCAACGTCTAGTCACACTTATCAGAGTCGGTATCACAACGTGCATGGTTAGGACATTCAGTATTACATGTATACGTTGATAGCTTTCAATAAGACCAACTAGATCAGTTCCCAGTTGAGAGGTGAGACACTAGATCTGCTTAAATAACCAATCGCCTAGAGCAGCCCACTGCCTCATGTTCACTATTTAAAGTTATTAAGGAGAAGACCGAGTCTAGTTGAGTCAGATTGACCACAAATCTGGCATTATAACAGTATAATACGTGAATTCCAAGTGTACAGGCATAAGTGCGGTAGTATAAACATTATATGACATAATGCAATGTAAATGAACAGTAGACAAAATAATAATTGAATGTAAACTTTAATAAAACTTATAAAACACGCAAACCTATGTTTCATTCTCCACCTTCAGATAAAAACTTCTTTTTCAAATCTGGCACTAAGAGTCTCGGACAAAGAGTCTCAATAGACTAAAAACTCAATATGAGTGAAAAGAGGAGGAAAAATCACAAATTGGAGTGAATTTGGTGTGAAAAATGAAGAGGGGAGGGTTGGTTTTTATAGAGTTTTTGGCGCCTGGAAATCCAAGCAGGCTGCCTGGATTTCCAAGCATGTGCCATGTGCCATGTGACTGGACTTCCAGGCATGTGCCATGTGCCATGTGCCTGGACTTTCAGGCATGTGCTTTATCCTAAAAAAATTATTATTATTATTTTTTTTGTGAAATACAGGGTATTACAATTATGGAACCCTATCAGCATGTTATCAACACTGATAGTGCGCTAGTGCATTCTGAAAAATTTTGGCAAATTGCTGGATAGCCTTATTTTTGAAAAATTAATATTTTGACATTCAAGAACCATTCCATTCATTAAAAACATATTGATATAAGATTACAAAATTTTAAATAATTCAAAACTCACTGAAATTATGATTAAAACCTTTCGGAAAACATTTTTTCAAATTGAAATACTATATCGAAGTGATTTTGAAGACTTTGCAATATTCAGAGTTTTAGTTCTGAGATTGATCGAGAGGTTACCCTACACATCAAAGATCAAACTATTGCATTAGACATGAGATTTATCTCCGTTCTTCGAGCTTTATCTTTGTAGATTTCGGAAGCTATTGTTTGATGTGTTCTTGATGCAAGACAGGTGATGTGTTTTTTTTGTTGTATTATCTTACCGAGACCACTCCATATACTTAAAGTTTAAACACAATTGATAGCCTCTGCAAATCTAAGCACAAAAGGAAAAAAATGAGGAACTTGCTGAACAATGACGTTATCATTAAGACAGATTGCAATTTTGATTCAATTTGAAGCTTGTTTTGGCAAATGCTAGAATCATTACTTTCTTCTCTTGAAAAACTCTTCGGAAAGCTCAATCTAACTTGCAAAAATTGTGTGTGTTGTATTTTTGAAAATCAGAGAATGAGCGTTTTATAAAATTAGAAGTTGCGTCTTAAAGAGCAAGAGAGTACAAAATGATTTGAATTCAATACATTGTTTAATCGAAAGTTGTTTAGGCGTGAGAGACTATGGGAATCATATAGGTGTTAGTAGAGAATATTTCAATTATGATAACCTGGAAAAACTATGTAAGGAATAGAAAATTTGAGCAAGCAGAAGTGCCCACATTTTTCTCGTTAGAATTATCAGATTTTTGTCTCAGATGTGGATAACGTGCTATTGGGTTGTGTATCATGTTCTCTATTGACAGATAGCAGGCTATAGCAGGTCGATATACACAAACCCGAGACCACAAGTTTTTCAGACTTTCCGATAGAGTGATACCAAGGCCATTAGTGCGTTATTGCCCATTTTACTAAAAATGGAAAGATCACGGCAACAGCGGTATAACTAGTTATCAAAGAGGATAGTGCGCTATAGACAATTTTTCAAAAAACAAATGTTTTATTATTGAACCATATCAGCGTGCTATCCACGCTGATAGTGCGCTAGTGCCTTCTTGAAAATTTTACAAATTGCTGGATAACCTTATTTTTGAAAAATTATTATTTTGAAACTCAAGAACCATTCCATTGACTCAAAACACATTGATATAAGATTAAACACTTTTCAATAATTAAAAACTCATTGAAATTATGATTAAAACCATTCAGAAAACATTTTTTTTCAAAATGAAATACTATATCGAAGTGATTTTGAAGACATTGCAATTTTCAGAGTTTTAGTGCTGAGATTGATCGAGAGGTTACCCTACACACCAAAGATGAAACTATTGCATTAGACATGAGATATGTCTTCGTTCAACGAGCTTGATCTTTGTAGACTTTGATAGTTATTGTTTGACGTGTTGTTGATGATTAGAAGTAGCTCTTAGAAAAAAAAAATACAGGTGATGTGTTTTTGTTTGATGTGTTTTCTTACCGAGAACACCTCATATACTTACAGTTTAAAACAATAGATGGCCTCTATAAATCTCAGCGCAAAAGGGATAAAATGAAGAACTTGCGAAATAATGAGGTTATCTTCAAGACAGTTTGCAATTTTGATTCAGTTCGAAGGTTGTTTGGGCAAATGCAAGAGTCATGACTTTCTTCTATTTCAACACCCTTTCAAAAGCTCAGTCTAACTTGCAAAAATCGTGTGCGTTCTATCTTTGAAAATCAGAGAATGAGGGTTTTATAAAATTAGCAGTTGCAGGTTAAAGAGCAAGACAGTACAAAATGATTTGAATTCAAAACGTTGTTTAATCTAAAGTTGTTTTGGGCTTTCGAGACAATGGGAATCATCTAGGTGTTAGTAGAGAATATTTCAATTAAGATGAGCTGGAAAAACTGTGTAAGGAATAGAAAAATTGAGCAAGAAGAAGTGCCCAAATTTTTCTCGTTAGAATTATCAAATTTTAGTCTAAGACGTGGATAGCGTGCTATTGGGTTGTGTATCATGTTCTCTATTGATAGATAGCAGGCTATAGCAGGTCGATACACACAAACCCGAGAGCTCGAATTTTTTAGACTTTCCGATAGCGTGTTATCAATGCATATAGAGCATTATTTCCCATTTTACTAAAAATGGAAAGATCACGGCAACAGCTCTATAGCGAGTTATCAATGGGAATAGCGCACTATAGACTATTTTCCAGAAAAACAAATGTTTTATTATAGAACCCTATCAGCGCGCTATCAACACTGATAGTGCGCTAGTGCATTCTGGAAAATTTTGGCAAATTGCTGGATTGCCTTATTTCAGAAAAATTAATACTTTGACACTCAAGAACCATTCCATTGACTCAAAACATATTGATATAAAATTAAAAACTTTTAAATAATTCAAAACTCATTGAAATTATGATTAAAGCCTTCCTAAAAACATTTTTTCAAAGTGAAATACCATATCGAAGTGATTTTCAAAACTTTGCAATGCTTCGAGTTTTAGTGCGGAGATTGATCGAGAGGTTACCCTACACACCGAAGATCAAACTAATGCATGAGACATGAGATATGTCTTCGTTCTTCGAGCTTGATCTTTGTAGACCTCGATAGTTATTGTTTGGTGTGTTGTTGATGATTAGTTGTAGCTCTTAGAAAAAAAAATACAGCTGATGTGTGTTTGTTTGATGTGTTCTCTTACTGAGAACACTTCATATACTTACAGTTTAAACACAATAGATAGCCTCTGGAAATCTCAACACAAAAGTGATAAAATGAAGAACTTGCGAAATAATGAGGTTATCTTCAAGACAGTTTGCAATTTTGATTCAGTTCGAAGGTTGTTTTGTCAAATGCAAGAATCACGACTTTCTTCTATTTAAACAGCCTTTCAAAAGCGTAGTCTAACTTGCAAAAATTGTGTGTTCTATATTTGAAAATCAGAGAATGAGGGTTTTATAAAATTAGTAGTTGTAGGTTAAAGACCAAGAGAGTACAAAATGATTTGAATTCAAAACGTTGCTTAATCTAAAGTTGTTTTGGGCGTTCGAGACAATGGGAATCATCTAGGTGTTAGTAGAGAATATTTCACTTAAGATAACCTGGAAAAACTGTGTAAGCAATAGAAAACTCAAGCAAGCAGGAGTGCCCAAATTTTTCTCGTTACAAATATCAAATTTTAGTCTAAGACGTGGATAACGGGCTATTGGGTTGTGTATCATGTTCTCTATTGATGGAAAGCAGGCTATAGCAGGTCGATATACACAAACCGGAGAGCTCGAGTTTTTTAAACTTTTAAATAGCGTGTTATCAAGGCCTATAGAGCGCTATTGCCCATTTTACTAAAAATGGAAAGATCACGGCAACAGCTCTATAGCGAGTTATCAAATGGGATAGCGCACTATAAACTATTTTCCAGAAAAACAAATGTTTAATTATAAAACCCTATCAACGCGCTATCAACACTGATAGTGCGCTAGTGCGTTCTGGAAAATTTTGGCAAATTGCTGGATGGCCTTATTTATGAAAAATTAATACTTTGAAAGTCAAGAACCATTCCATTGACTCAAAACATATTGATATAAAATTAAAAACTTTTAAATACTTCAAAACTCATTGAAATTATGATTAAAACCTTTCGAAAAATATTTTTTCAAAATGAAATACTATATCGAAGTGATTTTGAAGACTTTGCAATTTTCAGAGTTTTAGTGCTGAGATTGATCGAGAGGTTACCCTACACATCAAAGATCAAACTAATGCATTACACATGAGATATGTCTTTGTTCTTCGAGCTTGATCTTTGTAGAATTCAAAAGCTATTGTTTGATGTGTTCTTGATGCAAGACGGGTGATGTGTTATTTTTTGTTGTGTTATCTTACCGAGACCACTTCATATACTTACAGTTTAAAACATTGGATAGCCTCTGCAAATCTAAGCACAAAAGGGATAAAATGAAGAACTTGCTGAACAATGACGTTATCATGAAGACAGATTGCTATTTTGATTCAATACGAAGCTTCTTTTGGCAAATGCTAGAATCATTACTTTCTTCTCTTAAAAAACTCTTTGGAAAGCTCAATCTAACATGCAAAAATCGTGTGTGATGTATTTTTGAAAATCAGAGAATTAGTGTTTTATAAAATTAGAAGTTGCGAGTTAAAGAGAATTGGAATCATCTTGGTGTTAGTAGAGAATATTTCGATTAACATAACCTGAAAAAACTGTGTAAGGAGTAGAAAAATTTAGCAAGCAGAAGTGCCAAATTTTTCTTGTTAGAAATATCAGTTTTTTGTCTCAGACGTGGATAGTGTGCTATTAGGTTGTGCATCATGTTCTCTATTGACAGATAGCAAGCTATGTAGGTATCGATACAAAATCCCGAGAACTCAGGTTTTTCAAACTTTCCGATAGCGTGTTATCAAGGCCTATAGAGTGTTATTGCCCGTTTTAGTAAAAGGGGATAGCACGCTATAGACAATATTCCAGAAAAATAAATGTTTATTATAGAACCCTATCAGCGTCCTATCAACACTAATAGTGCGCTAGTGCCTTCTGGAAAATTTTGGCAAATTGCTGGATAGCCTTAATTTTGAAAAATTAATATTTTGACACTCAAGAACCATTCCATTGACTCAAAACATATTGATATAAAATTAAAAACTTTTAAATAATTCAAAACTCATTGAAATTATGATTAAAACCATTCCTAAAACATTTTTTCAAAATGAAATATTATATCGAAGTGATTTTTAAGACTTTGCAATTTTCATTGTTTTACTGTTGAGATTGATCGAGAAGTTACCCTACACACCAAAGATAAAACTAATGCATTAGACATGAGATATGTCTTCGTTCTTCGAGCTTGATCTTTGTAGACTTCGATAGCTATTGTTTGATGTGTTGTTAATGATTAGTCATAGCTCTTAGAAAAAAAATACAGGTGATGTGTCTTTGTTTGATGTGTTATCTTACAAAGGACACTTCGCATACTTACAGTTTAAAAGGAAGAACTTGCGAAATAATGAGGTTATCTTCAAAACAGTTTGAAATTTTGATTCAGTTCGAAGGTTGTTTGGGCAAATGCAAGAATCACAACTTTCTTCTACATAAACACTCTTTTCAAAGCTCAGTCTAACTTGCAAAAATTATTGTGTGTGTTCTATATTTTAAAATCAGAGAATGAGGGTTTTATAAAATTAGCAGTTGCAGGTTAAAGAGTAAGAGGGTACAAAATGATTTGAATTCAAAACTTTGTTTAATCTAAAGTTGTTTTGGGCATGCGAGAGAATGGGAATCATCCCGGTGTTAGTAAAGAATATTTCAATTAAGATAACCTGACAAAACTGTGTAAGGAATAGAAAAATTGAGCAAGCAGAAGTGCCCAAATTTTTCTCGTTAGAAATATCATATTTTTGTCTAAGACGTGGATAGCATGCTATATGGTTGTGTATCATGTTCTCAAATGATAGATAGCAGGCTATAGCAGGTCGATATACACAAACTCGAGAGCTCGAGTTTTTCAGTCTTTTCCATAGCGTGTTATCAACGCCTATAGCACGTTATTGCCCATTTTTCTAAAAATGGAAAGATCACGGCAACAGCTTTGTAGCGAGTTATCAAAGGGGATAGCGCGTTGTAGACAATTTTCCAGTAAAACAAATGTTTTATTACAGAACCCTATCAGCGTGCTATCAACACTGATAGTGGGTTAGTGCCTTCTGGAAAATTTTAGCAAATTGCTGGAAAGCCTAATTTTTGAAAAATTAAAATTTTGACACCCAAGAACCATTCCATTGACTCGAAACATATTGATATAAGATTGAAAACTTTTAAATAATTCAACACATATTGAAATTATGATTAAACCCTTTCGGAAAACATCTTTCCAAAATGAAATACTATATCAAAGTGATTTTAAAGACTTTGCAATTTTCAGAGTTTTAGTGTTGATATTGATCGAGAAGTTACGCTCTACACCAAAGATAAAACTAAAGCATTAGACATGAGATATGTCTTCGTTCTTCGAACTTGATCTTTGTAGACTTCGAAAGCTATTGTTTGATATGTTCTTGATGCAATACAAGTGATGTGTTCTGTTTTGAAGTGTTATCTTACCGAGACCACTTCATATACTTACAGTTTAAAACAATGGATAGCCTTTGCAAATCTAAGCACAGAAGGGATAAAATCAAGAACTTGTTGAACAACGGCGTTATCATCAAGACAAATTACAATTGTAATTCAATTCGAAGCTTGTTTTAGCAAATGTAAGAATCATTACTTTCTTATTTTGAAAAACTCTTTGGAAAGCTCAATCTAACTTGTGAAAATAGTGATTGTTGTATTTTTGAAATCAGAGAATGACTGCTTTATAAGATTGAAAACTTTTTAAATAATTCAAAACTCATTGAAATTATGATTAAAACCTTTCGGAAAATATTTTTTCAAAATGATATCGAAGTGATTTTGAAGACTTTGCAATTTTCAGAGTTTTAGTGCTGACATTGATCGAGAAGTTACCCTAGACACCAAAGATAAAACTAATGCATTAGACATGAGATATGTCTTCGTTCTTCGAACTTGATCTTTGTAGACTTCAAAAGCTATTGTTTGATATGTTCTTCACGCAATACAAGTAATGTGTTCTTTTTTGATGTGTTATCTTACCGAGACCACTTCATATACTTATAGTACAAATCAATGGGTAGCCTCTGCAAATCTAAGCACAAAAGGGATAAAATGAAGAACTTGTTGAGCAATGACGTTATCAGAAAGACAGATTGCAATTGTGATTCAATTCGAAGCTTGTTTTTGCAAATGCAAGAATCATTACTTTCTTCTTTTGAAAAACTCTTTGGAAAGCTCAATCTAACTTGTGAAAATCGTGTCTGTTGTATTTTTGAAATCAGAGAATGAGTGCTTTATAATATTAGAAGTTTCAGGTTAAAGAGCAAGAGAGTACAAAATGATTGGAATTCAGAACATTGTTTACGCTAAAGTTATTTTCTGCGTGCGAGACAATGGGAATCATTTAGGTGTTAATAGAGAACATTTCAATTAAGATAACCTTGGAAAACTGTGTAAGAAATAGAAAAATCGAGCAAGCAGAAGTGCCCACAGTTATCTCGTCAGAATTATCAGATTTTTGCCTCAGACGTGGATAGCGTGCTATATGGTTGTGTATCATGTTCTCAAATGATAGATAGCAGGCTATAGCAGGTCGATATACACAAACCCGAGAGCTGGAGTTTTTCAAACTTTCCGATAGCGTGTTATCAAGGCCTATAACAAGTTATCGCCCATTTTACTAAAAATGAAAAGATCACGGCAACAACTTTATAGGGAGTTATCAAAGGGGATAGCGCGTTGTACAATTTTCGCAAATTGTTGGATAGCCTTATTTTTGAGAAATTAATATTTTGACACTCAAGAACCATTCCATTGACTCAAAACATATTGCCATAAGATTGAAAACTTTTAAATAATTCAAAACTCACTGAAATTATGGTTAAAACCTTTCGGAAAACATTTTTTCAAAATGATATACAATATCGAAGTGATTTTGAAGACTTTGCAATTTTCAGAGTTTTAGTGTTGACATTGATCGAGAAGTTACCCTACACACCAAAGATAAAACTAATGCATTAGACATGAGATATGTCTTCGTTCTTCGAACTTGATCTTTGTAGACTTCGAAAGCTATTGTTTGATATGTTCTTGACGCAATACAAGTGATGTGTTCTTTTTTGAAGTGTTATCTTACCGAGACCACTTCATATACTTACAGTTTAAACCAATGGATAGCCTTTGCAAATCTAAGCACAGAAGGGATAAAATCAAGAACTTGTTGAACAATGACGTTATCATCAAGACAGATTGCAATTGTAATTCAATTCGAAGCTTGTTTTAGCAAATGTAAGAATCATTACTTTCTTATTTTGAAAAACTCTTTGGAAACTCAATCTAACTTGTGAAAATAGTGATTGTCGTATTTTTGAAATCAGAGAATGAGTGCTTTATAAAATTAGAAGTTGCGGGTTAAAGAGCAAGAGAGTACAAAATGATTTGAATTCAGAACATTGTTTATGCTAAAGTTGTTTTGGGCGTGCGAGACAATGAGAATCACTTAGTTGTTAATAGAGAATATTTTAATTAAGATAACTTAGAAAAAATGTGTAAGAAATAGAAAAATCGAGCAAGCAGAAGTGCCCACATTTTTCTCTTATTTATATTAAATTTTTGTCTTAGACATGGATAGCGTGCTATATGGTTGTGTATTATGTTCTCAAGCGATAGATAGCAGGCTATAGCAGGTCGATATACACAAACCCGAGAGCTCGAGTTTTTCAGACTTTCTGATAGCGTGTTATCAAGGCCTATAGCACATTATTGCCCATTTTACTAAAAATGGAAAGATCACGGCAACAACTTTATAGCGAGTTATCAAAGGGGATAGCGCGTTGTAGACAATTTTCAAGAAAAACAAATGTTTTATTATAGAACATTATCAGCGTTCTATCAACACTGATAGTGGGTTAGTGCCTTCTTGAAAATTTCCGCAAATTGCTGGATAGCCTTATTTTTGAAAAATTAAAATTTTGACACTCAAGAACCATTCCATTGAGTCAAAACATATTGATATAAGATTGAAAACTTTTAAAAAATTCAAAACTCATTGAAATTATGATTAAAACCTTTTGGAAAACATTTTTTCAAAATGATATACTATATCGAAGTGATTTTGAAGACTTTGCAATTTTAAGAGTTTTAGTGAAGAGATTGATCGAGAAGTTACCCTACACACCAAAGATAAAACTAATGCATTATACATGAGATATGTCTTCGTTCTTCGAACTTGATCTTTGTAGACTTCGAAAGCTATTGTTAGATATGTTCTTCATGCAATACAAGTGATGTGTTATCTTACCGAGACCCCTTCCTATACTTATAGTTTAAAACAATGGATAGCCTCAGCAAATCGAAGCACAAAAGGGATAAAATCAAGAACTTGTTGAACAATGATGTTATCATTAAGACAGATTGCATTTGTGATTCTATTCAAAGCTTGTTTTGGAAAATGCAAGAATCATTACTTTCTTCTTTTGAAAAACTCTTTGGAAACCTCAATATAACTTGTAAAAATTGTGTGTGTTGTATTTTTGAAATCAGAGAATGAGTGTTTTATAAAATTAGAAGTTGCGGGTTAAAAAGCAAGAGAGTACAAAATGATTTGAATTCAGAACATTGTTTAATCTAAAGGTGTTTTGGGGGTGCGAGACAATGGAAATCATATAGGTGCTAGTAGATAATATTTCAATTAAGATAACCTGGAAAAAATGTGTAAGAAATAGAAAAATCGAGCAAGCAGAAGTGCCAACATTTTTCTAGTTATTAATATCAGATTTTTGTCTCAGACGTGGATAACGTGCTATATCGTTGTGTATCGTGTTCTCAAGCGATAGATAGCAGGCTATAGCAGGTCGATATACACAAACCCGAGAGCTGGAGTTTTTCAATTTTTCCGATAGCGTGTTATCAAGGCCTATAACACGTTATCGCCCATTTTACTAAAAATGAAAAGATCACGGCAACAACTTTATAGCGAGTTATCAAAGGGGATAGCGCGCTGTAGACAATTTTCCAAAAAAACTAATATTTTATTATAGAACCCTATCAGCGTGCTATCAACACTGATAGTTGGTTAGTGCCTTCTTGAAAAATATTGACACTCAAGAACCATTCCATTGACTCAAAACATATTGACATAAGATTGAAAACTTTTAAATAATTCAAAACTCACTGAAATTATGGTTAAAACCTTTTGGAAAACATTTTTTCAAAATGATATACAATATCGAAGTGATTTTGAAGACTTTGCAATTTTCAGAGTTTTAGTGCTGACATTGATCGAGAAGTTACCCTACACACCAAAGATAAAACTAATGCATTAGACATGAGATATGTCTTCGTTTTTCGACCTTGATCTTTATAGACTTCGAAAGTTATTGTTTGATATGTTCTTCATGCAATACAAGTGATGTGTTCTTTTTTGATGTGTTATCTTACCGAGACCACTTCATATACTTATAGTACAAAACAATGGGTAGCCTCTGCAAATCTAAGCACAAAAGGGATAAAATGAAGAACTTGTTGAGCAATGACGTTATCATCAAGACAGATTGCAATTGTGATTTAATTCGAAGCTTGTTTTCGCAAATGCAAGAATCATTACTTTCTTCTTTTGAAAAACTCTTTGGAAAGCTCAATCTAACTTGTGAAAATCGTGGCTGTTGTATTTTTGAAATCAGAGAATGAGTGCTTTATAAAATTAGAAGTTGCAGGTTAAAGAGCAAGAGAGTACAAAATGATTGGAATTTAGAACATTGTTTACGCTAAAGTTGTTTTCTGCGTGCGAGACAATGGGAATCATTTAGGTGTTAATAGAGAACATTTCAATTAAGATAACCTTGGAAAACTGTGCAAGAAATAGAAAAATCAGGCAAGCAGAAGTGCCCACAGTTATCTCGTCAGAAATATCAAATTTTTGCCTCAGACGTGGATAGCGTGCTATATGGTTGTCTATCATGTTCTCAATTGACAGATAGCAGGCTATAGCAGGTCGATATACACAAACCCGAGAGCTGGAGTTTTTCAAACTTTCCGATAGCGTGTTATCAAGGCCTATAACAAGTTATCGCCCATTTTACTAAAAATGAAAAGATCACGACAACAGCTTTATAGGGAGTTATCAAAGGGGATAGCGCGTTGTAGACAATTTTCCAAAAAAACTAATGTTTTATTATAGAACCCTATCAGCGTGCTATCAACACTGATAGTGGGTTAGTGCCTTCTTGAAAATTTTCGCAAATTGCTGGATAGCCTTATTTTTGAAAAATTAAAATTTTGACACTCAAGAACCATTCCATTGACTCAACACATATTGATATAAGATTGAAAACTTTTAAAAAATTCAAAATTCATTTAAATTATGATTAAAACGTTTTGGAAAACATTTTTTCAAAATGAAATACTATATCGATGTGATTTCTAATACTTTGCAATTTTTAGAGTTTTAGTGCTGAGATTGATCGAGAAGTTACCCTACACACCAAAGATAAAACTAATGGACTATACATGAGATATGTCTTCGTTCTTCGAACTTGATCTTTGTAGACATCGAAACCTATTGTTTGATATGTTCTTGATGCAATATAAGTGTTATGTTCTTTTTTGATTTGTTATCTTACCGAGACCACTTCATATACTTATAGTTTAAAACAATGGATAGCTATTGCAAATCTAAGCATAGAAGGGATAAAATGAAGAACTTGTTGAAAACTGACGTTATCAAGACATATTGCAATTGTGATTCAATTCGAAGCTTGTTTTAGCAAATGCAAGAATCATTACTTTCTTCTTTTGAAAAACTCTTTGGAAAGCTCAATCTAACATGTGAAAATCGTGTCTGTTGTATTTTTGAAATCAGAGAATGAATGCTTTATAAAATTAGAAGTTGCGGGTTAAAGAGCAATAGAGTACAAAATGATTGGAATTCAGAACATTGTTTACGCTAAAGTTGTTTTGGCGTGCGAGACAATGGGAATCATTTAGGTGTTAATAGAGAACATTTCAATTAAGATAACCTTGGAAAACTGTGTATGAAATAAAAAAATCGAGCAAGCAGAAGTGCAACAGTTATCTCGTTAGAAATATCAGATTTTTGCCTTAGACGTGGATAGCGTGCTATATGGTTGTGTATCATGTTCTCAATTGACAGATAGCAGGCTATAGCAGGTCGATATACACAAACCCGAGAGCTGGAGTTTTTCAAACTTTCCGATAGCGTGTTATCAAGGCCTATAACACGTTATCGCCCATTTTACTAAAAATGAAAAAATCACGGCAACAGCTTTATAGCGAGTTATCAAAGGGGATAGCGCGCTGTAGACAATTTTCCAAAAAAACTAATGTTTTATTATAGAACCCTATCGGCGTGCTATCAACACTGATAGTGGGTTAGTGCCTTCGTGAAAATTTTCGCAAATTGCTGGATAGCCTTATTTTTGAAAAATTAATATTTTGACACTCAAGAACCATTCCATTGACTCAAAACATATTGACATAAGATTGAAAACTTTTAAATAATTCAAAACTCACTGAAATTATGGTTAAAACCTTTTGGAAAACATTTTTTCAAAATGATATACAATATCGAAGTGATTTTGAAGACTTTGCAATTTTCAGAGTTTTAGTGCTGACATTGATCGAGAAGTTACCCTACACACCAAAGATAAAACTAATGCATTAGACATGAGATATGTCTTCGTTTTTCGACCTTGATCTTTATAGACTTCGAAAGTTATTGTTTGATATGTTCTTCATGCAATACCTGTGATGTGTTCTTTTCTGATGTGTTATCTTACCGAGACCACTTCATATACTTATAGTACAAAACAATGGGTAGCCTCTGCAAATCTAAGCACAAAAGGGATAAAATGAAGACCTTGTTGAGCAATGACGTTATCATCAAGACAGATTGCAATTGTGATTCAATATGAAGCTTGTTTAGGAAAATGCAAGAATCATTACTTTCTTCTTTTGAAAAAACTCTTTGGAAAGCTCAATATAACTTGTAAAAATTGTGTGTGTTGTATTTTTGAAATCAGAGAATGGGTGTTTTATAAAATTAGAAGTTGCGGGTTAAAGAGAAAGAGAGTACAAAATGATTTGAATTCAGAACATTGTTTAATCTAAAGGTGTTTTGGGGGCGCGAGGCAATGAAAATCATTTAGGTGTTAGTAGATAATATTTCAATTAAGATAACTTGGAAAAACTATGTAAGAAATAGAAAAATCAAGCGAGCAGAAATGCCTACATTTTTCTCGTTATTAATATCAGATTTTTGTCTCAGACGTGGATAGAGTGCTATATCGTTATGTATCATGTTCTCAAGCGATAGATAGCAGGCTATAGCAGGTCGATATACACAAACCCGAGAGCTGGAGTTTTTCAAACTTTTTGATAGCGTGTTATCAAGGCCTATAGCACGTTATAGTCTATTTTACTAAAAATGGAAAGATCACGGCAACAGCTTTATAGCGAGTTATTAATGGGGATATCGCGCTGTAGACAATTTTCCAAAAAACTAATGTTTTATTATAGAAACCTATCAGCGTGCTATCAACACTGATAGTGGGTTAGTGCCTTCTTGAAAATTTTTGCAAATTGCTGGATAGCCTTATTTTTGAAAAATTAAAATTTTGACACTCAAGAACCATTCCATTGACTCAACACATATTGATATAAGATTGAAAACTTTTAAATAATTCAAACTCATTGAAATTATGGTTAAAACCTTTCGCAAAACATTTTTTCAAAATGATATACAATATCGAAGTAATTTTGAAGACTTTGCAATTTTTCGAGTTTTAGTGCTGACATTGATCGAGAAGTTACCCTACACACCAAAGATAAAACTAATGCATTAGACGTGAGATATGTCTTCGTTCTTCGAACTTGTTCTTTGTAGACTTCGGAAGCTATTGTTTGATATGGTCTTCTTGCAATACAAGTGATGTGTTCTCTTTTGATGTGTTATCTTACCAAGACCACTTCATATACTTATAGTACAAAACAATGGGTAGCCTTGCAAATCTAAGCACAAAAGGTATAAAATGAAGAACTTGTTGAACAATGACGTTATCATCAAGACAGATTGCATTTGTGATTCAATTCGAAGCTTGTTTTGGAAAATGCAAGAATAATTACTTTCTTCTTTTGAAAAACTCTTTGGAAAGCTCAATATAACTTGTAAAAATTGTGTGTGTTGTATTTTTGAAATCAGAGAATGAGTGTTTTATAAAATTAGAAGTTGCGGGTTAAAGAGCAAGAGAGTACAAAATGATTTGAATTCAGAACATTGTTTAATCTAAAGTTGTTTTGGGGTGCGAGACAATGGAAATCATTTAGGTGTTAGTAGATAATATTTCAAGTAAGATAACCTGGAAAAACTGTGTAAGAAATAGAAAAATCGAGCGAGCAGAAGTGTCCACATTTTTTGCATTTTTAACATCAAATTTTTGTCTCAGACGTGGATAGCGTGCTATATCGTTGTGTATCATGTTCTCAAGCGATAGATAGCAGGCTATAGCAGGTAGATATACACAAACCCTAGAGCTCGAGTTTTTCAAACTTTCTGATAGCGTGTTATCAAGGCCTATAACACGTTATTGCCCATTTTACTAAAAATGGAAAGATCACGGCAACAGCTTTATAGAGAGTTACCAATGGGGATAGCGTGCTGTACACAATTTCCCAAAAAACTAATGTTTTATTATAGAACCCTATCGTCGTGCTATCAACACTAATAGTGGGTTATTGCCTTCTTGAAAATTCTCGCAAATTGCTGGATAGCCTTAGTTTTGAAAAATTAATATTTTGACACTCAAGAACCATTCAATTGACTCAACACATTTTGATATTAGATTGAAAACTTTAAAATAATTCAAAACTCATTGAAATTATGGTTAAAACCTTTCAGAAAACATTTTTTCAAAATGATATACAATATCGAAGTGATTTTGAAGACTTTGCAATTTCCAGAGTTTTAGTGCTGACATTGATCTAGAAGTTACCCTACACACCAAAGATAAAACTAATGCATTAGACGTGAGATATGTCTTCGTTCTTCGAACTTGTTCTTTGTAGACTTCGAAAGCTATTGTTTGATATGTTCTTCATGCAATGCTAGTGATGTGTTCTTTTTTGATGCGTTATCTTACCGAGACCACTTCATATACTTATAGTACAAAACAATGGGTAGCCTTTGCAAATCTAAGCACAAAAGGGATAAAATGAAGAACTTGTTGAACAATGACGTTATCATCAAGACAGATTGCATTTGTGATTCAATTCGAAGCTTGTTTTGGAAAATGCAAGAATCATTACTTTCTTCTTTTGAAAAACTCTTTAGAAAGCACAACATAACTTGTAAAAATTTTGTGTGTTGTATTTTTGAAAAAAGAGAATGAGTGTTCTATCAAATTAGAAGTTGCGGGTTAAAGAGCAAGAGAGTACAAAATGATTTGAATTCAGAACATTGTTTAATCTAAAGGTGTTTTGGGGTGCGAGACAATGGAAATCATTTAGGTGTTAGTAGATAATATTTCAACTAAGATAACCAGGAAAAACTGTGTAAGAAATAAAAAAATTGAGCGAGCAGAAATGCCCACATTTTTCTCGTTATTAATATCATATTTTTGTCTCAGACGTGGATAGCGTGCTATATGGTTGTGTATCATGTTCTCAAGCGATAGATAGCAGGCTATAGCAGGTCGATATACACAAACCTGAGAGCTCGATTTTTTCAGACTTTTCGATAGCGTGTTATCAAGGCCTATAGCATGTTATCGCCCATTTTACTAAGAATGGATAGATCACGACAATTTTCCAAAGAAACTAATGTTTTATTATAGAACCCTAGAAGCGTGCTATCAACACTGATAGTGGGTTAGTGCCTTCTTGAAAATTTTCGCAAAATGCTGGATAGCGTTATTTTTGAAAAATTAATATTTTGACACTCATGAACCATTCCATTGACTCAACACATATTGATATAAGATTGAAAACTTTTAAATAGTTCAAAACTCATTGAAAATATGGTTAAAACCTTTCGGAAAACATTTTTTCAAAATGAAATACTATATCGAAGTGATTTTGAAGAGTTTGCAATTTTTAGAGTTATAGTGCTGAGATTGATCGAGAAGTTACCCTACACACCAAAGATAAAACTAGTGCATTAGACATGAGATATGTCTTCGTTCTTCGAACTTGTTCTTTGTAGACTTCGAAAGCTATTGTTTGATTTGTTCTTCATGCAATACAAGTGATGTCTTCTTTTTTGATGTGTTATCTTACCGAGACCACTTCATATACCTATAGTACAAAACAATGGGTAGCCTTTGCAAATCTAAGCACAAAAGGGATAAAATGAAGAACTTGTTGAACAATGACATTATCATGAAGACAGATTGCATTTGAGATTCAATTCGAAGCTTGTTTAGGAAAATGCAAGAATCATAACTTTCTTCTTTTGAAAAAACTCTTTGGAAAGCTCAATATAACGTGCAAAAATTGTGTGTGTTGTATTTTTAAAATCAGAGAATGAGTGTTTTATAAAATTAGAAGTTGCGGGTTAAAGAGCAAGAGAGTACAAATTGATTTGAATTCAGAACATTGTTTAATGTAAAGGTGTTTTTGGCGTGCGAGAAAATGGAAATTGTTTAGGTGTTAGTAGATAATATTTCAATTAAGATAACCTGGAAAAACTGTGTAAGAAATGGAAATATCGAGCGAGCAGAAGTGGGCCCACATTTTTCTCGTTATTAATATCTGATTTTTGTCTCAGACGTGGATAGTGTGCTATATCGTTGTGTATCGTGTTCTCAAGCGATAGATAGCAGGCTATAGCAGGTAGATATACACAAACCCTAGAGCTCGAGTTTTTCAAACTTTCTGATAGCGTGTTATCAAGGCATATAACACGTTATTGCCCATTTTACTAAAAATGGAAAGATCACGGCAACAGCTTTATACCGAGTTACCAATGGGGATAGCGCGCTGTAGACAATTTCTCAAAAAAGTAATGTTTTATTATAGAACCCTATCAGCGTGCTATCAACACAAATAGTGGGTTATTGCCTTCTTGAAAATTTTCGCAAATTGCTGGATAGCCTTAGTTTTGAAAAATTAATATTTTGACACTCAAGAACCATTCAATTGACTCAACACATATTGATATTAGATTGAAAACTTTTAAATAATTCAAAACTCATTGAAATTATGGTTAAAACCATTCAGAAAACATTTTTTCAAAATGATATACAATATCGAAGTGATTTTGAAGACTTTGCAATTTCCAGAGTTTTGGTGCTGACATTGATCTAGAAGTTACCCTACACACCAAAGATAAAACTAATGCATTAGACGTGAGATATGTCTTTGTTCTTCGAACTTGTTCTTTGTAGACTTCGAAAGCTATTGTTTGATATGTTCTTCATGCAATACTAGTGATGTGTTATCTTACCGAGACCACTTCATATACTTATAGTACAAAACAATGGGTAGCCTTCGCAAATCTAAGCACAAAAGGTATAAAATGAAGAACTTGTTGAACAATGACGTTATCATCAAGACAGATTGCATTTGTGATTCAATTCGAAGCTTGTTTTGGAAAATGCAAGAATAATTAATTTATTCTTTTGAAAAACTCTTTGGAAAGCTCAATATAACTTGTAAAAATTGTGTGTGTTGTATTTTTGAAATAAGAGAATGAGTGTTTTATAAAATTAGAAGTTGCGGGTTAAAGAGCAAGAGAGTACAAAATGATTTGAATTCAGAACATTGTTTAATCTAAAGTTGTTTTGGGGTGCGAGAGAATGGAAATCATTTAGGTGTTAGTAGATAATATTTCAAGTAAGATAACCTGGAAAAACTGTGTAAGAAATAGAAAAATCGAGCGAGCAAAAGTGCCCACATTTTCCGCGTTTTTAATATCAAATTTGTGTCTCAGACGTGGATAGCGTGCTATATCGTTGTGTATCATGTTCTCAAGCGATAGATAGCAGCCTATAGCAGGTAGATATACACAAACCCTAGAGCTCGAGTTTTTCAAACTTTCTGATAGCGTGTTATCAAGGCCTATAACACGTTATTGCCCATTTTACTAAAAATGGAAAGATCACGGCAACAACTTTATACCGAGTTACCAATGGGGATAGCGCACTGTAGACAATTTCCCAAAAAACTAATGTTTTATTATAGAACCCTATCAGCTGCTATCAACACTAATAGTGGGTTATTGCCTTCTTGAAAATTTTCGCAAATTGCTGGATAGCCTTAGTTTTGAAAAATAAATATTTTGACACTCAAGAACCATTCAATTGACTCAACACATGTTGATATTAGATTGAAAACTTTTAAATAATTCAAAACTCATTGAAATTATGGTTAAAACCTTTCAGAAAACATTTTTTCAAAATGATATACAATATCGAAGTGATTTTGAAGACTTTGCAATTTCCAGAGTTTTAGTGCTGACATTGATCTAGAAGTTACCCAACACACCAAAGATAAAACTAATGCATTAGACGTGAGATATGTCTTCGTTCTTCGAACTTGTTCTTTGTAGATTTCGAAAGCTATTGTTTGATATGTTCTTCATGCAATCCTAGTGATGTGTTCTTTTTTGATGCGTTATCTTACCGAGACCACTTCATATGCTTATAGTACAAAACAATGGGTAGCCTTTGCAAATCTAAGCACAAAAGGGATAAAATGAAGAACTTGTTGAACAATGACGTTATCATCAAGACAGATTGCAATTGTGATTCAATATTAAGCTTGTTTAGGAAAATGCAAGAATCATTACTTTCTTCTTTTGAAAAAACTCTTTGGAAAGCTCAATATAACTTGTAAAAATTGTGTGTGTTGTATTTTTGAAAAAAGAGAATGAGTGTTCTATAAAATTAGAAGTTGCGGGTTAAAGAGCAAGAGAGAACAAAATGATTTGAATTCAGAACATTGTTTAATCTAAAGGTGTTTTGGGGTGCGAGACAATGGAAATCATTTAGGTGTTAGTAGATAATATTTCAACTAAGATAACCAGGAAAAACTGTGTAAGAAATAGAAAAATCGAGCGAGCAGAAATGCCCACATTTTTCTCGTTATTAATATCAGATTTTTGTCTCAGACGTGGATAGCGTGCTATATGGTTGTGTATCATGTTCTCAAGCGATAGATAGCAGGCTATAGCAGGTCGATATACACAAACCCGAGAGCTCGATTTTTTCAGACTTTTCGATAGCGTGTTATCAAGGCCTATAGCATGTTATCGCCCATTTTACTAAGAATGGATAGATCACGGCAATTTTCCAAAGAAACTAATGTTTTATTATAGAACCCTATCAGCGTGCTATCAACACTGATAGTGGGTTAGTGCCTTCTTGAAAATTTTCGCAAATTGCTGGATAGCCTTATTTTTGAAAAATTAATATTTTGACACTCAAGAACAATTCCATTGACTCAACACATATTGATATCAAATTGAAAACTTTTAAATAGTTCAAAACTCATTGAAATTATGGTTAAAACCTTTCGGAAAACATTTTTTTAAAATGAAACACTATATGGAAGTGATTTTCAAGACTTTGCAATTTTTAGAGTTTTAGTGTCGAGATTGATCGAGAAGTTACCTTACACACCAAAGATAAAACTAGTGCATAAGACATGATATATGTCTTCATTCTTCGAACTTGTTCTTTGTAGACTTCGAAAGCTATTGTTTGATATGTTCTTCATGCAATACAAGTGATGTGTTCTTTTTTGATGTGTGATCTTACCGAGACCACTTCATATACTTATGTACAAAACAATGGGTAGCCTTTGAAAATCTAAGCAGAAAAGGGATAAAATGAAGAACTTGTTGAACAATGACGTTATCATCA
The DNA here is from genome assembly GCA_035771175.1 of Paratinospora sagittata. Classification (NCBI taxonomy): domain Eukaryota; kingdom Viridiplantae; phylum Streptophyta; class Magnoliopsida; order Ranunculales; family Menispermaceae; genus Paratinospora; species Paratinospora sagittata. The sequence continues at coordinate 41,765,529 of CM069594.1, forward strand.
AGACAGATTGCATTTGTGATTCAATTCGAAGCTTGTTTTGGAAAATGCAAGAATCATTACTTTCTTCTTTTAAAAAACTCTTTGGAAAGCTCAATATAACTTGTAAAAATTGTGTGTGTTGTGTTTTTGAAATCAGAGAATGGGTGTTTTATAAAATTAGAAGTTGCGGGTTAAAGAGCAAGAGAGTACAAAATGATTTGAATTCAGAACATTGTTTAATCTAAAGGTATTTTGGGGGTGCGAGACAATGGAAATCATTTAGGTGTTAGTAGATAATATTTCAATTAAGAGAACATGGAAAAACTGTGTAAGAAATAGAAAAATCGAGCGAGCAGAAGTGCCCACATTTTTCTCGTTTTTAATATCAGATTTTTGTCAAAGACGTGGAAAGCGTGCTATATCGATGTGTATCATGTTCTCAAGCGATAGATAGCAGGCTATAGCAGGTCGATATACACAAACCCGAGAGCACGAGTTTTTCAAACTTTCTGATAGCGTGTTATCAAGGCCTATAACATGCTATTGCCCATTTTACTAAAAATGGAAAGATCACGGCAACAGCTTTATAGCGAGTTATCAAAGGGGATAGCGCGTTGTAGGCAATTTCCCAAAAAACTAATGTTTTATTATAGAACCCTATCAGCGTGCTATCAACACTGATAGTGGGTTAGTGCCTTCTTCAAAATTTTCGCAAATTACTGGATAGCCTTAGTTTTGAAAAATTAATATTTTGACACTCAAGAACAATTCCATTGACTCAACACATATTGATATCAAATTGAAAACTTTTAAATAGTTCAAAACTCATTGAAATTATGGTTAAAACCTTTCGGAAAACATTTTTTTAAAATGAAACACTATATCGAAGTGATTTTCAAGACTTTGCAATTTTTAGAGTTTTAGTGCCGAGATTGATCGAGAAGTTACCTTATACACCAAAGATAAAACTAGTGCATAAGACATGATATATGTCTTCATTCTTCGAACTTGTTCTTTGTAGACTTCGAAAGCTATTGTTTGATATGTTCTTCATGCAATACAAGTGATGTGTTCTTTTTTGATGTGTGATCTTACCGAGACCACTTCATATACTTATGTACAAAAAAATGGGTAGCCTTTGAAAATCTAAGCACAAAAGGGATAAAATGAAGAACTTGTTGAACAATGACGTTATCATCAAGACAGATTGCATTTGTGATTCAATTCGAAGCTTGTTTTGGAAAATGCAAGAATCGTTACTTTCTTCTTTTGAAAAACTCTTTGGAAAGCTCAATATAACTTGTAAAAATTGTGTGTGTTGTGTTTTTGAAATCAGAGAATGGGTGTTTTATAAAATTATAAGTTGCGGGTTAAAGAGCAAGAGAGTACAAAATGATTTGAATTCAGAACATTGTTTAATCTAAAGGTATTTTGGTGGTGCGAGACAATGGAAATCATTTAGGTGTTAGTAGATAATATTTCAATTAAGAGAACATGGAAAAACTGTGTAAGAAATAGAAAAATCGAGCGAGCAGAAGTGCCCACATTTTCCTCATTTTTAATATCAGATTTTTGTCAAAGACGTGGATAGCGTGCTATATCGTTGTGTATCATGTTCTCAAGCGATAGATAGCAGGCTATAGCAGGTCGATATACACAAACCCGAGAGCACGAGTTTTTCAAACTTTCTGATAGCGTGTTATCAAGGCCTATAACATGTTATTGCCCATTTTACTAAAAATGGAAAGATCACGGCAACAGCTTTATAGCGAGTTATCAAAGGGGATAGTGCGCTGTAGGCAATTTCCCAAAAAACTAATGTTTTATTATAGAACCCTATCAGCGTGCTATCAACACTGATAGTGGGTTAGTGCCTTCTTCAAAATTTTCCCAAATTGCTGGATAGCCTTAGTTTTGAAAAATTAATATTTTGACACTCAAGAACCATTCCATTGACTCAACACATATTGATATAAGATTGAAAACTTTTAAATAATTCAAAACTCATTGAAATTATGGTTAAAACCTTTCGAAAAACATTTTTTCAAAATGATATACAATATCGAAGTGATTTTGAAGACTTTGCAATTTTCCGAGTTTTAGTGCTGACATTGATCGAGAAGTTACCCTACACACCAAAGATAAAACCAATGCATTAGACATGAGATATGTCTTCGTTCTTCGAACTTGTTCTTTGTAGACTTCGGAAGCTATTGTTTGATATGTTCTTCTTGCAATACAAGTGATGTGTTCTTTTTTGATGTGTTATCTTACCGAGACCACTTCATATACTTATAGTACAAAACAATGGGTAGCCTACGCAAATCTAAGCACAAAAGGTATAAAATGAAGAACTTGTTGAACAATGACGTTATCATCAAGACAGATTGCATTTGTGATTCAATTCGAAGCTTGTTTTGGAAAATGCAAGAATCATTACTTTCTTCTTTTGAAAAACTCTTTGGAAAGCTCAATATAACTTGTAAAAATTGTGTGTGTTGTATTTTTGAAATCAGAGAATGAGTGTTTTATAAAATTAGAAGTTGCGGGTTAAAGAGCAAGAGAGTACAAAATGATTTGAATTTTGAACATTATTTAATCTAAAGGTGTTTTGGGGTGCGAGATTATGGAAATCATTAGGTGTTAGTAGATAATATTTCAATTAAGATAACCTGGAAAAACTGTGTAAGAAATAGAAAAATCGAGCGAGCAGAAGTGCCCACATTTTTCGCGTTTTTGATATCAAATTTTTGTCTCAAACGTGGATAGCGTGCTATATCGTTGTGTATCATGTTCTCAAGCGATAGATAGCAGGCTATAGCAGGTCGATATACACAAACCCAAGAGCTCGAGTTTTTCAAACTTTCTGATAGCGTGTTATCAAGGCCTATAACACGTTATTGCCCATTTTACTAAAAATGGAAAGATCACGACAACTGCTTTATAGCGAGTCACCAATGGGGATAGCGCGCTGTAGACAATTTCCCAAAAAACTAATGTTTTATTATAGAACCCTATCAGTGTGCTATCAACACTAATAGTGGGTTAGTGCATTCTTGAAAATTTTCGCAAATTGCTGGATAGCCTTAATTTTGAAAAATTAATATTTTGACACTCAAGAACCATTCAATTGACTCAACACATATTGATATAAGATTGAAAACTTTTAAATAATTCAAAACTCATTGAAATTATGGTTAAAACCTTTCAGAAAACATTTTTTCAAAATGATATACAATATCGAAGTGATTTTGAAGACTTTGCAATTTCCAGAGTTTTAGTGCTGACATTGATCGAGAAGTTACCCTACACACCAAAGATAAAACTAATGCATTAGACGTGAGATATGTCTTCGTTCTTCGAACTTGTTCTTTGTAGACTTCAAAAGCTATTGTTTGATATGTTCTTCATGCAATACTAGTGATGTGTTCTTTTTTGATGTGTTATCTTACCGAGACCACTTCATATACTTATAGTACAAACCAATGGGTAGCCTTTGCAAATCTAAGCACAAAAGTGATAAAATGAAGAACTTGTTGAACAATGACGTTATCATCAAGACAGATTGCATTTGTGAGTCAATTCGAAGCTTGTTTTGGAAAATACAAGAATCATTACTTTCTTCTTTTGAAAAACTCTTTAGAAAGCTCAACATAACTTGTAAAAATTGTGTGTGTTGTATTTTTGAAATAAGAGAATGAGTGTTTTATAAAATTAGAAGTTGCGGGTTAAAGAGCAAGAGAGTACAAAATGATTTTAATTCAGAACATTGTTTAATCTAAAGGTGTTTTGGGGTGCGAGACAATGGAAATCATTTAGGTGTTATTAGATAATATTTCAATTAAGATAACCTGGAAAAACTGTGTAAGAAATAGAAACATCGAGCGAGCAGAAATGCCCACATTTTTCGCGTTATTAATATCAGATTTTTGTCTCAGACGTGGATAGCGCGCTATATGGTTGTATATCATGTTCTCAAGCGATAGATAGCAGGCTTTAGCAGGTCGATATACACAAACCCGAGAGCTCGATTTTTTCAGACTTTTCGATAGCGTGTTATCAAGGCCTATAGCATGTTATCGCCCATTTTACTAAGAATGGAAAGATCACGGCAATTTTCCAAAGAAACTAATGTTTTATTATAGAACCCTAGAAGCGTGCTATCAACACTGATAGTGGGTTAGTGCCTTCTTGAAAATTTTCGCAAAATGCTGGATAGCCTTCTTTTTGAAAAATTAATATTTTGACACTCATGAACCATTCCATTGACTCAACACATATTGATATAAGATTGAAAACTTTTAAATAGTTCAAAACTCATTGAAATTATGGTTAAAACCTTTCGGAAAACATTTTTTCAAAATGAAATACTATATCGAAGTGATTTTGAAGACTTTGCAATTTTTAGAGTTTTAGTGCTGAGATTGATCGAGAAGTTACCCTACACACCAAAGATAAAACTAGTGCATTAGACATGAGATATATCTTCGTTCTTCGAACTTGTTCTTTGTAGACTTCGAAAGCTATTGTTTGATTTGTTCTTCATGCAATACAAGTGATGTCTTCTTTTTTGATGTGTTATCTTACCGAGACCACTTCATATACTTATAGTACAAAACAATGGGTAGCCTTTGCAAATCTAAGCACAAAAGGGATAAAATGAAGAACTTGTTGAACAATGACGTTATCATGAAGACAGATTGCATTTGTGATTCAATTCAATCCTTGTTTTGGAAAATGCAAGAATCATTACTTTCTTCTTTTGAAAAACTCTTTGGAAAGCTCAATATAACTTGTAAAAATTGTGTGTGTTGTATTTTTGAAATCAGAGAATGAGTGTTTTATAAAATTAGAAGTTGCGGGTTAAAGAGCAAGAAAGTACAAATTGATTTGAATTCAGAACATTGTTTAATGTAAAGGTGTTTTTGGCGTGCGAGAAAATGGAAATCATTTAGGTGTTAGTAGATAATATTTCAATTAAGATAACCTGGAAAAACTGTGTAAGAAATGGAAAAATCGAGCGAGCAGAAGTGCGCCCACATTTTTCTCGTTATTAATATCAGATTTTGTCTCAGACGTGGATAGCGTGTTACATGGTTGTGTATCATGTTCTGAAGCAATAGATAACAGGCTATAGCAGGTCGATATAGACAAACCCGAGATCTCGATTTTTTCAGACTTTCCGATAGCGTGTTATAAAGGCCTATAGCACGTTATCGCCCATTTTACTAAGAATGGAAAGATCACGGCAACAACTTTATAGCGAGTTATAAAAGAGGATAGCGCACCGTAGACAATTTTCCAAAACAACTAATGTTTTATTATAGAACCCTATCAGCGTGCTATCAACACTGATAGTGGGTTAGTGCCTTCTTGAAAATTTCCACAAATTGCTGGATAGCCTTATTTTTGAAAAATTAATATTTTGACACTCAAGAACCACTCCATTGACTCAACACATATTGATATAAAATTGAAAACTTTTAAATAGTTCAAAACTCATTGAAATTATAGTTAAAACCTTTCGAAAAACATTTTTTTAAAATGAAACACTATATCGAATTGATTTTCAAGACTTTGCAATTTTTAGAGTTTTAGTGCTGAGATTGATCGAGAAGTTACCCTACACACCAAAGATAAAACTAGTGCATTAGACATGAGATATGTCTTCATTCTTCAAACTTGTTCTTTGTAGACTTCGAAAGCTATTGTTTGATAAGTTCTTCATGCAATACAAGTGATGTGTTCTTTTTTGATGTGTTATCTTACCGAGACCACTTCATATACTTATAGTACAAAACAATGGGTAGCCTTTGCAAATCTAAGCACAAAAGGGATAAAATGAAGAACTTGTTGAACAATGACGTTATCATCAAGACAAATTGCATTTGTGATTCAATTCGAAGCTTGTTTTGGAAAATGCAAGAATCATTACTTTCTTCTTTTGAAAAACTCTTTGAAAAGCTCAATATCACTTGTAAAAATTGTGTGTGTTGTATTTTTGAAATCAGAGAATGAGTGTTTTATGAAATTAGAAGTTGCGGGTTAAAGAGCAAGAGAGTACAAAATGATTTGAATTCAAAACATTGTTTAATCTAAAGGTGTTTTGGGGGTGCGAGACAATGGAAATCATTTAGGTGTTAGTAGATATTATTTCGATTAAGATAACATGGAAAAATTGTGTAAGAAATAGAAAAATCGAGCGAGCAGAAGTGCCCACATTGTCCTCGTTTTTAATATCAGATTTTTGTCTCAGACGTGGATAGCGTGCTATATCGTTGTTTATCATGTTCTCAAACGATAGATAGCAGGCTATAGCAGGTCGATATACACAAACCCGAGAGCTCTAGTTTTTCAAACTTTCTGATAGCGTGTTATCCAGGCCTATAACATGTTATTGCCCATTTTACTAAAAATGGAAAGATCACGGCAACAGCTTTATAGCGAGTTATCAAAGGGGATAGCGCGCTGTAGACAATTTCCCAAAAAACTAATATCAACACTGATAGTGGGTTAGTGCCTTCTCGAAAATTTTTGCAAATTGCTGGATGGCCTTAGTTTTGAAAAATTAATATTTTGAAACTCAAGAACCATTCCATTGACTCAACACATATTGGTAAAAGATTGAAAACTTTTAAAAAGTTCAAAACTCATTGAAATTATGGTTAAAACCTTTCGGAAATCATTTTTTCAAAATGAAATACAATATCGAAGTGATTTTGAAGCTTCACAATTTTTAGAGTTTTAGTGCTGAGATGGATCGAGAAGTTACCCTACACTCCAAAGATAAAACTAGTGGATTATACATGAGATATGTCTTCTTTCTTCGAACTTGTTCTTTGTAGACTTCGGAAGCTTTTGTTTGATATGTTTTTCATGCAATACAAGGGATGTGTTCTTTTTTGATGTGTTATCTTACCGAGACCTCTTCCTATACTTGTAGTACAAAACAATGGGTAGCCTTTGCAAATCTAAGCACAAAAGGGATAAAATGAAGAACTTGTTGATCAATGACGTTATCATCAAGACAGATTGCATTTTTGATTCAATTCGAAGCTTGTTTTGGAAAATGCAAGAATCATTACTTTCTTCTTTTGAAAAACTCTTTGGAAAGCTCAATATAACTTGTAAAAATTGTGTGTGTTGTATTTTTGAAATCAGAGAATGAGTATTTTATAAAATTAGAAGTTGCGGGTTAAAGAGCGAGAGAGTACAAAATGATTTGAATTCAGAACATTGTTTAATCTAAAGGTGTTTTGGGGGTGCGAGACAATGGAAATCATTTAGGTGTTAGTAGATAATATTTCAATTAAGATAACCTGGAAAAACTGTGTAAGAATTAGAAAAATCGAGCGAGCAGAAGTGCCCACATTTTTCTGGTTTTTAATATCAGATTTTTGTCTCAGACGTGGATAGCGTGCTATATCGTTGTGTATCATGTTGGCAAGCGATAGATAGCAGGCTATAGCAGGTCGATATACACAAACCCGAGAGCTCGAGTGTCACGCCCTGGGTTGCACAGCGTGCCCCCTACCCAGACGCGGGCGCACTCCCACTGCAGCGGGAGCGAACGCCTAGCCATTATGGATCCCATAATATTGTCACATCTTGGCCAGCCACGCCACACAAGGACGACGGTCACCGAGATAACCAATGGCTCAATGGATACTCAAGTTGCGAAATCTAACCTTATGAGGAAAAGGTTGCGAGTTCGAACTTGAGGGAGGCCCTCCCTGTGCTGTGGATTGTGCAGGGGGATAAATGATCTCGGTGACCGGCGTCCTTGTGTGGCATGGCTGGCCGAGATGTGACAATATTATGGGATCCATAATGGCTAGGCGTTCGCTCCCGTTGCGGTGGGAGTGCGCTCGCGTCTGGGTAGGGGGCACGCTGTGCAACCCAGGGCGTGACATCGAGTTTTTCAAACTTTCTGATAGCGTGTTATCAAGGCCTATAACACGTTATTGGCCATTTTACTAAAAATGGAAAGATCACGGCAACAGGAGTATAGCGAGTTTTCAAAGGGGATAGCGCGCTGTAGACAATTTCACTAAAAACTAATGTTTTATTATAGAACACTAGAAGCGTGCTATCAACACTGATAGTGGGTTAGTGGCTTCTTGAAAATTTTCGCAAAATGCTGGATAGCCTTCTTTTTGAAAAATTAATATTTTGACACTCATGAACCATTCCATTGACTCAACACATATTGATATAAGATTGAAAACTTTTAAATAGTTCAAAACTCATTGAAATTATGGTTAAAACCTTTCGGAAAACATTTTTTCAAAATGAAATACTATATCGAAGTGATTTTGAAGACTTTGCAATTTTTAGAGTTTTAGTGCTGAGATTGATCGAGACGTTACCCTACACACCAAAGATAAAACTAGTGCATTAGACATGAGATATGTCTTCGTTCTTCGAACTTGTTCTTTGTAGACTTCGAAAGCTATTGTTTGATTTGTTCATCATGCAATACAAGTGATGTCTTCTTTTTTGATGTGTTATCTTACCGAGACCACTTCATATACTTATAGTACAAAACAATGGGTAGCCTTTGCAAATCTAAGCACAGAAGGGATAAAATGAAGAACTTGTTGAACAATGACGTTATCATGGAGACAGACTGCATTTGAGATTCAATTCGAAGCTTGTTTAGGAAAATGCAAGAATCATTACTTTCTTCTTTTGAAAAAACTCTTTGCAAAGCTCAATATAACTTGTAAAAATTGTGTGTGTTGTATTTTTGAAATCAGAGAATGAGTGTTTTATAAAATTAGAAGTTGCGGGTTAAAGAGCAAGAGAGTACAAATTGATTTGAATTCAGAACATTGTTTAATGTAAAGGTGTTTTTGGCGTGCGAGAAAATGGAAATCGTTTAAGTGTTAGTAGATAATATTTCAATTAAGATAACCTGGAAAAACTGTGTAAGAAATGGAAAAATCGAGCGAGCAGAAGTGCGCCCACATTTTTCTCGTTATTAATATCAGATTTTTGTCTCAGACGTGGATAGCGTGCTATATGGTTGTGTATCATGTTCTCAAGCGATAGATAGCTAGCTATAGCAGGTCGATATAGACATACCCGAGATCTCGAGTTTTTTAGACTTTCCGATAGCGTGTTATCAAGGCCTATAGCACGTTATCGCCCATTTTACTAAGAATGGAAAGATTACGGCAACAACTTTATAGCGAGTTGTAAAAGAGGATAGCGCACTGTGGACAATTTTCCAAAACAACTAATGTTTTATTATAGAACCCTATCAGCGTGCTATCAACACTGATAGTGGGTTAGTGCCTTCTTGAAAATTTTCGCAAATTGCTGGATAGCCTTATTTTTGAAAAATTAATATTTTGACACTCAAGAACAATTCCATTGACTCAACACATATTGATATCAAATTGAAAACTTTTAAATAGTTCAAAACTCATTGAAATTATGGTTAAAACCTTTCGGAAAACATTTTTTTAAAATGAAACACTATATCGAAGTGATTTTCAAGACTTTGCAATTTTTAGAGTTTTAGTGCCGAGATTGATCGAGAAGTTACCTTACACACCAAAGATAAAACTAGTGCATAAGACATGATATATGTCTTCATTCTTCGAACTTGTTCTTTGTAGACTTCGAAAGCTATTGTTTGATATGTTCTTCATGCAATACAAGTGATGTGTTCTTTTTTGATGTGTGATCTTACCGAGACCACTTCATATACTTATGTACAAAACAATGGGTAGCCTTTGAAAATCTAAGCACAAAAGGGATAAAATGAAGAACTTGTTGAACAATGACGTTATCATCAAGACATATTGCATTTGTGATTCAATTCGAAGCTTGTTTTGGAAAATGCAAGAATCATTACTTTCTTCTTTAAAAAAACTCTTTGGAAAGCTCAATATAACTTGTAAAAATTGTGTGTGTTGTGTTTTTGAAATCAGAGAATGAGTATTTTATAAAATTAGAAGTTGCGGGTTAAAGAGCAAGAGAGTACAAAATGATTTGAATTCAGAACATTGTTTAAACTAAAGGTTTTTTGGGGTGCGAGACAATGGAAATCATTTACGTGTTAGTAGATAAAATTTCAATTAACATAACCTGGAAAAACTATGTAAGAAATAGAAAAATCGAGCAAGCAGAAGTGCCCACATTTTCCTCGTTTTTAATATCCGATTTTTGTCTCAGACGTGGATAGCATGCTATATCGTTGTATATCATGTTCTCAAGCGATAGATAGCAGGCTATAGCAGGTCGATATACACAAACCCGAGAGCTCGAGTTTTTCAAACTTTCTGATCGCGTGTTATCAAGGCCTTTGACACGTTATTGCCCATTTTACTAAAAATGGAAAGATCACGGCAACAGCTTTATAGCGAGTTATCAAAGGGGATAGCTCGCTGTAAACAATTTTCCAAAAAACTAGTGTTTTCTTATAGAACCCTATCAGCGTGTTATCAACGCTGATAGTGGGTTAGTGCCCTCTTGAAATTTTTTTCAAATTGCTGGATAGGCTAATTTTTGAAAAATTAATATTTTGACACTCAGGAACCATTCCATTGACTCAACACATATTGATATTAGATTGAAAACTCTTAAATAATTCAAAAGTCATTGAAATTATGGTTAAAACCTTTCCGAAAACATTTTTTCAAAAGGAAATACTGTATCGAAGTGATTTTGAAGACTTTGCAATTTTCAGAGTTTTAGTGCTGAGATTGATCGAGAAGTTACCCTACACACCAAAGATAAAACTAATGGATTATACATGAGATATGTCTTCGTTCTTCGAACTTGATCTTTGTAGACATCGAAAGCTATTGTTTGGTAAGTTCTTCATGCAATACAAGTGATGTGTTCTTTTTTTATGTGTTATCTTACCGAGACCACTTCATATATTTATAGTTTAAAACAATGGATAACCTCTGCAAATCTAAGCACAAAAGGGATAAAATGAAGAACTTGTCGAACAATGACGTTTTCATCAAGACAGATGGCATTTGTGATTCAATTCGAAGCTTGTTTTGGAAAATGCAAGAATCATTACTTTCTTCTTTTGAAAAACTCTTTGGAAAGTTCAATCTAACTTGTAAAAATTGTGTGTGTTGTATTTTTGAAATCAGAGAATGAGTGGTTTATAAAATTATAAGTTGCGGGTTAAAGAGCGAGAGAGTACAAAATGATTTGAATTCAAAACATTGTTTAATCTAAAGGTGTTTTGGGGGTGCGAGACAATGGAAATCATTTTGGTGTTAGTAGATAATATTTCAATTAAGATAACCTGGAAAAACTGTGTAAGAAATAGAAAAATCGAGCGAGCAGAAGTGCCCACATTTTTCTCGTTTTTAATATAGGATTTTCGTCTCAGACGTGGATAGCGTGCTATATCGTTGTGTATCATGTTCTCAAGCGATAGATAGCAGGCTATAACCGGTCGATATACACAAACCCGAGAGCTCGAGTTTTTCAAACTTTTTGATAGCGTGTTATCAAGGCCTATAACACGTTATTGCTCATTTGACTAAAAATGGAAAGATCACGGCAATAGCTTTATAGCGAGTTATCAAAGGGGATAGCGCGCTATAAACAATTTTGCAAAAAACTAATGTTTTGTTATAGAACCCTATCAGCGTGCTATCAACACTGATAGTGGGTTAGTGCCTTTTTGAAAATTTTCGCAAATTGCTAGATAGCCTTAGTTTTGAAAAATTAATATTTTGACACTCAAGAACCATTCCATTGACTCAACACATATTGATATAAGATTGAAAACTTTTAAATAATTCAAAACTCATTGAAATTATGGTCAAAACCTTTCGGAAAACATTTTTTCAAAATGATATACAATATCGAAGTGATTTTGAAGACTTTGCAATTTTCAGAGTTTTAGTGCTGACATTTATCGAGAAGTTACCCTACACACCAAAGATAAAACTAACGCATTAGACATGAGATATGTCTTCGTTCTTCAAACTTGATCTTTGTAGACTTCGAAAGCTGTTGTTTGATATGTTCTTCATGCAATACAAGTGATGTGTTCCTTTTTGATGTGTTATCTTATCGAGACCACTTCATATACTTATAGTAGAAAACAATGGGTAGCCTCTGCAAATTGAAGCACAAAAGGGATAAAATGAAGAACTTGTTGAACAATGACGTTATCATCAAGACAGATTGCATTTGTGATTCAATTCGAAGCTTGTTTTGGAAAATGCAAGAATCATTACTTTCTTCTTTTGAAAAACTCTTTGGAAAGTTCAATCTAACTTTTAAAAATTGTGTATTATATTTTTGAAATCGGAGAATGAGTGTTTTATAAAATTAGAAGTTGTGGGTTAAAGAGAAAGAGAGTACAAAGTGATTTGAATTCAGAACATTGTTTAATCTAAAGGTGTTTTGGGGGTGCGAGACAATGGAAATCATTTAGGTGTTAGTAGGTAATATTTCAATTATGATAACTAGGAAAAACTGTGTAAGTAATAGAAAAATCGAGCGGGCAGAAGTGCGCCCACATTTTTCTCGTTATTAATATCAGATTTTTGTCTCAGATGTGGATAGCGTGCTATATCGTTGTGTATCATGTTCTCAAGCGATAGATAGCAGGCTATAGCAGGTCGATATACACAAACCCGAGAGCTCGAGTTTTTCAAACTTTCTGATCGCGTGTTATCAAGGCATATAACACGTTATTGCCTATTTTACTAAAATTGGAAAGATCATGGCAACAGCTTTATAGCGAGTTATCAAACGGGATAGCGCGCTATAGACAATTTTCCAAAAAACTAATGTTTTATTATAGAACCCTATCAGCGTGCAATCAACACTGATAGTGGGTTAGTGCCGTCTTGAAAATTTTTGCAAATTGTTGGATAGCCTTATTTTTGAAAAATTAATATTTTGACACTCAAGAACCATTCCATTGACTCAAAACATATTGACATAAGAATGAAAACTTTAAAATAATTCAAAACTCATTGAAATTATGGTTAAATTCTTTCGGAAAACATTTATTGAAAATGATATACAATATCGAAGTTATATTGAAGACTTTGCAATTTTTAGAGTTTTAGTGCTGACATTGATCGAGAAGTTACCCTACACACCAAAGATGAAACTAATGCATTAGACATGAGATATGTCTTCGTTCTTCGAACTTGATCTTTGTAGACTTCGAAAGCTATTGTTTGATATGTTCTTGATGGAATACAAGTGATGTGTTCTTTTTTGATGGGTTATCTTACCGAGACCACTTCATATACTTATAGTACAAAACAATGGGTAGCCTCTACGAATCTAAGCACAAAAGGGATAAAATGAAGAACTTGTTGAACAATGAAGTTATCATCAAGACAGATTGCATTTGTGATTCAATTCGAAGCTTGTTTGGAAAACGCAAGAATCATTACTTTCTTCTTTTGAAAAACACTTTGGAAAGCTCAATATAACTTGTAAAAATTGTGTGTGTTGTATTTTTGAAATCAGAGAATGAGTGTTTTATAAAATTAGAAGTTGCGGGTTAAAGAGCAAGAGAGTACAAAATGATTTGAATTCAGAACATTGTTTAAACTAAAGGTTTTTTGGGGTGCGAGACAATGGAAATCATTTACGTGTTAGTAGATAAAATTTCAATTAACATAACCTGGAAAAACTATGTAAGAAATAGAAAAATCGAGCAAGCAGAAGTGCCCACATTTTCCTCGTTTTTAATATCCGATTTTTGTCTCAGACGTGGATAGCATGCTATATCGTTGTATATCATGTTCTCAAGCGATAGATAGCAGGCTATAGCAGGTCGATATACACAAACCCGAGAGCTCGAGTTTTTCAAACTTTCTGATCGCGTGTTATCAAGGCCTTTGACACGTTATTGCCCATTTTACTAAAAATGGAAAGATCACGGCAACAGCTTTATAGCGAGTTATCAAAGGGGATAGCTCGCTGTAAACAATTTTCCAAAAAACTAGTGTTTTCTTATAGAACCCTATCAGCGTGTTATCAACGCTGATAGTGGGTTAGTGCCCTCTTGAAATTTTTTTCAAATTGCTGGATAGGCTAATTTTTGAAAAATTAATATTTTGACACTCAGGAACCATTCCATTGACTCAACACATATTGATATTAGATTGAAAACTCTTAAATAATTCAAAAGTCATTGAAATTATGGTTAAAACCTTTCCGAAAACATTTTTTCAAAAGGAAATACTGTATCGAAGTGATTTTGAAGACTTTGCAATTTTCAGAGTTTTAGTGCTGAGATTGATCGAGAAGTTACCCTACACACCAAAGATAAAACTAATGGATTATACATGAGATATGTCTTCGTTCTTCGAACTTGATCTTTGTAGACATCGAAAGCTATTGTTTGGTAAGTTCTTCATGCAATACAAGTGATGTGTTCTTTTTTTATGTGTTATCTTACCGAGACCACTTCATATATTTATAGTTTAAAACAATGGATAACCTCTGCAAATCTTAGCACAAAAGGGATAAAATGAAGAACTTGTCGAACAATGACGTTTTCATCAAGACAGATGGCATTTGTGATTCAATACGAAGCTTGTTTTGGAAAATGCAAGAATCATTACTTTCTTCTTTTGAAAAACTCTTTGGAAAGTTCAATCTAACTTGTAAAAATTGTGTGTTGTATTTTTGAAATCAGAGAATGAGTGTTTTATAAAATTATAAGTTGCGGGTTAAAGAGCGAGAGAGTACAAAATGATTTGAATTCAAAACATTGTTTAATCTAAAGGTGTTTTGGGGGTGCGAGACAATGGAAATCATTTTGGTGTTAGTAGATAATATTTCAATTAAGATAACCTGGAAAAACTGTGTAAGAAATAGAAAAATCAAGCGAGCAGAAGTGCCCACATTTTTCTCGTTTTTAATATAGGATTTTCGTCTCAGACGTGGATAGCGTGCTATATCGTTGTGTATCATGTTCTCAAGCGATAGATAGCAGGCTATAACCGGTCGATATACACAAACCCGAGATATCGAGTTTTTCAAACTTTTTGATAGCGTGTTATCAAGGCCTATAACACGTTATTGCTTATTTGACTAAAAATGGAAAGATCATGGCAATAGCTTTATAGCGAGTTATCAAAGGGGATAGCGCGCTATAAACAATTTTGCAAAAAACTAATGTTTTGTTATAGAACCCTATCAGCGTGCTATCAACACTGATAGTGGGTTAGTGCCTTCTTGAAAATTTTCGCAAATTGCTAGATAGCCTTAGTTTTGAAAAATTAATATTTTGACACTCAAGAACCATTCCATTGACTCAACACATATTGATATAAGATTGAAAACTTTTAAATAATTCAAAACTCATTGAAATTATGGTCAAAACCTTTCGGAAAACATTTTTTCAAAATGATATACAATATCGAAGTGATTTTGAAGACTTTGCAATTTTCAGAGTTTTAGTGCTGACATTTATCGAGAAGTTACCCTACACACCAAAGATAAAACTAACGCATTAGACATGAGATATGTCTTCGTTCTTCGAACTTGATCTTTGTAGACTTCGAAAGCTATTGTTTGATATGTTCTTCATGCAATACAAGTGATGTGTTCCTTTTTGATGTGTTATCTTATCGAGACCACTTCATATACTTATAGTAGAAAACAATGGGTAGCCTCTGCAAATTGAAGCACAAAAGGGATAAAATGAAGAACTTGTTGAACAATGACGTTATCATCAAGACAGATTGCATTTGTGATTCAATTCGAAGCTTGTTTTGGAAAATGCAAGAATCATTACTTTCTTCTTTTGAAAAACTCTTTGGAAAGTTCAATCTAACTTTTAAAAATTGTGTATTATATTTTTGAAATCGGAGAATGAGTGTTTTATAAAATTAGAAGTTGTGGGTTAAAGAGAAAGAGAGTACAAAGTGATTTGAATTCAGAACATTGTTTAATCTAAAGGTGTTTTGGGGGTGCGAGACAATGGAAATCATTTAGGTGTTAGTAGGTAATATTTCAATTATGATAACTAGGAAAAACTGTGTAAGTAATAGAAAAATCGAGCGGGCAGAAGTGCGCCCACATTTTTCTCGTTATTAATATCAGATTTTTGTCTCAGATGTGGATAGCGTGCTATATCGTTGTGTATCATGTTCTCAAGCGATAGATAGCAGGCTATAGCAGGTCGATATACACAAACCCGAGAGCTCGAGTTTTTCAAACTTTCTGATCGCGTGTTATCAAGGCATATAACACGTTATTGCCTATTTTACTAAAATTGGAAAGATCATGGCAACAGCTTTATAGCGAGTTATCAAACGGGATAGCGCGCTGTAGACAATTTTCCAAAAAACTAATGTTTTATTATAGAACCCTATCAGCGTGCAATCAACACTGATAGTGGGTTAGTGCCGTCTTGAAAATTTTCGCAAATTGTTGGATAGCCTTATTTTTGAAAAATTAATATTTTGACACTCAAGAACCATTCCATTGACTCAACACATATTGATATAAGATTGAAAACTTTTAAATAATTCAAAACTCATTGAAATTATGGTTAAAACCTTTCGGAAAACATTTTTTGAAAATGAAACACTATATCGAAGTGATTTTGAAGACTTTGCAATTTTTAGAGTTTTAGTGCTGAGATTGATCGAGAAGTTACCTTACATACCAAAGATAAAACTAATGGATTATACATGAGATATGTCTTCGTTCTTCGAACTTGAGCTTTGTAGACTTCGAAAGCTATTGTTTGATATGTTCTTCATGCAATACAAGTGATGTGGTCTTTTTTGATGTGTCATCTTACCGATACCACTTCATATACTTATAGTTTAAAATAATGGATAACCTCTGCAAATCTAAGCACAAAAGGGATAAAATGAAGAACTTGTTGAGCAATGACGTTATCATCAAGACAGATTGCAACTGTGATTCAATTCGAAGCTTGTTTTGGAAAATGCAAGAATCATTACTTTCTTCTTTTGAAAAACTCTTTGAAAAGCTTAATCTAACTTGTGAAAATCGTGTCTGTTGTATTTTTGAAATCAGAGAATGAGTGCTTTATAAAATTAGAAGTTGCGGGTTAAAGGGCAAGAGAGTACAAAATGATTGGAATTCAGAACATTGTTCACGCTAGAGTTGTTTTGGGCGTGCGAGACAATGGGAATCATTTAGGTGTTAATAGAAAACATTTCAATTAAGATAACCTTGGAAAACTGCGTAAGAAATAGAAAAATCGAGCAAGCAGAAGTGCCCACATTTATCTCGTTAGAAATATCAAATTTTTCCCTCAGACGCGGATAGCGTGCTATATGGTTATGTACCATGTTCTTAATTGACAGATAGCAGGCTATAGCAGTCGATATACACAAACCCGAGAGCTGGAGTTTTTTAAACTTTTGGTAGCGTGTTATCAAGGCCTATAACACGTTATCGCCCATTTTACTAAAAATGAAAAGATCACGGCAACAGCTTTATAGGGAGTTATCAAAGGGGTAGCGCGCTGTCGACAATTTTCCAAAAAAACTAATGTTTTATTATAGAACCCTATCAGCGTGCTATCAACACTGATAGTAGGTTAGTGCCTTCTAGAAATTTTTCGCAAATTGCTGGATAGCATTATTTTTGAAAAATTAATATTTTGACACTCGAGAACCATTCCGTTGACTTAACACATATTGATATAAGATTGAAAACTTTTAAATAACTCAAAACGCATTGAAATTATGGTTAAAACCTTTTGGAAAACATTTTTTGAAAATGATATACAATATCGAAGTTATTTTGAAGACTTTGTAATTTTTAGAGTTTTAGTGCTGACATTGATCGAGAAGTTACCCTACACACCAACGATAAAACTAATGCATTAGACATGAGATATGTCTTCGTTCTTCGAACTTGATCTTTGTAGACTTCGAAAGCTATTGTTTGATATGTTCTTCATGCAATACATGTGATGTGTTCTTTTTTGATGTGTTATCTTACCGAGACCACTTCATATACTTATAGTACAAAACAATGGGTAGCCTCTACAAATCTAAGCACAAAAGGGATAAAATGAAGAACTTGTTGAACAACGAAGTTATCATCAAGACAGATTGCATTTGTGATTCAATTCGAAGCTTGTTTAGGAAAATGCAAGAATCATTACTTTCTTCTTTTGAAAAACACTTTGGAAAGCTCAATATAACTTGTAAAAATTATGTGTGTTGTATTTTTGAAATCAGAGAATGAGTGTTTTATAATATTAGAAGTTGCGGGTTAAAGAGGAAGAGAGTACAAAATGATTTGAATTCAGAACATTATTTAATCTAAAGGTGTTTTGGGGGTGCGAGACAATGGAAATCATTTACGTGTTAGTAGATAATATTTCAATTAACATAACCTGGAAAAACTATGTAAGAAATAGAAAAATCGAGCGAGCAGAAGTGCCCACATTTTCCTCGTTTTTAATATCCGATTTTTGTCTCAGACGTGGATAGCGTGCTATATCGTTGTATATCATGTTCTCAAGCGATAGATAGCAGGCTATAGCAGGTCGATATACACAAACCCGAGAGCTCGAGTTTTTCAAACTATTCGATAGCGTGTTATCAAGGCCTATAACACGTTATTGCCCATTTGACTAAAAATGGAAAGATCACGGCAATAGCTTTATAGCGAGTTATCAAAGGGGAAAGCGCGCTATGAACAATTTTCCAAAAAACTAATGTTTTATTATAGATCGCTATCAGCGTGCTATCAACGCTGATAGTGGGTTAGTGCCTTCTTGAAAATTTTTGCAAATTGCTGGATAGGCTAATTTTTGAAAAATTAATATTTTGACACTCAGGAACCATTCCATTGACTCAACACATATTGATATTAGATTGAAAACACTTAAATAAGTCAAAAGTCATTGAAATTATGGTTAAAACCTTTCCGAAAACATTTTTTCAAAAGAAAATACTGTATCGAAGTGATTTTGAAGACTTTGCAATTTTCAGAGTTTTAGTGCTGAGATTGATCGAGAAGTTACCCTACACACCAAAGATAAAACTAATGGATTATACATGATATATGTCTTCGTTCTTCGAACTTCATCTTTGTAGACATCGAAAGCTATTGTTTGATATGTTCTTCATGGAATACAAGTGATGTGTTCTTTTTTTATGTGTTATCTTACCGAGACCACTTCATATATTTATAGTTTAAAACAATGGATAACCTCTGCAAATCTAAGCACAAAAGGGATAAAATGAAGAACTTGCTGAACAATGACGTTATCATCAAGACAGATTGCATTTGTGATTCAATTCGAAGCTTGTTTTGGAAAATGCAAGAATCAGTACTTTCTTCTTTTGAAAAACTCTTTGGAAAGTTCAATCTAACTTGTAAAAATTGTGTGTGTTGTATTTTTGAAATCAGAGAATGAGTGTTTTATAAAATTAGAAGTTGCGGGTTAAAGAGCGAGAGAGTACAAAATGATTTGAATTCAGAACATTGTTTAATCTAAAGGTGTTTTGGGGATGCGAGACATTGGAAATCATTTAGGTGTTAGTAGATAATATTTCAATTAAGATAACCTGGAAAAACTGTGTAAGAAATAGAAAAATCGAGCGACCATAAGTGCCACATTTTTCTCGTTTTTATATAGGATTTTTGTCTCAGACGTGGATAGCGTACTATATCGTTGTGTATCATGTTCTCAAGCGGTAGATAGCAGGCTATAACCGGTCGATATACACAAACCCGATAGCTCTAGTTTTTCAAACTATTCAATAGCGTGTTATCAAGGCCTATAACACGTTATTGCCCATTTGACTAAAAATGGAAAGATCACGGCAATAGCTTTATAGCGAGTTATCAAAGGGGATAGCGCGCTATAAACAATTTTCCAAAAAACTAATGTTTTATTATAGAACCCTATCAGCGTGCTATCAACGCTGATAGTGGGTTAGTGCCTTCTTGAAAATTTTTGCAAATTGCTGGATAGGCTAATTTTTGAAAAATTAATATTTTGACACTCAGGAACCATTCCATTGACTCAACACATATTGATATTAGATTGAAAACTCTTAAATAATTCAAAAGTCATTGAAATTATGGTTAAAACCTTTCCGAAAACATTTTTTCGAAAGAAAATACTGTATCGAAGTGATTTTGAAGACTTTGCAATTTTCACAGTTTTAGTGCTGAGATTGATCGAGAAGTTACCCTACACACCAAAGATAAAACTAATGGATTATACATGATATATGTCTTCGTTCTTCGAACTTG
The DNA here is from genome assembly GCA_035771175.1 of Paratinospora sagittata. Classification (NCBI taxonomy): domain Eukaryota; kingdom Viridiplantae; phylum Streptophyta; class Magnoliopsida; order Ranunculales; family Menispermaceae; genus Paratinospora; species Paratinospora sagittata. The sequence continues at coordinate 41,785,734 of CM069594.1, forward strand.
ATCTTTGTAGACATAGAAAGCTATTGTTTGATATGTTTTTCATGGAATACAAGTGATGTGTTCTTTTTTTATGTGTTATCTTACCGAGACCACTTCATATATTTATAGTTTAAAACAATGGATAACCTCTGCAAATCTAAGCACAAAAGGGATAAAATGAAGAACTTGTTGAACAATGGCGTGATCATCAAGACAGATTGCATTTGTGATTCAATTCGAAGCTTGTTTTGGAAAATGCAAGAATCATTACTTTCTTCTTTTGAAAAACTCTTGGGAAAGTTCAATCTAACTTGTAAAAATTGTGTGTGTTGTATTTTTGAAATCAGAGAATGAGTGTTTTATAAAATTAGAAGTTGCGGGTTAAAGAGCGAGAGAGTACAAAATGATTTGAATTCAGAACATTGTTTAATCTAAAGGTGTTTTGGGGGTGCGAGACAATGGAAATCATTTAGGTGTTAGTAGATAATATTTCAATTAAGATAACCTGGAAAAACTGTGTAAGAAATAGAAAAATCGAGCGAGCATAAGTGCCCACATTTTTCCCGTTTTTATATAGGATTTTTGTCTCAAACGTGTATAGCGTGCTATATCGTTGTGTATCATGTTCTCAAGCGATAGATAGCAGGCCATAACAGGTCGATATACACAAACCCGAGAGCTCGAGTTTTTCAAACTATTTGATAGCGTGTTATCAAGGCCTATAACACGTTATTGCCCATTTGACTAAAAATGGAAAGATCACGATAATAGCTTTATAGCGAGTTATCAAAGGGGATAGCGCGCCATAAACAATTTTCCAAAAAACTAATGTTATATTATAGAACCCTATCAGCGTGCTATCAACACTGATAGTGGGTTAGTGCCTTCTTGAAAATTTTCGCAAATTGCTGGATAGCCTTAGTTTTGAAAAATTAATATTTTGACACTCAAGAACCATTCCATTGACTCAACACATATTGACATAAGATTGAAAACTTTTAAATAATTCAAAACTCATTAAAATTATGGTCAAAACCTTTCGGAAAACATTTTTTCAAAATGATATACAATATCGAAGTGATTTTGAAGACTTTGCAATTTTCAGAGTTTTAGTGCTGACATTTATCGAGAAGTTACCCTACACACCAAAGATAAAACTAACGCATTAGACATGAGATATGTCTTCGTTCTTCGAACTTGATCTTTGTAGACTTCGAAAGCTGTTGTTTGATATGTTTTTCATGCAATACAAGTGATGTGTTCTTTTTTGATGTGTTATCTTACCGAGACCACTTCATATACTTCTAGTAGAAAACAATGGGTAGCCTCTGCAAATCGAAGAACAAAAGGGATAAAATGAAGAACTTGTTGAACAATGACATTATCATCAAGACAGATTGCATTTGTGATTCAATTCGAAGCTTGTTTTGGAAAATGCAAGAATCATTACTTTCTTCTTTTGAAAAACTCTTTCGAAAGTTCAATCAAACTTGTAAAAATTGTGTGTGTTGTATTTTTGAAATCAGAGATTGAGTGGTTTATAAAATCAGAAGTTGCGGGTTAAGAGCAAGAGAGTACAAAGTGATTCGAATTCAGAACATTGTTTAATCTAAAGGTGATTTGGGGGTGCGAGACAATGGAAATCAATTAGGTGTTAGTAGGTAATATTTCAATTAAGACAACTTGGAAAAACTGTGTAAGAAATAGAAAAATCGAGCGGGCAGAAGTGCGCCCACATTTTTCTCGTTATTAATATCAGATTTTTGTCTTAGACGTGGATAGCGTGTTATATCGTTGTATATCATGTTCTCAAGCCATAGATAGCAGGCTATAGCAGCTCGATATACACAAACCCGAGAGCTCGAGTTTTTTAAACTTTCTGATCACGTGTTATCAAGGCCTATAACACGTTATTGCCTATTTTACTAAAATTGGAAAGATCACGGCAACAGCTTTATAGCAAGTTTTCAAAGGGGATTGCGCGCTGTAGACAATTTTCCAAAAAACTAATGTTTTATTATAGAACCCTATCAGCGTACTATCAACACTGATAGTGGGTTAGTGCCTTCTTGAAAATTTTCGCAAATTGTTGGATAGGCTAATTTTTGAAAAATTATTATTTTGACACTCAAGAACCATTCCATTGACTCAACACATATTGATATTAGATTAAAACTCTTAAATAATTCAAAAGTCATTGAAATTATGGTTAAAACCTTTCCAAAAACATTTTTTCAAAATGAAATACTGTATCGAAGTGATTTTAAAGACTTTGCAATTTTCAAAGTTTTAGTGCTGAGATTGATCGAGAAGTAACCCTACACGCCAAAGATAAAACTAATGGATTATACATGAGATATGTCTTCGTTCTTCGAACTTGATCTTTGTAGACTTCGAAAGCTATTGTTTGATATGTTCTTCATGAAAAACAAGTGATGTGTTATCTTACCGAGACCACTTCATATACATATAGTTTAAAATAATGGATAACCGCTGCAAATCTAAGCACAAAAGGGATAAAATGAAGAACTTGTTGAGCAATGACGTTATCATCAAGACAGATTGCAATTTTGATTCAATTCGAAGCTCGTTTTGGAAAATGCAAGAATCATTACTTTCTTCTTTTGAAAAACTCTTTGAAAAGCTTAATCTAACTTGTGAAAATTGTGTCTGTTGTATTTTTGAAATCAGGGAATGAGTGCTTTATAAAATTAGAAGTTGCGGGTTAAAGGGCAAGAGAGTACAAAATGATTGGAAGTCAGAACATTGTTTACGCTAAAGTTGTTTTGGCCGTGCGAGACATTGGGAATCATTAAGGTGTTAATAGAGAACATTTCAATTAGGATAAGCTTGGAAAACTGCGTAAAAAATAGAAAAATCGAGCAAGCAGAAGTACCAACATTTATCTCGTTAGAAATATCATATTTTTGCCTCAGACGCGGATAGCGTGCTATTTGGTTGTGTATCATGTTCTCAAACTTTTCGATAGCGTGTTATCACGGCCTATAACACGTTATTGCCTATTTTACTAAAATTGGAAAGATCACGGCAACAGCTTTATAGCAAGTTTTCAAAGGGGATAGCGCGCTGTAGACAATTTTCCAAAAAACTAATGTTTTATTATAGAACCCTATCAGCGTACTATCAACACTGATAGTGGGTTAGTGCCTTCTTGAAAATTTTCGCAAATTGTTGGATAGGCTAATTTTTGAAAAATTAATATTTTGACACTCAAGAACCATTCCATTGACTCAACACATATTGATATTAGATTAAAACTCTTAAATAATTCAAAAGTCATTGAAATTATGGTTAAAACCTTTCCAAAAACATTTTTTCAAAATGAAATACTGTATCGAAGTGATTTTAAAGACTTTGCAATTTTCAAAGTTTTAGTGCTGAGATTGATCGAGAAGTTACCCTACACGCCAAAGATAAAACTAATGGATTATACATGAGATATGTCTTCGTTCTTCGAACTTGATCTTTGTAGACTTCGAAAGCTATTGTTTGATATGTTCTTCATGCAAAACAAGTGATGTGTTATCTTACCGAGACCACTTCATATACATATAGTTTAAAATAATGGATAACCGCTGCAAATCTAAGCACAAAAGGGATAAAATGAAGAACTTGTTGAGCAATGACGTTATCATCAAGACAGATTGCAATTTTGATTCAATTCGAAGCTCGTTTTGGAAAATGCAAGAATCATTACTTTCTTCTTTTGGAAAACTCTTTGAAAAGCTTAATCTAACTTGTGAAAATTGTGTCTGTTGTATTTTTGAAATTAGAGAATGAGTGCTTTATAAAATTAGAAGTTGCGGGTTAAAGGGCAAGAGAGTACAAAATGATTGGAATTCAGAACATTGTTTACGCTAAAGTTGTTTTGGCCGTGCGAGACATTCGGAATCTTTAAGGTGTTAATAGAGAACATTTCAATTAGGATAACCTTGGAAAACTGCGTAAAAAATAGAAAAATCGAGCAAGCAGAAGTACCAACATTTATCTCGTTAGAAATATCAGATTTTTGCCTCAGACGCGGATAGCGTGCTATTTGGTTGTGTATCATGTTTTCAAACTTTTCGATAGCGTGTTATCAAGGCCTATAACACGTTATCGCCCATTTTACTAAAAATGAAAAGATCACGGCAACAGCTTTATAGCGAGTTATCAAAGGTGATAGCGCGCTGTAGACAATTTTCCAAAAAAACAAATGTTTTATTATAGAACCCTATCAGCGTTCTATCAACACTGATAGTGGGTTAGTGCCTTCTTGAAATATTTCGCAAATTGATGGATAGCCTTATTTTTGAAAAATTAATATTTTGACACTCAAGAACCATTCCATTGACTCAACACATATTGATATAAGATTGAAAACTTTTAAATAATTCAAAACTCATTGAAATTATGGTTAAAACCTTTCGGAAAACATTTTTTGAAAATGAAAAACTATATCGAAGTGATTTTGAAGACTTTGCAATTTTTAGAGTTTTAGTGCTGAGACTGATCGAGAAGTTACCCTACACTCCAAAGATAAAACTAATGGATTATACATGAGATATGTCTTCGTTCTTTAAACTTGATCTTTGTAGACTTCGAAAGCTATTGTTTGATATGTTCTGGATGCAATACAAGTGATGTGTTCTTTTTCGATTTGTCATCTTACAGAGACCGCTTCATATACTTATAGTTTAAAACAATGGATAACCTCTGCAAATCTAAGTACAAAAGGGATAAAAGGAAGAACTTGTTGAGCAATGACGTTACCATCAAGACAAATTGCAATTGTGATTCAATTCGAAGCTTGTTTTGGAAAATGCAAGAATCATTACTTTCTTTTTTTGAAAAACTCTTTGGAAAGCTCAATCTAACTTGTGAAAATTGTTTGTGTTGTATTTTTGAAATTAGAGAATGAGTGTTTTATAAAATTAGAAGTATCGGGTTAAAAAGCAAGAGAGTACAAAATGATTTGAATTCAGAACATTGTTTAATCTAAAGGTGTTTTGGGGGTGCGAGACAATGGAAATCATTTAGGTGTTAGTAGATAATATTTTAATTAAGATAACCTGGAAAAACTGTGTAAGAAATAGAAAAATCGAGCGAGCAGAAGTGCGCTCGCATTTTTCTCGTTATTAATATCAGATTTTTGTCTCAGACGTGGATAGCGTGCTATATGGTTGTGTATCATGTTCTCAAGCGATAGATAGCAGGCTATAGCAGGTCGATATCCACAAACCCGAGAGCTCGATTTTTTCAGACTTTCCGATAGCATGTTATCAAGGCCTATAGCACGTTATCGCCCATTTTACTAAGAATGGAAAGATCACGGCAACAGCTTTATAGCGAGTTATCAAAGGTGATAGCGCGCTGTAGACAATTTTCCAAAAAAACAAATGTTTTATTATAGAACCCTATCAGCGTTCTATCAACACTGATAGTGGGTTAGTGCCTTCTTGAAATATTTCGCAAATTGATGGATAGCCTTATTTTTGAAAAATTAATATTTTGACACTCAAGAACCATTCCATTGACTCAACACATATTGATATAAGATTGAAAACTTTTAAATAATTCAAAACTCATTGAAATTATGGTTAAAACCTTTCGGAAAACATTTTTTGAAAATGAAAAACTATATCGAAGTGATTTTGAAGACTTTGCAATTTTTAGAGTTTTAGTGCTGAGACTGATCGAGAAGTTACCCTACACTCCAAAGATAAAACTAATGGATTATACATGAGATATGTCTTCGTTCTTTAAACTTGATCTTTGTAGACTTCGAAAGCTATTGTTTGATATGTTCTGGATGCAATACAAGTGATGTGTTCTTTTTCGATTTGTCATCTTACAGAGACCGCTTCATATACTTATAGTTTAAAACAATGGATAACCTCTGCAAATCTAAGTACAAAAGGGATAAAAGGAAGAACTTGTTGAGCAATGACGTTACCATCAAGACAAATTGCAATTGTGATTCAATTCGAAGCTTGTTTTGGAAAATGCAAGAATCATTACTTTCTTTTTTTGAAAAACTCTTTGGAAAGCTCAATCTAACTTGTGAAAATTGTTTGTGTTGTATTTTTGAAATTAGAGAATGAGTGTTTTATAAAATTAGAAGTATCGGGTTAAAAAGCAAGAGAGTACAAAATGATTTGAATTCAGAACATTGTTTAATCTAAAGGTGTTTTGGGGGTGCGAGACAATGGAAATCATTTAGGTGTTAGTAGATAATATTTTAATTAAGATAACCTGGAAAAACTGTGTAAGAAATAGAAAAATCGAGCGAGCAGAAGTGCGCTCGCATTTTTCTCGTTATTAATATCAGATTTTTGTCTCAGACGTGGATAGCGTGCTATATGGTTGTGTATCATGTTCTCAAGCGATAGATAGCAGGCTATAGCAGGTCGATATCCACAAACCCGAGAGCTCGATTTTTTCAGACTTTCCGATAGCATGTTATCAAGGCCTATAGCACGTTATCGCCCATTTTACTAAGAATGGAAAGATCATGGCAACAACTTTATAGCGAGTCATCAAAGGGGATAGCGTGTGTGGACAATTTTCCAAAAAAACTATTGTTTTATTATAGAACCCTATTAGCGTGCTATCAACACTGATAGTGGGGTAGTGCGTTCTTGAAAATTTTCGCAAATTGCTGGATAGCCTTATTTTTGAAAAAATTAATATTTTGACACTCAAGAACCATTCCATTGACCCAACACATATTGATATAAGATTGAAAAATTTTAAATAGTTTAAAACTCATTGTAGTGATTTTGAAGACTTTGCAATTTTTAGAGTTTTAGTGCTGAGATTGATCTAGAAGTTACCCTACACACCAAAGATAAAACTAATTGATTATACATGAGATATGTCTTCGTTCTTCGAACTTGATCTTTGTAGACTTCGAAAGCTATTGTTTGATATGTTCAGGATGCAATACAAGTGATGTGTTCTTTTTTGATGTGTCATCTTACCGATACCACTTCATATACTTATAGTTTAAAACAATGGATAACCTCTGCAAATCTATGCACAAAAGGGATAAAATGAAGAACTTATTGAGCAATGACGTTATCATCAAGACAGATTGCAATTGTGATTCAATTCGAAGCTTGTTTTGGAAAATGCAAGAATCATTACTTTTTTCTTTTGAAAAACTCTTTGAAAAGCTTAATCTAACTTGTGAAAATCGTGTCTGTTGTATTTTTGAAATCAGAGAATGAGTGCTTTATAAAATTAGAAGTTGCGGGTTAAAGGGCAAGAGAGTACAAAATGATTGGAATTCAGAACATTGTTTACGCTAAAGTTGTTTTGGGCGTGCGAGACAATGGGAATCATTTAGGTGTTAATACAGAACATTACAATTAAGATAACCTTGGAAAACTGCGTAAGAAATAGAAAAATCGACCAAGCAGAAGTACCCACATTTATCTAGTTAGAAATATCAGATTTTTGCCTCAGAAGCGGTTAACGTGCTATATGGTTGTGTATCTTGTTCTAAATTGACAGATAGCAGGCTATAGCAGTCGATATACACAAACCCGAGAGCTGGAGTTTTTCAAACTTTCCAATAGCGCGTTATCAAGGCCTATAACACGTTATCGCCCATTTTACTAAAAATGAAAAGATCACGGCAACAGCTTTATAGCGAGTTATCAAAGAGGATAGCGTGCTATCAACACTGATAGTGGGTTACTGCCTTCTTGAAAATTTTCGCAAGTTGCTGGATAGCCTTATTTTTGAAAAATTAATATTTTGACACTCAAGAACCATTCCATTGACTCAACACATATTGATATAAGATTGAAAACTTTTAAATAATTCAAAACTCATTGAAATTATGGTTAAAACTTTTCGGAAAACATTTTTTGAAAATGAAATACTATATCGAAGTGATTTTGAAGACTTTGCAATTTTTAGAGTTTTAGTGCTGAGATTGATCGAGAAGTTACCCTACACACCAAAGATAAAACTAATGGATTATACATGAGATATGTCTTCGTTTCTTTAAACTTGATCTTTGTAGACTTCGAAAGCTATTTTTTAATATGTTCTGGACGCAATACAAGTGATGTGTTCTTTTTCGATGTGTCATCTTACAGAGACTGCTTCATATACTTATAGTTTAAAACAATGGATAACCTCTGCAAATCTAAGTACAAAAGGGATAAAATGAAGAACTTGTTGAGCAATGACGTTACCATCAAGACAAGTTGCAATTGTGATTCAATTCGAAGCTTGGTTTGGAAAATGCAAGACTCATTACTTTCTTCTTTTGAAAAACTCTTTGGAAAACTCAATCTAACTTGTAAAAATTGTGCGTGTTGTATTTTTGAAATCAGAGAATGAGTGTTTTATAAAATTAGAAGTTGCGGGTTAAAGAGCAAGAGAGTACAAAGTGATTTGAATTCACAACATTGTTTAATCTAAAGGTGTTTTGGGGGTGCGAGACAATGGATATCATTTAGGTGTTAGTAGATAATATTTCAATTAAGATAACCTGGAAAAAACTGTGTAAGAAATAGAAAAATTGAGTGAGCAGAAGTGCGCCCACATTTCTCTCGTTATTAATATCAGATTTTTGTCTTAGACGTGAATAGCGTGCTATATGGTTGTGTATCATGTTCTCAAGCGATAGATAGCAGGCTATAGCAGGTCGATATCCACAAACCTAAGAGCTCAATTTTTTCAGACTTTCCGATAGCGTGTTATCAAGGCCTATAGCGTGTTATCCCCCATTTTACTAAGAATGGAAAGATCATGGCAACAACTTTTTAGCGAGTCATCAAAGGGGATAACGTGTGTGGACAATTTTCCAAAAAAACTAATGTTTTATTATAGAACCCTATCAGCGTGCTATCAACACTGATAGTGGGGTAGTGCGTTCTTGACAATTTTCCCAAATTGCTGGATAGCCTTATTTTTGAAAAAATTAATATTTTGACCCTCAAGAACCATTCCATTGACTCAACACATATTGATATAAGATTGAAAACTTTTAAATAGTTTAAAACTCATTGTAGTGATTTTGAAGACTTTGCAATTTTTAGAGTTTTAGTGCTGGGATTGATCTAGAAGTTACCCTACACACCAAAGATAAAACTAATTGATTATACATGAGATATGTCTTCGTTCTTCGAACTTGATCTTTGTAGACTTCGAAAGCTATTGTTTGATATGTTCTTGATGCAATACAAGCGATGTGTTCTTTTTTGATGTGTTATCTTACCGAGACCACTTCATATACTAATAGTTTAAAATAATGGATAACCTCTGCAAATCTAAGCGCAAAAGGGATAAAATGAAGAACTTGTTGAGCAATGACGTTATCATCAAGACAGACTGCAATTGTGATTCAATTCGAAGCTTGTTTTGGAAAATGTAAGAATCATTACTTTTTTCTTTTGAAAAACTCTTTGAAAAGCTTAATCTAACTTGTGAAAATCGTGTCTGTTGTATTTTTGAAATCAGAGAATGAGTCCTTTATAAAATTAGAAGTTGCGGGTTAAAGGGCAAGAGAGTACAAAATGATTGGAATTCAGAACATTGTTTACGCTAAAGTTGTTTTGGGCGTGCGAGACAATGGGAATCATTTAGGTGTTAATAGAGAACATTTCAATTAAGATAACCTTGGAAAACTGTGTAAGAAATAGAAAAATCGGGCAAGCAGAAGTGCCCACATTTATCTCGTTAGAAATATCAGATTTTTGCCTCAGACGCGGATAGCGTGCTATATGGTGGTGTATCATGTTCTCAATTGACAGATAGCAGGCTATAGCAGTCGATATACACAAACCCGAGAGCTGGAGTTTGTCAAACTTCCGATAGCGCGTTATCAAGGCCTATAACATGTTATCGCCCATTTTACTAAAAATGAAAAGATCACGGCAACAGCTTTATAGCGAGTTATCAAAGAGGAAAGCGTGCTATCAACACTGATAGTGGGTTAGTGCCTTCTTGAAAATTTTCGCAAATTGCTGGATAACCTTATTTTTGAAAAATTAATATTTTGACACTCAAGAACCATTCCATTGACTCAACACATATTGATATAAGATTGAAAACTTTTAAATAATTCAAAACTCATTGAAATTATGGTTAAAACCTTTCGGAAAACATTTCTTTAAAATGAAATACTATATCGAACTGCTTTTGAAGACTTTGCAATTTTTAGAGTTTTAGTGCTGAGATTGATCGAGAAGTTACCCTACACACCATAGATAAAACTAATGGATTATACATGAGGTATGTCTTCGTTCTTCGAACCTGATCTTTGTAGACTTCGAAAGCTATTGTTTGATATGTTCAGGATTATACATGACATATGTCTTCGTTCTTTAAACTTGATCTTTGTAGACTTCGAAAGCTATTGTTTGATATGTTCTGGATGCAATACAAGTGATGTGCTCTTTTTCGATGTGTCATCTTACAGACACCACTTCATATACTTATAGTTTAAAACAATGGATAACCTCTGCAAATCTAAGCACAAAAGGGATAAAATGAAGAACTTCTTGAGCAATGACGTTACCATCAAGATAGATTGCAATTGTGATTCAATTCGAAGCTTGTTCTGGAAAATGCAAGAATCATTACTTTCTTCTTTTGAAAAACTCTTTGGAAAGTTCAATCTTACTTGTAAAAATCGTGTCTGTTGTATTTTTGAAATCAGAGAATGAGTGCTTTATAAAATTAGAAGTTGCGGGTTGAAGGGCAAGAGAGTACAAAATGATTGGAATTCAGAACATTGTTTACGCTAAAGTTGTTTTGGGCGTGCGAGACAATGGGAATCATTTAGGTGTTAATAGAGAACATTTCAATTAAGATAACCTTGGAAAACTGCGTAAGACATAGAAAAATCGAGCAAGCAGAAGTGCCCACATTTATATCGTTAGAAATATCAGATTTTTTCCTCAGACGCGGAGAGCGTGCTATATGGTTGTGTATCATGTTCTCAATTGACAGATAGAAGGCTATAGCAGGTCGATATACACAAACCTGAGAGCTCGAGTTTTTCAAACTTTCTGATAGCGTGTTATCAAGGCCTATAACACGTTATTGCCCATTTTGCTAAAAATGGAAACATCACTTCAACAGCTTTATAGCGAGTTATCAAAGGGGATAGCGCGGTGTAGACAATTTCCCAAAAAACTAATGTTTTATTCTAGAACCCTATTAGCGTGCTATCAACACTGATAGTGGGTTAGTGCCTTCTTGAAAATTGTCGCAAATTGATGGATAGCCTTACTTTTGAAAAATTAATATTTTGACACTCAAGAACCATTCCATTGACTCAACACATATTGATATGAGATTGAAAACTTTTAAATAATTCAAAACTCATTGAAATTACGGTTAAAACCTTTCAAAAAACATTTTTTCAAAATGAAATACTATATCGAAGTGATTTTGAAGACTTTGCAATTTATAGAGTTTTAGTGCTGAGATTGATCGAGAAGTTACCCTTCACACCAAAGAAAAAACTAATGGATTATACATGAGATATGTCTTCGTTCTTCGAACTTGATCTTTGTAGACTTCGGAAGCTATTGTTTGATATGTTCTGGATGCAATAGAAGTGATGTGTTCTTTTTTGATGTGTCATCTTACCGAGACCACTTCATATACTTATAGTTTAAAACAATGGATAACCTCTGCAAATCTAAGCACAAAAGGGATAAAATGAAGAACTTCTTGAGCAATGACGTTATCATCAAGATAGATTGCAATTGTGATTCAATTCGTAGCTTGCTCTGGAAAATGCAAGAATCATTACTTTCTTCTTTTGAAAAACTCTTTGGAAAGTTCAATCTAACTTGTAAAAATCGTGTCTGTTGTATTTTTGAAATCAGAGAATGAGTGCTTTATAAAATTAGAAGTTGCGGGTTGAAGGGCAAGAGAGTACAAAATGATTGGAATTCAGAACATTGTTTACGCTAAAGTTGTTTTGGGCGTGCGAGACAATGGGAATCATTTAGGTGTTAATAGAGAACATTTCAATTAAGATAACCTTGGAAAACTGCGTAAGACATAGAAAAATCGAGCAAGCAGAAGTGCCCACATTTATATCGTTAGAAATATCAGATTTTTTCCTCAGACGCGGAGAGCGTGCTATATGGTTGTGTATCATGTTCTCAATTGACAGATAGAAGGCTATAGCAGGTCGATATACACAAACCTGAGAGCTCGAGTTTTTCAAACTTTCTCATAGCGTGTTATCAAGGCCTATAACACGTTATTGCCCATTTTGCTAAAAATGGAAACATCACTTCAACAGCTTTATAGCGAGTTATCAAAGGGGATAGCGCGGTGTAGACAATTTCCCAAAAAACTAATGTTTTATTCTAGAACCCTATTAGCGTGCTATCAACACTGATAGTGGGTTAGTGCCTTCTTGAAAATTTTCGCAAATTGATGGATAGCCTTACTTTTGAAAAATTAATATTTTGACACTCAAGAACCATTCCATTGATTCAACACATATTGATATAAGATTGAAAACTTTTAAATAATTCAAAACTCATTGAAATTATGGTTAAAACCTTTCGGAAACATTTTTTGATAATGAAATACTATATCGAACTGATTTTGAAGACTTTGCAATTTTTAGAGTTTTAGTGCTGAGATTGATCGAGAAGTTACCCTACACACCAAAGATAAAACTAATGGATTGTACATGAGATATGTCTTCGTTCTTCGAACTTGATCTTTGTAGACTTCGAAAGCTATTGTTTGATATGTTCTTGATGCAATACAAGTGATGTGTTCTTTTTACCGAGACCACTTCATATAACCTATGCAAATCTAAGCACAAAAGGGATAAAATGAAGAACTTATTGAGCAATGACGTGGCAATCAAGACAAATTGCAATTGTGAGTTAATTCGAAGCAAGTTTTGGAAAATGCAAGAATCATTACTTTCTTCTTTTGTAAAACTCTTTGGAAAGCTTAATCAAACTCATGAAAATCGTGTCTGTCGTATTTTTAAAATCAGAGAATGAGTGTTTTATAAAATTAGAAGTTGGGGGTTAAAGAGCAAGAGTACAAAATGATTTAAATTCAGAACATTGTTTAATGTAAAGGTGTTTAGGGCGTGCGAGAAAATGGAAATCATTCAGGTGTTAGTAGATAATATTTCAATTAAGATAACCTGGAAAAACTGTGTAAGAAATAGAAAAATCGAGCGTGCAGAAGTGCGCCCACATTTTTCTCGTTATTAATATCAGATTTTTGTCTCAGACGTGGATAGCGTGCTATATGGTTGTGTATCATGTTCTCAAGCGATAGATAGCAGGCTATAGCAGGTCGATATACACAAACCCGAGAGCTCGATTTTTTCAGACTTTCTGATAGCGTGTTATCAAGGCCTATAGCACGTTATCGCCCATTTTACTAAAAATAAAAAGATCACGACAACAGCTTTATAGCGAGTTATCAAAGAGGATAGCGCGGTGTAGACAATTTCCCAAAAAACTAATGTTTTATTCTAGAACCCTATTAGCGTGCTATCAACACTGATAGTGGGTTAGTGCCTTCTTGAAAATTTTCGCAAATTGATGGATAGCCTTACTTTTGAAAAATTAATATTTTGACACTCAAGAACCATTCCATTGATTCAACACATATTGATATAAGATTGAAAACTTTTAAATAATTCAAAACTCATTGAAATTATGGTTAAAACCTTTCGGAAACATTTTTTGATAATGAAATACTATATCGAACTGATTTTGAAGACTTTGCAATTTTTAGAGTTTTAGTGCTGAGATTGATCGAGAAGTTACCCTACACACCAAAGATAAAACTAATGGATTGTACATGAGATATGTCTTCGTTCTTCGAACTTGATCTTTGTAGACTTCGAAAGCTATTGTTTGATATGTTCTTGATGCAATACAAGTGATGTGTTCTTTTTACCGAGACCACTTCATATAACCTATGCAAATCTAAGCACAAAAGGGATAAAATGAAGAACTTATTGAGCAATGACGTGGCAATCAAGACAAATTGCAATTGTGAGTTAATTCGAAGCAAGTTTTGGACAATGCAAGAATCATTACTTTCTTCTTTTGAAAAACTCTTTGGAAAGCTTAATCAAACTCATGAAAATCGTGTCTGTCGTATTTTTAAAATCAGAGAATGAGTGTTTTATAAAATTAGAAGTTGGGGGTTAAAGAGCAAGAGTACAAAATGATTTAAATTCAGAACATTGTTTAATGTAAAGGTGTTTAGGGCGTGCGAGAAAATGGAAATCATTCAGGTGTTAGTAGATAATATTTCAATTAAGATAACCTGGAAAAACTGTGTAAGAAATAGAAAAATCGAGCGTGCAGAAGTGCGCCCACATTTTTCTCGTTATTAATATCAGATTTTTGTCTCAGACGTGGATAGCGTGCTATATGGTTGTGTATCATGTTCTCAAGCGATAGATAGCAGGCTATAGCAGGTCGATATACACAAACCCGAGAGCTCGATTTTTTCAGACTTTCTGATAGCGTGTTATCAAGGCCTATAGCACGTTATCGCCCATTTTACCAAAAATGAAAAGATCACGACAACAGCTTTATAGCGAGTTATCAAAGAGGATAGCGCGCTGCAGACAGTTTTCCAAAAAAACTAATGTTTTATTATAGAACCCTATCAGCGTGCTATCAACACTGATAGTGGGTTAGTGCCTTCTTGAAAATTTTAGCAAATTGCTGGATAACCTTATTTTTGAAAAATTAATATTTTGACACTCAAGAACCATTCCATTGACTCAACACATATTGATATAAGATTGAAAACTTTTAAATAGTTTAAAACTCATTGAAATTATGGTTAAAACCTTTCGGAAAACATTTTTTCAAAATGAAATACTATATTGAAGTGATTTTGAAGACTTTGCAATTTTTAGAGCTTTAGTGCTGAGATTGATCGAGAAGTTACCCTACACACCAAATAGAAAACTAATGGATTAAACATGAGATATGTCTTCGTTCTTTGAACTTGATCTTTGTAGACTTCGAAAGCTATTGTTTGATATGTTCTTGATGCAATACAAGCAATGTGTTCTTTTTACCGAGACCACTTCATATAACCTCTGCAAATCTAAGCACAAAAGGGATAAAATGAAGATCTTGTTGAGCAATGACGTTATCATCAAGACAGATTGTAATTGTGATTTAATTCGAAGCATGTTTTGGAAAATGTAAGAATCATTACCTTCTTCTTTTGAAAAACTCTTTCAAAAGCTTAATCTAACTGGTGAAAATCGTGTCTGTTTTATTTTTAAAATCAGAGAACGAGTGCTTTCTAAAATTAGAAGTTGCGAGCTAAAGGGCGAGAGAGTACAAAATGATTGGAATTTAGAACATTGTTTACGCTAAAGTTGTTTTGGGCGTGCGAGACAATGGGAATCATTTAGGTGTTAATAGAAAACATTTCAATTATGATAACCTTGGAAAACTGCATAAGAAATAGAAAAATCGAGCAACCAGAAGTGCCCACATTTATCTCGTTAGAAATATCAGATTTTTGCCTCAGACGCGGATAGCGTGCTATATGGTTGTCTATCTTGTTCTCAATTGACAGATAGCAGGCTATAGCAGACGATATACACAAACCCGAGAGCTGGAGTTTTTCAAACTTTCCAATAGCGTGTTATCAAGGCCTATAACACGTTATCGCCCATTTTACTAAAAATGAAAAGATCACGGCAACACCTTTATAGCGAGTTATCAAAGGGGATAGCGCTCTGTAGACAGTTTTCCAAAAAAACTAATGTTTTATTATAGAACCCTATCAGCGTGTTATCAACACTGATAGTGGGTTAGTGCCTTCTTGAAAATTTTCGCAAATTGCTGGATAGCCTTATTTTTGAAAAATTAATATTTTGACACTCAAGAACCATTCCATTGACTCAACACATATTGATATAAGATTGAAAACTTTTAAATAATTCAAAACTCATTGAAATTATGGTTAAAACCTTTCGGAAAACATTTTTCCAAATTGAAATATTATATCGAAGTGATTTTGAAGACTTTGCAATTTTTAGAGTTTTAGTGCTGAGATTGATCGAGAAGTTACCCTACACACCAAAGATAAAACTAATGCATTATACATGAGATATGTCTTCGTTCTTCGAACTTGATCTTTGTAGACTTCGATAGCTATTGTTTGATATGTTCTTCATGCAATACAAGTGATGTGTTCTTTTTTGATGTGTTATCTTACCGAGACCACTTCATATACATATAGTTTAAAACAATGGACAACCTCTGCAAATCTAAGCACAAAAGGGATAAAATGAAGAACTTGTTGAATAATGACGTTATCATCAAGACTGATTGCATTTGTGATTCAATTCGAAGCTTGCTCTGGAAAATGCAAGAATCATTACTTTCTTCTTTTGAAAAACTCTTTGGAAAGCTCAATCTAACTTGTAAAAATTGTGTGTGTTGTATTTTTGAAATCAGAAAATGAGTGTTTTATAAAATTAGAAGTTGCGAGTTAAAGAGCGAGAGAGTACAAATTGATTTGAATTCAAAACATTGTTTAATCTAAAGGTGTTTTGCGGGTGCGAGACAATGGAAATCATTTAGGTGTTAGTAGATAATATCTCAATTAAGATAACCTGGAAAAACTGTGTAAGAAATAGAAAAATCGAGCGAGCAGAAATGCCCACATTTTTCTCATTATTAATATCAGATTTTTGTCTCAGACGTGGATAGCGTGCTATATCGTTGTGTATCATGTCCTCAAGCGATAGATAGCAGGCTATATCAAGTCGATATACACAAACCCGAGATCTCGAGTTTTTCAAACTTTCTGATCGCGTGTTATCAAGGCCTATAACTTATTGCCTATTTTACCAAAAATGGAAATATCACGGCAACAGCTTTATAGCGAGTTATCAAAAGGGATAAGGCGTTGTAGATAATTTTTCAAAAAACTAATGTTTTATTATAGAACCCTATTAGCGTGCTATCAACACTGATAGTGAGGTAGTGCCTTCTTGAAATTTTTTTCAAATTGTTGGAAAGGCTAATTTTGGAAAAATTAATATTTTGACAGTCAAGAACCATTCCACTGACTCAACACATATTGATATAAGATTAAAAACTTTTAAATAGTTCAAAACTCATTGAAATTATGGTTAAAACCTTTCAAAAAACATTTTTTCAAAATGAAATAGTATATCGAAGTGATTTTGAAAACTTTGCAATTTTTTGAGTTTCAGTGCTCAGATTGATCAAGAAGTTACCCTACACACCAAAGATAAAACTAATGGATTATGCATGAGATATGTCTTCGTTCTTCGAACTTGATCTTTGTAGACTTCGAAAGCTATTGTTTGATATGTTCTTGTTGCAATACAAGTGATGTGTTCTTTTTTGATGTGTTATCTTATCGAGACCACTTCATAAACTTATAGTTTAAAATAATGGATAACCTCTACAAATCTAAGCAGAAATGGGATAAAATGAAGAACTTGTTGAACAATGACGTTATCATCAAGACAGATTGCATTTGTGATTCAATTCGAAGCTTGTCTTGGAAAATGCAAGAATCATTACTTTCTTCTTTTGAAAAACACTTTGGAAAGTTCAATCTAACTTTTAAAAATTGTGTGTGTTGTATTTTTGAAATTAGAGAATGAGTGTTTTATAAAATTAGAAGTTGCGGGTTAAAGAGCGAGAGAGTACAAAATGATTTGAATTCAGAACATTGTTTAATCTAAAAGTGTTTTGGGGGTGCGAGACAATGGAAATCATTTAGGTGTTAGTAGATAATATTTCAATTAAGATAACCTGGAAAAACTGTGTAAGAAATAGAAAAATCGAGCGACCAGAAGTGCCCACATTTTTCTCGTTTTTAATATCAGATTTTTGTCTCAGACGTGGATAGCGTGCTATATCGTTGTGTATCATGCTCTCAAGCGATAGATAGCAGGTTATAGCAGGTCGATATACACAAACCCGAGAGCTCGAGTTTTTCAAACTTTACGATAGCGTGTTATCAAGGCCTATAACACGTTATTGCCCATTTTGCTAAAAATGGAAATATCACGGCAACAACTTTATAGCTAGTTATCAAAGGGGATAGCGCGCTGTAGACAATTTCCCAAAAAACTAATGTTTTATTATAGAACCCAATCAGCGTGCTATCAACACTGATAGTGGATTAGTGCCTTCTTGAAAATTTTCGCAAATTGATGGATAGCCATAGTTTTGAAAAATTAATATTTTGACACTCAAGAACCATTCCATTGACTCAACACATATTGATATAAGATTGAAAACTTTTAAATAATTCGAAACTCATTGAAATTATGGTTAAAACCTTTCGGAAAACATTTTTTCAAAATGATATACAATATCGAAGTGATTTTGAAGACTTTGCAATTTTCAGAGTTTTAGTGCTGACATTGATCGAGAAGTTAGCCTACACACCAAAGATAAAACTAATGCATTAGACATGAGATATGTCTTCGTTCTTCGAACTTGATCTTTGTAGACTTCGAAAGCTATTGTTTGATATGTTCTTCATGCAATACAAGTGATGTGTTCTTTTTTGATGTGTTATCTTATCGAGACCACTTCATATACTTATAGTACAAAACAATGGGTCGCCTCTGCAAATGTAAGCACAAAAGGGATAAAATGAAGAACTTGTTGAACAATGACATTATCAACAAGACAGACTGCATTTTTTATTCAATTCGAAGCTTGTTTTGGAAAATGCAAGAATCGTTACTTTTTTTCTTTTGAAAAACTCTTTTGAAAGCTCAATCTAACTTGTGAAAATTGTTTGTGTTGTATTTTTGAAATCAGAGAATGAGTGTTTTATAAAATTAGAAGTTGCGGGTTAAAGAGCAAGAGAGTACAAAATGATTTGAATTCAGAACATTGTTTAATCTAAAGGTGTTTTGGGGGTGCGAGACAATGGAAATCATTTAGGTGTTAGTAGATAATATTTCAATTAAGATAACCTGGAAAAACTGTGTAAGAAATAGAAAAATCGAGCGAGCAGAAATGCCCACATCTTTCTCATTATTAATATCAGATTTTTGTCTCAGACGTGGATAGCGTGATATATCGTTGTGTATCATGTTCTCAAGCGATAGATAGCAGGCTATAGCAAGTCGATATACACAAACCCGAGAGCTCGAGTTTTTCAAACTTTCTGATCGTGTGTTATCAAGGCCTATAACTTATTGCCCATTTTACTAAAAATGGAAATATCACGGCAACAGCTTTATAGCGAGTTATCAAAGGGGATAGCGCGTTGTAGATAATTTTCCAAAAAACTAATGTTTTATTATAGAACCCTATTAGCGTGCTATCAACACTGATAGTGAGGTAGTGCCTTCTTGAAAATTTTTGCAAATTGTTGGATAGGCAAATTTTGGAAAAATTAATATTTTGACAGTCAAGAACCATTCCATTGACTCAACACATATTGATATAAGATTGAAAACTTTTAAATAGTTCAAAACTCATTGAAATTATGGTTAAAACCTTTCGGAAAACAATTTTTCAAAATGAAATAATATATCGAAGTGATTTTGAAGACTTTGCAATTTTTTGAGTTTCAGTGCTGAGATTGATCAAAAAGTTACCCTACACACCCAAGATAAAACTAATGGATTATACTTGAGATGTGACTTCGTTCTTCGAACTTGATCTTTGTAGACTTCGAAAGCTATTGTTTGATATGTTCTTCATGCAATACAAGTGATGTTTTCTTACCAAGACCACTTCATATACATATAGTTTAAAACAATGGATAACCTCTGCAAATTTAAGCACAAAAGGGATAAAATGAAGAACTTGTTGAGCAATGACGTTATCATCAAGAAAGATTGCAATTGTGATTCAATTCGAAGCTTGTTTTGGAAAATGCAAGAATCATACTTTCTTCTTTTGAAAAACTCTTTGGAAAGCTTAATCTAACTTGTGAAAATCGTGTCTATTGTATTTTTGAAATCAGAGAATGAGTGTTTTATAAAATTAGAGGTTGGGGGTTAGAGAGCAAGAGAGTACAAAATGATTGGATTTCACAACATTGTTTAATGTAAAGGTGTTTTGGGCGTGCGAGACAATGGAAATCATCTAGGTGTTAGTAGATAATATTTCCATTAAGATAACCTAGAAAAACTGTGTAAGAAATAGAAAAATCGAGAGAGCAGTAGTCCCCACATTTTAATCGTTTTTAATATCAGATTTTGTCTCAGACGTGGATAGCGTGCTATATGGTTGTGTATCGTTTCTCATGCGATAGATAGCAGGCTATAGCAGGTCGATATACACAAACCCGAGAGCTCGAGTTTTTCAGACTTTCCGATAGCGTGTTATCAAGGCCTATAGCACGTTATCGCCCATTTTACTAAAAATGGAAAGATCACGGCAACAACTTTATAGCGAGTTATCAAAAGGGATAGCGCTGTAGACAATTTTCCAAAAAACTAATGTTTTATTATAGAACCCTATCAGCGTCCTATCAACACTGATAGTGGGTTAGTGCCTTCTTGAAAATCTTCGCAAATTGCTGGATAGCCTTATTTTTGAAAAATTAATATTTTGACACTCAAGAACCATTCCCTTGACTCAACACATATTGACATAAGATTAAAAACTTTTAAATAGTTCAAAACTCATTGAAATTATGGTTAAAACCAACATTTTTTCAAAATGAAATACTATATCGAAGTGATTTTGAAGACTTTGCAATTTTTAGAGTTTTAGTGCTGAGATTGATCGGGAAGTTACCCTACACACCAAAGGTAAAACTAATGGATTATACATGAGATATGTCTTCGTTCTTCGAACTTGATCTTTGTAGACTTCGAAAGCTATTGTTTGATATGTTCTTGATGGAATACAAGTGATGTGTTCTTTTTTGATGTGTTATCTTTCCGAGACCACTTCATATACTAATAGTTTAAAACAATGGATAACCTCTACAAATTTAAGCACAAAAGGGATAAAATGAAGAACTTGTTGACCAATGACGTTATCATCAAGACGGATTGCAATTGTGATTCAATTCGAAGCTTGTTTGGGAAAATGCAAGAATCATTACTTTCTTCTTTTGAAAAACTCTTTAGAAAGCTTAATCAAAGTTTTGAACATCGTGTCTGTTGTATTTTTGAAATCAGAGGATGAGTGTTTTATAAAATTAGAAGCTGGGGGTTAAAGTGCAAGAGAGTACAAAATGATTTCAAGTCAGAACATTGTGTAATGTAAAGGTGTTTTGTTCGTGCGACACAATGGAAATCATTTAGGTGTTAGTAGATAATATTTCAATTAAGATAACCTGGAAAAACTGTGTAAGAAATAGAAAAATCAAGCGAGCAGAAGTGCGCCCACATCTTTCTCGTTATTAATATCATATTTTTGTCTCAGACGTGGATAGCGTGCTATATGGTTGTGTATCATGTTCTCATGCGATAGATAGCAGGCTATAGCAGGTCGATATAGACAAACCCAAGAGCTCGATTTTTTCAGACTTTTCGATAACGTGTTATCAAGGCCTAGAGCACGTGATCGCCCATTTTACTAAAAATGGAAAGATCACGGCAACAACTTCATAGCGAGTTATCAAAGGGGATAGCGCGTTGTGGACAATTTTCCACAAAAACTAATGTTTTATTATAGAACCCTATCAGCGTGCTATCAACACTGATAGTGGATTAGTGCCTTCTTGAAAATTTTCGCAAATTGCTGGATAGCCTTATTTTGAAAAATTAATATTTGGACACTCAAGAACCATTCCATTGACTCAACAAATATTGATATAAGATCGAAAACTTTTAAATAGTTCAAAACTCATTGACATTGTGGTTAAAACCTTTCGGAAAACATTTTTTCAAAATGAAATACTATATCGAAGTGATTTTGAAGACTTTGCAATTTTTAGAGTTTTAGTGCTGAGATTGATCGAAAAGTTACCCTACACACCAAAGATAAAACTAATGGATTATACATGAGATATGTCTTCGTTTTTCGAACTTGATCTTTGTAGACTTCGAAAGCTATTCTTTGATATGTTCTGGATGCAATACAAGTGATGTGTTCTTTTTTGATGTGTTATCTTACCGAGACCACTCTATATACTTATAGTTTAAAACAATGGATAACCACTGCAAATCTAAGCAAAAAAGGGATAAAATGAAGAACTTGTTGAGCAATGACGTTATCATCAAGACATATTGCAATTGTGATTCAATTCGAAGCTTGTTTTGAAAAATGCAAGAATCATTACTTTCTTCTTTTGAAAAACTCTTTGGAAAGCTTTATCAAACTTGTGAAAATCGTGTCTGTTGTATTTTTGAAATCAGAGAATGAGTGTTTTATAAAATTAGAAGTTGGGGGTTAAAGAGCAAGAGTACAAAATGATTTGAATTCAGAACATTGTTTAATGTAGAGGTGTTTTGGGCGTGCGAGAAAATGGAAATCATTTAGGTGTTAGTAGATAATATTTCAATTAAGATAACCACGAAAAACTGTGTCAGAAATAGAAAAATCGTGCGAGCAGAAGTGGCCACATTTTTCTCGTTATTAATATCAGACTTTTGTCTCAGAAGTGGATAACGTGCTATATGGTTGTGTATCATGTTCTCATGCGATAGATAGCAGACGATAGCAGGTCGATATACACAAACCCGGGAGCTCGAGTTTTTCAAACTTTCCGATAGCGTGTTATCAAGGCCTAGAGCAAGTTATTGCCCATTTTACTAAAAATGGAAAGATCACGGCAACAGCTTTATAGCGAGTTATCAAAAGGGATAGCGCGGTGTAGACAATTTTCTAGAAAAACAAATGTTTTATTATAAGAACCCTATCAGCTTGCTATCAACACTGATAGTGGGTTTGTGCCTTCTTGAAAATTTTCGCAAATTGCTGGATAGCCTTATTTCTGAAAAATTAATATTTTCACACTTAAGAACCATTCCGTTGACTCAAAACATATTGATATAAGATTGAAAACTATTAAATAATTCAATTCTCATAGAAATTATGATTAAAACCTTTCGGAAAACATTTTTTCAACATGATATACTATATCAAAGGGATTTTGAACACTTTGAAACTTTCAGAGTTTTAGTGCTGAGATTGATCGAGAAGTTACCCTACACACCAAAGATAAAACTAATGCATTAGACATGAGATATTTCTTCGTTCTTCGAACTTGATCATTGTAGACTTCGAAAGCTATTGTTTGATATGTTCTTGATGCAATACACTGATGTGTTCTTTTTTGATGTGTTATCTTACCCAGACCACTTCGTACACTTACAGTTTAAAACAATGGATAGCCACTGCAAATCTAAGCACTGAAGGGTTAAAATGAAGAACTTGTTGAACAATGACGTTATCATGAAGACAGAATGCAATTGTGATTCAATTCGAAGCTTGTTTTAGCAAATGCAAGAATCATTACTTTTGTATCTTGAAAAACTCTTTGGAAAGCTCAATCTAACTTGTGAAAATCGTGTCTGTTGTATTTTTGAAATCAGAGAATGAGTGTTTTATAAATTTGAAGTTGGGGGTTAAAGAGCAAGAGAGTACAAAATGATTTGAATTCAGAACATTGTTTAACGTAAAGGTGTTTTGGGCGTGCGAGACAATGGAAATCATTTAGGTGTAAGTAGATAATATTTCAATTAAGATAACCTGGAAAAACTATGTATGAAATAGAAAAGTCGAGCGAGCAGAAGTTGCCACATTTTCTCGTTATTAATATCAGATTTTTGTCTCAGAAGTGGATAGCGTGCTATATGGTTGTGTATCATGTTCTCATGCGATAGATAGCAGACGATAGCAGGTCGATATACACAAACCCGAGAGCTCGAGTTTTTCAGACTTTCCGATAGCGTGTTATCAAGGCCTATAGCACGTTATTGCCCATTTTACTAAAAATGGAAAGATCACGGCAACAGCTTTATAGCGAGTTATCAAAAGGGATAGCGCGGTGTAGACAATTTTCTATAAAAACAAATATTTTATTATAAGAACCCTATCAGCTTGCTGTCAACACTGATAGTGGGTTAGTGCCTTCTTGAAAATTTTCGCAAATTACTGGATAGCCTTATTTTTGAAAAATTAATATTTTGACACTTAAGAACCATTCCGTTGACTCAAAACATATTGATATAAGATTGAAAACTTTTACATAATTCAATTCTCATTGAAATTATGATTAAAACCTTTTGGAAAACTTTTTTTCAACAGGATATACTATATAAAAGTGATTTTGAACACTTTGAAATTTTCAGAGTTTTAGTGCTGAGATTGATCGAGAAGTTACCCTACACACCAAAGATAAAACTAATGCATTAGACATGAGATATTTCTTCGTTCTTCGAACTTGATCTTTGTAGACTTCGAAAGCTATTGTTTGATAGGTTCTTGATGCAATACACTGATGTGTTCTTTTTTGATGTGTTATCTTACCGAGACCACTTCATATACTTACAGTTTAAAACAATGGATAGCCACTGCAAATCTAAGCACTGAAGGGTTAAAATGAAGAACTTGTTGAACAATGACGTTATCATGAACACAAATTGCAATTGTGATTCAATTCGAAGCTTGTTTTAGCAAATGTAAGAATCATTACTTTCTTATCTTGAAATACTCTTTGGGAAGCTCAATCTAACTTGTGAAAATCGTGTCTATTGTATTTTTGAAATCAGAGAATGAGTGCTTTATAAAATTAGAAGTTGCGGGTTAAAGAGCAAGACAGTACAAAATGATTGGAATTCAAAACATTGTTTAAGCTAAAGTTGTTTTGGGCGTGCGAGACAATGGGAATCATTTAGGTGTTAATAGAGAACATTTCAATTAAGATAACCTGGAAAAACTGTGTCAGAAATAGAAAAATCGAGCGAGCAGAAGTGGCCACGTTTTTCTCGTTATTAATATCAGACTTTTGTCTCAGAAGTGGATAGCGTGCTATATGGTTGTGTATCATGTTCTAAATTGACAGATAGCAGGCTATAGTAGGTCGATATACACAAACCCGAGAGCTCGAGTTGTTCAAACTTTTCGATAGCGTGTTATCAAGGCCTATAACACGTTATCGCCCAATTTTTACTATTGGAAAGATCACGGCAACAGCTTTATAGCGAGTTACCAAAGGGGATAGCGTGTTGTAGACAATTTTCCAAAAAAACAAATCTTTTATTATAGAACCCTATCAGTATGCTATCAACACTGATAGTGGGTTAGTGCCTTCTTGAAAATTTTTGCAAATTGCTGGATGGCCTTATTTTTGAAAAATTTATATTTTGACACTCAAGAACCATTCCATTGACTCAACACATATTGATATAAGATTAAAAACCATTAAATAATTCAAAACTCATTGAAATAATGGTTGAAACCATTCGGAAAACATTTTTTCAAAATAAAATACAATATCGAAGTGATTTTGAAGACTTTGCAATTTTCAGAGTTTTAGTGCTGAGATTGATCAAGAAGTTACTCTACACACCAATGATAAAACTAATGGATTATACATGAGATATGTCTTCGTTGTTCGAACTTGATCTATGTAGAATTCGAAAACTATTGTTTGATTTGTTCTTCATGCAATACAAGTGATGTGTTCATTTTTGATGTGTTATCTTACCTAGACAACTTCATATACTTATAGTTTAAAACAATGGATAACCTCTACAAATCTAAGCACAAAAGGGATAAAATGAAGAACTTGTTGAGCAATGACGTTATCATCTAGACAGATTGCAACTGTGATTCAATTCGAACATTGTTTTGGAAAATGCAAGAATCATTACTTTCTTCTTTTGAAAAACTCTTTGGAAAGCCTAATCTAACTTGTGAAAATCGTGTCTGTTGTATTTTTGAAATCAGAGAATGAGTGTTTTATAAAATTAGAAGTTGGGGGTTAAAGAGCAAGAGAGTACAAAATGATTTGAATTCAGAACATTGTTTAATGTAAAGGGGTTTTGGGCGTGCGAGACAATGAAAATCATTTAGGAGTTAGTAGATAATATTTCAATTAAGATAACCTGGATAACTTGTGTACGAAATAGAAAAATCGAGAGAGCAGAAGTGTCCACATTTTTCTCGTTATTAATTTCAGATTTTTGTCTCAGACGTGGATAATGTGTTATATGGTTGTGTATCATGTTCTCATGCAATAGATAGTAGGCTATAGCAGGTCGATATACACAAACCCGAGAGCTCGAGTTTTTCAGACTTTCTGATAGCGTGTTATCAAGGCTTATAGCACGTTATTGTCTATTTTACTAAAAATGGAAGGATCACGGCAACCGCTTTATAGCGAGTTATCAATGGGGATAGCGCGTTGTAGACAATTTTCCAGAAAAACAAATGTTTTATTATAAGAACCCTATCAGCGTGCTATCAACACTGATAGTCGGTTAGTGGCTTCTTGAAAATTTTTGCAAATTGCTGGATAGCCTTATTTTTGAAAAATTTATATTTTGACACTCAAGAACCATTCCATTGACTTAAAACATATTGATATAAGATTGAAAACTTTTAAATAATTCAAAACTCATTGAAATTATGATTAAAACCTTTCGGAAAACATTTTTTCAAAATGAAATACTATATCGAAGTGATTTTGAAGACTTTAAAATTTTCAGAGTATTAGTGCTGAGATTGATCGAGAAGTTACTGTACACACCAAAGATAAAACTAAGGGATTATACATGAGATATGTCTTCGTTCTTCGAACTTGGTCTTTGTAGACTTCGAAAGTTATCCTTCGATATGTTCTTGATGCAATACACTGATGTGTTCTTTTTTGATGTGTTATCTTACCGAGACCACTTCATATACTTACAATTTAAAACAATGGATAGCCACTACAAATCTAAGCAAAGAAGGGATAAAATGAAGAACTTGTTGAACAATGACGTTATCATCAAGACAGATTGCAATTGTGATTCAATTCGAAGCTTGTTTTAGCAAATGCAAGAATCATTACTTTCTTCTCTTGAAAAACTCTTTGGAAAGCTCAATCTAACTGGTGAAAATCGTGTCTATTGTATTTTTGAAATTAGAGAATGAGAGCTTTATAAAATTAGAAGTTGCGGGTTAAAGGGCAAAACAGTACATAAAATTAGAAGTTGCGGGTTAAAGGGAAAATATCGTTTAAGCTCAAGTTCTTTTGGGTGTGCGAGACAATGGGAATCATTTAGGTGTTAATAGAGAACATTTCAATTAAAGTAACCTGGAAAAACCGTGTAACAAATAGAAAAATAAAGCAAGCAGAAGTGCCCACATTTTCCTCGTTAGAAATATCTGATTTTTGCCACAGACGTGGATAGCGTGCCATATGGTTGTGTTTCATGTTCTCAATTGACAGATAGCAGGCCATAGCAGGTCGATAAACACAAACCCAAGAGCTCGAGTTTTTCAAACTTTCCGATAGCGTGTTATCAAGGCCTATAACACGTTATTGCCCATTTTTTTATTAAAATGCAAAGATCACGGCAACAACTTTATAGCGAGTTATCAAAGGGGATGGGGCGTTGTAGACAATTTTCCAAAAAAACTAATCTTTTATTATAGAACCCTATCAGCGTGCTATCAACAATGATAGTGGGTTATTCCCTTCTTGAAAATTTTTGCAACTTGCTGGATAACCTTATTTTTGAAACAATTAATATTTTCACACTCAAGAACCATTCCATTAACTCAACACATATTGATATAAGATTGAAAACTTTTAAATAATTCAAAACTCATTGAAATTATGGTTAAAACATTTCGGAAAACATTTTTTCAAAATGAAATACTATATCGAAGTGATGTTGAAGACTTTGCAATTTTCAAAGTTTTAGTGCTGAGATTGATCGAGAAGTTACTCTACACACCAAAGATAAAACTAATGGATTATACGTGAGATATGTCTTCGTTCTTCGAACTTGATCTTTTTAGACTTCAAAAGCTATTGTTTGATATGTTTTTCATGCAATACAAGTGATGTGTTCTTTTTTGATGTGTTATCTTACCGAGACCACTTCATATTCTTATAATTTAAAACAATGGATAACCTCCGCCAATCTAAGAACCAAAGGGATAAAATGAAGTACTTGTTGAGCAATGAAGTTATCATCAAGACAGATTGCATTTGTGATTCAATTCGAAGCTTGTTTTGGAAAATGCAAAAATCATTACTTTCTTCTTTTGAAAAACTCTTTGGAAAGCCTAATCTAACTTGTGAAAATCGTGTCTGTTGTATTTTGAAATCAGAGAATGAGTGTTTTATAAAATTAGAAGTTGGGGGTTAAAGAGCAAGAGATTACAAATTGAATTGAATTCTGAACATTGTTTAATGTAAAGTGGTTTTGGGCGTGCGAGACAATGGAAATCATTTGCGTGTTAGTAGATATTTTTCAATTAAGATAACCTGGAAAAACTGTGTATGAAATAGAAAAATCGAGCGAGTAGAATTTCCCACATTTTTCTCGTTATTAATATCAGATTTTTGTCTCAGACGCGGATAGCGTGCTATATGGTTGTGTATCATGTTCTCATGCGATAGATAGCAGGCTATAGCAGGTCGATATACACAAACCCGAGAGCTCGAGTTTTTCAGACTTTTTTATAGCGTGTTATCAAGGCTTATAGCACGTTATTGCCCATTTTACTAAAAACGAAAAGATCACGGCAACAGGTTTATAGCGAGTTATCAAAGGGGATAGCGCGCTGTAGACAATTTTCCAGAAAAACAAATGTTTTATTATAAGAACCCTTTCATCGTGCTATCAACACTGATAGTGGGTTAGTCCCTTTTTGAAAATTTTCGCAAAATTCTGGATAGCCTTATTTTTGAAAAATTTATATTTTGACACTCAAGAACCATTCCATTGACTCAAAACATATTGATACAAGATTGAAAACTTTTAAATAATTCAAAACTCATTGAAATTATGGTTAAAACCTTTCGAAAAACATTTTTTCAAAATGATATACAATATCGAAGTGATTTTGAAGACTTTGCAATTTTTAGAGTTTTAGTGCTGAGATTGATCGAAAAGTTACCCTACACACCAAAGATAAAACTAACGCATTAGACATGAGATATTTCTTCGTTCTTCGAACTTGATCTTTGTAGACTTCGAAAGCTATTGTTTATTATGTTCTTGTTGCAATACACTGATGTGTTCTTTTTTGATGTGTTATCTTACCGAGACCACTTCATATACTTAAAATTTAAAACAATGGATAGCCACTGCAAATCTAAGCACAGAAGGGATAAAATGCATAACTTGTTGAACAATGACATTATCATCAAGACAGATTGCAATTGTGATTCAATTCGAAGCTTGTTTTAGCAAATGCAAGAATCATTACTTTCTTCTTTTGAAAAACTCTTTGGAAAGCCTAATCTAACTTGTGAAAATCGTGTCTGTTGTATTTTTGAAATCAGAGAATGAGTGTTTTATAACATTAGAAGTTGGGGGTTAAAGAGCAAGAGAGTACAAAATGATTTGAATTCAGAACATTGTTTAAGCTCAAGTTCTTTTGGGCGTACGAGACAATGGGAATCATTTAGGTGTTAATAGAGAACATTTCAATTAAGATAACCTGGAAAAACTGTGTAAGCAATAGAAACATCGACCAAGCGGAAGTGCCCACATTTTTCTTGTTAGAAATATCAGATTTTTGCCTCAGACGTGGATAGCGTGCTATATGGTTGTGTATCATATTCTCAATTGACAGATAGCAGGCTATAGTAGGTTGATATACACAAACCCGAGAGCTCGAGTTTTTCAAACTTTCCGATAGCGTGTTATCAAGGCCTATAACACGTTATCGCCCATTTTTTACTAAAAATGGAAAGATCACGGCAACAGCTTTATAGCGAGTTATCAAAGGGGATAGCGTGTTGTAGACAATTTTCCAAAAAAAAAAATCTTTTATTATAGAACCCTATCAGTATGCTATCAACACTGATAGTGGGTTAGTGCCTTCTTGAAAATTTTTACAAATTGCTGGATGGCCTTATTTTTGAAAAATTAATATTTTGACACTCAAGAACCATTCTATTGACACAACACATATTGATATAAGATTGAAAACCTTTAAATAATTCAAAACTCATTGAAATTATGGTTAAAACCATTCGGAAAACATTTTTTCAAAATGAAATACAATATCGAAGTGATTTTGAAGACTTTGCAATTTTCGGAGTTTTAGTGCTGAGATTGATCGAGAAGTTACTCTACACACCAATGATAAAACTAATGGATAATACATGAGATATGTCTTCGTTGTTCGAACTTGATCTATGTAGACTTCGAAAACTATTGTTTGATTTGTTCTTCATGCAATACAAGTGATGTGTTCATTTTTGATGTGTTATCCTACCTAGACAAATTCATATACTTATAGTTTAAAACAATGGATAACCTCTGCAAATCTAAGCACAAAAGGGATAAAATGAAGAACTTGTTGAGCAATGACGTTATCATCAAGACAGATTGCAACTGTGATTCAATTCGAACATTGTTTTGGAAAATGCAAGAATCATTACTTTCTTCTTTTGAAAAACTCTTTGGAAAGCCTAATCTAACTTGTGAAAATCGTGTCTGTTGTATTTTTGAAATCAGAGAATGAGTGTTTTATAAAATTAGAAATTGGGGGTTAAAGAGCAAGAGATTACAAAATGATTTGAATTCAGAACATTGTTTATTGTAAAGGGGTTTTGGGCGTGCGAGACAATGGAAATCATTTAGGTGTTAGTAGATAATATTTCAATTAAGATAACCTGGAAAAACTGTATACGGAATAGAAAAATCGAGTGAGCGGAAGTGCCCACATTTTTCTCGTTATTAATATCAGATTTTTGTCTCAGACGTGAATAGCGTGCTATATGGTTGTGTATCATGTTCTCATGCGATAGATAGCAGGCTATAGCAGGTCGATATACACAAACCTGAGAGCTCGAGTTTTTCTGACTTTCGGATAGCGTGTTATCAAGGCTTATAGCACGTTATTGCCCATTTTACTAAAAATGGAAATATCACGGCAACAACTTTATAGCGAGTTTTCAAAGGGGATAGCGTTGTAGACAATTTTTCAGAAAAACAAATGTTTTATTATAAGAACCCTATCAGCGTGCTATCAACACTGATAGTGGGTTAGTGCCTTCTTGAAAATTTTCCCAAATTGCTGGATAGCCTAATTTTTGAAAAATTTATATTTTGACACTCAAGAACCATTCCATTGACTCAAAACATATTGATATAAGATTGAAAACTTTTAAATCATTCAAAACTCATTGAAATTATGATTAAAACCTTTTGGAAAACATTTTTCCAAAATGAAATACTATATCGAAGTGATTTTGAAGACTTTGCAATTTTCAGAGTTTTAGTGCTGAGATTGATCGAGAAGTTACTCTACACACCAAAGATAAAACTAATGGATTATACATGAGACATGTCTTCGTTCTTCGAACTTGATCTTTGTAGACTTCGAAAGCTATTGGTTGATATGTTCTTCATGCAATACACTGATGTGTTCTTTTTTGATGTGTTATCTTACCGAGACCGATTCATATAGTTAGAGTTTAAAACAAGGGATAGCCACTGCAAATCTAAGCACAGAAGGGATAAAATGAAGAACTTGTTGAACAATGACGTTATCATGAAGACAGATTGCAATTGTGATTCAATTCGAAGCTTCTTTTAGCAAATGCAAGAATCATTACTTTCTTCTCTTGAAAAACTCTTTGGAAAGCTCAATCTAACTGGTGAAAATCGTGTCTGTTGTATTTTTGAAATCAGAGAATGAGTGTTTTATAAAATTAGAAATTGGGGGTTAAAGAGCAAGAGATTACAAAATGATTTGAATTCAGAACATTATTTTTTGTAAAGGGGTTTTGGGCGTGCGAGACAATGGAAATCATTTAGGTGTTAGTAGATAATATTTCAATTAAGATAACCTGGAAAAACTGTATACGGAATAGAAAAATCGAGCGAGCGGAAGTGCCCACATTTTTCTCGTTATTAATATCAGATTTTTGTCTCAGACGTGAATAGCGTGCTATATGGTTGTGTATCATGTTCTCATGCGATAGATAGCAGGCTATAGCAGGTCGATATACACAAACCTGAGAGCTCGAGTTTTTCTGACTTTCGGATAGCGTGTTATCAAGGCTTATAGCACGTTATTGCCCATTTTACTAAAAATGGAAATATCACGGCAACAACTTTATAGCGAGTTTTCAAAGGGGATAGCGTTGTAGACAATTTTTCAGAAAAACAAATGTTTTATTATAAGAACCCTATCAGCGTGCTATCAACACTGATAGTGGGTTAGTGCCTTCTTGAAAATTTTCCCAAATTGCTGGATAGCCTAATTTTTGAAAAATTTATATTTTGACACTCAAGAACCATTCCATTGACTCAAAACATATTGATATAAGATTGAAAACTTTTAAATAATTCAAAACTCATTGAAATTATGATTAAAACCTTTTGGAAAACATTTTTCCAAAATGAAATACTATATCGAAGTGATTTTGAAGACTTTGCAATTTTCAAAGTTTTAGTGCTGAGATTGATCGAGAAGTTACTCTACACACCAAAGATAAAACTAATGGATTATACACGAGATATGTCTTCGTTCTTCGAACTTGATCTTTGTAGACTTCGAAAGCTATTGTTTGATATGTTTTTCATGCAATACACTGATGTGTTCTTTTTTGATGTGTTATTTTACCGAGACCGATTCGTATAGTTAGAGTTTAAAACAAGGGATAACCACTGCAAATCTAAGCACAGAAGGGATAAAATGAAGAACTTGTTGAACAATGACGTTATCATGAAGACAGATTGCAATTGTGATTCAATTCGAAGCTTGTTTTAGCAAATGCAAGAATCATTACTTTCTTCTCTTGAAAAACTCTTTGGAAAGCTAAATCTAACTTGTGAAAATCGTGTCTGTTGTATTTTTGAAATCAGAGAATGAGTGCTTTATAAAATTAGAAGTTGGGGGTTAAAGAGCAAGAGAGTACAAAATGATTTGAATTCAAAACATTGTTTAAGCTCAAGTTATTTTGGGCGTGCGAGACAGTGGGAATCATTTAGGTGTGAATAGAGAACATTTCAATTAAGATAACCTGAAATAACTGTGTAAGAAATAGAAAAATCGAGCAAGCAGAAGTGCCCACATATTTCTCGTTAGAAATATCACATTTTCGCCTCAGACGTGGATAGCGTGCTATATGGTTGTGTATCATGTTCTCAATTGACAGATAGTAGGCTATAGTAGATCGATATACACAAACCCGAGAGCTCGAGTTGTTCAAACTTTTCGATAGCGTGTTATCAAGGCCTATAACACGTTATCGCCCATTTTTTACTAAAAATGGAAAGATCACGGCAACAGCTTTATAGCGAGTTATCAAAGGGGATAGCGTGTTGTAGACAATTTTCCAACAAAACAAATCTTTTACTATAGAACCCTATCAGTATGCTATCAACACTGATAGTGGGTTAGTGCCTTCTTGAAAATTTTTGCAAATTGCTGGATGGCCTTATTTTTGAAAAATTTATATTTTGACACTCAAGAACCATTCCATTGACTCAACACATATTGATATAAGATTAAAAACCATTAAATAATTCAAAACTCATTGAAATTATGGTTAAAACCATTCGAAAAACAATTTTTCAAAATGAAATACACTATCGAAGTAATTTTGAAGACTTTGCAATTTTCAGAGTTTTAGTGCTGAGAATGATCGAGAAGTTACTCTACACACCAATGATAAAACTAATGGATTATACATGACATATGTCTTCGTTGTTCGAACTTGATCTATGTAGAATTCGAAAACTATTGTTTGATTTGTTCTTCATGCAATACAAGTATTGTGTTCATTTTTGATGTGTTATCTTACCTAGACAACTTCATATACTTATAGTTTAAAACAATGGATAACCTCTACAAATCTAAGCGCAAAAGGGATAAAATGAAGAACTTGTTGAGCAATGACGTTATCCTCAAGACAGATTGCAACTGTGATTCAATTCGAACATTGTTTTGGAAAATGCAAGAATCATTACTTTCTTCTTTTGAAAAACTCTTTGGAAAGCCTAATCTAACTTGTGAAAATCGTGTCTGTTGTATTTTTGAAATCAGAGAATGAGTGTTTTATAAAATTAGAAGTTGGGGGTTAAAGAGCAAGAGATTACAAAATGATTTGAATTCAGAACATTGTTTAATGTAAAGGGGTTTTGGGCTTGCGAGACAATGGAAATCATTTAGGTGTTAGTAGATAATATTTCAATTAAGATAACCTGGAAAAACTGTATACGGAATAGAAAAATCGAGCGAGCGGAAGTGCCCACATTTTTCTCGTTATTAATATCAGATTTTTGTCTTAGACGTGAATAGCGTGCTATATGGTTGTGTATCATGTTCTCATGCGATAGATAGCAGGCTATAGCAGGTCGATATACACAAACCTGAGAGCTCGAGTTTTTCTGACTTTCGGATAGCGTGTTATCAAGGCTTATAGCACGTTATTGCCCATTTTACTAAAAATGGAAATATCACGGCAACAACTTTATAGCGAGTTTTCAAAGGGGATAGTGCTGTAGACAATTTTTCAGAAAAACAAATGTTTTATTATAAGAACCCTATCAGCGTGCTATCAACACTGATAGTGGGTTAGTGCCTTCTTGAAAATTTTCCCAAATTGCTGGATAGCCTAATTTTTGAAAAATTTATATTTTGACACTCAAGAACCATTCCATTGACTCAAAACATATTGATATAAGATTGAAAACTTTTAAATAATTCAAAACTCATTGAAATTATGATTAAAACCTTTTGGAAAACATTTTTCCAAAATGAAATACTATATCGAAGTGATTTTGAAGACTTTGCAATTTTCAAAGTTTTAGTGCTGAGATTGATCGAGAAGTTACTCTACACACCAAAGATAAAACTAATGGATTATACACGAGATATGTCTTCGTTCTTCGAACTTGATCTTTGTAGACTTCGAAAGCTATTGTTTGATATGTTTTTCATGCAATACACTGATGTGTTCTTTTTTGATGTGTTATTTTACCGAGACCGATTCGCATAGTTAGAGTTTAAAACAATGGATTGCCACTGCAAATCTAAGCACAGAAGGGATAAAATAAAGAACTTGTTGAACAATGACGTTATCAAGAAGACAGATTGCAATTGTGATTCAATTCGAAGCTTGTTTCAGCAAATGCAAGAATCATTACTTTCTTCTCTTGAAAAACTCGTTGGAAAGCTCAATCTAACTTGTGAAAATCGTGTCTGTTGTATTTTTGAAATCAGAGAATGAGTGCTTAATAAAATTAGAAGTTGGGGGTTAAAGAGCAAGAGAGTACAAAATGATTTGAATTGAAAACATTGTTTAAGCTCAAGTTATTTTGGGCGTGCGAGACAGTGGGAATCATTTAGGTGTTAATAGAGAACATTTCAATTAAGCTAACCTGAAATAACTGTGTAAGAAATTGAAAAATCGAGCAAGGAGAAGTGCCCACATTTTTCTCGTTAGAAATATCACATTTTCGCCTCAGACGTGGATAGGGTGTTATATGGTTGTGTATCATGTTCTCAATTGACAGATAGCAGGCTATAGTAGGTCGATATACACAAACCCGAGAGCTCGAGTTGTTCAAACTTTTCGATAGCGTGTTATCAAGGCCTATAACACGTTTTCGCCCATTTTTTACTAAAAATGGAAAGATCACGGCAACAGCTTTATAGCGAGTTATCAAAGGGGATAGCGTGCTGTAGTCAATTTTCCAAAAAAACTAATGTTTTATTATAGAACCCTACCAGCATGCTATCCACACTGATAGTGGGTTCGTGCCTTCTTTAAAATTTTTGCAAATTGGTGGATAGCCTTATTTTTGAAAAATTTATATTTTGACACTCAAGAACCATTCCATTGACTCAAGCCATATTGATATAAGATTGAAAACTTTTAAATAATTCAAAACTCATTGAAATTATGGTTAAAACTTTTTGGAAAACATTTTTTCAAAATGAAATACTATATCGAAGTGATTTTGAAGACTTCGCAATTTTTTGAGTTTTAGTGCTGTGATTGATCGAGAAGTTACTCTACACACCAAAGATAAAACTAATGGATTATACATGAGATATGTCTTCGTTCTTCGAACTTGATCTTTGTAGACTTTGGAAGCTATGTTCTTCATGCAATACAAGTGATGTGTTCTTTTTTGATGTGTTATCTTACCGAGACCACTTCATATACTTATAGTTTAAAACAATGGATAACCTCCGCAAATCTAAGCACAAAAGGGATAAAACGAAGAACTTGTTGAGCAATGACGTTATCATCAAGAAGATAGCAATTGTGATTCAATTCGAAGCTTATTTTGCAAAATGCAAGAATCATTACTTTCTTCTTTTGAAAAACTCTTTGGAAAGCCTAATCTTACTTGTGAAAATCGTGTCTGTTGTATTTTTGAAATCAGAGAATGAGTGTTTTATAAAATTAGAAGTTGGGGGTTAAAGAGCAAGAGATTACAAAATGATTTGAATTCAGAACATAGTTTAATGTAAAGGGGTTTTGGGCGTGCGAGACAATGGAAATCATTTAGGTGTTAGTAGATAATATTTCAATTAAGATAACCTGGAAAAACTGTGTATGAAATAGAAAAATTGAGCAAGCAGAAGTGCCCACATTTTTCTCGTTATTAATATCATATTTTTGTCTCAGACGTGAATAGCGTGCTATATGGTTGTGTATCATGTTCTCATGCGATAGATAGCAGGCTATAGCAGGTCGATATACATAAACCCGAGAGCTCGAGTTTTTCAGACTTTCCGATGGCGTGTTATCAAGGCTTATAGCACGTTATTGCCCACTTTACTAAAAATGGAAACATCACGGCAACAACTTTATAGCGAATTTTCAAAGGGGAGAGCGCGCTGAAGACAATTTTCCAGAAAAACAAATGTTTTATTATAAGAACCCTATTTGCGTGCTATCAACACTGATAGTGGGTTAGTGCCCTCTTGAAGATTTTCCCAAATTGCTGGATAGCCTTATTTTTGAAAAAATTATATTTTGACACTCATGAACCATTCCATTGACTCAAAACATATTGATATAAGATTGAAAACTTTTAAATAATTCAAAACTTATTGAAATTATGGTTAAAAGCTTTCAGAAAACATCTTTTCAAAATGAAATACTATATCGAAGTGATTTTGAAGACTTTGAAATTTTCAGAGTTTTAGTGTTGAGATTGATCGAGAAGTTACCCTACACACCAAAGATAAAACTAATGCATTAGACAAGAGATATTTCTTCGTTCTTCGAACTTGATCTTTGTAGACTTCGAAAGCTATTGTTTGATATGTTCTTGATGCAATACACTGATGTGTTCTTTTTTGATGTGTTGTCTTACCGAGACCACTTCATATACTTACAGTTTAAAACAATGGATAGGCTCTGCAAATATAAGTACAGAAGGGATAAAATGAAGAACTTGTTGAACAATGACGTTATAATCACGACAGATTGCAATTGTGATTCAATTCGAAGCTTGTTTTGGCAAATTCAAGAATCAGTACTTTCTTCTCTTGAAAAACTCTTTGGAAAACTCAATCTAACTTGTGAAAATCGTGTCTGTTGTATTTTTGAAATCAGAGAATGAGTGCTTTATAAAATTAGAAGTTGGGGGTTAAAGTGCAAGAGAGTACAAAATGATCTGAATTCAAAACATTGTTTAAGCTCAGGTTATTTTGGGCGTGCGAGACAGTGGGAATCATTTAGGTGTTAATAGAGAACATTTCAATTAAGATAACCTGAAATAACTGTGTAAGAAATAGAAAAATTGAGCTAGCAGAAGTGCCCACATTTCTCTCGTTATTAATATTAGATTCTTGTCTCAGACGTGGATAGCGTGCTATATGGTTGTGTGTCATGTTCTCAATTGACAGATAGCAGGCTATAGCAGGTCGATATAGACAAACCCGAGAGCTCGATTTTTTCAAACTTTCCGATAGCGTGTTATCAAGGCCTATAACACGTTATCGCCCATTTTTTACTAAAAATGGAAAGATCACGGCAACAGCTTTATAGCGAGTTATCAAAGGGGATAGCGCGTTGTAGTCAATTTTTCAAAAAAACTAATGTTTTATTATAGAACCCTAT
The DNA here is from genome assembly GCA_035771175.1 of Paratinospora sagittata. NCBI lineage: Eukaryota > Viridiplantae > Streptophyta > Magnoliopsida > Ranunculales > Menispermaceae > Paratinospora > Paratinospora sagittata. Next base: position 41,823,906 of record CM069594.1, read on the forward strand.
CAGCATGCTATCGACACTGATAGTGGGTTAGTGCCTTCTTGAAAATTTTTGCAAATTGCTCGATAGCCTTATTTTTGAAAAATTAATATTTTGACACTCACGAACCACTCCATTGACTCAACCCATATTGATATACGATTGAAAACTTTTAAATAATTTAAAACTCATTGAAATTATGGTTAAAACCTTTCGGAAAACATTTTTTCAAAATGAAATACTATATCGAAGTGATTTTGAAGACTTTGCAATTTTCAGAGTTTTAGTGCTGAGATTGATCGAGAAGTTACTCTACACACCAAAGATAAAACTAATGGATTATACATGAGATATGTCTTCGTTCTTCGAACTTGATCTTTGTAGACTTCGAAAGCTATTGTTTGATATGTTCTTCATGCAATACACTGATGTGTTCTTTTTTAATGTATTATCTTACCGAGACCAGTTCATATACTTACAGTTTAAAACAATGGATAGCCACTGCAAATCTAAGCACAGAAGGGATAAAATGAATAACTTGTTGAAGAATGACGTTATCATCAAGACAGATTGCAATTGTGATTCCATTCGAAGCGTGTTTTAGCAAATGCAAGAATCATTACTTTCTTCTCTTGAAAAACTCTTTGGAAAGCTCAATCTAACTTGTGAGAATCGCGTCTGTTGTGTTTTATAAAATTAGAAGTTGGGGGTTAAAGAGCAAGAGATTACAAAATGATTTTAATTCAGAACATTGTTTAATGTAAAGTGGTTTTGGGCGTGCGAGACAATGGAAATCATTTAGGTGTTTGTAGATAATATGTCAATTAAGATAACCTGGAAAAACTGTGTATGAAATAGAAAAATCGAGCGAGCAGAAGTGCCCACATTTTGCTCGTTATTAATATCAGATTTTTGTCTCAGACGTGGATAGCGTGCCATATGGTTCTGTATCATGTTCTCATGCGATAGATAGTAGGCTATAGCAGGTCGATATACACAAACTCGAGAGCTCGATTTTTTTAGACTTTCCGATAGCGTATTATCAAGGCCAATAACACCTTATTGCCCATTTTACTAAAAATGGAAAGATCACGGCAACAGCTTTATAACGAGTTATCAAAGGGGACAGCACGCTGTAGACAATTTTCCAAAAAAACAAATGTTTCATTACAGAACCCTATCAGCATGCTATCAACACTGATAGTGGGTTAGTGCCTTCTTGAAAATTTTTGCAAATTGCTCGATAGCCTTATTTTTGAAAAAATTAATATTTTGACACTTAAGAACCATTCCATTGACTCAACACATTTTGATATAAGATTGAAAACTTTTAAATAATTCAAAACTCATTGAAATTATGGTTAAAACCTTTCGGAAAATATTTTTTCAAAATGAAATACTATATCAAAGTGATTTTGAAGACTTTGCAATTTTCAAAGTTTTAGTGCTGAGATTGATTGCGAAGTTACACTACACACCAAAGATAAAACTAATGGATTATACATGAGATATGTCTTCGTTCTTCGAACTTGATCTTTGTAGACTTCGAAAGCTATTGGTTGATATGTTCTTGATGCAATACACTGCTGTGTTATTTTTTGATGTGTTATCTTACCGAGACCGCTTCATATACTTAGAGTTTAAAATAATGGATAGCCACTGCAAATCGAAGCACAGAAGGGATAAAATGAAGAACTTGTTGAACAATGATGTTATCATCAAGACAGATTGCAATTGTGATTGAATTCGAAGCTTGTTTTGGCAAATTCAAGAATCATTACTTTCTTCTCTTGAAAAACTCTTTGGAAAGCTCAATCTAACTTGTGAAAATCGTGTCTGTTGTATTTTTGAAATCAGAGAATGAGTGCTTTATAAAATTAGAAGTTGGGGGTTAAAGAGCAATAGAATACAAAATGATTTGAATTCAAAACATTGTTTAAGCTCAAGTTATTTTGGGCGTGCGACACAGTGGGAATCATTTAGGTGTTAATAGAGAACATTTCAATACAAGTGATGTGTTCTTTTTTGATGTGTTATCTTACCGAGACCACTTCATATACTTATAGTTTAAAACAATGGATAACCTCCGCAAATCTAAGCACAAAAGGGATAAAATGAAGAACTTGTTGAGCAATGACGTTATCATCAAGACAGATTGCAATTGTGACTCAATTCGAAGCTTGTTTTGGAAAATGCAAGAATCATTACTTTCTTCTTTTGAAAAACTCTTTGGAAAGCCTAATCTAACTTGTGAAAATCCTGTCTGTTGGATTTTTGAAATCAGAGAATGAGTGTTTTATAAAATTTGAAGTTGGGGCTCAAAGAGCAAGACAGTACAAAATGATTTGAATTCAGAACATTGTTTAATGTAAAGGGGTTTTGGGCGTGCGAGACAATGGAAATCATTTAAGTGTTAGTAGATAATATTTCAATTAAGATAACCTGGAAAAACTGTGTATGAAATAGAAAAATCGAGCAAGCAGAAGTGCCCACATTTTGCTCGTTATTAATATCAGATTTTTGTCTCAGACGTGGATAGCGTGCCATATGGTTCTGTATCATTTTCTCATGCGATAGATAACAGGTTATAACAGGTCGATATACACAAACTCGAGAGCTCAAGTTTTTCTGACTTTCCGATAGCGTATTATCAAGGCCAATAACACGTAATTGCCCATTTTACTAAAAATGGAAAGATCACGGCAACAGCTTTATAACGAGTTATCAAAGGGGACAGCGCTGTAGACAATTTTCCAGAAAAACAAATGTTTTATTACAGAACCCTATCAGCATGCTATCAACACTGATAGTGGGTTAGTGCCTTCTTGAAAATTTTTGCAAATTGCTCGATAGCCTTATTTTTGAAAAAATTAATATTTTGACACTTAAGAACCATTCCATTGACTCAACACATTTTGATATAAGATTGAAAACTTTTAAATAATTCAAAACTCATTGAAATTATGGTTAAAACCTTTCGGAAAACATTTTTTCAAAATGAAATACTATATCAAAGTGATTTTGAAGACTTTGCAATTTTCAGAGTTTTAGTTCTGAGATTGATTGAGAAGTTACACTACACACCAAAGATAAAACTAATGGATTATACATGAGATATGTCTTCGTTCTTCGAACTTGATCTTTGTAGACTTCGAAAGCTATTGTTTGATATGTTCTTCATACAATAAAAGTGATGTGTTCTCTTTTGATGTGTTATCTTACCGAGACCACGTCATATACTTATAGTTTAAAACAATGGATAACCTCCGCAAATCTAAGTACAAAAGGGATAAAATGAAGAACTTGTTGAGCAATGACGCTATCATCAAGACAGATTACAATTGTGATTCAATTCGAAGCTTGTTTTGGAAAATGCAAGAATCATTACTTTCTTCTTTTGAAAAACTCTTTGGAAAGCCTAATCTAACTTGTGAAAATTGTGTCTGTTGGATTTTTGAAATCAGAGAATGAGTGTTTTATAAAATTAGAGGTTGGGGGTTAGAGAGCAAGAGAGTACAAAATGATTGGATTTCAGAACATTGTTTAATGTAAAGGGGTTTTGAGCGTACGAGACAAAGGAAATCATTTAGGTGTTAGTACATAATATTTCAATTAAGATAACCTGAAAAAACTGTGTATGAAATAGAAATATCGAGCGAGCAGAAGTGCCCACATTTCTCTCGTTATTAATATTAGATTCTTGTCTCAGACGTGGATAGCGTGCAATATGGTTGTGTATCATGTTCTCATGCGAGAGATAGCCGGCTATAGCAGGTCGATATACACAAACCTGAGAGCTCGAGTTTTTCAGACTTCCCAATAGCGTATTATCAAGGCCAATAACACGTAATTGCCCATTTTACTAAAAATGGAAAGATCACGGCAACAGCTTTATAACGAGTTATCAAAGGGGACAGCGCGCTGTAGACAATTTTCCAGAAAAACAAAGGTTTTATTACAGAACCCTATCAGCATGCTATCAACACTGATAGTGGGTTAGTGCCTTCTTGAAAATTTTTGCAAATTGCTCGATAGCCTTATTTTTGAAAAAATTAATATTTTGACACTTAAGAACCATTCCATTGACTCAACACATTTTGATATAAGATTGAAAACTTTTAAATAATTCAAAACTCATTGAAATTATGGTTAAAACCTTTCGGAAAACATTTTTTCAAAATGAAATACTATATCAAAGTGATTTTGAAGACTTTGCAATTTTCAGAGTTTTAGTTCTGAGATTGATTGAGAAGTTACACTACACACCAAAGATAAAACTAATGGATTATACATGAGATATGTCTTCGTTCTTCGAACTTGATCTTTGTAGACTTCGAAAGCTATTGTTTGATATGTTCTTCATACAATAAAAGTGATGTGTTCTCTTTTGATGTGTTATCTTACCGAGACCACGTCATATACTTATAGTTTAAAACAATGGATAACCTCCGCAAATCTAAGTACAAAAGGGATAAAATGAAGAACTTGTTGAGCAATGACGCTATCATCAAGACAGATTACAATTGTGATTCAATTCGAAGCTTGTTTTGGAAAATGCAAGAATCATTACTTTCTTCTTTTGAAAAACTCTTTGGAAAGCCTAATCTAACTTGTGAAAATTGTGTTTGTTGGATTTTTGAAATCAGAGAATGAGTGTTTTATAAAATTAGAGGTTGGGGGTTAGAGAGCAAGAGAGTACAAAATGATTGGATTTCAGAACATTGTTTAATGTAAAGGGGTTTTGAGCGTACGAGACAAAGGAAATCATTTAGGTGTTAGTACATAATATTTCAATTAAGATAACCTGAAAAAACTGTGTATGAAATAGAAATATCGAGCGAGCAGAAGTGCCCACATTTCTCTCGTTATTAATATTAGATTCTTGTCTCAGACGTGGATAGCGTGCAATATGGTTGTGTATCATGTTCTCATGCGAGAGATAGCCGGCTATAGCAGGTCGATATACACAAACCTGAGAGCTCGAGTTTTTCAGACTTCCCAATAGCGTAATATCAAGGCCAATAACACGTTATTGCCCATTTTACTAAAAATGGAAAGATCACGGCAACAGCTTTATAACGAGTTATCAAAGGGGACAGCACGCTGTAGACAATTTTCCAGAAAAACAAATGTTTCATTACAGAACCCTATCAGCATGCTATCAACACTGATAGTGGGTTAGTGCCTTCTTGAAAATTTTTGCAAATTGCTCGATAGCCTTATTTTTGAAAAAATTAATATTTTGACACTTAAGAACCATTCCATTGACTCAACACATTTTGATATAAGATTGAAAACTTTTAAATAATTCAAAACTCATTGAAATTATGGTTAAAACCTTTCGGAAAATATTTTTTCAAAATGAAATACTATATCAAAGTGATTTTGAAGACTTTGCAATTTTCAAAGTTTTAGTGCTGAGATTGATTGAGAAGTTACACTACACACCAAAGATAAAACTAATGGATTATACATGAGATATGTCTTCGTTCTTCGAACTTGATCTTTGTAGACTTCGAAAGCTATTGGTTGATATGTTCTTGATGCAATACACTGCTGTGTTATTTTTTGATGTGTTATCTTACCGAGACCGCTTCATATGCTTAGAGTTTAAAATAATGGATAGCCACTGCAAATCGAAGCACAGAAGGGATAAAATGATGAACTTGTTGAACAATGATGTTATCATCAAGACAGATTGCAATTGTGATTGAACTCGAATCTTGTTTTGGAAAATGCAAGAATCATTACTTTCTTCTTTTGAAAAACTCTTTGGAAAGCCTAATCTAACTTGTGAAAATCGTGTCTGTTGGATTTTTCAAAATCAGAGAATGAGTGTTTTGTAAAATTTGAAGTTGGGGGTTAAAGAGCAAGACAGTACAAAATGATTTGAATTCGGAACAATGTTTAATGTAAAGGGGTTTTGGGCGTGCGAGACAATGGAAATCATTTAAGTGTTAGTAGATAATATTTCAATTAAGATAACCTGGAAAAACTGTGTATGAAATAGAAATATCGAGCGAGCGGAAGTGCCCACATTTCTCTCGTTATTAATATCAGATTTTTGTCTCAGACGTGGATAGCGTGCAATATGGTTGTGTATCATGTTCTCATGCGATAGATAGCAGGCTATAGCAGGTCGATATACACAACCCGAGAGCTCGAGTGTTTTAGACTTTCCGATAGCGTATTATCAAGGCTAATAACACGTTATTGCCCATTTTACTAAAAATGGAAAGATCTTGGCAACAGTTTTATAACGAGTTATTAAAGGGGACAGCGCGCTGTAGACAATTTTCCAGAAAAATAAATGTTTTATTACAGAACCCTATCATCATGCTATCAACACTGATAGTGGGTTAGTTCCTTCTTGAAAATTTTTGCAAATTGCTCGATAGCCTTATTTTTGAAAAATTAATATTTTTACACTCAAGAACCATTCCATCGACTCAACATATTTTGATATAAGATTGAAAACTTTTAAATAATTCAAAACTCATTGAAATTATGGTCAAAAGTTTTCGGAAAACATTTTTTCAAAATGAAATACTATATCGAAGTGATTTTGAAGACTTTGCAATTTTTAGATTTTTTGTGCTGAGATTGATCGAGAAGTTACTCTACACACCAAAGATAAAACTAATGGATTATACATGAGATATGTCTTCGTTCTTCGAACTTGATCTTTGTAGACTTCCAAAGCTATTGTTTGATATGTTCTTCATGCAATACAAGTGATGTGTTCTTTTTTGATGTGTTGTCTTACCGAGACCACTTCGTGTACGTATAGTTTAAAACAATGGATAACCTCCGCAAATCTAAGCACAAAATGGATAAAATGAAGAACTTGTTGAGCAATGACGTTATCATCAAGACCGATTGCAATTGTGATTCAATTCGAAGCTTGTTTTGGAAAATGCAAGAATCATTACTTTGTTCTTTTGAAAACCTCTTTGGAAAGTCTAATCTAACTTGTGAAAATCGTGTCTGTTGTATTTTTGAAATCAGAGAATGAGTGTTTTATAAAATTAGAAGTTGGGGGTTAAAGAGCAAGACAGTACAAATTGATTTGAATTCAGAGCATTGTTTAATGTAAAGGGGTTTTTGGCGTGCGAGTCAACGGAAATCATTTAGGTGTTAGTAATTAATATTTCAATTAAGATAACCTGGAAAAACTGTGTATGAAATAGAAAAATCGAGCGAGCAAAAGTGCCCACATTTCTCTCATTATTAATATCAGATTTTTGTCTCAGACGTGGATAGCGTGCTATTTGGTTGTGTATCATGTTCTCATGCGATAGATAGCAGGCTATAGCAGGTCGATATACACAAACCCGAGTGCTCGAGTTTTCAGACTTTCCGATATCGTATTATCAAGGCCTATAACACGTTATTGCCCATTTTACTAAAAATGGAAAGATCACGGCAACAGCTTTATAACGAGTTATCAAAGGGATAGCGCGCTGTAGACAATTTTCCAGAAAAACAAATGTTTTATTATAGAACCCTATCAGCGTGCTATCAACACTGACAGTGGGTTAGTGCCTTCTGGAAAATTTTAGCAAATTGCTGAATAGCCTTATTTTTGAAAAAATTAATATTTTGACACTCAAGAACCATTCCATTGACTCAAAACATATTGATATAAGATTGAAAACTTTTAAATAATTCAAAACTCATTGAAATTATGGTTAAAACCTTTCGGAAAACATTTTTTCAAAATGAAATACTATATCAAAGTGATTTTGAAGACTTTGCAATTTTTAGAGTTTTAGTGCTGAGATCGATCGAGAAGTTACCCTACACACCAAAGATAAAACTAATGAATTAGACATGAGATATGTCTTCATTCTTCGAACTTCATCTTTGTAGACTTCGAAAGCTATTGTTTGATATGTTCTTCATGTATTACAAGTGATGTGTTATCTTACTGAGACCACTTCATATACTTATAGTTTAAAACAATGGATAACCTCTTCAAATCTAAGCACAAATGGATAAAATGAAGAACTTGTTGGACAATGACGTTATCACCAAGACAGATTATAATTGTGATACAATTCGAAGCTTGTTTTGGCAAATGCAAGAATCATTACTCTCTTCTTTTGAAAAACTCTTTGGAAAGCTCAATCTAACTTGCGAAAATCGTGTCTGTTGTATTTTTGAAATCAGAGAATGAGTGTTTTATAAAATTAGAAGTTGCGGGTTAAAGAGCAAGAGATTACAAAATGATTTGAATTCAGAACATTGTTTAATCTAAAGTTGTTTTGGGCGTGCGAGACAATGGAAATCATTTAGGTGTTTGTAGATAATATCTCAATTAAGATAACCTGGAAAAATTGTGTAAAAAATATAAAAATCGAGCGAGCAGAAGTGCTCACGTTTTTCTCGTTATTAATATCAGATTTTTGTCTCAGACGTGGATAGCGTGCTATATGGTTGTGTATCATGTTCTCATGCGATAGATAGCAGGCTATAGCAGGTCGATATACAGAAACCCGAGAGCTAGAGTTTTTCAGACTTTCCGATTATCAAGGCCTGTAGCACATTGTTGCGCATTTTACTAAAAATGGAAAGATCACGGAAATAGCTTTATAGCCAGTTATCAAAGGGGATAGCGCATTGTAGACAATTTTTCAAAAAAACAAACGTTTTGTTATAGAACCCTATCAGCGTGCTATCAACACTAATAGTGGGTTAGTGGCTTCTTGAAAGTTTTGGCAAATTGCTGGATAGCCTTATTTTTGAAAAATTAATATTTTGACACTCAAGAATCATTCCATTGACTCAAAAGATATTGATATAAGATTTAAAACTTTTAAATAATTCAAAACTCATTAAAATTATTATTAAAACCTTTCGGAAAACATTTTTTCAAAATGAAATACTATATTGAAGTAATTTTGAAGACTTTGCAATTTTCAGAGTTTTAGTGTTGACATTGATCGAGAGGTTACCCTACACACCAAAGATAAAACTAATGCATTAGACATGAGATATGTTTTTTAGTTCTTCGAGCTTGACCTTTGTGGACTTCGAAAGCTATTGTTTGATGTGTTCTTGAGGCAAAACAGGTGATGTGTTCTTTTTTGATGTGTTATCTTACCTAGACCACTTCATATACTTACAGTTTAAAACTATGGATAGCCTGTGCAAACCTATGCTAAAAAGGGATAAAATGAAGAACTTGCTGAACAATGACGTTATCATTAATACAAATTACAATTTTGATTCAATTCCAAGATTGTTTTTGCAAGTGCTAGAATCATTACTTTCTTCTCTTGAAAAACTCTTTGAAAAGTTCAATCTAACTTGCGAAAATCATGTCTGTTGTATATTTGAAATCAGAGAATGAGTGTTTTATAAAATTAGAAGTTGCGGATTAAAGAGCAAGAGAGTACAAAATGATTTGAATTCAGAACATTGTTTAATCTAAAGTTGTTTTGGGCGTGCGAGACAATGGGAATCGTTTAGGTGTTAGTAGATAATATTTCAATTAAGATAACCTGGAAAAACTGTGTAAGAAATAGAAAAATCGAGCAAACAGAAGTGCCCACATTTTTCTCGTTAGAAATGTTAGATTTTTGTCTCAGACGTGGATAGCGTGCGATGTGGTTGTGTAACATGTTCTCAATTGACAAATTGCAGGCTATAGCAGGTCGATATACACAAACCCGAGAGCTCGAGTTTTTCAGACTTTCCGATCGCGTGTTATCAAGGCCTATAACACGTTATTGCTCATTTTACTAAAAATGGAAAGATCACGGCAACAGCTTTGTAGCGATTTATCAAAGGGGATAGCTCGCTGTAGACATTTTTCCAGAAAAAAAATGTTTTATTATATAACCCTATCAGCGTGCTATCGACACTCATAGTGCGCTAGTGCCTTCTGAAATATTTTGGCAAATTGTTGGATAGCCTTATTTTTGAAAAATTAATATTTTGAAACTCAAGAATCATTTCATTGACTCAAAACATATTGATATTAGATTGGAACTTTTAAATAATTCAAAACTCATTGAAATTATGATTAAAACCATTCGGAAAACATATTTTCAACATGAAATACTATATCGAAGTGATTTTGAAGACTTTGCAATTTTTCAGAGTTTTGGTGTTGAGATTGATCGAGGAGTTACCCTACACACCAAAGATAAAACTAATGCATTAGACATGAGATTTGTCTTCGTTCTTCGAACTTGATCTTTGTAGGCTTTGAAAGCTATTGTTTGATATGTTCTTGATGCAATACAAGTGATGTGTTCTTTTTCGATGTGTTATCTTATCGAGACCACATCATATAATCGCGGACGGGGCCGCATTTGGAATAATAACAATGGTAACAACAGAGTGCGCAGCGGAAATACATAAAACACAGTACAAATCTGATTTCATTTAATTCAGAATATTTTTGTACATAAAATGGTCAAGGGAACAGACTCCCAAAAATCCCCAATGAATAACACAAAGGGTACAAAATGTGGGCCCCATAACCTGCACCCAGTCCACCCTAATTTTCTGTGAAAGATTGGATAATAATAGAGTGAGCTTAACGCGCTCAGTGGGTAAATAGTTCGTGAATATAACAATTAATAAAGCCTACTTCAATATCAAATATCTTAAATACAAATGTGAGCATCATAATCAATCAATATGTATGTACGCATGACACCGTCTCGTAATGGTTTGATGAACGTACATCACCAGAGTTCATGTACAGGTGTCCTTCCCCGGGCGTAGCCAGGTTCTCACTGTACGTCCCTCCTCAGGAACGATGCTCTGGATTCACGTACTGATGTCCCTCCCCGGGCGTAGCCTGGTTCTCATGTACGTCCCTATCCTGAGGAATGTAATGAATAGCGAGCAATGCTCCTAACTATTCTATGAGTCATAAACCATATACGTCCCTAGGTGGTGATATGTATGATGTCAAAGCATGAACTAGTCTAGTTTACTGGTCTGGTCTTTTCTTGACATTTAGACTGACTTTGGCAATGTCTTGTGATCCTTATCATGGTCGGTATCACGACGTGCAAGGTTAGGACATTATGTATTACATGTATAAGCTGATAGCTTTCAATAAGACCAACTAGATCAGTCCCCAGTTGAGAGGTGAGACACAAGGTCTGCTTAAATAACCAATCGCCTAGAGCAGCCCAGCTGCCTCCCATTCACTATTTAAAGTTACTTGGAACAAGACCGAGTCTAGTTGAGTCAGATTGACCACAAATCTGACATTATAACAGTATAATACGTGAATTCCAAGTGTACAGGCATAAGTACGGCAGTATAAACATTATATGACATAATGCAGTGTAAATGAATAGTAGACATAATAATAATTGAATGTAAACTTTAATAAAAGTTATAAAACACGCAAACTTATGTTTCGTTCCCCACCTTTAGATAAGAACTTCTTCTTTTTCAGATCTGGCGCTTTCCTTCGGACAGAACTTCGTCGCACCGCACCGAGAGTCTCAAAAGACTAAAAACTCAAAATGAGTGAAAAGAGGAGGAAAAATCAAAATTTGGAGTGAATTTGGTGTGAAAAATGAAGAGGGGGGTTGGTTTATAAAGAGGTTTTGGCGCCGGGACTTCCAGGCACATATGCCCAAAAATAATAATAATAATTAATTTCTTTTTTGTGAAATATTGGGTATTACACTCTACCCCCCTTAAAGGGATTTCACCCTCGAAATCAATTCAAGTAGTTATGATGGTTATCTGCTTGAGTCATTTCAAGCGAGTTCAGGATGGTGCTTGTATGGTCCCTGAGTGCATCACGATATCCATGGATATTAGTTTCAGACATCGGCGTAGTTATTCAAGTGAAACAATGTATTAAGATAGGTGTAAACAAAGTTTCATATCATCAGTTGGGGCTAGAAAACAATTCAGGGTATTTCTGTTTAATTGTTGATTCGAGTTCCCATGATGTTTCCTCTACGCCGTGGTGATCCCAGAGCACCTTCACAAGTGGTATGGTACGTCACCTTGGTTCTTGAGTTTTTCTATCCAAAATCTGTATCGCTCTCTCCTGATACTTATTTCCTTCCTCAACCCGAACCTCGACTAAAGGGATGATATGCGAAGGATCAGGACGACACTTGCGAAGCAAAGATATGTGGAAAACGTCGTGAACTTTAGGCATGGACGATGGAAAGGGCAGACGATAAGCAAGTTTTCCAATAGGTTCAATGATCTGAAATGGGCCTATATACCGTGAGGAGAGCTTTCCTTTGATCCCAAAGCGTTTGACACCTCTTGTGGGCTGAACTTTTAGAAAAACAAACTCCCCTTATCAAATTCTAGAGGCTGCCTCTACTTGTCAGCATAGCTCTTCTGTCGACTTTGTGCAACACGAAGTCGTTCCTTTACTAGTGTGATCTTCTCAGAAGTCTAGTGAACTAGTTTAGGGCCTAACTGCGGTCGATCTGCCATATCTAACCAACATATCGGAGATCTGCAAGGCCGACCATAGAGAGCCTCGTATGGTGCCATGCCGATACTAGTTTGGTAGCTATTGTTGTATGCAAACTCAGCTAAATGTAAATACTTTGTCCATCCGTCATTAAAGTCCAAAATCCAACACCGTAACATGTCTTCTAAGATTTGGATAAGCCTCTCTGATTGCCCATCAGTCTAAGGGTGGAAGGCTGTGCTCATAGTGATCTTAGAACCCATTCTATTCTGGAAGCTTTTCCAAAGTTGGATGTGAATTGAGGATCTCGATCAGAGGCGATCGTGAGTGGTATGCCATGAAGGCGTACGATCTCTCTTTCATATAGTTTTGCAAGTTTGGCGGGGTTATCCGTGAACTTTATTGGCAAGAACTGTGCAGACTTTGTAAGTCTGTCAATGATAACCCAGATAGCATCTTGCCCTTTATTGTTTCGAGGTAAGGCCGTGACAAAATCCATTGCGATGTTCTCCCATTTCCATTTTCCAATAGGTAACGGCTGGAGAAGTCCAGAGGGAAATCATTGTTCTGCCTTAACTTTCTGGCAAACGAGACATCGAGCAACGAAGTCTGCAGTTGCCTTCTTCATTCCAGAAAGCCAGAATTCACGCTTGACATCCTTGTACATCTTGTCACCCCCAGGATGCATAGCGTACCTCGAACAATGCATCTCAATGAGCACGTCGTTTCGAACCTCAAGATCGTTCGGTAGACAGAGATTTTTTTATAAAAAATGGCCCCGTCTTCAGAGACTGACCAATGAGGAAGGTCCTGTCCGCTGAGTAGAAGTTCTCGTTTCTCCATTAACATAGGGTCATTAGCTTGAGTAGCTGAAATGTTTCGAACTAGCTCAGAGGTGGCTGATAATTAAGAGTCGTGGTCTTGGTCCTTCTACGTTCAGCTGTAAGTTAAAGTTCTCCATCTCTGTAGCCAACTTCCCCATTTCATAGTTGAGAGTGCAAGCAACATAATATTTTCTACTCAGGGCATCGGCCACAACATTTGCCTTTCCGGGATGGTACTGGAGTTGATAGTCATAATCTTTCAAGAATTCCAACCATCGTCGCTGGCGGAGGTTTAGGTCTTTCTGAGTGTATATGTACCTAAGACTTTTGTGATCCGAGAAAACCTCAAACCGTTCACCATACAGGTAATAACGCCATAACTTCAGTGCAAACACCACAGCTGCAAGTTCCAAGTCATGTGTTGGGTAATTACCCTCATTGATCTTCAGTTGCCTCAAAGCATATGCAACAACTTGGCCTTGTTGCATTAGTACGACACCTAAGCCTTAAAGAGAGGCATCGGTGTATAGTGAAAATCCAATTGCATTTCTTGGCGTGATAAGTACAGGTGCCGTCGTGAGGCGTTTCTTCATTTCCTGAAATGATGCTTCACAGGCGGGATTCCAGATGAATCGCACGTCTTTTCGAGTGAGCTTTGTCATACGTTCAGCAATTTTTTAGAAGTCCTTGATGAAGCGTCCTTAACAGCCAGCCAAACCAAGAAAACTTCTAATTTGAGTATTAGTGGTAGGTTGCCTCCAGTTTAAAACTGCTTCAACCTTAGAAGGATCTACCTCAATGCCATTGCCTGAAACCACATGGCCTAGTAATTGAACTCTCTTCGCCCAAAATTCGCACTTACTCAACTTTGCATACAGTTGGTGGCTTCTCAGGGTTTGGAGGACTATCTTGTATCTTATGGTCTTCCTCGGTTGAGGAGTATATCAAGATGTCGTCGACAAAAACTACCACGAATCGGTCTAAGTACAACCTGAAAATGCGATTCATCAAATCCATGAATGCAGCAGGTGCATTTGTTAGATCTAACGACATGACCAAGAACTCATAGTGACTATACCGAGTTCTGAATGTCGTTTTGGTAATGTTCGACTCCCGGATCCGGAGTTGGTGATAACCAGACCGTAAATCAATCTTAGAGAAGTATTTGACATCTCTAAGTTGGTCGAACAAGTCATCGATCATGGGCAACGGATATCTGTTCTTGATGATGACGTTATTCAACTTGCGATAATCGATGCAAAGTCGTAACGAACCATCCTTTTTGCGAACAAACAGAACTGGAGCGCCCCAGGGTGATGAACTCTTTCGGATGAAGCCATTACTCTCTAATTCCTTCGGTTGGTTGTCTAATTCAACCAGCTCGACATTAGACATTCTGTATGGTGGAATTGAGATGGGCCCTGTCCCAGGTATGAGGTTGATCTCAAAATCGAATTCCCTAATTGGAGGTAGACCAGGAAGGTCATTTAGAAAAACTGTTGGGAGTTAAGATATGACTGGAACATCATGTACTTCGAGAGGGTATAGTGTTGGTGATTCATTTCTGTCACCAAGGGATAATGCTCGAAGTTGTGACTTGAGAAGTGCAACTGTCGATTTGTGTGTCCATTACTTTGTTCCGTGAATCTTGTAGGCAAGGTTAACTGAACGTGCATCTTCATACAGTCGATCTTTGCATTCAGTGGTGCGAGCCAGTCCATGCCGAGGATGATGTCGAAGTCTTCAATATCCATCACAAAAAGATCTGCATATATTATATGTTTTGACATTCGAAGCTCACATCGAGAACACTGCAAATGCACGTCAGTACCAGATCCGAACGGTGACGTAACATGAAGTGTGATGGTTGTGGGTTCAGGATGCAAGCCTAAATGTCTTACCAATGCCGATGATATAAAAGAATTCGTAGCACCTGAGTCAAACAAAACATGCACCATTGTATTGAACAAAAGAAAGGTACCTTCGACTACATTGTTGTCGGGGAGGGGTTGTTGAGCGATGGCATATGCTCTGCCCTGATTTCATTGACCCTGGTTTTACTGGTTCTGCCTGGGTTGGGCATTAGCAGCAGGTGGTGCGTGTTAGACTGAATAGCAGGAACAGGTTGCTGAAGGTGTGGACAGGCATTTCTTATGTGGCCCTATTGGCCGCAGTTGAAACAAGTAGGCCTGTACTGCTGATAGTTTTGCTGGCCATTCTGATCTGCTGGCCTTGCTGATTGTGGTGTCAACCACCACCTCTGCCATTGTCGTTTCTACGGCCACCCTTTCCATAACAACCTCCACGTCCATGATTTCGGAAACCCTGATGGTTAGGGTTAGAAGGTTCAGCTGCTGGTGTTGTGGCTTCATTCTTCGAAATCAGGGTTGGGAGGGTTGGGTTTTGATTGTAGTAGGGCTTCTTCTTGTTGCCCAGTTGCGAGCCTTGTTGGGAAAACGTTGCAGGCCGTTCGCCCTTATTCATTCTCTGTTCCTGTAAGATCTTCTCTTGTTCAAAGTACATGGCCTTGTCAACAACCTCCTTATAAATCTTAAGATCCAAGATCGACAAGGCTTGTCGAATGTCTTGGCGAAAGCCATTATAAAATTTCTCAGTCTTATCTCGCTCCGTTGAGATGGTGGAGAGAGAGTAGACTGATAATTCTTTGAATTTTCCAGCATATTCTCTGACAGTTATGGCACCTTGGTATAACTTAGCGAATTCCTTGCGTTTCTGCTTCGTCACCGCGTTGGGAAAATACTCATCAATAAACATTAACTCAAACTGTTGCCAAGTCATATCTGCTATGCGAGTCTCATCGACTCTCATTGCATCAAGAGCCTTCTTTGACTCATTCAGCCACTTTTGCACCTCATCAGCATCAATGGTGGCAGCGAAAGTAAGAGGTTGTAGCCGCTTGTATTTAGTAATCTGATTGGTTTGAGCTTTCGACCCAAATTTTACAGGTGCTTGAACCGTGGCAACCTGACTGGCCATGGTCTTACGAACTGCCGTTTGAGCAGTGACTTTCATAGCCTTAATAAATCTGGCGAAGAAGGTTTCTATGCTTGAAAGCATGGCAAATGGTGCGGGTGGGGGTGGTATTGCTTGCCCAGATGGAGTGGCAGTGTCGGGTGTGGCCTGTGCTGTTGTCGGAGGTGGTAGTTCTTGAATCTCAGGTGGTGCCTCCACTGCTGGACGAACAGTACGTGGCCTTCCTCTCTTCCTTGTTTGCATTTTCTCACTGGCAAGGAGAAAATAAAACCAAGATTAAGAAACTGTAGTCAAGTATAATGTTATAGTATGCTCAGCAACAATTTTGAGAGTATTGCAATATATATATATAAAATCGCCTATTTTTCTAAGTATAGTGTAAGGTTTTTGTTGAGGAATCAAAGAACTTTATATGCCTCATATGTTTGGCCATGGTGTAAAAACAAGGTTAGAATGTTTATATAATAAGTACAAAACTTTGCAAGTATTTCAAATGATTTGGTTATGGTCTTTGTGAACATACATATTTATTTCATTGAAAATTCATACGAGTCATAAGAATTCTAAGATTTGCCTCGGTAAATATCCTAATGTAGTGTTCTATCGCAATCTTATGCATTCAAACTCTTACTCTTAGTCTTTTCGATCATTATCCAGATTCGTGTATCCCATACCACATGAATTTGGTAATAAGGGTGTCAACCAAGTTAAGTTGTATGAACACGGTCTCTAAAAACATTGGCTGAATAGAAGTTCAGTAATAGTATCTTCCAAGTTTACTCGTCCCATACCATGTAAACTTAGTGATAATGTTAGTAATGCAACTTTCTCCAAATGTTTCTTTTCACACAAGGTCATGGGTTTTCTTACTTCCACATTTTATTTAGTATCCTCCAATTTTGTTATGTCTCATACCATTCCAAAGTTAGTGATACAAAAGAAAGAATGGTTGTAAGTCAACCCACCAAAGATAGTCTTTAAACAAAACATTTCATTCATGTATAAAAGAAAAGTTTACAATGCCAGTAATCAATTTTGATTTCCCTGCCTACTTCCGCTCCTTCTATATCTCCTGCTAGGTGCAGAACGACTACTAACAGAAGGTTGAGAGTTTGCTCTCTCTGCTTTAGAGTTTTGCATATGTGTTAACATATAATTTTGAGTCGCTCTCATTTCCACCATATTGGATTCCATTTCATTTAACCTTTCAAAAAGGTTAGTCGATTGGCCCATTGGAGGTTGATAGCTCGATTGTCCCATAGGTGGAGGGTAGGCCATAGGTATTGGGGTGAGGTATTGGTTGTACGGGTGATTCATCAATGAAAGGTAATTGTTTTGAAACAATGGGCTCATTGGGATGTTCTGCCATCCAAAATTCGGTGTCGCCCAATACTGTTGTTGTTGGGTTACAGGAACTTGTGGGAATGGCTGACATGGTACCTCAGGTGTTGGAAACCTTTGGTATGACGTGTTGGCCTGAGTTGGCATGTTCCAAGCAGGTAGCTTTGCTTGAGTACTTTGTCTATTTTGAGGTTGATTTAGGTTGGTAAATAAATCTTCCTCAGTAAATTGTTGAGTGGTTGGATCATTATTTGGGGCTGGGTTTGATGTGGGATTTTGATTTGGTACTTCTTTGACGGGAATCCTGCGTCAACTTTTTCGAAGGCAACGTCCATGCTTGTCCCTCATTCTCTCGGCATTTACTATCCTCGTGTCGAATACTTCCTCGTCAGTGACTCCCCCCTTGGAACATATATCTTGAAGATAGAAGATGCTGTAACTGGCTCAACGATTTGTCTCGAAATCCCATCTAAAGTGTCGATGTTTACTTCGCATAGCATCCTCATGATCAAGATTCCATAACCGAGGAATTCCTTTCTTAAAGGGTTTTGAATCACCCTCAACATTTGTTGGATGATGATGTGTGGTAGGGAGACCCTTATTTCCTTCTCTATGCAATATAATACGAGAAGTTGGGCTTTTGACATAGTGCCATTAGGCCTTCTTTCTGGTAAGATGTTTCCGAACATGATTTTTCCAAGGCCGGCAAGAGATGGCTCAAGATAATTGTTTAGGAGGTTGGTGAACGTCGATTAAGTGTATGGCTCCTTGGTGAGGGAATTGAATAATTGTTCATTAGACTCCGCAATTTCTATAATTGTCTGCGGCTCATGTGGATCAATAATTCTTTCCACAATCGGAATCTTCATAAGTCGAGCGATGATTTCGACATTGATAGGAATTTTTATCCCCATAACTGTTGTCTCCAATACAGGGCTGATTCCCTTTTCTGGAAATTGCGCGTAATTCATGGCTTCGTAAAAGGATCTCACCAAGTTGTAAAAAACGTGGCCCTCAACCGTTGTTATGTTCAACCAACCAACAGTTGCTAGTTTGTTGTGAAGGATTGGGTGGAGGCGGAGATCTCTGTGGTCGATGCTCCTCATGGTCATAACCTCCATTTTGGACAATTCCTTGAGTCTAGTGGGAATTGGTTCCCTACTAGTGGAAGTTGCTCATTCACTTGAGGCCATTCGTTGCTGAAAGGAAAATAAATTTGTGAAAGACACAAAATATATTCCTAACATTTTTAAGATTTATGCTTTGTCAGTTGGATAATATTTTATATTTTTCTCTTGATGTTTATGCCATCATGTAAGCAAAATTCTTCATTAGCAATATGATATATATATATAGTTAATCATAACTGAATATATAGTTTTCATAAATCAACTATATATATATGTGTGTGTGTGTGAAATTTAAACTATATCTAAATCATATACAGTTTCCTTAGATATATATTTAATACAAATATTAACTATATATATAATTCATATATATATATAGTTCTATATATATCTAATTTTTTTTTATCATGACTATATGTATATTTAAATTAAATTGTATAAAAAATCATATAGTTTTCTAGATATATATTTAATATAAATCTCAACTATATATAATTGACATATATATATAGTTCTAGAGATATATATATTTAATAAAAATTTTCATCCACAACTTTTTTTTTTTTTATCAAGGTTTGTATATATCTCCTATATGCATAGATAGATAGATATATAAATTTAATCATAACAATATATATAGTTTTCATAAATCATAACTATGTATATATTTCTAAACAATATAAAACTATATAGTTTTCTTAGATATATTTTTAATACAAATCTCAACTATATATAATTGACATATATATATATAGTTCTAGATGTATATATATTTAATAAAAGTTTTCATCCAAAAATTTTTTTTTTCAATATGATATATATTTATCTCATATATACTAAGGTATACAGATATATATATTCAATCAATAACTATACGGATAGTTTTTAATAAATCATGACTATATGTATATTTAAATCAAACTATATAAAAATTATATAATTTTCTAGATATATATTTAATATAAATCTCAACTATATATAATTGACATATATATATAGTTCTAGAGATATATATATCTAACAAAATTTTTCATTATCAACATGGTATATATATATCTCATTTATGCATAGATATATAGATATATATATATTTAATCATAACAATATATATAGTTTTCATAAATCATAACTATATATATATTTAAATCAAACTATATAAAAATCATATAGTTTTCTAGATATATATTTAATACAAATCTTAACTTTACATAATTCAGATATATAATTCTAAAGATATATATATCTAATAACATTTTTCTTCCCCCAATTTGGTGGACATGGGCGGGCCGTGGACCGTACGCTCTGATACCATCAAATGTCACACCCCGCCCAAACGCGCCTAAACCGGCGGTACACTCGCCGACGGGGCGCGCATTTGGAATAATAACAATGGTAACAACAGAGTGCGCAGCGGAAATACATAACACACAATACAAATCTGATTTCATTTAATTCAGAATATTTTTGTACATAAAATGGTCAAGGGAACAGACTCCCAAAAATCCCCAATGAATAACACAAAGGGTACAAAATGTGAGCCCCATAACCCGCACCCAGTCCGCCCTAATTTCTTGTGAAAAATTGGATAATAATGGAGTGAGCTTAACGCGCTCAATGGGTAAATAATTCGTGAATATAACAATTAATAAAGCATACTTCAATATCAAATATCTTAAATACACATGTGAGCATCATAATCAATCAATATGTATGCATGCATGACACCGTCTCGTAACGGTTTGATGAACGTACATCGCCTGAGTTCAGGTACAAGTGTCCTTCCCCGGGCGTAGCCAGGTTCTCACTGTACGTCGCTCCTTAGGAATGATGCTCTGGATTCACGTACTGATGTCCCTCCCCGGGCGCAGCCGGGTTCTCATGTACGTCCCTCTCCAGAGGAATGTAATGAATAGCGAGCAATGCTCCTAACTATTCTATGAGTCATAAACCATATACGTCCCAAGGTGGTGATACGTATGATGCCAAAGCATGAACTGGTCTAGTCTACTGGTCTGGTATTTCTTGACATTTAGACTTACTTTGACGATGTCTGGTGATCCTTATCAGGGTCGGTATCACGACGTGCAAGGTTAGGACATTCAGTATTACATGTATAAGCTGATAGCTTTCAGTATTACATGTATAAGCTGATAGCTTTCAATAAGACCCAGTTGAGAGGTGAGACACAAGGTCTGCTTAAATAACCAATCGCGTAGAGCAGCCCTCCCATTCACTATTTAAAGTTACTGGGAACAAGACCGAGTCTAGTTGAGTCAGATTGACCACAAATCCGACATTATAACAGTATAATACATGAATTCCAAGTGTACAGGCATAAGTGCAGCAGTATAAACATTATATGACATAATGTAGTGTAAATGAACAGTATACATCATAATAATTGAATGTAAACTTTAATAAAAGTTATAAAACACGTAAACCTATGTTTCGTTCCCCACCTTTAGATAAGAACTTCTTCTTTTTCAGATCTGGCGCTTTCCTCCGGACAGAACTTCGTCACACCGCACCGAGGGTCTCAAAAGACTAAAAACTCAAAATGAGTTAAAAGAGGAGAAAAAATCACAATTTGGAGTGAATTTGGTGTGAAAAAATGAAGAGGGGGGGTTGGTTTATTTAGACGTTTTGGCGCCTAGACTTCCAGGCATGTGCCTGGACTTCCAGTCACATATGCCCAAAAAAATAATTATAATTATTTTTTTTTGTGAAATACAGGGTATTACATATAGTGCGCTAGTTCCTTCTAAAAAATTTTGGCCAATTGTTGGATAGCCTTATTTTTGAAAAATTAATATTTTGACACTCAAGAACCATTCCATTGACTCAAAACACTTTGATATAAGATTAAACACTTTTAAATAATTCAAAACTCGTCGAAATTATGATTAAAACCTTTCGAAAAATATTTTTTCAAAATGAAATACTATATCGAAGTGATTTTGAAGACTTTGCAATTTTCAGAGTTTTAGTGCTGAGATTGATCGAGAGGTTACGTTACACACCTAAGATCACACTAATGCATTAGACATGAGATATGGCTTCGTTCTTTGAGCGTGATCTTTGTAGACTTCGAAAGCTATTATTTGTTGTGTTATCTTACCGAGACCACTCCATATACTTACAGTTTAAAACAATGGATAGCCTCTGCAAATCTAACCACAAAAGGGATAAAATGAAGAACTTGCTGAACAATGACGTTATCATTAAGACAGATTGCAATTTTGATTCAATTCGAACCTTGTTTTGGCAAATGCTAGAATCATTACTTTCAGCTCTTGAAAAACACTTTGGAAAGCTTAATCTAACTTGTGAAAATCGTGTATGTTGTATTTTTGAAAATCGGAGAATGAGTGTTTTATAAAATAAGAAGTTGCGGGTTAAAGAGCAAGAGAGTACAAAATGATTTGAATTCAAAACGTTGTTTAATCTAACGTTATTTTGGGCGTGCGAGACAATGGGAATCATCTAGGTGTTAGTAGAGAATATTTCAATTAAGATAACCTGAAAAAACTGTGTAAGGAATAGAAAAATCGAGCAAGTAGAAGTGCCCACATTTTTCTCGTTAGAAATATCAAATTTTTGTCTCAAACGTGGATAGTGTACTCTTGGGTTGTGTATCATGTTCTCTATTGACAGATAGCAGGCTATGGTAAGTCGATATACACAAACCCGAGAACTCGAGTTTTTTAATCTTCTCGATAGCGTGTTATCAAGGCCTATACCGCGCTATTGCCCATTTTACTAAAAATGGAAAGATCACGACAACAACTTTATAGCGAGTTATCAAAGGGGATAGCGCGCTATAGACAATTTTCCAGAAAAATAAATTTTTATTATAGAACCCTATCAGCGTTCTATCAACACTGATAGTGCTCTAGTGCCTTCAGGAAAATTTTGGCAAATTGCTGGATAGCCTTATTTTTGAAAAATTAATATTTTGACACTCAAGAACTATTCCATTGACTCAAAACATATTGATATAAGATTAAAAACTTTTAAATAATTCAAAACTCATTGAAATTATGATTATAAAAACCTTTCGGAAAACATTTTTTCAAAATGAAATACTATATCGAAGTGATTTTGAAGACTTTGCAATTTTCAGAGTTTTAGTGCTGAGATTGATCGAGAAGTTACCACACACCAAAGATAAAACTATTGCATTAGACATGAGATATGTCTTCGTTCTTCGATCTTGATCTTTGTAGTCTTCAATAGCTATTATTTGATGCGTTGTTGATGATTAGTTGTAGCTCTTAGAAAAAAAAGTACAGGTGACGTGTTCTCTTACCGAGCACACTTCATATACTTACAATTTAAAACAATGGATAGCCTCTGGAAATCTCAGCCCAAAAGGGATAAAATGAAGAACTTGCGAAATAATGAGGTTATCTTCAAGACAGTTTGCAATTTTGATTCAGTTCGAAGGTTTTTTGGGCAAATGCAAGAATCACGACTTTCTTCTATTTAAACACTCTTTGGAAAGCTCAGTCTAACTTACAAAAATCGTGTGCGTTCTATCTTTTAAAATCAGAGAATGAGGGTTCTATAAAATTCGCAGTTGTAGGTTAAAGAGCAAGAAAGTACAAAATGATTTGAATTCAAAACGTTGTTTAATCTAAAGTTGTTTTGGGCATGCGAGACAATGAGAATCATTCAGGTGTTAGTAGAGAATATTTCAATTAAGATAACCTGGCAAAATAGTGTAAGGAATAGAAAACTCGAGCAAGTAGAAGTGCCCACATTTTTCTCGTTAGAAATATCAAATTTTAGTCTAAGACGTGGATGGCGTGCTATTGGGTTCTGTATCATGTTTTCTATTGACAGATAGCAGGCTATAGCAGGTCGATATACACAAACCTGAGAAATCGAGTTTTTCAGACTTTCCGATAAAGTGTTATCAAGGCCTATAGCGCGCTATTGCCCATTTTACTAAAAATGGAAAGATCACGACAACAACTATATAGCGAGTTATCAAAGGGGATAGCGTGCTATAGACAATTTACCAAAAGAATAAATGTTTTATTATTGAACCCTATCAGCATTCTATCAACACTGATAGTGCGCTAGTGCCTTCTGAAAAATTTTGGCCAATTGTTGGATAGCCTTATTCTTGAAAAATAATATTTTGACACTCAAGAACCATTCCATTGACTCAAAACACTTTGATACAAGATTAAACACTTTTAAATAATTCAAAACTCGTTGAAATTAAGATTAAAACCTTTCGAAAAACATTTTTTCAAAATGAAATACTATATCAAAGTGATTTTGATAACTTTGCAATTTTCAGAGTTTTAGTGCTGAGATTGATCGAGAGGGTACCTTACACACCAAAGATCAAACTAATGCATTATACTTGAGATATGACCTCGTTCTTCGAGCGTGATCTTTCTAGACTTCGAAAGCTATTGTTTGATCTGTTCTTGATGCCAGACGGGTGATGTGTTCTTTTTTGTTGTGTTATCTTACCGAGACCACTTCATATACTTACAGTTTAAAACAACGGATAGCCTCTGCAAATCTAAGCACAAAGGGGATAAAATGAAGAATTTGCTGAACAATGACGTTATCATTGAGACAGATTACAATATTGATTCAATTCGAAGCTTGTTTTGGAAAATGCTAGAATCATTACTTTCTTCTCTTGAAAAACTTTTTGGAAAGCTCAATCTCACTTGCAAAAATCGTGTGTGTTGTATTTTTGAAAATCAGAGAATGAGTGTTTTATAAAATTAGAAGTTGCGGGTTAAAGAGCAAGAGAGTACAAAATGATTTGAATTCAAAACATTGTTTAATCTAACATTATTTTTGGCGTGCGAGACAATGGGAGTCATCTAGGTGTTAGTAGAGAATATTTCAATTAAGATAACCTGGAAAAACTGTGTAAGGAATAGAAAAATCTAGCAAGCAGAAGTGCCCACAGTTTTCTCGTTAGAAATATCAGATTTTTGTCTCAAACTTGGATAGCGTACTATTGGGTTGTGTATCATGTTCTCTATTGACAGATTGTAGGCTATGGCAGGTCGATATACACAAACCCGAGAACTGGAGTTTTTCAAACTTTTCGATAGCATGTTGTCAAGGCCTATAGCGCGCTATTGCCCATTTTACTAAAAATGGAAAGATCCAGCAACAGCTTTATAGCGAGTTATCAAAGGGGATAGCGCGCTATTGACAATTTTGCAGAAAAACAAATGTTTTATTATAGAACCCTATCAGCGTTCTATCAACACTTACAGGTGATGTGTTCTCTTACCGCGCACACTTCATATACTTACAGTTTAAAACAATAGATAGCCTCTGGAAATCTCAGCACAAAAGGGATAAAATGAAAAACTTGCGAAATAATGAGGTCATCTTCAAAGCAGTATGCAATTTTGATTCAGTTCGAAGGTTGTTTGGGCAAATGCAAGAATCACGACTTTCTTCTATTTAAACACGCTTTGGAAAGCTCAGTCTAACTTGCGAAAATCACGTGTGTTCTACCTTTGAAAATCAGAGAATGAGGGTTTTATAAAATTAGCAGTTGCAGGTTAAAGAGCAAGAGAGTACAAATTGATTTGAATTCAAAACGTTGTTTAATCTAAAGTTGTCTTGGGCGTGTGAGACAATGGGAATCA
Source organism: Paratinospora sagittata (assembly GCA_035771175.1). NCBI lineage: Eukaryota > Viridiplantae > Streptophyta > Magnoliopsida > Ranunculales > Menispermaceae > Paratinospora > Paratinospora sagittata. Next base: position 41,849,233 of record CM069594.1, read on the forward strand.
TTAAGGTGTTGGTAGAGAAAATCTCAATTAAGATAACCTGGCAAAATTGTGTAAGGTATTGAAAAATCGAGCAAGCAGAAGTGCCCACATTTTTCTCGTTAGAAATATCAGATTTTAGTGTAAGACGTGGATAGCGTGCTATTAGGTTGTGTATCATGTTCTCTATTAATAGATAGCAGGCTATAGCTGGTCGATATACACAAACCCAAGAGCTCGAGTTTTTTAGACTTTCGATAGCGTGTTATCAAGGCCTATAGCGCGCTATTGCCCATTTTTCTAAAAATGGAAAGATCATGGTAACAACTCTATAGTGAGTTATCAATAGGGATAACGCGCTATAGGCAATTTTCCAAGAATATAAATGTTTTATTATTGAACCCTATCAGCGTGCTATCAACACTGATAGTGTGCTAGTGCCTTCTGAAAACTTTTGGCAAATTGCTAGATAGCCCTAGTTTTGAAAAATTAATATTTTGACACTCAAGAACCATTCCATTGACTCAAAACTCCTTGAAATTATGATTAAAACCTTTCGGAAAACATTTTTTCAAAATGAAATACTATATCGTAGTGATTTTGAAGACTTTGCAATTTTCAAAGTTTTAGTGCTAAGATTGATTGAGAGGTTACCTTACACACCAAAGATCAAACTAATGCAGTAGACATGAGATATGTCTTTTAGTTTTTCGAGCTTGATCTTTGTAGACTTCGAAAGCTAGTGTTTCATGTGTCCTTGATGCAAGACAGGTGATGTCACACCCCGTCCTGACGGGGTCCACATTTCGAATAATGACAATGGTACCAACAGAGTGCGCAGCGGAAAATATAATACAGTACAAATCTGATTTCATTTAATTCAGAATTTTTTTGTACATATAATGGTCAAGGGAACATACTCCCCAAAACCCCCAATGAATAATACAAAGGGTACAAAAAGTGGGCCCCATAAACCTGTACTCAGTCCACCCTAATTTCCTGTGAAAAAATGGATAATAATAGAGTGAGCTTAACGCGCTCAGTGGGTAAAATAGTTCGTGAGTATAACAATTAATAAAGCATACTTCAATATCAAATATCTTAAATACACATGAGGGCATCATAATCAATAAATGATGACTTAGATGACTTTGACCTAGGAATTGGGTGAGAGATTTAGGTGATTAAAAAGCTTAAAGGAACTAACTTAAAAGCCTTACTATCATATTTTCTGTGTGTATTATATGATATGGGTAGTTATGAGGCGGGCACTAGTGGGGCCAAGCTAGTGGAGCTGCAGGGGCAGCAGGACCTCAAATGGTTATACCTCAGCCTATGCCTACACCTGTTCCTAATGTTGTGGAGAACCCCACTGATCGGCGGATCAGACTGCTAGAGAAGTTCATGAAGCTAAAGCCTAAGGAATTCACTGGTGGGGTTGACTTGAAGAAGGCCGAAGATTGGCTGAAGAATGTCGAGAAGATTAGTCGCTCCTTAGAGCTTGATGAGGAGTCTCAGGTCCTATGTGCTGCTCACACACTGGAGAGTGATGCAGAGGATTGGTGGCTTTCAGTGTTGGATACACAGGGGACAGTGAAGAGTTGGGACACCTTCAAACGGTTGTTCTTACAGGCTTACGTTCCAGAGACTGAGAGACAGGCTAAGCAACTCGAGTTTTTGAATCTCGCACAGGGCACCATGTCAGTCAGGGAGTACGAGCTCAGATTTAGGCAGCTCGCAGTTTATGCTCCTGGGTTAGTTCAGACACCGAGTGATAAGATTATGAGGTTCTCTTTGAACCTAAGGCCTGCGATCCGACAGGCCTTGTCTGTGACGAAGATGACTGATTTTGCCACAGTGGTCCAGAGGGCCAAACAGTACGAGTTGGCTGAGCGGGTTGATGGCATGTCTACACGGGCAGCTCCGGGTGTACAGACTTCACAGGCAGAGTCCGGGGGACAGTTTAAAATTCCATGGAAGAAGGGAAACTGGGGAAAGAAGAGAAAGTTTTATGGAGGAGCACAGTCCGAGGGTGCTCAGAGTAAGACATCCGAGGTTCAGACTGGTATGATGGTCTCACCAGTGGTTTCCTCTCCTGTCCCTATTCCTACTCAGGCACCGAGTGCACCAAGACCCCCATTCCCACAGACTGCTGGCCGAGGCAGAGGTAGAGGCCGAGGAAGTTATGTGACGACATCTCAGACTGGGTCATTTGCGCCCAGGGCTCCATTCTTATGTTTTCATTGTGGGCAGGCTGGGCATAGGAAGCTCGAGTGTCCGAATTTTCAAAGAGCTCAGGGATTTGTGCAGCAGTCCAGTGCCAGAGAGACAGCGAAGGCAGCTACTGAGCCAGACCCAACAGCATCCAGGACTTTGGTGGAAGGTACTCTTATTATTTGTGGTACTTCTATGCATGTATTATTTGATGCTGGTTCTACATTATCATTCATATCTGGACGTATGGTAGATAGTTTGCATTTGACTCCCATTAGGGCTAGTACATGGTTAGTGGTGAGTACTGTAGCTGGGGAAAGGATCTACCCGAACATGATTTGTAGCCAGTGTGTGGTTCAGATTGGTGATGTTGAGATGCCTATTGACTTTCGAGTCCTAGAGTTTTTAGAGTTTGATGCAATTCTAGGGATGGATTGGCTCGCAGCTTATCATGCAGTTATCGACTGTTTCACGAAGAGAATCATTTTTCAGATCCCGGGACACCCAATGTTTACACTACAGGGTAGAGCTTCAGACCAGACAGTCACAAGGGGTAGATTTGTGACTGATGGAGATAGGGAGATTTTGGCTGGGTTAGTACCTAATGAGGAAGAGACTAGTGAGGTGATACTTGAGGATATTGCCATTGTTAGGGACTTTGAAGATGTGTTCCCTGCGGATCTTCCAGGATTACCACCGAAGCGAGAGATCGATTTCATTATTGAACTAGTCCCTGGCACCATATAGAATGGCGCCAGCCGAGTTGAAAGAGTTGCAGAAACAGCTCGAGGAGTTATTGGCTAAAGGCTTTATTTGCCCGAGTGTGTCACCCTGGGGAGCTCCAGTTCTTTTTGTGAAAAAGAAAGATGGGAGCTTGCGGTTGTGCATCGACTATCGCCAATTGAACAGGATGACCATCAAGAACAAGTATCCTCTCCCAAGGATTGATGACTTGTTTGATCAGTTGAGGGGAGCGAGGTATTTTTCAAAGATTGATTTGCGCTCCGGGTATCATCAACTGAGGATCAGGGAGGAGGATGTGCCTAAGACGGCATTCAGAACCCGCTATGGACATTATGAGTTCCTTGTGATGCCATTTGGTGTGACTAATGCACCAGCGATGTTCATGGACCTGATGCAGAGGGTCTTTAGGCAGTATCTGGATAAGTTTGTCATCGTCTTCATTGATGACATATTGGTGTATTCCAATACTCGAGCTGAGCATGAGGAACACCTTAGAGTGACTTTGCAAACCCTGAGAGAGCATAGGCTATATGCAAAGCTGAGCAAGTGCGAATTTTGGATCACCGAAGTGAAGTTCTTAGGTCATGTGGTGAGTTCTGAGGGGATTTCAGTTGATTCGTCTAAGGTTGAAGCCATTATCAGTTGGCCTAGGCCTACCACAGTGACCGAGATCAGAAGCTTTCTTGGGTTAGCTGGTTACTATAGGAGATTCGTTCAGGGATTCTCCAAGATAGCTACGCCTATGACTAGGCTCACCCAGAAAGATGTGTCATTTGCATGGACCGAGGAGTGTGAGAATGCCTTTTTAGAGCTGAAGAAAAGATTGACATCTACGCCAGTGTTGATTTTGCCAGAGCCTGATCAGGAGTTGGTTATCTATACTGATGCCTCTCGCATCGGCTTAGGTTGCGTGTTGATGCAGAAGGATAGGGTCATTGCTTATGCATCGAGGCAGTTGAAGGTGCATGAAAAGAACTACCCTGTTCATGACTTAGAACTGGCCGCAGTGGTTTTTGCTTTGAAGATTTGGAGGCATTATCTCTATGGTGAGAGATTCACTCTGTATTCTGACCATAAGAGCCTCAAGTACTTGTTCTCTCAGAAGGAATTGAACATGAGGCAGAGAAGGTGGTTGGAGCTCCTCAAAGACTATGATTTTACATTGGAATACCACCCAGGTAAAGCCAATGTAGTGGCTGATGCGTTGAGCAGGAAGCGGGTAGAGACAGTTATGGTAGCACGCCAGATGTCTCATGAGTGGAGACTACTTGAGGCGGCTACGGTTATGAGTGTATGTGCTACTCCTTCAGATCAGATTGTGATATGTGCTCAAATGAGAGCTCAGCCTACACAAGTCCAGGAGGTAATTGACCAACAGAGACTTGACGTTGATTATGGGATATACAAGTCTTGGGCTGAGAGCAGTGATTTTACTGATTGGCGCTTGTCATCTGATGGTGCCTTGAGATTTAGGGGACGTTTATGGGTTCCCACAGATCCACGACTTAGACAGAGTGTTCTCCAAGAGGCTCACAGATCTCATTATGCTATTCATCCTGGCGGAACCAAGATGTATCATGATATGAAAAGAATGTATTGGTGGCCCGACATGAAGAGAGAAATAGCTCAGTTTATTCAGAGGTGTGAGATCTGTCAAAGAGTCAAAGCTGAGCATCGGAGGCCTGGATGGCAGATGCAACCGCTTGCCATTCCTGAGTGGAAATGGGAGCGTGTCACTATGGATTTTGTTGTGGGATTACCCAACACCCCGAGGAGACATAATGCTGTTTGGGTTATTATTGATCGCTTGACCAAGTCTGCTCACTTTCTACCGGTGAACACTAGGGATTCTATGGACAAGCTGAGCAGACTCTATATGCGGGAGATAGTCAGATTACATGGAGTGCCTGTTTCGATTGTGTCAGATAGGGATCCGAGGTTTACATCGGTATTCTGGCAGGGGTTGCAGAGGCAGCTAGGCACTAGACTAGATCTCAGTACCGCTTTTCACCCCCAGACGGATGGCCAGTCTGAGAGGTTGATATCGATTTTAGAGGATATGCTTCGAGCTTGTGTCCTTGAGTCCAGTGGTAACTGGGAGGAGTACATACATTTGTGTGAGTTCGCGTACAACAATAGCTATCAGTCCAGTATTGGCATGGCTCCTTTTGAGGCATTGTATGGTCGACCCTGTAGATCTCCGATCTGTTGGACGGAGGTAGGGGATGTTGCGATGATGGGACCAGAGTTTGTACAAGAACACACAGAGAATATTAAGAGGATCAAGCATAATATGAAAGTAGCCCTAGACAGGCAGAAGAGTTACACTGATGCCAAGCGGAAGACCGTAGAGTTCGAGGTGGGTGACCAAGTTTTATTGAAGGTCTCACCTCAGAAGGGCCAAACTAGATTTGGGATAAAAGGCAAGCTCGCTCCGAGATTTATTGGGCCGTTCGAGGTTTTAGAACGAATTGGCCCCGTCGCTTACCGATTAGCCTTGCCACCTCAGTTAGCAGCAGTCCACAATGTCTTCCACGTGTCAATGCTGAGAGTATACAAGAGTGATTTTGATCACGTCTTGGACTGGAGGAACATTGAACTGAGGCAGGATGGGACTTATGATGAGGAACCTATTCAGATACTTGACCGGAAGGTCCAGAGGTTACGTAACCGTGAGATTCCGATGGTTAAGGTGAGATGGCAGTTCCATGGCGAGGAACAGGTTACTTGGGAGCGTGAGGACTACATGATGGAGCACTTTGCCGAGTTCATGGGCTTAGGTAATTCTTAACCTTAAAACTTCGAGGACGAAGTTCATTCTAAGGTGGGTGTGATGTGACGCCCCGAAAATTATTTCATCTAGCCCATAACCCAATTGTATTTTGCCCAAACTCTATGTGTTGCCTTGATATGTTTGGTGTTTGTTTGATGATTGTTTAATGTTTGTATAGTTAATGCTTGATAATGTATATAAAAAATATGTATCATAAATTGTATATGAGTCATGTTAAATTAAAGTTTAATGCATATGTTATTATTTATGCATGGGCTCATTAAACCATGAATTGATATGCGTTAGGATTGATGGAATAAAAGGATAAATGAAATTGAAGATTTGGTGTATTAAATGGATTGGACATTTAAAATACATGTGGTTGGTATGGGTAGTATGAGACCAACACATGTGAAGGTTGGTGCATGAAAGTGGACAAGTGTCCAATGCCCACTTGTCTTCTTCAAGGAAGTGCTAGAATGAGTGGAGGGAACCAAGGAGAGGAAAACAAGGAGAGAATCAAGGAGGGAATCAAGGAAGTGCTAGAAAGAGGTGAGTGGAGAGAAAAGAAAGAAGAAGAGAAAGAAAAGAAGAGAAAGGAAAGAAGAAGAGAAAGAAGGAGAGAGTTGCAGGAGTAAGAACCCTGCGAGATTTTCATCAAAGAAGTGGATCTTTGGAATTTACGGTCAGATTGAGCTCAGATTTTTTCAGCACGTTCGTAGCTTATGGTTCTTCATTCTGGTCGGTGGAGATCTTGATCAGATGTTTCTTCTAAGAGATCTAACCTCTCAAACAAAGCTGGCCGGAAAGTCTGGATTTCTCGCACTGTTTCGCTCAAACTTATAGATCTCCTAAATCTACCGTTAGATGGTTATCAAATTTGGGTATGTAGTTTAGAAGCTTGTGCTAAGAGATATAACCTCTGAAACAAAGCTGGTCGGAATTTCTGGATTTCTCGTTCCGTTTCGGTAAAACTTGTAGATCTCCTCAACGTACCGTTGGATGGATATCAAATTTGGGTATGTAGTTTACAACAGATATTTCTGTATTCTGAATGGTGGAAATATTTATACGTTAATTATTTTGTGTGATATAGCCATATGAGTTTGGGTATTTGCAGCAGGAAAGGAGAAACTGTCTGATTAGACACTTACTCATCAAAGATACATATCTTTTCGGTCCACCGTTGGATTGGGCTGATATTTGGACAGAAGGTTTGTTTCTTCATATACTTCAATCTGTACGGTTGATTTTGTGATTACATATTTCTGTTGGTAGATTGATACATCTGAACAGAATAATACATGTGAAGAATTGGTAGGGTTGTTTGTATTAGACCTACATTTAGAATATGAACTTAGACCTTTCCAAATAGCTTGCATGTCAACTATGTTGACCTAGTTGCCATTGTGGATGAACCCATGATGCAAAATCAGTGATATACATGGCTGAACATGGTGACCTAGTGTAAATCGACAATATGGCCTAAGTATGGAAAATTTCATATTTTAGGGCTTTTGATGCTTTTGGCTTAGAATCATTGAATTGATGCAACTTATGTTTAATTAAGCATGATTAGGGTTGATTATGCTACTGATTTGGTGGTTGTGACCATATCATGGGTTAGGCCTACTTGTGATCAAGTGACCCAAATTTGGACATGTTTATGCCTAAGGAATTGAAAATCAGTATTTTTGATTAATAGAATGGTTTATGAATGAGAACTATGCATTAGAGGCCTAAGTCATGTGATTTGAGTTGAATGATGGGATTAAATGGGATTTAGGCCTATTAATTATATGTGGGCTGATTTAGGGTTGATTTGTAATGTCTATGTAATTGAGCATAGAAATTGATGTATGGTAGGATATTGATGTATGTTTCAGGATCTTGATTGGGTTGATTCGGTTTGGTGGTCGTGTGTGATTAAATACTCTCGCGAGGCTTGGTTGTGAGTAGGCTTCACTTATGATTATATCATTTATGTCATCATATCACTTATATATATTGTATGTTGAAAGCATGAATGTGTTCTAATGTTTTGAATGATGCATTGATTTGAGAAAACCTTATGACTTTGGTTGGGCCCATCTATCTGGCTAATAGGGGGACTTGACCTTGTCATAGGAGGGTTTTAAGAAGGAAATGATTGGGATCAACGGCACGGTGAAATAGACGTGGACTAGTAACCCAAGTAAACATGATTGGGATCAACGGCACGGTGAAATAGACGTGGACTAGTAACCCAAGGCATGTGGAATGTGGATCCAAATTGATAAACTTTTACTTGCATCGAACTTATTATAAATGCTTGATATCTATATGTTATGAGCTTTTAATCATGCTACACATTGACATGCATACATGGTTTTTATTGATGAGTATTGATAGCATATTTGAATTCTATTCACTGGGCATCGTTGGCTCACCCTCATTTTCCTCTTTCAGGTCCTTCTGTCCCGAATAAGGGCAAAGGAATAGTCATATCTTGAGGGCCTTGCCTACGAGAGAATCCAACGCCTCGATGTGAGTTGAGAGGCATTTTGATTGAATTGTGATTTATATTATGAAATATTATATTTTGGATTATGTAATTATAATACTTACCACATTTTAGTATGGGTGAGTTGGGACTTGTTAGATAGACCATGTGGGCACATGGCGGTTTTTTTTATTTGTACCCACAATTTTGGACTTTATGTGTATGTCAATTTTTAATGGACTGTAGGAATTATGATTTTATTTATGGTTCATTTTTATGGATTATCTCGTCTTTGATGATTAATACAGTGGGTAGTTTTGTTTAGTACCTTTTGATATTATGTCGTTGTTTGAGATAAGGCTCGTAGGGTCTCAACCACCTCACGGGAGTTGAGGAGTGGTCGGAGATGCCTACGCCGGGCGTCCCGCCCCGGCATTCCGCATGCCATTCCCTGTGGGGTTGGTGGTCCGGGGCGCGGGGTCGCCACAATAAATATGTATGTATGCATGACACCGTCTCGTAATTGTTTGATGAACGTACATCGCCTGTGTTCACGAACAGATGTCCTTCCTAGGCGTAGCCAGGTTCTCACCGTACGTCCCTCCTCAGGAACGATGCTCTGGATTCACGTACTGATGTCCCTCCCCAGGCGTAGCAGGGTTCTCATTGTATGTTCCTTTCCAAAGAAATATAATGAATAGCGAACAATGCTCCTAACTATTCTATGAATCAAAAACTACATACATCCCTAGGTGGTGATATGTATGATGTTAATGCATGAACTGGTCTAGTCTACTGGTCTGGTCTTTTCTTGACATTTAGACTGACTTTGGCAACGTCTGGTGATCCTTATCAGGATTGGTATCACAACGTGCAAGGTTAGGACATTCAATATTACTTGTATATGCTGATAGCTTTCAATAAGACCAACTAGATCAGTCCCAGCTGAGAGGTGAGACACAAGGTCTACTTATATACCGATCGCTTAGAGCAGCCCGCTGACTCCCGTTCACTATTTAAAGTTACTGAGGACAAGACCGAGTCTAGTTGAGCCAGATTGACCACAAATCCGACATTATAACAGTGTAATACATGAACTCCAAATATACAGGCATAAGTGCGACTGTATAAACATTATATGACATAATGCAGTGTAAATGAACAGTATACATAATAATAATTGAATGTAAACTTTAATAAAAGTTATAAAACACGCAAACCTATGTTACGCTCCCCACCTTCAGATAAGAACTTCCTTCTTTTTCAGATCTGGCATTTTCCTCCGGACAAAATTTTGTTGTATCGCACTGAGAGTCTCGAACAGAGAGTCTCAAATAGGCAAGAACTCTGAATGAGTGAAAAGAGGAGGAAAAATCACTAGATAAGGTGATTTGGTACGAGAAAATGAGGAGAAGAGGGCTCCTTATATAGGAAAATTGGCTCCTGAACGTTCGAGCGGGTGCCCGTACGTCCATGCGGGCTGCCCGCCCAAACGATTTTTTTTTGTCAAATACAGTGTACTACACTCTACCTCTCTTAAAGGGATTTCGCCCTTGAAATGAATTCAAGTAGTTATGATGGTTATCTGCTTGAGATTCATTGCCGGCATCATCTTTTGCGAGTCCAGGGTAGTGCTTGTATGGTCCCTGAATAGCACTGTGGCCTGTGGAATCCTCAACATCATGAAACCAAGGAGAGCAAATGGAATTGGTTCGTCCTCAGAAGATTCCAACCTTTGCTTAACAGATGGTGGTGGAGGGCGTTGGTTACATCGTTTGAGGGGAGGCAGGTTGAGCGGTAGAATACTTTTTCGTGTTGTTGCTCGAATCAAGCCGCCTGACGATTTTGGTAGAAGGTCCTCCCAAGATGAGGGCACGAGATTGTTACGAAAAAGCCATGCACGCTCTAGCGATAAGGATCGTTGTCTGTGTGGCGTTGGAGTTGGTGATGCAAAGTAGTTGTGACTTGACTTTGCTTCTTGAGAAGTAGCCACAGGTTGCCAAGGAGGCCACTGCGTGTGTGCATCACTATATCCATTGACATTATTTTTAGACATCTACGCAGTTATTCAAGTGAAACAATGTATTAAGATATGTGTAAACAAAGTTCCATCATTTTATTGATAAGTGAAAATAGTAGAGTGTATCACAAAATCAGTTGGTACTAGAAAACAATTCAGGGTATTTTTGTTTAATTGTTGCTCCTAGTTCCCATGTTGCTTCCTCGAAATCGTGGTGATCTCAGAGCACCTTCACAAATGGTATGCTACGTCGCCTTAGTTCTTGAGTTTTTCTATCCAAAATCTATATCGCTCTCTCTTGATACTTATTTCCTTCCTCAGCCTGAACCTCGACTAAAGGGATGATATGCGAAGGATCAGGAGGATACTTGCGAAGGACCTTAAGCATGGATGATAGAAGGGACAGACAACAAGCAAGTTTGCCAATACGTTCAATGATCTGAAATGGACCGATATACAGTGGGGAGAGCTTTCCTTTAATCCCAAAGCGTTTAACACCTCTTGTGGGCTGAACTTTTAGAAAAACGAAGTCCCCCTTATCAAATTCTAAAGGTTGTCTCCGCTTGTCAGCATAGCTCTTCAGTCAACTTTGTGCAACACGAAGTCATTCCCTTACTAGTGTGATCTTCTCAGAAGTCTCTTGAACTAGTTCAGGGCTTAACTGCGGTCTATCTGCCATATCTAACCAGCATACTGGATATCTGCAAGGCCCCGACTATAGAGAGCCTCGTATGGTGCCATGCCGATACTAGTTTGGTAGCTATTGTCGTATGCAAACTCAGCTAAATTTAAATACTTTGCCGATCCATCATTAAAGTCCAAAATGCAGCATCGTAACATGTCTTCTAAGATATGGATAAGTCGTTCTGACTGCCCATCAGTCTGAGGGTGGAAGGTTGTGCTCATAGTGAACCCATTCTACTCTGGAAGCTTTTCCAAAAGTTTGATGTGAATCGAGGGTCTAGATCAGAGACGATCATGAGTGGTATGCCATGAAGGCGTACGAACTCTTTTTCATATAGTTCTGCAAGTTTGGCGGGGTTATCCGTGAACTTTATTGGCAAGAAGTGTGTAGACTCTGTAAGCCTGTCAATGATAACCTAGATAGCATCTTGCCCTTTATTATTTCGAGGTAAGGCCGTAACGAAATCAATTGCGATGTTCTCCCACTTTCAATCTCCATTAGGTAACGGCTGGAGAAGTCCAGAGGGAAGTCTTCGTTCTGCCTTAACTTTCTGGCAAACGAGACATCGAGAAACGAAGTCAATAATTGCCTTCTTCATTCCAGGAAAACCATAATTGTCGCTTAACATCCTTGTACATCTTGTAACCCCCAGGATGCATAACGTACCTCGAACAGTGCATCTTAGTGAGCACTTCTTTCCGAACCTCAGGATCGTTCGGAACACATAGACGTTTTTTTATAGAAAACGACCCCGTCTTCTGAAATCGACCAGTAAGGAAGGTCCTGCCCGCTGAGTAGAAGTTCTCGTTTCTCCATTAACATAGGGTCATTGGCTTGAGCAGCTGAAATCTTTCGAACTAGCTCAGAGTTGGCTGATAATTGAGAGAGTCGTGATCTTGTTCCTTCTTCGATTAGTTGTAGGTTAAAGTTCTCCATCTTTGTAGCCAACTTTCCAATTTCAAAGTTAATAGTTCAAGCAACGTACGATTTTCTACTCAGGGCATCAGGCACAACATTGGCTTTTCCGGGATGGTACTGGAGTTGAAAGTCATAATCTTTCAAGAATTCCAACCATCGTCTTTGGCGGAGGTTTAGGTCTTTCTGTGTGTATATGTACTTAAAACTCTTGTGATCTGAGAAGACCTCAAACCGTTCACCGTATAGGTAATGACGCCATGATTTCAGTGCAAATACGACGGCTGCAAGTTCCAAGTCATGTGTTGGGTAATTACCCTCATGAATCTTCAGTTGTCTCGAGGCATATGTAACAACTAGGCCTTCTTGCATTAGTACGGCACCTAAGCCTTGGAGAGAGGCTTCGGTGTATAATGAAAATCCAATTGCATTTCTTTGAGTGATAAGTACAGGTGCCGTCGTGAGGCGTTTCTTCAATTCCTGAACTGATGCACCACAGGCAGGATTCCAGATGAATCGCACGTCTTTTCGAGTGAGCTTGGTCTTAGGTTCAGCAATCTTTGAGAAGTCCTTGATGAAGCGTCTATAATAGCCAGCCAAACCAAGAAAACTCCTAATCTGAGTAACAGTGGTGGGCTGCTTCCAGTTTAAAACTGCTTCAACCTTAGAAGGATCTACCTCAATGCCATTGCGTGAAACTACATGGCCTAGGGATTCAACTTTATTCGCCCAAAATTCGCATTTACTCAACTTTGCATACAATTGGTGGCTTCTCAAGGTCTGGAAGACTCTCTTCAAATGTATCTTATGGTCATCCTCTGTGGCAACCCCGCACCCCGGACCACCAAACACGCTAAAAATGGCGTGCGGAATGCCGGGGTGGGACGCCTGGCGTAGGCATCTCAAACCAGTCCTAAACTCTCGTGAGGTGGTTGAGACCCTACGAGCCTTATCCCAAACAACGACATAATATATACAAGTACTAAACAAAACTACCGACCGTATTAATCATCGAAGACAAGAGATATTCCATAAAAATGAACCATAAATAAAACCATAATTCTTACAGTCCATCAAGATTGACATACACACAAAGTCCAAAACTATGGGTACAAAAAAAACTGTCATATTTCCACATGGTCTATCTAACAAGTCCCAACTCACCCATACTATAATGTGGTAAGTGTTATAATTACATAGTCCAAAATATAACACATCATAATTTAAAACACATTTCAATCAAAATGCCTCTCAACTCACATCGAGGCCTTCGATTCTCTCGCCGGCAAGGCCCTCAAGATATGACTACTCCTTTGCCCTTATTCAGGACAGAAGGACCTGAAAGAGGAAAATTAGGGTGAGCCAACGGTGCCCAGTGAATAGAATTCAAATATGCAATCAATACTCATCAATAAATATCATGTATGCATGTCAATGTGTAGCATGATTAAAAGCTCATAACATATAGATATCAAGCATTTATAATAAGTTCGATGCAAGTAAAATCTTATCAATTTGGATCTACATTCCACATGTATTGGGGTTACTAGTGCACGTCTATTTCACCGTACCGTTCTCATCCCCAAATATTTCCTTTTATAAAACCCTCCTATGACAAGGTTAAGTCCCCCTATTAGCCATATAGATGGGCCCAACTAAAGTCATAAGGTTTTCTCAAATCAATGCATCTTTTAAAACTTTAGGACACATTCATGCTTTCAACATACAATATATATAAGTGATATGATGACATAAAAGATATAGTTATAAATGAAGTCTACTCACAACCAAGCCTCGCGAGAATATCTAACCACACACGAACACCAAACCGAATCAACCCAATCAAGGTCCTGAAACATTCATCAATATCCAACCATACATCAATTTCTATGCTCAATCACATAGACATTGGACATCAACCCTAAATCAGCCCACATATAGACAATAGGCCTAAATCCCATCTAATCCCATCATTCAACTCAAATCACATGACTTAGGCCTCTAATGCATAGTTTTCATTCATAAACCATTCAATTAATCAAAAATACAAATTTTCAATTCCTTAGGTATAAACATGCCCAAATTGGGTCACTTGATCACAAGTAGGCCTAACCCATGATATGGTCACAACCACCAAATCAGTAGCATAATCAACCCTAATCATACTTAATTAGACATAAATGACATAAATGACATCAATTCAATGATTCTAGGCCAAAAGCATCAAAAGCCCTAAAATATGAAATTTTCCATACTTAGGCCATATTGCCTATTTACACTAGGTCACCATGTTCAGTCATGTATATCACTGATTTTGCATCATGGGTTCATCAACAATGGCAACTAGGTCAACATAGGTGACATGCAAGCTATTTGGAAAGGTCAAAGTTCATATTCTAAATTTAGGTCTAATACAAACAACCTTACAAATTTCCCATTTAATATTCTGTTCAGATGTATCAAGATGCCAACAGAAGTATTTTATCACAAAATCAACCGTATAGATTGAATTATGTTAAGAGGCAAACCTTCTGTCCAAACATCAGCCCAATCCAATGGTGGACCGAAAAGATAAGCTTCTTTGATGAACAAGTCTCTAATCAGACAATTTCTCCTTTTCTGCTGCAAATACTTGAACTCAGATGACTATAGCACACAAAATACTTAACCCACCAACATCTTAACTGTCATAATGCTGAACAATCAGTTGTGAACCACCTTCTCAAATATCATATCCATCCAACGGTAGATTTAGGAGATCCATTAGTTTGATCTAAACTGCGCGAGAAATCTAGACTTTCCGACCTGCTTTGTTTGGGAGGTTATATCTTTCAAACGAAAGATCCAATCAAGATCTTTACCGACCAAAATGAATACCCATAAGATACGAACTTGCTAACAAAGTTTGAGCTTAATCTGACCATATAGTACCAAGATCCAGCTCTTTAATGAAAACATTGCTGAGACTTCCCTCAACGAAACTTCCTCTTTCTTTCTCTTCTTCTTTCCTTTCTCTTCTTTTTTTCCTTTCCCTCTACTCACCTCACTCTCTAGGACTTCCTTGGAGAAGAGAAGTGGGCATGGGATACTTGTCCACTTTCATGCACCAACTTGACATGTGTTGGAGAAGAGAAATGGGGCATGGGACACTTGTGCACTCTCATGCACCAACTTGACATGTCTTGGTCTCATGCACCAACTTGACATGTATTGGAAAAGAGAAATGGGGCATGGGACACTTGTCCATTATCATGCATCAACTTGACATGTGTTGGTCTCTTGCACCAACTTGACATGTGTTGGAGAAGATAAATGGGGCATAGGACATTTGTCCATTCTCATGCACCAATTTGACATGTGTTGGTCTCATACTATCTATATCAACCACATTTACTTTAACTAATCTTATGCTTACATGTATTTTAAATGTCCAATCCATCTAATACACTAGATTTTTTATTCTCATTTATCCTTTTATTTTATCAATCCTAACCCATATCAATTCATGGTTTAATGGGCCCATGCATAAATAATAACATATGAATTATACTTTAATTTAACATGACCCATATACAATTTATAATGCACATATTTATATACATTATCAAGCATCAAATATACAAACATTAAACGACCATCAAACGAACACCAAACATATCAAGGCAACACATAGAGTTTGGGAAAAATGCAATTGGGTTATGGGCTAGATGAAATAATTTTTGGGGCGTCACATCACACCCACCTTAGAATGAACTTTGTCCTCGAAGTTTTAAGGTTAAGAAATTACCTAAGCCCATGAACTCGGCAAAGTGCTCCATCATGTAGTCCTCACGCTCCCAAGTAACCCGTTCCTCGCCATGGAGCTGCCATCTCACCTTAACCATCGAAATCTTGCGGTTACGCAACCTTTGAACCTTCCGATCAAGTATCTGAATAGGTTCCTCATCATAAGTCCCATCCTGCCTCAGCTCAATGTTCCTCCAGTCCAAGACGTGATCAAAGTCACTCCCGTACACTCTCAACATTAACACATGAAAGACATTGTGGACTGCTGCTAACTGAGGTGGCAAGGCTAATTGGTAAGCGACGGGGCCAATTCGTTCTAAAACCTCGAACGGCCCAATAAATCTTAGAGCGAGCTTGCCTTTTATCCCAAATCTAGTCTGGCCCTTCTGAGGTGAGAACTTCAATAAAACTTGGTCACCCACCTCGAACTCTACGGTCTTCCGCTTGGCATCAGCGTAACTCTTCTGCCTGTCTTGGGCTACCTTCATATTATGCTTGATCCTCTTAATCTTCTCTGTGTTTTCTTGTAAAAACTCTGGTCCCATCAATGCAACATCCCCTACCTTCGTCCAATAGACCGGAGATCTACAGGGTCGACCATACAATGCCTCAAAAGGAGCCATGCCAATACTGGACTGATAGCTGTTGTTTTATGCAAACTCACACAGATGTATGTACTCCTCCTAGTTACCATTGGACTCAAGGACACAAGCTCGAAGCATATCCTCCAAAATCGATATCAACCTCTCAGACTGGCCATCCGTTTGAGGGTTAAAAGCAGTACTCAGATCTAGTCTAGTGCTGAGCTGCCTCTGCATGTAAACCTCGGATCCCCATTTGACATAATTGAAACTGGCACTCTACACAGTTTTGCCTGGTTATCTTAATTGAAATATTCTCTACTAACACCTTGATGATTCCCATTGTCTCGCACGCCCAAAACAACTTTAGATTAAACAACGTTTTGAATTCAAATCATTGTGTACTCTTTTGTTCTTTAACCTGCAGCTGCTAATTTTATAAAACCCACATTCTCTAATTTTCAAAGATAAAACACGCACGATTTTTGCAAGTTAGACTGAGCTTTCCAAAGAGTGTTTAAATCGAAGAAAGTCGTTATTCTTGCATTTGTCCAAACAACCTTCGAACTGAATCAAAATTGCAAACTGTCTCGAAGATAACGTCATTATTTCGCAAGTTCTTCAATTTATTCCTTTTGTACTGATATTTCCAGAGGCTATCTATTGTTTTAAACTGTAAGTATGTGAAGACTTCTCGGTAAGAGAACACATCACCTGTATTTTTTTCTAAGAGCTTGAACTAATCATCAACAACACATCCAACATTAGCTATCGAAGTCTACAAAGATCAAGCTCGAAGAACGAACACATATCTCATGTCTAATGCATTAGTTTTATCTTTGGTGTGTAGGGTAACTTCTCGATCAATGATAGCACCAAAACTCTGAAAATTGAAAAGTCTTCAAAATCCCTTCGATATAGTATTCCGTTTCGAAAAAAATGTTTTTCGAAAGCTTTTAATCATAATTTCAATGAGTTTTGAATTATTTAATAGTTTTTAATCTTATATCAATATGTTTTGAGTAAATGGAATGGTTCTTAAGTGTCAAAATATTAATTTTTCAAAATATAAGGCTATTCAACAATTTGCAAAAATTTTCCAGTAGGCACTAGCGCCCTATCAGTTTTGATAGCCCGCTGATAGGGTTGTATAATAAAACATTTGTTTGTTTTGAAAATTGTCTATAGCGCGCTATCCCCTTTGATAACTCGCTATAAAAAGGTTGTCGTGATCTTTCCATTTTTAGTAAACTGGGCAATAGCGCGCTATAGGTCTTGATAACTCGCTGTCAGAAAGTCTGAAAAACTCGGGCTCTCGGGTTTGTGTATATCGACCTGCTATCTTTCAATAGAGAACATGATACACAACCCAATAACACGCTATCCACGTTTGAGACAAAAATCTCATATTTCTAACGAGAAAAATGTGGCCCCTTCTGCTTGCTCGACTTTTCTATACCTTACACAGTTTTGCCTGGTTATCTTGATTGAAATATTCTCTATTAACACCTTGATGATTCCCATTGTCTCGCACGCCCAAAACGACTTTAGATTAAACAACGTTTAGAATTCAAATCATTTTGTACTCTTTTGTTCTTTAACCTGCAGCAGCTAATCTTATAAAACCCACATTCTCTGATTTTCAAAGATAGAACACGCACGATTTTTGCAAGTTAGACTGAGCTTTCCAAAGAGTGTTTAAATCGAAGAAAGTCGTTATTCTTGCATATGACCAAACAACCTTCGAACTGAATCAAAATTGCAAACTGTCTCGAAGATAACGTCATTATTTCGCAAGTTCTTCAATTTATTCCTTTTGTACTGAGATTTCCAGAGGCTATCTATTGTTTTAAACTGTAAGTATGTGAAGACTTCTCGGTAAGAGAACACATCACCTGTATTTTTTTCTAAGAGCTTGAACTAATCATCAACAACACATCCAACATTAGCTATCGAAGTCTAGAAAGATCAAGCTCGAAGAACGAACACATATCTCATGTCTAATGCATTAGTTTTATCTTTGGTGTGTAGGGTAACTTCTCGATCAATCATAGCACCAAAACTTTAAAAATTGAAAAGTCTTCAAAATCCCTTCGATATAGTATTCTATTTTAAAAAAAATGTTTTTCGAAAGCTTTTAATCATAATTTCAATGAGTTGTGAATTATTTAATAGTTTTTAATCTTATATCAATATGTTTTGAGTAAATGGAATGGTTCTTGAGTGTCAAAATATTAATTTTTCAAAATATAAGGCTATTCAGCAATTTGCAAAAATTTTCCAGTAGGCACTAGCGCCCTATCAGTTTTGATAGCCCGCTGATAGGGTTGTATAATAAAACATTTGTTTGTTTTGAAAATTGTCTATAGCGCGCTATCCCCTTTGATAACTCGCTATAAAAAGGTTGTCGTGATCTTTCCATTTTTAGTAAACTGGGCAATAGCGCTCTATAGGTATTGATAACTCGCTGTCGGAAAGTCTGAAAAACTCGGGCTCTCGGGTTTGTGTATATCGACCTGCTATCTTTCAATAGAGAACATGATACACAACCCAATAACACGCTATCCACGTTTGAGACAAAAATCTGATATTTCTAACGAGAAAAATGTGGCCCCTTCTGCTTGCTCGACTTTTCTATACCTTACACAGTTTTGCCTGGTTATCTTGATTGAAATATTCTCTACTAACACCTTGATGATTCCCATTGTCTCGCACGCCCAAAACGACTTTAGATTAAACAACGTTTAGAATTCAAATCATTTTGTACTCTTTTGTTCTTTAACCAGCAGCAGCTAATCTTATAAAACCCACATTCTCTGATTTTCAAAGATAGAACACGCACGATTTTTGCAAGTTAGACTGAGCTTTCCAAAGAGTGTTTAAATTGAAGAAAGTCGTTATTCTTCCATTTCTCCAAAGAACCTTCGAATTGACTCAAAATTGCAAACTATCTTGAAGATAACGTCATTATTTCGCAAGTTCTTCATTTTATCCCTTTTGTGCTGAGATTTTCGGAGGCTATCTATTGTTTTAAACTGTAAGTATGTGAAATGTTCTCGGTAAGAGTACACATCACCTGTATTTCTTTTTGTAAGAGCTTGAACTAATCATCAACAACACATCAAACAATAGTTATCGAAGTCTACAAATATCAAGCTCGAAGAACGAACACATATCTCATGTCTAATGCATTACTTTTATCTTTGGTGTGTAGGGTAACTTCTCGATCAATCAAAGCACTAAAACTGTGAAAATTGAAAAGTCTTCAAAATCACTTGGATATAGTATTCCGTTTTGAAAAAAATGTTTTCCGAAAGGTTTTAATCATAATTTCATTGAGTTTTGAATTATTTAATAGTTTTTAATCTTATATCAATATGTTTTGAGTTAACGGAATGGTTCTTCAGTGTCAAAATATTAATTTTCCAAAATATAGGGCTATTCAGGAATTTGCAAAAATTTTCCAGTAGGCACTAGCGCTGTATCAGTGTTGATAGCCCGCTGATAGGGTTGTATAATAAAACATTTATTTTTCTTGAAAATTGTCTATAGCGCGATATCCCTTTTGATAACTCACTATAAAGAGCTTGCCGTGATCTTTCCTTTTTTACTAAAGTGGGCAATAGCGCGCTATTGGCCTTGATAACTCGCTGTCAGAAAGTCTGAAAAATCGAGCTCTCGGGTTTGTGTTTATCGACCTGGTATCTTTCAATAGAGAACATGATACACAACCCAATAACACGCTATCCACGTTTGAGACAAAAATCAGATATTTCTAACGAGAAAAATGTGGCCACTTCTGCTTGCTCGACTTTTTTATACCTTACACAGTTTTGCCTGGTTATCGTAATTGAAATATTCTCTATTAACACCTTGATGATTCCAATTGTCTCGCACGCCCAAAACAACTTTAAATTAAACATCGTTTTGAATTCAAATCATTTTGTACTATTTTGTTCTTTAACCTGCAGCTGCTAATATTATAAAACCCTCATTCTCTGATTTTCAAAGATGGAACACGCACGATTTTTGCAAGTTAGACTGAGCTTTCAAAAGAGTGTTTAAATCGAAGATAGTCGTTATTCTTGCATTTGTCCAAACAACCTTCGAACTGAATCAAAATTCCAAACTGTCTTGAAGATAACGTCATTATTTCGCAAGTTCTTCAATTTATTCCTTTTGTGCTGAGATTTCCAGAAGCTATCTATTGTTTTAAACTGTAAGTATGTGAAGTGTTCTCGGTAAGAGAACACATCACCTGTATTTTTTTTCTAAGAGCTTGAACTAATCATCAACAACACATCCAACAATAGCTATCAAAGTCTACAAAGATCAAGCTCGAAGAACGAACACATATCTCATGTCTAATGCATTAGTTTTATCTTTGGTGTGTAGGGTAACTTCTCGATCAATCATAGCACTAAAACTCTGAAAATTGAAAAGTCTTCAAAATCACTTCGATATAGTATTCCGTTTTGAAAAAAATGTTTTTCGAAAGGTTTAATCATAATTTCAATGAGTTTTGAATTATTTAATAGTTTTTAATCTTATATCAATATGTTTTGAGTCAATGGAATGGTTCTTGAGTGTCAAAATATTAATTTACCAAAAACAAGGCTATTCAGCAATTTGCAAAAACTTTCCAGTAGGCACTAGTGCCCTATCAGTGTTGATAGGGTTGTATAATAAAACATTTGTTTTTTTTGAAAATTGTCTATAGCGCGCTATCCCCTTTAATAACTCGCTATAAAGAGGTTGCCGTGATATTTCCATTTTTAGTAAAGTGGGCAATAGCGCGCTATAGGCCTTTATAACTCGCTGTCGGAATGTCTGAAAAACTCGAGCTCTCGGGTTTGTGTATATCGACCTGCTATCTTTCAATAGAGAACATGATACACAACCCAATAACACGCAATCTACGTTTGAGACAAAAATCAGATATTTCTAACGAGAAAAATGTGGCCACTTCTGCTTACTCGACTTTTCTATACCTTACACAGTTTTGCCTGGTCATCTTAATTGAAATATTCTCTACTAACACCTTGATGATTCCCATTGTCTCGCACGCCAAAAACAACTTTGGATTAAACAACGTTTTGAATTCAAATCATTGCGTACTCTTTTGTTCTTTAACCTGCAGCTGCTAATTTTATAAAACCCACATTCTCTAATTTTCAAAGATAGAACACGCACGATTTTTGCAAGTTAGACTCAGCTTTCAAAAGAGTGTTTAAATCGAAGAAAGTCGTTATTCTTGAATTTGTCCAAACAACCTTCGAACTGAATCAAAATTGCAAACTGTCTCGAAGATAACGTCATTATTTCGCAAGTTCTTCAATTTATTCCTTTTGTACTGAGATTTCCAGAGGCTATCTATTGTTTTAAACTGTAAGTATGTGAAGACTACTCGGTAAGAGAACACATCACCTGTATTTTTTTTCTACGAGCTTGAACTAATCATCAACAACACGTCCAACATTAGCTATCGAAGTCTACAAAGATCAAGCTTGAAGAACGAACACATATCTCATGTCTAATGCATTAGTTTTATCTTTGGTGTGTAGGGTAACTTCTCGATCAATCATAGCACCAAAACTCTGAAAATTGAAAAGTCTTCAAAATCCCTTCGATATAGTATTCCGTTTTGAAAAAAATGTTTTTCGAAAGCTTTTAATCGTAATTTCAATGAGTTTTGAATTATTTAATAGTTTTTAATCTTATATCAAAATGTTTTGAGAAAATGGAAGGGTTCTTGAGTGTCAAAATATTAATTTTTCAAAATATAAGGCTATTCAGCAATTTGCAAAAATTTTCCAGTAGGCACTAGCGCCCTATCAGTTTTGATAGCCCGCTGATAGGGTTGTATAATAAAACATTTGTTTGTTTTGAAAATTGTCTATAGCGCGCTATCCCCTTTGATAACTCGCTATAAAAAGGTTGTCGTGATCTTTCCATTTTTTGAAAACTGGGCAATAGCGCGCTATAGGTCTTGATAACTCGCTGTCGGAAAGTCTGAAAAACTCGGGCTCTCGGGTTTGTGTATATCGACCTGCTATCTTTCAATAGAGAACATGATACACAACCCAATAACACGCTATCCACGTTTGAGACAAAAAATCTGATATTTCTAACGAGAAAAATGTGGCCCCTTCTGCTTGTTCGACTTTTCTATACCTTACACAGTTTTGCCTGGTTATCTTAATTGAAATATTCTCTACTAACACCTTGATGATTCCCATTGTCTCGCACGCCCAAAACGACTTTAGATTAAACAACGTTTAGAATTCAAATCATTTTGTACTCTTTTGTTCTTTAACCTGCAGTAGCTAATCTTATAAAACCCACATTCTCTGATTTTCAAAGATAGAACACACACGATTTTTGCAAGTTAGACTGAGCTTTCCAAAGAGTGTTTAAATTGAAGAAAGTCGTTATTCTTTCATTTCTCCAAAGAACCTTCAAATTGATTCAAAATTGCAAACTATCTTGAAGATAACGTCATTATTTCGCAAGTTCTTCATTTTATCCCTTTTGTGCTGAGATTTTCGGAGGCTATCTATTGTTTTAAACTGTAAGTATGTGAAGTGTTCTCGGTAAGAGTACACATCACCTGTATTTTTTTTTGTAAGAGCTTGAACTAATCATCAACAACACATCAAACAATAGCTATCGAAGTCTGCAAAGATTAAGCTCGAAGAACGAACACATATATCATGTCTAATGCATTACTTTTATCTTTGGTGTGTAGGGTAACTTCTCGATCAATCATAGCACTAAAACTCTGAAAATTGAAAAGTCTTCAAAATCCCTTGGATATAGTATTCCGTTTTGAAAAAAATGTTTTCCGAAAGGTTTTAATCATAATTTCATTGAGTTTTGAATTATTTAATAGTTTTTAATCTTATATCAATATGTTTTGAGTCAACGGAATGGTTCTTCAGTGTCAAAATGTTAATTTTCCAAAACATAAGGCTATTCAGCAATTTGCAAATATTTTCCAGTAGGCACTAGCGCCGTATCAGTGTTGATAGCCCGCTGATAGGGTTGTATAATAAAACATTTATTTTTCTTGAAAATTGTCTATAGCGCGATATCCCCTTTGATAACTCACTATAAAGAGGTTGCCGTGATCTTTCCATTTTTAGTAAAGTGGGCAATAGCGCGCTATAGGCCTTGTTAACTCGCTGTCAGAAAGTCTGAAAAACTCAAGCTCTCGGGTTTGTGTATATCGACCTGCTATCTTTCAATAGAGAACATGATACACAACCCAATAACACGCTATCCACGTTTGAGACAAAAATCAGATATTTCTAACAAGAAAAATGTGGCCACTTCTGCTTGCTCGACTTTTTTATACCTTACACAGTTTTGCCTGGTTATCTTAATTGAAATATTCTCTATTAACACCTTGATGATTCCAATTGTCTCGCACGCCCAAAACAACTTTAGATTAAACAACGTTTTGAATTCAAATAATTTTGTACTCTTTTGTTCTTTAACCTGCAGCTGCTAATTTTATAAAACCCTCATTCTCTGATTCTCAAAGATGGAACACGCACGATTTTTGCAAGTTAGACTGGGCTTTCCAAAGAGTGTTTAAATCGAAGAAAGTCGTTATTCTTCCATTTGTCCAAACAACCTTCGAACTGAATCAAAATTCCAAACTATCTTGAAGATAACGTCATTATTTCGCAAGTTCATCAATTTATTCCTTTTGTGCTGAGATTTCCAGAAGCTATCTATTGTTTTAAACTGTAAGTATGTGAAGTGTTCTCGGTAAGAGAACACATCACCTGTATTTTTTTTTCTAAGAACTTGAACTAATCATCGATAACACATCCAACAATAGCTATCGAAGTCTACATAGATCAAGCCCGAAGAACGAACACATATCTCATGTCTAATGCATTAGTTTTATCTTTGGTGTGTAGGGTAACTTTTCGATCAATCATAGCACTAAAACTCTGAAAATTGAAAAGTCTTCAAAATCACTTCGATATAGTATTCCGTTTTGAAAAAAAATGTTTTTCGAAAGGTTTAATCATAATTTCAACGAGTTTTGAATTATTTAATAGTTTTTAATCTTATATCAATATGTTTTGAGTCAATGGAATGGTTCTTGAGTATCAAAATATTAATTTACCATAAACAAGGCTATTCAGCAATTTGCAAAAAATTTTCAGTAGGCACTAGTGCCCTATCAGTGTTGATAGGGTTGTATAATAAAACATTTGTTTTTTTTTGAAAATTGTCTATAGCGCGCTATCCCCTTTAATAACTCGCTATAAAGAGGTTGCCGTGATCTTTCCATTTTTAGTAAAGTGGGCAATAGCGCGCTATAGGCCTTTATAACTCGCTGTCGAAATGTCTGAAAAACTTGAGCTCTCGGGTTTGTGTATATCGACCTGCTATCTTTCAATAGAGAACATGATACACAACCCAATAACATGCTATCTACGTTTGAGACAAAAATCTGATATTTCTAACGAGAAAAATGTGGCCACTTCTGCTTGCTCGACTTTTCTATACCTTACACAGTTTTGCCTGGTTATCTTAATTGAAATATTCTCTACTAACACCTTGATGATTCCCATTGTCTCGCACGCCCAAAACAACTTTAGATTAAACACCATTTTGAATTCAAATCATTTTGTACTCTTTCGCTCTTTAACCTGCAACTGCTAATTTTATAAAACCCTCATTCTCTGATTTCCAAAGATACAACACACACGATTTTTGCAAGTTAGACAGAGCTTTCCAAAGAGTTTTTAAATAGAAGAAAGTCGTTATTCTGGCATTTGTCCAAACAACCTTCGAATTGAATGAAAATTGCAAACTGACTTGAAGATAACCTCATTATTTCGCAAGTTCTTCATTTTATCCCTTTTGTGCTGAGATTTCCAGAGGCTATCTATTGTTTTAAACTGTAAGTATATGAACTGTTCTCGGTAAGAGGACACATTAAACAAAAACACATTACCTACATTATTTTTTCTAAGAGCTTGAACTAATCATCAACACCACATCAAACAATAGCTATCGAAGTCTACAAAGATCAAGCTCGGAGAACGTAGACATATCTCATGTCTAACGCATTAGTTTTATCTTTGGTGTAATACCCTGTATTTCACAAAAAAAAAAAAAAAAAAAAAAAATTTACTATTTGAAATTTTTACTATTTGGGCAACGCCCGAACGTTTAGGCGCACGCCAGAATGTTCAGGCGCATGCCAGAACGTTCAGGCGCTTGCCAGAACGTTCAGGCGCCATGCCAGAACGTTCAGGCGCCTGCTAGAACGTTCAGGCGCCAGGCGCCAGGCGCCTGCCAGAACGTTCAGGCGCCATGCCAGAAAGTTCAGGCGCCTGCCAGAACGTTCGTCACCCTGGGGCGCTCCAGTTCTGTTTGTTCGCAAAAAGGATGGTTCGTTACGACTTTGCATCGACTATCGCAAGTTGAATAACGTCACCATCAAGAACAGATATCCGTTGCCCAGGATCGATGACTTGTTCGACCAACTTAGAGATGCCAAATACTTCTCTAAGATTGATTTACGGTCCGGTTATCACCAACTCCGGATCCGAGCGTCGGACATCACCAAAACAGCGTTCAGAACTCGGTACGGACATTACGAGTTCTTAGTTATGCCATTCGGTCTAACAAATGCCCCTGCAGCATTCATGGATTTGATGAATCGCATATTCAGGTTATACTTAGACCGATTTGTGGTGGTTTTTGTGGACGACATCTTGATATATTCCTCAACCGAGGAAGACCATAAACTACATTTGAAGATCGTCCTCCAGACCTTACAAAGACACCAACTGTATGCAAAGTTGAGTAAGTGCGAATTTTGGGCGCAGAGAGTTCAATTCCTCGGCTATGTGGTTTCAGGCAATGGCATTGAAGTAGATCCTTCTAAAGTTGAAGCAGTTTTAAACTGGAAGCAGCCTACCACTGTTACTTAGATTAGGAGTTTTCTTGGTTTGGCTGGCTATTACAGACGCTTCATCAAGGATTTCTCAAAGATTGATGAACCTATGACCAAGCTCACTCGAAAAGGCGTGCGCTTTATCTGGAATTCCGCCTGTGAAGCATCATTTCAGGAATTGAAGAAACGCCTCACGACAGCACCTGTACTTATCACTCCAAGAAATGCAATTGGATTTTCATTATACACCGACGCCTCTCTCCAAGGCTTAGGTGCCGTGCTAATGCAAGAAGGCCAAGTGGTTGCATATGCGTCCAGACAACTGAAGATTCATGAGGGTAATTACCCAACGCATGACTTGGAACTTGCAGCTGTTGTGTTTGCACTGAAATTATGGCGTCATTACCTCTACGGTGAACGGTTCGAGGTCTTCTCGGATCACAAGAGTCTTAAGTACATATACACTCAGCGAGACCTAAACCTCCGCCAAAGACGATGGTTGGAATTCTTGAAAGATTATAACTTTCAACTCCAGTACCATCCCGGAAAGGCCAATGTTGTGGCTGATGCCCTGAGTAGAAAATCTTATGTTGCTTGCACTCTTAACTTTGAAATGGGAAAGTTGGCTACAGAGTTGGAGAACTTTAACCTACAACTGAACATAGAGGGACCAAGACCACGCCTCTCTCAATTATCAGCTACCTCTGACCTCGTTCGCAAGATTTCAGCTACTCAAGCCAATGACCCTATGTTAATGGAGAAACGAGAACTTCTACTCAGCGGGCAAGACCTTCCTCATTGGTCAGTCTCTGACAACGAAGCCGTTTTCTATAAAAAACGTCTTTGTCTTCTGAACGATCCCGAGGTTCGGAAAGACGTGCTTACTGAGATGCACTGTTCAAGATACGCTATGCATCCTGGGGGTGACAAGATGTACCAGGATGTCAAGCGACAATTCTGGTTTTCTGGAATGAAGACGGCAATTGCAGACTTCGTTGCCCGATGTCTTGTTTGCCAGCAAGTTAAGGCCGAACGACGACTTCCCTCTGGCCTTCTCCAACCGTTACCTATTGGATAATGGAAATGGGAGAACATCGCAATGGATTTTGTTACAGCCTTACCTCGAAATAATAAAGGACAAGATGCTATCTGGGTCATCATTGACAGACTTACAAAGTCGGCACACTTCTTGCCAATAAAGTTCACGGATAATCCTGCCAAACTTGCCGCACTCTATGAAAGAGAGATCGTACGCCTTCATGGCATACCACTCACGATCGTCTCTGATCGAGACCCTCGATTCACATCCAACTTTTGGCAAAGTTTCCAAAATAGAATGGGTTCTAAGATCACTATGAGCACAGCCTTCCACCCTCAGACTGATGGGCAGTCAGAGCGGCTTATCCAAATCTTAGAAGACATGTTACGATGCTGCATTTTGGACTTTCATGACGGATGGGCAAAGTATTTGCATCTAGCTGAGTTTGCATACAACAACAGCTACCAAACTAGTATCGGCATGGCACCATATGAGGCTCTCTATGGTCGGCCTTGCAGATCTCCAATTTGCTGGTTAGATATGGCAGATCGACCGCAGTTAGGCCCTGAACTAGTACAAGAGACTTCTGAAAAGATCACACTCGTAAAGGAACGGCTTCGTGTTGTACAAAGTCGACAGAAGAGCTATGCTGACAAGCGGCGACAACCTCTAGAATTTGATAAGGGAGACTTTGTTTTTCTGAAAGTCCAGCCCACAAGAGGTGTCAAACGCTTTGGGATCAAAGGCAAGCTCTCCCCGCGATATATCGGTCCATTTCCGATCATTGAACGTATTGGCAAACTTGCTTATCGTCTGTCCCTTCCATCATCCATGCCTAAGGTTCATGACGTTTTTCACGTATCTATGCTTCGCAAGTATCGTCCTGATCCTTCGCATATCATCCCTTTAGTCGAGGTTCGGGTTGAGGAAGGAAATACGTATCAGGAGCAAGCAATCCAGATTTTAGATAGAAAAACTCAAGAACTACGGCGCCGTAGCATACCACATGTGAAAGTGCTCTGGGATCACCACGGCGTTGAGGAAGCAACATGGGAACTAGAATCAACAATTAAACAAAAATACCCTCAATTGTTTTCTCGTACCAACTGATGAAGTGATACGTTGTATTATTTTCACTTATCAATATAAGGATGAAACATTGTTTACACCTATCTTGATACATTGTTTCACTTCAATAACTACCAGCTGTCTGAAAATAATATCAATGGATAGAGTATTGCACACATGCAGTGGCCTCATTCACAGCCTGCGGCTACTTCTCAAGCCGACCACCCCCATCACTACTTGACTTGATTTCGAGGACGAAATCCCTTTAAAGGGGGTAGAGTGTAATACCCTGTATTTCACAAAAATAAAAAATAAAAAATAAAAAATAAAAAATTTACTATTTGAAATTTTTACTATTTGGGCAACGCCCGAACGTTCAGGCGCTTGCCAGAACGTCCAGGCGCCATGCCAGAACGTCCAGGCGCATGCCAGAACGTTCAGGCGCCTGCCAGAACGTTCAGGCGCCATGCCAGAACGTTCAGGCGCCTGCCAGAACGTTCAGGCGCATGCCAGAACGTTCAGGCGCAAAAATCTCTATATAAGAAACCTCCTCATTTCTCATTTCTCACACCGAATCACCTTCTCTTGTGATTTTTCTTTTCCTTTCCACGCATTCTAAGTTTTTAGTTTTTGAAACTCTCTAATCGAGACTCTCGGTGCGGTGCAACAAAATTCTGTCCGGAAGAAAGCGCCAGATCTGAAAGCGGTGCAACGAAGTTCTGTCCGGAGAAAAGCACCAGATCTGAAGGTGGGGAACGAAACATAGGTTTGCGTGTTTTATAACTTTTATTAAAGTTTACATTCAATTATTATTATGTCTACTATTCATTTACACTGCATTATGTCAATAATGTTATGACCTGAATGTTATAACTTTGCACGTCGTGATACCGACCCTGATAAGGTTCACTAGACGTTGCCAAAGTCAGTCTAAATGTCAAGAAAGACCAGACCAGTAGACTAGACCAGTTCATGCATTGGCATCATACATATCACCACCTAGGGACGTATATGGTTTATGACTCATAGAATAGTTAGAAGCATTGCTCACTATTCATATTATTTCTCTGGAGAGGGACGTACATGAGCACGCGGCTACGCCGGGGAGGGACATCAGTACGTGAATTCAGAGCATCGTTCCTGTACATGAATTCAGGCGATGTACGCTCATCAAACCATTAATACGTGACGGTGTCATGCAAACATTCATATTGATTGATTATGATGCTCACATGTGTAATTTAAGATATTTGATATTGAAGTAAGCTTTATTAATTGTTATACTCATGCACTATTTACCCACTGAGCGCGTTAAGCTCACTCTAATATTATCAAATCTTTCACAGGAAATTAGGGTGGACTGGGTGCAGGTTATGGGGCCCACATTTTTGTACCCTTTGTATGATTCATTGGGGATTTTGGGAGTATGTTCCCTTGACCATTTTATGTACAAAAGTATTCTGAATTATATGAAATCAGATTTGTACTGTGTACCATATTTTCGCTGCGCACTCTGTTATTACCATTATGATTGTTCAAAATGCGCGCCCCGTCCGTGAGTGTACCGCCGATTTAGGCGCGTCCGGGCGGGGTGTGACATTTGGTGTGTAGGGTAACTTTTCGATCAATCTCAGCACCAAAACTTTGAAAATTGAAAAGTCTTCAAAATCACTTTGATATAGTATTCCATTTTGAAAAAAATGTTTTCCGAAAGGTTTTAATCATAATTTCAATGAGTTTTGAATTATTTAATAGTTTTTAAACTTCTATCAATATGTTTTGAGTCAATGGAATGGTTCTTGAGTGTCAAAATATTAATTTACCAAAAACAAGGCTATTTAGCAATTTGCAAAAATTTTCCAATAGGCACTAGCGCCCTATCAGTGTTGATAGCCCGCTGATAGGGTTGTATAATAAAACATTTGTTTTTCTTGCAATTTGTTTATAGCGCGCTATCCCCTTTGATAACTCGCTACAAAGATGTTGCCGTGATCTTTACATTTTTAGTAGAGTGGGCAATAGCGCGCTATAGGCCTTGATAACTCGCTGTCAGAAAGTCTAAAAAACTTGAGCTCTCGGGTTTGTTTATATCGACCTGCTATCTTTCAATAGAGAACATGATACACAACCCAATAACACGCTATCCACGTTTGAGACAAAAATCTGATATTTCTAACGAGAAAAACGTGGCCACTTCGGCTTGCTCGACTTTTCTATACCTTACACAGTTTTGCCTGGTTATCTTAATTGAAATATTCTCTACTAACACCTTGATGATTCCCATTGTCTCGCACGCCCAAAACAACTTTAGATTAAACAACGTTTTGAATTCAAATCATTTTGTACTCTTTTGTTCTTCAACCTGCACCTGCTAATTTTATAAAACCCTCATTCTCTGATTTTCAAAGATGGAACACGCATGATTTTTGCAAGTTAGACTGAGCTTTCCAAAGAGTGTTTAAATAGAAAGAAAGTCGTTATTCTTGCATTTGTCCAAACAACCTTCGAACTAAATCAAAATTGCAAACTGTCTTGAAGATAACGTCATTCTTTCGCAAGTTCTTCATTTTATTCCTTTTGTGCTGAGATTTCCAGAGGCTATCTATTGTTTTAAACTGTAAGTATGTGAAGCCTTCTCGGTAAGAGTACACATCACCTGTATTTTTTTTTCTAAGAGCTTGAACTAATCATCACCAACACATCCAACAATAGCTATCGAAGTCTACAAAGATCAAGCTCGAAGAACGAACACATATCTCACGTCTAATGCATTAGTTTTATCTTTGGTGTGTAGGGTAACTTCTCGATCAATCATAGCACTAAAACCCTGAAAATTGAAAAGTCTTCAAAATCACTTCGATATAGTATTCCGTTTTGAAAAAAAATGTTTTCCGAAAGGTTTTAATCATAATTTCATTGAGTTTTGAATTATTTAATAGTTTTTAATCTTATATCAATATATTTTGAGTCAACAGAATGGTTCTTGAGTGTCAAAATATTAATTTTCCAAATTATAAGGCTATTCAGCAATTTGCAAAAATTTTCCAGTAGGCACTAGCGACTTATCAGTGTTGAGTGCCCGCTGATAGGGTTGTATAATAAAACATTTATTTTTCTTGAAAATTGTCTATAGCGCGCTATCCCCTTTGATAACATGCTATAAAGAGGTTGCCGTGATCTTTCCATTTTTAGTAAGTGGGCAATAGCGCGCTAAAGGCCTTGATAACTCGCTGTCAGAAAGTCTGAAAAACTCGAGCACTCGGGTTTTTGTATGTCGAGCTGCTATCTTTCAATAGAGAACATGATACACAACCCAATAACAAGCTATCCACGTTTGAGACAAAAATCTGATACTTCTAAAGAGAAAAATGTGGCCACTTCTGCTTGCTCGACTTTTCTATACCTTACACAGTTTTGCCTGGTTATCTTAATTGAAATATTCTCTACTAACACCTTGATGATTCCCATTGTCTCGCACGCCGAAAACAACTTTAGATTAAACAACGTTTTGAATTCAAATCATTTTGTACTCTTTTGTTCTTCAACCTGCACCTGCTAATTTTATAAAACCCTCATTCTCTGATTTTCAAAGATGGAACACGCACGTTTTTTGCAAGTTAGACTGAGCTTTCCAAAGAGTGTTTAAATAGAAAGAAAGTCGTTATTCTTGCATTTGTCCAAACAACCTTCGAACTAAATCAAAATTGCAAACTGTCTTGAAGATAACGTCATTCTTTCGCAAGTTCTTCATTTTATTCCTTTTGTGCTGAGATTTCCAGAGGCTATCTATTGTTTTAAACTGTAAGTATGTGAAGCCTTCTCGGTAAGAGTACACATCACCTGTATTTTTTTTTCTAAGAGCTTGAACTAATCATCACCAACACATCCAACAATAGCTATCGAAGTCTACAAAGATCAAGCTCGAAGAACGAACACATATCTCACGTCTAATGCATTAGTTTTATCTTTGGTGTGTAGGGTAACTTCTCGATCAATCATAGCACTAAAACCCTGAAAATTGAAAAGTCTTCAAAATCACTTGGATATAGTATTCCGTTTTGAAAAAAATGTTTTCCGAAAGGTTTTAATCATAATTTCATTGAGTTTTGAATTATTTAATAGTTTTTAATCTTATATCAATATGTTTTGAGTCAACAGAATGGTTCTTGAGTGTCAAAATATTAATTTTACAAATTATAAGGCTATTCAGCAATTTGCAAAAATTTTCCAGTAGGCACTAGCGACTTATCAGTGTTGATAACCCGCTGATTGGGTTGTATAATAAAACATTTATTTTTCTTGAAAATTGTCTATAGCGCACTATCCCCTTTGATAACTTGCTATAAAGAGGTTGCCGTGATCTTTCCATTTTTAGTAAGTGGGCAATAGCGCGCTAAAGGCCTTGATAACTCGCGGTCAGAAAGTCTGAAAAACTCGAGCACTCGGGTTTGTGTATATCGACCTGCTATCTTTCAATAGAGAACATGATACACAACCCAATAAGACGCTATCCACGTTTGAGACAAAAATCTGATACTTCTAAAGAAAAAAATGACGCCACTTCTG
This sequence comes from Paratinospora sagittata, assembly GCA_035771175.1. Lineage (NCBI taxonomy): Eukaryota > Viridiplantae > Streptophyta > Magnoliopsida > Ranunculales > Menispermaceae > Paratinospora > Paratinospora sagittata. Next base: position 41,882,010 of record CM069594.1, read on the forward strand.
CTTGCTCGACTTTTTTATACCTTCCACAGTTTTGCCTGATTATCTTAATTGAAATATTCTCTCCTGACAACTTGATGATTTCCATTGTCTCGCACGCCCAAAACAACTTTAGATTAAACAACGTTTTGAATTCAAATCATTTTGTTCTCTTTTGTTCTTCAACCTGCAGCTGCTAATTTTATAAAACCCTCATTCTCTGATTTTCAAAGATGGAACACGCACTATTTTTGAGAGTTAGACTGAGCTTTCCGAAGAGTGTTTAAATCGAAGAAAGTCCTTATTCTTCATTTGTCCAAACAACCTTCGAACTAAATCAAAATTGCAAACTGTCTTGAAGATAACGTCATTATTTCGCAAGTTCTTCATTTCATTCCTTTTGTGCTGAGATTTCCAGAAGCTATCTATTATTTTAAACTGTAAGTATGTGAAGTCTTCTCGGTAAGAGTACACATCACCTGTATTTTTTTTCTAAGAGCTTGAACTAATCATCAACAACACATCCAACAATAGCTATCGAAGTCTACAAAGATCAAGCTCGAAGAACGAACACATATGTCATGTCTAATGCATTAGTTTTATCTTTGGTGTGTAGGGTAACTCCTCGATCAATCGTAGCACTAAAACTCTGAAAATTGAAAAGTCTTCAAAATCACTTCGATATAGTATACTGTTTTGAAAAAAATGTTTTTTAGAAGGTTTTAATCATAATTTCAATGAGTTTTGATTTATTTAATAGTTTTTAATCTTATATCAATATGTTTTGAGTCAACAGAATGGTTCTTCAGTGTCAAAATATTAATTTTCCAAAATATAAGGCTATTCAGCAATTTGCAAAAATTTTCCAGTAGGCACTAGCCCCTATCAGTGTTGATAGCCCGCTGATAGGGTTGTATAATAAAACATTTATTTTTCTTGAAAAGTGTCTATAGCGCGCCATCCCCTTTGATAACTTGCTATAAGGAGGTTGCCGTGATCTTTCCATTTTTAGTAAGTGGGCAATAGCGCGCTAAAGGCCTTGATAACTCGCTGTCAGAAAGTCCGAAAAACTCGAGCACTCGGGTTTGTGTATATCGACCTGCTATCTTTCAATAGAGAACATGATACACAACCCAATAACACGCTATCCACGTTTGAGACAAAAATCTGATACTTCTTAAGAGAAAAATGTGGCCACTTCTGCTTGCTCGACTTTTCTATACCTTACACAGTTTTGCCTGGTTATCTTAATTGAAATATTCTTTCCTGACACCTTGATGATTTCCATTGTCTCGCACGCCCAAAACAACTTTAGATTAAACAACGTTTTGAATTCAAATCATTTTGTACTCTTTTGTTCTTCAACCTGCAGCTGCTAATTTTATAAAACCCTCATTCTCTGATTTTCAAAGATGGAACACGCACGATTTTTGCAAGTTAGACTGAGCTTTCCAAAGAGTGTTTAAATCGAAGAAAGTCCTTATTCTTGCATTTGTCCAAACATCCTTCGAACTAAATCAAAATTGCAAACTGTCTTTAAGATAACGTCATTATTTCGCAAGTTCTTCATTTAATTCCTTTTGTGCTGAGATTTCCAGAGGCTATCTATTGTTCTAAACTGTAAGTATGTGAAGTCTTCTCGGTAAGAGTACATATCACCTGTATTTGTTTTTCTAAGAGCTTGAACTAATCATCACCAACACATCCAACAATAGCTATCGAAGTCTACAAAGATCAAGCTCGAAGAACGAACACATATCTCACGTCTAATGCATTAGTTTTATCTTTGGTGTGTAGGGTAACTTCTCGATCAATCATAGCACTAAAACCCTGAAAATTGAAAAGTCTTCAAAATCACTTCGATATAGTATTCCGTTTTGAAAAAAAATGTTTTCCGAAAGGTTTTAATCATAATTTCATTGAGTTTTGAATTATTTAATAGTTTTTAATCTTATATCAATATATTTTGAGTCAACAGAATGGTTCTTGAGTGCCAAAATATTAATTTTCCAAATTATAAGGCTATTCAGCAATTTGCAAAAATTTTCCAGTAGGCACTAGCCCCTATCAGTGTTGATAGCCCGCTGATAGGGTTGTATAATAAAACATTTATTTTTCTTGAAAAGTGTCTATAGCGCGCCATCCCCTTTGATAACTTGCTATAAGGAGGTTGCCGTGATCTTTCCATTTTTAGTAAGTGGGCAATAGCGCGCTAAAGGCCTTGATAACTCGCTGTCAGAAAGTCTGAAAAACTCGAGCACTCAGGTTTGTGTATATCGACCTGCTATCTTTCAATAGAGAACATGATACACAACCCAATAAGACGCTATCCACGTTTGAGACAAAAATCTGATACTTCTAAAGAGAAAAATGAGGCCACTTCTGCTTGCTCGACTTTTCTATACCTTACACAGTTTTTCCTGGTTATCTTAATTGAAATATTCTCTCCTGACACCTTGATGATTTCCATTGTCTCGCACGCCCAAAACAACTTTAGATTAAACAACGTTTTGAATTCAAATCATTTTGTTCTCTTTTGTTCTTCAACCTGCAACTACTAATTTTATAAAACCCTCATTCTCTGATTTTCAAAGATGGAACACGCACTATTTTTGCAAGTTAGACTGAGCTTTCCGAAGAGTGTTTAAATCGAAGAAAGTCCTTATTCTTCATTTGTCCAAACAACCTTCGAACTAAATCAAAATTGCAAACTGTCTTGAAGATAACGTCATTATTTCGCAAGTTCTTCATTTTATTCCTTTTGTGCTGAGATTTCCAGAGGCTATCATTTGTTTTAAACTGTAAGTATGTGAAGTCTTCTCGGTAAGAGTACATATCACCTGTATTTGTTTTTCTAAGAGCTTGAACTAATCATCACCAACACATCCAACAATAGCTATCGAAGTCTACAAAGATCAAGCTCGAAGAACGAACACATATCTCACGTCTAATGCATTAGTTTTATCTTTGGTGTGTAGGGTAACTTCTCGATCAATCATAGCACTAAAACCCTGAAAATTGAAAAGTCTTCAAAATCACTTCGATATAGTATTCCGTTTTGAAAAAAAATGTTTTCCGAAAGGTTTTAATCATAATTTCATTGAGTTTTGAATTATTTAATAGTTTTTAATCTTATATCAATATATTTTGAGTCAACAGAATGGTTCTTGAGTGCCAAAATATTAATTTTCCAAATTATAAGGCTATTCAGCAATTTGCAAAAATTTTCCAGTAGGCACTAGCCCCTATCAGTGTTGATAGCCCGCTGATAGGGTTGTATAATAAAACATTTATTTTTCTTGAAAAGTGTCTATAGCGCGCCATCCCCTTTGATAACTTGCTATAAGGAGGTTGCCGTGATCTTTCCATTTTTAGTAAGTGGGCAATAGCGCGCTAAAGGCCTTGATAACTCGCTGTCAGAAAGTCTGAAAAACTCGAGCACTCAGGTTTGTGTATATCGACCTGCTATCTTTCAATAGAGAACATGATACACAACCCAATAAGACGCTATCCACGTTTGAGACAAAAATCTGATACTTCTAAAGAGAAAAATGAGGCCACTTCTGCTTGCTCGACTTTTCTATACCTTACACAGTTTTTCCTGGTTATCTTAATTGAAATATTCTCTCCTGACACCTTGATGATTTCCATTGTCTCGCACGCCCAAAACAACTTTAGATTAAACAACGTTTTGAATTCAAATCATTTTGTTCTCTTTTGTTCTTCAACCTGCAACTACTAATTTTATAAAACCCTCATTCTCTGATTTTCAAAGATGGAACACGCACTATTTTTGCAAGTTAGACTGAGCTTTCCGAAGAGTGTTTAAATCGAAGAAAGTCCTTATTCTTCATTTGTCCAAACAACCTTCGAACTAAATCAAAATTGCAAACTGTCTTGAAGATAACGTCATTATTTCGCAAGTTCTTCATTTTATTCCTTTTGTGCTGAGATTTCCAGAGGCTATCATTTGTTTTAAACTGTAAGTATGTGAAGTCTTCTCGGTAAGAGTACATATCACCTGTATTTGTTTTTCTAAGACCTTGAACTAATCATCAACAACACATCCAACAATAGCTATCGAAGTCTACAAAGATCAAGCTCGAAGAACGAACACATATCTCATGTCTAATGCATTAGTTTCATCTTTGGTGTGTAGGGTAACTTCTCGATCAATCGTAGCACTAAAACTCTAAAAATTGAAAAGTCTTGAAAATCACTTCGATATAGTATTCTTTTTTGAAAAAAAATCTTTTCCGAAAGGTTTTAATCATAATTTCAATGAGTTTTGATTTATTTAATAGTTTTTAATCTAATTTCAATATGTTTTGGGTCAACAGAATGGTTCTTGAGTGTCAAAATATTAATTTTTCAAAATATAAGGCTATTCAGCAATTTGCAAAAATTTTCCAGTTGGCACTAGCGCCCTATCAGTGTTGATAGCCCGCTGATAGGGTTGTATAATAAAACATTTATTTTTCTTGAAAATTGTCTGTAGCACGCTATCCCCTTTGATAACTTGCTATAAGGAGGTTGCCGTGATCTTTCCATTTTTAGTAAGTGGGCAATAGCGCGCTAAAGGCCTTGATAACTCGCTGTCAGAAAGTCCGAAAAACTCGAGCACTCGGGTTTGTGTATATCGACCTGCTATCTTTCAATAGAGAACATGATACACAACCCAATAACACGCTATCCACGTTTGAGACAAAAATCTGATACTTCTTAAGAGAAAAATGTGGCCACTTCTGCTTGCTCGACTTTTCTATACCTTACACAGTTTTGCCTGGTTATCTTAATTGAAATATTCTTTCCTGACACCTTGATGATTTCCATTGTCTCGCACGCCCAAAACAACTTTAGATTAAACAACGTTTTGAATTCAATTCATTTTGTTCTCTTTTGTTCTTCAACCTGCAGCTGCTAATTTTATAAAACCCTCATTCTCTGTTTTTCAAAGATAGAACACACACTATTTTTGCAAGTTAGACTGAGCTTTCCAAAGAGTGTTTAAATCGAAGAAAGTCCTTATTCTTCATTTGTCCAAACAACCTTCGAACTAAATCAAAATTGCAAACTGTCTTGAAGATAACGTCATTATTTCGCAAGTTCTTCATTTTATTCCTTTTGTGCTGAGATTTCCAGAGGCTATCCATTGTTTTAAACTGTAAGTATGTGAAGTCTTCTCGGTAAGAGTACACATCACCTGTTTTTTTTTTTTAAGAGCTTGAACTAATCATCAACAACACATCCAACAATAGCTATCGAAGTCTACAAAGATCAAGCTCGAAGAACGAACACATATCTCATGTCTAATGCATTAGTTTTATCTTTGGTGTGTAGGGTAACTTCTCGATCAATCCCAGCACTAAAACTCTGAAAATTGAAAAGTCTTCAAAATCACTTGGATATAGTATTCCATTTTGAAAAAAAATGTTTTCCGAAAGGTTTTAATCATAATTTCATTGAGTTTTGAATTATTTAATAGTTTTTAATCTCATATCAATATGTTTTGAGTCAACAGAATGGTTCTTGAGTGTCAAAATATTAATTTTTCAAAATATAAGGCTATTCAGCAATTTGCAAAAATTTTCCAGTTGGCACTAGCGCCCTATCAGTGTTGATAGCCCGCTGATAGGGTTGTATAATAAAACATTTATTTTTCTTGAAAATTGTCTGTAGCACGCTATCCCCTTTGATAACTTGCTATAAGGAGGTTGCCGTGATCTTTCCATTTTTAGTAAGTGGGCAATAGCGCGCTAAAGGCCTTGATAACTCGCTGTCAGAAAGTCCGAAAAACTCGAGCACTCGGGTTTGTGTATATCGACCTGCTATCTTTCAATAGAGAACATGATACACAACCCAATAACACGCTATCCACGTTTGAGACAAAAATCTGATACTTCTTAAGAGAAAAATGTGGCCACTTCTGCTTGCTCGACTTTTCTATACCTTACACAGTTTTGCCTGGTTATCTTAATTGAAATATTCTTTCCTGACACCTTGATGATTTCCATTGTCTCGCACGCCCAAAACAACTTTAGATTAAACAACGTTTTGAATTCAAATCATTTTGTACTCTTTTGTTCTTCAACCTGCAGCTGCTAATTTTATAAAACCCTCATTCTCTGATTTTCAAAGATGGAACACGCACGATTTTTGCAAGTTAGACTGAGCTTTCCAAAGAGTGTTTAAATCGAAGAAAGTCCTTATTCTTGCATTTGTCCAAACATCCTTCGAACTAAATCAAAATTGCAAACTGTCTTTAAGATAACGTCATTATTTCGCAAGTTCTTCATTTAATTCCTTTTGTGCTGAGATTTCCAGAGGCTATCTATTGTTCTAAACTGTAAGTATGTGAAGTCTTCTCGGTAAGAGTACACATCACCTGTATTTTTTTTTCTAAGAGCTTGAACTAATCATCAACAACACATCTAACAATAGCTATCGAAGTCTACAAAGATCAAGCTCGAAGAACGAACACATACCTCATGTCTAATGCATTAGTTTTATCTTTGGTGTGTAGGGTAACTTCTCGATCAATCGTAGCACTAAAACTCTAAAAATTGAAAAGTCTTCAAAATCACTTCGATATAGTATTCCGTTTTGAAAAAAATGTTTTTCGAAAGGTTTTAATTATAATTTCAATAAGTTTTCATTTATTTAATAGTTTTTAATCTTATATCAATATGTTTTGAGTCAACAGAATGGTTCTTGAGTGTCAAAATATTAATTTTCCAAAATAAAAGGCTATTCAGCAATTTGCAAAAATTTTACAGCAGGCACTAGCGCCCTATCAGTGTTGATAGCCCGCTGATAGTGTTGTATAATAAAACATTTAGTTTTCTTGAAAATTGTCTATAGCGCGCTATCCCCATTGATAACTTGCTATAAGGAGGTTGCCGTGATCTTACCATTTTTAGTAAGTGGGCAATAGCGCGCTAAAGGCCTTGATAACTCGCTGTCAGAAGTCTGAAAAACTCGAGCACTCGGGTTTGTGTATATCGACCTGCTATCTTTCAATAGTTAACATGATACACAACCCAATAAGACGCTACCCACATTTGAGACAAAAATCTGATACTTCTAAAGAGAAAAATGTGGCCACTTCTGCTTGCTCGACTTTTCTATACCTTACACAGTTTTGCCTGGTTATCTTAATTGAAATATTCTCTACTAACACCATGATGATTCCCATTGTCTCGCACGCCCAAAACAACTTTAGATTAAACAACGTTTTGAATTCAAATCATTTTGTACTCTTTTGTTCTTCAACCTGCAGCTGCTAATTTTATAAAACCCTCATTCTCTGATTTTCAAAGATGGAACACGCACGATTTTTGCAAGTTCGACTGAGCTTTCCAAAGTGTGTTTAAATCGAAGAAAGTCCTTATTCTTGCATTTGTCCAAACGTCCTTCGAACTAAATCAAAATTGCAAACTGTCTTGAAGATAATGTCATTATTTCGCAAGTTCTTCATTTAATTCCTTTTGTGCTGAGATTTCCAGAGGCTATCTATTGTTTTAAACTGTAAGTATGTGAAGTCTTCTAGGTAAGAGTACACATCACCTGTATTTTTTTTTCTAAGAGCTTGAACTAATCATCAACAACACATCTAACAATAGCTATCGAAGTCTACAAAGATCAAGCTCGAAGAACGAACACATACCTCATGTCTAATGCATTAGTTTTATCTTTGGTGTGTAGGGTAACTTCTCGATCAATCGTAGCACTAAAACTCTAAAAATTGAAAAGTCTTCAAAATCACTTCGATATAGTATTCTGTTTTGAAAAAAATGTTTTTCGAAAGGTTTTAATCATAATTTCAATGAGTTTTGATTTACTTAATAGTTTTTAATCTTATATCAATATGTTTTGAGTCAACAGAATGGTTCTTGAGTGTCAAAATATTAATTTTCCAAAATATAAGGCTATTCAGCAATTTGCAAAAATTTTCCAGCAGGCACTAGCGCCCTATCAGTGTTGATAGCCCGCTGATAGGGTTGTATAATAAAACATTTATTTTTCTTGAAAATTGTCTATAGCGTGCTATCCCCATTGATAACTTGCTATAAGGGGGTTGCCGTGATCTTTCCATTTTTAGTAAGTGGGCAATAGCACGCTAAAGGCCTTGATAACTCGCTGTCAGAAGTCTGACAAACTCGAGCACTCGGGTTTGTGTATATCGACCTGCTATCTTTCAATAGAGAACATGAGACACAACCCAATAAGACGCTATCCACGTTTGAGACAAAAATCTGATACTTCTAAAGAGAAAAATGTGGCCACTTCTGCTTGCTCGACTTTTCTATACCTTACACAGTTTTGCCTGGTTATCTTAATTGAAATATTCTCTACTAACACCATGATGATTCCCATTGTCTCGCACGCCCAAAACAACTTTAGATTACACAACGTTTTGAATTCAAATCATTTTGTACTCTTTTGTTCTTCAATCTGCAGCTGCTAATTTTATAAAACCCACATTCTCTGATTTTCAAAGATGGAACACGCACAATTTTTGCAAGTTAGACTGAGCTTTCCAAAGAGTGTTTAAATCGAAGAAAGTCCTTATTCTTGCATTTGTCCAAACATCCTTCGAACTAAATCAAAATTGCAAACTGTCTTGAAGATAATGTCATTATTTCGGAAGTTCTTCATTTAATTCCTTTTGTGCTGAGATTTCCAGAGGCTATCTATTGTTTTAAACTGTAAGTATGTGAAGTCTTTAAGGTAAGAGTACACATCACCTGTATTTTTTTTTCTAAGAGCTTGAACTAATCATCAACAACACATCTAACAATAGCTATCGAAGTCTACAAAGATCAAGCTCGAAGAACGAACACATACCTCATGTCTAATGCATTAGTTTTATCTTTGGTGTGTAGGGTAACTTCTCGATCAATCGTAGCACTAAAACTCTAAAAATTGAAAAGTCTTCAAAATCACTTCGATATAGTATTCCGTTTTGAAAAAAATGTTTTTCGAAAGGTTTTAATTATAATTTCAATAAGTTTTCATTTATTTAATAGTTTTTAATCTTATATCAATATGTTTTGAGTCAACAGAATGGTTCTTGAGTGTCAAAATATTAATTTTCCAAAATAAAAGGCTATTCAGCAATTTGCAAAAATTTTACAGCAGGCACTAGCGCCCTATCAGTGTTGATAGCCCGCTGATAGTGTTGTATAATAAAACATTTAGTTTTCTTGAAAATTGTCTATAGCGCGCTATCCCCATTGATAACTTGCTATAAGGAGGTTGCCGTGATCTTACCATTTTTAGTAAGTGGGCAATAGCGCGCTAAAGGCCTTGATAACTCGCTGTCAGAAGTCTGAAAAACTCGAGCACTCGGGTTTGTGTATATCGACCTGCTATCTTTCAATAGTTAACATGATACACAACCCAATAAGACGCTACCCACATTTGAGACAAAAATCTGATACTTCTAAAGAGAAAAATGTGGCCACTTCTGCTTGCTCGACTTTTCTATACCTTACACAGTTTTGCCTGGTTATCTTAATTGAAATATTCTCTACTAACACCATGATGATTCCCATTGTCTCGCACGCCCAAAACAACTTTAGATTAAACAACGTTTTGAATTCAAATCATTTTGTACTCTTTTGTTCTTCAACCTGCAGCTGCTAATTTTATAAAACCCTCATTCTCTGATTTTCAAAGATGGAACACGCACGATTTTTGCAAGTTCGACTGAGCTTTCCAAAGTGTGTTTAAATCGAAGAAAGTCCTTATTCTTGCATTTGTCCAAACGTCCTTCGAACTAAATCAAAATTGCAAACTGTCTTGAAGATAATGTCATTATTTCGCAAGTTCTTCATTTAATTCCTTTTGTGCTGAGATTTCCAGAGGCTATCTATTGTTTTAAACTGTAAGTATGTGAAGTCTTCTAGGTAAGAGTACACATCACCTGTATTTTTTTTTCTAAGAGCTTGAACTAATCATCAACAACACATCTAACAATAGCTATCGAAGTCTACAAAGATCAAGCTCGAAGAACGAACACATACCTCATGTCTAATGCATTAGTTTTATCTTTGGTGTGTAGGGTAACTTCTCGATCAATCGTAGCACTAAAACTCTAAAAATTGAAAAGTCTTCAAAATCACTTCGATATAGTATTCTGTTTTGAAAAAAATGTTTTTCGAAAGGTTTTAATCATAATTTCAATGAGTTTTGATTTACTTAATAGTTTTTAATCTTATATCAATATGTTTTGAGTCAACAGAATGGTTCTTGAGTGTCAAAATATTAATTTTCCAAAATATAAGGCTATTCAGCAATTTGCAAAAATTTTCCAGCAGGCACTAGCGCCCTATCAGTGTTGATAGCCCGCTGATAGGGTTGTATAATAAAACATTTATTTTTCTTGAAAATTGTCTATAGCGTGCTATCCCCATTGATAACTTGCTATAAGGGGGTTGCCGTGATCTTTCCATTTTTAGTAAGTGGGCAATAGCACGCTAAAGGCCTTGATAACTCGCTGTCAGAAGTCTGACAAACTCGAGCACTCGGGTTTGTGTATATCGACCTGCTATCTTTCAATAGAGAACATGAGACACAACCCAATAAGACGCTATCCACGTTTGAGACAAAAATCTGATACTTCTAAAGAGAAAAATGTGGCCACTTCTGCTTGCTCGACTTTTCTATACCTTACACAGTTTTGCCTGGTTATCTTAATTGAAATATTCTCTACTAACACCATGATGATTCCCATTGTCTCGCACGCCCAAAACAACTTTAGATTACACAACGTTTTGAATTCAAATCATTTTGTACTCTTTTGTTCTTCAATCTGCAGCTGCTAATTTTATAAAACCCACATTCTCTGATTTTCAAAGATGGAACACGCACAATTTTTGCAAGTTAGACTGAGCTTTCCAAAGAGTGTTTAAATCGAAGAAAGTCCTTATTCTTGCATTTGTCCAAACATCCTTCGAACTAAATCAAAATTGCAAACTGTCTTGAAGATAATGTCATTATTTCGGAAGTTCTTCATTTAATTCCTTTTGTGCTGAGATTTCCAGAGGCTATCTATTGTTTTAAACTGTAAGTATGTGAAGTCTTTAAGGTAAGAGTACACATCACCTGTATTTTTTTTTCTAAGAGCTTGAACTAATCATCAACAACACATCTAACAATAGCTATCGAAGTCTACAAAGATCAAGCTCGAAGAACGAACACATACCTAACGTCTAATGCATTAGTTTTATCTTTGGTGTGTAGGGTAACTTTTCGATCATTCGTAGCACTAAAACTCTGAAAATTGAAAAGTCTTCAAAATCACTTCGATATAGTATTCTATTTTGAAAAAAATGTTTGTCGAAAGGTTTTAATCATAATTTCAATGAGTTTTGATTTATTTAATAGTTTTTAATCTTATATCAATATGTTTTGAGTCAACAGAATGGTTCTTGAGTGTCAAAATATTAATTTTCCAAAATATAAGGCTATTCAGCAATTTGCAAAAATTTTCCAGTAGTCACTAGCGCCCTATCAGTGTTGATAGCCCGCTGATAGGGTTGTATAATAAAACATTTATTTTTCTTGAGAATTGTCTATAACGCGCTATCCCCTTTGATAACTTGCTATAAAGAGGTTGCCGTGATCTTTCCATTTTTAGTAAGTGGGCAATAGCGCGCTAAAGGCCTTGATAACTCGCTGTCAGAAAGTCTGAAAAACTCGAGGACTCGGGTTTGTGTATATCGACCTGCTTTCTTTCAATAGAGATTATGATACACAACCCAATAGCACGTTATCCACGTTTGAGACAAAAATCTGATACTTCTTAAGAGAAAAATGTGGCCACTTCTGCTTGCTCGACTTTTCTATACCTTACACAGTTTTGCCAGGTTATCTTAATTGAAATATTCTCTACTAACACCTTGATGATAACCATTGTCTCGCACGCCCAAAACAACTTTAGATTAAACAACGTTTTGAATTCAAATCATTTTGTACTCTTTTGTTCTTCAACCTGCAGCTGCTAATTTTATAAAACCCACATTCTCTGATTTTCAAAGATGGAGCACGCACGATTTTTGCAAGTTAGACTGAGCTTTCCAAAGAGTGTTTAAATCGAAGAAATTCCTTATTCTTGCATTTGTCCAAACAACCTTCGAGCTAAATCAAAATTGCAAACTGTCTTGAAGATAACGTCATTATTTCGCAAGTTCTTCAATTTATTCCTTTTGTGCTGAGATTTGCAAAGGCTATCTATTGTTTTAAACTATAAGTATGTGAAGTCTTCTCGGTAAGAGAACACATCGCCTGTATTTTTTTTTCTAAAAGCTTGAACTAATCATCAACAACACATCCAACAATAGCTATCAAAGTCTACAAAGATCAAGCTCGAAGAACGAACACATACCTCATGTCTAATGCATTAGTTTTATCTTTGGTGTGTAGGGTAGCTTTTCGATCCTTCGTAGCACTAAAACTCTGAAAATTGAAAAGTCTTCAAAATTACTTCGATATAGTATTCTGTTTTGAAAAAAATGTTTGTCGAAAGGTTTTAATTATAATTTGAATGAGTTTTGATTTATTTAATAGTTCTTAATCTTATATCAATATGTTTTGAGTCAACAGAATGGTTCTTGAGTGTCAAAATATTAATTTTCCAAAATATAAGGCTATTCAGCAATTTGCAAAAATTTTCCAGTAGGCACTAGCGCCCTATCAGTGTTGATAGCCCGCTGATAGGGTTGTATAATAAAACATTTATTTTTCTTGAGAATTGTCTATGACGCGCTATCCCCTTTGATAACTTGCTATAAAGAGGTTGCCGTGATCTTTCCATTTTTAGTAAGTGGGCAATAGCGCGCTAAAGGCCTTGATAACTCGCTGTCAGAAAGTCTGAAAAACTCGAGCACTCGGGTTTGGGTATATCGACCTGCTATCTTTCAATAGAGAACATGATACACAACCCAATAGCACGTTATCCACGTTTGAGACAAAAATCTGATACTTCTTAAGAGAAAAATGTGGCCACTTCTGCTTGCTCGACTTTTCTATACCTTACACAGTTTTGCCTGGTTATCTTAATTGAAATATTCTCTACTAACACCTTGATGATTCCCATTGTCTCGCACGCCCAATACAACTTTAGATTAAACAACGTTTTGAATTCAAATCATTTTGTACTCTTTTGTTCTTCAACCTGCAGCTGCTAATTTTATAAAACCCTCATTCTCTGATTTTCAAAGATGGAACACGCACGATTTTTGCAAGTTAGACTGAGCTTTCCAAAGAGTGTTTAAATCGAAAAAAGTCGTTATTCTTGCATTTGTCCAAACAACCTTCGAGCTAAATCAAAATTGCCAACTGTCTTGAAGATAATGTCATTATTTCGCAAGTTCTTCAATTTATTCCTTTTGTGCTGAGATTTGCAAAGGCTATCTATTGTTTTAAACTATAAGTATGTGAAGTCTTCTCGGTAAGAGAACACATCGCCTGTATTTTTTTTTCTAAGAGCTTGAAGTAATCATCAACAACACATCCAACAATAGCTATCGAAGTCTACAAAGATCAAGCTCGAAGAACGAACACATACCTCATGTCTAATGCATTAGTTTTATCTTTGGTGTGTAGGGTAACTTTTCGATCATTCGTAGCACTAAAACTCTGAAAATTGAAAAGTCTTCAAAATCACTTCGATATAGTATTTTATTTTGAAAAAAATGTTTGTCGAAAGGTTTTAATCATAATTTCAATGAGTTTTGATTTATTTAATAGTTTTTAATCTTATATCAATATGTTTTGAGTCAACAGAATGGTTCTTGAGTGTCAAAATATTAATTTTCCAAAATATAAGGCTATTCAGCAATTTGCAAAAATTTTCCAGTAGGCACTAGCGCCCTATCAGTGTTGATAGCCCGCTGATAGGGTTGTATAATAAAACATTTATTTTTCTTGAGAATTGTCTATAACGCGCTATCCCCTTTGATAACTTGCTATAAAGAGGTTGCCGTGATCTTTCTATTTTTAGTAAGTGGGCAATAGCGCGCTAAAGGCCTTGATAACTCGCTGTCAGAAAGTCTGAAAAACTCGAGGACTCGGGTTTGTGTATATCGACCTGCTTTCTTTCAATAGAGATTATGATACACAACCCAATAGCACGTTATCCACGTTTGAGACAAAAATCTGATACTTCTTAAGAGAAAAATGTGGCCACTTCTGCTTGCTCGACTTTTCTATACCTTACACAGTTTTGCCAGGTTATCTTAATTGAAATATTCTCTACTAACACCTTGATGATTCCCATTGTCTCGCACGCCCAAAACAACTTTAGATTAAACAACGTTTTGAATTCAAATCATTTTGTACTCTTTTGTTCTTCAACCTGCAGCTGCTAATTTTATAAAACCCACATTCTCTGATTTTCAAAGATGGAACACGCACGATTTTTGCAAGTTAGACTGAGCTTTCCAAAGAGTGTTTAAATCGAAGAAATTCCTTATTCTTGCATTTGTCCAAACAACCTTCGAGCTAAATCAAAATTGCAAACTGTCTTGAAGATAACGTCATTATTTCGCAAGTTCTTCAATTTATTCCTTTTGTGCTGAGATTTGCAAAGGCTATCTATTGTTTTAAACTATAAGTATGTGAAGTCTTCTCGGTAAGAGAACACATCGCCTGTATTTTTTTTTCTAAAAGCTTGAACTAATCATCAACAACACATCCAACAATAGCTATCAAAGTCTACAAAGATCAAGCTCGAAGAACGAACACATACCTCATGTCTAATGCATTAGTTTTATCTTTGGTGTGTAGGGTAGCTTTTCGATCCTTCGTAGCACTAAAACTTTGAAAATTGAAAAGTCTTCAAAATCACTTCGATATAGTATTCTATTTTGAAAAAAATGTTTGTCGAAAGGTTTTAATCATAATTTCAATGAGTTTTTATTTATTTAATAGTTTTTAATCTTATATCAATATGCTTTGAGTCAACAGAATGGTTCTTGAGTGTCAAAATATTAATTTTCCAAAATATAAGGCTATTCAGCAATTTGCAAAAATTTTCCAGTAGGCACTAGCGCCCTATCAGTGTTGATAGCCCGCTGATAGGGTTGTATAATAAAACATTTATTTTTCTTGAGAATTGTCTATAACGCGCTATCCCCTTTGATAACTTGCTATAAAGAGGTTGCCGTGATCTTTCCATTTTTAGTAAGTGGGCAATAGCGCGCTAAAGGCCTTGATAACTCGCTGTCAGAAAGTCTGAAAAACTCGAGGACTCGGGTTTGTGTATATCGACCTGCTTTCTTTCAATAGAGATTATGATACACAACCCAATAGCACGTTATCCACGTTTGAGACAAAAATCTGATACTTCTTAAGAGAAAAATGTGGCCACTTCTGCTTGCTCGACTTTTCTATACCTTACACAGTTTTGCCTTGTTATCTTAATTGAAATATTCTCTACTAACACCTTGATGATTCCAATTGTCTCGCACGCCCAAAACAACTTTAGATTAAACAACGTTTTGAATTCAAATCATTTTGTACTCTTTTGTTCTTCAACCTGCAGCTGCTAATTTTATAAAACCCTCAATCTCTGATTTTCGAAGATGGAACACGCACGATTTTTGCAAGTTAGACTGAGCTTTCCAAAGAGTGTTTAAATCGAAGAAATTCCTTATTCTTGCATTTGTCCAAATAACCTTCGAACTAAATCAAAATTGCAAACTGTCTTGAAGATAACGTCATTATTTCGCAAGTTCTTCATTTTATTCCTTTTGTGCTGAGATTTCCAGAGGCTATCTATTGTTTTAAACTGTAAGTATGTGAAGTCTTCTCGGTAAGAGCACACATCACCTGTATTTTTTTTTCTAAGAGCTTGAACTAATCATCAACAACACAACCAACAATAGCTATCGAAGTCTACAAAGATCAAGCTCGAAGAACGAACACATATCTCAAGTCTAGTGCCTTAGTTTTATCTTTAGTGTGTAGGGTAACTACTCGATCAATCACAACACTAAAACTCTGAAAATTGAAAAGTCTTCAAAATCACTTGGATATAGTATTCCGTTTTGAAAAAAAATGTTTTCCGAAAGGTTTTAATCATAATTTCATTGAGTTTTGAATTATTTAATTGTTTTTAATCTCATATCAATATGTTTTGAGTCAACATAATGGTTCTTGAGTGTCAAAATATTAACTTTCCAAAATATAAGGCTATTCAGCAATTTGCAAAAATTTTCCAGTAGGCACTAGCGCCCTATCAGTGTTGATAGCCCGCTGATAGGGTTGTACAATAAAACATTTATTTTTCTTGAGAATTGTCTATAACGCGCTATCCCCTTTGATAACTTGCTATAAAGAGGTTGTCGTGTTCTTTCCATTTTTAGTAAGTGGGCAATAGCGCGCTAAAGGCCTTGATAACTCGCTGTCAGAAAGTCTGAAAAACTCGAGCACTCGGGTTTGTGTATATCGACCTGCTATCTTTCAATAGAGAACATGATACACAACCCAATAAGACGCTATCCACGTTTGAGACAAAAATCTGATACTTCTAAAGAGAAAAATGTGGCCACTTCTGCTTGCTCGACTTTTCTATACCTTACACAGTTTTGCCTGGTTATCTTAATTGAAATATTCTCTACTAACACCTTGATGATTCCCATTGTCTCGCACGCCCAAAACAACTTTAGACTAAACAACGTTTTGAATTCACATCAGTTTGTACTCTTTTGTTCTTCAACTTGCAACTGCTAATTTTATAAAACCCTCATTCTCTGATTTTCAAAGATGGAACACGCACAATTTTTGCAAGTTAGACTGAGCTTTCCAAAGAGTGTTTAAATCGAAGAAAGTCCTTATTCTTGCATTTGTCCAAACATCCTTCGAACTAAATCAAAATTGCAAACTGTCTTGAAGATAATGTCATTATTTCGGAAGTTCTTCATTTAATTCCTTTTGTGCTGAGATTTCCAGAGGCTATCTATTGTTTTAAACTGTAAGTATGTGAAGTCTTTAAGGTAAGAGTACACATCACCTGTATTTTTTTTTCTAAGAGCTTGAACTAATCATCAACAACACATCTAACAATAGCTATCGAAGTCTACAAAGATCAAGCTCGAAGAACGAACACATACCTCATGTCTAATGCATTAGTTTTATCTTTGGTGTGTAGGGTAACTTTTCGATCATTCGTAGCACTAAAACTCTGACAATTGAAAAGTCTTCAAAATCACTTCGATATAGTATTCTATTTTGAAAAAAATGTTTGTCGAAAGGTTTTAATCATAATTTCAATGAGTTTTGATTTATTTAATAGTTTTTAATCTTATATCAATATGTTTTGAGTCAACAGAATGGTTCTTGAGTATCAAAATATTAATTTTCCAAAATATAAGGCTATTCAGCAATTTGCAAAAATTTTCCAGTAGGCACTAGCGCCCTATCAGTGTTGATAGCCCGCTGATAGGGTTGTATAATAAAACATTTATTTTTCTTGAGAATTGTCTATAACGTGCTATCCCCTTTGATAACTTGCTATAAAGAGGTTGCCGTGATCTTTCCATTTTTAGTAAGTGGGCAATAGCGCGCTAAAAGCCTTGATAACTCGCTGTCAGAAAGTCTGAAAAACTCGAGGACTCGGGTTTGTGTATATCGACCTGCTTTCTTTCAATAGAGATTATGATACACAACCCAATAGCACGTTATCCACGTTTGAGACAAAAATCTGATACTTCTTAAGAGAAAAATGTGGCCACTTCTGCTTGCTCGACTTTTCTATACCTTACACAGTTTTGCCTGGTTATCTTAATTGAAATATTCTCTACTAACACCTTGATGATTCCCATTGTCTCGCACGCCCAAAACAACTTTAGATTAAACAACGTTTTGAATTCAAATCATTTTGTACTCTTTTGTTCTTCAACCTGCAGCTGCTAATTTTATAAAACCCGCATTCTCTGATTTTCAAAGATGGAACACGCACGATTTTTGCAAGTTAGACTGAGCTTTCCAAAGAGTGTTTAAATCGAAGAAATTCCTTATTCTTGCATTTGTCCAAATAACCTTCGAACTAAATCAAAATTGCAAACTGTCTTGAAGATAACGTCATTATTTCGCAAGTTCTTCAATTTATTCCTTTTGTGCTGAGATTTGCAAAGGCTATCTATTGTTTTAAACTATAAGTATGTGAAGTCTTCTCGGTAAGAGAACACATCGCCTGTATTTTTTTTTCTAAAAGCTTGAACTAATCATCAACAACACATCCAACAATAGCTATCAAAGTCTACAAAGATCAAGCTCGAAGAACGAACACATACCTCATGTCTAATGCATTAGTTTTATCTTTGGTGTGTAGGGTAGCTTTTCGATCCTTCGTAGCACTAAAACTTTGAAAATTGAAAAGTCTTCAAAATCACTTCGATATAGTATTCTATTTTGAAAAAAATGTTTGTCGAAAGGTTTTAATCATAATTTCAATGAGTTTTTATTTATTTAATAGTTTTTAATCTTATATCAATATGCTTTGAGTCAACAGAATGGTTCTTGAGTGTCAAAATATTAATTTTCCAAAATATAAGGCTATTCAGCAATTTGCAAAAATTTTCCAGTAGGCACTAGCGCCCTATCAGTGTTGATAGCCCGCTGATAGGGTTGTATAATAAAACATTTATTTTTCTTGAGAATTGTCTATAACGCGCTATCCCCTTTGATAACTTGCTATAAAGAGGTTGCCGTGATCTTTCCATTTTTAGTAAGTGGGCAATAGCGCGCTAAAGGCCTTGATAACTCGCTGTCAGAAAGTCTGAAAAACTCGAGGACTCGGGTTTGTGTATATCGACCTGCTTTCTTTCAATAGAGATTATGATACACAACCCAATAGCACGTTATCCACGTTTGAGACAAAAATCTGATACTTCTTAAGAGAAAAATGTGGCCACTTCTGCTTGCTCGACTTTTCTATACCTTACACAGTTTTGCCTTGTTATCTTAATTGAAATATTCTCTACTAACACCTTGATGATTCCAATTGTCTCGCACGCCCAAAACAACTTTAGATTAAACAACGTTTTGAATTCAAATCATTTTGTACTCTTTTGTTCTTCAACCTGCAGCTGCTAATTTTATAAAACCCTCAATCTCTGATTTTCGAAGATGGAACACGCACGATTTTTGCAAGTTAGACTGAGCTTTCCAAAGAGTGTTTAAATCGAAGAAATTCCTTATTCTTGCATTTGTCCAAATAACCTTCGAACTAAATCAAAATTGCAAACTGTCTTGAAGATAACGTCATTATTTCGCAAGTTCTTCATTTTATTCCTTTTGTGCTGAGATTTCCAGAGGCTATCTATTGTTTTAAACTGTAAGTATGTGAAGTCTTCTCGGTAAGAGCACACATCACCTGTATTTTTTTTTCTAAGAGCTTGAACTAATCATCAACAACACAACCAACAATAGCTATCGAAGTCTACAAAGATCAAGCTCGAAGAACGAACACATATCTCAAGTCTAGTGCCTTAGTTTTATCTTTAGTGTGTAGGGTAACTACTCGATCAATCACAACACTAAAACTCTGAAAATTGAAAAGTCTTCAAAATCACTTGGATATAGTATTCCGTTTTGAAAAAAAATGTTTTCCGAAAGGTTTTAATCATAATTTCATTGAGTTTTGAATTATTTAATTGTTTTTAATCTCATATCAATATGTTTTGAGTCAACATAATGGTTCTTGAGTGTCAAAATATTAACTTTCCAAAATATAAGGCTATTCAGCAATTTGCAAAAATTTTCCAGTAGGCACTAGCGCCCTATCAGTGTTGATAGCCCGCTGATAGGGTTGTACAATAAAACATTTATTTTTCTTGAGAATTGTCTATAACGCGCTATCCCCTTTGATAACTTGCTATAAAGAGGTTGTCGTGTTCTTTCCATTTTTAGTAAGTGGGCAATAGCGCGCTAAAGGCCTTGATAACTCGCTGTCAGAAAGTCTGAAAAACTCGAGCACTCGGGTTTGTGTATATCGACCTGCTATCTTTCAATAGAGAACATGATACACAACCCAATAAGACGCTATCCACGTTTGAGACAAAAATCTGATACTTCTAAAGAGAAAAATGTGGCCACTTCTGCTTGCTCGACTTTTCTATACCTTACACAGTTTTGCCTGGTTATCTTAATTGAAATATTCTCTACTAACACCTTGATGATTCCCATTGTCTCGCACGCCCAAAACAACTTTAGACTAAACAACGTTTTGAATTCACATCAGTTTGTACTCTTTTGTTCTTCAACTTGCAACTGCTAATTTTATAAAACCCTCATTCTCTGATTTTCAAAGATGGAACACGCACAATTTTTGCAAGTTAGACTGAGCTTTCCAAAGAGTGTTTAAATCGAAGAAAGTCCTTATTCTTGCATTTGTCCAAACATCCTTCGAACTAAATCAAAATTGCAAACTGTCTTGAAGATAATGTCATTATTTCGGAAGTTCTTCATTTAATTCCTTTTGTGCTGAGATTTCCAGAGGCTATCTATTGTTTTAAACTGTAAGTATGTGAAGTCTTTAAGGTAAGAGTACACATCACCTGTATTTTTTTTTCTAAGAGCTTGAACTAATCATCAACAACACATCTAACAATAGCTATCGAAGTCTACAAAGATCAAGCTCGAAGAACGAACACATACCTCATGTCTAATGCATTAGTTTTATCTTTGGTGTGTAGGGTAACTTTTCGATCATTCGTAGCACTAAAACTCTGACAATTGAAAAGTCTTCAAAATCACTTCGATATAGTATTCTATTTTGAAAAAAATGTTTGTCGAAAGGTTTTAATCATAATTTCAATGAGTTTTGATTTATTTAATAGTTTTTAATCTTATATCAATATGTTTTGAGTCAACAGAATGGTTCTTGAGTATCAAAATATTAATTTTCCAAAATATAAGGCTATTCAGCAATTTGCAAAAATTTTCCAGTAGGCACTAGCGCCCTATCAGTGTTGATAGCCCGCTGATAGGGTTGTATAATAAAACATTTATTTTTCTTGAGAATTGTCTATAACGTGCTATCCCCTTTGATAACTTGCTATAAAGAGGTTGCCGTGATCTTTCCATTTTTAGTAAGTGGGCAATAGCGCGCTAAAAGCCTTGATAACTCGCTGTCAGAAAGTCTGAAAAACTCGAGGACTCGGGTTTGTGTATATCGACCTGCTTTCTTTCAATAGAGATTATGATACACAACCCAATAGCACGTTATCCACGTTTGAGACAAAAATCTGATACTTCTTAAGAGAAAAATGTGGCCACTTCTGCTTGCTCGACTTTTCTATACCTTACACAGTTTTGCCTGGTTATCTTAATTGAAATATTCTCTACTAACACCTTGATGATTCCCATTGTCTCGCACGCCCAAAACAACTTTAGATTAAACAACGTTTTGAATTCAAATCATTTTGTACTCTTTTGTTCTTCAACCTGCAGCTGCTAATTTTATAAAACCCGCATTCTCTGATTTTCAAAGATGGAACACGCACGATTTTTGCAAGTTAGACTGAGCTTTCCAAAGAGTGTTTAAATCGAAGAAATTCCTTATTCTTGCATTTGTCCAAATAACCTTCGAACTAAATCAAAATTGCAAACTGTCTTGAAGATAACGTCATTATTTCGCAAGTTCTTCATTTTATTCCTTTTGTGCTGAGATTTTCAGAGGCTATCTATTGTTTTAAACTGTAAGTATGTGAAGTCTTCTCGGTAAGAGTACACATCACCTGTATTTTTTTTCTAAGAGCTTGAAGTAATCATCAACAACACATCCAACAATAGCTATCGAAGTCTACAAAGATCAAGCTCGAAGAACGGACACATATCTTAAGTCTAATGCATTAGTTTTATCTTTGGTGTGTAGGGTAACTACTCGATCAATCACAACACTAAAACTCTGAAAATTGAAAAGTCTTTAAAATCACTTGGATATAGTATTCCGTTTTGAAAAAAAATGTTTTCCGAAAGGTTTTAATCATAATTTCATTGAGTTTTGAATTATTTAATAGTTTTTAATCTCATATCAATATGTTTTGAGTCAACATAATGGTTCTTGAGTGTCAAAATATTAATTTTCCAAAATGTAAGGCTATTCAGCAATTTGTAAAAATTTTCCAGTAGGCACTAGCGCCTTATCAGTGTTGATAGCCCGCTGATAGGGTTGTACAATAAAACATTTATTTTTCTTGAGAATTGTCTATAACGCGCTATCCCCTTTGATAACTTGCTATAAATAGGTTGACGTGATCTTTCCATTTTTATTAAGTGGGCAATAGCGCGCTAAAGGCCTTGATAACTCGCTGTCAGAAAGTCTGAAAAACTCGAGCACTCGGGTTTGTGTATATCGACCTGCTATCTTTCAATAGAGAACATGATACACAACCCAATAGCACGTTATCCACGTTTGAGACAAAAATCTGATACTTCTTAAGAGAAAAATGTGGCCACTTCTGCTTGCTCGACTTTTCTATACCTTACAAAGTTTTGCCTGGTTCTCTTAATTGAAATATTCTCTACTAACACCTTGATGATTCCCATTGTCTCGCACGCCCAAATCAACTTTAGATTAAACAACGTTTTGAATTCAAATCATTTTGTACTCTTTTGTTCTTCACCTTGCAGCTGCTAATTTTATAAAACACTCATTTTCTGATTTTCAAAGATGGAACACGCACGATTTTTGCAAGTTAGACTGAGCTTTCCAAAGAGTGTTTAAATCGAAGAAAGTCCTTATTCTTGCATTTGTCCAAACAACCTTCGAGCTAAATCAAAATTGCAAACTGTCTTGTAGATAACGTCATTATTTCGCAAGTTCTTCAATTTATTCCTTTTGTGCTGAGATTTGCAAGGGCTATCTATTGTTTTAAACTGTAAGTATGTGAAGTCTTCTCGATAAGAGAACACATCGCCTGTATTTTTTTTTCTAAGAGCTTGAACTAATCCTCAACAACACATCCAACAATAGGTATCAATGTCTACAAAGATCAAGCTCGAAGAACGAACACATACCTCATGTCTAATGCATTAGTTTTATCTTTGGTGTGTAGGGTAACTTTTCGATCATTCGTAGCACTAAAACTCTGAAAATTGAAAAGTGTTCAAAATCACTTCGATATAGTATTCTGTTTTGAAAAAAATGTTTTTCGAAAGGTTTTAATCATAATTTCAATGAGTTTTTATTTATTTAATAGTTTTTAATCTTATATCAATATGTTTTGAGTCAACAGAATGGTTCTTGAGTGTCAAAATATTAATTTTCCAAAATATAAGGCTATTCAGCAATTTGCAAAAATTTTCCAGTGGGCACTAGCGCCCTATCAGTGTTGATAGCCCGCTGATAGGGTTGTATAATAAAACATTTATTTTTTTTGAAAATTGTCTATAGCGCGCTATCCCCTTTGATAACTTGCTATAAAGAGGTTGTCGTGATCTTTCCATTTTTAGTAAGTGGGCAATAGCGCGCTAAAGGCCTTGATAACTCACTGTCAGAAAGTCTGAAAAACTCGAGCACTCGGGTTTGTGTATATCGACCTGCTATCTTTCAATAGAGAACATGATACACAACCCAATAAGACGCTATCCACGTTTGAGACAAAAAT
Source organism: Paratinospora sagittata (assembly GCA_035771175.1). Lineage (NCBI taxonomy): Eukaryota > Viridiplantae > Streptophyta > Magnoliopsida > Ranunculales > Menispermaceae > Paratinospora > Paratinospora sagittata. Next base: position 41,905,607 of record CM069594.1, read on the forward strand.
CTGATACTTCTAAAGAGAAAAATGTGGCCACTTCTGCTTGCTCGACTTTTCTATACCTTACACAGTTTTGCCTGGTTATCTTAATTGAAATATTCTCTACTAACACCTTGATGATTCCCATTGTCTCGCACGCCCAAAACAACTTTAGACTAAACAACGTTTTGAATTCACATCAGTTTGTACTCTTTTGTTCTTCAACTTGCAACTGCTAATTTTATAAAACCCTCATTCTCTGATTTTCAAAGATGGAACACACAAGATTTTTGCAAGTTAGACTGAGCTTTCCAAAGAGTGTTTAAATCGAAGAAAGTCCTTATTCTTGCATTTGTCCAAACAACCTTCGAGCTAAATCAAAATTGCAAACTGTCTTGAAGATAACGTCATTATTTCGCAAGTTCTTCAATTTATTCCTTTTGTGCTGAGATTTGCAAGGGCTATCTATTGTTTTAAACTGTAAGTATGTGAAGTTTTCTCGGTAAGAGAACACATCGCCTGTATTTTTTTTTCTAAGAGCTTGAACTAATCATCAACAACACATCCAACAATAGCTATCAAAGTCTACAAAGATCAAGCTCGAAGAACGAACACATACCTCATGTCTAATGCATTAGTTTTATCTTTGGTGTGTAAGGTAACTTTTCGATCATTCGCAGCACTAAAACTCTGAAAATTGAAAAGTCTTCAAAATCACTTCGATATAGTATTCTGTTTTGAAAAAAATGTTTTTCGAAAGGTTTTAATCTTAATTTCAATGAGTTTTGATTTATTTAATAGTTTTTAATCTTATATCAATATGTTTTGAGTCAACAGAATGGTTCTTGAGTGTCAAAATATTAATTTTCCAAAATATAAGGCTATTCAGCAATTTGCAAAAATTTTCCAGTAGGCACTAACGCCCTATCAGTGTTGATAGCCCGCTGATAGGGTTGTATAATAAAACATTTATTTTTCTTGAAAATTGTCTATAGCGCGCTATCCCCATTGATAACTTGCTATAAAGAGGTTGTCGTGATCTTTCCATTTTTAGTAAGTGGGCAATAGCGCGCTAAAGGCCTTAATAACTCGCTGTCAGAAAGTCTGAAAAACTCGAGCACTCGGGTTTGTGTATATCGACCTGCTATCTTTCAATAGAGAACATGATACACAACCCAATAAGACGCTATCCACGTTTGAGACAAAAATCTGATACTTCTAAAGAGAAAAATGTGGCCACTTCTGCTTACTCGACTTTTCTATACCTTACACAGTTTTGCCTGGTTATCTTAATTGAAATATTCTCTACTGACACCTTGATGATTCCAATTGTCTCGCACGCCCAAAACAACTTTAGACTAAACAACGTTTTGAATTCACATCAGTTTGTACTCTTTTGTTCTCCAACTTGCAGCTGTTAATTTTATAAAACCCTCATTCTCTGATTTTCAAAGATGGAACACGCACGATTTTTGCAAGTTAGACTGAGCTTTCCAAAGAGTGTTTAAATCGAAGAAAGTCCTTATTCTTGCATTTGTCCAAACAACCTTCGAGCTAAATCAAAATTGCAAACTGTCTTGAAGATAACGTCATTATTTCGCAAGTTCTTCAATTTATTCCTTTTGTGCTGAGATTTGCAAGGGCTATCTATTGTTTTAAACTGTAAGTATGTGAAGTTTTCTCGGTAAGAGAACACATCGCCTGTATTTTTTTTTCTAAGAGCTTGAACTAATCATCAACAACACATCCAACAATAGCTATCAAAGTCTACAAAGATCAAGCTCGAAGAACGAACACATACCTCATGTCTAATGCATTAGTTTTATCTTTGGTGTGTAAGGTAACTTTTCGATCATTCGTAGCACTAAAACTCTGAAAATTGAAAAGTCTTCAAAATCACTTCGATATAGTATTCTGTTTTGAAAAAAATGTTTTTCGAAAGGTTTTAATCATAATTTCAATGAGTTTTGATTTATTTAATAGTTTTTAATCTTATATCAATATGTTTTGAGTCAACAGAATGGTTCTTGAGTGTCAAAATATTAATTTTCCAAAATGTAAGGCTATTCAGCAATTTGCAAAAATTTTCCAGTAGGCACTAGCGCCCTATCAGTGTTGATAGCCCGCTGATAGGGTTGTATAATAAAACATTTATTTTTCTTGAAAATTGTCTATAGCGCGCTATCCCCTTTGATATCTTGCTATAAAGAGGTTGTCGTGATCTTTCCATTTTTAGTAAGTGGGCAATAGCGCGCTAAAGGCCCTGATAACTCGCTGTCCGAAAGTCTGAAAAACTCGAGCACTCGGGTTTGTGTATATCGACCTGCTATCTTTCAATAGAGAACATGATACACAACCCAATAAGACGCTATCCACGTTTGAGACAAAAATCTGATACTTCTAAAGAGAAAAATGTGGCCACTTCTGCTTACTCGACTTTTCTATACCTTACACAGTTTTGCCTGGTTATCTTAATTGAAATATTCTCTACTGACACCTTGATGATTCCAATTGTCTCGCACGCCCAAAACAACTTTAGACTAAACAACGTTTTGAATTCACATCAGTTTGTACTCTTTTGTTCTCCAACTTGCAGCTGTTAATTTTATAAAACCCTCATTCTCTGATTTTCAAAGATGGAACACGCACGATTTTTGCAAGTTAGACTGAGCTTTCCAAAGAGTGTTTAAATCGAAGAAAGTCCTTATTCTTGCATTTGTCCAAACAACCTTCGAGCTAAATCAAAATTGCAAACTGTCTTGAAGATAACGTCATTATTTCGCAAGTTCTTCAATTTATTCCTTTTGTGCTGAGATTTGCAAGGGCTATCTATTGTTTTAAACTGTAAGTATGTGAAGTTTTCTCGGTAAGAGAACACATCGCCTGTATTTTTTTTTCTAAGAGCTTGAACTAATCATCAACAACACATCCAACAATAGCTATCAAAGTCTACAAAGATCAAGCTCGAAGAACGAACACATACCTCATGTCTAATGCATTAGTTTTATCTTTGGTGTGTAAGGTAACTTTTCGATCATTCGTAGCACTAAAACTCTGAAAATTGAAAAGTCTTCAAAATCACTTCGATATAGTATTCTGTTTTGAAAAAAATGTTTTTCGAAAGGTTTTAATCATAATTTCAATGAGTTTTGATTTATTTAATAGTTTTTAATCTTATATCAATATGTTTTGAGTCAACAGAATGGTTCTTGAGTGTCAAAATATTAATTTTCCAAAATATAAGGCTATTCAGCAATTTGCAAAAATTTTCCAGTAGGCACTAGCGCCCTATCAGTGTTGATAGCCCGCTGATAGGGTTGTATAATAAAACATTTATTTTTCTTGAAAATTGTCTATAGCGCGCTATCCCCTTTGATATCTTGCTATAAAGAGGTTGTCGTGATCTTTCCATTTTTAGTAAGTGGGCAATAGCGCGCTAAAGGCCCTGATAACTCGCTGTCCGAAAGTCTGAAAAACTCGAGCACTCGGGTTTGTGTATATCGACCTGCTATCTTTCAATAGAGAACATGATACACAACCCAATAAGACGCAATCCACGTTTGAGACAAAAATCTGATACTTCTAAAGAGAAAAATGTGGCCACTTCTGCTTGCTCGACTTTTCTATACCTTACACAGTTTTGCCTGGTTATCTTAATTGAAATATTCTCTACTGACACCTTGATGATTCCCATTGTCTCGCACGCCCAAAACAACTTTAGACTAAACAACGTTTTGAATTCACATCATTTTGTACTCTTTTGTTCTTCAACCTGCAGCTGCTAATTTTATAAAACCCTCATACTCTGATTTTCAAAGATGGAACACGCACGATTTTTGCAAGTTAGACTGAGCTTTCCAAAGAGTGTTTAAATCGATGAAAGTCGTTATTCTTGCATTTGTCCAAACAACCTTCGAGCTAAATAAAAATTGCAAACTGTCTTGAAGATAACGTCATTATTTTGCAAGTTCTTCATTTTATTCCTTTTGTGCTAAGACTTCCAGAGGCTATCTATTGTTTTAAACTGTAAGTATGTGAAGTCTTGTCGGTAAGAGTACACATCACCTGTATTTTTTTTCTAAGAGCTTGAACTTATCATCAACAACACATCCAACAATAGCTATCGAAGTCTACAAAGATCAGGCTTGAAGAACGAACACATATCTCATGTCTAATGCATTAGTTTTATCTTTGGTGTGTAGGGTAACTTCTCGATCAATCACAGCACTAAAACTCTGAAAATTGAAAAGTCTTCAAAATCACTTGGATATAGTATTCCGTTTCGAAAAAAAATATTTTTCGAAAGGTTTTAATCATAATTTCAATGAGTTTTGAATTATTTAATAGTTTTTAATCTTATATCAATATGTTTTGAGTCAACAGAATGGTTCTTCAGTGTCAAAATATTAGTTTTCCAAAATATAAGGCTATTCAGCAATTTGCAAAAAATTTCCAGTAGGCAGTAGCGCCCTATCAGTGTTGATAGCCCGCTGATAGGGTTGAATAATAAAACATTTATTTTTCTTGAGAATTGTCTATAACGCGCTATCCCCTTTGATAACTTGCTATAAAGAGGTTGCCGTGATCTTTCCATTTTTAGTAAGTGGGCAATAGCGCGCTAAAGGCCTTGATAACTCGCTGTCAGAAAGTCTGAAAAACTCGAGCACTCGGGTTTGTGTATATCGACCTGCTATCTTTCAATAGAGAACATGATACACATCCCAATAACACGCTATCCACGTTTGAGACAAAAATCTGATACTTCTTAAGAGAAAAATGTGGCCACTTCTGCTTGCTCGACTTCTCTATACCTTACACAGTTTTGGCTGGTTATCTTAATTGAAATATTCTCTCCTAACACCTTGATGATTTCCATTGACTAGCACGCCCAAAACAACTTTAGATTAAACAACGTTTTGAATTCAAATCATTTTGTACTCTTTCGTTCTTCAACCTGCAGTTGCTAATTTTATAAAACCCTTATTCTCTGATTTTTAAAGATGGAACACGCACGATTTTTGCAAGTTAGACTGAGCATTCCAAAGAGTGTTTAAATCGAAGCAAGTCGTTATTCTTGCATTTGTCCAAACAACCTTCGAGCTAAATCAAAATTGCAAACTGTCTTGAATATAACGTCATTATTTCGCAAGTTCTTCAATTTATTCCTTTTGTGCTGAGATTTGCAAAGGCTATCTATTGTTTTAAACTGTAAGTATGTGAAGTCTCCTCGGTAAGAGAACACATCGCCTGTATTTTTTTTTCTAAGAGCTTGAACTAATCATCAACAACACATCCAACAATAGCTATCGAAGTCTACAAAGATCAAGCTCGAAGAACGAACACATATCTCATTTCTAATGCATTAGTTTTATGTTTGGTGTTGGGTAACTTCTCGATCAATCATAGCACTAAAACTCTAAAAATTGAAAAGCCTTGAAAACCACTTCGATATAGTATTCCGTTTTGAAAAAAATGTTTTTCGAAAGGTTTTAATCATAATTTCAATGAGTTTTGAATTATTTAATAGTTTTTAATCTTATATAAATATGTTTTGAGTCAATGGAATGGTTCTTGAGTGTCAAATTATTAATTTTCCAAAATATAAGGCAATTCAGCAATTTGCAAAAATTTTCCAGTAGGCACTAGCGCCCTATCAGTGTTGATAGCCCGCTGATAGGGTTGTATAATAAAACATTTATTTTTTTTCAAAATTGTCAATAGTGCGCTATCCCCTTTGATAACTCGCTATAAAGAGGTTGTCGTGATGTTTCCATTTTTAGTAAAGTGGGCAATAGCGCGCTATAGGCCTTGATAACTCGCTGTCGGATAGTCTGGAAAACTCGAGCTCTCGGGTTTGTCTATATCGACCTGCTATCTTTCAATAGAGAACATGATACACAACCTAATAACATGCAATCCACGTTTGAGACAAAAATCTGATATTTCTAACGAGGAAAATCTGGCCACTACTGCTTGCTCGACTTTTCTATACCTTACACAGTTTTGCCTGGTTATCTTAATTGAAATATTCTCTACTAACACCTTGATGATTCCCATTGTCTCGCACGCCAAAAACAACTTTAGATTAAACAACGTTTTGAATTCAAATCATTTTGTACTCTTTTGTTCTTTAACCTTCAGCTGCTAATTTTATAAAACCCTCATTCTCTGATTTTCAAAGATAGGACACGCACGATTTTTGCAAGTTAGACTGAGCTTTCCAAAGAGTGTTTAAATAGAAGAAAGTCGTTATTCTTGCATTTGTCCAAACAACCTTCGAACTGAATCAAAATTGCAAACTGTCTTCAAGATAACGTCATTGTGCTGAGATTTCAAGAGGCTATCTTTTGTTTTAAACTGTAAGTATATGAACTGTTCTCGGTAAGAGGACACATCAAAGAAAAAACATCACCTGCATTATTTTTTCTAAGAGCTTGAACTAATCATCATTAACACATCAAACAATAGCTATCGAAGTCTACAAAGATCAAGCTCGAAGAACGTAGACATATCTCATGTCTAACGCATTAGTTTTATCTTTGGTGTGTAGGGTAGCTTCTCGATTAATCTCAGCACCAAAACTTTGAAAATTGAAAAGTCTTCAAAATCACTTCGATATAGTATTCCATTTTGAAAAAAATGTTTTTCGAAAGGTTTTAATCATAATTTAAATGAGTTTTCAATTATTTAATAGTTTTTAATCTTATATCAATATGTTTTGAGTCAATGGAATGGTTTTTGAGTGTCAAAATATTAATTTACCAAAAACAAGGCTATTCAGCAATTTGCAAAAATTTTCCAGTAGGCACTAGCTCCCTATCAGTGTTGATAGCCTGCTGATAGGGCTGAATAATAAAACATTTATTTTTCTTGAAAATTGTCTATAGCACGCTATCCCCTTTGATAACTCGCTATAAAGATGTTGTCGTGATCTTTTAATTTTTAGTAAAGTGGGCAATAGCGCGCTATAGGCCTTGATAACTCACTGTCAGAAAGTCTGAAAAACTCGAGCTCTCGGGTTTGTTTATATCGACCAGCTATCTTTCAATAAAGAACATGATACACAACCCAATAACACGCTATCCACGTTTGAGACAAAAATCTGATATTTCCAACGAGAAAAATGTGGCCACTTTTGCTTACTCGACTCTTCTATACCTTACACAGTTTTGCCTGGTTATCTTAATTGAAATATTCTCAACTAACACCTTGATGATTCCCATTGTCTCGCACGCCCAAAACAAGTTTAGATTAAACAACATTTTGAATTCAAATTATTTTGTACTCTTTTGCTCTTTAACCTGCACCTGCAAATTTTATAAAACGAGGATTCTCTGATTTTTAAAGATAGAACACTTACAATTTTTGCAAGTTAGACTTAGCTTTCCAAAGAGTGTTTAAATAGAAGAAAGTCGTTATTCTTGCATTTGTCCAAACAACCTTCGAACTGAATCAAAATTGCAAACCGCCTTCAAGATAATGTAATTATTTCGCAAGTTCTTCAATTTATCCCTTGTGTGCTGAGACTTCCAGAGGCTATCTATTGTTTTAAACTGTAAGTACGTGAAGTGTTCTCGGTAAGAGAGCACATCACCTGTTTTTTTTCTAAGAGCATGAACCAATCATCAACAACACATCAAACAATAGCTATCGAAGTCTACAAAGATCAAGCTCGAAGAACGAAGTCATATCTCATGTCTGATGCATTAGTTTTATCTTTGGTGTGTAGGGTAATTTCTTGGTCAATCTCAGCACTAAAACTCTAAAAATTGAAAAGTCTTCAAAATCACTTCGATATAGTATTCCATTTTGAAAAAATGTTTTCCGAAAGGTTTTAATCATAATTTCAATGAGTTTTGAATTATTTAATAAATTTTTTTTATCTTATATCAATATGTTTTGAGTCAATGGAATGGTTGTTCAGTGCCAAAATATTAATTTTCCAAAAATAAGGCAATTCAGCAATATGCAAAAATTTTCCAGTAGGCATTAGCGCCCTATCAGTGTTGATACCCCGCTGATAGGGTTGTATAATAAAACATTTGTTTTTCTTGAAAATTGTCTATAACGCGCTATCCCCTTTGATAACTCGCTATAAAGATGTTGTCGTGATCCTTCCATTTTTAGTAAAATGGGCAATAGCGCTCTATAGGCCATGATAACTTGCTATCGGAAAGTCTGAAAAACTCGAGCTCTCGGGTTTGTGTATATCAACCTGCTATCTTTCAATAGAGAACATTATACACAACCCAATAACACACTATCCAAGTTTGAGACAAAAATTAGATATTTCTAACGAGAAAAATGTGGCCACTTCTGCTTGTTCGACTTTTCTATACCTTACACAGTTTTGCCTGGCTATCCTAATTGAAATATTCTCTATTAACACCTTGATGATTAAACACCCACACCCAAAACAACTTTAGATTAAACAACGTTTTGAATTCAAATCATTTTGTACTCTTTTCCTCTTAAACCTGCAACTGCTAATTTTATAAAACCCTCATTCTCTGATTTTTAAAGATAGAACACGCACGTTTTTTGAAAGTTAGACTGAGCTTTTCAAAGAGTGTTTAAATACAAGAAAGTCGTTATTCTTGCATTTGTCCAAACAACCTTCGAATTGAATGAAAATAGCAAACTGACCTGAAGATAACCTCATTATTTCGCAAGTTCTTCATTTTATCCCTTTTGTGCTGATATTTCCAGAGGCTATCTATTGTTTCAAACTGTAAGTACATGAAGTGTTCTCGGTAAGAGAGCACATCATCAGTATTTTTTTTCTAAGAGCATGAACCATTCATCAACAACACATCAAACAATAGCTATCGAAGTCTACAAAAATCAAGTTCGAAGAACGAAGTCATATCTCATGTCTAATGCATTAGTTTTTTCTTTGGTATGTAGGGTAACTTCTTGATCAATCTCAGCACTAAAACTCTGAAAATTGAAAAGTCTTCAAAATCACTTCGCTATAGTATTCCATTTTGAAAAAATGTTTTCCGAAAGGTTTTAATCATAATTTCAATGACTTTTTAATTATTTAATAGTTTTTTTATCTTATATCAATATGTTTTGAGTCAATGGAATGGTTGTTGAGTGCCAAAATATTAATTTTCCAAAAATAAGGCAATTCAGCAATATGCAAAAATTTTCCAGTAGGCATTAGCGCCATATCAGTGTTGATAGCCCGCTGATAGGGTCGTATAATAAAACATTTGTTTTTCTTGAAAATTGTCTATAACGCGCTATCCCCTTTGATAACTCGCTATAAAGATGTTGTCGCGATCTTTCCATTTTTAGTAAAATGGGCAATAGCGTGCTATAGGCCTTGATAACTTGCTCTCGGGTTTGTGTATATCAACCTGCTATCTTTCAATAGAGAACATTATACACAACCCAATAACAAACTATCCATGTTTGAGACAAAAATCAGATATTTGTAACGAGAAAAATGTGGCCACTTCTGCTTGCTCGACTTTTCTATACCTTACACAGTTTTGCCTGGTTATCTTAATTGAAATATTCTCTACTAACACCTTGATGATTCCCATTGTCTCGCACGCCCAAAACAACTTTAGATTAAACAACGTTTTGAATTCAAATAATTTTGTACTCTTTTGTTCTTTAACCTGCAGCTGCTAATTTTATAAAACCATCATTCTCTGATTTTCAAAGATAGAACACGCACGATTTTTGCAAGTTAGACTGAGCTTTCCAAAGAGTGTTTAAATAAAAGAAAGTCGTTATTCTTGCATTTGTCCAAACAACCTTTGAACTGAATGAAAATTGCAAACTGACTTAAAGATAACCTCATTATTTCGAAAGTTCTTCATTTTATCCCTTTTGTGCTGAGATTTCCAGAGGCTATCTATTGTTTTAAACTGTAAGTATATGCAGTGTTCTTAGTAAGAGAACACATCAAACAAGAACACATCACCTGCATTATTTTTTCTAAGAGCTTGAACTAATCATCAACAACACATCAAACAATAGCTATCGAAGTCTACAATGATTAAGCTCGAAGAACGAAGACATATCTCATGTCTAATGCATTAGTTTTATCTTTGGTGTGTAGGGTAACTTCTCGATCAATCATAGCACTAAAACTCTGAAAATTGAAAAGTCTACAAAATCACTTCGATATAGTATTGCATTTTGAAAAAACTGTTTTCTAAAAGGTTTTAATCATAATTTCAATGAGTTTTGAATTATTTAATAGTTTTTAATCTTATATCAATATGTTTTGAGTCAATGGAATGGTTCTTGAGTGTCAAAATATTAATTTTCCAAAATATAAGGCTATTCAGCAATTTGCAAAAATTTTCCAATAGGCATTAGCGCCCTATCAGTGTTGATAGCTCGCTGTTAGGGTTGTATAATAAAACATTTGTTTTTCTTGAAAATTGTCTATAGCGCGCTATCCCCTTTGATAACTCGCTATAAAGATGTTGCCGTGATCTTTCCATTTTTACTAAAGTGGGCAATAGCATGCTATAGGCCTTGATAGCTTGCTGTCAGAAAGTCTGAAAAGCTCGAGCTCTCGGGTTTGTGTATATCGACCTGCTATCTTTCAATAGAGAACATGATATACAACCCAATAACACGCTATCCACGTTTGAGACAAAAATCTGACATTTCTAACGAGAAAAATGTGGCCACTTCTGCTTGCTCGACTTTTCTATACCTTACCCAGTTTTGCCTGGTTATCCTAATTGAAATATTCTCTACTAACACCTTGATGATTCCCATTGTCTCGCACGCCCAAAACAACTTTAGATTAAACAAGATTTTGAATTCATATCATTTCATACTCTTTTACTCTTTAACCTGCAACTGCAAATTTTATAAAACCCTCATTCTCTAATTTTTAAAGATAGAACACGCACGATTTTTGCAAGTTAGACTGACTTTTCCAAAGAGTGTTTAAATAGAAGAAAGTCGTTATTCTTGCATTTGTCCAAACAACCTTTGAACTGAATCAAAATTGCAAACTGTCTTGAAGATAACGTCATTATTCCGCAAGTTCTTCATTTTATCCCTTTTGTGCTGATATTTCCATAGGCTATCTATTGTTTTAACTATAAGTATGTGAAGCGTTCTCGGTAAGAGAGCACATCACTTGTATTTTTTTTTTAAGAGCATGAACCAATCATCAACACCACATCAAACAATAGCTATCGAAGTCAACAAAGATCAAGCTCGAAGAACGAAGTCATATCTCATGTCTAATGCATTGGTTTTATCTTTGGTGTGTAGGGTAACTTCTCGATCAATCTCAGCACTAAAACTCTAAAAATTGAAAAGTCTTCAAAATCACTTTGATATAGTATTCCATTTTGAAAAAAATGTTTTTCGAAAGGTTTTAATCACAATTTCAATGAGTTTTGAATTATTTAATAGTTTTTAATCTTATATCAATATGTTTTGAGTCAATGGAATGGTTCTTGAGTGTCAAAATATTAATCTACCAAAAACAAGGCTATTCAGCAATTTGCAAAAATTTTCCAGCAGGCACTAGCGCCCTATAAGTGTTGATAGCGCGCTGATAAGGTTGTATAATAGAACATTTGTTTTTCTTGAAATTTGTCTATAGCGCTCTATCCCCTTTGATAACTCGCTATAAAGATGTTGTCGTGATCTTTCCATTTTTAGTAAAATGGGCAATAGTGCGCTATGGGCCTTGATAACTCGCTATCGGAAAGTCTGAAAAAATCGAGCTCTCGGGTTTGTGTATATCGACCTGCTATCCAACCCAATAGAGAACATGATACACAACCCAATAACACGCTATCAACGTTTGAGACAAAAATCAGATATTTCTGACGAGAAAAATGTGGCCACTTCTGCTTGCTCGACTTTTCTATACCTTACACAGTTTTGCCTGGTTATCTTAATTGAAATATTCTCTACTAACACCTTGATGATTCCCATTGTCTCGCACGCCCAAAACAACTTTAGATTAAACAACGTTTTGAATTCAAATCATTTTGTACTCTTTTGTTCTTTAACCTGCAGCTGCTAATTTTATAAAACCATCATTCTCTGATTTTTAAAGATAGAACACGCACGATTTTTGCAAGTTAGACTGAGCTTTCCAAAGAGTGTTGAAATCGAAGTAAGTCGTTATTCTTGCATTTGTCCAAACAACCTTCGAACTGAATCAAAATAGCAAACTGTCTTTAAGATAGCGTCAATATTTCGCAAGTTCTACTGTTTTAAACTGTAAGTATGTGAAGTGTTCTCGGTAAGAGAGCACATCACCTGTATTTTTTTCTTTCTAAGAGCATGAACCAATAATCAAAAACACATCAAACAATAGCTATCGAAGTCTACAAAGATCAAGCTCGAAGAACGAAGACATATCTCATGTCTAATGCATTAGTTTTATCTTTGGAGTGTAGGGCAGCTTCTCGATCAATCCCAGCACTAAAACTCTGGAAATTGCAAAGTCTTCAAAATCACTTCGATATAGTATAACATTTTGAAAAAAATATTTTCTGAAAGGTTTTACGCACAATTTCAATGAGTTTTGAATTATTTAATAGTTTTTAATCTTATATCAATATGTTTTGAGTTAATGGAATGGTTCGTGAGTGTCAAAATATTAATTTTCCAAAATATAAGTCTATTCAGCAATTTGCAAAAATTTTCCAGTAGGCACTAGCGCTTTATCAGTGTTGATAGCCCGTTGTTAGCGTTGTATAATAAAACATTTGCTTTTCTTGAAAATTGTCTATAGCGCGCTATCCCCTTTGATAACTCGCTATAAAGAGGTCGCCGTGATCTTTCCATTTTTAGTAAAGTAGGCAATAGTGCACTGTAGGCCTTGATAACTCGCTGTCAGAAAGTCTGAAAAACTCGAGCTCTCGGGTTTGTGTATATCGACCTGCTATCTTTCAATAGAGAACATGATACACAACCCAATAACACGCTATCCACGTTTGACAAAAAAATCTGATATTTCTAACGAGAAAAATGTGGCCACTTCTGCTTGCTCAACTTTTCTATACCTTACACAGTTTTGCCTGGTTATCTTAATTGAAATATTCTCTACTAACACCTTGATGATTCCCATTGTCTCGCACGCCCAAAACAACTTTAGATTAAACAAGATTTTGAATTCAATTCATTTTGTACTCTTTTACTCTTTAACCTGCAACTGCTAATTTTATAAAACCCTCATTCTCTAATTATTAAAGATAGAACACGCACGATTTTTGCAAGTTAGACTGACTTTTCCAAAGAGTGTTTAAATAGAAGAAATTCGTTATTCTTGCATCTGTCCAAACAACCTTCGAACTGAATAAAAAATGCAAACCGCCTTGAAGATAATGTCATTATTCCGCAAGTTCTTCATTGTATCCCTTTTGTGCTGATATTTCTAGAGGCTATCTACTGTTTTAAACTGTAAGTATGTGAAGTGTTCTCGGTAAGAGAGCACATCACCTGTATTTTTTTTTCTAAGAGCATGAACCAATCAGCAACAACACATCAAACAATAGCTATCGAAGTCTACAATGATCAAGCTCGAAGAACGAAGTCATATCTCATGTCTAATGCATTAGTTTTATCTTCGGTGTGTAGTGCAACTTCTCAATCAATCATACTACTAAAACTCTGAAAAATGCAATATCTTCAAAATCACATCGATATAGTATTCCATTTTGAAAAAAATGTTTTCCGAAAGGTTTTAATCATAATTTCAATGAGTTTTGAATTATTTAATAGTTTTTAATCTTATATCAATATGTTTTGAGTCAATGGAATGGTTTTTAAGTGTCAAAATATTAATTTTCCAAAATATAAGTCTATTCAGCAATTTGCAAAAAATTTTCAGTAGGCACTAGCGCTTTATCAGTGTTGATAGCCCGTTGTTAGGGTTTTGTAATAAAAAAATTGTTTATACAAAATTGTTTATAGCGCGTTATCCCCTTTGATAACTCGCTATAAAGATGTTGTCGTGATCTTTCCATTTTTTGTAAAGTGGGCAATAGCGCGCTATAGGCCTTGATAACTCGCTGTCAGAAAGTCTGAAAAACTCGAGCTCTCGGGTTTGTGTATATCGACCTGCTATCTTTCAATAGAGACCATGATACACAACCCAATAACACGTTATCCACGTTTGAGACAAAAATTTGATCTTTCTAACGAGAAAAATGTGGCCAGTTCTGCTTTCTCGACTTTTCTATACCTTACACACTTTTGCCTTGTTATCTTAAGTGAAATATTCTCTCCTAACACATTGATGATTCTCATTGTCTCGCACGCCCAAAACAATTTTAGATTAAACAACATTTTGAATTCAAATCATTTTGTATTCTTTTGCTCTTTAACCTGCAGCTGCTAATTTTATAAAACCCACATTCTCTGATTTTTAAAGATAGAACACGCTCGATTTTTGGAAGTTAGACTGAGCTTTCCAAAGAGTGGTTAAAAAGAAGAAAGTCGTTATTCTTGCATTTGTCCGAACAACCTTCGAACTGAATGAAAATTGCAAACAGTCTTGAAGATAACGTCATTATTTTGCATGTTCTTCATTTTATCCCTTTTGTGCTGAGATTTCCAGAGGCTATCTATTGTTTTAAACTGTAAGTATGTGAAGTGTTCTCGGCAAGAAAGCACATCACCTGTATTTTTTTTTTCTAAGAGCATGAACCAATCATCAACAACACATCAAACAGTAGCTATCGAAGTCTACAAAGATCACGCTCGCAGAACGAAGTCATATCTCATGTCTAATGCATTAGTTTTATCTTTGGTGTGTACGGTAACTTCTCGATCAATCTCAGCACTAAAACTTTGAAAATTGAAAAGTCTTCAAAATCACTTCGATATAGTATTCCATTTTGAAAAAAAATGTTTTTCGAAAAGTTTTAATCACAATTGCAATGAGTTTTGAATTATTTAATAGTTTTTAATCTTATATCAATATGTTTTGAGTCAATGGAATGGTTCTTGAGTGTCAAAATATTAATTTACCAAAAACAAGGCTATTTAGCAATTTGCATAAATTTTCAAGTAGGCACTAGCGCCCTATTAGTGTTGATAGCCCGCGGATAAAGGTTGTATAATAAAACATTTGTTTTTCTTGGAATTTGTTTATAACGCGCTATCCCCTTTGGATAACTCGCTATAAAGATGTTGTTGTGATCTTTCCATTTTTAGTAAAATGGGCAATAGCGCGCTATGGGCCTTGATAACTCGCTATCGGAAAGTCTGAAAAACTCGAGCTCTCGGGTATGTGTATATCGACCTGCTATCTTTTAATAGAGAACATGATACACAACCCAATAACACTCTATCAACGTTTGAGACAAAAATCAGATATTTCTGACGAGAAAAAATGTGGCCACTTCTGCTTGCTCGACTTTTCTATACCTTACACAGTTTTGCCTGGTTATCTTAATTGAAATATTCTCTACTAACACCTTGATGATTCCCATTGTCTCGCACGCCGAAAACAACTTTCGATTAAACAAGAATTTGAATTCAAATTATTTTGTGCTCTTTCGCTCTTTAACCTGCAACTGCTAATTTTTTAAAACCATCATTTTCTGATTTTTAAAGATAGAACACGCACGATTTTTGCAACTTAGACTCAGCTTTCCAAAGAGAGTTTAAATATAAGAAAGTCGTTATTCTTGCATTTGTCCAAACAATCTTCGACTGAATCAAAATTGCAAACCGCCTTGTAGATAACGTCATTATTTCGCAAGTTCTTCATTTTATCCCTTTTGTGCTGAGATTTCCAGACGCTATCTATTGTTTTAAACTGTAAGTATGTGAGATGTTCTCGGTAAGAGAGCACATCACCTGTATTTTTTTTTTCTAAGAGCATGAACCAATCATCAACAACACATCAAAAAATAGCTATTGAAGTCTACAAAGATCAAGCTCGAAGAACGAAGTCATATCCCATGTCTAATGCATTAGTTTTATCTTTGGTGTGTACGGTAACTTCTCGATCAATCGCAGCACTAAAACATTGAAAATTGAAAAGTCTTCAAAATCACTTCGATATATTATTCCATTTTGAAAAAAATGTTTTCCGAAAGGTTTTAATCACAATTTCAATGAGTTTTGAATTATTTAATAGTTTTTAATCTTATATCAATATGTTTTGAGTCAATGGAATGGTTCTTGAGTGTCAAAATATTAATTTACCAAAAACAAGGCTATTTAGCAATTTACACAAATTTTCCAGTAGGCACTAGCGCCCCATCAGTGTTGATAGCCCGCGGATAAAGGTTGTATATTAAAACGTTTGTTTTTCTTGAAATTTGTCTATAACGCGCTATCCCCTTTTGATAACTCGCTATAAAGATGTTGTCGTGATCTTTCCATTTTTAGTAAAATGGGCAATAGCGCGCTATGGACCTTGATAACTCACTATCGGAAAGTGAAAAACTCGAGCTCTCGGGTTTGTGTATATCGACCTGCTATCTTTTAATAGAGAACATGATACACAACCCAATAACACGATATCAACGTTTGAGACAAAAATCAGATATTTCTGACGAGAAAAATGTGGCCACTTCTGCTTGCTCAACTTTTCTATACCTTACACAGTTTTGCCTGGTTATCTTAATTGAAATATTCTCTACTAAGACCTTGATGATTCCCATTGTCTCGCACGCCCAAAACAACTTTAGATTAAACAACGTTTTGAATTCAAATCATTTTGTACTCTTTTGTTCTTTAACCTGCAGCTGCTAATTTTATATAACCCTCATTCTCTGATTTTCAAATATAGAACACGCACGATTTTTGCAAGTTAGACTGAGCTTTCCAAAGAGTGTTTAAATCGAAGAAAGTCGTTATTCTTGCATTTGTTGAAACAACCTTCGAACTGAATCAAAATTGCAAACGGTCTTTATGATAACGTCAATATTTCGGAAGTTCTTCATTTTATTCCTTTTGTGCTGAGATTTCCAGAGGCTATCCATTGTTTTAAACTGTAAGTATGTGAAGTGTTCTCGGTAAGAGAACACATCACCTGTATTTTTTTTTCTAAGAGCTTGAACTAATCATCAACAACACATCAAACAACAGCTATTGAAGTCTACAAATATCAACCTCGATGAACGAACACATATCTCATGTCTAATGCATTAGTTTTATCTTTGGTGTGTAGGGTAAGTTCTCGATCAATCACACCACTAAAACTCTGAAAATTGCAAACTCTTCAAAATCACTTCTATATAGTATTCCATTTCGAAAAAAATGTTTTCCGAAAGGTTTTAATCACAATTTCAATG
The DNA here is from genome assembly GCA_035771175.1 of Paratinospora sagittata. Classification (NCBI taxonomy): domain Eukaryota; kingdom Viridiplantae; phylum Streptophyta; class Magnoliopsida; order Ranunculales; family Menispermaceae; genus Paratinospora; species Paratinospora sagittata. Next base: position 41,922,841 of record CM069594.1, read on the forward strand.
CGTTTTGAATTACTTAATAGTTTCTAATCTTATATCAATATGTTTTGAGTCAATGGAATGGTTCTTGAGTGTCAAAATATTAATTTTCCTAAATATAAGTCTATTCATCAATTTGCAAAAATTTTCCAGTAGGCACTAGCGCCCTATCAGTGTTGATAGCCCGCTGTTAGGGTTGTATAATAAAACATTTGTTTTTCTTGAAATTTGTCTATAGCACGCTATCCCCTTTGATAACTCGTTATAAAGATGTTGTCGTGATCTTTCCATTTTTAGTAAATTGGGCAATAGCGGGCGATAGGCCTCGATAACTCGCTGTCAGAAAGTCAGAAAAACTCGAGCTCTCGGGTTTGTGTATATCGACCTGCTATCTTTCAAAAGAGAACATGATACACAACCCAATAACACGCTATCAACGTTTGAGACAAAAATCTGATCTTTCTAACGAGAAAAATGTGGCCACTTCTGCTTGCTCAACTTTTCTATACCTTATACAGTTTTGCCTGGTTATCTTAATTGAAATATTTTCTACTAACACCTTGATGATTCCCATTGTCTCGCACGCCCAAAACAACTTTCGATTAAACAAGATTTTGAATTCAAATTATTTTGTACTCTTTCGCTCTTTAACCTGCAACTGCTAATTTTATAAAACCCTCATTCTCTGATTTTTAAAGATTGAACACGCACGATTTTTGCAAGTTAGTCTCAGCTTTCCAAAGAGTGTTTAAATATAAGAAAGTCGTTATTCTTGCATTTGTCCAAACAATCTTCGAATTGAATGAAAATTGCAAACTGACATGAAGATAACGTCATTATTTTGCAACTTCTTCAATTTATCCCTTTTGTGCTGAGATTTCCAGAGGCTATCTATTGTTTTAAACTGTAAGTATATAAAGTGTTCTTAGTAAGAGAACACATCAAACAAGAACACATCACCTGCATTATTTTTTCTAAGAGCTTGAACTAATCATCAACAACACATCAAACAATAGCTATCGAAGTCTACAAAGATCAAGCTCGATAACGAACACATATCTCATGTCTAATGCGTTAGTTTTAACTTTGGTGTGTAGGGTAACTTCTCGATCAATCATACCACTAAAACTCTGAAAATTGCAAAGTCTTCAAAATCACTTCGATATAGTATTCCATTTTGAAAAAAATGTTTTCCGAAAGGTTTTAATCAAAATTTCAATGAGTTTTGAATTATTTAATAGTTTTTAATCTTATATCAATATGTTTTGAGTCAATGGAATGGTTCTTGAGTGTCAAAATATTAATTTTCCAAAATATAAGTCTATTCAGCAATTTGCAAAAATTTTCCAGTAGGCACTTGCGCTCTATCAGTGTTGATAGCCCGCTGTTAGGGTTGTATAGTAAAACACCTGTTTTTCTTGAAATTTGTCTATAGCGCTCTATCCCCTTTGATAACTCGCTATAAAGATGTTGTCGTGATCTTTCCATTTTTAGTAAAGTGGGCAATAGCGCGTTAAAGGCCTTGACAACTCGCCGTCGGAAAGTCTGAAAAACTCAAGCTCTCGGGTTTGTGTATATCGACCTGCTATCTTTTAATAGAGAACATGATGCACAACCCAATAACACGTTATCAATGTTTAAGACAAAAATCTGATCTTTCTAACGAGAAAAATGTGGCCACTTCTGCTTGCTCGACTTTTCTATACCTTACGCAGTTTTGCCTGGTTATCTTAATTGAAATATTCTTTACTAACACCTTGATGATTCCCATTGCCTCGCACGCCCAAAACAACTTTAGATTAAACAACGTTTTGAATTCAAATCATTTTGTACTCTTTTGTTCTTTAACCTGCTGCTGCTAATTTTATAAAACCCTCATTCTTTGATTTTCAAAGATAGAACAGGCACGATTTTTGCAAGTTAGACTGATCTTTCCAAAGAGTGTTTAACTCGAAGAAAGTCGTTATTCTTGTTTTTGTTGAAACAACCTTCGAACTGAATCAAAATTGCAAACTGTCTTTAAGATAACGTCAATATTTCGCAAGTTCTTCATCTTATTCTTTTTGTGCTGAGATTTTCAAAGGCTATCTATTGTTTTAAACTGTAAGTATGTGAAGTGTTCTCGGTAAGAGAACACATCACCTGTATTTTTTTTTCTAAGAGCTTGAACTAATCATCAACAACACATCAAACAATAGCTATCGAAGTCTACAAAGATCAAGCTCGAAGAACGAACACATATCTCATGTCTAATGCATTATTTTTATCTTTGGTGTGTAGGGTAACTTCTCAATCAATCATACCACTAAAACTCTAAAAATTGCAAAGTCTTTAAAATCACTTCGATATAGTATTCCATTTCGAAAAAAATGTTTTCCGAAAGGTTTTAATCATAATTTCAATGAGTTTTGAATTATTTAATAGTTTTTAATCTTATATCAATATGTTTTGAGTAAATGGAATGGTTCTTGAGTGTTAAAATATTAATTTTCCAAAATATAAGTGTTGAATGCCCGCTGTTAGGGTTGTATAATAAAAGATTTATTTTTCTTGAAATTTGTCTATAGCGCTATTCTCTTTGATAACTCGCTATAAAAACGGTGTCCTGATCTTTCCATTTTTAGTACATTGGGCAACAGCGCGCTATGGGCCTCGATAACTTGCTATCGGAAAGTCTGAAAAACTCGGGCTCTCGGGTTTGTGTATATCGACCTGTTATCTTTCTATAGAGAACATGATACACAACCCAATAACAAGCTATCAACGTTTGAGACAAAAATATGATATTTCTAACGAGAAAAATGTGGCCACTTCTGCTTGCTCGACTTTTCTATACCTTACACAGTTTTGCCTGGTAATCTTAATTGAAATATTCTCTACTAACACCTTGATGATTCTCATTGTCTCGCATGCCCAAAACAACTTTAGATTAACACCTTGCATTTGTCCAAACAACCTTCGAACTGAATCAAAATTGCGAACCGCCTTGAAGATAACGTCATTATTTCGCAAGTTCTTCATTTTAGCCCTTTTGTGCTGATATTTCCAGAGGCTATCTTTTGTTTTAAGCTGTAAGTATGTGAAATGTTCTCGATAAGAGAGCACATCACCTGTATTTTTTTTCTAAGAGCTTGAACTAATCATCAACAACACATCAAACAATAGGTATCGAAGTCTTCAAAGATCAAGCTCGAAGAACGAAGACATATCTCATTTCTAATGCAATAGTTTTATCTTTGGTGTGTAGGGTAACTTCTCGATCAATCTCAGCACTAAAACTCAGAAAATTGAAAAATCTTCAAAATCACTTCAATATAGTATTCCATTTTGAAAAAAATGTTTTTCGGAACATTTTAATAATAATTTCAATGAGTTTTGAATTATTTAATAGTTTTTAATCTTATATCAATATGTTTTGAGCCAATGGAATGTTTGTTGAGTGTCAAAATATTAATTTAACAAAAACAACGCTATTCAGCAATTTGCAAAAATTTTCCAGTAGGCACTAGCGCCCTATCAGTGTTGATAGCCCGCTGATAAGGGTTGTATAATAAAACATTTGTTTTTCGTGAAAATTGTCTATAGGGCGCTATCCCCTTTGATAACTCGCTATAAAGATGTTGCCCTGATCTTTTCATTTTTAGTAAAGTGGGCAATAGCGCGCTATAGGCCTTGATAACTCGCTGTCAGAAAGTCTGAAAAACTCGAGCTCTCAGGTTTGTGTATATCGACCTGCTATCTTTTGAGTAGAGAACATGATACACAACCCAATAACACGCTATCCACGTTTGAGACAAAAATCTGATATTTCTAAGGAGAAAAATGTGGCCACTTCTGCTTGCTCGACTCTTCTATACCTTACACAGTTTTGCGTGGTTAACTTAATTGAAATATTCTCTACTAACACCTTGATGATTCCCATTGTCTCGCACGCCCAAAACAACTTTAGATTAAACAACATTTTGAATTCAAATCATTCTGTACTCTTTTGCTCTTTAGCCTGCACCTGCTAATTTTATAAAACCATCATTCTCTGATTTTCAAGGATAGAACACGCACGATTTTTGAAAGTTAGAATAAGCTTTCCAAAGCGTGTTTAAATAGAAGAAAGTCGTTATTCTTGAATTTGTCCAAACAATCTTCAAATTGAATGAAAATTGCAAATTGACATGAAGATAACGTCATTATTTCGCAACTTCTTCATTTTATCCCTTTTGTGCTGAGATTTCCAGAGTCTATCTATTGTTTTAAACTGTAAGTATATGAAGTGTTCTTAGTAAGAGAACACATCAAACAAGAACACATCACCTGCATTATTTTTTCTAAGAGCTTGAACTAATCATCAACACCACATCAAACAATAGCTATCGAAGTCTACAAAGATCAAGCTCGATGAACGAAGACATATCTCATGTCTAATGCATTAGTTTTATCTTTGGTGTGTACGGTAACTTCTCGATCAATCATAGCACTAAAACTCAAAAAATTGAAAAGTCTTCAATTAAGTTATTCCGTTTTGAAAAAAATGATTTCCGAAAGGTTTTAATCATAATTTCAATGAGTTTTGAATTATTTAATAGTTTTTAATCTTATATCAATATGTTTTGAGTCAATGGAATGGTTCTTGTGTGTCAAAATATTAATTTTTCAAAATATAAGGCTATTCAGTAATTTGCAAAAATTTTCCAGTAGGCACTAGCGCCCTATCAGTGTTGATAGCCCGCTGTTAGGGTTGTATAATAAAACATTTGTTTTTCTTGAAAATTGTCTATAGCGCGCTATCCCCTTTGATAACTCGCTATAAAGAGGTTGACGTGATCTTTCCATTTTTAGTAAAGTGGGCAATAGCGCGCTATAGGCCTTGATAACTCGCTGTCAGAAAGTCTGAAAAACTCGAGCTCTCGGGTTTGTGTATATCAACCTGCTATCTTTCAATAGAGAACATGATACAGAACCCAATAACACGTTATCCACGTTTGAGAAAAAAATCAGATATATCTAACGAGAAAAATGCGGCAACTTCTGCTTGCTCGACTTTTCTATACCTTACACAATTTTGCCTGGTTATCTTAATTGAAATATTCTCTACTAACACCTTGATGATTCCCATTGTCTCGCACGTCCAGAACAACTTTAGATTAAACAACATTTTGAATTCAAATCATTTTGTACTCTTTTGGTCTTTAACCCGCAACTGCTAATTTTATAAAACCCTCATTCTCTGATTTTCAAATATAGCACACGCGCGATTTTTGCCAGTTAGACTGAGCTTTCCAAAGAGTGTTTAAATAGAAGAAAGTCGTTATTCTTGCATTCGTCCAAACAACCTTCGAATTGAATGAAAATTGCAAAGTAACTTGAAGATAACCTCATTATTTCGCAAGTTCTTCATTTTATCCCTTTTGTGTTGAGATTACCAGAGGCTATCTATTGTTTAAAACTGTAAGTATATGAACAGTTCTTGGTAAGAGAACACATCAAACAAGAACACATCACCTGCATTATTGTTTTTAAGAGCTTCAACTAATCATCAACAACACATCAAACAATAGCTATCGAAGTCTACAAAGATCAAGCTCAAAAAATGAAGACATATCTCATGTCTAACGCATTAGTTTTATCTTCGGTGTGTAGGGTAACTTCTCGATCAATCTCAACACCAAAACTCTGAAAATTGAAAAGTCTCAAAATCACTTCGATATAGTATTCCATTCAATGAGTTTTGAATTATTTAATAGTTTTTAATCTTATATCAATATGTTTTGTGTCAATGGAATGGTTCTTGTGTGTCAAAATATTAATTTTTCAAAATATAAGGCTATTCAGTAAGTTGCAAAAATTTTCCAGTAGGCACTCGCGCCCTATCAGTGTTGATTGCCCGCTGTTAGGGTTGTATAATAAAACATTTGTTTTTCTTGAAAATTGTCTATAGCGCCCTATCCCCTTTGATAACTCGCTATAAAGAGGTTGACGTGATCTTTCCATTTTTAGTAAAGTGGGCAATAGCGCGCTATAGGCCTTGATAACTCACTGTCAGAAAGTCTGAAAAACTCGAGCTCTCTGGTTTGTGTATATCGACCTGCTATCTTTCAATAGAGAACATGATACACAACCCAATAACACGCTATCCACGTTTGAGACAAAAATCTGATATTTCTAACGAGAAAAATGTGGCCACTTCTGCTTGCTCGACTTTTCCAAACCTTACAAAGTTTTGCCTGGTTATCTTAATTGAAATATTCTCTACTAACACCTTGATGATTCCCATTCTCTCGTACGCCCAAAACAATTTTAGATTAAACAACGTTTTGAATTCAAATCATTTTATACTCTTTTAGTCTTTAACCTACAACTGCTAATTTTATAAAACGCTCATTCTCTGATTTTCAAAGATAGAAGACGCACGATTTTTGCAAGTTAGACTGAGCTTTCCAAAGAGTGTTTAAATCGAAGAAAGTCGTTATTCTTGCATTTGTCCAAACAACCTTCGAACTGAATCAAAATTGCAAACTGTCTTGAAGATGACCTCATTATTTCGCAAGTTCTTCATTTTATCCCTTTTGTGTTGAGATTTCCATAGGCTATCTATTGTTTTAAACTGTAAATATTTGAAGTGTTCTCGGTAAGAGAAAACATCACCTGTATTTTTTTTCTAAGAGCTTGAAGTAATCATCAACAACGCATCAAACAATAGCTATCGAAGTCTACAAAGATCAAGCACGTAGAACGAAGACATATCTCATGTCTAATGCATTCCATTTTGAAAAAAATATTTTTCGAAAGGTTTTAATCATAATTTCAATGAGTTTTGAATTATTTAATAGTTTTTAATCTTCTATTAATATGTTTTGAGTAAATGGAATGGTTCTTGAGTGTCAAAATATTAATTTTCCAAAAATAAGGCTATTCAACAATTTGGAAAAATTTTCCAGTAGGCACTAGCGCCCTACGAGTGTTGATAGCCCGCTGATAGGGTTATATAACATAACATTTGTTTTTCTTGAAAATTGTCTATAGCGCGCTATCCCCTTTGATAACTTGCTATAAAGAGGTTGCCGTGATCTTTCCATTTTTAGTAAAGTGGGCAATAGCGTGCTATAGGCTTTCATAACTCGCTATCGGAAACTCTGAAATCTCGAGCTCTCGGGTTTGTGCATATCGACCTGCTATCTTTCAATAGAGAACATGATACACAACCCAACAACACGCTATCCACGTTTGAGACAAAAATCAGATATTTCTAACGAGAAGAATGTGGCGACTTCTGCTTGCTCGACTTTTCTATACCTTACACAGTTTTGCCTGACAATCTTAATTGAAATATTCTCTACTAACACCTTGATGATTCTCATTCTCTCGCACGCCCAAAATAATTTTAGATAAAACAACGTTTTGAATTCAAATCATTTTGTACTCTTTTGTTCTTTAACCAGCAACTGCCAATTTTATAAAACCCTCATTCTCGATTTTTCAAAGATAGAACACATCACCTGCATTATTGTTTTTAAGAGGTTGAACTAATCATCAACAACACATCAAACAATAGTTATCGAAGTCTACAAAGATCAAGCTCGAAGAACGAAGACATATCCCATGTCTAATGCATTAGTTTTATCTTTGGTGTGTAGGGCAACTTCTCGATCAGTCTAGCACTAAATCTCTAAAAATTGAAAAGTCTTCCAAATCACTTCGATATAGTGTTCCATTTTGAAAAAAATGTTTTCCGAAAAGTTTTAATCATAATTTCAAAGTGTTTTGAATTATTTAATAGTTTTTAATCTTATATCAATATGTTTTGAGTCAATGAAATGGTTCTTAAGTGTCAAAATATTAATTTTCCAAAAATAAGGCTATTCAGCAATTTTGCAAAAATTTTCCAGTATGCACTAGCGCCCTATGAGTGTTGATAGCCCGTTGATAGGGTTGTATAACATAACATTTGTTTTTCTTGAAAATTGTCTATAGCGCGCTATCCCCTTTGATAACACGCTATAAAGATGTTGCCGTGATCTTTCCACTTTTAGTAAAGTGGGCAAGCCTTGATAACTCGCTCTCGGAAAGTCTGAAAAACTCGAGCTCTCGGGTTTGTGTATATCGACCTGCTATCTTTCAATAGATAACATGACACACAAATCAATAACACACTATCCACGTTTGAGACAAAAATCAAATATTTCTAACGGGAAAATTGTGGCCACTTCTGCTTGCTCGACTTTTCTATACCTTACACAGTTTTGCCTGGTTATCTTAATTGAAATATTCTCTACTAACACCTTGACGATTCCCATTGTCTCGCACGCCCAAAACAACTTTAGATTAACAACGTTTTGAATTCAAATCATTTTGTACTCTTTTGCTCTTGAACTACAACTGCTAATTTTTTAAAACCCTCATTCTCTGATTTCCAAAGATAGAACACACACAATTTTTGTAGGTTGGACTGAGCTTTCCAAAGAGTGTTTAAATCGAAGAAAGTCCTTATTCTTGCATTTACCCAAACAACCTTCTAACTGAATCAAAATTGCCAACTGTCTTGAAGACAACGTCATTATTTCACAAGTTCTACATTTTATCCCATTTGTGCTGAGATTTCCAGGGGCTATCTATTGTTTTAAAGTGTAAGTATGTGAAGTGTTCTCGGTAAGAACACATCACCTGTATTTTTTTTCTAAGAGCTTGAACTAATCATCAACAACACATCAAATAATAGCTATCGAAGTCTACAAAGATCAAGCTCGAAGAACGAAGACATATCTCATGTCTAATGCATTGGTTTTATCTTTGGTGTGTAGGGTAACTTCTCGATCAATCTCAGCACTAAAACTCTGAAAATTGAAAAGTCTTTAAAATCACTTCCATATAGTATTCCATTTTGAAAAAAATGTTTTTGGAATGGTTTTAATCATAATTTCAATGAGTTTGAATTATTTAATAGTTTTTAATCTTATATCAATATGTTTGGAGTCAATGGAATGGTTTTTTACTGTCAAAATATTAATTTTCCAAAAATAAGGCTAATCAGAAATTTGCAAAACTTTTCCAGTAGGCACTAGCGCCCTATCTGTGTTGATAGCCCGTTGATAGGGTTGTATAACAAAACATTTGTTTTTCTTGAAAATTGTCTATAACGCGCTATCCCTTTGATAACTCGCTATAAAGATGTTGCCGTGATCTTTCCATTTTTAGTAAGGTGGGCAATAGTGCGCTATAGGCCTTGCTAACTCGGTATCGGAAAGTCTGAAAAACTCGAGCTCTCGGGTTTGTGTATATCGACCTGCTATCTTTCAATAGAGAACATGGTACACAACCCAATAACACGCTATCACGTTTGAGACAAAAATCTGATATTTTTAATGAGAAAAATGTGGCCACTTCTGCTTGCTCGACTTTTCAATACCTTACACAATTTTGCCTGGTTATCTTAATTGAAATAGTCTCTACTAACACCTTGATGATTCCCATTGTCTCTCACGCCCAAAACAACTTTAGATTAAACAACGTTTTGAATTCAAATCATTTTGTACTCTTTTGCTCTTAAACCTACAACTGCTAATTTCTTAAAACCCTCATTGTCTGATATTCAAAGATAGAACACGCACAATTTTTGCAAGCTATACTGAGCTTTCCAAAGAGTTTTTAAATCGAAGAAAGTCGTTATTCTTGCATTTGTCCAAACAACCTTCTAACTGAATCAAAATTGCATACTGTCTTGAAGATAACCTCATTATTTCGCAAGTTCTTTATTTTATCTCTTTTGTGCTGAGATTTCCAGAGGCTGTCTATTGTTTTAAAGTGTAAGTATGTGAAGTGTTCTCGGTAAGAGAACACATCACCTGTATTTTTTTTCTAAGAGCTTGAACTAATCATCAGCAATACATCAAACAATAGCTATCGAAGTCTGCAAAGATCAAGCTCGAAGAACAAAGACATATCTCATGTCTAATGCATTAGTTTTATCTTTGGTGTGTTGGGTAACTTCTCGATCAATCTCAGCACTAAAACTCTGAAAATTGAAAAGTCTTCAAAATCACTTCGATATAGTATTCCATCTGGAAAAAAATGTTTTCCGAAAGGTTTTAATCATAATTTCAATGAGTTTTGAATTATTTAATAGTTTTTAATAATATATCAATATGTTTTGAGTCAATGGAATGGTTGTTGAGTATCAAAATATTAATTTACCAAAAACAATGCTATTCAGCAATTTGCAAAAATTTTCCAGTAGGCACTAGCGCCCTATGAGTGTTGATAGCCCGCTGATAGGGTTGTATAATAAAACATTTGTTTTTCTTGAAAATTGTCTATAGCGCACTATCCCTTTTGATAACTCGCTATAAAGATGTTGTCGTGATCATTCCATTTTTACTAATATGGGCAATAGCGCTCTATAGGCCTTGATAACTCGCTATCGGAAAGTCTGAAAAACTCGAGCTCTCGGGTTTGTGTATATCGACCTGCTATCTTTCAATAGAGAACATGATACACAACCCGATAGCATGCTATCCACGTTTGAGACAAAAATATGATATTTCTAATGTGAAAAATGTGGCCAGTTCTGCTTGCACGATTTTTCTATACCTTACACAGTTTTTCCTGGTTATCTTAATTGAAATATTCTCTACTAACACCTTGATAAATCCCAATGTCTCACACGACCAAAACAACTTTAGATTAAACAACATTTTGAATCCAAATCATTTTGTACTCTCTTGCTCTTTAACCTGCAACTGCTAATTTTATAAAACCCTCATTATCTGATTTTCAAAAATAAAACACACACGATTTTTGCGAGTTAGACTGCCTTTCCAAAAAGTGTTTAAATATAAGAAAGTTGTGATTCTTGTATTTCTCCAAATAACCTTTGAACTGAATCAGAATTGCAAACTAACATGAAGATAACCTCAATATTTTGCAAGTTCTTCATTTTATCCCTTTTATGCTGAGATTTCAGAAGGCTATCTATTGTTTTAAATTGTAAGTACATAAAGTGTTCTCGGTAAGAGAACACATCAAAAAAGAACACATCAAAAAAGAACACATCACCTGTATTTTTTTTCTAAGAGCTACAACTAATTATCAAAAACACATCAAACAATAGTTATCGAAGTCTACAATGATCAAGCTCGAAGAACGAAGACATATCTCATCTCTAATGCAATAGTTTTATCTTTGGTGTGTAGGGTAACTTCTCGATCAATCCCAGCACTCAAACTCTGAAAATTGCAAAGTCTTCAAAATAACTTCGATATAGTATTTCATTTTGAAAAAATGTTTTCCGGAAGGTTTTAATCTTAATTTCAATGAGTTTTGAACTACTTAAAAGTTTTTAATCTTATATCATTATTTTTTGAGTCAATGGAATGGTTCTTGAGTAACAAAATATTAATTTTTAAAAAATAAGGCTATCCATCAATTTGCAAAAATTTTCCAGAAGGCACTAGCGCACTATTAGTGTTGATAGCACGCTGATAAGGTTCTATAATAAAACATTTGTTTTTCTTGAAAATTGTCTAAAGCTCTATCCCCTTTGATAACTTGATATAAACCTGTTGCCGTGATCTTTCCATTTTTAGTAAAATTGGAAATAGCGCACTATAGGCCTTGATGACACGCTATCAGAAAGCCTGAAAAACTCGTGCTCTTGGGTTTGTGTATATCGACCTCTTATCTTTCAATAGAGAACATGATACACAACCCAACAGCACGCTATCCAAGTTGGTGACAAAAATCTGATATTTTTAACGAGAAAAATGTGGCCACTTGTGCTTGCAAGATTTTCTATACCTTACACAGTTTTGCCAGGTTACCTTAATTGAAATATTTTCTACTAGCACCTTGATGATTCCCATTGTCTCGCACGCCCAAAACAACTCTAGATTAAACAATGTTTTGAATTCAAATCATTTTATACTATCTTGCCCTCTAACCTGCAACTGCTAATTTATAAAACCCTCATTCTCTGATTTTCAAAAATAGAACACACACGATTTTTGCAAGCTAGACTGAGCTTTCCAAAGCGTGTTTAAATAGAAGAAAGTCGTGATTCTTGCATTTGACCAAACAACCTTCGAACTGAATCAAAATTGCAAACTGTCTTGAAGGTAACTTCATTATTTTGCAAGTTCTTCATTTTATCCTTTTTGTGCAGAGATTTCCACAGGCTATCCATTGTTTTAAACTGTAAGTATATCAAGTGTTCTCGGTAAGAGAACACATCAAACAAGAACACATCACCTGCATTTTTTTTCTAAGAGCTGCAACTAATCATCGACAACACATCAAACAATAGCTATCGAAGTCTACAATGATCAAGCTCGAAGAACGAAGACATATCTCATGTCTAATGCAATAGTTTTATCTTTGGTGTGTAGGGTAACTTCTCGATCAATCCCAACACTAAAACTCTGAAAATTGCAAAGTCTTCAAAATAACTTCGATATAGTATTTCATTTTGAAAAAATGATTTTCGAAAGGTTTTAATCATAATTTCAATAAGTTTTGAATTACTTAAAATTTTTTAATCTTATATCAATATTTTTTGAGTAAATGGAATGCTTCTTGAGTGTCAAATATTAATTTTTCAAAAATAAGGCTATCCAGCAATTTGCAAAAGTTTTTCAGAAGGCACTAGCGCACTATCAATGTTGATAGCACGCTGATAGGGTTCTATAATAAAACATTTGTTTTTCTTGAAAATTGTCTGTAGCTCTATCCCCTTTGATAACTCGCTATAAAGTTGTTACGGGATCTTTCCATTTTTAGAAAAATGGGAAATAGCGCGTTATAGGCCTTGATGACACGCTATCGGAAAGTCTGAAAAACTCGAGATCTCGGGTTTGTGTATATCGACCTGCTATCTTTCAATAGAGAACATGATACACAACCCAATAGCATGCTATCCATGTTTGAGACAAAAATCAGATTTTTCTAACAAGAAAAATGTGGGCACTTCAGCTTGCTCGATTTTTTTATACCTTACACAGTTTTTCCATGTTATGTCAATTAAAATATTCTCTACTAGCACCTTGATGATTCCCATTGTCTCTCACGCCCAAAACAACTTTACATTAAACAACGTTTTGAATTCAAATCATTTTGTACTCTTTTGCCCTTTAACCTGCAACTGCTAATTTAATAAAACCCTCATTCTCTAATTTTCAAGGATAGAGCACACACGATTTTTGCAAGTTAGACTGAGCTTTCCAAAGAGTGTTAAATAGAAGAAAGTCATGATGCTTACATTTCTCCAAACAACCTTCGAACTGAATCAAAATTGCAAATAGTCTTGAAGATAACCTCATTATTTCGCAAGTTCTTCATTTTATCCCTTTTGTGCTGAGATTTCCAGAGGCTATCAATTGTTTTAAACTGTAAGTATATGAACTGTTCTCGGTAAGAGAACACATCACCTGTATTATTTTTTCTAAGAGATTGAACAAATCATCAACAACACATCAAACAATAGCTATCGAAATCTACAATGATCAAGCTCAAAGAACGAAGACATATCTCATGTATAATGCAATAGTTTTATCTTTGGTGTGTAGGGTAACTTCTCGATCAATCCCAGCACTAAAACTCTGAAAATTGCAAAGTCTTCAAAATAACTTCGATATAGTACTTCATTTTGAAAACATGTTTTCCGTAAGGTTTTAATCATAATTTCATTGAGTTTTGAATTACTTAAAAGTTTTTAATCCTATATCAATATTTTTTGAGTCAATGGAATCGTTCTTGAGTGTCAAAATATTAATTTTTCAAAAATAAGGCTATACAGCAATTTGCAAAATTTTTACAGAAGGCGCTAGCGCACTATCAATGTTGATAGCACGCAAATAGGGTTCTATTGTAAAACATTCGTTATTCTAGAAAATTATCTAAAGCTCTATCCCCTTTGATAACTCGCTACAAATTGTTGCTGTAATCTTTCCAGGTTTAGTAAAATTGGAAATAACGGGCTACAGGCCTTGATGACACGCTATCGGAAAGTTTGAAAAACTCGAGCTCTCGGGTTTGTGTATATCGACCTGCTATCTTTCAATAAAGAACATGATACACAACCCAATAGCACGCTATCCACGTTTGAGACAAAAATCAGATATTTCTAACTAGAAAAATGTGGGCACTTCTGCTTGCTCGATTTTTCTATACCTAACACAGTTTTGCCAAGTTATCTTAATTGAAATATTCTCTACGAGCACCTTGATGATTCCCATTGTCTCTCACGCCCAAAGCAACTTTACATTAAACAACGTTTTGAATTCAAATCATTTTGTACTCTCTTGCTCTTTAACCTGCAACTGCTAATTTTTTAAAACCCTCATTCTCTGATTTTCAAAGATAGAATACACACGATTTTTGCAAGTTAGACTGAGCTTTCCGAAGAGTGTTTAAATAGAGGAAAGTTGTGATGCTTCCATTTCTCTAAACAACCTTCGAATTGAATCAAAATTGCAAATTGTCTTGAAGATAACCTCATTATTTCGTAAGTTCTTCATTTTATCCCTTTTGTGCTGAGATTTCCAGATGCTATCTATTGTTTTAAACTATTAGTATATGAACTGTTCTCGGTAAGAGAACACATCAAACAAGAACACATCACCTATATTTTTCTTTCTAAGAGCTACAACTAATCATCAACAGCACATCAAACAATAGCTATCGAAGTCTACAATGATCAAGCTCGAAGAACGAAGATATATCTCATGTCTAATGAAATAGTTTTATCTTTGGTGTGTAGGGTAACTTCTCGATCAATCCCAGCACTAAAACTTTGAAAATTGCAAAGTCTTCAAAATAACTTCGATATAGTATTTCATTTTGAAAAAATGTTGTCTGAAAGGTTTTCATCATAATTTCAATGAGTTTTGAATTACTTTAAAGGTTTTAATCTTATATCAATATTTTTTGAGTCAATGGAATGGTTCTTGAGTGTCAAAATATAAATTTTTCAAAAATATGGCTATCCAGCAATTTGCAAAAATTTTACAGAGGGCACTAGCGCACTATTAGTGTTGATAGCACGCTAATAGGGTTCTATAATAAAACATTTGTTTTTATGGAATATTTTCTATAACGCGTTATCCCCTTTGATAACTCGTTATAAACCTTTTGACTTGATCTTTCCATTTTTAGTAAAATGGGCAGTAGCGCGCTATAGGCCTTGACAACATGCTATCGGAAAGTCTGAAAAACTCGAGCTCTCGGGTTTGTGTATATCGACCTGCTATCTGTCAATAGAGAACATGATACACAACCCAACAGCACGCTATCCACGTTTGAGACAAAAATTAGATATTTCTAACGAGAAAAATGTGGGCACTTCTGCTTGCTCGATTTTTCTATACCTTACACCGTTTTGCCAGGTTATCTTAATTTAAATATTCTCTGCTAACACGTTGATGATTCCCATTCTCTCGCATGCCCAAAATGACTTTAGACTAAACAACTTTTTGAATCCAAATCATTTTGTACTCTCTTGCACTTTAACCTGCAACTTGTAATTTTATAAAACCCTCATTCTCTGATTTTTAAAGATAGAACACGCACGATTTTGGCAAGTTAGACTGAGCTTTTCAAAGAGTGTTTACAGAGAAGGAAGTTGTGATTCTTGCATTTCTCTAAACAACCTTCGAACTGAATCAAAATTGCAAATTGTCTTGATGATAACCTCATTATTTCGCAAGTTCTTCATTTTATCCCTTTTGTGCTGAGATTTTCAATGGCTATCTATTGTTTTAAATTGTAAGTATATGAAGTGTTCTCGGTAAGAGAACACATCAAACGAAAACACATCACGTGTATTTTTTTTCTAGGAGCTACAACTAATCATCAACAAGACATCAAACAATAGCGCTATCGAAGTCTACAAAGATCAAGCTCGTAGAACGAAGACATATCTCAAGTCTAATGCATTAGTTTTATCTTTGGTGTGTAGGGTAACTTCTCTATCATTCTCAGCACTAAAACTGTTAAAATTGCAAAGTCCTCAAAATCACTTCGATATAGTATTTCATTTTGAAAAAATGTTTTTCGAAAGGTTTTAATTATAATTTCAATGAGTTTTGAATTATTTAAAAGTATTTAATCTTATATCAATAAGTTTTGAGATGGTTCTTGAGTGTCAAAATATTAATTATTACATAGAAGAAAGTCGTGATGCTTCCATTTCTCCAAACAACCTTCGAATTGAATCAAAATTGCAAACTGTCTTGAAGATAACCTCATTATTTCTCAAGTTCTTCATTTTATACCTTTTGTGCTGAGATTTCCAGAGGCTATCTATTGTTTAACACTGTAAGTATGTAAAGTGTTCTCGGTAAGAGAAAACATCACCAGTATATGAACTGTTCTTGGAAAGAGAACACATCAAACAAGAACACATCACCTGTATTTTTTTTCTAAGAGCTACAACTAATCATCAACATCAAACAATAGCTATCGAAGTCTACAATGATCAAGCTCGAAGAACAAAGACATATCTCATGTCTAATGCAATAGTTTTATCTTTGGTGTGTAAGGTAACTTCTCGATCAATCCCAGCACTAAATTTCCGAAATTGCAAAGTCTTCAAAATAACTTCGATATAGTATTTCATTTTGAAATATCTCATGTCTAATGCAATAGTATTTCATTTTGAAATACTATATCGGGTTTGTGTATATCGACCTTCTATCTGTCAATAGAGAACATGATACACAACCTAATAGCACGCTATCCACGTTTGAGACAAAAATTTGAAATTTCTAACGAGAAAAATGTGGGCACTTCTGCTTGCTCGATTTTTCTATTTCTTACCCAGTTTTGCCAGGTTATCTTAATTGAACAATTCTCTACTAACACCTTGATGATTCCTATTGTCTCGCACGCCTTAAACAACTTTGGATTAGATAACGTTTTGATTTCAAATCATTTTGTACTCTCCTGCTGTTTAACCTACAACTGCCAATTTTATAAAACCCTCATTCTCTGATTTTCAAAGATGTACACACGATTTTTGAAAGTTAAACTGAGCTTTCCAAAGAGTATGTAAATAGAAGAAAGTCGTGATTATTGCATTTTTCTAATCAACCTTCGAACTGAATCAAAATTGCAAATTGTCCTGAAGGTAACCACATTATTTCGCAAGTTCTTCATTTTATCCCTTTTGTGCTGAGATTTTCAATGGCTATCTATTGTTTTAAATTGTAAGTATATGAAGTGTTCTCGGTAAGAGAACACATCACCTGTATTTTTTTTTCTAGGAGCTATAACTAGTCATCAACAAGACATCAAACAATAGCTATCAAAGTCTACAAAGATCAAGCTCGAAGAACGAAGACATATCTCAAGTCTAATGCATTAGTTTTATCTTTGGTGTGTAGGGTAACTTCTCTATCATTCTCAGCACTAAAAGTCTTAAAATTGCAAAGTCCCCAAAATCACTTCGATATAGTATTTCATTTTGAAAAAATGTTTTTCGAAAGCTTTTAATTATAATTTCAATGAGTTTTGAATTATTTAAAAGTATTTAATCTTATATCAATAAGTTTTGAGATGGTTCTTGAGTGTCAAATTATTAATTATTAAAAAATAAGGCTATCCAGTAATTTACCAAAATTTTGCAGACGGCACTAGCTCATTGTCAGTGTTGATAGCACGCTGATGGGGTTCTATAATTAAACAATTGTTTTTCCGGAAAATTGTCTACAGCTCTATCCCCATTGATAACTCGCTATAAAGCCTTTGCCGTGATTTTTCCATTTTTAGTAAAATGGGCAATAGCGCGCTACAGGTCTTGATAACACGCTATCAGAAAGCCTAAAAAACTCGAGCTCTCGTGTTTGTGTATATCGACCTCCTATAGCATGCTATCTGTCAATAGAGAACATGATACACAACCCAATATCACGCTATCCACCTCTTAGACTAAAATATGATATTTCTAACGAGAAAAATGTGGGCACTTCTGCTTGCTCGATTTTTCAATTCCTTACACAGTTTTGCCAGGTTATCTAAATTGATTTATTCTCTACTAGCACCTTCACGATTCCCATTGTCTCGCACGCCCAAAACAACTTTGGATTAAACAACGTTTTGAATTCAAATCATTTTGTACTCTCTTGCTCTTGTACCTGCAACTGCTAAGTTTATAAAACCCTCATTCTTTGATTTTCAAAGATAGAACACACACGATTTTTGTAAGTTAGACCGAGCTTTCCAAAGAGTGTTTAAATAGAAGAAAGTCGTGATTCTTGTATTTGCCCAAAAAACCTTTGAACTGAAGAAAAATTGCAAACGGTCTTGAAGATAACCTCATTATTTCGCAAGTTCATCATTTTATCCCTTTTGTGCTAAGATTTCCAGAGGCTACCTATTCTTTAAAACTGTAAGTATATGAAGTGTTCTCGGTAAGAGAACACATCACCTGCATTTTTTTTCTAAGAGCTACATCTAATCATCAACAACACATCAAACAATAGTTATCGAAGTCTACAAAGATCAAGCTCGAAGAACGAAGACATATCTCATGTCTAATGCATTAGTTTTATCTTTGGTGTGTAGGGTAACTTCTCTATCAATCTCAGCACTAAAACTTTGACAATTGCAAAGTCTTCAAAATCACTTCGATATAGTATTTCATTTTGAAAAAATATTTTCCGAAAGGTTTTAATCATAATTCCAATGTGTTTTGAATTATTTAAAAGTTGCTAATCTTATATCAATATGTTTTGAGTCAATGGAATGGTTCTTGAGTGTCAAAATATTAATTTACCAAACACAAGGCTATTTAGCAATTTGCAAAAATTTTCCAGTAGGCACTATCGCCCTATCAGTGTTGATAGCCCGCGGATAAAGGTTGTATAATAAAACATTTGTTTTTTTGGGAAATTGTCTATAGCGCGTTATCCCCTTTGATAACTCGCCATAAAGCTGTGCCGTGATCTTTCCATTTTTAGTAAAATGGGCAATAGCGCGGTATAGACCTTGATAACACACTATCAGAATGTCTGAAAAACTCGAGCTCTCGGGTTTGTGTATATCGACCTGCTATCTGTCAATAGAGAACATGATACACAACCCAATAGCACGCTATCCACGTTTGAGACAAAATTTGAAATTTCTAACGAGACAAATGTGGGCACTTCTGCTTGCTCGATTTTTCTATTCCTTACCCAGTTTTGACAGGTTATCTTAATTGAACTATTCTCTACTAACACCTTGATGATTCCTATTGTCTCGCACGCCCTAAACAACTTTCGATTAAACAACGTTTTGATTTCAAATCATTTTTTACTCTCTTACTCTTTGACCTGCAACTGCTAATTTTATAAAACCCTCATTCTCTGATTTTCAAAGATAGAACACACCCGATTTTTGAAAGTTAGACTGAGCTTTCCAAAGAGTATTTAAATCGAAGAAAGTTGTGATTATTGCATTTTTTCAAACAACCTTCGAACTGAATCAAAATTGCAAACTGTCCTGAAGATAAACTCATTATTTCGCAAGTTTTTCATTTTATCACTTTTGTGCTGAGATTTCCAGATGCTATCTATTGTTTTAAACTGTAAGTATATGTAGTGTTCTCGGTAAGACAACACATCAAACAAAAACACATCACCGGTATTTTTTTTCTAAGAGCTACAACTAATCTTCAACAAGACATCAAACAATAGCTATCGAAGTCTACAAAGATCAAGATCGAAGAACGAAGACATATCTCATGTCTAATGCATTAGTTTTATCTTTGGTGTGTAGGGTAACTTCTCTATCACTCTCAGTACTAAAAATCTTAAAATTGCAAAGTTTTCAAAATCACTTCGATATAGTATTTCATTTTGAAAAAATGTTTTCCGAAAGGTTTTAATCATAATTTCAATAGGATTTGAATTATTTAAAAGTTTTTAATCTTATATCAATAAGTTTTGAGTCAATGGAATGGTTCTTGAGTGTCAAAATATTAATTATTCAAAAATAAGGCTATCCAACAATTTGCCAAAATTTTTCAGAAGGCACTAGCGCATTATCATTGGTTATGGCACGCTGATAGGGTTCTATAATAAAACATTTGTTTTTTTGGAAAATTGTCTATAGCGCGATATCCCCTTTGATAACTCGTTATAAAGTTGTTGCCGTGATCTTTCCATTTTAAGTAACATGTGCAATAGCGCGCTATACACCTTGATAACACGTTATCGGAAAGTTTGAGGCAAAAGTTTGAAATTTCTAACGAGAAAAATGTGGGCACTTCTGCTTGCTCGATTTTTCTATTCCTTACCCAGTTTTCGCACGTTATCTTAATTGAAATAATGTCACACCCCGCCCAGACGCGCTAAGCCGGCAGTAAACTCTCGGACGGAGCGCGCATTTGGAACAATAATAATGGTAGCAACAGAGGGCGCAGCGGAATTAAAGTACATAGTACAATACAAATCTGATTTCATTTAATTCAGAATACTTGTGTACATAAAATGGTCAAGGGAACATACTCCCAAAAATTCCCAATGAATCATACAAAGGGTACAAAATGTGGGCCCCATAACCTGCACCCAGTCCACCCTAATTTCCTGTAAAAGATTGGATAATAATGGAGTGAGCTTAATGCGCTCAGTGGGTAAATAGTGCATGAGTATAACAATTAATAAAGCATACTTCAATATCAAATATCTTAAATACACATGTGAGCATCATAATCAATCGATATGTATGTATGCATGACACCGTCTCGTAATGGTTTGATGAACGTACATCGCTTGAATTCACGTACAGGAACGATGCTCTAGATTCACGTACTGATGTCCCTCCCCGGGCGTAGCCGGGTTCTCATGTACCTCCCTCTCCAGGGAAATGTAATGAATAGCGAGCAATGCTCCTAACTATTCTATCAGTCATAAACCATATACGTCCCTGGGTGGTGATATGTGTGATGCCAATGCATGAACTGGTCTAGTCTACCGGTCTGGTATTTTCTTGACATTTAGACTGACTTTGGAAACTTCTGGTGATCCTTATCAAGGTCGGTATCACAACGTGCAAGGTTAGGTCATTCAGTATTACTTGTATAAGCTGATAGCTTTCAATAGGACCAGCTAGATCAGTCCCCAGCAGCCCGCTGCCTCCCATTCACTATTTAAAGTTACTGAGGACAAGACCGAGTCTAGTTGAGTCAGATTGACCACAAATCTGGAATTATAACAGTGCAATACATGAATTCCAAATATACAGGCATAAGTGCGGCAGTATAAACATTACATGACATAATGCAGTGTAAATGAATACTAAACATAATTATAATTGAATGTAAACTTTAATAAAAGTTATAAAACACGCAAACCTATGTTTCGTTCCCCACCTTTAGATAAAAACTTCTTTCAGATCTGACGCTTGCCTCCGGACAAAACTTCGTTGCACCGCTTTCAGATCTAGCGCTTTCCTCCAGACAAAGAGTCCTGGACAAAGAGTCTCAAAAACTAAAAACTTAGAATGCGTGGAAAGGAGAAGAAAATAATAAGAGAAGGTGATTTGGTGTGAGGAATGAGAATGAGGAGGGCTCCTTATATAAAGATTTTTTGCGCCTGAACGTTCGGGCATGCGCCTGAACGTTCTGGCACGCGCCTGAACGTTCAGGTATGCATTGCGCCTAAACGTTCCGGCGTTGCCCAAATCGTAATTTTTTTTTTGTTTGTGAAATACAGGGTATTACAAAAACTTCTTCTTTCAGATCTGACGCTTTCCTCCGGACAGAACTTCATTGCACCGCTTTCAGATCTGGCACTTTCCTCTGGACAAAACTTTGTTGCACCGCAGCGAGAGTCTCAGACAGAGAGTCTCAAAAACTAAAAACTTAGAATGCGTGGAAAGGAGAAGAAAATCACAAGAGAAGGTGATTTGGTGTGAGGAACGAGAAATGAGAAGGGTTCCTTATATAGAGTTTTTTGCGCCTGAACATTCGGGCATGCGCCAGAACGATCTGGCAGGCGCTTGAACGTTCTGGCAGGCGCCTGAACGTTCTGGCACGCGCCTGAACGTTCTGGCACGCGCCTGAACGTTCTGTCACGCACCTGAACATTCTAGCATGCTCCTGAACGTTCTGTCTTGCGCCTGAACGTTCTGGCATTGCCCAAATAGTAATTTTTTTTGTGAAATACAGGGTATTACACTCTACCCCCCCCCCCCCGTTAAAGAGATTTCGCCCTCGAAATCAAGGCAAGTAATGATGAGGGTTATCTGCTTGAGAAGTAGCCACAGGTTGCTAAGGAGGCCACTGTATGTGTGCATCACTATATCCATTGATATTATTTTCAGACATCTACGTTGGTATTGTAGTGAAACAATGTATCAAGATAGGTGTAAACAATGTTTCATCTTGTGATTGATAAATAAAAATAATACAATGTATCACATCATCAGTTGGTACTAGAAAACAATTCATGGTATTTCTGTTTAATTGTTGCTTCCTCTATGCCGTGGTGATCCCAGAGCACTTTCACAAGTGGTATGCTACGTCGCCGTAGTTCTTGAGTTTTTTTATCTAAAATCTGTATCGCTCTCTCTTGATATGCGAAGGATCAGGACAATACTTGCGAAGCATAGATACGTGAAAAACGTCATGAACCTTAGGCATGGACAATGGAAGGGACAGATGATAAACAAGTTTGCCAATACGTTCAATGATCTAAAATGGACCGATATATCGCAGGGAGAGCTTGCCTTCGATCCCAAAGCGTTTGACACCTCTTGTGGGTTGGACTTTCAAAAAAACAAAGTCCCCCTTATCAAATTCTAGAGGTTGTCTCCGTTTGTCAGCATAGCTCTTCTGTTGACTTTGTGCAACACGAAGTCATTCCTTTACTAGTGTGATCTTCTCAGAAGTCTCTTGAACTAGTTCAGGGCCTAACTGTGGTCGACCTGCCATATCTAACCAGCATACAGGAGATCTGCAAGGCCGACCATAGAGAGCCTCGTATGGTGTCATGCAGATACTAGTTTGGTAGCTGTTGTTGTATGCAAACTCAACTAGATGCAAATACTTTGCCCATCCGTCATTAAAGTCCAAAATGTATCATCGTAACATGTCTTCTAAGATTTGGATAAGCCGCTTTGACTGCCCATTAGTCGAAAAGTGGAAGGCTGTGTTCATAGTGATCTTAGAACCCATTCTACTCTAGAAGCTTTTCTAAAAGTTTGATGTGAATCGAGGGTGTCGATCAGAGACGATCGTGAGTGGTATGCCATGAAGGCGTACGATCTCTCTTTCATATAGTTCTGTAAGTTTGTAGGGATTATCCGTAAACTTTATTGGCAAGAAGTGTGCAGACGTTGTAAGTCTGTCAATGATAACCCACATAACATCTTGCCCTTTATTGTTGCGAGGTAAGGACGTGACAAAATCTATTGCGATGTTCTCCCATTTCCATTCTCCAATAGGTAACGGCTGGAGAAGTCCAGAGGGAAGTCTTCGTTCTGCCTTAACTTTCTGGCAAACGAGACATCGAGCAACGAAGTCTGCAATTGCCTTCTTCATTCCAGAAAACCAAAATTGACGCTTGACATCCTTGTACATCTTGTCACCCCCAGGATGTATAGCGTACCTCGAACAGTGCATCTGAGTAAGCACTTCTTTACGAACTTTAGGATCGTTCGGTAGGCAGAGACGTTTTTTATAGAAAATGGTTCCATCTCCAGAGATCGACCAATGAGAAAGGTCCGGGCCGCTGAGTAGAAGGTCTCGTTTCTCCATTAACATAGGGTCATTGGCTTGAGCGGCTGAAATCTTTCAAACGAACTCAGAGTTGACTGATAATTGAGAGAGTCGTGGTCTTGGTCCTTCTATGTTCAACTGTAGGTTAAAGTGCTCCAACTCTGTAGCCAACTTCCCCATTTCGTAGTTAAGAGTGCAAGCAACATAAGATTTTCTACTCAGGGCATCGGCCACAACATTAGCCTTTCCGAGATGGTACTGGAGTTGGAAGTCATAATCTTTCAAGAATTCCAACCATCGTCTTTGGCAGAGGTTTAGGTCTCTCTGAGTGTATATGTACTTAAGACACTTGTGATCCGAGAAGACCTCAAACCGTTCACCGTATAGGTAATGACGCCATAACTTCAGTGCAACTATGACAGCTGCAAGCTCCAAGTCATGCGTTGGGTAATTACCCTCATAAATTCTCAATTGTCTGGATGCATATGCAACCACTTGGCCTTCTTGCATTAGCACGGCACCTAAGCCTTGGAGAGAGGCGTCGGTGTATAATGAAAATCCAATTGCATTTCTTGGAGTGATAAGTACAGGTGTTGTCGTGAGGCGTTTCTTCAATTCTCGAAATGATGCTTCACAGGCGAGATTCCAGATAAATTGCACGTCTTTTCGAGTGAGCTTGGTCATAGGTTCAGCAATCTCTGAGAAGTCCTTGATGAAGCGTCTGTAATAGCCAGCCAAACCGAGAAAACTCCTAATCTGAGTAACAGTGGTAGGCTGCTTCCAGTTTAAAACTGTTTCAACCTTAGAAGGATCTACCTCAATGCCATTGCCTGAAACCACATGGCATAGGAATTGAACTCTCTTTGCCCAAAATTTGCACTTACTCAACTTTGCATACAGTTGGTGGCTTCTCAAGGTCTGGAGGACTATCTTCAAATGTATGTTATGGTCTTCCTAGGTTGAGGAATATATCAAGATGTCATCCACAAAAACCACCACAAATCGGTCTAAGTATAACCTGAATATGTGATTCATCAAATCCATGAATGCAGCAGGTGAAATTGTTAGACCGAATGACATAACTAAGAACTCGTAATGACCGTACCGAGTTCTGAACGCCGTCTTGGTGATGTTTGACTCTCGGATCCAAAGTTGGTGATAACCGGACCATAAATCAATCTTAGAGAAGTATTTGGCATCTCTAAGTTGGTCGAACAAGTCATCGATCTTGGGCAACGTATATCTGCTCTTGATGGTGACATTATTCAACTTGCGATAATCGATGCAAAGTCGTAACGAACCATCCTTTTTGCGAACAAACAGAACTGGAGAGCCCCAGGGTGATGAACTCTTTCGGATGAAGCCATTACTCTCTAATTTCTTAAGTTGTTTGTCTAATTCGACCAGTTCGACATTTGACATTCTGTATGGTGGAATTGAGATAGGCCCTTTCCCAGGTATGAGGTTGATCTCAAAATCGAATTCCCTAACTGGAGGTAGACCAGGAAGGTCATTAAGAAAAACTGTTGGGAATTCAGATATGACTGGAACATCATGTACTTCGAGAGGGTATAGTTCTGGTGAGTTGGTTTCATTGCCAAGGGATAGAGCTCGAAGTTGTGCCTTGAGAAGGGCAACTGTTGATTTGTGTATCCATTGCCTCGTTCCCTGAAGCATGACCAACTCTCCTGTAGGCAAGGTTAACTGAACTTGCTTCTTCATACATTCGATCTTTGCATTCAGTGGTGTTAACCAGTCCATGCCAAGGATGATGTCGAAGTCTTCAAAATCCATCACAAAAAGATCGGCATATATTATATGTTCTGACATTCGAAGCTCACGTCGAGAACATTACAAATTCACGTCAGTACTAGATCCGAACTATGATGTGTCATGGAGTGTGATGGTTGTGGGTTCAGGATGTAGGCCTAAATGTCTTACCAATGCCGACGATATAAAAGAATGTGTAGCACCTGAATCAAATAAAACATGCACCATTGTATTGAACAAAAGAAAGGTACCTTCGACTACATTGTTGTCGGGTAGGAAATCTTGAGTGATGGCAAATGCTCAGCCCTGATTCTGTTGACCCTGGTTCTGTCAGGGGTGGGCATTAGCAGCAGGTGGTGCTTGTTGGAGCGGAACAACGGGAATAGGTTGCTGAAGGTTCAAATAGGCATATCTTACATGGCCCTTCTGGCCGCAGTTGAAACAAGTTGGCCTGTATTGCTGATTGTTTTGTTGGCCATTCTGATTATTCTGTTGGCCTAGCTGATTGTGGTGTCAACCACCACCTCTGCCATTGTCGTTTCTACGGCCACCTCTTCCATAACGACCCCCACGGCCATGATTTCGGAAACCCTGATGGTTAGGGTTAGAAGGTTCAGCCGTAGGTGTTATGGCCTCATTTTTGGAAACTGAGGCTCGGAGGGCTGGGTTTGGATTGTAGTAGGGCTTCTTCTTGTTGCTCTATTGCAAGCCTTGTTGGGAAAACGTTGCAGGCCGTTTGCCCTTATTCATTCGCTGCTCCTGTAAGAGCTTCTTTTGTTCAAAGTTCATGGCCTTGTCAACAACCTCTTTGTAAATCTTGAGATCCAAGATCGATAAGGCTTGCCGAATGTCATGGCGAAGGCCATTATAAAATTTCTCAGTCTTATCTCGCTCCGTTGAGATGGTGGAGAGAGAGTAGACTGATAATTCTTTCAATTTTCCAACATATTCTCTGACAGTCATGGTGCCCTGGTATAACTTTGCGAATTCCTGTCGCTTCTGCTTCGTCACCGCGCTGGGAAAATACTCATCAAAAAACATTGACTCGAATTGTTTCCAAGTCATATCTGTTATGTTGACCCGTGGGTCTTCTTTCACTGTGATCCAGCATTTGTTTGCTCCACCAACAAGTTGGTAGGTCGCTAGTGGAATTTTGCGAGTCTCATCGACTTTCATTGCATATTGTCATCTGATGGTGCCTTGAGATTTTAGGGACGTTTATTGGTTCCCGCAAATCCACAACTTAGACAGAGTGTTCTCCAAGAGGCTCACAGATCTCATTATGCTATTCATCCTGGCGGAACCAAGATGTATCATGATATGAAAAGAATGTATTGGTGGCCCGACATGAAGAGAGAGATAACTCAGTTCATTTAGAGGTGTGAGATCTGTCAAAGAGTCAAAGCTGAGCATCAGAGGCCTGGAGGGCAGATGCAACCGCTTGCCATTCCTGAGTGGAAATGGGAGCACGTCACTATGGACTTTGTTGTGGGATTACCCAACACCCCGAGGAGACATAATGTTGTTTGGGTTATTATTGATCGCTTGACCAAGTCCGCTCACTTTCTACCGGTGAACACTAGGGATTTTATGGACAAGCTGAGCAGACTCTATATGCGAGAGATAGTCAGATTACATGGAGTGCCAGTTTCGATTGTGTCAGATAGGGATCCGAGGTTTACATCGGTATTCTGGTAGGGGTTGCAGAGGCAGCTCGGCACTAAACTAGATCTCAGTACCGCTTTTCACCCCCAGACGGATGGCCAGTCTGAGAGGTTGATATCGATTTTAGAGGATATGCTTCGAGCTTGTGTCCTTGAGTCCAATGGTACCTGGGAGGCATACATACATCTGTGTGAGTTCGCGTACAACAACAACTATCAATCCAGTATTGGCATAGCTCCTTTTGAGGCATTGTATGGTCGACCCTGTAGATCTCCGATCTGTTGGACAGAGGTAGGGGATGTTGCGGTGATGGGACCAGAGTTTGTACAAGAACACACAGAGAAGATTTAATTGGATCAAGCATAATATGAAAGTAGCCCAAGACAGGCAGAATAGTTACACTGATGCCAAGCGGAAGACCGTAGAGTTTGAGGTGGGTGACCAAGTTTTATTGAAGGTCTCACCTCAGAAGGGCCAAACTAGATTTGGGATAAAAGGCAAGCTCGCTCCGAGATTTATTGGGTCGTTCGAGGTTTTAGAACGAATTGGCTCCGTCGCTTACCGATTAGCCTTGCCACCTCAGTTAGCAGCAGTCCACAATGTATTTCATGTGTCAATGTTGAGAGTGTACAAGAGTGATTTTGATCACGTCTTGGACTGGAGGAACATTGAACTGAGCAGGATGGGACTTATGATGAGGAACCTATTCAGATACTTGACCGGAAGGTCCAGAGGTTACGTAACCGCGAGATTCCGATGGTTACGGTGAGATGGCAGTTCCATGGGGAGGAACAGATTACTTGGGAGCGTGAGGACTACATGATGGAGCACTTTGCCGAGTTCATGGGCTTAGGTATTTCTTAACCTTAAAACTTCGAGAACGAAGTTCATTCTAAGGTGGGTGTGATGTGACGCCCCGAAAATTATTTCATCTAGCCCATAACCCAATTGCACTTTGCCCAAACTCTATGCGGTGCCTTGATATGTTTAGTATTTGTTTGATGGTTGTTTAATGTTTGTATAGTTGATGCTTGATAATGTATATAAATATGTGTATCATAAATTGTATATGGGTCATATTAAATTAAATTATAATGCATATGTTATTATTTATGCATGGACCCATTAAACCATGAATTGATATGAGTTAGGATTGATTAAATAAAATGATAAATGAGAATGAAAATTTGGTGTATTAAATGGATTGGACATCTAAAATACATGGAAGCATGAAATTGGTTAAAGTACATGTGGTCGGTATGGGTAGTATGAGACCAATACATGTGAAGGTTGGTGCATGAAAGTGGACAAATGTCCCATGCCCTCAAAGAAGTGCTAGAATGAGTGGAGGGAATCAAGGAGAGAATCAAGGAGGAAATCAAGGAGAGAATCAAGGAGAGAATCAATGAGGGAATCAAGGAAGTGCTAGAAAGAGGTGAGTGGAGAGAAAGGAAAAAAGAAGAGAAAGAAAAGAAGAGAAAGGAAAGAAGACAAGAAAGAAGGAGAGAGTTGCAGGAGGAAGATCTCTGCGACATTTTCATCATAGAGTTGGATCTTTGGGATTTGTGGTCAGATTGAGTGCAACTTTTGTCAGCAAGTTCGTAGCTTAAGGTTAGTCATTCTGGTCGATGGAGATCTTGATCAGAGGTTTCGTCTAAGAGATCTAACCTCTCAAACAAAGCTGGTCGGAAAGTCTGGATTTCTCGCACCGTTTAACTCAAACTTATAGATCTCCTTAATCTACCGTTAGATGGATATAAAATTTGGTTACGTAATGTACCACTGATATTTCTGCATTATGAGCGGTGAAGATCTTGACTAGAGGTTTTTTCTGAGAGATCTAACCTCTGAAACAAAGCTGGTAGGAAAGTCTGGATTTCTCGTGCCATTTTGCTCAAACTTGTAGAACTCCTCAATCGACCGTTGGATGGATATCATATTTGGGTATGTAGTTTATAACTGATATCTCTGTATTATGAACGGTGTATATGTTTATGCGTTTAGTATTTTGTGTGATATAGTCATCTGAGTTTGAGTATTTGGAGTAGGAAAGGAGAAATTGTCTGATTAGAGACTTGTTCATCAAATATATCTATCTTTACGGTCCACCGTTGGATTGGGCTGATATTTGGACAGAAGGTTTGTTTCTTCACATACTTCAATCTGTACAGTTGATTTTGTGATTACTTATTTCTGATGATATATTGATACATCTGAACAGAATAGTAAATGAAGAATTGGTAGGGTTGCTTGTATTAGACCTAGAACGGTGAAGATCTTGACTAGAGGTTTTTTCTGAGAGATCTAACCTCTGAAACAAAGCTGGTTGGAAAGTCTGGATTTCTCGTGCCATTTCGCTCAAAATTGTAGAACTCCTCAATCGACCGTTGGATGGATATCATATTTTGGTATGTAGTTTATAACTGATATCTCTGTATTCTGAACGGTGTATATGTTTATGCGTGTAGTATTTTGTGTGATATAGTCATCTGAGTTTGAGTATTTGGAGCAGGAAAGGAGAAATTGTCTGATTAGAGACTTGTTCATCAAATATACCTATCTTTTCGGTCCACCGTTGGATTGGGCTGATATTTTGACAGAAGGTTTGTTTCTTCACATACTTCAATCTGTACAGTTGATTTTGTGATTACATATTTCTGTTGGTATATTGATACATCTGAACAGAATAGTAAATGAAGAATTGGTAGGGTTGCTTGTATTAGACCTAAATTTAGAATATGAACTTAGACCTTTCCAAATAGCTTGCATATCAACTCTGTTGACCTAGTTGTCATTGTTGATGAAATCATGATGCAAAATCAATGATATACATGGCTGAACATAGTGACCTAGTGTAAATCGGCAATATGGCCTAAGTATGAAAAATTTCATATTTTAGGGATTTTGATGCTTTTGGCCTAAAACCATTGAATTGATGCAACTTATGTTTAATTAAGCATGATTAGAGTTGATTATGCTACTGATTTGGTGGTTGTGACCATATCATGGGTTAGGCCTACTTGTGATCAAGTGACCCAATTTGGGCATGTTTATGCCTAAGGAAATGAAAATCAGTATTTTTGATTAATAGAATGGTTTATGTATGAGAACTACGCATTAGAGGCCTAAGTCATGTGATTTGAGTTGAATGATGAGATTAGATGAGATTTAAGCCAATTGTTTATATGTGGGCTGATTTAGGGTTCATGTGTAATGTCTATGTGATTGAGCATAAAAATTGATGTATGGTAGGATATTGATGTATGTTTCAGGATCTTGATTGGGTTGATTAGGTTTGGTGGTCGTGTGTGGTTAAATACTCTCGCGAGGCTTGGTTGTGAGTAGACTTCATTTATGATTATATCTTTTATGTCATCATATCACTTATATATATTGTATGTTGAAAACATGAATGTGTTATAATGTTTTGAATGATGCATTGATTTGAAAAACCTTATGACTTTGGTTGGGCCCATCTATCTGGCTAATAGGGGGACTTAGCCTTGTCATGGCAGGGTTTTAGGAAAGGAAATGATTGGGGTCAACGATACGGTGAAATAGACGTGCACTAGTAACCCAATGCATGTGGAATGTGGATCCAAATTGATAAGCTTTTACTTGCATCGAACTTATTATAAAATGCTTGATATCTATATGTTATGAGCTTTTAATCATGCTACACATTGACATGCATACATGATATTTATTGATGAGTATTTATAGCATATTTGAATTCTATTCACTGGGCACCGCTGGCTCACCCTCATTTTTCTCTTTTAGGTCCTTCTGTCCCGAATAAGGGCAAAAGAGTAGTCATATCTTGAGGGCCTTGCCTGCGAGAGAATCCAAGGCCTCGATGTGAGTTGTGAGGCATTTTGATTGAACTGTGTTTTAAATTATGAAGTATTATATTTTGGATTATGTAATTATAACACTTACCACATTGTAGTATGGGTGAGTTGGGACTTGTTAGATAGACCATGTGGGCATATGACGGTTTTTATTTGTACCCACAATTTTGGACTTTATATGTATGTCAATTTTAATGGACTGTAGGGATTATGATTTTATTTATGGTTTATTTTATGGATTATCTCTTGTCTTTGAAGATTAATACGGTGGGTAGTTTTGTTTAGTACCTTTTGATATTATGTCGTTGTTTGAGATAAGGCTCGTAGGGTCTCAACCACCTCACGGGAGTTGAGGAGTGGTCAGAGATGCCTACGCCGGGCGTCCCGCCCCGGCATTCCGCACGCCATTCCCTGCGGGGTTGGTGGTCCGGGGAGCGGGGTCGCCACAGTTGCCCTTCTCAAGGCACAACTTCGAGCTCTATCCCTTTGCAATGAAAGCAAACTCACCAGCACTATACCCTCTCGAAGTACATGATGTTCCAGTCATATCTGAATTCCCAACAACTTTTCTTAATGACCTTTCTGGTCTACCTCCAGTTAGGGAATTCGATTTTGAGATCAACCTCATACCTAGGACAGGGCCTATATCAATTCCACCATACAGAATGTCAAATGTCGAACTGGTCGAATTAGACAAACAACTTAAGGAATTAGAGAATAATGGCTTCATCCGAAAGAGTTCATCACCCTGAGGCGCTCCAGTTCATGGATTTGATGAATCGCATATTCAGGTTATACTTAGACCGATTTGTGGTGGTTTTTGTGGATGACATCTTGATATACTCCTCAATCAAGGAAGACCATAAAATACATTTGAAGATAGTCCTCCAGACCTTGAGAAGCCACCAACTGTATGCAAAGTTGAGTAAGTGCGAATTTTGGGCAAAGAGAGTTCAATTCCTCGGCCATGTGGTTTCAGGCAATGGCATTGAGGTAGATCCTTCTAAGGTTGAAGCAGTTTTAAACTGGAAGCAGCCTACCACTATTACTCAGATTAGGAGTTTTCTTGGTTTGGCTGGCTATTACAGACGCTTCATGAAGGACTTCTCAAAGATTGCTGAACCTATGACCAAGCTCACTCGAAAAAACGTGCGATTTTTCTGGAATCCCGCCTATGAAGCATGATTTCAGGAATTGAAGAAACGCCTCATGACAACACATGTACTTATCACTCCAGGAAATGCAATTGGATTTTCATTATACACCGACGCCTCTCTCCAAAGCTTAGGAGTCGTGCTAATGCAAGAAAGCCAAGTGGTTGCGTATGCATCCAGACAACTGAAGATTCATGAGGGTAATTACCCAACGCATGATTTGGAACTTGCAGCTGTCGTATTTGCACTGAAGTTATGACGTCATTACCTATACGGTGAACGGTTTAAGGTCTTCTCGGATCACAAGAGTCTTAAGTACATATACACTCAGAGAGACCTAAACCTCCGCCAAAGACGATGGTTGCACTCTTAACTCCAGTACCATCCCGGAAAGGCTAATGTTGTGGCCGATGCCCTGAGTAGAAAATCTTATGTTGTTTGCACTCTTAACTGTGAAATGGGGAAGTTGGCTACAAAGTTGGAGAACTTTAACCTACAGCTGAACATAGAGGGACCAAGACCACAATTCTCTCAATTATCAGTCAACTCTGAGCTCGTTC
This sequence comes from Paratinospora sagittata, assembly GCA_035771175.1. NCBI lineage: Eukaryota > Viridiplantae > Streptophyta > Magnoliopsida > Ranunculales > Menispermaceae > Paratinospora > Paratinospora sagittata. Next base: position 41,955,497 of record CM069594.1, read on the forward strand.
GAAAGATTTCAGCCGCTCAAGCCAATGGCTCTATGTTAATGGAGAAACGAGAACTTCTACTCAGCGGCCAGGACTTTCCTCATTGGTCGGTCTCAGACGACGGGGTTGTTTTCTATAAGAAACATCTCTGTCTACCAAACAATCCTGCGGTTCTTAACGACGTGCTTACTGAGATGCACTGTTCAAGGTACGCTATGCATCCTGGGGGTGACAAGATGTACAAGGATGTCAAGTGTCAATTCTAACTTTCTGGAATGAAGAAGGCAATTGCACACTTCGTTGCTCGATGTCTAGTTTGCCAGAAAGTTAAGGCAGAACGAAGACTTTCCTCTGGACTTCTCCAACTATTACCTATTGGAGAATGGAAATGGGATAGCATCGCAATGGATTTTGTCACGTCCTTACCTCGCAACAATAAAGGGCAAGATGCTATATGGGTTATCATTGACAGACTTACAAATTCTGCACACTTCTTTCCAATAAAGTTCACGGATAATCCTGCCAAACTTGCAGAACTGTATGAAAGAGAGATTGTACGCCTTCATGGCATACCACTCACGATCGCCTCTGATCGAGACCCTTGATTCACATCAAACTTTTGGAAAAGCTTCCAAAGTACAATGGGTTCTAAGATCACTATGAGCACAGCCTTGCACCCTCAGACTGATGGGCAATCAGAGCGGCTTATCCAAATCTTAGAAGACATGTTACGATGCTGCATTTTGGACTTTAATGATGGATGGGCAAAGTATTTGCATCTAGCTGAGTTTGCATACAACAACAACTACCAAACTAGTATCGGTGTGGCACCATACGAGGCTCTCTATGGTCGGCCTTGCAGATCTCCGGTATGCTGATTAGATATGGCAGATTGACCGCAATGCCCTGAACTAGTTCAAGAGACTTCTGAGAAGATCACACTAGTAATGGAACGACTTTGTGTTGCACAAAGTCACCAGAAGAGCTATGCTGACAAGCGGAGACAACCTCTAGAATTTGATAAGGGGGCCTTTGTTTTTCTAAAAGTCCAGCCCACAAGAGGTGTCAAACTCTTTGGGATCAAAGGCAAGCTCTCCCCGCGATATATCGGTCCATTTCCGATCATTGAACGTATTGGCAAACTCGGTTATCATCTGTCCCTTCCATCGTCCATGCCTAAGGTTCATGACGTTTTCCACGCATCTGTGCTTTGCAAGTATCGTCTTGATCCTTCGCATATCATCCCTTTAGTCGAGGTTCAGGTTGAGGAAGGAAATACGTATCAGGAGAAAGCAATCCAGATTTTAGATAGAAACACTCAAGAACTACGGCGACGTAGCATACCACTTGTGAAAGTGCTCTGGGATCACCACGGAGTAGAAGAAGCAACATGGGAACTAGAAGCAACCATTAAACAGAAATACCCTGAATTGTTTTCTAGTACCAACTGATGATGTGATACATTGTATTATTTTCACTTATCAATCACAGGATGAAATATTGTTTACACCTATCTTGATCCATTGTTTCACTTCAATAACTACGCCGATGTTCGACAATAATATCAATGGATATAGTGATGCACACATGCAGTGGCCTCCTTATCAACCTGTGGCTACTTCTCAAGCAGATAACCCTCATCACTACTTGACTTGATTTCAAGGACGAAATCCCTTTAAGGGGGGGTAGAGTGTAATACCCTGTATTTCACAAAAAAAAATAAAAAAATTACTATTTGGGCAACGCCCGAACTTTCAGGCGCATGCCAGAACGTTCAGGCGCAATACGTGCCTGAACGTTCAAGCGCATGCCAGAACATTCAGACGCATGCCCGAACGTTCAGGCGCAATACATGCCCGAACGTTCAAGCGCATGCCAGAAGATTCAGACGCATGCCAGAATGTTCAGGCGCATGCCCGAACGTTCAGGCGCAAAAATCTCTATATAAGGAACCCTCCTCATTTCTCATTCCTCACACCAAGTCACCTTCTCTTGTGATTTTCTTCTCCTTTCCACGCATTCTAAGTTTTTAGTTTTTGAGACTCTCTGTTAGAGACTCTCGGTGAGGTGCAACGAAGTTCTGTCCGGAGGAAAGCGGCAGATCTGAAAGAAGAAGTTTTTATCTGAAGGTGGAGAATGAAACATAGGTTTGCGTGTTTCATAACTTTTATTAAAGTTTACATTCAATTATTATTATGTCTACTATTCATTTACACTGCATTATGTCATATACTGTTTATACTGCCGCACTTATGCCTGTATATTTGGAATTCATGTATTGCACTGTTATAATACCGGATTTGTGGTCAATCTGACTCAACTAGACTCGGCCTTGTCCTCAGTAACTTTAAATAGTGAACGAGATGCAGCGGGCTGCTCTAGGCGATTGGTATTTAAGCAGACCTTGTGTCTTACCTCTCAACTGGGAACTGATCTAGTTGGTCTTATTGAAAGCTATCAGCTTATACAGTAATACTGAATGTCCTAATCTTGCACGTAGTGATACCGACCCTGATAAGGATCACCAGACGTTGCCAAAGTCAGTCAAAATGACAAGAAAAGACTAGACCAGTAGACTAGACCAGTTCATGCATTGGCATCATACATATCACCACCTAGGGACGTATATGGTTTATGACTCATATAATAGTTAGGAGCATTGCTCGCTATTAATTACATTTCTCTGGGGAGGGACGTACATGAGAACCCAGCTACACCCGAGGAGGGACATCAGTACGTGAATCCAGAGCATCGTTCCTGTACGTGAATTCAGGCGATGTACGTTCATCAAACCATTACGAGACGGAGTCATGCATACATTCATATTGATTGATTATGATGCTCACACGTGTATTTAAGATATTTGATATTGAAGTATGCTTTATTAATTTTTATACTCATGCACTATTTACCCACTGAGCACGTTAAGCTCACTCCATTATTATCCAATCTTTCACAAGAAATTAGGGTGGACTGGGTGCAGGTTATGGGGCCCACATTTTATACCCTTTGTTTAATTCATTAGGGATTTTGGGAGTATGCTCCCTTGACCATTTTATGAACAAAAGTATTCTGAATTAAATGAAATTAGATTTGTACTGTGTATACTGTATTTTCGCTACGCACTCTTTTGTTACCAATGTTATTGTTCCAAATGCGCGCCCTGTCCCTAAGTGTACCGCCGGTTTAGGTGCGTTCGGGCGGGGTGTGACACTCGGGTTTGTGTATATCGACGTGCTATCTGTCAATAGAGAACATGATTCACAACCCAATAGCACGTTATCCACGTTTGAGACAAAAATTTGAAATTTCTAACGAGAAAAATGTCGAAACTTCTGCTCGCTCTATTTTTCCATTCCTTACCCAATTTTGCCAGGTTATCTTAATTGAAATATTCTCTACTAACACCTTGATGATTCCCATTGTCTCGCACGCCCAAAACAACTTTATATTAAACAACGTTTTGAATTCCAATCATTTTGTACTCTCACGCTCTTTAACCTGCAACTGCTAATTTTATAAAACCCTCATTCTCTGATTTTCAAAGATAGAACACGCACGATTTTTGCAAGTAAGACTGTGCTTTCCAAAAAGTATTTAAATAAAAGAAAGTCGTGATTATTGCATTTTTGCAAACAACCTTCGAACTGAATCAAAATTGCAAACAGTCTTGAAGATAACCTCATTACTTCGCAAGTTCTTCATTTTATTCCTTTTGTGCTGAGATTTCTAGTGGCTATCTATTGTTTTAAACTGTAAGTATATGAAGTGTTCTCGGTAAGAGAACACATCAAACAAAAACACATTACCTGTATTTTTTTTCTAAGAGCTACAACTAATCATCAACAACACATCAAACAATAGCTATCGAAATCTACAAAGATCAAGATCGAAGAACGAATACATATCTCATGTCTAATGAATTAGTTTTATCTTAGGTGTGTAGGGTAACGTCTCGATCAATCTCAACACTAAAACTCTGACAATTGCAAAGTCTTCAAAATCACTCCGATATAGTATTTCATTTTGAAAAAATATTTTTCGGAAGGTTTTAATCATAATGTCAATGAGTTTTAAATTATTTAAAAGTTTTTAATCTTATATCAATATGTTTTGAGTCAATAGAATGGTTCTTAAGTGTCAAAATATTAATTTTTCAAAAATAAGGCTATCCAACAATTTGCCAAAATTTTCCAGAAGGCACTAGCGCACTATCAGTGGTGATAGCCCGCTGATAGGGTTCTATAATAAAACATCTATTTTTCTGGAAAATTGTTTGTAGTGCGCTATACCCTTTGATAACTCACTATAAAGTTGCTGTCGTGATCTTTTTTTTTTAGTAAAATGGGCAATTACGCGCTATCGGAAAGTCTGAAAAACTCGAGTTCTTTTTTTAGAATAAACTAATCATCACCTGTATTTTTTTTTCTAAGAGCACATACTAATCATCAACAACACATCAAACAATAGCTTTCGAATTCGACAAAGATCAAGCTTGAAGAACGAAGAAATATGTCATGTCTAATGCATTAGTTTCATCTTTGGTGTGTAGGGTAACCTCTCGATCAATATCAGCACTAAAACTCTAAAAATTGCAAAGTCTTCAAAACTACTTCGATATAGTATTTCATTTTGAAAAAATGTTTTCTAAAAGGTTTTAATCATAATTTCAATGAGTTTTGAATTATTTAAAAGTGTTTAATCTTATATGAAAGTGTTTTGAGTCAATGGAATAGTTCTTCAGTGTCAAAATATTAATTTTTCAAAAATAAGGCTATCCAGAAATTTGCCAAAAATTTTCCAGAAGGCAGTAGCGCACTATCAGTGTTAATAGCACGCTGATAGGGTTCTATAAGAAAACATTTGTTTTTCTGGAAAATTGTCTATAGCGCGCTATCCCCTTTGATAACTCGCTATAACACCGTTGCCGTGATCTTTCCATTTTTAGCAAAATGGGCAATAGCGCGCTATAGGCCTTGATAACACGCTATCGGAAAGTTTGAAAAACATGAGCTCTTGGGTTTGTGTATATCAACCTGCTATAGCCTGCTATCTGTCAATAGAGAACATGATACGAAACCCAATAGCAAGCTATCCACATCTAAGACAAAAATATGATATTTCTAACGAGAAAAATGTAAGCACTTCTGCTTGCACGATTTTTCTATTCCTTACACAATTTTTTCAGGTTATCTTAATTAAAATATTCTCTACTAACACCTAGATGATTCTCATTGCCTCGCATGCCAAAACCAACTTTAGAGTAAACAATGTTTTGAATTCAAATTATTTTGTACTCTCTTGCTCTTTAACCTGCAACTTCTAATTTTATAATACACTCATTCTCTAATTTTCAAAAATACAACACACATGATTTTTGCAAGTTAGATTGAACTTTCCAAATAGTGTTTAAATAGAAGAAAGTCGGGATTCTTGCATTTGCCCACACAACCTTCGAACTGAATCAAAATTGCAAACTGTCTTGAAGATAACCCCATTATTTCGCAAGTTCTTCATTTTATCCCTTTTGTGCTGAGATTTCCAGAGGCTATCTATTGTTTTAAACTGTAAGTATATGAAGTGTTCTCGGTAAGAGAACACATCACCTGTATTTTTTTTCTAAGAGCTACAACTAATCATCAACAACACATCAAACAATAGCTATCGAAGTCTACAAAGATCAAGCTCGAAGAACGAAGACATATCTCATGTCTAATGCATTTGTTTTATCTTTGGTGTGTAGGGTAACCTCTCGATCAATCTCAACACTAAAACTCAGAAAATTGCAAAGTCTTTAAAATCACTTTGATATAGTATTTCAGTTTGAAAAAATGTTTTCCTAAAGGTTTTAATCATAATTTCAATGAGTTTTGAATTTTTTAAAAGTTTTTAATTTTATATCAATATGTTTTGAGTCAATGGAATGGTTCTTGAGTGTCAAAATATTAATTTGTCAAAAATAGGGCTATCCAGCAATTGGCCAAAATTTTTCAGAAGGCACTAGCGCACTATCAGTGTTGATAGCACGCTGATCGGGTTCTATAATAAAATATTTGTTTTTCTGGAAAATTTTCTATAGCGCGCTATCCCTTTTGATAACTCGCTATAAAGCTGTTGTCGTGATCTTTCCATTTTTAGTAAACTGGGCAATAACGCTATAGGCCTTGATAACATGCTATCAGAAAGTCTGAAAAGCTCGAGCTCTCGGGTTTGTATATATCGACCTGCTATAGCCTGCTATCTGTCAATAGAGAACATGATACACAACCCAATAGCACGCTATCCACGTATTAGACAAAAATCTGATATTTCTAACGAGAAAAGTGTGGGCACTTCTGGTTGCTCGATTTTTCTATTCGATACACGATTTTGCCAGGTTATCTTAATTGAAATATTCTCTACTAACACCTTGATATGCCCAAAACATTTTTAGATTAAACAACTTTTTGAATTCAAATAATTTTGTACTCTCTTCCTTTTTAGCCCGCAACTTCTAATTTTATAAAACACTCATTCTCTGATTTTCAAAAATACAACACACACGATTTTTGCATGTTAGATTGAGCTTTCCAAAGTGCTTTTCAAGAGAAGAAAGTAATGATTCTAGCATTTGCCAAAACAAGCTTCGAATTCAATCATAATTGCAATCTGTCTTGATGATAACGTCATTGTTCAACAATTTCATTTTATCCCTTTTGTACTTAGATTTGTGGAGGTTGTCCATTATTTTAAACTGTAAGTATATGAAGTGGTCTCGGTAAGATAACACATCAAAAAGGAATACATCACCTGTATTGCATCAAGAACACATCAAACAATAGCTTCTGAAGTCTACAAAGATCATGCTCGAAGAACGAAGACATATCTCATGTCTAATGCATTTGTTTTATCTTTGGTGTGTAGGGTAACTTCTCGATCAATCTCAGCACTAAAACTCTGAAAATTGAAAAGTCTTTAAAATCACTTTGATATAGTATTTCATTTTGAAAAAATGTTTTTCGAAAGATTTTAATCATAATTTCAATGAGTTTTAATCAATATGTTTTGAGTCAATGGAATGGTTCTTGATTGTCAAAATATTAATTTTTTAAAAATAGGGTTATCCAACAATTTGCCAAAATTTTTCAGAAGGCACTAGCGCACTATCAGTGTTGATAGCACGCTAATAGGGTTCTATAATAAAACATTTGTTTTTCTGAAAAATTGTCTATAGCATGCTATCCCCTTTGATAACTCGCTATAAAGTTGTTGTCGTGATCTTTCTATTGTTAGTATTGTAATACGCTGTATTTCACAAAAAAAAAACTATTATTTTTTTTGGGCATATGTGCCTGGAAGTCCAGGAAGTCCAGGCAGCCCGCCTAGACTTCCAGGCGCCAAAAACTCGATATAAACCAACCCTCCCCTCTTCATTTTTCACACCAAATTGTGATTTTTCTTCCTCTTTTCACTCATATTGAGTTTTTAGTCTTTTGAGACTCTCTGTCCGAGACTCTCAGTGCAGTACGACGAAGTTCTGTCCAGAGAAAAGTGCCAAATCTGAAAAAGAAGACGTTCTTATCTGAAGGTGGGGAACGAAACATTCAATTATTATTATGTCTACTGTTCATTTACATTGCATTATGTCATATAATGTTTATACTGCCGCACTTATGGCTATATATTTGGAATTCATGTATTGCACTGTTATAATGCCGGATTTGTGGTCAATCTGACTCAACTAGACTCGGTCTTGTCCTCAGTAACTTTAAATAGTGAACGGGAGGCAGCGGGCTGCTTTAGGCGATTGGTTATTTAAGCAGACCTTGTGTCTCACCTTGTGTCCTAACCTTGCACGTCGTGATACCAACTCTGATAAGGATCACCAGAAGTTGCCAAAGTCAGTCTAAATGTCAAGAAAAGACCAGACCAGTAGACTAGACCAATTCATGCATTGGCATCATACATATCACCACCTAGGGACGTATATGGTTTATGACTCATAGAATAGTTAGGAGCATTGCTCGCTATTCATTCTATTTCTCTGGAGAGGGATGTACATGAGAACCCGACTACGCCAGGGGAGGGACATCAGTACGTGCATCCAGAGCATCGTTCCTGAGGAGGGACGTACAGTGAGAACCTGGCTACGCCCGGGGAAGGACACCTGTACGTAAACTCAGGCGATGTACGTTGATCAAACCATTACGAGACGGTGTCACGCATTTATACATATTGATTGATTATGATGCTCACATGTGTATTTAAGATATTTTGATATTGAAGTATGTTTTATTAATTGTTATACTCACGAACTATTTACCCACTGAGAGTGTTAAGCTCACTCCATTATTATCCAATCTTTCACAGGAAATTAGGGTGGACTTGGTGCAGGTTATGAGGCCCACATTTTGTACCCTTTGTGTTATTCATTGGGAATTTTTGGAAGTTTGTTCCCTTGACCATTTTATGTACAAAAATATTCTGAATTAAATGAAATCAGATTTGTACTGTGTTATGTATTTCTGCAGCGCACTTTGTTGTAACCATTGTTATTATTCCAAATGCGCGCCCCGTTCAAGAGTGTACCGTCAGTTCACGCGGGTCCGGGCGGGGTGTGACATTTAATGGTATCAGAGCGTTCGGTCCACGGCCCGCCCAAGTCCACCAAATTAGGAGAAGAAAATTTTTACTAGATATATATATCTCTAGAACAATATATATATGATTTGTATATAGTTGAGGTTTATATTAAATATATATCTAGAAAACTATATGATTTCTATATAGTTTGATTTGCATATATATATATATATATATATGTAGTTGTGATTTATGAAAACTATATATATTAATGATTAAATATATATCTATATATCTATGCATATAGGAGATATATATATATACCTTGTTATTATTGATGAAAAATTTGAATGACAAATTTTATTAGATATATATATCTCTAGAACTATATATATATATGATTTGTATATAGTGAGATTTATATTAATCTAGAAAATTATATGATTTTTATATAGTTTGATTTAAATATATATATAGTTATGATTTATGAAAACTATATATATTGTTATGATTAAAATGAAAAATTATGGATGAAAAATTTTATTAGATATATGTATCTCTTGAACTATATATATATATATATAAGTCTATTATATATAGTTGAGATTTATATTAAATATATATCTAGAAAACTATATGATTTTTATATAGTTTGATTTAAATATATATATAGTTATGATTTATGAAAACTATATATATATTGTTATGAATAAATATATATATCTATATATCTATGCATATAGGAGATATATATATATACCTTGTTATCAATCAAAAATTTTGGATGAAAAATTTTATTAGATATATATATCTCTAGAACTATATATATATATATGTCAATTATATATAGTGAGATTTATATTAAATATATATCTAAAAAAAAATTATATAATTTTTTTTATAGTTTGATTTAAATATACATATAGTCATGATTTATAAAATAAAAAAAATGATATATATATATAGAACTATATATATATATATGAATTATATATATAGTTAAGAATTGTATTAAATATATATCTAAGAAAACTGTATATGATTTAGATATAGTTTAAATTTCACATATATATATATATATATATATATATATATATATATATATATATATATATATATATATATATATATATATATATCTATATACGATATATATATCATAATGCTAAACAAGGCATAAATCTTAAAAATGTTTTGTGTTCTTCACAAATTCAATTTTCTTTCAGCAAAGAATGACCTCAAGTGAAGGAGCAACTTCTACTAGCAGGGAACCAACTCCCACTAGACTCAAGGAATTGTCCAAAAGGGAGGTTATGATCATGAGGAGCATCGACGGCAGAGATTTCCGCCTCCACCCAATCCTTCACGACAAACTCGCAACTGTGGGTTGGTTGAACATAACAACGGTTGAGGGTCACGTCTCTTACAACTTGGTGAGATCCTTCTACGAAGCCATGAATTGCGTGGGACTTCCAGAAGAGGGAATCAGCCCTATATTGGAGACAACAGTTATGGGGATAAAAATTCCTATCAACGTAGAAATCGTCGCTCGACTTCTGAAAATTCCGATTGAGGAAAGAATTATTGATCCACATGAACCGCAAAAAATTACAGAGATTGCAGAGTCTAATGAACAAGTATTCAATTCCCTCACCAAGGAGCCATACACTCAATCGATGTTCACCAACCTCCGGAACAATTATCTTAAGCCATCTCTTGCCGGCCTTGGAAAGATCGTGTTCGGCAACATCTTGCCAGAAAGGAGGCCTAATGGCACTATGTCAAAAGCCCAACTTCCCGTGTTACATTGCATAGAAAAGGAAATAAGGGTCTCCCCACCACACATCATCATCCAACAAATGTTGAGGGTGATTCAAAACCCTTTAAGAAACGAATTCCTCGGTTACGGAATCTTGATCATGAGGATGCTATGCGAAGTAAACATCGACACTTTTGATGGGACTTCGAGACAAATCGTTGAGCCAGTTACAACATCTTCTATCTTCAAGATATATGTTCCAAGGGGGGAGTAACTGACGAGGAAGTATTCGGCAGCACGACGATAGAAAATGCCGAGAGAATGAGGGACAAGCATGGACGTTGCCTTCAAAAAAGCCGACGTAGGATTCCCGTCAAAGAAGTACCAAATCAACATCCCACGTCAAACCCAGCCCCAAATAATGATCCAACCGCTCAATAATTCACTGAGGAAGATTTATTTAACAACTTAAATGAACCTCAAAATAGACAAAGTACTCAAACAAAACTACCTGCTTGGAACATGCCAACTCAGGGCAACACGTCGTACCAAAGGTTTCCAACACCTGAGGTACCATGTCAACCATTCCCGCAAGTTCCTGTAACCCAACAACAACAGTATTGGGCGGCACCGAATTTTGGAGGGCAGAACATCCTAATGAGTCCACTATTTCAAAACAATTACCTTTTACCTATGAATCATCCGTACAACCAATACCTTCCCCCAATGCCTATGGCCTACCCTCCACCTATGGGACAATCGAGCCATCAACCACCAATGAGCCAATCGACTAACCTTTTTGAAAGGTTAAATGAAATGGAATCCAATATGGCGGCAATGAGAGCGACTTAAATATATATTAACACATATGCAAAACTCTGAAGCAGGGCGAGCAAACTCCCAACCTTCTGTTAGTAGTCATTCTGTACCTAGCAGGAGATCTAGAAGGAGCGGAAGTAGGCAGGGAAATCAAAATTGATTACTGGCATTGTAAACTTTTCTTTTATACATGAATGAAATGTTTTGTTTAAAGACTATCTTTGGTGGGCCAACTTACAATCATCCTTTCTTTTGTATCACTAACTTTGGAATGGTATGGGACACAACAAAATTAGAGGATACTAAATAAAATGTGGAAGTAAGAAAACCCATGACCTTGCGTGAAAAGAAACATTTGGAGAAAGTTGCATTACTAATATTATCACTAAGTTTACATGGTATGGGATGAGTAAATTTGGACGACACTATTAGTGAACTTCTATTCAGCCAATGTTTTTAGAGACCATGTTCATACAACTAAACTTGGTTAACAACCTTATTACCAAAGTCATGTGGTATGTGACACATGAACTTGGATAATAATCGAAAAGACTAAGAGTAAGAGTTTGAATGCATAAAACTGCGATAGAACGTTAGATCGGGATATTTACCGAGGCAAATCTTAGAATTCTTATGACTCGTATGGATTTTTAATGAAATATATAAGTATGTTCACAAAGACCAAAACCAAAACCAAAACCAAATCATTTGAAATACTTGCAAAGTTCTGTACTTATTATATAAACATTCTAACCTTGTTTTTACACCATGGCCAAACATACGAGTTATATAAGATTATGTGATTCCTCAACAAAAAGCTTAACACTATACTTAGAAAAATAGGTGATTTTAATATAGCATTACTCCCAAAATTGTTGCTGAGCATGCTATAACATTATACTTGACTACAGTTTCTTAATCTTGGTTTTATTTTCTCCTTGCCAGTGAGAAAATGCAAACAAGGAAGAGATGAAGGCCACGTACTGTCCGTCCAGCAGTTGAGGCACCTCCTGAGATTCAGGAACCGCCGCCTCTGACAATAGCACAGGCCACACCCGAAACTGCCACTCCATCTGGGCAGGCAATACCACCCCCACCTGCATCCTTTGCCATGCCTTCAAGCATAGAAACCTTCTTCGCCGAATTTATTGTGGCGATGAAATTCACTGCTCAAACTGCAGTTCGTTAGACCGCGGCCAGTCAGGTTCCCACGGTTCAAGCACCTGTAAAATTTGGGTCGGAAGCTCAAACCGATCAGATTACTAAATACAAGTGGCTACAACCTCTTACTGTTGCTGGCACCATTGATGCTGATGAGGTGCAAAAGTCGCTGGATGAGTCAAAGAAGTCTCTTGATGCAATGGGACTCGATGAGACTCAAAAAATTCAACTAGCGACCTACCAACTTTTTGGTGGGGCAAACACATGGGGGATGACAGTGAAAGAAGACCCAAGGGTCAACATAACAGATATGACTTGGCAACAGTTTGAGTCAATGTTTATTGATGAGTATTTTTCCAGCGCGGTGACTGTCAGGAATATGCTGGAAAATTCAAAGAATTATCAGTCTACTCTCTTTCCACCATCTCAACGGAGCGAGATAAGACTGAGAAATTTTATAATTGCCTTCGCCATGACATTCGACAAGCCTTGTCGATCTTGGATCTCAAGATTTACAAGGAGGTTGTTGACAAGGCCATAAGCTTTGAACAAGAGAAGATCTTACAGGAACAAAGAATGAATAAGGGCAAACGGCCTGCAACTTTTTCCCAACAAGGCTCGCAACAGGGCAATAAGAAGAAGCCCTACTACAATCAAAACCCAGCCCTCCCAGCCCAGGTTTTGAAGAATGAGGCCACAACACCTGCAGCTGAACCTTCTAACCCTAACCATCAGGGTTTCCAAAATCATGGACGTGGAGGTCGTTATGGAAGAGGTGGCCGTAGAAATGACAATGGCAGAGGTGGTGGTCGACACCACAATCAGCAAGGCCAGCTGAGCAATCAGAATGGCCAGCAAGACTATCAGCAATACAGGCCTACTTGTTTCAACTGCAGCCAGCAGGGCCACGTAAGAAATACCTGTCCGCACCTTCAGCAACCTGTTCCTGCTATTCCAGTCCAACACGCACCACCTGCTGCTAATGCCCAACCCAAGCAGAACCAGCAGAACCAAGGTCAACAGAATCAGAGCAGTGCATATGCCATCACTTAACAACCCCTCCCAGACAATAATGTCGTCGAAGGTACCTTTCCTTTGTTCAATACAATGGTGCATGTTTTGTTTGATTCAGGTGCTACGCATTCTTTTATATCATCGGCATTGATAAGACATTTATGCTTGCATCCTGAACCCACAAACATCACACTCCATGTCACATCACCGTTCGGATCTGGTACTGACGTGAATTCGTGGTGTTCTCGATGTGAGCTTCGAATGTCAGAACAGATAATTTATGCAGATCTTTTTGTGATGGATATTGAAGACTTCGACATCATCCTGGGCATGGACAGGCTCACACCACTGAATGCAAATATCGACTGTATGAAGAAGCAAGTTCAGTTAACCTTGCCTACAGGAGAGTTTGTCAAGATTCACAGAACAAGGAAATGGATACACAAATCAACAGTTGCACTTCTCAAGTTACAACTTCGAGCGTTATCCCTTGGTAACGGAAATGAATCACCAGCACTGTACCCCCTAGAAGTACACGATGTCCCAGTCATATTTGAATTCCCAATAGTCTTTCTAAATGACCTTCCTGGTCTACCTCCAGTTAGGGAATTTGATTTTGAGATCAACCTCAAACCTGGGACAGGGCCTATCTCAATTCGACCATACAGAATGTCCAATGTCGAGCTGGTCGAATTGTACAAACAACTGAAAGAATTAGAGAGTAATGGCTTCATCCGAAAGAGTTCATCACCTTGGGGTGCTCCAGTTCTGTTTGTTCGCAAAAAGGATGGTTCATTACGACTTTGCATCGATTATCGCAAGTTGAATAACGTCACCATCAAGAACAAATATCCGTTGCCCAGGATCGATGACTTGTTCGACCAACTTAGAGATGCCAAATACTTTTCTAAGATTGATTTACGGTCCGGTTATCACCAACTCCGGATCCGAGAGTCGGACATTACCAAGACGACATTCAGAACACTATACGGTCACTATGAGTTCTTGGTCATGCCGTTCGGTCTAACAAATGCACCTGCTGCATTCATGGATTTGATGAACCGCATTTTCAGGTTATACTTTGACCGATTCATGGTGGTTTTTGTGGACGACATCTTGATATACTCCTCAACCGAGGAAGACCATAACATACATCTGAAGATAGTCCTCCAAACCCTGAGAAACCACCAACTGTATGCAAAGTTGAGTAAGTACGAATTTTGGGCGAAGAGAGTTCAATTCCTAGGCCATGTGGTTTCAGGAAATGGCATTGAGGTAGATCCTTCTAAGGTTGAAGCAGTTTTAAACTGGAAGTAGCCTACCACTGTTAATCAGATTAGGAGTTTTCTTGGTTTGGCTGGCTATTACTGATGCTTCATCAAGGACTTCTCAAAAATTGTTGAACCTATGACCAAACTCACTCGAAAAGACATGCGATTCATCTGGAATCCCACATGTGAAGCATCATTTCAGGAATTGAAGAAATGCCTCACGACGGCACCTGTACTTATCACTCCAAGAAATGCAATTGGATTTTCACTATACACCGACGCCTCTCTTCAAGGCTTAGATGTCGTACTAATGCAAGAAGGCCAAGTTGTTGTATATGCCTCGAGGCAACTGAAGATTCATGAGTGGTAATTACCCAACACATGACTTGGAACTTGCAGCTGTTGTGTTTGCACTAATGTTATGGCGTCATTACCTATACGGTGAACGGTTTGAGGTCTTCTCGGATCACAAGGGTCTTAAGTACATATACACTTAGAGAGACCTAAACCTCCTCCAGCGACGATGGTTGGAATTCTTGAAAGATTATGACTTTCAACTCCAGTACCATCCCAGAAAAGCCAATGTTGTGGACGATGCCCTGAGTAGAAAATCTTATGTTGCTTGCACTCTTAACTATGAAATGGGGAAGTTGGCTACAAAGATGAAGAACTTTAACCTACAGCTGAACGTAGAGGGACGAAGACCACGACTCTCTCAATTATCAGCCACCTCTGAGCTAGTTCGAAAGATTTCAGCTACTCAAGCCAATGACCCTATGTTAATGGAGAAACGACAACTTCTACTCAGCGGAGAAGACCTTCCTCATTGGTCAGTCTCTGAAGACGAACCCATTTTTTATAAAAAAACATCTCTGTCTACCGAACGATCCTGAGGTTTGCTCATTGAGATGCACTGTTCGAGGTACGCTATGCATCCTGGGGGTGACAAGATGTACAAGGGCGTCAAGCGTCAATTCTGGTTTTCTGGAATGAAGAAGGCAATTGCAGACATCATTGCTTGATGTCTCGTTTGCCAGAAAGTTAAGGCAGAACGAAGACTTCCCTCTGGACTTCTTCATCCGTTACCTATTGGAGAATTGAAATGGGAGAACATCGCAATGGATTTTGTCACGGCCTTACCTCGAAACAATAAAAGGCAAGATGCTATCTGGGTTATCATTGACTGACTTACAAAGTCTGCACACTTCTTGCCAATAAAGTTCACGGATAACCTAGCCAAACTTGCAGAACTATATGATAGAGAGATCGTACGCCTTCATGGCATACCACTCACGATCGTCTCTGATCGAGATCCTCGATTCACATCCAACTTTTGGAAAAGTTCCGTAATAGAATGGGTTCTAAGATCACTATGAGCACAACCTTCCACCCTCATCAGACTGATGGGTAGTCAGAGAGGCTTATCCAAATCTTAGAAGACATGTTACGGTGTTGCATTTGGACTTTAATGACGGATGGGCAAAGTATTTACATTTAGCTGAGTTTGCATACAACAACAGCTACCAAACTAGTATCGGCATGGCACCATACGAGGTTTTCTATGGTCGGCCTTGCAGATCTCCGATATGCTGGTTAGATATGGCAGATCGACCGCAATTTCCTGAACTAGTTCAAGAGACTTCTGAGAAGATCACACTAGTAAATGAACCACTTCTCAACCTCCGTGAGGTGGTTGAGACCCTACGAGCCTTATCCCAAACAACGGCATAATATAGAAAAGGTACTAAACAAAACTACCAACCGTATTAATCATACAAGACAAGAGGTACTCCATAAAAATGAACCATAAATAAAATCGTCATAATCCTTACAGTCCATCAAGATTGACATACACATAAAATCCAAAACTAAGGGTACAAAAAAACCATCATATGTCCACATGGTCTATCTAACAAGTCCTAACTCACCCATACTACAATGTGGTAAGTGTTATAATTACATAGTCCAAAATATAATACATTATAATTTAAAACACAGTTCAATCAAAATGCCTCTCAACTCACATCGAGGTCTTGGATTTTCTCGCTGGCAAGGCCCTCAAGATATGACTACTCCTTTGCCCTTATTCAGGACAGAAGGACCTGAAAGATGAAAATGAGGGTGAGGCAACGGTGCCCAGTGAATAGAATTCAAATATGCTGTCAATACTCATCAATAAATATCATGTATGCATGTCAATGTGTAGCATGATTAAAAGCTCATAACATATAGATATCAAAGCATTTATAATAAGTTCGATGCAAGTAAAAGCTTGTCAATTTGGATCCACATTCCACATGCATTGGGGTTACTAGTGCACGTCTATTTCACCATACCGTTCTCATCCCCAATCATGTTAATTTGGGGTTAAGTGATATGATGACATAAAAGATATAATGGCAACTAGGTCAACATAGTTGACATGC
The DNA here is from genome assembly GCA_035771175.1 of Paratinospora sagittata. Classification (NCBI taxonomy): domain Eukaryota; kingdom Viridiplantae; phylum Streptophyta; class Magnoliopsida; order Ranunculales; family Menispermaceae; genus Paratinospora; species Paratinospora sagittata. The sequence goes on from CM069594.1 coordinate 41,972,488, forward strand.
AAGCTATTTGGAAAGGTCTAAGTTCATATTCTAAATTTAGGTCTAATACAAGCAACCTTAACAATTCTTCATTCAATATTTTGTTCGGATGTCTCAATCTACGAACAGCAATATTTAATCACAAAATCAACCGTACAGATTTCATTATGTGAAGAAACAAACCTTCTATCCAAAAATTAGCTCAATCCAACGGTGTACCGAAAAGATAAGTCTCTTTGATGAACAAGTCTCTAATCAGACAATTTCTCTTTTCCATCCAACGGTAGACTTGGGAGATATACTAGCTTGATCTAAACTGCACGAAAAATCCAGACTTTCCGACCAGCTTTGTTTGAGAGGTTATATCTCTTCGAAGAAAACTCCAATCAAAATCTCCACCGACCAGAATGAATACCCATAAGATACGAACTTGCTGACAAAGTATGACCTTAATCTGACCATATAGGACCAAGATCCAGCTCTTTGATGAAAACGTTGCTGAGACTTTCCTCAAAGCAACTCCCTCCTTTCTTCTCTTCTTCTTTCCTTTCTTTTCTTTTTTCCTTTATCTCCTCTCATCTCACCTTCTAGGACTTCTTCGGGGAAGAGAAGTAGGGCATGGGACACTTGTCCACTCTCATGCACCAACCTTGACATGTGTTGGAGAGGAAAAATGGGGCATAGGACACTTGTCCATTTTCATGCACCAACTTGACATTTATAGGAGAAGAGAAATGGGGCATGGGACACTTGTCCATTCTCAAGCACCAACTTGACATGTATTGGAGAAGAAAAATGGGACATGAGACACTTGTCCATTATCATGCACCAACTTGACATGTGTTGGTCTCATACTACCCATACCAACCACATGTACTTTAACCAATCTCAGGCTCCCATGTATTTTAAATGCCCAATCCATTTAATACACCAAATTTGCATTCTCATTTATCCTTCTATTTAATCAATCCTAACCCATATCAATTCATGGTTTAATGGGCCTATGCATAAATAATAACATATGCATTATACTTTAATTTAACATGACCCTTATACATTTTATAATGCACATATTTATATACATTATCAAGCATCAAATATACAAACATTAAACAACCATCAAACAATTACCAAACATATCAAGGCAACACATAGAGTTTGGGCAAAATGCAATTGGGTTATGGGCTAGATGAAATAATTTTTGAGGCGTCACAGTTCCCTTGACCATTTTATGTACAAAAATATTCTGAATTAAATGAAATCAGATTTGTACTGTGTTATGTATTTTCGTTGCGCACTCTGTTGTTACCATTGTTATTATTCCAAATGCGCGCCCCGTCTGAGAGTGTACCGCCGGTTTAGGCGCAACCGGGCAGGGAGTGACAAGTAAACTGGGCAATAGCGCGCTATAGACCTCGATAACACCCTATCGGAAAGTCTGAAAAACTCGAGCTCTCGGGTTTGTGTATATCGACCTGCTGTAGCCTGTTATCTGTCAATAGAGAACATGATACACAACCCAATAGCACGCTATCCACGTCTGAGACAAAAATCTGATATTTCTAACGAGAAATATGTGGGCACTTCTGCTTGCTCGATTTATCTATTCCATACATAGTTTTTCCAGGTTATCTTAATTTAAATATTCTCTACTAACACCTAGATGATTCCCATTGTCTCGCACCCCCAAAACAACTTTAGATTAACCAATGTTTTGAATTCCAATCATTTTGTACTCTCTTGCTCTTTAACCCACAACTTCTAATTTTATAAAACACTCATTCTCTGATTTTCAAAAAATACAACACACGATTTTTGCAAGTTAGATTGAACTTTCCAAAGAGTTTTTCAAGAGAAGAAAGTAATGATTCTAGCATTTGCCAAAACAACCTTCAAATTGAATCAAAATTGCAATTTGCCTTGATGATAACGTCATTGTTCAGCAAGATTTTCATTTTATCCCTTTTGTGCTTAGATTTGTGGAGGTTGTCCATTGTTTTAAACTGAAAGTATATGAAGTGGTCTCGGTATGATAACACAGGAAAAAAGAACACATGACCTGTATTGTATCAAGAACACAACAAACAATAGCTTTCGAAGTCTACAAAGATCAAGCTTGAAGAACAAAGACATATCTCATGTCTAATGCATTAGTTTTATCTTTGGTGTGTTGGGTAACCTCTCGATCAATCTCAGCACTAAAACTCTGAAAATTGCAAAGTCTTCAAAATCACTTCAATATAGTATTTCATTTTCAAAAAAAGTTTTCCGAAAGGTTTTAATCGTAATTTCAATGAGTTTTGAGTCAATGGAATGGTTCTTAAGTGTCAAAATATTAATTTTTCAAAAATAAGGCTATCCAGCAATTTGCCAAAATTTTTCAGAAGGCACTAGCGCACTATCAGTGTTGATAGCACGCTGATAGGGTCCCATAATAGAACATTTATTTTTTTCGAAAATTGTCTATAGCGCGCTATCCCTTTGATACCTCGCTATAGAGCTGTTGCCGTGATCTTTCCATTTTTAGTAAAATAGGCAATAGCATGCTATAGGCCTTGATAACGCTATCGGAAAGTCTGAAAAACTCGAACTCTCGAGTTTGTGTATATCGACATGCTATAGCCAGCTATCTGTCAATAAGGAACATGATACACAACCCAATAGCACGGTATCCACGTCTTAGACTAAAATCTCATATTTCTAACGAGAAAAATGTGGGCATTTCTGCTTGCTCGATTTTTTTATTCCTTACACAGTTTTGCCAGGTTATCGTAATTGAAATATTCTCTACTAACACCTTGATGATTCCCATTATCTCGCATGCCCGAAACGATTTTAGATTAAACAACGTTTTGAATTGAAATCATTTTGTACTCTCTTGCTTTTTAACCTGCAACTGCTAATTTTATAAAACCCTCATTCTTGAATTTTCAAAGATAGAACCCACACGATTTTTGAAAGTAAGACTGAGCTTTCCAAAGAGTGTTTAAATAGAAGATTGTCGTGATTCTTGCATTTGCCCAAACAACCTTCGAACTGAATCAAAATTGCAAACTGTCTTGATGCTAACCTCATTATTTCGCAAGATTTTCATTTTATCCCTTTTGTGCTGAGATTTCCAGAGGCTATCTATTGTTTTAAACTGTAAGTATATGAAGTGTTCTCGGTAAGAGAACACATTAAACAAGAACACATCACCTGTATTTTTTCTCTAAGAGCTACAACTAATCATCAACAACACATCAAAAAATAGCTATCGAAGTCTACAGAGATCAAGCTCGAAGAACGAAGACAAGTCTCACGTCTAATGCATCTATTTTATCTTTGGTGTGTAGGCTAACTTCTCGATCAATCTCAGCACTAAAACTGTGAAAATTGCAAAGTTTTTAAAAATCACTTCGAAATAGTATTTCATTTTGAAAAAATGTTTTCCGAAAGGTTTTAATCATAATTTCAATGAGTTTTAAATTATTTAAAAAATTTTAATCTTATATCAATATGTTTTGAGTCAATGGAACGGTTCTTGAGTGTCAAAATATTAATTTTTCAAAAATAGGGCTATCCAGCAATTTGCCAAAATTTTTCAGAAGGCACTAGTGCACTATCAGTTTTGATAGCACGTTGATAGGGTTCTATAATAAAACATTTATTTTTCTGGAAAATTGTCTATAGCGCGTTGTCCCCTTTGATAACTCGCTATAAAGCTGTTGCAATGATCTTTCCATTTTTAGTAAACTGGGCAATAACGCTATAGGCCTTGATAACATGCTATCGAAAAGTCTGAAAAACTCGAGCTCTCGAGTTTGTGTATATCGACCTGCTATAGCCTGCTATCTGTCAATCGAGAACATGATACACAACCCAATAGCACGCTATCCACGTCTGAGACAAAAATCTGATATTTCTAACGAGAAAAATGTGGGCACTTCTGCTTGCTCGATTTTTCTATTCCTTACACAGTTTGCAAGGTTATCTTAATTGAAATATTCTCTACTAACACCTTGTGATTCCCATTGTCTCGCATGCCCAAAACAACTTTAGATTAAACAACGTTTTGAATTCAAATCATTTTGTACTCTCTTGCTCTTTAACCTGCAACTGTTAATTTTATAAAACCCACATTCTCAGATATTCAAAAATAGAACACACACTATTTTTGCAAGTTAGACTGAGCTTTCCCAAGAGTGTTTAAATAGAAGAAAGTCGTGATTCTTGCATTTGCCAAAACAACCTTTGAACTAAATCAAAATTGCAAACTGTCTTGATGCTAACCTCATTATTTCGCAAGATTTTCATTTTATCCCTTTTGTGCTGAGATTTCCAGAGGCTATCTATTGTTTTAAACTGTAAGTATATGAAGTGTTCTCGGTAAGAGAACACATTAAACAAGAACACATCACCTGTATTTTTTCTCTAAGAGCTACAACTAATCATCAACAACACATCAAAAAATAGCTATCGAAGTCTACAGAGATCAAGCTCGAAGAACGAAGACAAGTCTCACGTCTAATGCATCTATTTTATCTTTGGTGTGTAGGCTAACTTCTCGATCAATCTCAGCACTAAAACTGTGAAAATTGCAAAGTTTTTAAAAATCACTTCGAAATAGTATTTCATTTTGAAAAAATGTTTTCCGAAAGGTTTTAATCATAATTTCAATGAGTTTTAAATTATTTAAAAATTTTTAATCTTATATCAATATGTTTTGAGTCAATGGAACGGTTCTTGAGTGTCAAAATATTAATTTTTCAAAAATAGGGCTATCCAGCAATTTGCCAAAATTTTTCAGAAGGCACTAGCGCACTATCAGTTTTGATAGCACGTTGATAGGGTTCTATAATAAAACATTTATTTTTCTGGAAAATTGTCTATAGCGCGTTGTCCCCTTTGATAACTCGCTATAAAGCTGTTGCAATGATCTTTCCATTTTTAGTAAACTGGGCAATAACGCTATAGGCCTTGATAACATGCTATCGAAAAGTCTGAAAAACTCGAGCTCTCGAGTTTGTGTATATCGACCTGCTATAGCCTGCTATCTGTCAATCGAGAACATGATACACAACCCAATAGCACGCTATCCACGTCTGAGACAAAAATCTGATATTTCTAACGAGAAAAATGTGGGCACTTCTGCTTGCTCGATTTTTCTATTCCTTACACAGTTTGCAAGGTTATCTTAATTGAAATATTCTCTACTAACACCTTGTGATTCCCATTGTCTCGCATGCCCAAAACAACTTTAGATTAAACAACGTTTTGAATTCAAATCATTTTGTACTCTCTTGCTCTTTAACCTGCAACTGTTAATTTTATAAAACCCACATTCTCAGATATTCAAAAATAGAACACACACTATTTTTGCAAGTTAGACTGAGCTTTCCCAAGAGTGTTTAAATAGAAGAAAGTCGTGATTCTTGCATTTGCCAAAACAACCTTTGAACTAAATCAAAATTGCAAACTGTCTTGAAGATAACCTCATTATTTCGCAAGTTCTTCATTTTATCCCTTTTGTGCTGAGATTTCCAGAGGCTATCTATTGTTTTAAACTGTAAGTATATGAAGTGTTCTTGGTAAGAGAACACATCAAACAAGAACACATCACCTGTATTTTTTTTCTAAGAGCTTCAACTAATCATCAACAACACATCAAACAATAGCTATCAAAGTCTACAAAGATCAAGGTCGAAGAACGAAGACATATCTGATGTTTAATGCATTAGTTTTATCTTTGGTGTGTACCACTTCTCGATCAATCTCAGCACTAAAACTCTGAAAATTGCAAAGTCTTCAAAATCACTTCGATATAGTATTTCATTTTGAAAAAATGTTTTTCGAAAGGTTTTAATCATAATTTCAATGAGTTTTGATTTATTTAAAAGTTTTTAATTCTATATCAATATGTTTTTAGTCAATCGAATGGTTCTTGAGTGTCAAAATATTAATTTTTCAAAAAGAAGGCTATCCAACAATTTGCCAAAATTTTTCAGAAGGCACTAGTGCATTATCAGTGTTGATTGCACGCTGATAGGGTTCTGTAATAAAACATTTTTTTTTCTGGAAAATTGTCTATAGCGCGTTATCCCCTTTGATAACTCGCTATAAAGCTATTGCCGTGATCTTCCATTTTTGTATGTGAATCCAGAGCATCGTCCTTGAGGTGGGACGTACAATGAGAACTTGGCTGCGCCTGAGGTAGGACATCTGTACGTGAACTCAGGCGATGTACGTTCGTGAAACCATTACGAAACGGTGTCATGCATACATACATATTGATTGGTTATGATGCTCACATGTGTAATTAAGATATTTGATTATGAAATATGCTTTATTAATTGTTATACTTACGAAATATTTTACTCACTGAGCACGTTAAGCTCACTCCATTATTATCCAATTTTTCACAGAAAATTAGGGTGGACTGGGTGCAGGATATGGGGCCCACATTTTGTACCCTCTGTATTAAACATTGGGGAATTTGGGGAGTATGTTCCCTTGACTACTTCATGTACAAATGAATTCTGAATTAAATGAAATCAGACATATACTGTTTTATATTTCCATTGTGCACTCTGTTATTACTATTGTTATTATTCCAAATGCGCACCCTGTCCGCAAGTGTACCGCCGGTTTAGGCGCGTCTAGGCGGGGTGTGACATTTAATAGTATCAGAGCCGTACGGTCCATGGCCCGCCCAAGTCCACCAAATTAGGGGAAGAAAAATTCTATTAGATATAAATCTCTCTAGAACTATATATATATATGAATTATATATAGTTGAGAATTTTATTAAATATATATCTAGAAAACTATATAGTTTTATATAGTTTAGATTTAAATATATATAGTTAAGATTGTTGAAAACTATATATATTGTTATGATTAAATATATATATATATATATATATATATCTATATATTTATGTGTATATGAGATATATATATACCATATTGCTAATAGAAAAATTTGGATGAAAAATTTTATTAGATATATATATCTCTAGAACTATATATATGTGAATTATATATAGTTGAGATTTATATTAAATATATATCTAGAAAACCATATAAATTTTATATAGTTTAGTTTCAAATATATATATAGTGATTTATGAAAACTATATATATATATATATATATATATATATATAGTTATGATTAAATATATATATCTATACATTCATGTATGTATGTATATGAGATATATATAAATCATATCGCTAATAACGAATTTTGATTACTTGATGGCATAAACATCAAGAGAAAAATAGAAAATATTGTTTAACAGACAAAGAATAAATCTTAAAAATGTTAGAAATATATTTTGTGTCTTTCACAAATTTATTTTCCTTTAAGCAAAAGAATGGCCTCAAGTGAAGGAACAACTCTCAGTAGTATGGAACCAATTCCCACTAGACTCAAGGAATTGTCCAAAAGGGAGGTTATGACTATGAGGAGCATCGACAATAGAGATCTCCGCCTCCGTCCGATCCTTCACGACAAAATCACAACTCTGGGGTGGTTGAACATAACAAAAGTTGAGGGTCACGTCTCTTACAACTTGGTGAGATCCTTCTACGAAGCTATGAATTGCGTGGGACTTCAAGAAGATGGGATTAACCCTATTCTGGAGATAACAGTCATGGGAATAAAAATTTCTATCAACATCGAGATTATTGCTCGACTTATGAAGATTCCAATTGAGGAGAGAATTATTGATCCACACAAACCTCAGACAGTTGCAGAGATCGCGGAGTCTAATGAACAATTGTTCAATTCCCTCGCCAAAGAGCCATACACTCAATCGACGTACACCAACCTCCCAAACAATCTCCTTAAACCATCTCTTGCCGGCCTCGGAAAGATTGTATTCGGCAACATCTTGCCAGAAAGGGGGACTAGAGGCACTATGTCAAGGGGTCAACTTCGTATGTTATACTACATAGAGAAGAAAATTAAAGTCTCCATACCTCACATTATCATCCAACAAATGTTGAGGGTGATTCAAAACCCTTTAAGAAAGGATCTCCTCGGTTACGGAGTCTTGATCATGAGGATGCTATATGAAGCAAACATCAACACTTTTGATGGGACTTCGAAGCAGATCACTGAGCCGATTACAACATCTTCTATCTTCAAGATATATGTCACGAGGGGAGGGGTAACTGACGAGGAAGTATTCGGCGCCACGATAGGAAATGTCAAAAGAATGAGAGACGAACATGGACGTTGTCACAGAAAAAGTCGACGCAAGCTTCCCTTCAGAGAAGTACCAAATAATGATCCAACCAATCGACTATTCACTGAGGAAGATTTATTTGCCAACCTAAATCAACCTCAACCAAGTCAATATAGACAAATTTCTCAAGCAAATCCACCTGCTGGGAACATGCCAACTCAAGGCAACACGTCGTACCAAAGGTTTCCAACACCTAAGGTACCGTATCAGCCAGTCCCACAAGTTCCTGTAAACCAAAAACAACAGAGTTGGGCAGTACCAAATTTTGGAAGGCATGACATACCAATGAGCCATTTGTTTCAAAACTTTTCACCTTAAACATATTCAAATATCCAAGGGGTTCAAATTAGGGGATCCCCATACGATCACATCAACTATCCCTCACCTATGAATCACCCGTTCAACCAATCCATTCCACCAATGCCTACGGCCTACCCTCCACTAATAGGACAATCGACTAACCCATTTGAACAGTTAAATGTAATGGCATCCAGTATTGCTGAGATGAGAGAGACTCAAAATAATTTGGTAACGCGTATGCAAAACTTTGAAGAACAACGAGCAAATTCTCAACCATCTGGTAGTAGTCGTTTTGTACCTAGTAGGAGGTCTAAAAGAAACGATAGTAGGCAAGAAAATTAAGATTGATTACTGGCATTGTAAAATTTTCTTTTATATATGAATGAGAATGTTTTGTTTAAGACTATCTTTGGTGGGCCGACTTACAACCATTCTTTCTTTTGTATCACTAACTTTCGAGTGGTATGGGACACAACAAAATTGGAGGATACTAAACAAAATGTGAAAGTAAGAAAACCCACGACCTTTTATGAAAAGAAACATTTGGAGAAAGTTGCATTACTAATATTATCACTAAGTTTACACGGTATGGGACGAGTAAATTTGGACGATACTATTAGTGAACTACTATTCAGCCAATGTTTTTAGAGACTGTGTTCATGCAACTTAATTTAGTTGACACCCTTATTATCAAATTCCTGTTGTATGGGACACACGAATTTGGATAATAATCGAAAAGACTGAGAGTAAGAGTTTGAATGCATAAGATTGCAATAAAACGTTAGATCAGGATATTTACCAAGGCAAATCTTAGAATTCTTATGACTCGTATGGATTTTCAATGAAATATATATATGTATGTTCACAAAGACCAGAACCAAATCATTTGAAATACTTGCAAAGTTTTGTACTTATTACATAAACATTCTAACCTTGTTTTTACACCATGGCCAAACATATGAGGCACATAAAATTCTTTGATTCCTCAACAAAAACCTTACAATATACTTAGAAAAATAGGTGATTCTTATGTTGCAGTACTCTCAAAATTGTTGGTGAGCATATTATAACAATATACTTGGCTACAATTCGTAAATCTTGGTTTTATTTTCTCCCTGCCAGTGAGAAAATGCAAACCAGGAAGAGAGGAAGGCCACGTATTGTTCGTCCAGCAGTGGATGCACCTTCTGAGATTCAGGAACCGCCGCCTTCGACAATAGCACAGGCCACACCCGACACTGCCACTACATCTGGGCAGGCAATGCCACCCCCACCCGCACCCTTTGCCATGCCTTCAAGCATGGAAACCTTTTTTGCCGGATTTATTGAGGCAATGAAAGCCACTATTCAAACTGTCGTCCTTGAGACTACGGCCAGTCAGGTTGCCATAGTTCAGGCACCTATAAGATTTGGGTCAGAATCTCAAACCGATCAGATTACCAAGTACAAGAGACTACAACCACTTACTTTTGCTGGCCCCATTGATGCTGATGAGGTGCAAAAGTGGCTGCATGAGTCAAAGAAGGCTCTTGATGCAATGGGAGTCGATGAGACTCAAAAGATTCCACTAGCGACCTACCAACTTGTTGGTGGGGCAAACACATGATGGATAACAGTGAAAGAGGGCCCAAGGGTCAACATAGTAGATATGACTTGACAACATTTTGAGTCACTATTTATTGATGAGTATTTTCCTGGCACTCTATAGAGGCAGTAGCGCCAGGAATTTGCTAAGTTATACTAGGGCAACATAACCGTCAGGGAATATGTTGGCAAGTTCAAAGAATTATCAGTTTACTCTCTCTACACCATCTCAACGGAGCAAGATAAGACTGAGAAATTTTATAATGGCCTTCGCCATGAGATTTGACAAGCCTTGTCGTTCTTGGATCTCAAGATTTACAAGGAGGTTCTTGACAAAGCCATGAGCTTTGAACAAGAGAAGATCATACAAGGGCAGAGAATGAATAAGGAAAAATGGCCTGCAACGTTTTCCCAACGCGGCTCGCAACAGGACAACAAGAAGAAGCCCTACTACAATCAAAACCTAGCCCTCCCAGCCCCTGTTTCGTAGATTGAGGCCATAACACCTGCGGCTGAACCTTCTAACCCTAACCATCAGGGTTTTCGTAATCATGGCCGCAGAGGTCGTTATGGAAGGGGTGGCCGAAGAAATGGCAATGGCAGAGGTGGTGGTCGACACCACAATCAACATGGCCAACAGAACCATCCGCAGTATCAGCCGACGTGTTTCAACTGCGGCCAGAAGGGCCATGTAAAATATCTCTGTCCACACCTTCAACAACCTATTCCAGTTGTTGCAGTCCTACATGCACCACCTGCTGCTAATGCCCAATCCAGGTAGAACCAGCAGAACCAGGGTCAACGGAATTAGGGCAGAACATTTGCCATCGCTCAACAACCCCTCCCAGACAACAATGTAGTCGAAGGTACCTTTCCTTTGTTCAATACAATGGTGCATGTTTTGTTTGTTTCAGGTGTTACGCATTATTTTATATTTTCGATATTGGTCATACATTTAGGCCTGCAGCCTGAACCCACAGACATCACACTCCATGTCACATCACCGTTCGGATCTGGTACTGACGTGAATTTGTAGTGTTCTCAATGTGAGCTTCAAATGTCAGAGCAGATAATATATGCAAATCTCTTTGTGATGGACATTGCAGACTTCGACATCATCCTCGGCATGGACTGGCTAGCACCACTGAATGTAAGGATCGAATGTATGAAGAAGCAATTTCAGTTAACCTTGCCTACAGGAGAGTTTGTCAAGATTCAAGGAACAAGGAAATGGTTACACAAATCAACAGTTGCACTTCTCAAGGCACAACTTCAAGCTCTATCTGTGACGACCCCGCACCCCGGACCACCAACCCCGCTAGGAATGGCGTGCAGAATGCCGGGCGGGATGCCCGGTGTAGGCATCTCAAACCAGTCCTCAACCCTCGTGAGGTGGTTGAAACCTTACGAGCTTTATCCCAAACAACGACATAATATAAACAGGTACTAAACAAACTACCAACCGTATTAATCATCCAAAACAAGAGATACTCCATAAAAATGAACCATAAATAAAACCATAATCCCTATAGTCCATCAAGATTAACATACACATAAAGTCCAAAACTATGGGAACAAAAAAACTCACCCATACTACAATGTGGTAAGTGTTATAATTACATAGTTCAAAATATAATACATCATAATTTAAAACACAGTTCAATCAAAATGCCTCTCAACTCACATCGAGGCCTTCGATTCTCTCGCCGGCAAGGCCCTCAAGATATGACTACTCATTTGCCCTTATTCAGGACAGAAGGACCTGAAAGAGGAAAATGAGGGTGTGCCGACGGTGCCCAGTGAATAGAATTCAAATATGTTATCAATACTCATCAATAAATATCATGTATGCATGTCAATGTGTAGCATGATTAAAAGCTCGTAACATATAGATATCAAGCATTTATAATAAGTTCGATGCAAGTAAAAGCTTATCAATTTGGATCCACATTCCACATGCATTTGGGTTACTAGTGCACGTCTATTTTACCATACCGTTCTCATCCCCAAATATTTCCTTTTTAAAACCCTCCTATGACAAGGTTAACTCCCCCTATTAGCTAGAAAGATGGGCCCAACCAAAGTCATAAGGTTTTCTCAAATCAATGCATCATTCAAAACATTATGACACAATCATGCTTTCAACATACAATATATGTAAGTGATATGATGACATAAAAGATATAATCATAGATGAAGTCTACTCACAACCAAGCCTCGCGAGCGTATCTAACCACACACGGCCACCAAACCGAATCAACCCAATCAAGATCCTGAAACATTCATCAATATCCTACCATACATCAATTTCTATGCTCAATCACATAGACATTACACATCAATCCTCAATCAGCCCACAGATAGACAATAGGCCTAAATCCCATCTAATCCCATCATTCAACTCAAATCACATGACTTAGGCCTCTAATGCATAGTTCTCATTCATAAACCATTCAATTAATCAAAAATACTGATTTTCAATTCCTTAGGCATAAACATGCCCAAATTGGGCCATTTGATCACAAGTAGGCCTAATCCATGATATGGTCAAAATCACCAAATCAGTAGCATAATCAACCCTAATCATGCTTAATTAAACACAAGTTGCATCAATTCAATGATTCTAGGCCAAAAGCATCAAAAGCCCAAAAACATGAAAATTTTCATACTTAGGCCATATTGCCTATTTACACTAGGTCCATGTTCAGCCATGTATATCACTGATTTTGCATCATGGGTTCATCAACAATGGCAACTAGGTCAACATAATTGACATGCAAGCTATTTGGAAAGGTCTAAGTTCATATTCTAAATTTAGGTCTAATACAAGCAACCCTACCAATTCTTCATTTAATATTTTGTTCAGATGTATCAAGCTACCAACAGAAATATTTAATCACAAAATCAATAGTACAGATTGAATTATGTTAAGAAACAAACCTTCTATTTAAAAATCAGCTTAATCCAACGGTGGACCAAAAAGATAGGCCTATTTGATGAACAAGTCTCTAATTAGACAATTTCTCTTTTTCTGCTGGAAATACTCAACCTCAGATGACTATGTCACACAACATGCTTAACCCATAAACATCTTCACCGTCCATAATACAGAAAGATCAGTTGTAAACCACATTCCCGAATATCATATCCATCCAACGGTAGATTTAGGAGATCTATTAGTTTGATCTAAACTGTGCGAGAAAGCCAGACTTTCCGACTATCTTTGTTTGAGAGGTTATATCTCTTAGACGAAAACTCCAATCAAGTTCTCCACCGACCAGAACGAATACCCATAAGATACGAAGTTGCTGACAAATTTTGAGCTCAATCTGACCATATAGTACCAAGATCCAGCTCTTTGATGAAAACGTTGCTGAGACTTTCCTCAAAGCAACTCCCTCTTTCTTTCTCTTCTTCTTTCCTTTCTCTTTTTTTTTTCCTTTCTCACCACTCATCTCACCCTCTAGGACTTCCTTGGGGAAGAGAAGTAGGGTATGGGACACTTGTCCACTCTCATGCACCAACCTTGACATATGTTGGAGAGGAGAAATGGGGCATGGGACACTTGTCCACTTTCATGCACCAACTTGACATGTATTGGAGAAGAGAAATGGGGCATGGGACACTTGTCCATTCTCATGCACCAACTTGACATGTGTTGGAGAAGAGAAATGGGGCATGGGACACTTGTCCATTTTCATGCACCAACTTGACATGTGGTTGTGAAGAGAAATGGGGCATGGGACACTTGTCCATTCTCATGCACCAACTTGACATGTGTTGGTCTCATACTACTCATACCAACCACATGTACTTTAACCAATCTCATGCTTCCATGTATTTTAAATGTCCAATCCATTTAATACACCAAATTTTCATTCTCATATATCCTTTTATTCAATCAATCCTAACCCATATCAATTCATGGTTTAATGGGCCCATGCATAAATAATAAAACATGCATTATACTTTAATTTAACATGACCCATATACAATTTATAATGCACATATTTATATACATTATCGAGCATCAAATATACAACATTAAACAAACACTAAACATATCAAGGCAACACAAAGAGTTTGGGCAAAATGAAATTGGTCATGGGCTAGATGAAATAATTTTCGGGGCGTCACACTATTCCTTGGCGATGAAAATGAATCACCAGCACTATAGCCTCTCGAAGTACACAATGTTGCAGTCATATTTGAATTCCCAACAGTTTTTCTAAATGACCTTCCTGGTCTACCTCCAGTTAGGGAATTCGATTTTGAAATCAACCTCATACCTGGGACAGGGCCTATCTCAATTTCACCATACAAAATGTCAAATGTCGAGCTGGTCGAATTAGACAAACAACTGAAGGAATTAGAGAGTAATGGCTTCATCAGAAAGAGTTCATCACCCTGGGGCGCTCCAGTTCTGTTTGTTCACAAAAAGGATGGTTCGTTACGACTATGCATCGATTATCGCAAGTTGAATAACGTCACCATCAAGAATAAATATCCGTTGCCCAAGATCGATGACTTGTTCAACCAACTTAGAGAAGCCAAATACTTCTCTAATATTGATTTACGGTCCGATTATCACCAAATCCAGATCCGAGAGTTGGACATTACCAAGACGACATTCAAAACTCGGTACGGTCACTACGAGTTCTTAGTAATGCCGTTTGGTCTAACAAATGCACCTGTTGCATTCATGGATTTGATGAATCGCATCTTCAGGTTATACTTAGACCGATTTGTGCTGGTTTTTGTGGACGACATCTTGATATACTCCTCAACCGAGGAAGACCATAAAATATATCTGAAGATAGTCCTCCAGACCTTGAGAAGCCACCAGCTGTTTGCAAAGTTGAGTAAGTGCAAATTTTGGGCGAAGCGAGTTCAATTCCTTGGCCATGTCGTTTTAGGCAATGGCATTGTGATAGATTCTTCTAAGGTTGAAGCAGTTTTAAACTGGAAGCAACCTACCACTGTTACTCAGATTAGGAGTTTTCTTGGTTTGGCTAGCTATTATAGACGCTTCATCAAGGACTTTTCAAAGATTACTGAACCTATGACAAAGCTCACTCGGAAGGACGTGCGATTCATCTGGAATCCCGCCTGTGAAGTATCATTTCAGGAATTGAAGAAGCTCCTCATGACGGCACCAGTACTAATCACTCCAAGAAATACACTTGAATTTTTAATATACACCGACGCCTCTCTCCAAGGCTTAGGTGCCATACTAATGCAAGAAGGCCAAGTGGTTGCATATGCATCCAGACAACTGAAGATTCATGAGGGTAATTAACCAACACATGACTTGGAACTTGCAGCTGTCGTATTTGCACTAAAGTTATGGCGACATTACCTATACGGTGAACGGTTTGAGGTCTTCTCGGATTACAAGAGTCTTAAGTACATCTACACCCAGAGAGACCTAAACCTCCGCCAAAGAAGATGGTTGGAATTCTTGAAAAATTATGACTTTCAACTCCAGTACCATCCCAGTAAGGCCAATGTTGTGGCCGATGCCCTAAGTAGAAAATCTTATGTTGCTTGCATTCTTAACTACGAAATGGGGAAGTTGGCTACAGAGATGAAAAACTTTAAGCTACAGCTGAACGAAGAGGGACCAAGACCACGACTCTCTCAATTATCAACCAACTTTGAGCTCGTTCGAAAGATTTCAGCAGCTCAAGCCAATGACCCTATGTTAATGGAGAAACGAAAACTTCTACTCAGCGAACAGGACCTTTCTCATTGGTCAGTCGTTGAAGAAGGGCCCGTTTTCTATAAAAAACGTCTCTGTCTACCGAAGGATCCTTAGGTTCGAAAAGAAGTGCTTACTAAGATGCACAGTTCGAGGTACGCTATGCATCCTGGGGGTGACAAGATGTACAAGGATGTCAAGCGACAATTCTAGTTTTTTGGAATGAAGAAGGAAATTGCAGACTTCGTTGCTCGATATCTCGTTTGTCAGAAAGTTAAGGCAGAACGAAGACTTCCCTTTGGACTTCTCCAGCCGTTACCTATTGGAGAATGGAAGTAGGAGAACATCGCGATGGATTTTGTTACGGCCTTGCCTCGAAATAATAAAGGGCAAGATGCTATCTCGGTTATCATTGACAAACTTACAAAGTCTGCACACTTCTTGCCAATAAAGTTCACGGATAACCCCGCCAACCTTGCCGAACTATATGAAAGAGAAATAGTACGCCTCCATGGCATACTACTCACGATCATCTCTGATAGAGACCCTCGATTCACATCAAAGTTTTGGCACAGTTTTCATAGTAGAATGGGTTCGAAGATCACCATGAGCACAACCTTTCACCCTCAGACTGATGGGCAGTCAAAGCGTCTTATCCAAATCTTAGAAGACATGTTACGATGTTGCATTTTGGACTTTAATGATGGATGGGCAAAGTATTTACATCTAGATGAGTTTGCATACAACAACAACTACCAAACTAGTATCGGCATGGCACCGTACGAGGCTCTCTATGGTCGCCCTTGTGGATCTCGGGTATGCTGGTTAGATATGGCAGATCAACCGCAGTTAGGCCCTGAACTAGTTCAAGAGACTTCTGAGAAGATCACACTAGTAAAGGAACGACTTCGTAGTGCACAAAGTCGACAGAAGAACTATGCTGATACGCGCAGGCAGCCTCTAGAGGTTTATAAGGGAAACTTTGTTTTTCTAAAAGTTCAGCCCACAAAAGGTGTCAAACGCTTTGGGATCAAAGGAAAGCTTTCCTTGCGGTATATCGATCCATTTCAGATCATTGAACGTATTGGCAAACTTGCTTATCGCCTGTCCCTTCCATCGTTCATGCCTAAGGTTCATGACGTTTTTCACGTATCTATGCTTCGAAAGTATCGTCCTGATATTTCGCATATCATCCCTCTAGTCAAGGTTCGGGTTGAGGAAGGAAATAAGTATCAGGAGAGAGCGATACAAATTTTGGATAGAAAAACACAAGTCCTAAGGTGACATAGCATACCTATCACGCCTGGGTTGCACCGCAGTGCCCCCTACCCAGGGTGATGAGTACCCCTGCAGGGCATACTCCAGCCATTATGATCCCATAATATTGTCTCCACTGTACAATCTACATCACAGTGTCCTTTACCCCCTGCACAATCCATAGCACAGGGAGGGTCTCCCCTAGATTTGAACTCGTAACCTCCCTTAAGGAGTTAGATTTCGTAATCTGAGTAACCACTGAGCCAATGGTTCAGTGGTTGTGAAATCTAACTCCTTAAGGGAGGTTACGAGTTCGAATCTGGGAGAGGCCTTCCCTGTGCTGTGGATTGTGTAGGGGGTAAAGGACATTGTGCTGTAGATTGTACAGTGGAGACAATATTATGGGTCCATAATGAGCGAGTACGCCCTGTAGATTGGGGTACTCATCACCCTGGGTAGGGGGTACTGCGGTGCAACCCGGGCGTGACAATACCACTTGTGAAGGTGCTCTGGGATCACCACGGTGTAGAGGAAGCAACATGGGAACTAGAAGCAACAATTAAACAAAAATACTCGGCATCGTTTTCTAGTACCAACTTATGATGTGATACACTGTATTACTTTCACTTATCAATAAAAGTGATGGAACTTTGTTTACACCTATCTTAATACATTGTTTCACCTAAATAATTATGCAGATATCTAAAAATAATATCAATGGATATAGTGATGCACAAACGCAGTAGCCTCCTTGGCAACTTGTGGCTTCTCCTCAAGAATCAGAGTCAAGTAACAACTACTTTGCATCACCAACTCCATCGCCACACAGACAACGATCCTTATCGCCAGAGCGTGCATGGCTATTTTGTAACAATCCCGTGCCCTCATCTTGGCAGGACCTTCTACCAAAATTGCCAGGCAGCCGGATTCGAGCAACAGTAAGAAAAAGTATTCCACCGCTCAACCTACCTCCCCTCAAACGATGTAACCAGCACCCTACACCACCATTTGCTCTCCATGGTTTCATGATGTTGAGAATTCCACTGGCCATAGCGCCATTCAGGGACCATACATGACCTACCCCGAACTAGCAAACGATGACGCCGATAGTGAATCTCAAGCTGATAACCAGCATGACTACTTGAACTGATTTTGAGAGCGAAATGCTTTTAAGGGGGGTAGAGTGTAATACCCGAGGATTGCACAAAAAAAAATATAAATAAAAAAAATTTGGGTACCTGCCCGAATGTTCAGGCGCCAAAAATCTCTATATAAGGAACCCTCCTCATTTCTCATTCCTCACACCAAATCACCTTCTCTTGTGATTTTCTTCTCCTTTCTACTCATTCTGAGTTTTTAGTCTTTTGAGACTCTGTTCGAGACTCTCGGTGCGGTGCGACGAAGTTATGTTTGGAGGAAAGCGCCAGATCTGAAAGAAAAAGTTTTTATCTTTTATTAAAGTTTTGCGTGGTTTATAACTTTTATTAAAGTTTACATTCATTTATTATTATGTCTACCATTCATTTACACAATATTATTTCATATAATGTTTATATTGTCGCACTTATGCCTGTAGAATTGGAATTCATGTATTACGCTGTTGTAATGTCGGATTTGTGATCAATCTGGCTCAACTAGACTCGGTCTTGTCCTCAGTAACTTTAAATAGTCAACGGGAGGCAGCGGGCTGCTCTAGGCGATTGGCATTTAAGCAGACCTTGTGTCTCACCTCTCAATTGGGGACTGATCTAGTTGGTCTTATTGAAAGCTATTAGCTTATACAAGTAATACTGAATGTTCTAACCTTGCACGTCGTGATACCAACCCTGATAAGGATCACCAGTTGCCAAAGTCAGTCTAAATGTCAAGAAAAGATCAGACCAATAGACTATACCAGTTCATGCATTGGCATCACACATATCACCACCTAGGGACGTACGTGGTTTATGACTCATAGAATAGTTGGGAGCATTGCTCGCTATTCATTATATTTCTCTGGAGAGGGATGTACAATTAAAACCCGACTACGCCTGAAAAGGTGCATTTGTACGTGAATCCAGAGCATCGTTCCTGAGGACGGACGTACAATGAGAACCTGACTGCGCCTGGGGAAGGACATTTGTATTTGAACTCAGGCGACGTACGTTCATCAAACCATTACGAGACGGTGTCATGCATACATACATATTGATTGATTATGATGCTCACATGTGTAATTAAGATATTTGATTATGAAGTATGCTTTATTAATTTTTATACTCACGAACTATTTTACCCATGAGCGCGTTAAGCTCACTCCATTATAATCCAATTTTTCACAGGAAATTAGGGTGGACTAGGTGCAGGTTATGGGGCCCACATTTTGTACCCATTGTATTAAACATTCGAGATTTTGTGGAGTATGTTCCCTTGACTACTTCATGTACAAATGAATTCTGAAATAAATGAAATCAGACATGTACTATTTTATATTTCTGCTGTGCACTCTGTTATTACCATTGTTATTTTTCCAAATGCGCGCCTCATCCGCGAGTGTACCGCAGGTTTAGGCGCGTCCGGGCGAGGTATGACACTTGCATTTGCCAAAACAAGCTTCGAATTGAATCAAAATTGCAATCTGTCTTGATGATAACGTCATTGTGTAACAAGTTCTTCTTTTTATCCCTTTTGTGCTTAGATTTGTAGAGGCTATCCATTGTTTTAAACTGTAAGTATATGAAGTGGTCTAAGTAAGATAACACATCAAAAGAGAACACATCACCTGTATTGCATCAAGAACACATCAAACAATAGCTTTTGAAGTCTACAAAGATCAAGCTCGAAGAACGAAGACATATCTCATGTCTAATGCATTAGTTTGATCTTTGGTGCGTGGGGTAACTTCTCGATCAATCTTAGCACTAAAACTCTTAAAATTTGCAAAGTCTCCAAAATCACTTCGATATAGTATTTCATTTCCAAAAAATGTTTTCCGAAAGGTTTTAATCATAATTTCAATGTGTTTTGAATTATTTAAAAGTGTTTAATCTTATATCAAAGTCTTTTGAGTCAATAGAATGGTTCTTGAGTGTCAAAATATTAATTTTTCAAAAATAAGGCTATCCAGCAATTTGCCAAAATTTTTCAGAAGGCACTAGCGCACTATCAGTGTTGATAGCACGTTGATAGGGTTCAATAATAAAACATTTATTTTTTTGGAAAATTGTCGATAGCGCCCTATCCCCTTTGATAACTCGTTATAAAGTAGTTGTCGTGATCTTTCCATTTTTAGTAAAATATGCAATAGCGCTGTAGGCCTTAATAACACGTTTTCGAAAAGTCTAAAATCAACCTTCTGTTGCCTGCTATCTATCCATAAAGAACATGATACACAACCCAATGGCACGCTATCCACGTCTTAGCCTAAAATCTGATATTTCTAACGAGAAAAATGTGGGCACTTATGCTTGTTCGATTTTTCTATTCCTTACACAGTTTTGCCAGGTAATTTTAATTGAAATATTCTCTACTAACACCTTGATGCTTCCCATTGTCTCGCACACCCAAAATAACTTTAGATTAAACAATGTTTTGGGTTCAAATCATTTTGTACTATCTTGCTCTTTACCCTGCAACTTCTAATTTTATAAAACACTTAATCTCTTATTTTCAAAAATACAACACACGCAATTTTTTACAAGTTATTTGAGCTTTTGAAAGAGTTTTTCAAGAGAAGAAAGTAATAATTCTTGCATTTGCCAAAACAAGCTTCTAATTGAATCAAAATTTCAATATGTCTTGATGATAACGTCATTGTTCAGCAAGTTCTTCATTTTATCCCTTTTGTGCTTAGATTTGCAGAGGCTATCCATTGTTTAAAACTGTAAGTATATGAAGTAGTCTCGGTAAGATGACACATGAAAAAGAACACGTCACCTGTATTGCATCAAGAACACATCAAACAATAGCTTTCGAAGTTTACAAAGATCAAGCTCGAAGAACGAAGACATATCTCATATCTAATGCATTAATTTGATCATTGGTGTGTAGGGCAACCTCTCGATCAATCTCAGTACTAAAACTGTAAAAATTACAAAGTCTTCAAAATCACTTCGATATAGTATTTCATTTTGAAAAAATGTTTTCCGAAAGGTTTTAATCATAATTTCAATGAGTTTTGAATTATTTAAAATTGTTTAATCTTATATCAAAGTCTTTTGAGTCAATGGAATGGTTCTTGAGTGTCAAAATATTAATATTTCAAAAATAAGGCTATCCAGCAATTTGCCAAGATTTTTCAGAAGGCACTAGCGCACTATCAGTGTTGATAGCACGCTGATATGGTTCAATAATAAAACATTTATTTTTTTGGAAAATTGTCGATAGCGCCCTATCCCCTTTGATAACTTGTTGTAAAGTTGTTGCCGTGATCTTTCCATTTTTAGTAAAATAGGCAAAAACGCGCTATAGGCCTTAATAACACGCTATCGAAAAGTCTAAAAATCTCGAGCTCCTCGATTTGTGTATATCGACTTTCTATTGTCTGCTATCCGTCAATAGAGATCATGATACACAACCCAATAGCACGCTATTCACGTCTTAGACTAAAATCTGATATTTCTAACGAGAAAAATGTGGGCACTTCCGCTTGCTCGATTTTTCTAGTCCTTACACAGTTTTGTCAGGTTATCTTAATTGAAATATTCTCTACCAACACCTTGATTATTCCCATTGTCTCGCAAGCCCAAAATAAGTTTCGATTAAACAATGTTTTGAATTCAAATCATTTTGTACTCTGTTGCTCTTTAACCTTCAACTTCTAATTTTATAAAACGCTCATTTTCTGAATTTCAAAAATACAAACACACGGAATTTTTGCAAGTTAGATTGAGCTTTTGAAAGAGTTTTTCAAGATAAGAAAGTAATGATTCTTGCATTTGCCAAAACAAGCTTCAAACAGAATCAAAATTGCAATCTGTCTTGATGATAACGTCATTCTTTAGCAAGTTCTTCATTTTATCCCTTTTGTGCTTAGATTTGAAGAGGCTTTTCATTGTTTTAAACTTTAACTATATGAAGTGGTCTCGGTAAGATGACACATGGAAAAGAACATGTCACCTGTATTGCATCAAGAAAACATCAAACAATAGCTTCCGAAGTATACAAATATCAAGCTCGAAGAACGAAGACATAGCTAATGTCTAATGCATTAGTTTGATCTTTGGTGTTTAGGGTAACCTGTTAATCAATCTCAGCACTAAAACTCTAAAAATTGCAAAGTCTTCAAAATCACTTCGATATAGTATTTCATTTGGATAATTTTTTTTCCGAAAGGTTCTAATCATAATTTCAATGAGTTTTGAATTATTTAAAAGTGTTTAATCTTATATCAAAGTCTTTTGAGTCAATAGAATGGTTCTTGAGTGTTAAAATATTAATTTTTCAAAAATAAGGCTATCCAGCAATTTGCGAAAATTTTTCAGAAGGCACTAGCGCACTATCAGTGTTGATAGCACGTTGATAGGGTTCAATAATAAAACATTTATTTTTTTGAAAAATTGTCGATAGCGCCCTATCCCCATTGATAACTAGTTATAGAGTAGTTGACGTGATCTTTCCATTTTTAGTAAAATATGCAATAGCGCTGTAGGCCTTAATAACACGTTATCGAAAATTCTAAAATCAACCTTCTCTTGCCTGCTATCTGTCCATAAAGAACATGATACACAACCCAATAGCACGCTATTCACGTCTTAGACTAAAATCTGATATTTCTAACGAGAAAAATGTGGGCACTTTTGCTTGCTCGATTTTTCTATTCCTTACACAGTTTTGTCAGGTTATCTTAATTGAAATATTCTCTACCAACACCTTGATTATTCCCATTGTCTCGCACGCCCAAAACAAGTTTCGATTAAACAATGTTTTGAATTCAAATCATTTTGTACTATGTTGCTCTTTAACCTTCAACTTCTAATTTTATAAAACGCTCATTTTCTGAATTTCAAAAATACAAACACACGGAATTTTTGCAAGTTAGATTGAGCTTTGGAAAGAGTTTTTCAAGATAAGAAAGTAATGATTCTTGCATTTGCCAAAACAAGCTTCAAATTGAATCAAAATTGCAATCTGTCTTGATGATAACGTCATTGTGTAACAAGTTCTTCTTTTCATCCCTTTTGTGCTTAGATTTGCAGAGGCAATCCATTGTTTTAAACTGTAAGTATATGAAGTGGTCTCGGTAAGATAACACATCAAAAGAGAACACATCACCTGTATTGCATCAAGAACACAACAAACAATAGCTTTCGCATCTACAAAGATCAAGCTCGAAGAACGAAGACATATCTCATGTCTAATGCATTAGTTTGATCTTTGGTGCATGGGGTAACCTCTCGATCAATCTTAGCACTAAAACTCTTACAATTTGCAAAGTCCCCAAAATCACTTCGATATATTATTTCATTTCCAAAAAATGTTTTCTGAAAGGTTTTAATCATAATTTCAATGAGTTTTGAATTATTTAAAGGTGTTTAATCTTATATCAAAGTCTTTTGAGTCAATAGAATGGTTTTTGAGTGTCAAAATATTAATTTTCCAAAAATAAGGCTATCCAGCAATTTGCCAAAATTATTCAGAAGGCACTAGCGCACTATCAGTGTTGATAGCACGCTAATATAGTTCAATAATAAAACATTTATTTTTTTGGAAAATTGTCGATGGCGCCCTATCCCCTTTGATAACTTGTTGTAGAGTTGTTGCCGTGATCTTTCCATTTTTAGTAAAATAGGCAAAAGCGCGCTATAGGCCTTAACAACACGCTATCGAAAAGTCTAAAAATCTCGAGCTCCTCGGTTTGTGTATATCGACCTTCTATGGTCTGCTATCCGTCAATAGAAAACATGATACACATCCCAATAGCACGCTATTCACGTCTTAGACTAAAATCTGATATTTTTAACGAGAAAAATGTGGGCACTTCTGCTTGCTCGATTTTTCTATTCCTTACACAGTTTTGTCAGGTTATCTTAATTGAAATATTCTCTACCAACACCTTGATTATTCCCATTGTCTCGCACGCCCAAAACAAGTTTCGATTAAACAAGGTTTTGAATTCAAATCATTTTGTACTCTGTTGCCCTTTAACCTTCAACTTCTAATTTTATAAAACGCTCATTTTCTGAATTTGAAAAATACAAACACACGTAATTTTTGCAAGTTAGATTGAGCTTTGGAAAGAGTTTTTCAAGATAAGAAAGTAATGATTCTTGCATTTGCCAAAACAAGCTTCAAATTGAATCAAAATTGCAATCTGTCTTGATGATAACGTCATTCTTAGGCAAGTTCTTCATTTTATCCCTTTTGTGCTTAGATTTGAAGAGGCTATCCATTGTTTTAAACTTTAACTATATGAAGTGGTCTCGGTAAGATGACACATGGAAAAGAACATGTCACCTGTATTGCATCAAGAAAACATCAAACAATAGCTTTCGAAGTATACAAATATCAAGCTCGAAGAACGAAGACATATCTCATGTCTAATGCATTAGTTTGATCTTTGGTGTGTAGGGTGACCTCTTCATCAATCTCAGCACTAAAACTCTAAAAATTGTAAAGTCTTCAAAATCAATTCGATATAGTATTTCATTTGGAAAAAATGTTTTTCGAAAGGTTCTAATCATAATTTCAATGAGTTTTGAATTTTTTAAAAGTGTTTAATCTTATATCAAAGTCTTTTGAGTCAATAGAATGGTTCTTGAGTGTCAAAATATTAATTTTTCAAAAATAAGGCTATCCAGCAATTTTCCAAAATTTTTTAGAAGGCACTAGCGCACTATCAGTGTTGATAGCACGTTGATAGGGTTCAATAATAAAACATTTATTTTTTTGGAAAATTTTCGATAGCGCCCTATCCCCTTTGATAACTCGTTATAGAGTAGTTGCCGTGATCTTTCCATTTTTAGTAAAATATGCAATAGCGCTGTAAGCCTTAATAACACGTTATCGAAAAGTCTAAAATCAACCTTCTGTTGCCTGCTATCTGTCCATAAAGAACCTGATACACATCCCAATAGCACGCTATTCACGTCTTAGACTAAAATCTGATATTTCTAACGAGAAAAATGTGGGCACTTCTGCTTGCTCGATTTTTCTATTCCTTACACAGTTTTGTCAGGTTATTTTAATTGAAATATTCACTACCAACACCTTGATTATTCCCATTGTCTCGCATGCCCAAAACAAGTTTCGATTAAACAATGTTTTGAATTCAAATCATTTTGTACTCTGTTGCTCTTTAACCTTCAACTTCTAATTTTATAAAACGCTCATTTTCTGAATTTCAAAAATACAAACACACGGAATTTTTGCAAGTTAGATTGAGCTTTGGAAAGAGTTTTTCAAGATAAGAAAGTAATGATTCTTGCATTTGTCAAAACAAGCTTCAAATTGAATCAAAATTGCAATCTGTCTTGATGATAACGTCATTGTGTAACAAGTTCTTCTTTTCATCCCTTTTGTGCTTAGATTTGCAGAGGCAATCCATTGTTTTAAACTGTAAGTATATGAAGTGGTCTCGGTAAGATAACACATCAAAAGAGAACACATCACCTGTATTGCGTCAAGAACACAACAAACAATAGCTTTCGCATCTACAAAGATCAAGCTCGAAGAACGAAGACATATCTCATGTCTAATGCATTAGTTTGATCTTTGGTGCGTGGGGTAACCTCTCGATCAATCTTAGCACTAAAACTCTTAAAATTTGCAAAGTCTCAAAAATCACTTCGATATAGTATTTCATTTCCAAAAAATGTTTTCCGAAAGGTTTTAATCATAATTTCAATGAGTTTTGAATTATTTAAAAGTGTTAAATCTTATATCAAAGTCTTTTGAGTCAATAGAATGGTTCTTGAGTGTCAAAATATTAATTTTTCAAAAATAAGGCTATCCAGCAATTTGCCAAAATTTTTCAGAAGGCACTAGCGCACTATCAGTGTTGATAGCACGTTGATAGGGTTCAATAATAAAACATTTATTTTTTTGGAAAATTGTCGATAGCGCCGTATCCCCTTTGATAACTCGTTATAGAGTAGTTGTCATGATTTTTCCAATTTTAGTAAAATATGCAATAGCGCTGTAGGCCTTAATAACACGTTATCGAAAAGTCTAAAATCAACCTTCTGTTGCCTGCTATCTGTCCATAAAGAACATGATACACAACCCAATGGCACGCTATCCACGTCTTTGACTAAAATCTGATATTTCTAACGAGAAAAATGTGGGCACTTCTGCTTATTCGATTTTTCTATTCCTTACACAGTTTTGCCAGGTAATTTTAATTGAAATATTCTCTACTAACACCTTGATGCTTCCCATTGTCTCGCACGCCCAAAATAACTTTAAATTAAACAATGTTTTGGGTTCAAATCATTTTGTACTCTGTTGCTCTTTAACCTTCAACTTCTAATTTTATAAAAAGCTCATTTTCTGAATTTCAAAAATACAAACACACGGAATTTTTGCAAGTTAGATTGAGCTTTGGAAAGAGTTTTTCAAGAGAAGAAAGTAATGATTCTTGCATTTGCCAAAACAAGCTTCTAATTGAATCAAAATTTCAATCTGTCTTGATGATAACGTCATTGTGTAACAAGTTCTTCTTTTTATCCCTTTTGTGCTTAGATTTGCAGAGGCAATCTCGAGCTCCTCGGTTTGTGTATATCGACCTTCTATGGTCTGCTATCCGTCAATAGAGAACATGATACACAACCCAATAGCACGCTATTCACGTCTTAGACTAAAATCTATTATTTCTAGCGAGAAAAATGTGGGCACTTCTGCTTGCTCGATTTTTCTATTCCTTACACAGTTTTGCCAGGTAATTTTAATTGAAATATTCTCTACTAACACCTTGATGCTTCCCATTGTCTCGCACGCCCAAAATAACTTTAGATTAAACAATGTTTTGGGTTCAAATCATTTTGTACTCTCTTGCTCTTTAACCTGCAACTTCTAATTTTATAAAACACTTAATCTCTTATTTTCAAAAATACAACACACGCAATTTTTTACAAGTTAGATTGAGCTTTTGAAAGAGTTTTTCAAGAAAAGAAAGTAATGATTCTTGCATTTGCCAAAACAAGCTTCTAATTGAATCAAAATTTAAATCTGTCTTGATGATAACGTCATTGTCTAACAAGTTCTTCTTTTTATCCCTTTTGTGCTTAGATTTGCAGAGGCAATCTCGAGCTCCTCGGTTTGTGTATATCGACCTTCTATGGTCTGCTATCCATCAATAGAGAACATGATACACAACCCAATAGCACGGTATTCACGTCTTAGACTAAAATCTGATATTTCTAGCGAGAAAAATGTGGGCACTTCTGCTTGCTCGATTTTTCTATTCCTTACACAATTTTGTCAGGTTATCTTAATTGAAATATTATCTTCCAACACCTTGATTATTCCCATTGTCTCGCACGCCCAAAACAAGTTTCGATTAAATAATGCTTTGAATTCAAATGATTTTGTACTCTGTTGCTCTTTAACCTTCAACTTCTAATTTTATAAAACGCTCATTTTCTGAATTTCAAAAATACAAACACATAGAATTTTTGCAAGTTAGATTGAGCTTTCCAAAGAGTTTTCCAAGAGAAGAAAGTAATGATTCTTGCATTTCCCAAAACAAGCTTCGAAATGAATCAAAATTGCAATCTGTCTTGATGATAACGTCATACTTCAACAAGTTTTTCCTTTTTTTGTGCTTAGATTTGAAAAGGCTATCCATTGTTTTAATCTTTAAGTATATGAAGTGGTCTCGGTAAGATGACACATGAAAAAGAACATGTCACCTATATTGCATCAACAACACATCAAACAATAGCTTTCGAAGTCAACAAAGATCATGCTCGAAGAACGAAGACATATCTCATGTCTAATGCATTAGTTTGACCTTTGGTGTGTAGGATAACCTTTCGATCAATCTCAGCACTAAAACGCTAAAATTTGCAAAGTCTTCAAAATCACTTCGATATAGTATTTCATTTGAAAAAAATGTTTTTCGAAAGGTTTTGATCATAATTTCAATGAGTTTTGAATTATTTAAAAGTCTTTAATCTTATATCAAAGTCTTTTGAGTCAATGGAATGGTTCTTGAGTGTCAAAATATTAATTTTTCAAAAATAAGGCTATCCAGCAATTTGCCAAAATTTTTAAGAACGCACTAGCGCACTATCAGCGGTGATAGCACGGTGATAGGGTTCAATAATAAAACATTTATTTTTTGGAAAATTGTCGATAGCGCCCTATCCCCTTTGATAACTCGTTATAGAGTTGTTGCTGTGATCTTTCCATTTTTACCAAATAGGCAATAGCGCGCTATAGGCCTTAAGAACGCTCTATCGAAAAGTCTAAAAATCTCGAGCTCCCCAGTTTTTGTATATCGACCTTCTATAGCCTGCTATCTGTCAATAGAGAACATGATACACAACCCAATAGCACGCTATCCACGTCTTAGACTAAAATCTGATATTTCTAACGAGAAAAATGTGGGCACTTCTGCTTGCTCGATTTTTCTATTCCTTACACAGTTTTGCCAGGTTATCTTAATTGAAATATTCTCTACCAACTCCTTGACGATTCCCATTGTCTCGCACGCCCAAAACAACTTTCGATTAAACACTGTTTTGAATTCAAATCATTTTGTACTCTCTTGCTCTTTAACCTGCAACTTCTAATTTTATAAAACACTCATTTTCTGATTTTCAAAAATACAAACACGCGCAATTTTTTCAAGTTAGATTGAGCTTTCCAAAGAGCCTTAAAAGAGAAGAAAGTAATGATTCTTGCATTTGCCAAAATAAGCTTCGAATTGATTCAAAATTGCAATCTGTTGTCTTGATGATAACGTCATTCTTCAGCAAGTTCTTCATTTTATCTCTTTTGTGCTTAGATTTGCAGAGGGTATCCATTGTTTTAAACTGTAAGTATATGAAGTGGTCTCGGTGAGATAACACGTTAAAACGAACACATCACCTGTATTGCATCAAGAACACATCAAACAATAGCTTTCGAAGTGTACAAAGATCAAGCTCGAAGAACGAAGACATATCTCATGTCTAATGCATTAGTTTGATCTTTGGTGTGTAAGGTAACCTCTAAATCAATCTCAGCACTAAAACTTTAAAAATTGTAGTCTTCAAAATCACTTCGATATAGTATTTCATTTGGAAAAAATATTTTTCGAAAGGTTTTAATCATAATTTCAATGAGTTTTGAATTATTTAAAAGTGTTTAGTCTTATATCAAAGTGTTTTGAGTCAATGGAATAGTTCTTGAGTGTCAAAATATTAATTTTTCAAAAATAAGGCCATCCAGCAATTTGCCAAAATTTTTCAGAAGGCACTAGCGCACTATCAGTGTTGATAGCACGCTAATAGGGTTCAATAATAAAACATTTATTCTTTTGGACAATTGTCGATAGCGCCCTATCCCCTTTGACAACTCGTTAAGAGCTGTTGCCGTGATCTTTCCATTTTTAGTAAAATAGGCAATAGCGCTATATTGCCTTAATAACACGCTATCGAAAAGTCTACAAATCTCGAGCTCCCTGGTTTGTGTATATCGACCTTCTATTGCCTGCAATCTGTCAATAGAGAACATGACACACAACCCAATAGCACGCTATCCACGTCTTAGACTAAAATGTAATATTTCTAACGAGAAAAATGTGGGCACTTCTGCTTGCTCGATTTTTCTATTCCTTACATAGTTTTGCCAGGTTATCTTAATTGAAATATTCTCTACCAACACCTTGAGGATTCCCATTGTCTCGCACGCCCAAAACAAGTTTCAATTAAAAAATGTTTTGAATTCAAATCATTTTGTACTCTCTTGTTCTTTAACCTGCAACTTCTAACTTTATAAAACACTCATTTTCTGATTTTCAAAAATACAAACACACGCAATTTTTGCAAGTTAGGTTGAGCTTTCCAAAGAGCTTTAAAAGAGAAGAAAGTAATGATTCTTGCATTTGCCAAAACAAGCTTCAAATTGATTCAAAATTGCAATCTGTTGTCTTGATGATAACGTCATTCTTCAGCAAGTTCTTCATTTTATCTCTTTTGTGCTTAGATTTGCAGAGGGTATCCATTGTTTTAAACTGTAAGTATATGAAGTGGTCTCGGTGAGATATCATGTTAAAACGAACACATCACCTGTATTGCATCAAGAACACATCAAACAATAGCTTTCGAAGTCTACAAAGATCAAGCTCGAAGAACGAAGACATATCTCATGTCTAATGCATTAGTTTGACCTTTGGTGTGTAGGGTAACCTTTCGATCAATCTCAGCACTAAAACTCTAAAAATTGCAAAGTCTTCAAAATCACTTCGATATAGTATTTCATTTGAAAAAAATGTTTTTCGAAAGGTTTTAATCATAATTTCAATGAGTTTTGAATTATTTAAAAGTCTTTAATCGTATATCAAAGTCTTTTGAGTCAATGGAATGGTTCTTGAGTGTCAAAATATTAATTTTTCAAAAATAAGGCTATCCAGCAATTTGCCAAAATTTTTAAGAAGGCACTAGCGCACTATCAGCGTTGATAGCACGCTGATAGGGTTCAGTAATAAACCATTTATTTTTTTGAAAAATTGTCGATAGCGCCCTATCCCCTTTGATAACTCGTTATACAGTTGTTGCTGTGATCTTTCCATTTTTAGCAAAATAGGCAATAACGCGCTATAGGCCTTAAGAACGCGCTATCGAAAAGTCTAAAAATCTCGAGCTCCCCAGTTTGTGTATATCGACCTTCTATAGCCTGCTATCTGTCAATAGAGAACATGATACACAACCCAATAGCACGCTATCCACGTCTTAGACTAAAATCTGATATTTGTAATGAGAAAAATGTGGGCACTTCTGCTTGCTCGATTTTTCTATTCCTTACACAGTTTTGCCAGGTTATCTTAATTGAAATATTCTCTACCAACTCCTTGACGATTCCCATTGTCTCGCACGCCTAAAACCACTTTCGATTAAACACTGTTTTGAATTCAAATCATTTTGTACTCTCTTGCTCTTTAACCTGCAACTTCTAATTTTATAAAACACTCATTTTCTGATTTTCAAAAATACAAACACACGCAATTTTTTCAAGTTAGATTGAGCTTTCCAAAGAGCTTTAAAAGAGAAGAAAGTAATGATTCTTGCATTTGCCAAAACAAGCTTCGAATTGATTCAAAATTGCAATCTGTTGTCTTGATGATAACGTCATTCTTCAGCAAGTTCTTCATTTTATCTCTTTTGTGCCTAGATTTGCAGAGGGTATCCATTGTTTTAAACTGTAAGTATATGAAGTGGTCTCGGTGAGATAACACGTCAAAACGAACACATCATCTGTATTGCATCAAGAACACATCAAACAATAGCTTTCGAAGTCTACAAAGATCAAGCTCGAAAAACGAAGACATATCTCATGTCTAATGCATTAGTTTGATCTTTGGTGTGTAGGGTAACCTCTAAATCAATCTCAGCACTAAAACTCTAAAAATTGCAAAGTCTTCAAAATCACTTCGATATAGTATTTCATTTGGAAAAAATATTTTTCGAAAGGTTTTACTCATAATTTCAATGAGTTTTGAATTATTTAAAAGTGTTTAATCTTATATCAAAGTGTTTTGAGTCAATGGAATAGTTCTTGAGTGTCAAAATATTAATTTTTCAAAAATAAGGCCATCTAGCAATTTGCCAAAATTTTTCAGAAGGCACTAGCGCACTATCAGTGTTGATAGCACGCTGATAGGGTTCAATAATAAAACATTTATTTTTTTGGAAAATTGTCTATAACACGCTATCCCCTTTGATAACTCGCTATAGAGCAATTGCCGTGATCTTTCCATTTTTAGTAAAATGGGCAATAGCGTTTTATAGGCTTTGATAACACGCTATCGGAAAGTCTAAAAAACCTGAGCTCTATTGTTTGTGTATATCGACCTGCTATCTGTCAATAGAGAACATGGTACACAACCCAATAGCCTATCCTCTTCTTAGACTAAAATCTGATATTTCTAACGAGAAAAATGTGGGCACATCTACTTACTCTACTTTTCTATTCCTTTCACAGTTTTGCCAGGTTATCTTAATTAAACAACGATTCCCATTGTCTCGCACGCCTAAAACATCTTTAGATTAAACAACGTTTTGAATTCAAATTATTTTGGACTCTCTTGCTCTTAAACCTGCAACTGCTAATTTTGTAAAACCCTCATTCTCTGATTTTAAAAGATAGAACACACACGATTTTTGGAACTTAGACTTAGCTTTCCAAAGAGTGTTTAAGTAGAAGAAAGTCGTGATTGTCACACCCCGCCCGGACGCGCCTAAACCGGCGGTACACTCACGGACGGGGCGTGCATTTGGAACAATTATAATGGTAATAACATAGTGCGCAGCGGAAATACAATATACAGTACAAATCTGGTTTCATATAATTCAGAAGACTTTTGTACATAAAATGGTCAAGGGAACATACTCCCAAAATCCCCAATGATTCATACAAAGGGTACAAAATGTGGGCCCTATAACCTGCACCCAATCCACCTTAATTTCCTGTGAAAGATTTGATAATATTGGAGTGAGCTTAACGCGCTCAGTGGGTAAATAGTGCATGAGTATAACAATTAATAAAGCATACTTCAATATCAAATATCTTAAATACACATGTGAGCATCATAATCAATCAATATGAATGTATGCATGACACCGTCAC
Organism: Paratinospora sagittata; assembly: GCA_035771175.1. Taxonomy (NCBI): domain Eukaryota; kingdom Viridiplantae; phylum Streptophyta; class Magnoliopsida; order Ranunculales; family Menispermaceae; genus Paratinospora; species Paratinospora sagittata. The sequence continues at coordinate 42,005,295 of CM069594.1, forward strand.
GTATTAATGGTTTGATGAACGTACATCGCCTGAATTCACGTACAGGAACGATGCTCTGGATTCACGTACTGATGTCCCTCCCTGGGTGTAGCCGGGTTCTCATGTACGTCCTTCTCCAGATAAATATAATGAATAGTGAGCAATGCTTCTAACTATTCTATGAGTCATAAACCATATACGTCCCTAGGTGGTGATATGTATGATGCCAATGCATGAACTGGTCTAGTCTACTGGTCTGGTCTTTCTTTTGACATTTAGACTGACTTTGGCAACGTCTGGTGATCCTTATCAGGGTCGGTATCACGACGTGCAAGATTAGGACATTCAGTATTACTGTATAAGCTGATAGCTTTCAATAAGACCAACTAGATCAGTCCCGAGTTGAGAGGTGAGACACAAGGTCTGCTTAAATACCAATCACCTAGAGCAGCCCGCTGCCTCCCGTTTACTATTTAAGTTACTGAGGACAAGACCGAGTCTAGTTGAGTCAGATTGACTACAAATCCGGCATTATAACAGTGCAAAACATGAATTCTAAATATACCGGCATATGTGCGGCAGTATAAACAGTATATGACATAATGCAGTGTAAATGAATAGTAGACATAATAATAATTGAATGTAAACTTTAATAAAAGTTATGAAACACGCAAACCTATGTTTCGTTCCCCACCTTCAGATAAAAACTTCTTCTTTCCGATCTGGCGCTTTCCTCCGGACAGAACTTTATTGCACCGTACCGAGAGTCTCGATCAGAGAGTCTCAAAAACTAAAAACTTAGAATGAGTGGAAAGAGAAGGAAAATCATAAGGAGAGTGATTTGGTGTGAGAAATGAGAATGAGGAGGGTTTCTTATATAGAGATTTTTGGCGCCTGAACGTTCTGGCATGCGTCTGAACGTTCTGGCATGCGCCTGAACGTTCTGGCATTGCGCCTGAACGTTCTGGCATTCGCCTGAACGTTCTGGCATTGCGCCTGAACGTTCTGGCATTGCGTCTGAACGTTCTGGCATTGCGCCAGAACGTTCCGGCAGGCGCCTGAACGTTCAGGTGTTGCCCAAATAGTAGATTTTTTTTTTTGTGAAATACAGAGTATTACAGTGATTCTTGCATTTGCCCAAACAACCTTCGAACAGAATCAAAATTGCAAACTGTCTTGAAAATAACCTCATTATTTCGCAAGTTCTTCATTTTATCCCTTTCGTGTTGAGATTTCCAGAGGCTAGCTATTGTTTTAAACTGTAAGTATATGAAGTGTTCTCGGTAAGAGAACACATCAAACAAGAACACATCACCTGTATTATTTTTTTCTAAGAGCTACAACTAATCATCAACAACACATCAAACATTAGCTTTCGAAGTGCACAAATATCAAGCTCGAAGAACGAAGACATATCTCATGTCTAATGCATTAGTTTGATCTTTGGTGTGTAGGGTAACCTCTAGATCAATCTCAACACTAAAACTCTAAAAATTGCAAAGTCTTCAAAATCACTTCGATATAGTATTTCATTTGGAAAAAATGTTTTTCGAAAGGTTTTAATCATAATTTCAATGAGTTTTGAATTATTTAAAAGTGTTTAATCTTATATCACAGTGTTTGAGTCAATGGAATGGTTCTTGAGTGTCAAAATATTAATTTTTCAAAAATAAGGCCATCCAGCAATTTGCCAAAATTTTTCGGAAGGCACAAGGACACTATCAGGGTTGATAGCACGCTGATCAGGTTCAATAATAAAACATTTATTTTTTTTGGAAAATTATCGATAGCGCTCCATCCCCTTTGATAACTCGTTATAGCGCTGTTGCCGTGATCTTTCCATTTATAGTAAAATAGGCAAAAGCGAGCTATAGGCCTTAATAACACGCTATCGAAAAGTCTAAAAATCTCGAGCTCTCCGGTTTGTCTATATCGACCTTCTATAGCCTGCTATCTGTCAATAGAGAACATGATACACAACCCAATAGCACGCTATCAACGTCTTAGACTAAAATCTAATATTTCTAACGAGAAAAATGTGGGCACTTCTGCTTGCTCGATTTTTCTATTCCTTACACAGTTTTGCCACGTTATCTTAATTGAAATATTCTCTACCAACACCTTGTTGATTCCCATTGTCTCGCACGCCAAAAACAAGTTTCGATTAAACAATGTTTTGAATTCAAATCATTTTGTACTCTCTTGCTCTTTAACCTGCAACTTCTAATTTTATAAAACACTCATTTTCTCATTTTCAAAAATATAATCACACGCAATTTTTGCAAGTTAGATTGAGCTTTCAAAGAGTTTTTCAAGAAAAGAAAGTAATGATTCTTGCATTTGCCAAAACAAGTTTCGAATTGAACCAAAATTGCAATCTGCTGTCTTGATGATAACGTCATTCTTCAGCAAGTTCTTCATTTTATCCCTTTTGTGCTTAGATTTGAAGAGGCTATCCATTGTTCCAAACTTTAAGTATATGAAGTGGTCTCGGTAAGATGACACATGAAAAAGAACACGTCACCTGTGTTGCATCAAGAACACATCAAACAATAGCTTTCGAAGTCTACAAAGATCAAGCTCGAAGAACGAAGACATATCTCATGTCTAATGCATTAGTTTGACCTTTGGTGTGTAGGGTAACCTTTCGATCAATCTCAGCACTAAAACTCTAAAAATTGCAAAGTCTTCAAAATCACTTCGATATGGTATTTCATTTGAAAAAAATGTTTTTCGAATGGTTTTAATCAAAATTTCAATGGGTTTTGAATTATTTAAAAGTCTTTAATCGTATATCAAAGTCTTTTGAGTCAATGGAATGGTTCTTGAGTGTCAAAATATTAATTTTTCAAAAATAAGGCTATCCAGCAATTTGCCAAAATTTTTAAGAAGGCACTAGCGCACTATCAGCGGTGATAGCACACTGATAGGGTTCAATAATAAACCATTTATTTTTTTGGAAAATTGTCGATAGCGCCCTATCCCCTTTGATAACTCCTTATAGAGTTGTTGCTGTGATCTTTCCATTTTTAGCAAAATAGGCAACAGCGCGCTATAGGCCTTAAGAACGCGCTATCGAAAAGTCTAAAAATCTTAAGCTCCCTAGTTTGTGTATATCGACCTTCTATAGCCTGCTATCTGTCAATAGAGAACATGATACACAACCCAATAGCACGCTATCCACGTCTTAGACTAAAATCTGATATTTCTAACGAGAAAAATGTGGGCACTTCTGCTTGCTCGATTTTTCTATTCCTTACATAGTTTTGCCAGGTTATCTTAATTGAAATATTTTCTACCAACACCTTGATGATTCCCATTGTCTCGCACGCCCAAAACAAGTTTCGATTAAACAATGTTTTGAATTCAAATCCTTTCGTACTCTCTTGTTCTTTAACCTGCAACTTCTAACTTTATAAATAACTCATTTTCTGATTTTCAAAAATATAATCACACGCAATTTTTTCAAGTTAGATTGAGCTTTCCAAAGAGTTTTCCAAGAGAAGAAAGTAATGATTCTTGCATTTGCCAAAACAAGCTTCGAAATGAATCAAAATTGCAATCTGTCTTGATGATAACGTCATACTTCAGCAAGCTTTTCCTTTTTTTGTGCTTAGATTTGAAGGGGCTATCCATTGTTTTAATCTTTAAGTATATGAAGTGGTCTCGGTAAGATGACACATGAAAAAGAACACATCACCTGTATTGCATCAAGAACACATCAAACAATAGCTTTCGAAGTCAACAAAGATCAAGCTCGAAGAACAAAGACATATCTTATGTCTAATGCATTAGTTTGATCTTTGGTGTGTAGGGTAACCTCTTGATCAATCTCAGCACTAAAACTCTAAAAATTGCAAAGTCTTCAAAATCACTTCGATATAGTATTTCATTTTGAAAAAATGTTTTCTGAAAGGTTTTAATCAATTTCAATGAGTTTTGAATTATTTAAAAGTGTTTAATCTTATATCAAAGTGTTTTGAGTCAATGGAATTGTTCTTGAGTGTCAAAATATTTATTTTTCAAAAATAAGGCTATCCAGCAATTTGCCAAAATTTTTAAGAAGGCACTAGCGCACTATCAGCGGTGATAGCACACTGATAGGGTTCAATAATAAACCATTTATTTTTTTGGAAAATTGTCGATAGCGCCCTATCCCCTTTGATAACTCCTTATAGAGTTGTTGTTGTGATCTTTCCATTTTTAGCGAAATAGGCAACAGCGCGCTATAGGCCTTAAGAACCCGCTATCGAAAAGTCTAAAAATCTCAAGCTCCCCAGTTTGTGTATATCGATCTTCTATAGCCTGCTATCTGTCAATAGAGAATATGATACACAACCCAATAGCACGCTATCCACGTCTTAGACTAAAATCTGATATTTCTAACGAGAAAAATGTGGGCACTTCTGCTTGCTCGATTTTTCTATTCCTTACATAGTTTTGCCAGGTTATCTTTATTGAAATATTCTCTACCAACACCTTGATGATTCCCATTGTCTCGCACGCCCAAAACAAGTTTCGATTAAACAATGTTTTGAATTCAAATCATTTTGTACTCTCTTGTTCTTTAACCTGCAACTTCTAACTTTATAAAAAACTCATTTTCTGATTTTCAAAAATACAAACACACGCAATTTTTGCAAGTTAGATTGAGCTTTCCAAAGAGTTTTTCAAGAAAAGAAAGTAATGATTCTTGCATTTGCCAAAACAAGCTTCGAATTGAATCAAAATTGCAATCTGCTATCTTGATGATAACGCCATTCTTCAGCAAGTTCTTCATTTTATCCCTTTTGTGCTTAGATTTGAAGAGGCTATCCATTGTTTCAAACTTTAAGTATATGAAGTGGTCTCGGTAAGATAACACATGAAAAACAACACGTCACCTGTATTGCATCAAGAACACATCAAACAATAGCTTTCGAAGTCTACAAAGATCAAGCTCGAAGAACGAAGACATATCTCATGTCTAATGCATTAGTTTGACCTTTGGTGTGTAGGGTAACCTTTCGATCAATCTCAGCACTAAAACTCTAAAAATTGCAAAGTCTTCAAAATCACTTCGATATAGTATTTCATTTGAAAAAAATGTTTTTCGCAAGGTTTTAATCATAATTTCAATGAGTTTTGAATTATTTAAAAGTCTTTAATCTTATATCAAAGTCTTTTGACTCAATGGAATGGTTCTTGAGTGTCAAAATATTAATTTTTCAAAAATAAGGCTATCTAGCAATTTGCCAAAATTTTTAAGAAGGCACTAGCGCACTATTAGCGGTGATAGCACGCTGATAGGGTTCAATAATAAACCATTTATTTTTTTGGAAAATTATCGATAGCGCCTTATCCCCTTTGATAACTCGTTATAGAGTTGTTGCTGTGATCTTTCCATTTCTAGCAAAATAGGAAATAGCGCGCTATAGGCCTTAAGAACGCGCTATCGAAAAGTCTAAAAATCTCGAGCTCCCCAGTTTGTGTATATCGACCTTCTATAGCCTGCTATCTGTCAATAGAGAACATGATACACAACCCAATAGCACGCTATCCACGTCTTAGACTAAAATCTGATATTTCTAACGAGAAAAATGTGGGCACTTCTGCTTGCTCGATTTTTCTATTCTTTACACAGTTTTGCCAGGTTATCTTAATTGAAATATTCTCTACCAACTCCTTGATGATTCCCATTGTCTCGCTCGCCCAAAACAACTTTTGATTAAACACTGTTTTGAATTCAAATCATTTTGTACTCTCTTGCTCTTTAACCTGCAACTTCTAATTTTATAAAACACTCATTTTCTGATTTTCAAAAATACAAACACACGCAATTTTTTCAAGTTAGATTGAGCTTTCCAAAGAGCTTTAAAAGAGAAGAAAGTAATGATTCTTGCATTTGCCAAAACAAGCTTTGAATTGATTCAAAATTGCAATCTGCTGTCTTGATGATAACGTCATTCTTCAGCAAGTTCTTCATTTTATCTCTTTTGTGCTTAGATTTGCAGAGGGTATCCATTGTTTTAAACTGTAAGTATATGAAGTGGTCTCGGTGAGATAACACATCAAACAATAGCTTTCAAAGTCTACAAAGATCAAGCTCGAAGAACGAAGACATATCTCATGTCTAATGCATTAGTTTGACCTTTGGTTTGTAGGGTAACCTCTAGATCAATTTCAGCACTAAAACTCTAAAAATTGCAAAGTCTTCAAAATCACTTCGATATAGTATTTCATTTGGAAAAAATATTTTTCGAAAGGTTTTAATCATAATTTCAATGAGTTTTGAATTATTTAAAATTGTTTAATCTTATATCAAAGTGTTTTGAGTTAATGGAATAGTTCTTGAGTGTCAAAATATTAATTTTTCAAAAATAAGGCCATCCAGCAATTTGCTAAAATTTTTCAGAAGGCACTTGCACTATCAGTGTTGATAGCACGCTGATAGGGTTCAATAATAAAACATTCATTTTTTTGGAAAATTGTCTATAACACGCTATCCCCTTTGATAACTCGCTATAGAGCAGTTGCCGTGATCTTTCCATTTTTTGTAAAATGGGCAATAGCGCCTTATAGGCCTTGATAACACGCTATCAAAAAGTCTAAAAAACCCGAGCTCTCTGGTTTGTGTATATCGACCTGCTATCTGTCAATAGAGAACATGGTACACAACCCAATAGCCTATCCTCTTCTTAGACTAAAATCTGATATTTCTAACGAGAAAAATGTGGGCACTTCTGCTTACTCTACTTTTCTATTCCTTACACAGTTTTGCCAGGTTATCTTAATTAAACAACGATTCCCATTGTCTCGCACGCCTAAAACATCTTTAGATTAAACAACGTTTTGAATTCAAATTATTTTGGACTCTCTTGCTCTTAAACTTGCAACTGCTAATTTTATAAAAGCCTCATTCTCTGATTTTCAAAGATAGAACACACACGATTTATGGAAGTTAGACTTAGCTTTCCAAAGAGTGTTTAAGTAGAAGAAAGTCGTGATTCTTGCATTTGCGCAAACAACCTTCGAACTGAATCAAAATTGCAAACTCTCTTGAAGATAACCTCATTATTTCGCAAGTTCTTCATTTTATCCCTTTCGTGCTGAGATTTCTAGAGGCTAGCTATTGTTTTAAACTGTAAGTATATGAAGTGTTCTCGGTAAGAGAACACATCAAACAAGAACACATCACCTGTATTATTTTTTTCTAAGAGCTACAACTAATCATCAACAACACATCAAACAATAGCTATCTAAGTCTACAAAGATCAAGCTCGAAGAACGAAAACATATCTCATGTCTAATGCATTAGTTTTATCTTTGGTGTGTAGGGGTCCTCCTCGATCAATCTCAGCACTAAAACTCTAAAAATTGCAAAGTCTTCAAAATCACTTAGATATAATATTTCATTTTGAAAAATTCTTTTCCGAAAGATTTTAATCATAATTTCAATGAGTTTTGAATTATTTAAAAGTTTTTAATCTTATATCAAAGTGTTTTGAGTCAATGGAATGGTTCTTAAGCATCAAAATATTAATTTTTCAAAAATAAGGCTATCCAGCAATTTGCCAAAATTTTCAAGAGGGCACTAGCGCACTATCAGTGTTGATAACACGTTGATAGAGTTCTATAATAAAACATTTGTTTTGCTGGAAAATTATCTATAGTGCATTATCCCCTTTGATAACTCGCTATAAAGTTGTTGCCGTGATCTTTCCATTTTTAGTAAAATGGGCAATAGAGCGCTATAGGCCTTGATCACACGCTATCGGAATATCTGAAAAACCTGAGCTTTCAGGTTTGTGTATATCGACATGCTATCTGTCAATAGAGAACATGATAAACAACCCAATAGCACATTATCCACGTCTGAGACAAATACTGATAATTCTGACGGGAAAAATGTGGGCACTTCCGCTTGTTCGATTTTTTCTATTCCTTACACAGTTTTGCCAGGTTATCTTAATTGAAATATTCTCTACTAACACCTAGATGATTCTCATTGTCTCGCATGCCCAAAACAACTTTATATTAAACAATGTTTTGAATTCAAATGATTTTGTACTCTCTTGTTGTTTAACCTACAACTTCTAATTTTACAAAACACTTATTCTCTGATGTTCAAAAATACAACACACGCAATTTTTGCAAGTTAGATTGAGCTTTCCAAAGAGTTTTTTAAGAGAAGAAACTAATGATTCTTGCATTTGCCAAAACAAGCTTCGAATTGAATCAAAATTTCAATCTGTCTTGATGATAACGTCATTGTTCAGCAAGTTCTTCAGTTTATCCCTTTTGTGCTTAGATTTGCAGAGGCTATCTATTGTTTTAAACTGTAAGTATATGAAGTGGTCTCGATAAGATAACACATCAAAAAAGAACACATCACCTGTATTGCATCAAGAACACATCAAACAATAGCTTTCGAAGTCTAAAAAGATCAAGCTCGAAGAACAAAGACATATCTCATGTGTAATGCAAACTAAAGGAAACACTTCGTACCAAAGGTTTCCAACTCCTGAGGTACAGTATCAGCCAGTTCCACAAGTTGCTATGAGCCAACAACAACAGTATTGGGCGGCACCAAATTTTGGAGGGCAAAACATCGCAATGAGCCCATTGTTTCAAAAATTTTCACCTCAAACAAATCCAAATATCCAAGGGGTTCCAGTTAGGGGATCCCCGTACAATTAAAACAACTACCTTTCACCTATGAGTCACCCGTACAACCAATACTTTCCCCCAATGCCTATGGCCTACCTTCCACCTATGGGACAATCGACCCATCAAGCACCAATGGGACAATCGACTAACCCATTTGAACGGTTAAATGAAATGGCATCCAATATTGCTGAAATGAGAGAGACTCAAAATAATATATTAACACGTATGCAAAACTCCGAAGCAGAGCGAGCAAACTCTCAACCTTTTGTTAGTAGTCATTTTGTACCTAACAGGAGATCTAGAAGGAGTGGTTACTGGCAGGAAAATCAAGATTGATTACTGGCATTGTAAAATTTTCTTTTATATATGAATGAGATGTTTTGTTTAAGACTATCTTTGGTGGACCGACTTACAACCATTCTTTCTTTTGTATCACTAACTTTGGAGTGGTATGGGACACAACAAAATTGGAAGATACTAAATAAAATGTGGAAGTAAGAAAACCCATGACCTTGTGTGAAAAGAAACATTTGGAGAAAGTTGCATTACTAACATTATCACTAAGTTTACACAGTATGGGACGAGTAAACTTGGAAGATACTATTGGTGAACTACTATTCAGCCGATATTTTTAGAAACCGTGTTCATTCAATTTAATTTGGTTAACACCCTTATTACCAAAGTCATGTGGTATGGGACACGTGAACTTGGATAATAATTAAAAAGACTAAGAGTAAGAGTTTGAATGCATAAGATTGCGATAGAACGTTAGATCAGAATATTTACCGAGGTAAATCTTAAGAATTCTTATGACTCGTATGGATTTCCAATGAAATATATATGTATGTTCACAAAAACCAGAACCAAATCATTTTAAATACTTGCAAAGTTTTATACTTATTATATAAACATTCTAACCTTGTTTTTACACCATGGCCAAGCATACGAGATATATAAGATTCTTTGATTCCTCAACAAAAACCTTACACTTTACTTAGAAAAATAAGTGATTTTAACGTTGCAGTACTTCAGGCACCTGTAAGATTTGGGTCGGAATCTCAAACCGATCAGATTACCAAGTACAAGAGGCTACAACCTCTTACTTTTGCTGGTACCATTGATGCTGATGAGGTGCAAAAGTGGTTGGATGAGTCAAAGAAGGTTCTTGATGTAATGGGAGTCGATGAGACTCGAAAAATTCCACTAGCGACCTACCAACTTGTTGGTGGGGCAAACACATGGTGGATAACAGTGAAAGAGGACCCAAGGGTCAACACAACATAAATGACTTTGCAATAGTTCGAGTCAATGTTTATTGATGAGTATTTTTCTGGCGCTGTAAAGAGGTAGAAGCGCCAGAAATTCGCTAAGTTATACCAGGGCAGCATGACCGTCAGGGAATATGCTGGCAAGTTCAAAGAATTATCAGTCTACTCTCTCTCCACCCTCTTGGATCTCAAGATTTACAAGGAAGTTGTTGACAAGGCCATGAGATTTGAACAAGAGAAGATCATACAGGAGCAGAGAATGAATAAGGGAAAACAACCTGCAACGTTTTCCCAACAGGGCTCGCAACAGGGCAACAAGAAGAAGCCCTACTACAATCAAAACCCAGCCCGTATTCTGAAGAATGAGGCCACAACACCTGCGGCTGAACCTTCTAACCCTAACAATGAGAGTTTTCGTAATCATGGTAGCGGAGGTCGTTATGGAAAGGGTGGCCGTAGAAACGGCAATGGCAGAGGTGGTGGTCGACACCACAATCATCATGGCCAAGAGAACAATTAGCATGGCCAGCAAAACCATCTGCAGTATCAGCCGACGTGTTTTAACTGCGGTCAGAAAAGCCATGTAAAATATGTTTTTCCACACCTTCAGCAACCTATTCCCATTGTTCCAGCAACAAGCACCACCTGCTGCTAATGCCCAACCCAGGCAGAACCAGCAAAACCAGGGTCAACGGAATCAGGGCAGAGCATTTGCCACCGCTCAACAACCCATCCCAGACAACAATGTAGTTGAAGGTACCTTTCTTTTGTTCAATACATCGGTGCATGTTTTGTTTGATTCAGGTGCTACACATTCTTTTATATCGTCGGCATTGGTAAGACATTTAGGCCTGCATCCTGAACCCACAAACATCACACACTCCATGTCACATCACCGTTCGAATCTGGTACTGACATGAATTTGCAGTGTTCATAATATATGCAGATCTTTTTGTGATGGATATTGAAAATTTCGACATCATCCTCGGCATGGACTGGCTAGCACTATTGAATGCAAAGATCGAATGTATGAAGAAGGAAGTTCAGTTAACCTTGCCTATAGGAGAGTTTGTCAAGATTCAGGGAACAAGGAAATGGATACACAAATCAACAGTTGCACTTCTCAAGGCACAACTTCGAGCTCTATCCCTTAGTGAAAAAAATGAATCACCGGCATTGTACCCTCTCAAAGTACACGATGTCTCAGTAATATCAGAATTCCCAACAGTTTTTTTAAATGACCTTCCTGGTCTACCGCCTGTTCGTGAATTCGATTTTGAAATCAACCTCATACCTGGGACATCTCAATTCCACCATACATAATGTCAAATATCGAGTTGGTCGAATTAGACAAACAACTGAAGGAATTAGAGAGTAATGACTTCATCAGAAAGAGTTCATCACCCTGGGCGCTGTAGTTCTGTTTGTTCGCAAAAATGACGTTTGTTACGACTTTGCATCGATTATCACAAGTTGAATAACATCACCATCAAGAACAGATACCCATTGCCCAGGATCGATGACTTGTTCGACCAACTTAGAGATTCCAAATACTTTTCTAAGATTGATATACGGTTCGGTTATCATCAACTCTGAATCTGAGAGTCGGACATTACCAAGACGGCGTTCCGAACTCCGTACGATCACTACGAGTTCTTGGTCATGCCGTTCGGTCAAACAAATGCACCTGCTGCATTCATGGATTTGACGACCGCATCTTCAGGTTATACTTAGACCAATTTGTGGTGCTTATATAGAGACTTTTGCGCCTGAACGTTCTGGCATGCGCCTGAACGTTTTGGCATGCGCCTGAACGTTCGGGCGTTGCCCAAATAATAATTTTTTTTTTGTGAAATACAGGGTATTACACTCTACCCCACTTAAAGGGATTTCGCCCTCGAAATCAAGTCAAGTAGTTATGAGGGTGATCGGCTTGAGAAGTGGCCACAGGTTGATAAGGAGGCCACTGCATGTGTGTATCAGATATCCATTGATATTATTTTCAAACACCTGCGTAGTTATTGAAGTGAAACAATGGAGCAAGATAGGTGTAAACAATGTTTCATCCTGGGATTGATAAGTGAAAATGATACAATGTACCACATCATTAGTTGGTACTAGAAAACAATCAAGGGTATTTCTGTTTAATTGTTGCTTCTAGTTCCCATGTTGCTTCCTCTACGCCGTGTTGATCCCAGAGCACTTTCACAAGTGGTATGCTACGTCGCCGTAGTTCTTGAGTTTTTCGATCTAAAATCTGGAATGCTTTCTTCTGATACGTATTTCCTTCCTCAACCTGAACCTCGACTAAAGGGATGATATGCGAAGGATCAGGACGATACTTGCGAAGCATAGATACGTGAAAAACGTCATGAACCTTAGGCATGGACGATGGAAGGGACAGCGATAAGCAAGTTTGCCAATACGTTCAATGATCTGAAATGGACCGATATATCGCGGGGAGAGCTTGCCTTTGATTCCAAAGCGTTTGACACCTCTTGTGGGCTGGACTTTCAGAAAAAAACAAAGTCCCCCTTATCAAATTCTAGAGGTTGTCTCCGCTTGTCAGCATAGCTCTTCTGTCGACTTTGTGCAACGCGGAGTCGTTCTTTTACTAGTGTGATCATCTCAGAAGTCTCTTGAACTAGTTCAGGACCTAACTGCGGGCGATCTGCCATATCGAACCAGCATACCGGAGATCTGCAAGGCCGACCATAGAGAGCCTCGTATGGTGCCATGCCGATACTAGTTTGGTAGCTGTTGATTTATGCAAACTCAGCTAGATGCAAATACTTTGCCCATCCTTCATTAAAGTCCAAAATGCAGCATCGTAACATGTCTTCTAAGATTTGGATAAGCTGCCCTGACTGCCCATCAGTCTGAGGGTGGAAGGCTGTGCTCATAGTGATCTTAGAACCCATTCAATTCTGGAAGCTTTTCCAAAAGTTGGATGTGAATCGAGGGTCTCGATCAGAGACGATCGTGAGTGGGATGCCTTGAAGGCTTACTATCTCTCTTTCATATAGTTTTGCAAGTTTGGCGGGATTATCCGTGAACTTTATTGGCAAGAAGTGTGCAGACTTTGTAAGTCTGTCAATGATAACCCAGATAGCATCTTGCCCTTTATTGTTTCGTGGTAAGGTCGTGACAAAATCCATTGCGATGTTCTCCCATTTCCATTCTCCAATAGGTAACGGCTGGAGAAGGTCAGAGGGAAGTCTTCGGTCTGCCTTGACTTGCTGGCAAACGAGACATCGACCAACAAAGTTTGCAATTTCCTTCTTCATTCCAAAAAACCAGAATTGTCGCTGGACATCCTTGTACATCTTGTCACCCCCAGGATGCATAGCGTACCTCGAACAGTGCATCTCAGTAAGCACTTCTTGATGAACCTCAGGATCGTTCAGTAGGCAGAGACGTTTTTTATAGAAAACGGTGCCGTCTCCAGGGACCGACCAATGAGGATGGTCTTAGCTGCTGAGTAGAAGGTCTCATTTCTCCATTAACATAGGGTTATTGGCTTGAGCGGCTGAAATCTTTCGAACGAGCTCAGACTTGACTGATAATTGAGAGAGTCGTGGTCTTGGTCCTTCGACGTTCAACTGTAGGTTAAAGTTCTCCAACTCTGTAGCCAACTTCCCCATTTTATAGTTAAGAGTGCAAGTTACATAAGATTTTCTACTCAGGGCATCGGCCACAACATTAACCTTTCCGGGATGGTACTGGAGTTGAAAGTCATAATCTTTCAAGAATTCCAACCATCGTCTTTGGCGGAGGTTAAGGTCTTTTTGAGTGTATATGTACTTAAGACTCTTGTGGTCCGAGAAGACCGCAAATCGTTCACCGTATAGGTAATGACGCCATAACTTCAGTGCAAATACGATAGCTGCAAGTCCTAAGTCATGCGTTGGGTAATTACCCTCATGAATCTTCAGTTGTGTGGATGCATATGCAACCACTTGGCCTTCTTGCATTAACACGACACCTAAGCCTTGGAGAGAGGCGTCGGTGTATAATGAAAATCCAATTGCATTTCTTGGAGTGATAAGTATAGGTGCTGTCATGAGGCGTTTCTTCAATTCCTGAAATCATGCTTCATAGGCGGGATTCCAGATAAATCGCACGTCTTTCCGAGTGAGCTTGGTCATCGGTTCAACAATCTTTAAGAAGTCTTTGATGAAACGTCTGTAATAGCCAGCCAAACCAAGAAAACTCCTAATCTGAGTAACAGTGGTAGGCTGCTTCCAGTTTAAAACTGCTTCAACCTTAGAAGGATCTATCTCAATGCCATTGCCTGAAACAACATGGCCTAGGAATTGAACTCTCTTTGCCCAAAATTCGCACTTACTCAACTTTGCATACAGTTGGTGGCTTCTCAAGGTCTGGAGGACTATCTTCAAATGTATTTTATGGTCTTCCTCGGTCGAGGAATATATCAAGATGTCGTCCACAAAAACCACCACAAATCGGTCTAAGTATAACCTGAATATGCGATTCATCAAATCCATGAATGCAGCAGGTGCATTTGTTAGACCGAACGACATAACTAAGAACTCGTAATGACCGTACCGAGTTCAGAACGCCGTCTTGGTGATGTCCGACTCTCGGATCCGGAGTTGGTGATAACCGGACCGTAAATCAATCTTAGAGAAGTATTTGGCATCTCTAAGTTGGTCGAACAAGTCATCGATCCTGGGCAACGAATATCTATTCTTGATGGTGACGTTATTCAACTTGCGATAATCGATGCAAAGTCGTAACGAACCATCCTTTTTGCGAACAAACAGAACTGGAGCGCCCCAGGGTGATGAACTCTTTCGGATGAAGCCATTACTCTCTAATTCCTTAAGTTGTTTGTCTAATTCGACCAGTTTGACGTTTGACATTCTGTATGGTGGAATTGAGATAGGCCCTGTCCCAGGCATGAGGTTGATCTCAAAATTGAATTCCCTAATTGGAGGTAGACTAGGAAGGTCATTAAGAAAAACTATTAGGAATTCAGATATGACTAGAACATCATGTACTTCGAGAGGGTATAGTGTTGGTGAGTTGGTTTCATTGCTAAGGGATAGAGCTCGAAGTTGTGCTTTGAGAAGGGCAACTCTTGATTTGTGTATTCATTGCCTCGTTCCCTGAAGCTTGACCAACTCTCCTGTAGGCAAGGTTAACTGAAGTTGCTTCTTCATACATTCGATCTTTGCATTCAGTGGTGTTAACCGGTCCATGCCAAGGATGATGTCGAAGTCTTCAAAATCCATCACAAACAGATCGGCATATATTATATGTTCTGACATTCGAAGCTCACATCGAGAACACTGCAAGTTGACGTCAGCACCAGATCCGAACGGTGATGTGACATGGAGTGTGATGTTTGTGGGTTCAGGATGCAGGCCTAAATGTCTTACCAATGCTGATTATATAAAAGTATGCGTAGCACCTTAATCAAACAAAACATGCACCATTGTATTGAACAAAAGAAAGGTACCTTCGACGACATTGTTGTCTGGTAGGGGATGTTGAGCGATGGCGAATGCTCGACCCTTATGCCGTTAACCCTGGTTCTGTTGGTTTTGCCTGGGTTGGGCATTAGCAACAGGTGGTGCTTGTTGGACTGGAATAGCCGGAATAGGTTGCTGAAGGTGCGGACAAAGATGTTTTACATGGCCTTTCTAGCGGCAGTTGAAACATGTCAGATGATACTGCGGATGGTTCTGTTGGCCATGCTGATTGTTCTGTTGGCCATGCTGAATGTGGTGTCGACCACCATCTTTGCCATTGCCGTTTCGACGGCCACCTCTTCCATAACGACCTCCGCGGCCATGATTTCGGAAACCCTGATGGTTAGGGTTAGAAGGTACAGTCGCAGGTGTTGTGGCCTCATTCTTCCAAACCGGGGCTGGGAGGGCTGGGTTTTGATTGTAGTAGGGCTTTTTCTTGTTGCCATGTTGCAAGCCTTGTTGGGAAAACATTGCAGGCCGTTTGCCCTTATTCATTCGCTGTTCCTGTAAGAGCTTCTCTTGTTCAAAGCTCATGGCCTTGTCAACAACCTCTTTGTAAATCTTGAGATCCAAGATCGATAAGGCTTGCCAAATGTCATGGCGAAGGCCATTATAAAACTGCTCAGTCTTATCTCGCTCCGTTGAGATGGTGGAGAGAGAGTAGACGGATAATTCTTTGAATTTTCCAGCATATTCTCTGACGGTCATGGTGCCTTGGTATAGCTTAGCGAAGTCCTGTCGCTTTTGCTTTGTCACCGCGCTGGGAAAATACTCATTAATAAATATTGACTCGAACTTTTGCCAAGTCATATCGGTTATGTTGACCCGTGGGTCTTCTTTCACTGTGATCCACCATTTGTTTGCTCCACCAACAAGTTGGTAGGTCGCTAGTGGAATTTTGCGAGTCTCATCAACTCCCATGGCATCAAGAGCCTTCTTTGACTCATCCAGCCACTTTTGCACCTCATCAGGATCAATGGTGCCATCGAAAGTAAGAGGTTGTAGCCGTTTGTATTTAGTAATCTGATCGGTTTGAGCTTTCGACCCAAATTTTACAGGTGCTTGAACCGTGGCAACCTGACTTGCTGCAGTCTCCCGAACGGAAGTTTGAACAGTGGCCTTCATCGCCTCAATAAATCCAGCGAAGAAGGTTTCAATGCTTGAAGGCGTGGCAAAGGGTGCGGGTGGGGGTGGGATTGCCTGCCCAGATGGAGTGGCAGTGTCAGGTGTGGCCTGTGCTGTTGTCGGAGGCGGCAGTTCCTGAATCTCAGGAGGTGCCTAGACTGCGAGACAAACAGTACGTGGCCTTCCTCTCTTTCTTGTTTGCATTTTCTCACTGGCAAGGAGAAAATAAAACCAAGATTAAGAAACTGTAGGCAAGTATAATGTTATAGTATGCTCAACAACAATTTTGAGAGTACTGTAATATTAAAATCACCTATTTTTCTAAGTAGAGTGTATAGTTGTTGTTGAGGAATCAAAGAATCTTATATATCTCGTATGTGTGGCCATGGTGTAAAAACAAACAAGGATAGAATGTTTATATAATAAGTACAAAATTGTGCAAGTATTTCAAATGATTTATTTTTGGACTTTGTGAACATACATATATTTCATTGAAAATCCATACGAGTCATAAGAATTCTAAGATTTGCCTCGATAAATAGCCTAATCTAACATTCTATCGCAATCTTATGCATTCAGACGCTTACTCGTAGTCTTTTCGATTATTATCCAAGTTCATGTGTTCCATACCACATGAATTTAGTAATAAGGGTGTCAACCAACTTAAGTCGTATGAACACGGTCTCTAAAACATTGGCTGAATAGAAGTTCACTAAAAGTATCGTCCAAAGTTACTCGTCCCATACCGTGTAAACTTAGTGATAATATTAGTAATGCAACTTTCTCCAAATGTTTCTTTTCACACAAGGTCATGGGTTTTCTTACTTCCAGATTTGATTTAGTATCCTCCAATTTTGTTGTGTCCCATATCACTCCAAAGTTGGTGATACAAAAGAAAAAATGGTAGTAAGTCGGCCCACCAAAAATAGTCTTTAAACAAAACAATTTCATTCATATATATCAAAGAAAAGTTTACAATGCCAGTAAGTAATTGTGACTTTCTTGTCTACTACCGCTCCTTCGAGATCTACTGCTACGTAGAGAACGACTACTAACAGAAGGCTGAGAGTGAGCACGCTCTGCGTCGGAGTTGTGCAAACGAGTTAATATATTAGTGTGGCTCTCTTTCAGTGCAGCAATATTGGATGCCATTTCATCTAACCGTTCAAGTAGGTTAGTCGGTTGTCCCATTGGTGGTTGATGGGTCGTTTGTCCCTTCGGAGAAGGGTAGGCCATAGACATTGGGGGAAAGTATGGGTTCATAGGTGGAAGGTAGTTGTTTTGATTGTGCGGGGATCCCCTAACTGGAATTCCTTGGATATTTTGATTTGTTTGTGGTGAAAAAGTTTAAAACAATGGGCTTATCGGGATGTTTTGTCCTCCAAGATTTGGTGACGCCCAATATTGTTGTTGTTGGTTCATAACAACTTACGGAACTGGTTGATACTGTACCGTAAGAGTTGGAAGTCTTTGGTACGAAGTGGTGCCTTGAGTGGGTACGTTCCAAGTTGGTGGATTTGCTGGCGTACCTTGTCTATCATGACTTTGTGTAGGTTGATTTAATGTGGCATATAACTCTTCGTTAGTGAATGGACGATCGGTTGGATCACTATTCAGGGCTGGGTCGGATGTAGGATTTGGGTTTGAATCTTTATTTGGGCCTTCTTGGACGGGCATCTTGCGTCGACTTTTGTGAAGGCAACGCCCTTGCTGATCTCTCCTTCTTTCGGCATTTCTTATCGTCGTGCCGAATACATCTTCGTCAGTTACCCCTCCACTTGTGCCATATGTCTTGAAGATAGAGGATGTTGTAACTGGTTTAGTGATGAGCTTTGACGTTCCATCGAAAGTGGCGACGTTTGCCTCGGATAGTATCCTCATAATCAAGACTCCGTTAGCCGAGGACTTCTTTTCTTAAAGGGTGTTGTATCACCCTCAACATTTGTTGGATAATAATGTGAGGTAGGGAGACCGTAATTTTCTTCTCTATGCTGTATAACATAAGAAGTTGAGCTCTTGACATAGTGCTTCTAGTCCCCCTTTCTGGAAGATGTTGCCGTATACAATCTTTCCGAGGCCGGCAAGAGATGGCTTAAGATGATTGGTTGGGAGGTTGGTGTATGTTGATTGAGTGTATGGCTCTTTGACGAGAGAATTGAACAATTGTTCATTAGATTCTGCGATCTCTACAACTGTCTGGGGTTCGTGTGGATCAATAATCCTCTCCTCAATCGAAATCTCCAAAAGGCAAGCAATAATCTCGATATTGATAGGAATTTTCGTTCCCATGATTGTTGTCTCCAAATGAGGGCTGATCTCATCTCCGTGAAGTCCCACGTAATTCATGGCTTTATAGAAGGATCTGACCAAGTTGTAAGAGACTTGACCCTCGACTTTGGTTATATTTAACCAATCCAGTGTTGCGAGTTTGTCATGAGGATTGGGCGGAGTCGGAGATCTCTATTGTCGATGCTCCTCATAGTCATAACTTCTCTTTTGGACAATTCCGTTAGTCTAGTGGGAATTGGTTCCCTATTAGTGGAAGTTGTTCCTTCCCTGGAGGCCATTCTTTTGCTGAAAGGAAAATAAATTTGTGTGAAAGACACAAAATATATTCCTAACGTTTTTAAGATTTATGGTTTGTCTGCTAGACATTATTTTCGAGTTTTCTTTTGATGTTTATGTCATCATGAAAATTTCTTCATTAGTGATTTGATGTATATATGTCGTATTCACCTATGAATGTATAGACATATTTAATCATAACTAGATATAGTTTCCAAAAACAACTATTTGAAATATGTTTATATGTTGTGTTCACATATGAAGGTATAGACATATTTAATCATAACTATATATATAGTTTCCAAAAATCAACTATTTGAAATATGTATATATGTCGTATTCACATATGAATGTATAGACATATTTAATCATAACTGTATATATAGTTTCCATAAATCAACTACATATATATATTTGAAATTAAACTATATAAAAATCATATATAGTTGTTTTTAATCCAAATCTTAACTATATATATATATAGTTCTAGATATATCAAATAAAATTTTTCAAATTTTTATTTTTTGTCGAAATTTTCGAATTTTTTTTTTAATACGTACCTCATATACACTAAGGTATATAGATACATATATTCAATCATAACTACACATCTAGTTTCTAATAAATCATGACTATATGTATATTTAAATCAAACTTTATAAAAATCATATAGTTTTCTAGATATATATATTTAATACAAATCTTAACTATATATAATTGACATATGTATATATAGTTCTAGAGATATATATATCTAATAAAATTTTTCTTCCCCTAATTTGGTGGACTCGGGCGGGCCGTGGACCGTGCGCTCTGATATCATTAAATGTCACACCCCGCCCGGACGCGCCTAAATCGGCGATACACTCACGAATGGGGCGCGCATTTGGTACAATAACAATGATAACAACAGAGTGCACAGCGGAAATACATTACACAGTACAAATCTAATTTTATTTAATTCAGAATACTTTTGTACATAAAATGGTCAAGGGAACATACTCCCAAAATCCCCAATGAATCATACAAAGGGTACAAAATGTAGGCCCCATAACCTGCACCCAGTCCACCCTAATTTCCTGTGAAAGATTGGATAATAATGGAGTGAGCTTAACGCGCTCAGTGGGTAAATAGTGCATGAGTATAACAATTAATAAAGTATACTTCAATATCAAATATCTTAAATACACATGTGAGCATTATAATCAATCAATATGTATGTATGCATGACACCGTCTCGTAATGGTTTGATGAACGTACATCGCCTGAATTCACGTACAGGAATGATGCTTTGGATTCACGTACTGATGTCCCTCCCCGGGCGTAGCCGGGTTCTCATGCACGTCCCTCTCCAGAGAAATGTAAGGAATAGCAAGTAGTGCTCCTAACTATTCTATGAGTCATAAACCATATACGTCCCTAGGTGGTGATATGTATGATGCCAATGCATGAACTGGTCTAGTTTTTTCTTGACATTTAGACTGACTTTGGCAACGTTTGGTGATCCTTATCAGGGTCGGTATCACGACATGCAAGGTTAAGACATTCAGTATTACTTGTATAAGCTGATAGCTTTTAATAAGACTAACTAGATCAATCTCCAGTTGAGAGGTGAGACACAAGGTCTGCTTAAATACCTATCGCCTAGAGCAGCCCGTTGCCTCCAGTTCACTATTTAAAGTTACTGAGGACAAGACCGAGTCTAGTTGAGTCAGATTGACCACAAATCCAGCATTATAACAGAACAATACATGAATTCCAAATATACAGCCATAAGTGCGGCAGTTTAAACAGTATATGACATAATGCAGTGTAAATGAATAGCAGAAATAATAATAATTGAATGTAAACTTTAATAAAAGTTATGAAACACGCAAACCTATGTTTCATTCCCCACCTTCAGATAAAAACTTCCTCTTTCAGATCTGGCGCTTTCCTCCGGACAGAACTTCGTTGCACCTCTTTCAGATCTGGCGCTTTCCTCCGGACAGAACTTTGTTGCACCGCACCGAGAGTCTTGGACAGAGAGTCTCAAAAACTTAGAATGTGTCGAAAGGAGAAGAAATTCACAAGAGAAGGTAATTTGGTGCGAGGAATGAGAAATGAGGAGGTTTCTTATATAGAGATTTTCGCGCCTGAACATTCTGGCATGCACCGGTACATTCTGGCATGCGCCTGTACGTTCTGGCATGCGCCTGAACGTTCTGACATGGGCCTGTACGTTCTGTCACGCGCCTGAACGTTCTGGCATGCGCTTGAACATTTGGGCATGCATTGCTCCAGAACGTTCTGGCATGCGCCTGAACGTTCTGTCATGCGCCTGAATGTTCTGTCATGCGCACGTTCTGTCATGGGCCTGAACGTTCGGGCGTTGCCCAAATAGTAATGTTTTTTTTGTGAAATACAAGGTATTACAGGCATCCTTCACATAGTCTCATAATCCTTCCCAAAATTTTCAGAAATTTCGGCAGCATTTCTCCATAAAATGGACATTTCAGAAAAACTGATATGCCACAAATCAAATCATCTATATATATATAATCATTCCATCCATGTATACCATAATCCAAAATACCATCATTGTCATTCGTTAATCAAACATTCCATTGTCCAAGTATATATATATCATCGCCAAATATCTTAACAATCCAAAATAACTATTGATATCTTATCCTCCCAAAATAACCCCTCTAGATGGTAATACATATAAAATATGTGTGATAAATATATACATATCAAAATATATAAAACATGTAACAACTTCTTCTAAAACATACGTACATCAACAATGTTATGTCCTAGTCCTGTGCTGATCACTCTCAAAGTTTTCCTTTTCCTTTTGCTTCTGTACCTGAAATAGTGAGAGAAATGGGGTGAGCAAACAGTGAATATAGTTCTTGACATGACAATCACATGCATTTTAGGAAACATGGCATATCAAATCGTTCAAATTAAAATATTTCGAAAGCACATATGCAACATTCATCAAAATAATATACATGCACACAATATATAGTTTATGTTCATTCATAAAAATTTTACCATCTCCCTCCTTCAAGGCAAGAGAGCGAGTCTAACCCTTGTATGACCATTACAAGGTAGCCACAACCTCTCATTCCCCAATTCACAGTCATTTCAAGGATCGCAATCCTTGTTAGGACAGGCCTACTGACAATGAGGTTTCGCAAAACCTTATCCGGGGTAATTCCTAACGAAATGGCATTATTATAAGCTCCAATTGCTAAAATCAGTTTGCATGATCACTAAAAACTCAATGCATTACATATAAATATATAACATGCATACAATCAAACGTTTTATATGTGTACAATGCCATACAAGAACCAAATCAAGAAAACTATACTCACAGTGGTTGCACGAGGTTTCTAAGCCAATATACCCTCTAAAATCCAGCAATAATAATATCCATCATAATTGCTTCATCAAGAATATTTATCCATGCACTTAATCTCTCAATTCAAACACTGCAATTAGGTAATTCAAACCATAGATCATCATGAGAATCACCATTTAAACTCACCAAAATACCCTTACTAACACTCAAATTTCCTAGCTAGTTCAACAACTAAGATGGGGTTATTTCACCATGAAAATGCCACATTTAAACTAGATTTCAACACCAACGCACTCACATAAGCATACGAAAACATATGTCAATTTTATTAAAAATCTAGGACATTCCTAATATTATTCTGTTCACATCGACACGTGTTAAATCAGTCATTCTATTATTCTACTACCTTCAACAGGTATTTTATTGAGGCTTGACACGTTCGCGAAAGCATCCGTAGTCAATTTTACTCACAAAAATCATATATTTAGCTACTAAAAATATCAAATCATATCCAAAAATCATGCTCTTAACATCGAAACGTCTAGAATTCAGTTTTCTATGATTCTATGATCTCAAACCAGAGTTTCATTGGATTCTAATTCCATTTTATTCACGTCACTATTCACTATTCATTAGAAACATGAGAATTTTTACTAAAATTATCAAACGGTTTCCAAAAATCATGAAATTAGCATCGATGGACTCACAACAGTTCATTCTACCATTCGATAGCCTTAAACTGGAGTTTCATCGGGTTTATTATAATTCGAAAGGTTTCAAAGATCAAAGCTAAGGGTTCCAAAGGAATCCAAGATCAAATCTAACTTCTAATAGCTATAAAAACTACAAACGAACAAATAAATTCAATCTAACCATATATTTAAGGTTCCTACAGCCTAGGAAGTGTTTTCCAACCTTCCTAGCATATTTTCATTCACGTTGGGTCAAAACATCAATTTTTGGAAACGTCGTAAAACGGCTCCCACAACAAAAATTTCTCTGAAAGAAAGGTTACATCTAGCTTAGATATCAAGTTCACGAAGAAATAGAGTGAAAAATAGTTACCGTGGGTCCCGATTCGACTCGCAGAGTACCCCGTATACGTATATTGTATACGTATTCGTATACATATGTGTATATGTATTTTTATGCTCGAAGCGCGTAAGTTCAAGTGTCTTTGCATGATTTTAGGTCATAAAGAGTGCGCATGAAGCTTCGGAACCATCGGAGACCCGTTCGACCTCAAAACATGTCGAGAACGGTGTTTTGAATCTAGTGGAGCTCTCTCCATGGAGGAAGAGATTTCTGTCACAAATTACATCAAGAACACCTAAGGTTTGCATTTTTCCTCCATTTCTTCCTTGAATCTCTCTATTAGTTGCATGATAGCTTTATTTTGAGCATGAGGGTTTCACTTTGATGCATGCATTGTGATGAACCTTGGATGGGTGGAAGACCAAAGTTGGAGTTGAGTCTTGCATGTCACATATGTGTGATTAGAGAGTGTTAGGAGTACACTAATGGTGAAACCCCCAATTTCTAGCAAGAAATTGGAAGGGTTAGTTCAAATGACCTATACTTAGTTTATGACCTTAGACTTTTTCAAAATCTTTGCATGTCAACTATGTTGACCTAGTCGCCATTGCGGATGATTCCATGTTGCAAGATCAGTAAAATTCATGGCTGAACATGGTGGCTTAGTGTAAAATTGGCAATATGGCCTATGTATGGAAATTTCCAGATTTGGGGCTTTTCATGCTCTTGATAGATAATCTGGAAAATTATAGTCTAATTGGACATGATTAGGGTTGTTTGATGATTGAATTCAGTGGGATCTCATAATGGACACCCTAAGGTTGACTAATTTTGATCTAGGCTAAGTATTTGACATATTTCATGTACTTTGGTAATGTTGCAAGTAATTTGGGGATTTTGCCCAAATTGGGACTTTTCACCCAAAGCAAGTCAAATTATGAAATTGACTTGGAGATTGTTTAATTGGACCCAAATTGAGTAGAATCATGGGTTTAAAATGTTAGAACCTATGTTAAATTGATATGACTTAGTTCATTTTGACCTTATGTTTTATATTGGCCTAATTGGGGATTTTGACCAAGACATAGTCAATTGATGAAATTGACTTGATGTATAGTCTAATTGACCCTAATTATAATTGAATTTCATGTATATTAGTGGTTGAATCATGGGATCACCCTATTACATTCAATTTAGGTCAATCTTAGTTTAATTGAGTCTAAATGATCATGTTGGGCAATATGGAAATTGGCTTAAGGGGGTAATAAATTTAGAATCTATTTGACTTTAGATTGCGTTTGAACATGAGGTTTTGACACACTTTATGACAGATTTTCAGTTGTGTGAACCATGTTATTTCCAGGTCTTGTGATTGATCTTGAACCCGTTTAGTCAATTGGAGAGTTTTGGCTATTGGATTGGCTAGACTTAGCCAATCAAGTGTGAGTGTTCTTTTACTTTTGTATTATTTATACGTGGCATTGTAGTATAAAAAGGTTTAAATGCTTATGTATGATGGTATGCATGTTTTTATATTCCATGAAATACATTTGAGCATAATTCATTGGGATGACAATTTGGGTTGAGGCTCCTAGTTGAAATTTTCTCTTTTTGGAAATTCTCGAAAGTCTTGCGGCAATCCCAATTGTGTACCTGGCAGAGGGTTTTATGGCTTGCGTATGAGTAGGTTAGTTTAGGCTAATCTTACGTGCTGCACAACCCCAAAAATCCTATTAGGATACGAGTATTGTGTGTGTGTTTAGGTACTGTGTGTAGCGCACCAGCCTTGAAACCCCGCACTCAGGAGGTGTTAGGATTGCATGAGCATGACTACAAATGTTATGCATCGTCTTATGTATGACTTGATCCATTATGTTAGCATGTATGTAATCTATTTCATCATCATGATATTTCAATGATTTATAATCTTATCATGTTTTTATTAAATGCACATATATGCCACTTGTAAATGACATTCACTGAGCAGGCTGTAGCTCACACCTCACCTTCTTCTTTCAGGATCTGAAGAAAAGGGAAAGGGAAGGCTTGACTGCGTAGCGTCCCTTGTTTTTGTTTCATGTAGGTGTTGTAAATTTAATTTTGTAATTTGATAATTATGTACACGATAACACCTAGTATATGTATAATTAGCACATAGTTGGGATGTGTTGGGTTTGTAGATTTTTGTAAACTTTGAAATTTTATATTTGGTAACTTGGAGATGTAATATTTTATTTCATTTATGATCATGTTAGATGGATGTTTTTAGGATTGTACTGTATTTGATTTTGGGGATTCGTATATGGGCAGAAATGCCCGGACTTTCGGGCAGCCCGCCCGGACTTTCGGGCAGCCCGCCCGGACTTTCGGGCTGCCCGCCCGAACGTTCTGGCGCCAATTTTCCTATATAAGGAGCCCTCTCCTCCTCATTTTCTCACACCAAGTCACATTTTCAAGTGATTTTTCCTCCTCTTTTCACTCGTTCCGAGTTCTTTTTTGTTTGAGACTCTCTGTTCGAGACTCTCCGTGCGATACGACGAAGTTCTATCCGGAGGAAAGTGCCAGATCTGAAAAAGAAAAAGTTTTTATCTGAATGTGGGGAACGAAACATAAGTTTGCATGTTTTATAACTTTTATTAAAGTTTACATTCAATTATTATTATGTCTACTGTTCATTTACATTGCATTATGTCATATAATGTTTATATTGTCGCACTTACGCCTGTATATTTGGAATTTATGTCTTACACTGTTATAATGCCAGATTTGTGGTCAATCTGGCTCAACTAGACTCAGTCTTGTCCTCAGTAACTTTAAATAGTGAACGGGAGGCAGCAGGATTCTCTAGGCGATTGGTATTTAAGCAGACCTTGTGTCTCACCTCTCAACTGGGGACTGATCTAGTTGGTCTTATTGAAAGCTATCAGCTTATACAAGTAATACTGAATGCCCTAACCTTGCACGTCGTGATACCAACTCTGATAAGAATCACTAGCGTTTCCAAAGTCAGTATAAATGTCAAGAAAAGACCAGACCAGTAGACTAGACCAATTCATGCATTGACATCATACATATAACCACCTAGGGACGTATGTGGTTTATGATTCATAGAATAGTTAGGAGCATTGCTCGCTATTCATTATATTTTTCTGGAGAGGGACGTACAATGAGAACTCGGCCATGCATGGGAAAGGACATCAGTACGTGAATTCAGAGCATCGTTCCTGAGGAGGGACGTATAGTGAGAACTTGGCTACGCCCGGGGAAGGACATCTATACGTGAACTCAAGCGATGCACGTTCATCAAACCATTACGAGATGGTGTCATGCATACATACATATTGATTGATTATGATGCTCTCATGTGTATTTAAGATATTTGATATTGAAGTATGCTTTATTAATTGTTATACTCACGAACTATTTTACCCACTAAGCGCGTTAAGCTCACTCCATTATTATCCAATTTTTCACAGGGAATTAGGGTGGACTGGGTGCAGGTTTATGGGGCCCACATTTTGTACCCTTTGTATTATTCATGAGGGATTTTGGGGAGTATGTTCCCTTAACCATTTCACGTACAAATTATATTCTGAATTAAATAAAATTAGACTTGTATTGTAATTTATATTTCCGCTTTGCACTCTGTTATTACCCCGTCGGCGAGTGTACCGCCGGTTTAGGCGCGTCCGGGCGGGGTGTGACAATTTCTCTATTCCTTACACAGTTTTGCCAGGTTATCTTAATTGAAATATTCTCTACTAACACCTTGATCATTCCCATTGTCTCGCACGCCCAAAACAACTTTAGATTAAACAACATTTTGAATTCAAATCATTTTGTACTCTCTTGCTCTTTAACCTGCAACTGTGAATTTTATAAAACCCTCATTCTCTGATTTTCAAAGATAGAACACACACGATTTTTGCAAGTTAGACTGAGCTTTCCAAAGAGTGTTTAAATAGAAGAAAGTCGTGATTCTTGCATTTGCCCAAACAACCTTCGAACTGAATCAAAATTGCAAACTGTCTTGAAGATAACCTCTTTATTACGCAAGTTCTTCATTTTATCCCTTTTGTGTAGAGATTTCCAGAGGCCATCTACTGTTTTAAACTGTAAGTATATGAAGTGTTCTTGGTAAGAGAACACATCAACAAGAACACATCACTTGTATTTTTTTTCTAAGAGCTACAACTAATCATCAACAACACATCAAACAATAGCTATCGAAGTCTACAAAGATCAAGCTCGAAGAACGAAGACATATCTCATGTCTTTTGAATTAGTTTTATCTTTGGTGTGTAGAGGAACCTCTCGATCAATCTGAGCACTAAAACTCTAAAAATTGCATAGTTTTCAAAATCACTTCGATATAGTATTTCAAAATATCAATATGTTTTGAGTCAATGGAATGATTCTTGAGTGTCAAAATATTAATTTTTCAAAAATAAGACTATCCAGCAATTTGCCAAAATGTTCCAGAAGGCACTAGCGCACTATCAGTGTTGACAGCACGCTGATAGGGTTCTATAATAAAACATTTGTTTTTTCTGAAAAATTTTCTATAGCGCTATCCCCTTTGATAACCGCTATAAAGCTGTTGCAGTGATCTTTCCATTTTTAGTAAAATGAGCAATAGCGCGCTATAGGCCTTGATAACACGCTATCGAAAAGTTTGAAAAAGTCGAGCTCTCGGGTTTGTGTATATCGACCTGCGATCTGTCAATAGAGAACATGATACACAACACAATAGCACGCTTTCCATGTCTGAGACAAAAATGTGATATTTCTAACTAGAAAAATGTGGGCACTTTTGCTTGCTCGATTTTTCTACTCCTTACATAGTTTTGCCAGGTTATCTTAATTGAAATATTCTCTACTAACACCTTGATGATTCCCATTGTCTCGCACGCCCAAAACAACTTTAGATTAAACAATGTTTTGAATCCAAATCATTTTGTACTCTCTTGCTCTTTAACCTGCAACTGCTAATTTTATAAAACCCTCATTCTTTGATTTTCAAAGATAGAACACACACAATTTTTGCAAGTTAGACTGAGCTTTCCAAAGAGTTTTTAAATAGAACAAAGTTGTGATTCTTGCATTTGCCTAAACAAGCTTCGAATTGAATCAAAATTGCAATCTGTCTTGATGATAACGTCATTGTTCAGCAAGTTCTTCATTTTATCCCTTTTATGCTTAGATTAGCAGAGGCTATCCATTGTTTTAATCTATAAAGATATGAAGTGGTCTCAGTAAGCCAACACATCAAAAAAGAACACATCACCTGTATTGCATCAACAACACATCAAACAGTAGCACTATCAGTGGTGATAGCAAGCTGATAGGGTTCTATAATAAAACATTTGTTTTTCTGGAAAATTGTCTATAACGCGCTATCCCTTTTGATAACTCGTTATAATGTTGTTGCCGTGATCTTTCCATTTTTAGTAAAATGGTCAATAGCGCGCTATAGGCCTTGATAACACGCTATCGGAAAGTCTGAAAACTTGAGCTCTCGGGTTTGTGTATATCGACCTGTTATCTGTCAATAAAGAACATGATTCCTGACCCAATAGCACGCTATCCACATTTGAGACAAAATTTTGAAATTTGTAACGAGAAAAATGTGGTCACTTCTGCTTGCTCGATTTTTCTATTCCTGTAATACCATGTATTTCACAAAAAATAATAATAATAATAATAATAATAATAATAATAAAAATTTAGGATAAAGCACATGCCTGGAAGTCCAGGCACATGGCACATGGCACATGGCACATGCCTGGAAGTCCAAGCACATGCCTAGAAGTTCAGGCACGTGCCCGGATGTCCAGGCAGCCCGCCTGGACTTCCTAGCGCGAAAAACTCTATATAAACCAACCCTCCCCTCTTCATTTATCACACCAAATTCACTCCAAATTGTGATTTTTCCTCATCTTTTCACTCATATTGAGTTTTTAGTCTTTTGAGACTCTCTGTCCGAGACTCTCAGTGCAGTACGACGAAGTTCTGTCTGGAGGAAAACACAAGATCTGAAAAAGAAGAAGTTCTTATCTGAAGGTGGGGAACGACACATAGGTTTGCGTATTTTATAACTTTTATTAAAGTTTACATTCAATTATTATTATGTCTACTGTTCATTTACAGTGCGTTATGTCATATATTGTTTATACTGCCGCACTTATGCCTGTACACTTGGAATTCACCTATTATACTGTTATAATGCCGGATTTGTGATCAATCTGACTCAACTAGGCTCGGTCTTGTCCTCAGTAACTTTAAATAGTGAACGGGAGGCAATGGGCTGCTCTAGGCGATTGGTTATTTAAGTAGACCTAGTGTCTCACCTCTCAACTGGGGACTGATCTAGTTGGTCTTATTGAAAGCTATCAACGGATACATGTAATACTGAATGTCCTAACCATGCACGTCGTGATACCGACTCTGATAAGGGTCACTAGACGTTGCCAAAGTCAGTGTAAATGTCAAGAAAATACTAGACTAGTAGACTAGACCAGTTCATGCATTGGTATCATACATATCACGACCCAAGGACGTATATGGTTCATGACTCATAGAATAGTTAGGAGAATTGCTCGCTATTCATTAAATTTCTCTGGATAGGGACGTACATGAGAACCCGGCTACAGCCAGGGAGGAACATCAGTACGTGAATCCAGAGCATCGTTCCTGAGGAGGGACGTATAGTGAGAACCTGGCTACACCCGGATAAAGACACCTATACTTGAACTCAGGCGATGTACGCTCATCAAACCATTACGAGACAGTGTCATCAATACATACATATTGGTTGATTATGATTCTCACATGTGTATTTCAGATATTTGAGATTGAAGTATGTTTTATTAATTGTTACACTCACGAACTATTTACCCACTGAGCGCGTTAAGCTCACTCCATTATTATCCAATCTTTCACAGGAAATTAGGGTGGACTGGGTGCAGGTTATGGGGCCCACATTTTGTACCCTTTGTATGATTCATTGGGGATTTTGGTGAGTATGTTCCCTTGACCATTTTATGTTCAAATTATATTCTGAATTAAATGAAATCAGATTTGTACTTTGTGACATATATTTCCGCTGCGCACTCTGTTCTTACTATTGTTATTGTTCCAAATGCGCGCCCCGTCCGAGAGTGTACCGCCGGTTTAGGCATGTCCGGGCGGGGTGTGACATTTAACAGTATCAGAGCGTACGGTCCACGGCCCGTCCAAGTCCACCAAATTAGGAGAAGAAAAATTTTACTAGATCTATATATGTCTAGAACTATATATATATATATATGATTTGTATATAATTGAGATTTATAATAAATATATATCTAGAAAACTATATGATTTCTATATAGTTTGATTCGAATATATATATAGTTGTGATTTATGAAAACTATATATATTAATGATTAAATATATATCTATATATTTGTGCATATAGGAGATATATATATACCTTGTTATTATTGATGAAAAATTTGGATGAAAAATTTTATTAGATATATATATCTCTAGAACTATATATGTCAGTTATATATAGTTGAGATTTATATTAAATATATATCTAGAAAGCTTTATGATTTTTATATAGTTTGATTTAAATATACACGTAGTCATGATTTATTTAAAAACTATATGTATAGTTATATACCTTAGTGTATATGAAATATATATACATATCTCATATATATATATATATATCTTTAGAATGTTATTAGATATATATATCTTTAGAATTATATATAGTTAACATTTGTATTAAATATATATCTAAGAAAACTATATAGTTTTATATAGTTTAGAAATATATATATAGTTGTGATTAATGAAAACTATATATATTGTTATTATCAAATATATATATCTGTATATCTATGCATATAGGAGATATATATATATATATATATACTATGTTGATAATCCAAAAAAATTATGAATGAAAATTTTTATTAAATATATATATATATATATATATATATATATGAATTATATATATAGTTAAGATTTGTATTAAATATATATCTAAGAAAATTGTATATGATTTAGATATAGTTTAAATTTTAAATATATATATAGTTGATTTGTGAAAACTATATATATTGTTATGATCAAATATATATATCTATATACCTATGCATATAGGAGATATATATATACTATGTTGATAATCAAAAAAAATTATGAATGAAAATTTTTATTAGATATATATATGAATTATATATATAGTTAAGATTTGTATTAAATATATATCTAAGAAAACTGTATATGATTTAGATATAGTTTAAATTTCGAATATATATATAGTTGATTTGTGAAAACTATATATACTATTATGATATATATATATATATATATATATATATATATCATATTGCTAATGAAGAATTTTGATTACATGATGACATAAACATTAAGAGAAAAATATAAATTATTATCCAACTGACAAGGCATAAATCTTAAAAATGTTAGGAATATATTTTGTGTCTTTCACAAATTTATTTTCCTTTCAGTAAAGAATGGCTTCAAGTGAAGGAGCAACTTCCACTAGCAAGGAACCAATTCCCACTAGACTCAAGGAATTGTCCAAAAGGGAGGTTATAACCATGAGGAGCATCAACAACAGAGATCTCTGCCTCCACCCAATCCTTCACAACAAACTTGCAACTGTGGGTTGGTTGAACATAACAACGGTTGAGGGTCACGTCTCTTACAACTTGGTGAGATCCTTCTACGAAACCATGAATTACGTGGGAATTCCAGAATAAAGAATCAACCCTGTATTGGAGACAACAGTTATGGGGATAAAAATTATTATCAACGTCGAAATCATCGCTCGACTTATGAAGATTCCGATTGAGGAAAGAATTATTCATCCACATGAACCGTAGACAATTACAGAGATTGCGGAGTCTAATGAACAATTATTCAATTCCCTCACCAAGGAACCATACACTCAATCGACGTTCACTAACCTCCTAAACAATTATCTTAAACCATCTCTTGCAGACCTTGGAAAGATCGTGTTCGGCAACATCTTGCCAGAAAGGAGGCCTAATGGCACTATGTCAAGGGCCCAACTCCTTGTGCTATATTGCGTAGAGAAATGAATAAAGGTCTCCCTACCTCACATCATCATCCAACAAATGTTGAGGGTGATTCAAAACCCTTGGAGAAAGGAATTCCTCGGTTACGGAGTCTTGATCATGAGGATGCTACGCAAAGTAAACATAGACACTTTTGATGGGACTTCGACACAAATCGTTGAGCCAGTTACAGCATCTTCTATCTTCAAGATATATGTTCCAAGGGGAGGAGTAACTGACGAGGAAGTATTCGGCACAACGATAGGAAATGCCGAGAGAATGAGGGACAAGCATGAACGTTGCTTTTGAAAAGGTCGTCGCAAGATTCCCGTCGGAGAAGCACCAAATTTTGGAGGGCAGAACATCCCAATGAGCCCACTATTTCAAAATTTTTCACCTCATACAGATCTAGATATACAAGGGGTTCCAGTTAGGGGATCCTCGTATAATCAAAACAATTACCTTTCACCTATGAATCACACGTACAACCAATACTTTCCCCCAATGCCTATGGCCTACCCTCCACCTATGGGACAATCGAGCCATCAACCACCAATGGACCAATCGACTAACCTTTTTCAAAGGTTAAATAAAATGGAATCCAATATGGTGGAAATGAGAGCGACTCAAAATTATATATTAACACATATGCAAAACTCTGAAGCAGAGCGAGCAAACTCTCAACCTTCTGTTAGTAGTCGTTCTTTACCTAGCAAGAGATCTAGAAGGAGCGGAAGTAGGCAGGGAAATCAAAATTGATTACTGGCATTGTAAACTTTTCTTTTATATACATGAATGAAATGTTTTGTTTAAAGACTATCTTTGGTGGGCCGACTTACAACCATTCTTTCTTTTGTATCAGTAACTTTGGAATGGTATGGGACATAACAAAATTGGAGGATACTAAATAAAATGTGGAAGTACGAAAACCCATGACCTTGTGTGAAAAGAAACATTTGGAGAAAGTTGCATTACTAATATTATCACTAAGTTTACACGGTATGGGACGAGTAAATTTGGACGATACTATTAGTGAACTTCTATTCAGCCAATGTTTTTAGAGACTGTGTTCAAACAACTTAACTTGGTTAACACCCTTATTGCCAAAGTCATCTGGTATGGGACACATGAACTTGGCTAATAATTGAAAAGACTAAGAGTAAGAGTTTGAATACATAAGATTGCGATAGAACGTTAGATCATGATATTTACCGAGGCAAATCTTAGAATTCTTATGACTCGTATGGATTTTTAATGAAATATATAAGTCTGTTCACAAAGACCAAAACCAAATCATTTGAAATACTTGCAAAGTTTTGTACTTATTATATAAACATTCTAACCTTGTTTTTTTTACACCCTGCCAAACATACGAGTTATATAAGATTTTTTGATTCCTCAACAAAAACCTTACACTATACTTAGAAAAAAATAGGTGATTTTAATATTGCAGTACTCTCGAAATTGTTGTTGAGCATACTATAACATTATACTTGACTACAGTTTCTTAATCTTGGTTTTATTTTCTCCTTGCCAGTGAGAAAATGCAAACAAGGAAGAGAGGAAGGCCACGTACGATTCGTCCAGTAGTTGAGGCACCTCTTGAGATTCAGGAACCGCCGCCTCCGACAACAGCACAGGCCACACCTGACACTGCCACTCAATCTGGGCAGGCAATACCACCCCCACCCGCACCCTTTACTATGCCTTCGAGCATGGAAACCTTTTTCGCCGAATTTATTGAAGCAATCAAAGCCACTGTTCAAACGACAGTTCGTGAGACCGCGACCAGTCAGGTTGACAAGGTTGAAGCACCTGTAAAATTTGGGTCGGCAGCTCAAACCGATCAGATTACTAAATACAAGCGGCTACAACCTCTTACTTTCGATGGCACCATTGATGCTGATGAGGTGCAAAAGTGGCTGGATTAGTCAAAGAAGGCTCTTGATGCAATGGGAGTCGATGTGACTCAAAAAATTCCACTAGCGACCTACCAACTTGTTGGTGGGGAAAACACATGGTGGATGACAGTGAAAAAAGACCCAAGGGTCAACATAGCAGATATGACTTGGCAACAGTTTGAGTTAATGTTTATTGATGAGTATTTTCCTGGCGAGGTGATGAAGCAGAAGCGCCAGGAATTCGCTAAGTTATACCAGGGCACCATGACTGTCAGAGAATATGCTGGAAAATTCAAAGAATTATCAGTTTACTATCTCCCCACCATCTCAACAAAGCGAGATAAGATTGAAAAATTTTACAATGGCCTTCGCCATGACATTCGACAAGCCTTGTCGATCTTGGATCTCAAGATTTACAAGGAGGTTGTTGACAAGGCCATGAGCTTTGAACAAGAGAAGATCTTACAGGAACAGAGAATGAATAAGGGAAAACGACCTGCATCGTTTTCCCAATAAGGCTCGCAGTAGGGCAACAAGAAGAAGCCCTACTACAATCAAAACCCAGCCCTCCCAGCCTCTGTTTTGAAGAATGAGGCCACAACACCTGCGGCTGAACCTTCTAACCCTAACCATCAGGGTTTTCGTAATCATGGCCGCGGAGGTCGTTATGGAAAGGGTGGCCGTCCAAACGGCAATGACAGAGGTGGTGGTCGACACCACAATCAGCAAGCCCAGCAGAACAATCAGCATGGCCAGCAACACAATCAACAGTACAAGCCTACTTGTTTCAACTGCGGCCAGCAGGGCCACGTAAGAAATGCCTGTCCGCACCTTCGGCAACCTATTCCTGCCATTCCGGTCCAACAAGCACCACTTGCTGCTAATGCCCAACCTAGGCAGAACCAGGGTTAACGGAATCAGGGCAGAGCATATGCCATCGCTCAACAACCCCTCCCAGACAACAATGTAGTCGAAGGTACCTTTCCTTTGTTCAATACAATGGTGCATGATTTTTCTATTCAGGTGCTACGCATTCTTTTATATCATCAGCATTGGTAAAACATTTAGGCTTGCATCCTGAACCCACCAACATCACACTCCATGTCACATCACCGTTTAAATCTGGTACTGACGTGAATTTGCAGTATTCTCGATGTGAACTTCGAAATGTCAGAACAAATAATATATGCAGATCTTTTTGTGATGGATATTGAAGACTTCGACATCATCCTCGGCATGGACTGGCTTGCACCACTGAATACAAAGATCGACTGTCTGAAGAAGCAAGTTCAGTTAACCTTGCCTACAGGAGAGTTTGTCAAGATTCACGGAACAAAGAAATGGATACACAAATCAACAGTTGCACTTCTCAAATCTGAACTTCGAGCGTTATCCCTTGGTGAAGAAAATGAATCACCAACCCTATACCCTCTCGAAGTACACGATGTTCCAGTCATATCTGAATTCCCAACAGTTTTTTTAAATGACCTTCCTGGTCTACCTCTAGTTCAAAAATTCAATTTTGAGATCAACCTCATACCTGGGACAGGGCCTATCTCAATTCCACCATACAGAATGGCTAACGTCGAGCTAGTCGAATTAGACAAACAACTAAAGGAATTAGAGAGTAATGGCTTCATCAGAAAGATTTCATCGATTATCGCAAGTTGAATAACGTCACCATCAAGAACAGATATCCATGGCCCAGGATCGATTACTTGTTCGACCAACTTAGAGAAGCCAAATACTTCTCTAAGATTAATTTAAGGTTCGGTTGTCACCAACTCCGGATCCGAGAGTCGGACATCACCAAGACGGCGTTCAGAACTTGGTACAGTCATTACGAGTTCTTAGTTATGCCGTTCGGTCTAACAAATGCACCTGCTGCATTCATGGATTTGATGAATCGCATATTCAGGTTATACTTAGACCGATTTGTGGTGGTTTTTGTGGACGACATCTTGATATATTCCTCAACCGAGGAAGACCATAAAATACATTTGAAAATAGTCCTCCAGATATTAAGAAGCCACCAACTATATGCAAAGTTGAGTAAGTGCAAATTTTGGGCGAAGAGAGTTAAATTCCTAGGCCATGTGGTTTCAGGCAATGGCATTGCGGTAGATCCTTCTAAGCTTGAAGCCGTTTTAAACTGGAAGCAGCCTACCACTGTTACTCAGATTATGAGTTTTCTTGGGTTGGCTGGTTATTACAGATGCTTCATCAAGGACTTCTCAAAGATTGTTGAACCTATGACCAAGCTCAATCGAAAAGATGTGCGATTCATCTGGAATCCCACCTGTGAATCATCATTTTAGGAATCAAAGAAACCTCTCACGACGGCACCTGTACTTATCACTTCAAGAAATGCAATTGGATTTTCATTATACACCGACGCCTCTCTCCAAGGCTTAGGTGTCGTACTAATGCAAGAAGGCCAAGTTGTTGCATATGCCTCGAGGCAACTAAAGATTCACGAGGGTAATTACCCAACACATGACTTGGAACTTGCAGTTGTTGTGTTTGCACTGAAGCTATGGCATCATTACCTATACGGTGAACGGTTTGAGGTTTTCTCGGATCACAAAAGTCTTAAGTACATATACACTTAGAGAGACCTAAACCTCCGCCAGAGACGATGGTTGGAATTCTTGAAAGATTATGACTTTCAACTCCAGTACCATCCCGGAAAGGCCAATGTAGTGGCCGATGCCCTGAGTAGAAAATCTTACATTGCTTGCACTCTTAACTATGAAATGGGGAAGTTGGCTACAGAGATGGATAACTTTAACCTACAGCTGAACGTAGAGGGACCACGACCACGACTCTCTCAATTATCAGCCACCTCTGAGCTCGTTCGAAAGATTTCAGCTACTCAAGCCAATGACCCTATGGAGAAACGAGAACTTCTACTCAGCAGACAAGATCTTCCTCATTGGTCAGTCTCTAAAGACGGAGCCATTTTCTATAAAAAATGTCTCTGTCTACCGAACGATCTTGAGGTTCGGAAAGATGTGCTTACTGAGACGCATTGTTTGAGGTACGCTATGCATCCTGGGGGTGACAAGATGTACAAGGATGTCAAGCGACAATTCTGGTTTTCTAGAATGAAGACGGCAATTGCAGACTTCGTTGCTCGATGTTTCATTTGCCAGAAAGTTAAGGCAGAATGAAGACTTCCCTCAGGACTTCTCCAGCCGTTACCTATTGGAGAATGGAAGTGGGAGAACATCGCAATGGATTTTGTTACGACCTTGCCTTGAAATAATAAAGGGAAAGATGTTATTTGGGTTATCATTGATAGACTTACAAAGTCTGCACACTTCTTGCCAATAAAGTTCACGGATAATCCCGCCAAACTTGCAGAACTATATGAACGAGAGATCGTAGGCCTTCATGGCATACCACTCACGATCGTCTCTGATCGAGACCCTCAATTCACATCAAATTTTTGGAAAAGCTTCCAGAATAGAATGGGTTCTAAGATCACTATGAGCACAGCCTTCCACCCTCAGACTGATGGGCAGTCAAAGCGGCTAATCCAAATCTTAGAAGACATGTTACGATCCTGCATTTTGGACTTTAATGACGGATGGGCAAAGTATTTGCATCTAGCTGAGTTCGCATACAACAACAGCTACCAAACTAGTATCGTCATGGCACCATACGAGGCTTTCTATGGTCGGCCTTGCAGATCTTCGGTATGCTGGTTAGATATGGCAGATCGACCGCGATTAGGCCCTGAACTAGTTCAAGAGACTTCTAAGAAGATCACACTAGTAAAGGAACAACTTCGTGTTGCACAAAGTCGACAGAAGAGCTATGCAGACAAGCGGAGACAACCTCTAGAATTTGATAAGGGGGACTTTGTTTTTCTTAAAGTCCAGCCCACAAGAGGTGTCAAACGCTTTGGGATCAAAGGCAAGCTCTCCCCGCGGTATATCGGTCCATTTCAGATCATTGAACGTATTGGCAAACTTGCTTATTGTCTGTCCCTTCCATCGTCCATGCCTAAGGTTCATGACTTTTTTCAAGTATCTATGTTTCGCAAG
The DNA here is from genome assembly GCA_035771175.1 of Paratinospora sagittata. Taxonomy (NCBI): domain Eukaryota; kingdom Viridiplantae; phylum Streptophyta; class Magnoliopsida; order Ranunculales; family Menispermaceae; genus Paratinospora; species Paratinospora sagittata. The sequence continues at coordinate 42,043,823 of CM069594.1, forward strand.
TATCATCCTAATCCTTCGCATATCATCCCTTTAATCGAGGTTCGGGTTGAGGAAGAAAATACGTATCCGGAGAAAGTGATACAGATTTTAGATAGAAAAACTCAAGAACTACGACGACGTAGCATACCACTTGTGAAAGTGCTCTGGGATCACCACGGCGTAGAGGAAGCAACATGGGAACTAGAAGCAACTATTAAACATAAATATCCTGAATTGTTTTCTAGTACCAACTGATTATGCGATACATTGTCCTATTTTCACTTATCAATAAAATGATGAAACATTGTTACACTTTATCTTAATACATTGTTTCACTTGAATAACTACACCGATGTCTAAAACTAACATCTATGGATATCGTGATGCACGCACACAGTGGCCTCCTTGGCAACTTGTAACTACTTCTCAAGAAGCAGAGTCAAGTCACTACTACTTTGCATCACCAACTCCATCACCGCACAGCGATTATTATCGTCAGAACGTGCATGACTTTTTCGCAACAATCTCGTGTCGTCATCTTGGCAGGACCTCCACTCAAACGACGTAACCATTGCCCTCCACCACCATCTGTTATGTAAATGTAGGAATCTTCAGAGGATGAGTCTGATTCCATTTGCTCTCCATGGTTTTATGATGATGAGGATTCCACCGCCCACAGTGCAATTCAGGGACCATACTAGCACTATCCTGAACTCGCAAGAGATGACGGCGGCAGTGGATCTCAAGCAGATAACCATCATATCTACTTGAATTAATTTCGAGGGCGAAATCTCTTTGACCGGGGTAGAGTGTAATACCCTGTATTTCACAAAAAAAATAATAATAATAATTTTTTTAGGATAAAGCACATGCCTGGAAGTTCAGGCACATACCTGAAAGTCCAGGCACATTGCACATGGCACATGCTAGGAAGTCCAGGCACATGGCACATGGCACATGCCTGGACGTCCAGGCATTTGTCCGGAAGTCCAGCCACCAAGCCTGGACTTCCAGGCGCCAAAAACTCTATATAAACCAACCTTCCACTCTTCATTTTTCACACCAAATTCACTCCAAATGGTGATTTTTCCTCATCTTTTCATTCATATTGAGTTTTTAGTCTTTTAAGACTCTCTGTTCGAGACTCTCAGTGTAGTAGGACGAAGTTCTGTCCGGTGGAAAATGCCAGATCTGAAAAAGAAAAAGTTCTTATCTGAAGGTGGGGAACGAAACATAGGTTTGCGTGTTTTATAACTTTTATTAAAGTTTACATTCAATTATTATTATGTTTACTGTTCATTTACACTGCATTATTTCATATAATGTTTATACTGCCGCACTTATACGTGTACACTTGGAATTCACGTATTATACTGTTATAATGCCGGATTTGTGGTTAATCTGACTCAACTAGACTCGATCTTGTCCTCAGTAACTTTAAATAGTGAACGGTAGGCAGCGGGCGGCTCTAGGCGATTGGTTATTTAAGCAGACCAAGTGTCTCACCTCTCAACTGGGGGACTGATCTAGTTGGTCTTATTGAAAGCAATCAGCGTATACATGTAATACTGAATGTCCTAACCATGCACGTCATGATACCGACTCTAATAAGCGTCACTAGACGTTGCCAAATTCAGTTTAAATGTCAAGAAAAAACCAGACCAGAAGACTAGACTAGTTCATGCATTGGCATCATACGTATCACCACCTGGGGACGTATATGGTTCATGACTAATAGAATAGTTAGGAGCATTGCTCGCTATTCATTACATTTATTAGGAAAGGGACGTACATGAGAACCTGGCTACGCCCGGGGAAGGACACCTATACGTGAACTCAGGCGATGTATGTTCATTAAACCATTACGAGACGGTGTCATGAATACATACATATTGATTGATTATGATGCTCACATGTGTATTTAAGATATTTGATATTGAAGTATGCTTTATTAATTGTTATTCTCACGAACTATTTACCTACTGAGTGCATTAAGCTTACTCCATTTTATCCAATCTTTCACAGGAAATTAGGGTGGACTGGGTGCAGGTTATGGGGCCCACATTTTGTACCCTTTGTATGATTCATTGGAGATTTTGGGGAGTATGTTCCCTTGACCATTTTATGTACAAATTATATTCTGAATTAAATGAAATCAGATTTGTACAGTGTGACATATTTCTGCTATGCACTCTGTTGTTACCATTGTTATTGTTCCAAATGCGCGCCCCGTCCGAGAGTGTACCGGCAGTTTAGGCGCTTCCGGGCGGGGTGTGACAATTCCTTACCCAGTTTTCCCAGGTTATCTTAATTGAAATATTCTCCCCTAACACCTTGATGATTCCCATTGTCTCGCACGCAAAAAACAACTTTAGATTAAACAACGTTTTGAATTCAAATCATTTTGTACTCTCTTGCTCTTTAACCTGAAACTACTAATTTTGTAAAACCCACATTCTCTAATTTTCAAAGATAGAACACACACGATTTTTGCAAGTTAGACTGAGCTTTCTAAAAAGTGTTTAAATAAAAGAAAGTCGTGATTATTGCATTTTTCCAAACAACTTTCGAACTGAATCAAAATTGCGAATTGTCTTAAAGATAAACTCATTATTTCGCAAGTTCTTCATTTTATCCCTTTTGCGCTGAGATTTCCGGTGGCTATCTATTGTTTTAAACTGTAAGTATATGAAGTGTTTTTTGTAAGAGAATACATCAAACAAAACCACATCACCTGTATTTTTTTCTAAGAGGTACAACTAATCATCAACAACACATCAAACAATAGTTATTGAAGTCTACAAAGATCAAGCTCGAAGAATGAAGACATATCTCATGTCTAATGCATTAGTTTTATCTTCGGTGTGTAAGGTAACTTCTCGATCAATCTCAGCACTAAAACTCTTACAATTGCAAAGTCTTCAAAGTCATTTCGATATAGTATTTCATTTTGAAAAAAAGTTTTCTGAAAGGTTTTAATCATAATTTCAATGAGTTTTGAATTATTTAAAAGTGTTTAATCCTATATCAATATGTTTTGAGTCAATGGAATGGTTTTTGAGTGTCAAAATATTAATTTTTCAAAAATAAGGCTATCCAACAATTTGCCAAAATTTTCCAGAAGGCACTAGCGTATTATTACTGGTGATAGCACGCTGATAGGGTTCTATAATAAACATTGGTTTTTCTGGAATATTGTCTATAAGGCGCTATCCCCTTTGATAACTCGCTATAAAGTTGTTGCTATTATCTTTCCATTGTTAGTAAAATGGGCAATAGCGCGTTATAGGCCTTAATAACACGCTATCAGAAAGCCTAAAAAACTTGAGCTCTCGGTTTTGTGTCCATCGACCAGCTATCTGTCAATAGTAAACATGACACACAACCAAATAGCACGCTATCCACGTTTGAGACAAAAATTTGAAATTTCTAACGAGAAATATGTGGGCACTTCTGCTTGGTCGGTTTTTCTATTCCTTACCCAGTTTTGCCAGGTTATCTTAATTGATATTTTCTCTACTAACATCTTGATGATTCCCATTGTAGCCCAAAACAACTTTAGATTAAACAACTTTTTCAATTCAAATCATTTTGCACTCTCTTGCCCTTCAACCTGCAACTGCTAATTTTATAAAACCCTCATTCTCTGATTTTCAAAGATAGAACACACACGATTTCTGCAAGTCAGACTGAGCTTTCAAGGAGTGTTTAAATAGAAGAAAGTCGTGATTATTGCATTTTTCCAAACAACCTTTGAACTGAATCAAAATTGCGAACAGTCTTGAAGATAACCTCATTATTTCGTAAGTTCTTCATTTTATCCCTTTTGTGCTAAGATTTCCAGTGGCTATCTATTGTTTTAAACTGTATGTATATGATGTTTTCTCGGTAAGAGAACACATCAAACAAAACACATCACCTATATTTTTTTCTAAGATCTACAACTAATCATCAACAACACATCAAACAATAGCTATCGAAGTCTACAAAGATCAAGCTCGAAGAATGAAGACATATCTCATGTCTAATGCATTAGTTTTTTCTTTGGTGAGCAGGGTAACTTCTCGATCAATCTCATCACTAAAACTCTGACAATTGCAAAGTCTTCAAAGTTACTTCGATATAGTATTTCATTTTGAAAATATGTTTTTCGAAAGGTTTTAATCATAATTTCAATGAGTTATGAATTATTTAAAAGTTTTTAATCATATATCAATATGTTTTAAGTCAATGGAATGGTTCTTGAGTGTCAAAATATTAATTTTTCAAAAATAAGGCTATCCAACAATTTGCCAAAATTTTTCAGAAGGCACTAGCGCGCTATCAGTGGTGATAGCACGCTGATAGGGTTCTATAATAAACATTTTTTTTTTCAGGAATATTGTCTATAACGCGTTGTCCCTTTTGATAACTCGCTATAAAGTTGTTGCCGTGATCTTTCCATTTTTAGTATAATGGGCAATAGCGCGCTATAGGCCTTGATAACACGGTATCAGAAAGTCTGAAAAACTCGAACTCTAGATTTTGTGTATATTGATTTTTCTATTCCTTACCCAGTTTTGTCAGGTTATCTTAATTGAAATATTCTCTACTAACACCTTGATGATTCTCATTGTCTCGCACGCCCAAACAACTTTAGATTAAACAACTTTTTGAATTCCCATTGCTAGAGAAGTTCATGAAGCTAAAGCCTAAGGAATTCACTGGTGGGGTTGACTTGAAGAAGGCCGAAGATTGGCTAAAGAATGTCGAGAAGATCAGTCGCTCCTTAGAGCTTGATGAGGAGTCTCAGGTCCTATGTGCTGGTCACACACTGGAGAGTGATGCAGAGGACTGGTGGCTTTCAGTGTTGCATACATAGGGGGCAGTGAAGAGTTGGGACACCTTCAAACGATTGTTCTTACAGGCTTACGTTCCAGAGACTGAGAGATAGACTAAACAACTTGAGTTTATGAATCTCGCACAGGGCACCATGTCAGTCAGGGAGTACGAGCTCAGTTTTAGGCAGCTAGCACTTTATCCCCCTGGGTTAGTTCAGACGCCGAGTGACAAGATTATGAGGTTTTCTTTGAACCTAAGGCCTGCGATCCGACAGGCCTTGTCTGTGATGAAGATGACTGATTTTACCACAGTGGTCCAGAAGGCCAAACAGTATGAGTTGGCTGAGCGGGTTGATGGTATGTCTACATGGGCAGCTCCAGGTGAGCAGACTTCACAAGCAGAGTCTGAGGGACAGTTCCAGGCTCCGTGGAAGAAGGAAAGATGGGAAAGGAAGAAAAATTTTTATGGAAGAGCACAGTCTGATGGTGCTCAGAGTAAGGCATCCCAGGTTCAGACTGGTATGATGGCCTCACCAGTGGTTTCCTCTCCTGTCCCGATTTCTATTCAGGCACCGGGTGCACCGAGACCCCCAGACTGCTGGCCGAGGCAGAGGTAGAGGCCGAGGAAGCTATGTGACGACATCTCAGAATGGATCATCTGCGCCCAGGACTCCGTTCTTATGTTTTCAATGTGGGCAGGCTGGGCATAGGAAGTCCTAGTGTCCGAATTTTCAGAGAGCTCAGGAATTTGTGCAGCAGTCCAGTGCCAGAGAGACAGCGAAGGCAGCTACTGAGCCAGACCCGACAGCATCCAGGACTTTGGTGGAAGGTACTCTTATTATTTGTGGTACTTCTATGCATGTATTATTTGATGCTGGGTCTACATTATCATTCATATCTGGACGTATGGTAGATAGTTTGCATTTGACTCCCATTAGGGCTAGTACATGGTTAGTGGTGAGTACTGTAACTGGGGAGAGGATCTACCCAAACATGATCTGTAGCCAGTGTGTGTTTCAGATTGGTGATGTTGAGATGCCTATTGACTTTCGAGTCCTAGAGTTTTTAGAGTTTGATGCAATTCTAGGGATGGATTGGCTCGCGGCTTATCATGCAGTTGCCGACTGTTTCGCGAAGAGAATCATTTTTCAGATCCCTGGATACCCAGTGTTTACACTATAGGGTAGAGTTTCAGACTAGACAGTCACAAGGGGTAGATTTGTGACTGATGGAGATAGGGAGATTTTGGCTGGGTTAGTGCCTGATGAAGAAGAGACTAATGAGGCGATACTTGTGGATATTGCCATTGTTAGGGACTTTCCCAATGTGTTCCCTGCGGATCTTCCAGGATTACCACCGAAGCGAGATATCGATTTCATTATTGAACTAGTCCCTGGCACGAAGCCTATCTCCATGGCACCATATAGAATGGCGCCAGCCGAGTTGAGAGAATTGCAGAAGCAACTAGAGGAGTTATTGGCTAAAGGCTTTATTTGCCCGAGCGTGTCACCCTGGGGAGCTCCAGTTCTTTTTGTGAAAAAGAAAGATGGGAGCTTGCGGTTGTGCATCGACTATCGCCAATTGAACAAGTGACCATCAAGAACAAATATCCTCTCCCAAGGATTGATGACTTGTTTGATCAGTTGAGGGGAGCGAGGTATTTTTCAAAGATTGATTTGTGCTCCAGGTATCATCTGCTGAGGATCAGGGAGGAGGATGTGCCTAAGACAACATTCAGAACCCACTATGGACATTAGGAGTTCCTTGTGATGCCATTTGGTGTGACTAATGCACCGGCGATGTTCATGGACCTGATGCAGAGGGTCTTTAGGCAGTATCTGGATAAGTTTGTCATCGTCTTCATTGATGACATATTGTTGTATTCCAAGACTCGGGCTGAGCATGAGGAACACCTTAGAGTGACTTTGCAAACCCTGAGGAACATAGGCTATATGCAATGTAATACTCTATATTTCACAAAAAAAAATAAAAAAAAATTACTATTTGGGCAACGTCCGAACGTTCAGGCGCAATGCCAGAACGTTCAGGCATCAAAAATCTCTATATAAGGAACCCTCCTCATTCTCATTTCTCACACCAAAATCACTCTCCTTATGATTTTCCTTCTCTTTCCACTCATTCTAAGTTTTTAGTTTTTGAGACTCTCTGATCGAGACTCTCAGTACGGTGCGACGAAGTTCTGTCCGGAGGAAAGCGCCAGATCGGAAAGAAGAAGTTTTTATCTGAAGGTGGGGAACGAAACATAGGTTTGCGTGTTTCATAACTTTTATTAAAGTTTACATTCAATTATTATTATGTCTACTACTCATTTACACTGCATTATGTCATATAATGTCCTAACCTTGTACGTCGTGATACCGACCCTAATAAGGATCACCAAACGTTGTCAAAGTCAGTCTAAATGTCAAGAAGGACCAAACCAGTAGACTAGACCAGTTCATGCATTGGCATCATACATATCAGCACCTAGGGACGTATATGGTTTATGACTCATAGAATAGTTAGAAGCATTGCTCACTATTCATTATATTTCTCTGGAGAGGGACGCACATGAGAACCCGGCTACACCCGGGGAGGGACATCAGTACGTGAATTCAGAGCATCGTTCCTATACGTGAATTTAGGCGATGTAAGTTCATCAAACCATTAATACGTGACAGTGTCATGCATACATTTATATTGATTGATTATGATGCTCACATGTGTATTTGATATTTGATATTGAAGTATGCTTTATTAATTGTTATACTCATGCACTATTTACCCACTGAGCGCGTTAAGCTCACTCCAATATTATCAAATCTTTCACAGGAAATTAGGGTGGACTGGGTGCAGGTTATGGGGCCCACATTTTGTACCCTTTGTATGAATCATTGGGGATTTTGGGAGTATGTTCCCTTGACCATTTTATGTACAAAAGTATTCTGAATTCAATGAAATCATATTTGTACTATGTGTACCGTATTTCCGCTGCGCACTCTGTTATTATCATTATGATTGTTCCAAATGCGCGCCCCGTCCGAGAGTGTACCGTTGGTTTAGGCGCGTCCGGGCGGGGTGTGACATGCAAAGCTGAGCAAGTGCGAGTTTTGGATCACCGAAGTGAAGTTCTTAGGTCATGTGGTGAGTTCTGAGGGGATTTCAGTTGATCCGTCTAAGGTTGAAGCCATTATCAGTTGGCTTAGGCCTACCACAGTGACCGAGATCAGAAGTTCTCTTGGGTTAGCTGGTTACTATAGGAGATTCGTTCAGGGATTCTCCAAGATAGCTATGCCTATGACTAGGCTCACCCAGAAAGATGTGTCCTTTGTATGGACCGAGGAGTGTGAGAATGCCTTTTTAGAGCTGAAGAAAATATTAACATCTACGCCAGTGTTGATTTTGCCAGAGCCTGATTAGGAATTGGTTATCTATACTGATGCCTCTCGTATCGGCTTGGGTTGCGTGTTGATGCAGAAGGATAGGGTCATTGTTTATGCATCGAGGAAGTTGAAGGTGCATGAAAAGAACTACCATGTTCATGACTTAGAACTAGCCGCAGTGGTTTTTGCTTTGAAGATTTGGAGGCATTATCTTTATGGTGAGAGATTCACTTTGTATTCTGACCATAAGAGCCTCAAGTACTTGTTCTCCTAGAAAGAATTGAACATGAGGCAGAGAAGGTGGTTAGAGCTCCTCAAGGACTATGATTTTATATTGGAATATCACCCAGGTAAAGCCAATGTAGTGGTTAATGCGTTAAGCAGGAAGCCAGTAGAGACAGTTATGGCAGCACTCCAGATGTCTCATGAGTGGAGACTACTTGAGGCGGCTACTGTTATGAGTATATGTGCTACCCCTTCAGATCAGATTGTGATATGTGCTCAAATGAGAGCTCAGCCTACACAAGTCCAGGAGGTAATTGACCAACAGAGACTTGACGTTGATTATGGGATGTATAAGTCATGGGCTGAGAGCAGTAATTTTACTGATTGGCACTTGTCATCTGATGGTGCCTTGAGATTTTAGGGACGTTTATTGGTTCCCGCAAATCCACAACTTAGACAGAGTGTTCTCCAAGAGGTTCACAGATCTCATTATGCTATTCATCCTGGCGGAACCAAGATGTATCATGATATGAAAAGAATGTATTGGTGGCCCGATATGAAGAGAGAGATAACTCAGTTCATTTAGAGGTGTGAGATCTGTCAAAGAGTCAAAGCTGAGCATCAGAGGCCTGGAGGGCAGATGCAACCGCTTGCCATTCCTGAGTGGAAATGGGAGCACGTCACTATGGACTTTGTTGTGGGATTACCCAACACCCCGAGGAGACATAATGTTGTTTGGGTTATTATTGATCGCTTGACCAAGTCCGCTCACTTTCTACCGGTGAACACTAGGGATTTTATGGACAAGCTGAGCAGACTCTATATGCGAGAGATAGTCAGATTACATGGAGTGCCAGTTTCGATTGTGTCAGATAGGGATCCGAGGTTTACATCGGTATTCTGGTAGGGGTTGCAGAGGCAGCTCGGCACTAAACTAGATCTCAGTACCGCTTTTCACCCCCAGACGGATGGCCAGTCTGAGAGGTTGATATCGATTTTAGAGGATATGCTTCGAGCTTGTGTCCTTGAGTCCAATGGTACCTGGGAGGCATACATACATCTGTGTGAGTTCGCGTACAACAACAACTATCAATCCAGTATTGGCATAGCTCCTTTTGAGGCATTGTATGGTCGACCCTGTAGATCTCCGATCTGTTGGACAGAGGTAGGGGATGTTGCGGTGATGGGACCAGAGTTTGTACAAGAACACACAGAGAAGATTTAATTGGATCCAGCATAATATGAAAGTAGCCCAAGACAGGCAGAATAGTTACACTGATGCCAAGCGGAAGACCGTAGAGTTTGAGGTGGGTGACCAAGTTTTATTGAAGGTCTCACCTCAGAAGGGCCAAACTAGATTTGGGATAAAAGGCAAGCTCGCTCCGAGATTTATTGGGTCGTTCGAGGTTTTAGAACGAATTGGCTCCGTCGCTTACCGATTAGCCTTGCCACCTCAGTTAGCAGCAGTCCACAATGTATTTCATGTGTCAATGTTGAGAGTGTACAAGAGTGATTTTGATCACGTCTTGGACTGGAGGAACATTGAACTGAGGCAGGATGGGACTTATGATGAGGAACCTATTCAGATACTTGACCGGAAGGTCCAGAGGTTACGTAACCGCGAGATTCCGATGGTTACGGTGAGATGGCAGTTCCATGGGGAGGAACAGATTACTTGGGAGCGTGAGGACTACATGATGGAGCACTTTGCCGAGTTCATGGGCTTAGGTATTTCTTAACCTTAAAACTTCGAGAACGAAGTTCATTCTAAGGTGGGCGTGATGTGACGCCCCGAAAATTATTTCATCTAGCCCATAACCCAATTGCACTTTGCCCAAACTCTATGCGGTGCCTTGATATGTTTAGTATTTGTTTGATGGTTGTTTAATGTTTGTATAGTTGATGCTTGATAATGTATATAAATATGTGTATCATAAATTGTATATGGGTCATATTAAATTAAATTATAATGCATATGTTATTATTTATGCATGGACCCATTAAACCATGAATTGATATGAGTTAGGATTGATTAAATAAAATGATAAATGAGAATGAAAATTTGGTGTATTAAATGGATTGGACATCTAAAATACATGGAAGCATGAAATTGGTTAAAGTACATGTGGTCGGTATGGGTAGTATGAGACCAATACATGTGAAGGTTGGTGCATGAAAGTGGACAAATGTCCCATGCCCTCAAAGAAGTGCTAGAATGAGTGGAGGGAATCAAGGAGAGAATCAAGGAGGAAATCAAGGAGAGAATCAAGGAGAGAATCAATGAGGGAATCAAGGAAGTGCTAGAAAGAGGTGAGTGGAGAGAAAGGAAAAAAGAAGAGAAAGAAAAGAAGAGAAAGGAAAGAAGACAAGAAAGAAGGAGAGAGTTGCAGGAGGAAGATCTCTGCGACATTTTCATCATAGAGTTGGATCTTTGGGATTTGTGGTCAGATTGAGTGCAACTTTTGTCAGCAAGTTCGTAGCTTAAGGTTAGTCATTCTGGTCGATGGAGATCTTGATCAGAGGTTTCGTCTAAGAGATCTAACCTCTCAAACAAAGCTGGTCGGAAAGTCTGGATTTCTCGCACCGTTTAGCTCAAACTTATAGATCTCCTTAATCTACCGTTAGATGGATATAAAATTTGGTTACGTAATGTACCACTGATATTTCTGCATTATGAACGGTGAAGATCTTGACTAGAGGTTTTTTCTGAGAGATCTAACCTCTGAAACAAAGCTGGTAGGAAAGTCTGGATTTCTCGTGCCATTTTGCTCAAACTTGTAGAACTCCTCAATCGACCGTTGGATGGATATCATATTTGGGTATGTAGTTTATAACTGATATCTCTGTATTATGAACGGTGTATATGTTTATGCGTTTAGTATTTTGTGTGATATAGTCATCTGAGTTTGAGTATTTGGAGTAGGAAAGGAGAAATTGTCTGATTAGAGACTTGTTCATCAAATATATCTATCTTTACGGTCCACCGTTGGATTGGGCTGATATTTGGACAGAAGGTTTGTTTCTTCACATACTTCAATCTGTACGGTTGATTTTGTGATTACTTATTTCTGATGATATATTGATACATCTGAACAGAATAGTAAATGAAGAATTGGTAGGGTTGCTTGTATTAGACCTAGAACGGTGAAGATCTTGACTAGAGGTTTTTTCTGAGAGATCTAACCTCTGAAACAAAGCTGGTTGGAAAGTCTGGATTTCTCGTGCCATTTCGCTCAAAATTGTAGAACTCCTCAATCGACCGTTGGATGGATATCATATTTTGGTATGTAGTTTATAACTGATATCTCTGTATTCTGAACGGTGTATATGTTTATGCGTGTAGTATTTTGTGTGATATAGTCATCTGAGTTTGAGTATTTGGAGCAGGAAAGGAGAAATTGTCTGATTAGAGACTTGTTCATCAAATATACCTATCTTTTCGGTCCACCGTTGGATTGGGCTGATATTTGGACAGAAGGTTTGTTTCTTCACATACTTCAATCTGTACAGTTGATTTTGTGATTACATATTTCTGTTGGTATATTGATACATCTGAACAGAATAGTAAATGAAGAATTGGTAGGGTTGCTTGTATTAGACCTAAATTTAGAATATGAACTTAGACCTTTCCAAATAGCTTGCATATCAACTCTGTTGACCTAGTTGTCATTGTTGATGAAATCATGATGCAAAATCAATGATATACATGGCTGAACATAGTGACCTAGTGTAAATCGGCAATATGGCCTAAGTATGAAAAATTTCATATTTTAGGGATTTTGATGCTTTTGGCCTAAAACCATTGAATTGATGCAACTTATGTTTAATTAAGCATGATTAGAGTTGATTATGCTACTGATTTGGTGGTTGTGACCATATCATGGGTTAGGCCTACTTGTGATCAAGTGACCCAATTTGGGCATGTTTATGCCTAAGGAAATGAAAATCAGTATTTTTGATTAATAGAATGGTTTATGTATGAGAACTACGCATTAGAGGCCTAAGTCATGTGATTTGAGTTGAATGATGAGATTAGATGAGATTTAAGCCAATTGTTTATATGTGGGCTGATTTAGGGTTGATGTGTAATGTCTATGTGATTGAGCATAAAAATTGATGTATGGTAGGATATTGATGTATGTTTCAGGATCTTGATTGGGTTGATTAGGTTTGGTGGTCGTGTGTGGTTAAATACTCTCGCGAGGCTTGGTTGTGAGTAGACTTCATTTATGATTATATCTTTTATGTCATCATATCACTTATATATATTGTATGTTGAAAACATGAATGTGTTCTAATGTTTTGAATGATGCATTGATTTGAAAAACCTTATGACTTTGGTTGGGCCCATCTATCTGGCTAATAGGGGGACTTAGCCTTGTCATGGCAGGGTTTTAGGAAAGGAAATGATTGGGGTCAACGATACGGTGAAATAGACGTGCACTAGTAACCCAATGCATGTGGAATGTGGATCCAAATTGATAAGCTTTTACTTGCATCGAACTTATTATAAAATGCTTGATATCTATATGTTATGAGCTTTTAATCATGCTACACATTGACATGCATACATGATATTTATTGATGAGTATTTATAGCATATTTGAATTCTATTCACTGGGCATCGCTGGCTCACCCTCATTTTCCTCTTTTAGGTCCTTCTGTCCCGAATAAGGGCAAAAGAGTAGTCATATCTTGAGGGCCTTGCCTGCGAGAGAATCCAAGGCCTCGATGTGAGTTGTGAGGCATTTTGATTGAACTGTGTTTTAAATTATGAAGTATTATATTTTGGATTATGTAATTATAACACTTACCACATTGTAGTATGGGTGAGTTGGGACTTGTTAGATAGACCATGTGGGCATATGACGGTTTTTATTTGTACCCACAATTTTGGACTTTATATGTATGTCAATTTTAATGGACTGTAGGGATTATGATTTTATTTATGGTTTATTTTATGGATTATCTCTTGTCTTTGAAGATTAATACGGTGGGTAGTTTTGTTTAGTACCTTTTGATATTATGTCGTTGTTTGAGATAAGGCTCGTAGGGTCTCAACCACCTCACGGGAGTTGAGGAGTGGTCAGAGATGCCTACGCCGGGCGTCCCGCCCCGGCATTCCGCACGCCATTCCCTGCGGGGTTGGTGGTCCGGGGAGCGGGGTCGCCACAGTTGCCCTTCTCAAGGCACAACTTCGAGCTCTATCCCTTTGCAATGAAAGCAAACTCGCCAGCACTATACCCTCTCGAAGTACATGATGTTCCAGTCATATCTGAATTCCCAACAACTTTTCTTAATGACCTTTCTGGTCTACCTCCAGTTAGGGAATTCGATTTTGAGATCAACCTCATACCTAGGACAGGGCCTATATCAATTCCACCATACAGAATGTCAAATGTCGAACTGGTCGAATTAGACAAACAACTTAAGGAATTAGAGAGTAATGGCTTCATCCGAAAGAGTTCATCACCCTGAGGCGCTCCAGTTCATGGATTTGATGAATCGCATATTCAGGTTATACTTAGACCGATTTGTGGTGGTTTTTGTGGATGACATCTTGATATATTCCTCAATCAAGGAAGACCATAAAATACATTTGAAGATAGTCCTCCAGACCTTGAGAAGCCACCAACTGTATGCAAAGTTGAGTAAGTGCGAATTTTGGGCAAAGAGAGTTCAATTCCTCGGCCATGTGGTTTCAGGCAATGGCATTGAGGTAGATCCTTCTAAGGTTGAAGCAGTTTTAAACTGGAAGCAGCCTACCACTATTACTCAGATTAGGAGTTTTCTTGGTTTGGCTGGCTATTACAGACGCTTCATGAAGGACTTCTCAAAGATTGCTGAACCTATGACCAAGCTCACTCGAAAAAACGTGCGATTTATCTGGAATCCCGCCTATGAAGCATGATTTCAGGAATTGAAGAAACGCCTCATGACAACACCTGTACTTATCACTCCAGGAAACGCAATTGGATTTTCATTATACACCGACGCCTCTCTCCAAAGCTTAGGAGTCGTGCTAATGTAAGAAAGCCAAGTGGTTGCGTATGCATCCAGACAACTGAAGATTCATGAGGGTAATTACCCAACGCATGACTTGGAACTTGCAGCTGTCGTATTTGCACTGAAGTTATGACGTCATTACCTATACGGTGAACGGTTTGAGGTCTTCTCGGATCACAAGAGTCTTAAGTACATATACACTCAGAGAGACCTAAACCTCCGCCAAAGACGATGGTCGCACTCTTAACTCCAGTACCATCCCGGAAAGGCTAATGTTGTGGCCGATGCCCTGAGTAGAAAATCTTATGTTGTTTGCACTCTTAACTGTGAAATGGGGAAGTTGGCTACAAAGTTGGAGAACTTTAACCTACAGCTGAACATAGAGGGACCAAGACCACAATTCTCTCAATTATCAGTCAACTCTGAGCTCGTTCGAAAGATTTCAGCCGCTCAAGCCAATGACTCTATGTTAATGGAGAAACGAGAACTTCTACTCAGCGGCCAGGACTTTCCTCATTGGTCGGTCTCAGACGACGGGGTTGTTTTCTATAAGAAACATCTCTGTCTACCAAACAATCCTGCGGTTCTTAACGACGTGCTTACTGAGATGCACTGTTCAAGGTACGCTATGCATCCT
Source organism: Paratinospora sagittata (assembly GCA_035771175.1). Lineage (NCBI taxonomy): Eukaryota > Viridiplantae > Streptophyta > Magnoliopsida > Ranunculales > Menispermaceae > Paratinospora > Paratinospora sagittata. Next base: position 42,058,873 of record CM069594.1, read on the forward strand.
GGGGGTGACAAGATGTACAAGGATGTCAAGTGTCAATTCTAACTTTCTGGAATGAAGAAGGCAATTGCACACTTCGTTGCTCGATGTCTAGTTTGCCAGAAAGTTAAGGCAGAACGAAGACTTTCCTCTGGACTTCTCCAACTATTACCTATTGGAGAATGGAAATGGGATAGCATCGCAATGGATTTTGTCACGTCCTTACCTCGCAACAATAAAGGGCAAGATGCTATATGGGTTATCATTGACAGACTTACAAATTCTGCACACTTCTTTCCAATAAAGTTCACGGATAATCCTGCCAAACTTGCAGAACTGTATGAAAGAGAGATTGTACGCCTTCATGGCATACCACTCACGATCGCCTCTGATCGAGACCCTTGATTCACATCAAACTTTTGGAAAAGCTTCCAAAGTACAATGGGTTCTAAGATCACTATGAGCACAGCCTTGCACCCTCAGACTGATGGGCAATCAGAGCGGCTTATCCAAATCTTAGAAGACATGTTACGATGCTGCATTTTGGACTTTAATGATGGATGGGCAAAGTATTTGCATCTAGCTGAGTTTGCATACAACAACAACTACCAAACTAGTATCGGTGTGGCACCATACGAGGCTCTCTATGGTCGGCCTTGCAGATCTCCGGTATGCTGATTAGATATGGCAGATTGACCGCAATGCCCTGAACTAGTTCAAGAGACTTCTGAGAAGATCACACTAGTAAAGGAACGACTTTGTGTTGCACAAAGTCACCAGAAGAGCTATGCTGACAAGCGGAGACAACCTCTAGAATTTGATAAGGGGGCCTTTGTTTTTCTAAAAGTCCAGCCCACAAGAGGTGTCAAACTCTTTGGGATCAAAGGCAAGCTCTCCCCGCGATATATCGGTCCATTTTGGATCATTGAACGTATTGGCAAACTCGGTTATCATCTGTCCCTTCCATCGTCCATGCCTAAGGTTCATGGCGTTTTCCACGCATCTGTGCTTTGCAAGTATCGTCTTGATCCTTCGCATATCATCCCTTTAGTCGAGGTTCAGGTTGAGGAAGGAAATACGTATCAGGAGAAAGCAATCCAGATTTTAGATAGAAACACTCAAGAACTACGGCGACGTAGCATACCACTTGTGAAAGTGCTCTGGGATCACCACGGAGTAGAAGAAGCAACATGGGAACTAGAAGCAACCATTAAACAGAAATACCCTGAATTGTTTTCTAGTACCAACTGATGATGTGATACATTGTATTATTTTCACTTATCAATCACAGGATGAAATATTGTTTACACCTATCTTGATCCATTGTTTCACTTAAATAACTACGCCGATGTTCGACAATAATATCAATGGATATAGTGATGCACACATGCAGTGGCCTCCTTATCAACCTGTGGCTACTTCTCAAGCAGATAACCCTCATCACTACTTGACTTGATTTCAAGGACGAAATCCCTTTAAGGGGGGGTAGAGTGTAATACCCTGTATTTCACAAAAAAAAATAAAAAAATTACTATTTGGGCAACGCCCGAACTTTCAGGCGCATGCCAGAACGTTCAGGCGCAATACATGCCTGAACGTTCAAGCGCATGCCAGAACATTCAGACGCATGCCCGAACGTTCAGGCGCAATACATGCCCGAACGTTCAAGCGCATGCCAGAAGATTCAGACGCATGCCAGAATGTTCAGGCGCATGCCCGAACGTTCAGGCGCAAAAATCTCTATATAAGGAACCCTCCTCATTTCTCATTCCTCACACCAAGTCACCTTCTCTTGTGATTTTCTTCTCCTTTCCACGCATTCTAAGTTTTTAGTTTTTGAGACTCTCTGTTAGAGACTCTCGGTGAGGTGCAACGAAGTTCTGTCCGGAGGAAAGCGGCAGATCTGAAAGAAGAAGTTTTTATCTGAAGGTGGAGAATGAAACATAGGTTTGCGTGTTTCATAACTTTTATTAAAGTTTACATTCAATTATTATTATGTCTACTATTCATTTACACTGCATTATGTCATATACTGTTTATACTGCCGCACTTATGCCTGTATATTTGGAATTCATGTATTGCACTGTTATAATACCGGATTTGTGGTCAATCTGACTCAACTAGACTCGGCCTTGTCCTCAGTAACTTTAAATAGTGAACGAGATGCAGCGGGCTGCTCTAGGCGATTGGTATTTAAGCAGACCTTGTGTCTTACCTCTCAACTGGGAACTGATCTAGTTGGTCTTATTGAAAGCTATCAGCTTATACAGTAATACTGAATGTCCTAATCTTGCACGTAGTAATACCAACCCTGATAAGGATCACCAGACGTTGCCAAAGTCAGTCAAAATGACAAGAAAAGACTAGACCAGTAGACTAGACCAGTTCATGCATTGGCATCATACATATCACCACCTAGGGACGTATATGGTTTATGACTCATATAATAGTTAGGAGCATTGCTCGCTATTAATTACATTTCTCTGGGGAGGGACGTACATGAGAACCCAGCTACACCCGAGGAGGGACATCAGTACGTGAATCCAGAGCATCGTTCCTGTACGTGAATTCAGGCGATGTACGTTCATCAAACCATTACGAGACGGAGTCATGCATACATTCATATTGATTGATTATGATGCTCACACGTGTATTTAAGATATTTGATATTGAAGTATGCTTTATTAATTTTTATACTCATGCACTATTTACCCACTGAGCACGTTAAGCTCACTCCATTATTATCCAATCTTTCACAAGAAATTAGGGTGGACTGGGTGCAGGTTATGGGGCCCACATTTTATACCCTTTGTTTAATTCATTGGGGATTTTGGGAGTATGCTCCCTTGACCATTTTATGAACAAAAGTATTTTGAATTAAATGAAATTAGATTTGTACTGTGTATACTGTATTTTCGCTACGCACTCTTTTGTTACCAATGTTATTGTTCCAAATGCGCGCCCTGTCCCTAAGTGTACCGCCGGTTTAGGTGCGTTCGGGCGGGGTGTGACACTCGGGTTTGTGTATATCGACGTGCTATCTGTCAATAGAGAACATGATTCACAACCCAATAGCACGTTATCCACGTTTGAGACAAAAATTTGAAATTTCTAACGAGAAAAATGTCGAAACTTCTGCTCGCTCTATTTTTCCATTCCTTACCCAATTTTGCCAGGTTATCTTAATTGAAATATTCTCTACTAACACCTTGATGATTCCCATTGTCTCGCACGCCCAAAACAACTTTATATTAAACAACGTTTTGAATTCCAATCATTTTGTACTCTCACGCTCTTTAACCTGCAACTGCTAATTTTATAAAACCCTCATTCTCTGATTTTCAAAGATAGAACACACACGATTTTTGCAAGTAAGACTGTGCTTTCCAAAAAGTATTTAAATAAAAGAAAGTCGTGATTATTGCATTTTTGCAAACAACCTTCGAACTGAATCAAAACTGCAAACAGTCTTGAAGATAACCTCATTACTTCGCAAGTTCTTCATTTTATTCCTTTTGTGCTGAGATTTCTAGTGGCTATCTATTGTTTTAAACTGTAAGTATATGAAGTGTTCTCGGTAAGAGAACACATCAAACAAAAACACATTACCTGTATTTTTTTTCTAAGAGCTACAACTAATCATCAACAACACATCAAACAATAGCTATCGAAATCTACAAAGATCAAGATCGAAGAACGAATACATATCTCATGTCTAATGAATTAGTTTTATCTTAGGTGTGTAGGGTAACGTCTCGATCAATCTCAACACTAAAACTCTGACAATTGCAAAGTCTTCAAAATCACTCCGATATAGTATTTCATTTTGAAAAAATATTTTTCGGAAGGTTTTAATCATAATGTCAATGAGTTTTAAATTATTTAAAAGTTTTTAATCTTATATCAATATGTTTTGAGTCAATAGAATGGTTCTTAAGTGTCAAAATATTAATTTTTCAAAAATAAGGCTATCCAACAATTTGCCAAAATTTTCCAGAAGGCACTAGCGCACTATCAGTGGTGATAGCCCGCTGATAGGGTTCTATAATAAAACATCTATTTTTCTGGAAAATTGTTTGTAGTGCGCTATACCCTTTGATAACTCACTATAAAGTTGCTGTCGTGATCTTTTTTTTTTAGTAAAATGGGCAATTACGCGCTATCGGAAAGTCTGAAAAACTCGAGTTCTTTTTTTAGAATAAACTAATCATCACCTGTATTTTTTTTTTCTAAGAGCACATACTAATCATCAACAACACATTAAACAATAGCTTTCGAATTCGACAAAGATCAAGCTTGAAGAACGAAGAAATATGTCATGTCTAATGCATTAGTTTCATCTTTGGTGTGTAGGGTAACCTCTCGATCAATATCAGCACTAAAACTCTAAAAATTGCAAAGTCTTCAAAACTACTTCGATATAGTATTTCATTTTGAAAAAATGTTTTCTAAAAGGTTTTAATCATAATTTCAATGAGTTTTGAATTATTTAAAAGTGTTTAATCTTATATGAAAGTGTTTTGAGTCAATGGAATAGTTCTTCAGTGTCAAAATATTAATTTTTCAAAAATAAGGCTATCCAGAAATTTGCCAAAAATTTTCCAGAAGGCACTAGCGCACTATCAGTGTTGATAGCACGCTGATCGGGTTCTATAATAAAATATTTGTTTTTCTGGAAAATTTTCTATAGCGCGCTATCCCTTTTGATAACTCGCTATAAAGTTGTTGTCGTGATCTTTCCATTTTTAGTAAACTGGGCAATAACGCTATAGGCCTTGATAACATGCTATCAGAAAGTCTGAAAAGCTCGAGCTCTCGGGTTTGTATATATCGACCTGCTATAGCCTGCTATCTGTCAATAGAGAACATGATACACAACCCAATAGCACGCTATCCACGTATTAGACAAAAATCTGATATTTCTAACGAGAAAAGTGTGGGCACTTCTGGTTGCTCGATTTTTCTATTCGATACACGATTTTGCCAGGTTATCTTAATTGAAATATTCTCTACTAACACCTTGATATGCCCAAAACATTTTTAGATTAAACAACTTTTTGAATTCAAATAATTTTGTACTCTCTTCCTTTTTAGCCCGCAACTTCTAATTTTATAAAACAGTCATTCTCTGATTTTCAAAAATACAACACACACGATTTTTGCATGTTAGATTGAGCTTTCCAAAGTGCTTTTCAAGAGAAGAAAGTAATGATTCTAGCATTTGCCAAAACAAGCTTCGAATTCAATCATAATTGCAATCTGTCTTGATGATAACGTCATTGTTCAACAATTTCATTTTATCCCTTTTGTACTTAGATTTGTGGAGGCTGTCCATTGTTTTAAACTGTAAGTATATGAAGTGGTCTCGGTAAGATAACACATCAAAAAGGAATACATCACCTGTATTGCATCAAGAACACATCAAACAATAGCTTCTGAAGTCTACAAAGATCATGCTCGAAGAACGAAGACATATCTCATGTCTAATGCATTTGTTTTATCTTTGGTGTGTATGGTAACTTCTCGATCAATCTCAGCACTAAAACTCTGAAAATTGAAAAGTCTTTAAAATCACTTTGATATAGTATTTCATTTTGAAAAAATGTTTTTCGAAAGATTTTAATCATAATTTCAATGAGTTTTAATCAATATGTTTTGAGTCAATGGAATGGTTCTTGATTGTCAAAATATTAATTTTTTAAAAATAGGGTTATCCAACAATTTGCCAAAATTTTTCAGAAGGCACTAGCGCACTATCAGTGTTGATAGCACGCTAATAGGGTTCTATAATAAAACATTTGTTTTTCTGAAAAATTGTCTATAGCATGCTATCCCCTTTGATAACTCGCTATAAAGTTGTTGTCGTGATCTTTCTATTTTTAGTATTGTAATACGCTGTATTTCACAAAAAAAAAAATATTATTTTTTTTGGGCATATGTGCCTGGAAGTCCAGGAAGTCCAGGCAGCCCGCCTAGACTTCCAGGCGCCAAAAACTCGATATAAACCAACCCTCCCCTCTTCATTTTTCACACCAAATTGTGATTTTTCTTCCTCTTTTCACTCATATTGAGTTTTTAGTCTTTTGAGACTCTCTGTCCGAGACTCTCAGTGCAGTACGACGAAGTTCTGTCCAGAGAAAAGTGCCAAATCTGAAAAAGAAGACGTTCTTATCTGAAGGTGGGGAACGAAACATTCAATTATTATTATGTCTACTGTTCATTTACATTGCATTATGTCATATAATGTTTATACTGCCGCACTTATGGCTATATATTTGGAATTCATGTATTGCACTGTTATAATGCCGGATTTGTGGTCAATCTGACTCAACTAGACTCGGTCTTGTCCTCAGTAACTTTAAATAGTGAACGGGAGGCCGCGGGCTGCTTTAGGCGATTTGTTATTTAAGCAGACCTTGTGTCTCACCTTGTGTCCTAACCTTGCACGTCGTGATACCAACTCTGATAAGGATCACCAGAAGTTGCCAAAGTCAGTCTAAATGTCAAGAAAAGACCAGACCAGTAGACTAGACCAATTCATGCATTGGCATCATACATATCACCACCTAGGGACGTATATGGTTTATGACTCATAGAATAGTTAGGAGCATTGCTCGCTATTCATTCTATTTCTCTGGAGAGGGATGTACATGAGAACCCGACTACGCCCGGGGAGGGACATCAGTACGTGCATCCAGAGCATCGTTCCTGAGGAGGGACGTACAGTGAGAACCTGGCTACGCCCGGGGAAGGACACCTGTACGTAAACTCAGGCGATGTACGTTGATCAAACCATTACGAGACGGTGTCACGCATTTATACATATTGATTGATTATGATGCTCACATGTGTATTTAAGATATTTTGATATTGAAGTATGTTTTATTAATTGTTATACTCACGAACTATTTACCCACTGAGAGTGTTAAGCTCACTCCATTATTATCCAATCTTTCACAGGAAATTAGGGTGGACTTGGTGCAGGTTATGAGGCCCACATTTTGTACCCTTTGTGTTATTCATTGGGAATTTTTGGAAGTTTGTTCCCTTGACCATTTTATGTACAAAAATATTCTGAATTAAATGAAATCAGATTTGTACTGTGTTATGTATTTCTGCAGCGCACTTTGTTGTTACCATTGTTATTATTCCAAATGCGCGCCCCGTTCAAGAGTGTACCGTCAGTTCACGCGGGTCCGGGCGGGGTGTGACATTTAATGGTATCAGAGCGTTCGGTCCACGGCCCGCCCAAGTCCACCAAATTAGGAGAAGAAAATTTTTACTAGATATATATATCTCTAGAACAATATATATATGATTTGTATATAGTTGAGGTTTATATTAAATATATATCTAGAAAACTATATGATTTCTATATAGTTTGATTTGCATATATATATATATATATATATGTAGTTGTGATTTATGAAAACTATATATATTAATGATTAAATATATATCTATATATCTATGCATATAGGAGATATATATATACCTTGTTATTATTGATGAAAAATTTGAATGACAAATTTTATTAGATATATATATCTCTAGAACTATATATATATATATGATTTGTATATAGTGAGATTTATATTAATCTAGAAAATTATATGATTTTTATATAGTTTGATTTAAATATATATATAGTTATGATTTATGAAAACTATATATATTGTTATGATTAAAATGAAAAATTATGGATGAAAAATTTTATTAGATATATATATCTCTTGAACTATATATATATATATATAAGTCTATTATATATAGTTGAGATTTATATTAAATATATATCTTGAAAACTATATGATTTTTATATAGTTTGATTTAAATATATATATAGTTATGATTTATGAAAACTATATATATATTGTTATGAATAAATATATATATCTATATATCTATGCATATAGGAGATATATATATATACCTTGTTATCAATCAAAAATTTTGGATGAAAAATTTTATTAGATATATATATCTCTAGAACTATATATATATATATATGTCAATTATATATAGTGAGATTTATATTAAATATATATCTAAAAAAAAATTATATAATTTTTTTTATAGTTTGATTTAAATATACATATAGTCATGATTTATAAAATAAAAAAAATGATATATATATATAGAACTATATATATATATATGAATTATATATATAGTTAAGAATTGTATTAAATATATATCTAAGAAAACTGTATATGATTTAGATATAGTTTAAATTTCACATATATATATATATATATATAGTTGATTTATGAAAACTATATATTCAGTTATGATTAAATATATATATATATATATATATATATATATATCTATATACGATATATATATCATAATGCTAAACAAGGCATAAATCTTAAAAATGTTTTGTGTTCTTCACAAATTCAATTTTCTTTCAGCAAAGAATGACCTCAAGTGAAGGATCAACTTCTACTAGCAGGGAACCAACTCCCACTAGACTCAAGGAATTGTCCAAAAGGGAGGTTATGATCATGAGGAGCATCGACGGCAGAGATTTCCGCCTCCACCCAATCCTTCACGACAAACTCGCAACTGTGGGTTGGTTGAACATAACAACGGTTGAGGGTCACGTCTCTTACAACTTGGTGAGATCCTTCTACGAAGCCATGAATTGCGTGAGACTTCCAGAAGAGGGAATCAGCCCTATATTGGAGACAACAGTTATGGGGATAAAAATTCCTATCAACGTAGAAATCATCGCTCGACTTATGAAAATTCCGATTGAGGAAAGAATTATTGATCCACATGAACCGCAAAAAATTACAGAGATTGCAGAGTCTAATGAACAAGTATTCAATTCCCTCACCAAGGAGCCATACACTCAATCGATGTTCACCAACCTCCAGAACAATTATCTTAAGCCATCTCTTGCCGGCCTTGGAAAGATCGTGTTCGGCAACATCTTGCCAGAAAGGAGGCCTAATGGCACTATGTCAAAAGCCCAACTTCCCGTGTTACATTGCATAGAGAAGGAAATAAGGGTCTCCCCACCACACATCATCATCCAACAAATGTTGAGGGTGATTCAAAACCCTTTAAGAAACGAATTCCTCGGTTACGGAATCTTGATCATGAGGATGCTATGCGATGCGAAGTAAACATCGACACTTTTGATGGGACTTCGAGACAAATCGTTGAGCCAGTTACAACATCTTCTATCTTCAAGATATATGTTCCAAGGGGGGAGTAACTGACGAGGAAGTATTCGGCAGCACGACAATAGAAAATGTCGAGAGAATGAGGGACAAGCATGGACGTTGCCTTCAAAAAAGCCGACGTAGGATTCCCGTCAAAGAAGTACCAAATCAACATCCCACGTCAAACCCAGCCCCAAATAATGATCCAACCGCTCAATAATTCACTGAGGAAGATTTATTTAACAACTTAAATGAACCTCAAAATAGACAAAGTACTCAAACAAAACTACCTGCTTGGAACATGCCAACTCAGGGCAACACGTCGTACCAAAGGTTTCCAACACCTGAGGTACCATGTCAACCATTCCCGCAAGTTCCTGTAACCCAACAACAACAGTATTGGGCGGCACCGAATTTTGGAGGGCAGAACATCCTAATGAGTCCACTATTTCAAAACAATTACCTTTTACCTATGAATCATCCGTACAACCAATACCTTCCCCCAATGCCTATGGCCTACCCTCCACCTATGGGACAATCGAGCCATCAACCACCAATGAGCCAATCGACTAACCTTTTTGAAAGGTTAAATGAAATGGAATCCAATATGGCGGCAATGAGAGCGACTTAAATATATATTAACACATATGCAAAACTCTGAAGTAGGGCGAGCAAACTCCCAACCTTCTGTTAGTAGTCATTATGTACCTAGCAGGAGATCTAGAAGGAGCGGAAGTAGGCAGGGAAATCAAAATTGATTACTGGCATTGTAAACTTTTCTTTTATACATGAATGAAATGTTTTGTTTAAAGACTATCTTTGGTGGGCCAACTTACAATCATCCTTTCTTTTGTATCACTAACTTTGGAATGGTATGGGACATAACAAAATTAGAGGATACTAAATAAAATGTGGAAGTAAGAAAACCCATGACCTTGTGTGAAAAGAAACATTTGGAGAAAGTTGCATTACTAATATTATCACTAAGTTTACATGGTATGGGATGAGTAAATTTGGACGACACTATTAGTGAACTTCTATTCAGCCAATGTTTTTAGAGACCATGTTCATACAACTAAACTTGGTTAACAACCTTATTACCAAAGTCATGTGGTATGTGACACATGAACTTGGATAATAATCGAAAAGACTAAGAGTAAGAGTTTGAATGCATAAAACTGCGATAGAACGTTAGATCGGGATATTTACCGAGGCAAATCTTAGAATTCTTATGACTCGTATGGATTTTTAATGAAATATATAAGTATGTTCACAAAGACCAAAACCAAAACCAAAACCAAATCATTTGAAATACTTGCAAAGTTCTGTACTTATTATATAAACATTCTAACCTTGTTTTTACACCATGGCCAAACATACGAGTTATATAAGATTATGTGATTCCTCAACAAAAAACTTAACACTATACTTAGAAAAATAGGTGATTTTAATATAGCATTACTCCCAAAATTGTTGCTGAGCATGCTATAACATTATTCTTGACTACAGTTTCTTAATCTTGGTTTTATTTTCTCCTTGCCAGTGAGAAAATGCAAACAAGGAAGAGATGAAGGCCACGTACTGTCCGTCCAGCAGTTGAGGCACCTCCTGAGATTCAGGAACCGCCGCCTCTGACAATAGCACAGGCCACACCCGAAACTGCCACTCCATCTGGGTAGGCAATACCACCCCCACCTGCATCCTTTGCCATGCCTTCAAGCATAGAAACCTTCTTCGCCGGATTTATTGTGGCGATGAAATTCACTGCTCAAACTGCAGTTCGTTAGACCGCGGCCAGTCAGGTTCCCACGGTTCAAGCACCTGTAAAATTTGGGTCGGAAGCTCAAACCGATCAGATTACTAAATACAAGTGGCTACAACCTCTTACTGTTGCTGGCACCATTGATGCTGATGAGGTGCAAAAGTCGCTGGATGAGTCAAAGAAGTCTCTTGATGCAATGGGACTCGATGAGACTCAAAAAATTCAACTAGCGACCTACCAACTTTTTGGTGGGGCAAACACATGGGGGATGACAGTGAAAGAAGACCCAAGGGTCAACATAACAGATATGACTTGGCAACAGTTTGAGTCAATGTTTATTGATGAGTATTTTTCCAGCGCGGTGACTGTCAGGAATATGCTGGAAAATTCAAAGAATTATCAGTCTACTCTCTTTCCACCATCTCAACGGAGCGAGATAAGACTGAGAAATTTTATAATTGCCTTCGCCATGACATTCGACAAGCCTTGTCGATCTTGGATCTCAAGATTTACAAGGAGGTTGTTGACAAGGCCATAAGCTTTGAACAAGAGAAGATCTTACAGGAACAAAGAATGAATAAGGGCAAACGGCCTGCAACTTTTTCCCAACAAGGCTCGCAACAGGGAAATAAGAAGAAGCCCTACTACAATCAAAACCCAGCCCTCCCAGCCCAGGTTTTGAAGAATGAGGCCACAACACCTGCAGCTGAACCTTCTAACCCTAACCATCAGGGTTTCCAAAATCATGGACGTGGAGGTCGTTATGGAAGAGGTGGCCGTAGAAATGACAATGGCAGAGGTGGTGGTCGACACCACAATCAGCAAGGCCAGCTGAGCAATCAGAATGGCCAGCAAGACTATCAGCAATACAGGCCTACTTGTTTCAACTGCAGCCAGCAGGGCCACGTAAGAAATGCCTGTCCGCACCTTCAGCAACCTGTTCCTGCTATTCCAGTCCAACACGCACCACCTGCTGCTAATGCCCAACCCAAGCAGAACCAGCAGAACCAGGGTCAACAGAATCAGAGCAGAGCATATGCCATCACTTAACAACCCCTCCCAGACAATAATGTCGTCGAAGGTACCTTTCCTTTGTTCAATACAATGGTGCATGTTTTGTTTGATTCAGGTGCTACGCATTCTTTTATATCATCGGCATTGATAAGACATTTATGCTTGCATCCTGAACCCACAAACATCACACTCCATGTCACATCACCGTTCGGATCTGGTACTGACGTGAATTCGTGGTGTTCTCGATGTGAGCTTCGAATGTCAGAACAGATAATTTATGCAGATCTTTTTGTGATGGATATTGAAGACTTCGACATCATCCTGGGCATGGACAGGCTCACACCACTGAATGCAAATATCGACTGTATGAAGAAGCAAGTTCAGTTAACCTTGCCTACAGGAGAGTTTGTCAAGATTCACAGAACAAGGAAATGGATACACAAATCAACAGTTGCACTTCTCAAGTTACAACTTCGAGCATTATCCCTTGGTAACGGAAATGAATCACCAGCACTGTACCCCCTAGAAGTACACGATGTCCCAGTCATATTTGAATTCCCAATAGTCTTTCTAAATGACCTTCCTGGTCTACCTCCAGTTAGGGAATTTGATTTTGAGATCAACCTCAAACCTGGGACAGGGCCTATCTCAATTCGACCATACAGAATGTCCAATGTCGAGCTGGTCGAATTGTACAAACAACTGAAAGAATTAGAGAGTAATGGCTTCATCCGAAAGAGTTCATCACCTTGGGGTGCTCCAGTTCTGTTTGTTCGCAAAAAGGATGGTTCATTACGACTTTGCATCGATTATCGCAAGTTGAATAACGTCACCATCAAGAACAAATATCCGTTGCCCAGGATCGATGACTTGTTCGACCAACTTAGAGATGCCAAATACTTTTCTAAGATTGATTTACGGTCCGGTTATCACCAACTCCGGATCCGAGAGTCGGACATTACCAAGACGACATTCAGAACACTATACGGTCACTATGAGTTCTTGGTCATGCCGTTCGGTCTAACAAATGCACCTGCTGCATTCATGGATTTGATGAACCGCATTTTCAGGTTATACTTTGACCGATTCATGGTGGTTTTTGTGGACGACATCTTGATATACTCCTCAACCGAGGAAGACCATAACATACATCTGAAGATAGTCCTCCAAACCCTGAGAAACCACCAACTGTATGCAAAGTTGAGTAAGTACGAATTTTGGGCTAAGAGAGTTCAATTCCTAGGCCATGTGGTTTCAGGCAATGGCATTGAGGTAGATCCTTCTAAGGTTGAAGCAGTTTTAAACTGGAAGTAGCCTACCACTGTTAATCAGATTAGGAGTTTTCTTGGTTTGGCTGGCTATTACTGACGCTTCATCAAGGACTTCTCAAAAATTGTTGAACCTATGACCAAACTCACTCGAAAAGACATGCGATTCATCTAGAATCCCACATGTGAAGCATCATTTCAGGAATTGAAGAAATGCCTCACGACGGCACCTGTACTTATCACTCCAAGAAATGCAATTGGATTTTCACTATACACCGACGCCTCTCTTCAAGGCTTAGATGTCGTACTAATGCATGAAGGCCAAGTTGTTGTATATGCCTCGAGGCAACTGAAGATTCATGAGTGGTAATTACCCAACACATGACTTGGAACTTGCAGCTGTTGTGTTTGCACTAATGTTATGGCGTCATTACCTATACGGTGAACGGTTTGAGGTCTTCTCGGATCACAAGGGTCTTAAGTACATATACACTTAGAGAGACCTAAACCTCCTCCAGCGACGATGGTTGGAATTCTTGAAAGATTATGACTTTCAACTCCAGTACCATCCCAGAAAAGCCAATGTTATGGACGATGCCCTGAGTAGAAAATCTTATGTTGCTTGCACTCTTAACTATGAAATGGGAAAGTTGGCTACAAAGATGAAGAACTTTAACCTATAGCTGAACGTAGAGGGACGAAGACCACGACTCTCTCAATTATCAGCCACCTCTGAGCTAGTTCGAAAGATTTCAGCTACTCAAGCCAATGACCCTATGTTAATGGAGAAACGACAACTTCTACTCAGCGGACAAGACCTTCCTCATTGGTCAGTCTCTGAAGACGAACCCATTTTTTATAAAAAAACATCTCTGTCTACCGAATGATCCTGAGGTTTGCTCATTGAGATGCACTGTTCGAGGTACGCTATGCATCCTGGGGGTGACAAGATGTACAAGGGCGTCAAGCGTCAATTCTGGTTTTCTGGAATGAAGAAGGCAATTGCAGACATCATTGCTTGATGTCTCGTTTGCCAGAAAGTTAAGGCAGAACGAAGACTTCCCTCTGGACTTCTTCATCCGTTACCTATTGGAGAATTGAAATGGGAGAACATCGCAATGGCTTTTGTCACGGCCTTACCTCGAAACAATAAAGGGCAAGATGCTATCTGGGTTATCATTGACTGACTTACAAAGTCTGCACACTTCTTGCCAATAAAGTTCACGGATAACCTAGCCAAACTTGCAGAACTATATGATAGAGAGATCGTACGCCTTCATGGCATACCACTCACGATCGTCTCTGATCGAGATCCTCGATTCACATCCAACTTTTGGAAAAGTTCCGTAATAGAATGGGTTCTAAGATCACTATGAGCACAACCTTCCACCCTCATCAGACTGATGGGTAGTCAGAGAGGCTTATCCAAATCTTAGAAGACATGTTACGGTGTTGCATTTGGACTTTAATGACGGATGGGCAAAGTATTTACATTTAGCTGAGTTTGCATACAACAACAGCTACCAAACTAGTATCGGCATGGCACCATACGAGGCTTTCTATGGTCGGCCTTGCAGATCTCCGATATGCTGGTTAGATATGGCAGATCGACCGCAATTTCTGAACTAGTTCAAGAGACTTCTGAGAAGATCACACTAGTAAATGAACCACTTCTCAACCTCCGTGAAGTGGTTGAGACCCTACGAGCCTTATCCCAAACAACGGCATAATATAGAAAAGGTACTAAACAAAACTACCAACCGTATTAATCATACAAGACAAGAGGTACTCCATAAAAATGAACCATAAATAAAATCGTCATAATCCTTACAGTCCATCAAGATTGACATACACATAAAATCCAAAACTAAGGGTACAAAAAAACCATCATATGTCCACATGGTCTATCTAACAAGTCCTAACTCACCCATACTACAATGTGGTAAGTGTTATAATTACATAGTCCAAAATATAATACATTATAATTTAAAACACAGTTCAATCAAAATGCCTCTCAACTCACATCGAGGTCTTGGATTTTCTCGCTGGCAAGGCCCTCAAGATATGACTACTCCTTTGCCCTTATTCAGGACAGAAGGACCTGAAAGATGAAAATGAGGGTGAGGCAACGGTGCCCAGTGAATAGAATTCAAATATGCTGTCAATACTCATCAATAAATATCATGTATGCATGTCAATGTGTAGCATGATTAAAAGCTCATAACATATAGATATCAAAGCATTTATAATAAGTTCGATGCAAGTAAAAGCTTGTCAATTTGGATCCACATTCCACATGCATTGGGGTTACTAGTGCACGTCTATTTCACCATACCGTTCTCATCCCCAATCATGTTAATTTGGGGTTAAGTGATATGATGACATAAAAGATATAATGGCAACTAGGTCAACATAGTTGACATGCAAGCTATTTGGAAAGGTCTAAGTTCATATTCTAAATTTAGGTCTAATACAAGCAACCTTAACAATTCTTCATTCAATATTTTGTTCGGATGTCTCAATCTACGAACAGCAATATTTAATCACAAAATCAACCGTACAGATTTCATTTTGTGAAGAAACAAACCTTCTATCCAAAAATTAGCTCAATCCAACGGTGTACCGAAAAGATAAGTCTCTTTGATGAACAAGTCTCTAATCAGACAATTTCTCTTTTCCATCCAACGGTAGACTTGGGAGATATACTAGCTTGATCTAAACTGCACGAAAAATCCAGACTTTCCGACCAGCTTTGTTTGAGAGGTTATATCTCTTCGAAGAAAACTCCAATCAAAATCTCCACCGACCAGAATGAATACCCATAAGATACGAACTTGCTGACAAAGTATGACCTTAATCTGACCATATAGGACCAAGATCCAGCTCTTTGATGAAAACGTTGCTGAGACTTTCCTCAAAGCAACTCCCTCCTTTCTTATCTTCTTCTTTCCTTTCTTTTCTTTTTTCCTTTATCTCCTCTCATCTCACCTTCTAGGACTTCTTCGGGGAAGAGAAGTAGGGCATGGGACACTTGTCCACTCTCATGCACCAACCTTGACATGTGTTGGAGAGGAAAAATGGGGCATAGGACACTTGTCCATTTTCATGCACCAACTTGACATTTATAGGAGAAGAGAAATGGGGCATGGGACACTTGTCCATTCTCATGCACCAACTTGACATGTATTGGAGAAGAAAAATGGGACATGAGACACTTGTCCATTATCATGCACCAACTTGACATGTGTTGGTCTCATACTACCCATACCAACCACATGTACTTTAACCAATCTCAGGCTCCCATGTATTTTAAATGCCCAATCCATTTAATACACCAAATTTGCATTCTCATTTATCCTTCTATTTAATCAATCCTAACCCATATCAATTCATGGTTTAATGGGCCCATGCATAAATAATAACATATGCATTATACTTTAATTTAACATGACCCTTATACATTTTATAATGCACATATTTATATACATTATCAAGCATCAAATATACAAACATTAAACAACCATCAAACAATTACCAAACATATCAAGGCAACACATAGAGTTTGGGCAAAATGCAATTGGGTTATGGGCTAGATGAAATAATTTTTGAGGCGTCACAGTTCCCTTGACCATTTTATGTACAAAAATATTCTGAATTAAATGAAATCAGATTTGTACTGTGTTATGTATTTCCGCTGCGCACTCTGTTGTTACCATTGTTATTATTCCAAATGCGCGCCCCGTCTGAGAGTGTACCGCCGGTTTAGGCGCATCCGGGCAGGGAGTGACAAGTAAACTGGGCAATAGCGCGCTATAGACCTCGATAACACCCTATCGGAAAGTCTGAAAAACTCGAGCTCTCGGGTTTGTGTATATCGACCTGCTGTAGCCTGTTATCTGTCAATAGAGAACATGATACACAACCCAATAGCACGCTATCCACGTCTGAGACAAAAATCTGATATTTCTAACGAGAAATATGTGGGCACTTCTGCTTGCTCGATTTATCTATTCCATACATAGTTTTTCCAGGTTATCTTAATTTAAATATTCTCTACTAACACCTAGATGATTCCCATTGTCTCGCACCCCCAAAACAACTTTAGATTAACCAATGTTTTGAATTCCAATCATTTTGTACTCTCTTGCTCTTTAACCCACAACTTCTAATTTTATAAAACACTCATTCTCTGATTTTCAAAAAATACAACACACGATTTTTGCAAGTTAGATTGAACTTTCCAAAGAGTTTTTCAAGAGAAGAAAGTAATGATTCTAGCATTTGCCAAAACAACCTTCAAATTGAATCAAAATTGCAATTTGCCTTGATGATAACGTCATTGTTCAGCAAGATTTTCATTTTATCCCTTTTGTGCTTAGATTTGTGGAGGTTGTCCATTGTTTTAAACTGAAAGTATATGAAGTGGTCTCGGTATGATAACACAGGAAAAAAGAACACATGACCTGTATTGTATCAAGAACACAACAAACAATAGCTTTCGAAGTCTACAAAGATCAAGCTTGAAGAACAAAGACATATCTCATGTCTAATGCATTAGTTTTATCTTTGGTGTGTTGGGTAACCTCTCGATCAATCTCAGCACTAAAACTCTGAAAATTGCAAAGTCTTCAAAATCACTTCAATATAGTATTTCATTTTCAAAAAAAGTTTTCCGAAAGGTTTTAATCGTAATTTCAATGAGTTTTGAGTCAATGGAATGGTTCTTAAGTGTCAAAATATTAATTTTTCAAAAATAAGGCTATCCAGCAATTTGCCAAAATTTTTCAGAAGGCACTAGCGCACTATCAGTGTTGATAGCACGCTGATAGGGTCCCATAATAGAACATTTATTTTTTTCGAAAATTGTCTATAGCGCGCTATCCCTTTGATACCTCGCTATAGAGCTGTTGCCGTGATCTTTCCATTTTTAGTAAAATAGGCAATAGCATGCTATAGGCCTTGATAACGCTATCGGAAAGTCTGAAAAACTCGAACTCTCGAGTTTGTGTATATCGACATGCTATAGCCAGCTATCTGTCAATAAGGAACATGATACACAACCCAATAGCACGGTATCCACGTCTTAGACTAAAATCTCATATTTCTAACGAGAAAAATGTGGGCATTTCTGCTTGCTCGATTTTTTTATTCCTTACACAGTTTTGCCAGGTTATCGTAATTGAAATATTCTCTACTAACACCTTGATGATTCCCATTATCTCGCATGCCCGAAACGATTTTAGATTAAACAACGTTTTGAATTGAAATCATTTTGTACTCTCTTGCTTTTTAACCTGCAACTGCTAATTTTATAAAACCCTCATTCTTGGATTTTCAAAGATAGAACCCACACGATTTTTGAAAGTAAGACTGAGCTTTCCAAAGAGTGTTTAAATAGAAGATTGTCGTGATTCTTGCATTTGCCCAAACAACCTTCGAACTGAATCAAAATTGCAAACTGTCTTGATGCTAACCTCATTATTTCGCAAGATTTTCATTTTATCCCTTTTGTGCTGAGATTTCCAGAGGCTATCTATTGTTTTAAACTGTAAGTATATGAAGTGTTCTCGGTAAGAGAACACATTAAACAAGAACACATCACCTGTATTTTTTCTCTAAGAGCTACAACTAATCATCAACAACACATCAAAAAATAGCTATCGAAGTCTACAGAGATCAAGCTCGAAGAACGAAGACAAGTCTCACGTCTAATGCATCTATTTTATCTTTGGTGTGTAGGCTAACTTCTCGATCAATCTCAGCACTAAAACTGTGAAAATTGCAAAGTTTTTAAAAATCACTTCGAAATAGTATTTCATTTTGAAAAAATGTTTTCCGAAAGGTTTTAATCATAATTTCAATGAGTTTTAAATTATTTAAAAAATTTTAATCTTATATCAATATGTTTTGAGTCAATGGAACGGTTCTTGAGTGTCAAAATATTAATTTTTCAAAAATAGGGCTATCCAGCAATTTGCCAAAATTTTTCAGAAGGCACTAGCGCACTATCAGTTTTGATAGCACGTTGATAGGGTTCTATAATAAAACATTTATTTTTCTGGAAAATTGTCTATAGCGCGTTGTCCCCTTTGATAACTCGCTATAAAGCTGTTGCAATGATCTTTCCATTTTTAGTAAACTGGGCAATAACGCTATAGGCCTTGATAACATGCTATCGAAAAGTCTGAAAAACTCGAGCTCTCGAGTTTGTGTATATCGACCTGCTATAGCCTGCTATCTGTCAATCGAGAACATGATACACAACCCAATAGCACGCTATCCACGTCTGAGACAAAAATCTGATATTTCTAACGAGAAAAATGTGGGCACTTCTGCTTGCTCGATTTTTCTATTCCTTACACAGTTTGCAAGGTTATCTTAATTGAAATATTCTCTACTAACACCTTGTGATTCCCATTGTCTCGCATGCCCAAAACAACTTTAGATTAAACAACGTTTTGAATTCAAATCATTTTGTACTCTCTTGCTCTTTAACCTGCAACTGTTAATTTTATAAAACCCACATTCTCAGATATTCAAAGATAGAACACACACTATTTTTGCAAGTTAGACTGAGCTTTCCCAAGAGTGTTTAAATAGAAGAAAGCCGTGATTCTTGCATTTGCCAAAACAACCTTTGAACTAAATCAAAATTGCAAACTGTCTTGAAGATAACCTCATTATTTCGCAAGTTCTTCATTTTATCCCTTTTGTGCTGAGATTTCCAGAGGCTATCTATTGTTTTAAACTGTAAGTATATGAAGTGTTCTTGGTAAGAGAACACATCAAACAAGAACACATCACCTGTATTTTTTTTCTAAGAGCTTCAACTAATCATCAACAACACATCAAACAATAGCTATCAAAGTCTACAAAGATCAAGGTCGAAGAACGGAGACATATCTGATGTTTAATGCATTAGTTTTATCTTTGGTGTGTACCACTTCTCGATCAATCTCAGCACTAAAACTCTGAAAATTGCAAAGTCTTCAAAATCACTTCGATATAGTATTTCATTTTGAAAAAATGTTTTTCGAAAGGTTTTAATCATAATTTCAATGAGTTTTGATTTATTTAAAAGTTTTTAATTCTATATCAATATGTTTTTAGTCAATCGAATGGTTCTTGAGTGTCAAAATATTAATTTTTCAAAAAGAAGGCTATCCAACAATTTGCCAAAATTTTTCAGAAGGCACTAGTGCATTATCAGTGTTGATTGCACGCTGATAGGGTTCTGTAATAAAACATTTTTTTTTCTGGAAAATTGTCTATAGCGCGTTATCCCCTTTGATAACTCGCTATAAAGCTATTGCCGTGATCTTCCATTTTTGTATGTGAATCCAGAGCATCGTCCTTGAGGTGGGACGTACAATGAGAACTTGGCTGCGCCTGAGGTAGGACATCTGTACGTGAACTCAGGCGATGTACGTTCGTGAAACCATTACGAAACGGTGTCATGCATACATACATATTGATTGGTTATGATGCTCACATGTGTAATTAAGATATTTGATTATGAAATATGCTTTATTAATTGTTATACTTACGAAATATTTTACTCACTGAGCACGTTAAGCTCACTCCATTATTATCCAATTTTTCACAGAAAATTAGGGTGGACTGGGTGCAGGATATGGGGCCCACATTTTGTACCCTCTGTATTAAACATTGGGGAATTTGGGGAGTATGTTCCCTTGACTACTTCATGTACAAATGAATTCTGAATTAAATGAAATCAGACATATACTGTTTTATATTTCCGTTGTGCACTCTGTTATTACTATTGTTATTATTCCAAATGTGCACCCTGTCCGCAAGTGTACCGCCGGTTTAGGCGCGTCTAGGCGGGGTGTGACATTTAATAGTATCAGAGCCGTACGGTCCATGGCCCGCCCAAGTCCACCAAATTAGGGGAAGAAAAATTCTATTAGATATAAATCTCTCTAGAACTATATATATATATATGAATTATATATAGTTGAGAATTTTATTAAATATATATCTAGAAAACTATATAGTTTTATATAGTTTAGATTTAAATATATATAGTTAAGATTGTTGAAAACTATATATATTGTTATGATTAAATATATATATATATATATATATCTATATATTTATGTGTATACGAGATATATATATACCATATTGCTAATAGAAAAATTTGGATGAAAAATTTTATTAGATATATATATCTCTAGAACTATATATATGTGAATTATATATAGTTGAGATTTATATTAAATATATATCTAGAAAACCATATAAATTTTATATAGTTTAGTTTCAAATATATATATAGTGATTTATGAAAACTATATATATATATATATAGTTATGATTAAATATATATATCTGTACATTCATGTATGTATGTATATGAGATATATATAAATCATATCGCTAATAACGAATTTTGATTACTTGATGGCATAAACATCAAGAGAAAAATAGAAAATATTGTTTAACAGACAAAGAATAAATCTTAAAAATGTTAGAAATATATTTTGTGTCTTTCACAAATTTATTTTCCTTTAAGCAAAAGAATGGCCTCAAGTGAAGGAACAACTCTCAGTAGTATGGAACCAATTCCCACTAGACTCAAGGAATTGTCCAAAAGGGAGGTTATGACTATGAGGAGCATCGACAATAGAGATCTCCGCCTCCGTCCGATCCTTCACGACAAAATCACAACTCTGGGGTGGTTGAACATAACAAAAGTTGAGGGTCACGTCTCTTACAACTTGGTGAGATCCTTCTACGAAGCTATGAATTGCGTGGGACTTCAAGAAGATGGGATTAACCCTATTCTGGAGATAACAGTCATGGGAATAAAAATTTCTATCAACATCGAGATTATTGCTCGACTTATGAAGATTCCAATTGAGGAGAGAATTATTGATCCACACAAACCTCAGACAGTTGCAGAGATCGCGGAGTCTAATGAACAATTGTTCAATTCCCTCGCCAAAGAGCCATACACTCAATCGACGTACACCAACCTCCCAAACAATCTCCTTAAACCATCTCTTGTCGGCCTCGGAAAGATTGTATTCGGCAACATCTTGCCAGAAAGGGGGACTAGAGGCACTATGTCAAGGGGTCAACTTCGTATGTTATACTACATAGAGAAGAAAACTAAAGTCTCCATACCTCACATTATCATCCAACAAATGTTGAGGGTGATTCAAAACCCTTTAAGAAAGGATCTCCTCGGTTACGGAGTCTTGATCATGAGGATGCTATATGAAGCAAACATCAACACTTTTGATGGGACTTC
The DNA here is from genome assembly GCA_035771175.1 of Paratinospora sagittata. Taxonomy (NCBI): domain Eukaryota; kingdom Viridiplantae; phylum Streptophyta; class Magnoliopsida; order Ranunculales; family Menispermaceae; genus Paratinospora; species Paratinospora sagittata. The sequence continues at coordinate 42,081,349 of CM069594.1, forward strand.
GAAGCAGATCACTGAGCCGATTACAACATCTTCTATCTTCAAGATATATGTCACGAGGGGAGGGGTAACTGACGAGGAAGTATTCGGCGCCACGATAGGAAATGTCAAAAGAATGAGAGACGAACATGGACGTTGTCACAGAAAAAGTCGACGCAAGCTTCCCTTCAGAGAAGTACCAAATAATGATCCAACCAATCGACTATTCACTGAGGAAGATTTATTTGCCAACCTAAATCAACCTCAACCAAGTCAATATAGACAAATTTCTCAAGCAAATCCACCTGCTGGGAACATGCCAACTCAAGGCAACACGTCGTACCAAAGGTTTCCAACACCTAAGGTACCGTATCAGCCAGTCCCACAAGTTCCTGTAAACCAAAAACAACAGAGTTGGGCAGTACCAAATTTTGGAAGGCATGACATACCAATGAGCCATTTGTTTCAAAACTTTTCACCTTAAACATATTCAAATATCCAAGGGGTTCAAATTAGGGGATCCCCATACGATCACATCAACTATCCCTCACCTATGAATCACCCGTTCAACCAATCCATTCCACCAATGCCTACGGCCTACCCTCCACTAATAGGACAATCGACTAACCCATTTGAACAGTTAAATGTAATGGCATCCAGTATTGCTGAGATGAGAGAGACTCAAAATAATTTGGTAACGCGTATGCAAAACTTTGAAGAACAACGAGCAAATTCTCAACCATCTGGTAGTAGTCGTTTTGTACCTAGTAGGAGGTCTAAAAGAAACGATAGTAGGCAAGAAAATTAAGATTGATTACTGGCATTGTAAAATTTTCTTTTATATATGAATGAGAATGTTTTGTTTAAGACTATCTTTGGTGGGCCGACTTACAACCATTCTTTCTTTTGTATCACTAACTTTCGAGTGGTATGGGACACAACAAAATTGGAGGATACTAAACAAAATGTGAAAGTAAGAAAACCCACGACCTTTTATGAAAAGAAACATTTGGAGAAAGTTGCATTACTAATATTATCACTAAGTTTACACGGTATGGGACGAGTAAATTTGGACGATACTATTAGTGAACTACTATTCAGCCAATGTTTTTAGAGACTGTGTTCATGCAACTTAATTTAGTTGACACCCTTATTATCAAATTCCTGTTGTATGGGACACACGAATTTGGATAATAATCGAAAAGACTGAGAGTAAGAGTTTGAATGCATAAGATTGTAATAAAACGTTAGATCAGGATATTTACCAAGGCAAATCTTAGAATTCTTATGACTCGTATGGATTTTCAATGAAATATATATATGTATGTTCACAAAGACCAGAACCAAATCATTTGAAATACTTGCAAAGTTTTGTACTTATTACATAAACATTCTAACCTTGTTTTTACACCATGGCCAAACATATGAGGCACATAAAATTCTTTGATTCCTCAACAAAAACCTTACAATATACTTAGAAAAATAGGTGATTCTTATGTTGCAGTACTCTCAAAATTGTTGGTGAGCATATTATAACAATATACTTGGCTACAATTCGTAAATCTTGGTTTTATTTTCTCCCTGCCAGTGAGAAAATGCAAACCAGGAAGAGAGGAAGGCCACGTATTGTTCGTCCAGCAGTGGATGCACCTTCTGAGATTCAGGAACCGCCGCCTTCGACAATAGCACAGGCCACACCCGACACTGCCACTACATCTGGGCAGGCAATGCCACCCCCACCCGCACCCTTTGCCATGCCTTCAAGCATGGAAACCTTTTTTGCCGGATTTATTGAGGCAATGAAAGCCACTATTCAAACTGTCGTCCTTGAGACTACGGCCAGTCAGGTTGCCATAGTTCAGGCACCTATAAGATTTGGGTCAGAATCTCAAACCGATCAGATTACCAAGTACAAGAGACTACAACCACTTACTTTTGCTGGCCCCATTGATGCTGATGAGGTGCAAAAGTGGCTGCATGAGTCAAAGAAGGCTCTTGATGCAATGGGAGTCGATGAGACTCAAAAGATTCCACTAGCGACCTACCAACTTGTTGGTGGGGCAAACACATGATGGATAACAGTGAAAGAGGGCCCAAGGGTCAACATAGTAGATATGACTTGACAACATTTTGAGTCACTATTTATTGATGAGTATTTTCCTGGCATTCTATAGAGGCAGTAGCGCCAGGAATTTGCTAAGTTATACTAGGGCAACATGACCGTCAGGGAATATGTTGGCAAGTTCAAAGAATTATCAGTTTACTCTCTCTACACCATCTCAACGGAGCAAGATAAGACTGAGAAATTTTATAATGGCCTTCGCCATGAGATTTGACAAGCCTTGTCGTTCTTGGATCTCAAGATTTACAAGGAGGTTCTTGACAAAGCCATGAGCTTTGAACAAGAGAAGATCATACAAGGGCAGAGAATGAATAAGGAAAAATGGCCTGCAACGTTTTCCCAACGCGGCTCGCAACAGGACAACAAGAAGAAGCCCTACTACAATCAAAACCTAGCCCTCCCAGCCCCTGTTTCGTAGATTGAGGCCATAACACCTGCGGCTGAACCTTCTAACCCTAACCATCAGGGTTTTCGTAATCATGGCCGCAGAGGTCGTTATGGAAGGGGTGGCCGAAGAAATGGCAATGGCAGAGGTGGTGGTCGACACCACAATCAACATGGCCAACAGAACCATCCGCAGTATCAGCCGACGTGTTTCAACTGCGGCCAGAAGGGCCATGTAAAATATCTCTGTCCACACCTTCAACAACCTATTCCAGTTGTTGCAGTCCTACATGCACCACCTGCTGCTAATGCCCAATCCAGGTAGAACCAGCAGAACCAGGGTCAACGGAATTAGGGCAGAACATTTGCCATCGCTCAACAACCCCTCCCAGACAACAATGTAGTCGAAGGTACCTTTCCTTTGTTCAATACAATGGTGCATGTTTTGTTTGTTTCAGGTGTTACGCATTATTTTATATTTTCGATGTTGGTCATACATTTAGGCCTGCAGCCTGAACCCACAGACATCACACTCCATGTCACATCACCGTTCGGATCTGGTACTGACGTGAATTTGTAGTGTTTTCAATGTGAGCTTCAAATGTCAGAGCAGATAATATATGCAAATCTCTTTGTGATGGACATTGCAGACTTCGACATCATCCTCGGCATGGACTGGCTAGCACCACTGAATGTAAGGATCGAATGTATGAAGAAGCAATTTCAGTTAACCTTGCCTACAGGAGAGTTTGTCAAGATTCAAGGAACAAGGAAATGGTTACACAAATCAACAGTTGCACTTCTCAAGGCACAACTTCAAGCTCTATCTGTGACGACCCCGCACCCCGGACCACCAACCCCGCTAGGAATGGCGTGCAGAATGCCGGGCGGGATGCCCGGTGTAGGCATCTCAAACCAGTCCTCAACCCTCGTGAGGTGGTTGAAACCTTACGAGCTTTATCCCAAACAACGACATAATATAAACAGGTACTAAACAAACTACCAACCGTATTAATCATCCAAAACAAGAGATACTCCATAAAAATGAACCATAAATAAAACCATAATCCCTATAGTCCATCAAGATTAACATACACATAAAGTCCAAAACTATGGGAACAAAAAAACTCACCCATACTACAATGTGGTAAGTGTTATAATTACATAGTTCAAAATATAATACATCATAATTTAAAACACAGTTCAATCAAAATGCCTCTCAACTCACATCGAGGCCTTCGATTCTCTCGCCGGCAAGGCCCTCAAGATATGACTACTCATTTGCCCTTATTCAGGACAGAAGGACCTGAAAGAGGAAAATGAGGGTGTGCCGACGGTGCCCAGTGAATAGAATTCAAATATGTTATCAATACTCATCAATAAATATCATGTATGCATGTCAATGTGTAGCATGATTAAAAGCTCGTAACATATAGATATCAAGCATTTATAATAAGTTCGATGCAAGTAAAAGCTTATCAATTTGGATCCACATTCCACATGCATTTGGGTTACTAGTGCACGTCTATTTTACCATACCGTTCTCATCCCCAAATATTTCCTTTTTAAAACCCTCCTATGACAAGGTTAACTCCCCCTATTAGCTAGAAAGATGGGCCCAACCAAAGTCATAAGGTTTTCTCAAATCAATGCATCATTCAAAACATTATGACACAATCATGCTTTCAACATACAATATATGTAAGTGATATGATGACATAAAAGATATAATCATAGATGAAGTCTACTCACAACCAAGCCTCGCGAGCGTATCTAACCACACACGGCCACCAAACCGAATCAACCCAATCAAGATCCTGAAACATTCATCAATATCCTACCATACATCAATTTCTATGCTCAATCACATAGACATTACACATCAATCCTCAATCAGCCCACAGATAGACAATAGGCCTAAATCCCATCTAATCCCATCATTCAACTCAAATCACATGACTTAGGCCTCTAATGCATAGTTCTCATTCATAAACCATTCAATTAATCAAAAATACTGATTTTCAATTCCTTAGGCATAAACATGCCCAAATTGGGCCATTTGATCACAAGTAGGCCTAATCCATGATATGGTCAAAACCACCAAATCAGTAGCATAATCAACCCTAATCATGCTTAATTAAACACAAGTTGCATCAATTCAATGATTCTAGGCCAAAAGCATCAAAAGCCCAAAAACATGAAAATTTTCATACTTAGGCCATATTGCCTATTTACACTAGGTCCATGTTCAGCCATGTATATCACTGATTTTGCATCATGGGTTCATCAACAATGGCAACTAGGTCAACATAATTGACATGCAAGCTATTTGGAAAGGTCTAAGTTCATATTCTAAATTTAGGTCTAATACAAGCAACCCTACCAATTCTTCATTTAATATTTTGTTCAGATGTATCAAGCTACCAACAGAAATATTTAATCACAAAATCAATAGTACAGATTGAATTATGTTAAGAAACAAACCTTCTATTTAAAAATCAGCTTAATTCAACGGTGGACCAAAAAGATAGGCCTATTTGATGAACAAGTCTCTAATTAGACAATTTCTCTTTTTCTGCTGGAAATACTCAACCTCAGATGACTATGTCACACAACATGCTTAACCCATAAACATCTTCACCGTCCATAATACAGAAAGATCAGTTGTAAACCACATTCCCGAATATCATATCCATCCAACGGTAGATTTAGGAGATCTATTAGTTTGATCTAAATTGTGCGAGAAAGCCAGACTTTCCGACTATCTTTGTTTGAGAGGTTATATCTCTTAGACGAAAACTCCAATCAAGTTCTCCACCGACCAGAACGAATACCCATAAGATACGAAGTTGCTGACAAATTTTGAGCTCAATCTGACCATATAGTACCAAGATCCAGCTCTTTGATGAAAACGTTGCTGAGACTTTCCTCAAAGCAACTCCCTCTTTCTTTCTCTTCTTCTTTCCTTTCTCTTTTTTTTTTCCTTTCTCACCACTCATCTCACCCTCTAGGACTTCCTTGGGGAAGAGAAGTAGGGTATGGGACACTTGTCCACTCTCATGCACCAACCTTGACATATGTTGGAGAGGAGAAATGGGGCATGGGACACTTGTCCATTCTCATGCACCAACTTGACATGTGTTGGAGAAGAGAAATGGGGCATGGGACACTTGTCCATTTTCATGCACCAACTTGACATGTGGTTGTGAAGAGAAATGGGGCATGGGACACTTGTCCATTCTCATGCACCAACTTGACATGTGTTGGTCTCATACTACTCATACCAACCACATGTACTTTAACCAATCTCATGCTTCCATGTATTTTAAATGTCCAATCCATTTAATACACCAAATTTTCATTCTCATATATCCTTTTATTCAATCAATCCTAACCCATATCAATTCATGGTTTAATGGGCCCATGCATAAATAATAAAACATGCATTATACTTTAATTTAACATGACCCATATACAATTTATAATGCACATATTTATATACATTATCGAGCATCAAATATACAACATTAAACAAACACTAAACATATCAAGGCAACACAAAGAGTTTGGGCAAAATGAAATTGGTCATGGGCTAGATGAAATAATTTTCGGGGCGTCACACTATTCCTTGGCGATGAAAATGAATCACCAGCACTATAGCCTCTCGAAGTACACAATGTTGCAGTCATATTTGAATTCCCAACAGTTTTTCTAAATGACCTTCCTGGTCTACCTCCAGTTAGGGAATTCGATTTTGAAATCAACCTCATACCTGGGACAGGGCCTATCTCAATTTCACCATACAAAATGTCAAATGTCGAGCTGGTCGAATTAGACAAACAACTGAAGGAATTAGAGAGTAATGGCTTCATCAGAAAGAGTTCATCACCCTGGGGCGCTCCAGTTCTGTTTGTTCACAAAAAGGATGGTTCGTTACGACTATGCATCGATTATCGCAAGTTGAATAACGTCACCATCAAGAATAAATATCCGTTGCCCAAGATCGATGACTTGTTCAACCAACTTAGAGAAGCCAAATACTTCTCTAATATTGATTTACGGTCCGATTATCACCAAATCCAGATCCGAGAGTTGGACATTACCAAGACGACATTCAAAACTCGGTACGGTCACTACGAGTTCTTAGTAATGCCGTTTGGTCTAACAAATGCACCTGTTGCATTCATGGATTTGATGAATCGCATCTTCAGGTTATACTTAGACCGATTTGTGCTGGTTTTTGTGGACGACATCTTGATATACTCCTCAACCGAGGAAGACCATAAAATATATCTGAAGATAGTCCTCCAGACCTTGAGAAGCCACCAGCTGTTTGCAAAGTTGAGTAAGTGCAAATTTTGGGCGAAGCGAGTTCAATTCCTTGGCCATGTCGTTTTAGGCAATGGCATTGTGATAGATTCTTCTAAGGTTGAAGCAGTTTTAAACTGGAAGCAACCTACCACTGTTACTCAGATTAGGAGTTTTCTTGGTTTGGCTAGCTATTATAGACGCTTCATCAAGGACTTTTCAAAGATTACTGAACCTATGACAAAGCTCACTCGGAAGGACGTGCGATTCATCTGGAATCCCGCCTGTGAAGTATCATTTCAGGAATTGAAGAAGCTCCTCATGACGGCACCAGTACTAATCACTCCAAGAAATACACTTGAATTTTTAATATACACCGACGCCTCTCTCCAAGGCTTAGGTGCCATACTAATGCAAGAAGGCCAAGTGGTTGCATATGCATCCAGACAACTGAAGATTCATGAGGGTAATTAACCAACACATGACTTGGAACTTGCAGCTGTCGTATTTGCACTAAAGTTATGGCGACATTACCTATACGGTGAACGGTTTGAGGTCTTCTCGGATTACAAGAGTCTTAAGTACATCTACACCCAGAGAGACCTAAACCTCCGCCAAAGAAGATGGTTGGAATTCTTGAAAAATTATGACTTTCAACTCCAGTACCATCCCAGTAAGGCCAATGTTGTGGCCGATGCCCTAAGTAGAAAATCTTATGTTGCTTGCATTCTTAACTACGAAATGGGGAAGTTGGCTACAGAGATGAAAAACTTTAAGCTACAGCTGAACGAAGAGGGACCAAGACCACGACTCTCTCAATTATCAACCAACTTTGAGCTCGTTCGAAAGATTTCAGCAGCTCAAGCCAATGACCCTATGTTAATGGAGAAACGAAAACTTCTACTCAGCGAACAAGTCCTTTCTCATTGGTCAGTCGTTGAAGAAGGGCCTGTTTTCTATAAAAAATGTCTCTGTCTACCGAAGGATCCTTAGGTTCGGAAAGAAGTGCTTACTAAGATGCACAGTTCGAGGTACGCTATGCATCCTGGGGGTGACAAGATGTACAAGGATGTCAAGCGACAATTCTAGTTTTTTGGAATGAAGAAGGCAATTGCAGACTTCGTTGCTCGATATCTCGTTTGTCAGAAAGTTAAGGCAGAACGAAGACTTCCCTTTGGACTTCTCCAGCCGTTACCTATTGGAGAATGGAAGTAGGAGAACATCGCGATGGATTTTGTTACGGCCTTGCCTCGAAATAATAAAGGGCAAGATGCTATCTCGGTTATCATTGACAAACTTACAAGGTCTGCACACTTCTTGCCAATAAAGTTCACGGATAACCCCGCCAACCTTGCCGAACTATATGAAAGAGAAATAGTACGCCTCCATGGCATACTACTCACGATCATCTCTGATAGAGACCCTCGATTCACATCAAAATTTTGGCACAGTTTTCATAGTAGAATGGGTTCGAAGATCACCATGAGCACAACCATTCACCCTCAGACTGATGGGCAGTCAAAGCGTCTTATCCAAATCTTAGAAGACATGTTACGATGTTGCATTTTGGACTTTAATGATGGATGGGCAAAGTATTTACATCTAGATGAGTTTGCATACAACAACAACTACCAAACTAGTATCGGCATGGCACCGTACGAGGCTCTCTATGGTCGCCCTTGTGGATCTCGGGTATGCTGGTTAGATATGGCAGATCAACCGCAGTTAGGCCCTGAACTAGTTCAAGAGACTTCTGAGAAATCACACTAGTAAAGGAACGACTTCGTAGTGCACAAAGTCGACAGAAGAACTATGCTGATACGCTCAGGCAGCCTCTAGAGGTTTATAAGGGAAACTTTGTTTTTCTAAAAGTTCAGCCCACAAAAGGTGTCAAACGCTTTGGGATCAAAGGAAAGCTTTCCTTGCGGTATATCGATCCATTTCAGATCATTGAACGTATTGGCAAACTTGCTTATCGCCTGTCCCTTCCATCGTCCATGCCTAAGGTTCATGACGTTTTTCACGTATCTATGCTTCGAAAGTATCGTCCTGATATTTCGCATATCATCCCTCTAGTCAAGGTTCGGGTTGAGGAAGGAAATAAGTATCAGGAGAGAGCGATACAAATTTTGGATAGAAAAACACAAGTCCTAAGGTGACATAGCATACCTGTCACGCCTGGGTTGCACCGCAGTGCCCCCTACCCAGGGTGATGAGTACCCCTGCAGGGCATACTCCAGCCATTATGATCCCATAATATTGTCTCCACTGTACAATCTACATCACAGTGTCCTTTACCCCCTGCACAATCCATAGCACAGGGAGGGTCTCCCCTAGATTTGAACTCGTAACCTCCCTTAAGGAGTTAGATTTCGTAATCTGAGTAACCACTGAGCCAATGGTTCAGTGGTTGTGAAATCTAACTCCTTAAGGGAGGTTACGAGTTCGAATCTGGGAGAGGCCTTCCCTGTGCTGTGGATTGTGTAGGGGGTAAAGGACATTGTGCTGTAGATTGTACAGTGGAGACAATATTATGGGTCCATAATGAGCGAGTACGCCCTGTAGATTGGGGTACTCATCACCCTGGGTAGGGGGTACTGCGGTGCAACCCGGGCGTGACAATACCACTTGTGAAGGTGCTCTGGGATCACCACGGTGTAGAGGAAGCAACATGGGAACTAGAAGCAACAATTAAACAAAAATACTCGGCATCGTTTTCTAGTACCAACTTATGATGTGATACACTGTATTACTTTCACTTATCAATAAAAGTGATGGAACTTTGTTTACACCTATCTTAATACATTGTTTCACCTAAATAATTATGCAGATATCTAAAAATAATATCAATGGATATAGTGATGCACAAACGCAGTAGCCTCCTTGGCAACCTGTGGCTTCTCCTCAAGAATCAGAGTCAAGTAACAACTACTTTGCATCACCAACTCCATCGCCACACAGACAACGATCCTTATCGCCAGAGCGTGCATGGCTATTTTGTAACAATCCCGTGCCCTCATCTTGGCAGGACCTTCTACCAAAATTGCCAGGCAGCCGGATTCGAGCAACAGTAAGAAAAAGTATTCCACCGCTCAACCTACCTCCCCTCAAACGATGTAACCAGCACCCTACACCACCATTTGCTCTCCATGGTTTCATGATGTTGAGAATTCCACTGGCCATAGCGCCATTCAGGGACCATACATGACCTACCCCGAACTAGCAAACGATGACGCCGACAGTGAATCTCAAGCTGATAACCAGCATGACTACTTGAACTGATTTTGAGAGCGAAATGCTTTTAAGGGGGGTAGAGTGTAATACCCGAGGATTGCACAAAAAAAAATATAAATAAAAAAAATTTGGGTACCTGCTCGAATGTTCAGGCGCCAAAAATCTCTATATAAGGAACCCTCCTCATTTCTCATTCCTCACACCAAATCACCTTCTCTTGTGATTTTCTTCTCCTTTCTACTCATTCTGAGTTTTTAGTCTTTTGAGACTCTGTTCGAGACTCTCGGTGCGGTGCGACGAAGTTATGTTTGGAGGAAAGCGCCAGATCTGAAAGAAAAAGTTTTTATCTTTTATTAAAGTTTTGCGTGGTTTATAACTTTTATTAAAGTTTACATTCATTTATTATTATGTCTACCATTCATTTACACAATATTATTTCATATAATGTTTATATTGTCGCACTTATGCCTGTAGAATTGGAATTCATGTATTACGCTGTTGTAATGTCGGATTTGTGGTCAATCTGGCTCAACTAGACTCGGTCTTGTCCTCAGTAACTTTAAATAGTCAACGGGAGGCAGCGGGCTGCTCTAGGCGATTGGTATTTAAGCAGACCTTGTGTCTCACCTCTCAATTGGGGACTGATCTAGTTGGTCTTATTGAAAGCTATTAGCTTATACAAGTAATACTGAATGTTCTAACCTTGCACGTCGTGATACCAACCCTGATAAGGATCACCAGTTGCCAAAGTCAGTCTAAATGTCAAGAAAAGATCAGACCAATAGACTATACCAGTTCATGCATTGGCATCACACATATCACCACCTAGGGACGTACGTGGTTTATGACTCATAGAATAGTTGGGAGCATTGCTCGCTATTCGTTATATTTCTCTGGAGAGGGATGTACAATTAAAACCCGACTACGCCTGAAAAGGTGCATTTGTACGTGAATCCAGAGCATCGTTCCTGAGGACGGACGTACAATGAGAACCTGACTGCGCCTGGGGAAGGACATTTGTATTTGAACTCAGGCGACGTACGTTCATCAAACCATTACGAGACGGTGTCATGCATACATACATATTGATTGATTATGATGCTCACATGTGTAATTAAGATATTTGATTATGAAGTATGCTTTATTAATTTTTATACTCACGAACTATTTTACCCATGAGCGCGTTAAGCTCACTCCATTATAATCCAATTTTTCACAGGAAATTAGGGTGGACTAGGTGCAGGTTATGGGGCCCACATTTTGTACCCATTGTATTAAACATTCGAGATTTTGTGGAGTATGTTCCCTTGACTACTTCATGTACAAATGAATTCTGAAATAAATGAAATCAGACATGTACTATTTTATATTTCTGCTGTGCACTCTGTTATTACCATTGTTATTTTTCCAAATGCGCGCCTCATCCGCGAGTGTACCGCAGGTTTAGGCGCGTCCGGGCGAGGTATGACACTTGCATTTGCCAAAACAAGCTTCGAATTGAATCAAAATTGCAATCTGTCTTGATGATAACGTCATTGTGTAACAAGTTCTTCTTTTTATCCCTTTTGTGCTTAGATTTGCAGAGGCTATCCATTGTTTTAAACTGTAAGTATATGAAGTGGTCTAAGTAAGATAACACATCAAAAGAGAACACATCACCTGTATTGCATCAAGAACACATCAAACAATAGCTTTTGAAGTCTACAAAGATCAAGCTCGAAGAACGAAGACATATCTCATGTCTAATGCATTAGTTTGATCTTTGGTGCGTGGGGTAACTTCTCGATCAATCTTAGCACTAAAACTCTTAAAATTTGCAAAGTCTCCAAAATCACTTCGATATAGTATTTCATTTCCAAAAAATGTTTTCCGAAAGGTTTTAATCATAATTTCAATGAGTTTTGAATTATTTAAAAGTGTTTAATCTTATATCAAAGTCTTTTGAGTCAATAGAATGGTTCTTGAGTGTCAAAATATTAATTTTTCAAAAATAAGGCTATCCAGCAATTTGCCAAAATTTTTCAGAAGGCACTAGTGCACTATCAGTGTTGATAGCACGTTGATAGGGTTCAATAATAAAACTTTTATTTTTTTGGAAAATTGTCGATAGCGCCCTATCCCCTTTGATAACTCGTTATAAAGTAGTTGTCGTGATCTTTCCATTTTTAGTAAAATATGCAATAGCGCTGTAGGCCTTAATAACACGTTTTCGAAAAGTCTAAAATCAACCTTCTGTTGCCTGCTATCTATCCATAAAGAACATGATACACAACCCAATGGCACGCTATCCACGTCTTAGCCTAAAATCTGATATTTCTAACGAGAAAAATGTGGGCACTTATGCTTGTTCGATTTTTCTATTCCTTACACAGTTTTGCCAGGTAATTTTAATTGAAATATTCTCTACTAACACCTTGATGCTTCCCATTGTCTCGCACGCCCAAAATAACTTTAGATTAAACAATGTTTTGGGTTCAAATCATTTTGTACTATCTTGCTCTTTACCCTGCAACTTCTAATTTTATAAAACACTTAATCTCTTATTTTCAAAAATACAACACACGCAATTTTTTACAAGTTATTTGAGCTTTTGAAAGAGTTTTTCAAGAGAAGAAAGTAATAATTCTTGCATTTGCCAAAACAAGCTTCTAATTGAATCAAAATTTCAATCTGTCTTGATGATAACGTCATTGTTCAGCAAGTTCTTCATTTTATCCCTTTTGTGCTTAGATTTGCAGAGGCTATCCATTGTTTAAAACTGTAAGTATATGAAGTAGTCTCGGTAAGATGACACATGAAAAAGAACACGTCACCTGTATTGCATCAAGAACACATCAAACAATAGCTTTCGAAGTTTACAAAGATCAAGCTCGAAGAACGAAGACATATCTCATATCTAATGCATTAATTTGATCTTTGGTGTGTAGGGCAACCTCTCGATCAATCTCAGTACTAAAACTGTAAAAATTACAAAGTCTTCAAAATCACTTCGATATAGTATTTCATTTTGAAAAAATGTTTTCCGAAAGGTTTTAATCATAATTTCAATGAGTTTTGAATTATTTAAAATTGTTTAATCTTATATCAAAGTCTTTTGAGTCAATGGAATGGTTCTTGAGTGTCAAAATATTAATATTTCAAAAATAAGGCTATCCAGCAATTTGCCAAGATTTTTCAGAAGGCACTAGCGCACTATCAGTGTTGATAGCACGCTGATATGGTTCAATAATAAAACATTTATTTTTTTGGAAAATTGTCGATAGCGCCCTATCCCCTTTGATAACTTGTTGTAGAGTTGTTGCCGTGATCTTTCCATTTTTAGTAAAATAGGCAAAAGCGCGCTATAGGCCTTAATAACACGCTATCGAAAAGTCTAAAAATCTCGAGCTCCTCGGTTTGTGTATATCGACCTTCTATTGTCTGCTATCCGTCAATAGAGATCATGATACACAACCCAATAGCACGCTATTCACGTCTTAGACTAAAATCTGATATTTCTAACGAGAAAAATGTGGGCACTTCCGCTTGCTCGATTTTTCTAGTCCTTACACAGTTTTGTCAGGTTATCTTAATTGAAATATTCTCTACCAACACCTTGATTATTCCCATTGTCTCGCAAGCCCAAAATAAGTTTCGATTAAACAATGTTTTGAATTCAAATCATTTTGTACTCTGTTGCTCTTCAACCTTCAACTTCTAATTTTATAAAACGCTCATTTTCTGAATTTCAAAAATACAAACACACGGAATTTTTGCAAGTTAGATTGAGCTTTTGAAAGAGTTTTTCAAGATAAGAAAGTAATGATTCTTGCATTTGCCAAAACAAGCTTCAAACAGAATCAAAATTGCAATCTGTCTTGATGATAACGTCATTCTTTAGCAAGTTCTTCATTTTATCCCTTTTGTGCTTAGATTTGAAGAGGCTTTTCATTGTTTTAAACTTTAACTATATGAAGTGGTCTCGGTAAGATGACACATGGAAAAGAACATGTCACCTGTATTGCATCAAGAAAACATCAAACAATAGCTTCCGAAGTATACAAATATCAAGCTCGAAGAACTAAGACATAGCTAATGTCTAATGCATTAGTTTGATCTTTGGTGTTTAGGGTAACCTGTTAATCAATCTCAGCACTAAAACTCTAAAAATTGCAAAGTCTTCAAAATCACTTCGATATAGTATTTCATTTGGATAATTTTTTTTCCGAAAGGTTCTAATCATAATTTCAATGAGTTTTGAATTATTTAAAAGTGTTTAATCTTATATCAAAGTCTTTTGAGTCAATAGAATGGTTCTTGAGTGTTAAAATATTAATTTTTCAAAAATAAGGCTATCCAGCAATTTGCGAAAATTTTTCAGAAGGCACTAGCGCACTATCAGTGTTGATAGCATGTTGATAGGGTTCAATAATAAAACATTTATTTTTTTGGAAAATTGTCGATAGCGCCCTATCCCCATTGATAACTAGTTATAGAGTAGTTGCCGTGATCTTTCCATTTTTAGTAAAATATGCAATAGCGCTGTAGGCCTTAATAACACGTTATCGAAAAGTCTAAAATCAACCTTCTCTTGCCTGCTATCTGTCCATAAAGAACATGATACACAACCCAATAGCACGCTATTCACGTCTTAGACTAAAATCTGATATTTCTAACGAGAAAAATGTGGGCACTTTTGCTTGCTCGATTTTTCTATTCCTTACACAGTTTTGTCAGGTTATCTTAATTGAAATATTCTCTACCAACACCTTGATTATTCCCATTGTCTCGCACGCCCAAAACAAGTTTCGATTAAACAATGTTTTGAATTCAAATCATTTTGTACTCTGTTGCTCTTTAACCTTCAACTTCTAATTTTATAAAACGCTCATTTTCTGAATTTCAAAAATACAAACACACGGAATTTTTGCAAGTTAGATTGAGCTTTGGAAAGAGTTTTTCAAGATAAGAAAGTAATGATTCTTGCATTTGCCAAAACAAGCTTCAAATTGAATCAAAATTGCAATCTGTCTTGATGATAACGTCATTGTGTAACAAGTTCTTCTTTTCATCCCTTTTGTGCTTAGATTTGCAGAGGCAATCCATTGTTTTAAACTGTAAGTATATGAAGTGGTCTCGGTAAGATAACACATCAAAAGAGAACACATCACCTGTATTGCATCAAGAACACAACAAACAATAGCTTTCGCATCTACAAAGATCAAGCTCGAAGAACGAAGACATATCTCATGTCTAATGCATTAGTTTGATCTTTGGTGCGTGGGGTAACCTCTCGATCAATCTTAGCACTAAAACTCTTACAATTTGCAAAGTCCCCAAAATCACTTCGATATATTATTTCATTTCCAAAAAATGTTTTCTGAAAGGTTTTAATCATAATTTCAATGAGTTTTGAATTATTTAAAAGTGTTTAATCTTATATCAAAGTCTTTTGAGTCAATAGAATGGTTTTTGAGTGTCAAAATATTAATTTTCCAAAAATAAGGCTATCCAGCAATTTGCCAAAATTATTCAGAAGGCACTAGCGCACTATCAGTGTTGATAGCACGCTAATATAGTTCAATAATAAAACATTTATTTTTTTGGAAAATTGTCGATGGCGCCCTATCCCCTTTGATAACTTGTTGTAGAGTTGTTGCCGTGATCTTTCCATTTTTAGTAAAATAGGCAAAAGCGCGCTATAGGCCTTAACAACACGCTATCGAAAAGTCTAAAAATCTCGAGCTCCTCGGTTTGTGTATATCGACCTTCTATGGTCTGCTATCCGTCAATAGAAAACATGATACACATCCCAATAGCACGCTATTCACGTCTTAGACTAAAATCTGATATTTTTAACGAGAAAAATGTGGGCACTTCTGCTTGCTCGATTTTTCTATTCCTTACACAGTTTTGTCAGGTTATCTTAATTGAAATATTCTCTACCAACACCTTGATTATTCCCATTGTCTCGCACGCCCAAAACAAGTTTCGATTAAACAAGGTTTTGAATTCAAATCATTTTGTACTATGTTGCTCTTTAACCTTCAACTTCTAATTTTATAAAACGCTCATTTTCTGAATTTCAAAAATACAAACACACGTAATTTTTGCAAGTTAGATTGAGCTTTGGAAAGAGTTTTTCAAGATAAGAAAGTAATGATTCTTGCATTTGCCAAAACAAGCTTCAAATTGAATCAAAATTGCAATCTGTCTTGATGATAACGTCATTCTTAGGCAAGTTCTTCATTTTATCCCTTTTGTGCTTAGATTTGAAGAGGCTATCCATTGTTTTAAACTTTAACTATATGAAGTGGTCTCGGTAAGATGACACATGGAAAAGAACATGTCACCTGTATTGCATCAAGAAAACATTAAACAATAGCTTTCGAAGTATACAAATATCAAGCTCGAAGAACGAAGACATATCTCATGTCTAATGCATTAGTTTGATCTTTGGGGTGTAGGGTGACCTCTTCATCAATCTCAGCACTAAAACTCTAAAAATTGTAAAGTCTTCAAAATCAATTCGATATAGTATTTCATTTGGAAAAAATGTTTTTCGAAAGGTTCTAATCATAATTTCAATGAGTTTTGAATTTTTTAAAAGTGTTTAATCTTATATCAAAGTCTTTTGAGTCAATAGAATGGTTCTTGAGTGTCAAAATATTAATTTTTCAAAAATAAGGCTATCCAGCAATTTTCCAAAATTTTTTAGAAGGCACTAGCGCACTATCAGTGTTGATAGCACGTTGATAGGGTTCAATAATAAAACATTTATTTTTTTGGAAAATTTTCGATAGCGCCCTATCCCCTTTGATAACTCGTTATAGAGTAGTTGCCGTGATCTTTCCATTTTTAGTAAAATATGCAACAGCGCTGTAAGCCTCAATAACACGTTATCGAAAAGTCTAAAATCAACCTTCTGTTGCCTGCTATCTGTCCATAAAGAACCTGATACACATCCCAATAGCACGCTATTCACGTCTTAGACTAAAATCTGCTATTTCTAACGAGAAAAATGTGGGCACTTCTGCTTGCTCGATTTTTCTATTCCTTACACAGTTTTGTCAGGTTATTTTAATTGAAATATTCTCTACCAACACCTTGATTATTCCCATTGTCTCGCATGCCCAAAACAAGTTTCGATTAAACAATGTTTTGAATTCAAATCATTTTGTACTCTGTTGCTCTTTAACCTTCAACTTCTAATTTTATAAAACGCTCATTTTCTGAATTTCAAAAATACAAACACACGGAATTTTTGCAAGTTAGATTGAGCTTTGGAAAGAGTTTTTCAAGATAAGAAAGTAATGATTCTTGCATTTGCCAAAACAAGCTTCAAATTGAATCAAAATTGCAATCTGTCTTGATGATAACGTCATTGTGTAACAAGTTCTTCTTTTCATCCCTTTTGTGCTTAGATTTGCAGAGGCAATCCATTGTTTTAAACTGTAAGTATATGAAGTGGTCTCGGTAAGATAACACATCAAAAGAGAACACATCACCTGTATTGCATCAAGAACACAACAAACAATAGCTTTCGCATCTACAAAGATCAAGCTCGAAGAACGAAGACATATCTCATGTCTAATGCATTAGTTTGATCTTTGGTGCGTGGGGTAACCTCTCGATCAATCTTAGCACTAAAACTCTTAAAATTTGCAAAGTCTCAAAAATCACTTCGATATAGTATTTCATTTCCAAAAAATGTTTTCCGAAAGGTTTTAATCATAATTTCAATGAGTTTTGAATTATTTAAAAGTGTTAAATCTTATATCAAAGTCTTTTGAGTCAATAGAATGGTTCTTGAGTGTCAAAATATTAATTTTTCAAAAATAAGGCTATCCAGCAATTTGCCAAAATTTTTCAGAAGGCACTAGCGCACTATCAGTGTTGATAGCACGTTGATAGGGTTCAATAATAAAACATTTATTTTTTTGGAAAATTGTCGATAGCGCCGTATCCCCTTTGATAACTCGTTATAGAGTAGTTGTCATGATTTTTCCAATTTTAGTAAAATATGCAATAGCGCTGTAGGCCTTAATAACACGTTATCGAAAAGTCTAAAATCAACCTTCTGTTGCCTGCTATCTGTCCATAAAGAACATGATACACAACCCAATGGCACGCTATCCACGTCTTAGACTAAAATCTGATATTTCTAACGAGAAAAATGTGGGCACTTCTGCTTATTCGATTTTTCTATTCCTTACACAGTTTTGCCAGGTAATTTTAATTGAAATATTCTCTACTAACACCTTGATGCTTCCCATTGTCTCGCACGCCCAAAATAACTTTAAATTAAACAATGTTTTGGGTTCAAATCATTTTGTACTCTCTTGCTCTTTAACCTGCAACTTCTAATTTTATAAAACACTTAATCTCTTATTTTCAAAAATACAACACACGCAATTTTTTACAAGTTAGATTGAGCTTTTGAAAGAGTTTTTCAAGAGAAGAAAGTAATGATTCTTGCATTTGCCAAAACAAGCTTCTAATTGAATCAAAATTTCAATCTGTCTTGATGATAACGTCATTGTGTAACAAGTTCTTCTTTTTATCCCTTTTGTGCTTAGATTTGCAGAGGCAATCTCGAGCTCCTCGGTTTGTGTATATCGACCTTCTATGGTCTGCTATCCGTCAATAGAGAACATGATACACAACCCAATAGCACGCTATTCACGTCTTAGACTAAAATCTATTATTTCTAGCGAGAAAAATGTGGGCACTTCTGCTTGCTCGATTTTTCTATTCCTTACACAGTTTTGCCAGGTAATTTTAATTGAAATATTCTCTACTAACACCTTGATGCTTCCCATTGTCTCGCACGCCCAAAATAACTTTAGATTAAACAATGTTTTGGGTTCAAATCATTTTGTACTCTCTTGCTCTTTAACCTGCAACTTCTAATTTTATAAAACACTTAATCTCTTATTTTCAAAAATACAACACACGCAATTTTTTACAAGTTAGATTGAGCTTTTGAAAGAGTTTTTCAAGAAAAGAAAGTAATGATTCTTGCATTTGCCAAAACAAGCTTCTAATTGAATCAAAATTTAAATCTGTCTTGATGATAACGTCATTGTGTAACAAGTTCTTCTTTTTATCCCTTTTGTGCTTAGATTTGCAGAGGCAATCTCGAGCTCCTCGGTTTGTGTATATCGACCTTCTATGGTCTGCTATCCATCAATAGAGAACATGATACACAACCCAATAGCACGGTATTCACGTCTTAGACTAAAATCTGATATTTCTAGCGAGAAAAATGTGGGCACTTCTGCTTGCTCGATTTTTCTATTCCTTACAAAATTTTGTCAGGTTATCTTAATTGAAATATTCTCTTCCAACACCTTGATTATTCCCATTGTCTCGCACGCCCAAAACAAGTTTCGATTAAATAATGCTTTGAATTCAAATGATTTTGTACTCTGTTGCTCTTTAACCTTCAACTTCTAATTTTATAAAACACTTAATCTCTTATTTTCAAAAATACAACACACGCAATTTTTTACAAGTTAGATTGAGCTTTTGAAAGAGTTTTTCAAGAGAAGAAAGTAATGATTCTTGCATTTGCCAAAACAAGCTTCTAATTGAATCAAAATTTCAATCTGTCTTGATGATAACGTCATTGTGTAACAAGTTCTTCTTTTTATCCCTTTTGTGCTTAGATTTGCAGAGGCAATCTCGAGCTCCTCGGTTTGTGTATATCGACCTTCTATGGTCTGCTATCCGTCAATAGAGAACATGATACACAACCCAATAGCACGCTATTCACGTCTTAGACTAAAATCTATTATTTCTAGCGAGAAAAATGTGGGCACTTCTGCTTGCTCGATTTTTCTATTCCTTACACAGTTTTGCCAGGTAATTTTAATTGAAATATTCTCTACTAACACCTTGATGCTTCCCATTGTCTCGCACGCCCAAAATAACTTTAGATTAAACAATGTTTTGGGTTCAAATCATTTTGTACTCTCTTGCTCTTTAACCTGCAACTTCTAATTTTATAAAACACTTAATCTCTTATTTTCAAAAATACAACACACGCAATTTTTTACAAGTTAGATTGAGCTTTTGAAAGAGTTTTTCAAGAAAAGAAAGTAATGATTCTTGCATTTGCCAAAACAAGCTTCTAATTGAATCAAAATTTAAATCTGTCTTGATGATAACGTCATTGTGTAACAAGTTCTTCTTTTTATCCCTTTTGTGCTTAGATTTGCAGAGGCAATCTCGAGCTCCTCGGTTTGTGTATATCGACCTTCTATGGTCTGCTATCCATCAATAGAGAACATGATACACAACCCAATAGCACGGTATTCACGTCTTAGACTAAAATCTGATATTTCTAGCGAGAAAAATGTGGGCACTTCTGCTTGCTCGATTTTTCTATTCCTTACAAAATTTTGTCAGGTTATCTTAATTGAAATATTCTCTTCCAACACCTTGATTATTCCCATTGTCTCGCACGCCCAAAACAAGTTTCGATTAAATAATGCTTTGAATTCAAATGATTTTGTACTCTGTTGCTCTTTAACCTTCAACTTCTAATTTTATAAAACACTTAATCTCTTATTTTCAAAAATACAACACACGCAATTTTTTACAAGTTAGATTGAGCTTTTGAAAGAGTTTTTCAAGAGAAGAAAGTAATGATTCTTGCATTTGCCAAAACAAGCTTCTAATTGAATCAAAATTTCAATCTGTCTTGATGATAACGTCATTGTGTAACAAGTTCTTCTTTTTATCCCTTTTGTGCTTAGATTTGCAGAGGCAATCTCGAGCTCCTCGGTTTGTGTATATCGACCTTCTATGGTCTGCTATCCGTCAATAGAGAACATGATACACAACCCAATAGCACGCTATTCACGTCTTAGACTAAAATCTATTATTTCTAGCGAGAAAAATGTGGGCACTTCTGCTTGCTCGATTTTTCTATTCCTTACACAGTTTTGCCAGGTAATTTTAATTGAAATATTCTCTACTAACACCTTGATGCTTCCCATTGTCTCGCACGCCCAAAATAACTTTAGATTAAACAATGTTTTGGGTTCAAATCATTTTGTACTCTCTTGCTCTTTAACCTGCAACTTCTAATTTTATAAAACACTTAATCTCTTATTTTCAAAAATACAACACACGCAATTTTTTACAAGTTAGATTGAGCTTTTGAAAGAGTTTTTCAAGAAAAGAAAGTAATGATTCTTGCATTTGCCAAAACAAGCTTCTAATTGAATCAAAATTTAAATCTGTCTTGATGATAACGTCATTGTGTAACAAGTTCTTCTTTTTATCCCTTTTGTGCTTAGATTTGCAGAGGCAATCTCGAGCTCCTCGGTTTGTGTATATCGACCTTCTATGGTCTGCTATCCATCAATAGAGAACATGATACACAACCCAATAGCACGGTATTCACGTCTTAGACTAAAATCTGATATTTCTAGCGAGAAAAATGTGGGCACTTCTGCTTGCTCGATTTTTCTATTCCTTACAAAATTTTGTCAGGTTATCTTAATTGAAATATTCTCTTCCAACACCTTGATTATTCCCATTGTCTCGCACGCCCAAAACAAGTTTCGATTAAATAATGCTTTGAATTCAAATGATTTTGTACTCTGTTGCTCTTTAACCTTCAACTTCTAATTTTATAAAACGCTCATTTTCTGAATTTCAAAAATACAAACACATAGAATTTTTGCAAGTTAGATTGAGCTTTTGAAAGAGTTTTTCAAGATAAGAAAGTAATGATTCTTGCATTTGCCAAAACAAGCTTCAAATTGAATTAAAATTGCAATCTGTCTTGATGACAACGTCATTCTTTAGCAAGTTCTTCACTTTATCCCTTTTGTGCTTAGATTTGAAGAGGCTATGCATTGTTTTAAACTTTAACTATATGAAGTGGTCTCGGTAAGATGACACATGGAAAAGAACATGTCACCTGTATTGCATCAAAAAAACATCAAACAATAGCTTTCGAACTGTACAAATATCAAGCTCGAAGAACGAAGACATATCTCATGTCTAATGCATTAGTTTGATCTTTGGTGTGTAGGTAACCTCTTCATCAATCTCAGCACTAAAACTCTAAAAATTGTAAAGTCTTCAAAATCACTTCTATATAGTATATCATTTGGAAAAAATGTTTTTCGAAAGGTTTTAATCATAATTTCAATGAGTTTTGAATTATTTAAAAGTGTTTAATCATATATCAAAGTGTTTGCGTCAATGGAATGGTTCTTGAGTGTCAAAATATTAATTTTTCAAAAATAAGGCCATCCAGCAATTTGCTAAAATTTTTCAGAAGGCACAAGGACACTATCAGTGTTGATAGCACGCTGATCGTGTTCAATAATAAAACATTTATTTTTTTTGGAAAATTGTCGATAGCGCCCCATCCCCTTTGATAACTCGTTATAGAGCTGTTGCCGTGACCTTTCCATTTTTAGTAAAATAGGCAAAAGCGCGCTACAGGCCTTAATAACACGCTATCGAAAAGTCTAAAAATCTCGAGCTCTCCGGTTTGTGTATAGCGACCTTCTATAGCCTGCTATCTGTCAATAGAGAACATGATACACAACCCAATAGCACGCTATCAACGTCTTAGACTAAAATCTAATATTTCTAACGAGAAAAATGTGGGCACTTCTGCTTGCTCGATTTTTCTATTCCTTACACAGTTTTGCCAGGTTATCTTAATTGAAATATTCTCTACCAACACCTTGTTGATTCCCATTGTCTCGCCCGCCAAAAACAAGTTTCGATTAAACAATGTTTTGAATTCAAATCATTTTTTACTCTCTTGCTCTTTAACCTGCTACTTCTAATTTTATAAAACACTCATTTTCTCAATTTCAAAAATATAATCACACGTAATTTTTGCAAGTTAGATTGAGCTTTCCAAAGAGTTTTCCAAGAGAAGAAAGTAATGATTCTTGCATTTCCCAAAACAAGCTTCGAAATGAATCAAAATTGCAATCTGTCTTGATGATAACGTCATACTTCAACAAGTTTTTCCTTTTTTTGTGCTTAGATTTGAAAAGGCTATCCATTGTTTTAATCTTTAAGTATATGAAGTGGTCTCGGTAAGATGACACATGAAAAAGAACATGTCACCTATATTGCATCAACAACACATCAAACAATAGCTTTCGAAGTCAACAAAGATCATGCTCGAAGAACGAAGACATATCTCATGTCTAATGCATTAGTTTGACCTTTGGTGTGTAGGGTAACCTTTCGATCAATCTCAGCACTAAAATGCTAAAAATTTCAAAGTCTTCAAAATCACTTCGATATAGTATTTCATTTGAAAAAAATGTTTTTCGAAAGGTTTTGATCATAATTTCAATGAGTTTTGAATTATTTAAAAGTCTTTAATCTTATATCAAAGTCTTTTGAGTCAATGGAATGGTTCTTGAGTGTCAAAATATTAATTTTTCAAAAATAAGGCTATCCAGCAATTTGCCAAAATTTTTAAGAACGCACTAGCGCACTATCAGCGGTGATAGCACGGTGATAGGGTTCAATAATAAAACATTTATTTTTTGGAAAATTGTCGATAGCGCCCTATCCCCTTTGATAACTCGTTATAGAGTTGTTGCTGTGATCTTTCCATTTTTAGCAAATAGGCAATAGCGCGCTATAGGCCTTAAGAACGCTCTATCGAAAAGTCTAAAAATCTCGAGCTCCCCAGTTTTTGTATATCGACCTTCTATAGCCTGCTATCTGTCAATAGAGAACATGATACACAACCCAATAGCACGCTATCCACGTCTTAGACTAAAATCTGATATTTCTAACGAGAAAAATGTGGGCACTTCTGCTTGCTCGATTTTTCTATTCCTTACACAGTTTTGCCAGGTTATCTTAATTGAAATATTCTCTACCAACTCCTTGATGATTCCCATTGTCTCGCACGCCCAAAACAACTTTCGATTAAACACTGTTTTGAATTCAAATCATTTTGTACTCTCTTGCTCTTTAACCAGCAACTTCTAATTTTATAAAACACTCATTTTCTGATTTTCAAAAATACAAACACGCGCAATTTTTTCAAGTTAGATTGAGCTTTCCAAAGGGCTTTAAAAGAGAAGAAAGTAATGATTCTTGCATTTGCCAAAATAAGCTTCGAATTGATTCAAAATTGCAATCTGTTGTCTTGATGATAACGTCATTCTTCAGCAAGTTCTTCATTTTATCTCTTTTGTGCTTAGATTTGCAGAGGGTATCCATTGTTTTAAACTGTAAGTATATGAAGTGGTCTCGGTGAGATAACACGTTAAAACGAACACATCACCTGTATTGCATCAAGAACACATGAAACAATAGCTTTCGAAGTGTACAAAGATCAAGCTCGAAGAACGAAGACATATCTCATGTCTAATGCATTAGTTTGATTTTTGGTGTGTAAGGTAACCTCTAAATCAATCTCAGCACTAAAACTTTAAAAATTGTAGTCTTCAAAATCACTTCGATATAGTATTTCATTTGGAAAAAATATTTTTCGAAAGGTTTTAATCATAATTTCAATGAGTTTTGAATTATTTAAAAGTGTTTAGTCTTATATCAAAGTGTTTTGAGTCAATGGAATAGTTCTTGAGTGTCAAAATATTAATTTTTCAAAAATAAGGCCATCCAGCAATTTGCCAAAATTTTTCAGAAGGCACTAGCGCACTATCAGTGTTGATAGCACACTAATAGGGTTCAATAATAAAACATTTATTCTTTTGGACAATTGTCGATAGCGCCCTATCCCCTTTGACAACTCGTTAAGAGCTGTTGCCGTGATCTTTCCATTTTTAGTAAAATAGGCAATAGCGCTATATTGCCTTAATAACACGCTATCGAAAAGTCTACAAATCTCGAGCTCCCTGGTTTGTGTATATCGACCTTCTATTGCCTGCAATCTGTCAATAGAGAACATGACACACAACCCAATAGCACGCTATCCACGTCTTAGACTAAAATGTAATATTTCTAACGAGAAAAATGTGGGCACTTCTGCTTGCTCGATTTTTCTATTCCTTACATAGTTTTGCCAGGTTATCTTAATTGAAATATTCTCTACCAACACCTTGAGGATTCCCATTGTCTCGCACGCCCAAAACAAGTTTCAATTAAACAATGTTTTGAATTCAAATCATTTTGTACTCTCTTGTTCTTTAACCTGCAACTTCTAACTTTATAAAACACTCATTTTCTGATTTTCAAAAATACAAACACACGCAATTTTTGCAAGTTAGGTTGAGCTTTCCAAAGAGCTTTAAAAGAGAAGAAAGTAATGATTCTTGCATTTGCCAAAACAAGCTTCAAATTGATTCAAAATTGCAATATGTTGTCTTGATGATAACGTCATTCTTCAGCAAGTTCTTCATTTTATCTCTTTTGTGCTTAGATTTGCAGAGGGTATCCATTGTTTTAAACTGTAAGTATATGAAGTGGTCTCGGTGAGATATCATGTTAAAACGAACACATCACCTGTATTGCATCAAGAACACATCAAACAATAGCTTTCGAAGTCTACAAAGATCAAGCTCGAAGAACGAAGACATATCTCATGTCTAATGCATTAGTTTGACCTTTGGTGTGTAGGGTAACCTTTCGATCAATCTCAGCACTAAAACTCTAAAAATTGCAAAGTCTTCAAAATCACTTCGATATAGTATTTCATTTGAAAAAAATGTTTTTCGAAAGGTTTTAATCATAATTTCAATGAGTTTTGAATTATTTAAAAGTCTTTAATCGTATATCAAAGTCTTTTGAGTTAATGGAATGGTTCTTGAGTGTCAAAATATTAATTTTTCAAAAATAAGGCTATCCAGCAATTTGCCAAAATTTTTAAGAAGGCACTAGCGCACTATCAGCGTTGATAGCACGCTGATAGGGTTCAGTAATAAACCATTTATTTTTTTGAAAAATTGTCGATAGCGCCCTATCCCCTTTGATAACTCGTTATACAGTTGTTGCTGTGATCTTTCCATTTTTAGCAAAATAGGCAATAACGCGCTATAGGCCTTAAGAACGCGCTATCGAAAAGTCTAAAAATCTCGAGCTCCCCAGTTTGTGTATATCGACCTTCTATAGCCTGCTATCTGTCAATAGAGAACATGATACACAACCCAATAGCACGCTATCCACGTCTTAGACTAAAATCTGATATTTGTAATGAGAAAAATGTGGGCACTTCTGCTTGCTCGATTTTTCTATTCCTTACACAGTTTTGCCAGGTTATCTTAATTGAAATATTCTCTACCAACTCCTTGACGATTCCCATTGTCTCGCACGCCTAAAACAACTTTCGATTAAACACTGTTTTGAATTCAAATCATTTTGTACTCTCTTGCTCTTTAACCTGCAACTTCTAATTTTATAAAACACTCATTTTCTGATTTTCAAAAATACAAACACACGCAATTTTTTCAAGTTAGATTGAGCTTTCCAAAGAGCTTTAAAAGAGAAGAAAGTAATGATTCTTGCATTTGCCAAAACAAGCTTCGAATTGATTCAAAATTGCAATCTGTTGTCTTGATGATAACGTCATTCTTCAGCAAGTTCTTCATTTTATCTCTTTTGTGCCTAGATTTGCAGAGGGTATCCATTGTTTTAAACTGTAAGTATATGAAGTGGTCTCGGTGAGATAACACGTCAAAACGAACACATCATCTGTATTGCATCAAGAACACATCAAACAATAGCTTTCGAAGTCTACAAAGATCAAGCTCGAAGAACGAAGACATATCTCATGTCTAATGCATTAGTTTGATCTTTGGTGTGTAGGGTAACCTCTAAATCAATCTCAGCACTAAAACTCTAAAAATTGCAAAGTCTTCGAAATCACTTCGATATAGTATTTCATTTGGAAAAAATATTTTTCGAAAGGTTTTACTCGTAATTTCAATGAGTTTTGAATTATTTAAAAGTGTTTAATCTTATATCAAAGTGTTTTGAGTCAATGGAATAGTTCTTGAGTGTCAAAATATTAATTTTTCAAAAATAAGGCCATCTAGCAATTTGCCAAAATTTTTCAGAAGGCACTAGCGCACTATCAGTGTTGATAGCACGCTGATAGGGTTCAATAATAAAACATTTATTTTTTGGAAAATTGTCTATAACACGCTATCCCCTTTGATAACTCGCTATAGAGCAATTGCCGTGATCTTTCCATTTTTAGTAAAATGGGCAATAGCGTTTTATAGGATTTGATAACACGCTATCGGAAAGTCTAAAAAACCTGAGCTCTATGGTTTGTGTATATCGACCTGCTATCTGTCAATAGAGAACATGGTACACAACCCAATAGCCTATCCTCTTCTTAGACTAAAATCTGATATTTCTAACGAGAAAAATGTGGGCACATCTACTTACTCTACTTTTCTATTCCTTTCACAGTTTTGCCAGGTTATCTTAATTAAACAACGATTCCCATTGTCTCGCACGCCTAAAACATCTTTAGATTAAACAACGTTTTGAATTCAAATTATTTTGGACTCTCTTGCTCTTAAACCTGCAACTGCTAATTTTGTAAAACCCTCATTCTCTGATTTTAAAAGATAGAACACACACGATTTTTGGAACTTAGACTTAGCTTTCCAAAGAGTGTTTAAGTAGAAGAAAGTCGTGATTGTCACACCCCGCCCGGACGCGCCTAAACCGGCGGTACACTCACGGACGGGGCGTGCATTTGGAACAATTATAATGGTAATAACATAGTGCGCAGCGGAAATACAATATACAGTACAAATCTGATTTCATATAATTCAGAAGACTTTTGTACATAAAATGGTCAAGGGAACATACTCCCAAAATCCCCAATGAATCATACAAAGGGTACAAAATGTGGGCCCTATAACCTGCACCCAATCCACCTTAATTTCCTGTGAAAGATTTGATAATATTGGAGTGAGCTTAACGCGCTCAGTGGGTAAATAGTGCATGAGTATAACAATTAATAAAGCATACTTCAATATCAAATATCTTAAATACACATGTGAGCATCATAATCAATCAATATGAATGTATGCATGACACCGTCACGTATTAATGGTTTGATGAACGTACATCGCCTGAATTCACGTACAGGAACGATGCTCTGGATTCACGTACTGATGTCCCTCCCTGGGTGTAGCCGGGTTCTCATGTACGTCCTTCTCCAGATAAATATAATGAATAGTGAGCAATGCTTCTAACTATTCTATGAGTCATAAACCATATACGTCCCTAGGTGGTGATATGTATGATGCCAATGCATGAACTGGTCTAGTCTACTGGTCTGGTCTTTCTTTTGACATTTAGACTGACTTTGGCAACGTCTGGTGATCCTTATCAGGGTCGGTATCACGACGTGCAAGATTAGGACATTCAGTATTACTGTATAAGCTGATAGCTTTCAATAAGACCAACTAGATCAGTCCCGAGTTGAGAGGTGAGACACAAGGTCTGCTTAAATACCAATCACCTAGAGCAGCCCGCTGCCTCCCGTTTACTATTTAAGTTACTGAGGACAAGACCGAGTCTAGTTGAGTCAGATTGACTACAAATCCGGCATTATAACAGTGCAATACATGAATTCTAAATTTACCGGCATATGTGCGGCAGTATAAACAGTATATGACATAATGCAGTGTAAATGAATAGTAGACATAATAATAATTGAATGTAAACTTTAATAAAAGTTATGAAACACGCAAACCTATATTTCGTTCCCCACCTTCAGATAAAAACTTCTTCTTTCCGATCTGGCGCTTTCCTCCGGACAGAACTTTATTGCACCGTACCGAGAGTCTCGATCAGAGAGTCTCAAAAACTAAAAACTTAGAATGAGTGGAAAGAGAAGGAAAATCATAAGGAGAGTGATTTGGTGTGAGAAATGAGAATGAGGAGGGTTTCTTATATAGAGATTTTTGGCGCCTGAACGTTCTGGCATGCGTCTGAACGTTCTGGCATGCGCCTGAACGTTCTGGCATTCGCCTGAACGTTCTGGCATTGCGCCTGAACGTTCTGGCATTGCGTCTGAACGTTCTGGCATTGCGCCAGAACGTTCCGGCAGGCGCCTGAACGTTCAGGTGTTGCCCAAATAGTAGATTTTTTTTTTTGTGAAATACAGAGTATTACAGTGATTCTTGCATTTGCCCAAACAACCTTCGAACAGAATCAAAATTGCAAACTGTCTTGAAAATAACCTCATTATTTCGCAAGTTCTTCATTTTATCCCTTTCGTGTTGAGATTTCCAGAGGCTAGCTATTGTTTTAAACTGTAAGTATATGAAGTGTTCTCGGTAAGAGAACACATCAAACAAGAACACATCACCTGTATTATTTTTTTCTAAGAGCTACAACTAATCATCAACAACACATCAAACAATAGCTTTCGAAGTGCACAAATATCAAGCTCGAAGAACGAAGACATATCTCATGTCTAATGCATTAGTTTGATCTTTGGTGTGTAGGGTAACCTCTAGATCAATCTCAACACTAAAACTCTAAAAATTGCAAAGTCTTCAAAATCACTTCGATATAGTATTTCATTTGGAAAAAATGTTTTTCAAAAGGTTTTAATCATAATTTCAATGAGTTTTGAATTATTTAAAAGTGTTTAATCTTATATCACAGTGTTTGAGTCAATGGAATGGTTCTTGAGTGTCAAAATATTAATTTTTCAAAAATAAGGCCATCCAGCAATTTGCCAAAATTTTTCAGAAGGCACAAGGACACTATCAGGGTTGATAGCACGCTGATCAGGTTCAATAATAAAACATTTATTTTTTTGGAAAATTATCGATAGCGCTCCATCCCCTTTGATAACTCGTTATAGCGCTGTTGCCGTGATCTTTCCATTTATAGTAAAATAGGCAAAAGCGAGCTATAGGCCTTAATAACACGCTATCGAAAAGTCTAAAAATCTCGAGCTCTCCGGTTTGTCTATATCGACCTTCTATAGCCTGCTATCTGTCAATAGAGAACATGATACACAACCCAATAGCACGCTATCAACGTCTTAGACTAAAATCTAATATTTCTAACGAGAAAAATGTGGGCACTTCTGCTTGCTCGATTTTTCTATTCCTTACACAGTTTTGCCACGTTATCTTAATTGAAATATTCTCTACCAACACCTTGTTGATTCCCATTGTCTCGCACGCCAAAAACAAGTTTCGATTAAACAATGTTTTGAATTCAAATCATTTTGTACTCTCTTGCTCTTTAACCTGCAACTTCTAATTTTATAAAACACTCATTTTCTCATTTTCAAAAATATAATCACACGCAATTTTTGCAAGTTAGATTGAGCTTTCAAAGAGTTTTTCAAGAAAAGAAAGTAATGATTCTTGCATTTGCCAAAACAAGTTTCGAATTGAACCAAAATTGCAATCTGCTGTCTTGATGATAACGTCATTCTTCAGCAAGTTCTTCATTTTATCCCTTTTGTGCTTAGATTTGAAGAGGCTATCCATTGTTCCAAACTTTAAGTATATGAAGTGGTCTCGGTAAGATGACACATGAAAAAGAACACGTCACCTGTGTTGCATCAAGAACACATCAAACAATAGCTTTCGAAGTCTACAAAGATCAAGCTCGAAGAACGAAGACATATCTCATGTCTAATGCATTAGTTTGACCTTTGGTGTGTAGGGTAACCTTTCGATCAATCTCAGCACTAAAACTCTAAAAATTGCAAAGTCTTCAAAATCACTTCGATATGGTATTTCATTTGAAAAAAATGTTTTTCGAATGGTTTTAATCATAATTTCAATGGGTTTTGAATTATTTAAAAGTCTTTAATCGTATATCAAAGTCTTTTGAGTCAATGGAATGGTTCTTGAGTGTCAAAATATTAATTTTTCAAAAATAAGGCTATCCAGCAATTTGCCAAAATTTTTAAGAAGGCACTAGCGCACTATCAGCGGTGATAGCACACTGATAGGGTTCAATAATAAACCATTTATTTTTTTGGAAAATTGTCGATAGCGCCCTATCCCCTTTGATAACTCCTTATAGAGTTGTTGCTGTGATCTTTCCATTTTTAGCAAAATAGGCAACAGCGCGCTATAGGCCTTAAGAACGCGCTATCGAAAAGTCTAAAAATCTTAAGCTCCCCAGTTTGTGTATATCGACCTTCTATATCCTGCTATCTGTCAATAGAGAACATGATACACAACCCAATAGCACGCTATCCACGTCTTAGACTAAAATCTGATATTTCTAACGAGAAAAATGTGGGCACTTCTGCTTGCTCGATTTTTCGATTCCTTACATAGTTTTGCCAGGTTATCTTAATTGAAATATTTTCTACCAACACCTTGATGATTCCCATTGTCTCGCACGCCCAAAACAAGTTTCGATTAAACAATGTTTTGAATTCAAATCCTTTCGTACTCTCTTGTTCTTTAACCTGCAACTTCTAACTTTATAAATAACTCATTTTCTGATTTTCAAAAATATAATCACACGCAATTTTTTCAAGTTAGATTGAGCTTTCCAAAGAGTTTTCCAAGAGAAGAAAGTAATGATTCTTGCATTTGCCAAAACAAGCTTCGAAATGAATCAAAATTGCAATCTGTCTTGATGATAACGTCATACTTCAGCAAGCTTTTCCTTTTTTTGTGCTTAGATTTGAAGGGGCTATCCATTGTTTTAATCTTTAAGTATATGAAGTGGTCTCGGTAAGATAACACATGAAAAAGAACACATCACCTGTATTGCATCAAGAATACATCAAACAATAGCTTTCGAAGTCAACAAAGATCAAGCTCGAAGAACAAAGACATATCTTATGTCTAATGCATTAGTTTGATCTTTGGTGTGTAGGGTAACCTCTTGATCAATCTCAGCACTAAAACTCTAAAAATTGCAAAGTCTTCAAAATCACTTCGATATAGTATTTCATTTTGAAAAAATGTTTTCTGAAAGGTTTTAATCAATTTCAATGAGTTTTGAATTATTTAAAAGTGTTTAATCTTATATCAAAGTGTTTTGAGTCAATGGAATTGTTCTTGAGTGTCAAAATATTTATTTTTCAAAAATAAGGCTATCCAGCAATTTGCCAAAATTTTTAAGAAGGCACTAGCGCACTATCAGCGGTGATAGCACACTGATAGGGTTCAATAATAAACCATTTATTTTTTTGGAAAATTGTCGATAGCGCCCTATCCCCTTTGATAACTCCTTATAGAGTTGTTGTTGTGATCTTTCCATTTTTAGCGAAATAGGCAACAGCGCGCTATAGGCCTTAAGAACCCGCTATCGAAAAGTCTAAAAATCTCAAGCTCCCCAGTTTGTGTATATCGACCTTCTATAGCCTGCTATCTGTCAATAGAGAATATGATACACAACCCAATAGCACGCTATCCACGTCTTAGACTAAAATCTGATATTTCTAACGAGAAAAATGTGGGCACTTCTGCTTGCTCGATTTTTCTATTCCTTACATAGTTTTGCCAGGTTATCTTTATTGAAATATTCTCTACCAACACCTTGATGATTCCCATTGTCTCGCACGCCCAAAACAAGTTTCGATTAAACAATGTTTTGAATTCAAATCATTTTGTACTCTCTTGTTCTTTAACCTGCAACTTCTAACTTTATAAAAAACTCATTTTCTGATTTTCAAAAATACAAACACACGCAATTTTTGCAAGTTAGATTGAGCTTTCCAAAGAGTTTTTCAAGAAAAGAAAGTAATGATTCTTGCATTTGGCAAAACAAGCTTCGAATTGAATCAAAATTGCAATCTGCTATCTTGATGATAACGCCATTCTTCAGCAAGTTCTTCATTTTATCCCTTTTGTGCTTAGATTTGAAGAGGCTATCCATTGTTTCAAACTTTAAGTATATGAAGTGGTCTCGGTAAGATAACACATGAAAAACAACACGTCACCTGTATTGCATCAAGAACACATCAAACAATAGCTTTCGAAGTCTACAAAGATCAAGCTCGAAGAACGAAGACAAATCTCATGTCTAATGCATTAGTTTGACCTTTGGTGTGTAGGGTAACCTTTCGATCAATCTCAGCACTAAAACTCTAAAAATTGCAAAGTCTTCAAAATCACTTCGATATAGTATTTCATTTGAAAAAAATGTTTTTCGCAAGGTTTTAATCATAATTTCAATGAGTTTTGAATTATTTAAAAGTCTTTAATCTTATATCAAAGTCTTTTGACTCAATGGAATGGTTCTTGAGTGTCAAAATATTAATTTTTCAAAAATAAGGCTATCTAGCAATTTGCCAAAATTTTTAAGAAGGCACTAGCGCACTATTAGCGGTGATAGCACGCTGATAGGGTTCAATAATAAAACATTTATTTTTTGGAAAATTGTCGATAGTGCCCTATCCCCTTTGATAACTCGTTATAGAGTTGTTGCTGTGATCTTTCCATTTCTAGCAAAATAGGC
This sequence comes from Paratinospora sagittata, assembly GCA_035771175.1. Lineage (NCBI taxonomy): Eukaryota > Viridiplantae > Streptophyta > Magnoliopsida > Ranunculales > Menispermaceae > Paratinospora > Paratinospora sagittata. The sequence continues at coordinate 42,114,743 of CM069594.1, forward strand.
AATAGCGCGCTATAGGCCTTAAGAACGCGCTATCGAAAAGTCTAAAAATCTCGAGCTCCCCAGTTTGTGTATATCGACCTTCTATAGCCTGCTATCTGTCAATAGAGAACATGATACACAACCCAATAGCACGCTATCCACGTCTTAGACTAAAATCTGATATTTCTAACGAGAAAAATGTGGGCACTTCTACTTGCTCGATTTTTCTATTCTTTACACAGTTTTGCCAGGTTATCTTAATTGAAATATTCTCTACCAACTCCTTGATGATTCCCATTGTCTCGCTCGCCCAAAACAACTTTTGATTAAACACTGTTTTGAATTCAAATCATTTTGTACTCTCTTGCTCTTTAACCTGCAACTTCTAATTTTATAAAACACTCATTTTCTGATTTTCAAAAATACAAACACACGCAATTTTTTCAAGTTAGATTGAGCTTTCCAAAGAGCTTTAAAAGAGAAGAAAGTAATGATTCTTGCATTTGCCAAAACAAGCTTTGAATTGATTCAAAATTGCAATCTGCTGTCTTGATGATAACGTCATTCTTCAGCAAGTTCTTCATTTTATCTCTTTTGTGCTTAGATTTGCAGAGGGTATCCATTGTTTTAAACTGTAAGTATATGAAGTGGTCTCGGTGAGATAACACATCAAACAATAGCTTTCGAAGTCTACAAAGATCAAGCTCGAAGAACGAAGACATATCTCATGTCTAATGCATTAGTTTGACCTTTGGTGTGTAGGGTAACCTCTAGATCAATTTCAGCACTAAAACTCTAAAAATTGCAAAGTCTTCAAAATCACTTCGATATAGTATTTCATTTGGAAAAAATATTTTTCGAAAGGTTTTAATCATAATTTCAATGAGTTTTGAATTATTTAAAATTGTTTAATCTTATATCAAAGTGTTTTGAGTTAATGGAATAGTTCTTGACTGTCAAAATATTAATTTTTCAAAAATAAGGCCATCCAGCAATTTGCTAAAATTTTTCAGAAGGCACTTGCACTATCAGTGTTGATAGCACGCTGATAGGGTTCAATAATAAAACATTCATTTTTTTGGAAAATTGTCTATAACACGCTATCCCCTTTGATAACTCGCTATAGAGCAGTTGCCGTGATCTTTCCATTTTTTGTAAAATGGGCAATAGCGCCTTATAGGCCTTGATAACACGCTATCAAAAAGTCTAAAAAACCCGAGCTCTCTGGTTTGTGTATATCGACCTGCTATCTGTCAATAGAGAACATGGTACACAACCCAATAGCCTATCCTCTTCTTAGACTAAAATCTGATATTTCTAACGAGAAAAATGTGGGCACTTCTGCTTACTCTACTTTTCTATTCCTTACACAGTTTTGCCAGGTTATCTTAATTAAACAACGATTCCCATTGTCTCGCACGCCTAAAACATCTTTAGATTAAACAACGTTTTGAATTCAAATTATTTTGGACTCTCTTGCTCTTAAACTTGCAACTGCTAATTTTATAAAAGCCTCATTCTCTGATTTTCAAAGATAGAACACACACGATTTTTGGAAGTTAGACTTAGCTTTCCAAAGAGTGTTTAAGTAGAAGAAAGTCGTGATTCTTGCATTTGCGCAAACAACCTTCGAACTGAATCAAAATTGCAAACTCTCTTGAAGATAACCTCATTATTTCGCAAGTTCTTCATTTTATCCCTTTCGTGCTGAGATTTCTAGAGGCTAGCTATTGTTTTAAACTGTAAGTATATGAAGTGTTCTCGGTAAGAGAACACATCAAACAAGAACACATCACCTGTATTATTTTTTTGTAAGAGCTACAACTAATCATCAACAACACATCAAACAATAGCTATCTAAGTCTACAAAGATCAAGCTCGAAGAACGAAAACATATCTCATGTCTAATGCATTAGTTTTATCTTTGGTGTGTAGGGGTCCTCCTCGATCAATCTCAGCACTAAAACTCTAAAAATTGCAAAGTCTTCAAAATCACTTAGATATAGTATTTCATTTTGAAAAATTCTTTTCCGAAAGATTTTAATCATAATTTCAATGAGTTTTGAATTATTTAAAAGTTTTTAATCTTATATCAAAGTGTTTTGAGTCAATGGAATGGTTCTTAAGCATCAAAATATTAATTTTTCAAAAATAAGGCTATCCAGCAATTTGCCAAAATTTTCAAGAGGGCACTAGCGCACTATCAGTGTTGATAACACGTTGATAGAGTTCTATAATAAAACATTTGTTTTGCTGGAAAATTATCTATAGTGCATTATCCCCTTTGATAACTCGCTATAAAGTTGTTGCCGTGATCTTTCCATTTTTAGTAAAATGGGCAATAGAGCGCTATAGGCCTTGATCACACGCTATCGGAATATCTGAAAAACCTGAGCTTTCAGGTTTGTGTATATCGACATGCTATCTGTCAATAGAGAACATGATAAACAACCCAATAGCACATTATCCACGTCTGAGACAAATACTGATAATTCTGACGGGAAAAATGTGGGCACTTCCGCTTGTTCGATTTTTTCTATTCCTTACACAGTTTTGCCAGGTTATCTTAATTGAAATATTCTCTACTAACACCTAGATGATTCTCATTGTCTCGCATGCCCAAAACAACTTTATATTAAACAATGCTTTGAATTCAAATGATTTTGTACTCTCTTGTTGTTTAACCTACAACTTCTAATTTTACAAAACACTTATTCTCTGATGTTCAAAAATACAACACACGCAATTTTTGCAAGTTAGATTGAGCTTTCCAAAGAGTTTTTTAAGAGAAGAAACTAATGATTCTTGCATTTGCCAAAACAAGCTTCGAATTGAATCAAAATTTCAATCTGTCTTGATGATAACGTCATTGTTCAGCAAGTTCTTCAGTTTATCCCTTTTGTGCTTAGATTTGCAGAGGCTATCTATTGTTTTAAACTGTAAGTATATGAAGTGGTCTCGATAAGATAACACATCAAAAAAGAACACATCACCTGTATTGCATCAAGAACACATCAAACAATAGCTTTCGAAGTCTAAAAAGATCAAGCTCGAAGAACAAAGACATATCTCATGTGTAATGCAAACTCAAGGAAACACTTCGTACCAAAGGTTTCCAACTCCTGAGGTACAGTATCAGCCAGTTCCACAAGTTGCTATGAGCCAATAACAACAGTATTGGGCGGCACCAAATTTTGGAGGGCAAAACATCGCAATGAGCCCATTGTTTCAAAAATTTTCACCTCAAACAAATCCAAATATCCAAGGGGTTCCAGTTAGGGGATCCCCGTACAATTAAAACAACTACCTTTCACCTATGAGTCACCCGTACAACCAATACTTTCCCCCAATGCCTATGGCCTACCTTCCACCTATGGGACAATCGACCCATCAAGCACCAATGGGACAATCGACTAACCCATTTGAACGGTTAAATGAAATGGCATCCAATATTGCTGAAATGAGAGAGACTCAAAATAATATATTAACACGTATGCAAAACTCCGAAGCAGAGCGAGCAAACTCTCAACCTTTTGTTAGTAGTCATTTTGTACCTAACAGGAGATCTAGAAGGAGTGGTTACTGGCAGGAAAATCAAGATTGATTACTGGCATTGTAAAATTTTCTTTTATATATGAATGAGATGTTTTGTTTAAGACTATCTTTGGTGGACCGACTTACAACCATTCTTTCTTTTGTATCACTAACTTTGGAGTGGTATGGGACACAACAAAATTGGAAGATACTAAATAAAATGTGGAAGTAAGAAAACCCATGACCTTGTGTGAAAAGAAACATTTGGAGAAAGTTGCATTACTAACATTATCACTAAGTTTACACGGTATGGGACGAGTAAACTTGGAAGATACTATTGGTGAACTACTATTCAGCCGATATTTTTAGAGACCGTGTTCATTCAATTTAATTTGGTTAACACCCTTATTACCAAAGTCATGTGGTATGGGACACGTGAACTTGGATAATAATTAAAAAGACTAAGAGTAAGAGTTTGAATGCATAAGATTGCGATAGAACGTTAGATCAGAATATTTACCGAGGTAAATCTTAAGAATTCTTATGACTCGTATGGATTTTCAATGAAATATATATGTATGTTCACAAAAACCAGAACCAAATCATTTTAAATACTTGCAAAGTTTTATACTTATTATATAAACATTCTAACCTTGTTTTTACACCATGGCCAAGCATACGAGATATATAAGATTCTTTGATTCCTCAACAAAAACCTTACACTTTACTTAGAAAAATAAGTGATTTTAACGTTGCAGTACTCCCGAAATTGTTGATGAGCATACTATAACATTATACTTGGCTACAGTTCCTAAATCTTGGCTTTATTTTCTCCTTGCCAGTGAGAAAATGCAAACCAGGAAGAGAGGAAGGCCACATACTGTCTGTCCAGCGGTGGAGGCACCTCATGAGATTCAGGAACCGCCGCCTCCAACGACAGCACGAGTTATACCCGACACTGCCACTACATCTGGGCCGGAAATACCACCCCCACCCGCACCCTTTACCATGCTTTCGAGCATGGAAACCTTCTACGCCGGATTTATTGAGGCGATGAAAGCCACTTCTCAAATGGTCGTTCGTAAGACCGCAGCCAGTCAGGTTGCCACGGTTCAGGCACCTGTAAGATTTGGGTCGGAATCTCAAACCGATCAGATTACCAAGTACAAGAGGCTACAACCTCTTACTTTTGCTGGTACCATTGATGCTGATGAGGTGCAAAAGTGGTTGGATGAGTCAAAGAAGGTTCTTGATGTAATGGGAGTCGATGAGACTCGAAAAATTCCACTAGCGACCTACCAACTTGTTGGTGGGGCAAACACATGGTGGATAACAGTGAAAGAGGACCCAAGGGTCAACACAACATAAATGACTTCGCAATAGTTCGAGTCAATGTTTATTGATGAGTATTTTTCTGGCGCTGTAAAGAGGTAGAAGCGCCAGGAATTCGCTAAGTTATACCAGGGCAGCATGACCGTCAGGGAATATGCTGGCAAGTTCAAAGAATTATCAGTCTACTCTCTCTCCACCCTCTTTGATCTCAAGATTTACAAGGAAGTTGTTGACAAGGCCATGAGATTTGAACAAGAGAAGATCATACAGGAGCAGAGAATGAATAAGGGAAAACAACCTGCAACGTTTTCCCAACAGGGCTCGCAACAGGGCAACAAGAAGAAGCCCTACTACAATCAAAACCCAGCCCGTATTCTGAAGAATGAGGCCACAACACCTGCGGCTGAACCTTCTAACCCTAACAATGAGAGTTTTCGTAATCATGGTAGCGGAGGTCGTTATGGAAAGGGTGGCCGTAGAAACGGCAATGGCAGAGGTGGTGGTCGACACCACAATCATCATGGCCAAGAGAACAATTAGCATGGCTAGCAAAACCATCTGCAGTATCAGCCGACGTGTTTTAACTGCGGTCAGAAAAGCCATGTAAAATATGTTTTTCCACACCTTCAGCAACCTATTCCCATTGTTCCAGCAACAAGCACCACCTGCTGCTAATGCCCAACCCAGGCAGAACCAGCAAAACCAGGGTCAACGGAATCAGGGCAGAGCATTTGCCACCGCTCAACAACCCATCCCAGACAACAATGTAGTTGAAGGTACCTTTCCTTTGTTCAATACATCGGTGCATGTTTTGTTTGATTCAGGTGCTACACATTCTTTTATATCGTCGGCATTGGTAAGACATTTAGGCCTGCATCCTGAACCCACAAACATCACACACTCCATGTCACATCACCGTTCGAATCTGGTGCTGACATGAATTTGCAGTGTTCATAATATATGCAGATCTTTTTGTGATGGATATTGAAGATTTCGACATCATCCTCGGCATGGACTGGCTAGCACTATTGAATGCAAAGATCGAATGTATGAAGAAGGAAGTTCAGTTAACCTTGCCTATAGGAGAGTTTGTCAAGATTCAGGGAACAAGGAAATGGATACACAAATCAACAGTTGCACTTCTCAAGGCACAACTTCGAGCTCTATCCCTTAGTGAAAAAAATGAATCACCAGCATTGTACCCTCTCAAAGTACACGATGTCTCAGTAATATCAGAATTCCCAACAGTTTTTTTAAATGACCTTCCTGGTCTACCGCCTGTTCGTGAATTCGATTTTGAAATCAACCTCATACCTGGGACAGGGCCTATCTCAATTCCACCATACATAATGTCAAATATCGAGTTGGTCGAATTAGACAAACAACTGAAGGAATTAGAGAGTAATGACTTCATCAGAAAGAGTTCATCACCCTGGGCGCTGTAGTTCTGTTTGTTCGCAAAAATGACGTTTGTTACGACTTTGCATCGATTATCACAAGTTGAATAACATCACCATCAAGAACAGATACCCATTGCCCAGGATCGATGACTTGTTCGACCAACTTAGAGATTCCAAATACTTTTCTAAGATTGATATACGGTTCGGTTATCATCAACTCTGAATCTGAGAGTCGGACATTACCAAGACGGCGTTCCGAACTCCGTACGATCACTACGAGTTCTTGGTCATGCCGTTCGGTCAAACAAATGCACCTGCTGCATTCATGGATTTGACGATCGCATCTTCAGGTTATACTTAGACCAATTTGTGGTGCTTATATAGAGACTTTTGCGCCTGAACGTTCTGGCATGCGCCTGAACGTTTTGGCATGCGCCTGAACGGTCGGGCGTTGCCCAAATAATAATTTTTTTTTTGTGAAATACAGGGTATTACACTCTACCCCACTTAAAGGGATTTCGCCCTCGAAATCAAGTCAAGTAGTTATGAGGGTGATCGGCTTGAGAAGTGGCCACAGGTTGATAAGGAGGCCACTGCATGTGTGTATCAGATATCCATTGATATTATTTTCAAACACCTGCGTAGTTATTGAAGTGAAACAATGGAGCAAGATAGGTGTAAACAATGTTTCATCCTGGGATTGATAAGTGAAAATGATACAATGTACCACATCATTAGTTGGTACTAGAAAACAATCAAGGGTATTTCTGTCTAATTGTTGCTTCTAGTTCCCATGTTGCTTCCTCTACGCCGTGTTGATCCCAGAGCACTTTCACAAGTGGTATGCTACGTCGCCGTAGTTCTTGAGTTTTTCGATCTAAAATCTGGAATGCTTTCTTCTGATACGTATTTCCTTCCTCAACCTGAACCTCGACTAAAGGGATGATATGCGAAGGATCAGGACGATACTTGCGAAGCATAGATACGTGAAAAACGTCATGAACCTTAGGCATGGACGATGGAAGGGACAGCGATAAGCAAGTTTGCCAATACGTTCAATGATCTGAAATGGACCGATATATCGCGGGGAGAGCTTGCCTTTGATTCCAAAGCGTTTGACACCTCTTGTGGGCTGGACTTTCAGAAAAAAACAAAGTCCCCCTTATCAAATTCTAGAGGCTATCTCCGCTTGTCAGCATAGCTCTTCTGTCGACTTTGTGCAACGCGGAGTCGTTCTTTTACTAGTGTGATCATCTCAGAAGTCTCTTGAACTAGTTCAGGACCTAACTGCGGGCGATCTGCCATATCGAACCAGCATACCGGAGATCTGCAAGGCCGACCATAGAGAGCCTCGTATGGTGCCATGCCGATACTAGTTTGGTAGCTGTTGATTTATGCAAACTCAGCTAGATGCACATACTTTGCCCATCCTTCATTAAAGTCCAAAATGCAGCATCGTAACATGTCTTCTAAGATTTGGATAAGCTGCCCTGACTGCCCATCAGTCTGAGGGTGGAAGGCTGTGCTCATAGTGATCTTAGAACCCATTCAATTCTGGAAGCTTTTCCAAAAGTTGGATGTGAATCGAGGGTCTCGATCAGAGACGATCGTGAGTGGGATGCCTTGAAGGCTTACTATCTCTCTTTCATATAGTTTTGCAAGTTTGGCGGGATTATCCGTGAACTTTATTGGCAAGAAGTGTGCAGACTTTGTAAGTCTGTCAATGATAACCCAGATAGCATCTTGCCCTTTATTGTTTCGTGGTAAGGTCGTGACAAAATCCATTGCGATGTTCTCCCATTTCCATTCTCCAATAGGTAACGGCTGGAGAAGGTCAGAGGGAAGTCTTCGGTCTGCCTTGACTTGCTGGCAAACGAGACATCGACCAACAAAGTTTGCAATTTCCTTCTTCATTCCAAAAAACCAGAATTGTCGCTGGACATCCTTGTACATCTTGTCACCCCCAGGATGCATAGCGTACCTCGAACAGTGCATCTCAGTAAGCACTTCTTGATGAACCTCAGGATCGTTCAGTAGGCAGAGACGTTTTTTATAGAAAACGGTGCCGTCTCCAGGGACCGACCAATGAGGATGGTCTTAGCTGCTGAGTAGAAGGTCTCATTTCTCCATTAACATAGGGTTATTGGCTTGAGCGGCTGAAATCTTTCGAACGAGCTCAGACTTGACTGATAATTGAGAGAGTCGTGGTCTTGGTCCTTCGACGTTCAACTGTAGGTTAAAGTTCTCCAACTCTGTAGCCAACTTCCCCATTTTGTAGTTAAGAGTGCAAGTTACATAAGATTTTCTACTCAGGGCATCGGCCAGAACATTAACCTTTCCGGGATGGTACTGGAGTTGAAAGTCATAATCTTTCAAGAATTCCAACCATCGTCTTTGGCGGAGGTTAAGGTCTCTTTGAGTGTATATGTACTTAAGACTCTTGTGGTCCGAGAAGACCGCAAATCGTTCACCGTATAGGTAATGACGCCATAACTTCAGTGCAAATACGATAGCTGCAAGTCCTAAGTCATGCGTTGGGTAATTACCCTCATGAATCTTCAGTTGTGTGGATGCATATGCAACCACTTGGCCTTCTTGCATTAACACGACACCTAAGCCTTGGAGAGAGGCGTCGGTGTATAATGAAAATCCAATTGCATTTCTTGGAGTGATAAGTATAGGTGCTGTCATGAGGCGTTTCTTCAATTCCTGAAATGATGCTTCATAGGCGGGATTCCAGATAAATCGCACGTCTTTCCGAGTGAGCTTGGTCATCGGTTCAACAATCTTTAAGAAGTCTTTGATGAAACGTCTGTAATAGCCAGCCAAACCAAGAAAACTCCTAATCTGAGTAACAGTGGTAGGCTGCTTCCAGTTTAAAACTGCTTCAACCTTAGAAGGATCTATCTCAATGCCATTGCCTGAAACCACATGGCCTAGGAATTGAACTCTCTTTGCCCAAAATTCGCACTTACTCAACTTTGCATACAGTTGGTGGCTTCTCAAGGTCTGGAGGACTATCTTCAAATGTATTTTATGGTCTTCCTCGGTCGAGGAATATATCAAGATGTCGTCCACAAAAACCACCACAAATCGGTCTAAGTATAACCTGAATATGCGATTCATCAAATCCATGAATGCAGCAGGTGCATTTGTTAGACCGAACGACATAACTAAGAACTCGTAATGACCGTACCGAGTTCAGAACGCCGTCTTGGTGATGTCCGACTCTCGGATCCGGAGTTGGTGATAACCGGACCGTAAATCAATCTTAGAGAAGTATTTGGCATCTCTAAGTTGGTCGAACAAGTCATCGATCCTGGGCAACGGATATCTATTCTTGATGGTGACGTTATTCAACTTGCGATAATCCAAAGTCGTAACGAACCATCCTTTTTGCGAACAAACAGAACTGGAGCGCCCCAGGGTGATGAACTCTTTCGGATGAAGCCATTACTCTCTAATTCCTTAAGTTGTTTGTCTAATTCGACCAGTTTGACGTTTGACATTCTGTATGGTGGAATTGAGATAGGCCCTGTCCCAGGCATGAGGTTGATCTCAAAATTGAATTCCCTAATTGGAGGTAGACTAGGAAGGTCATTAAGAAAAACTATTAGGAATTCAGATATGACTAGAACATCATGTACTTCGAGAGGGTATAGTGTTGGTGAGTTGGTTTCATTGCTAAGGGATAGAGCTCGAAGTTGTGCTTTGAGAAGGGCAACTCTTGATTTGTGTATTCATTGCCTCGTTCCCTGAAGCTTGACCAACTCTCCTGTAGGCAAGGTTAACTGAAGTTGCTTCTTCATACATTCGATCTTTGCATTCAGTGGTGTTAACCGGTCCATGCCAAGGATGATGTCGAAGTCTTCAAAATCCATCACAAACAGATCGGCATATATTATATGTTCTGACATTCGAAGCTCACATCGAGAACACTGCAAGTTGACGTCAGCACCAGATCCGAACGGTGATGTGACATGGAGTGTGATGTTTGTGGGTTCAGGATGCAGGCCTAAATGTCTTACCAATGCTGATTATATAAAAGTATGCGTAGCACCTTAATCAAACAAAACATGCACCATTGTATTGAACAAAAGAAAGGTACCTTCGACGACATTGTTGTCTGGTAGGGGATGTTGAGCGATGGCGAATGCTCGGCCCTTATGCCGTTAACCCTGGTTCTGTTGGTTTTGCCTGGGTTGGGCATTAGCAGCAGGTGGTGCTTGTTGGACTGGAATAGCCGGAATAGGTTGCTGAAGGTGCGGACAAAGATGTTTTACATGGCCTTTCTAGCGGCAGTTGAAACATGTCAGATGATACTGCGGATGGTTCTGTTGGCCATGCTGATTGTTCTGTTGGCCATGCTGAATGTGGTGTCGACCACCATCTTTGCCATTGCCGTTTCGACGGCCACCTCTTCCATAACGACCTCCGCGGCCATGATTTCAGAAACCCTGATGGTTAGGGTTAGAAGGTACAGTCGCAGGTGTTGTGGCCTCATTCTTCCAAACCGGGGCTGGGAGGGCTGGGTTTTGATTGTAGTAGGGCTTTTTCTTGTTGCCATGTTGCAAGCCTTATTCATTCGCTGTTCCTGTAAGAGCTTCTCTTGTTCAAAGCTCATGGCCTTGTCAACAACCTCTTTGTAAATCTTGAGATCCAAGATCGATAAGGCTTGCCGAATGTCATGGCGAAGGCCATTATAAAACTGCTCAGTCTTATCTCGCTCCGTTGAGATGGTGGAGAGAGAGTAGACGGATAATTCTTTGAATTTTCCAGCATATTCTCTGACGGTCATGGTGCCTTGGTATAGCTTAGCGAAGTCCTGTCGCTTTTGCTTTGTCACCGCGCTGGGAAAATACTCATTAATAAATATTGACTCGAACTTTTGCCAAGTCATATCGGTTATGTTGACCCGTGGGTCTTCTTTCACTGTGATCCACCATTTGTTTGCTCCACCAACAAGTTGGTAGGTCGCTAGTGGAATTTTGCGAGTCTCATCAACTCCCATGGCATCAAGAGCCTTCTTTGACTCATTCAGCCACTTTTGCACCTCATCAGGATCAATGGTGCCATCGAAAGTAAGAGGTTGTAGCCGTTTGTATTTAGTAATCTGATCGGTTTGAGCTTTCGACCCAAATTTTACAGGTGCTTGAACCGTGGCAACCTGACTTGCTGCAGTCTCCCGAACGGAAGTTTGAACAGTGGCCTTCATCGCCTCAATAAATCCAGCGAAGAAGGTTTCAATGCTTGAAGGCGTGGCAAAGGGTGCGGGTGGGGGTGGGATTGCCTGCCCAGATGGAGTGGCAGTGTCAGGTGTGGCCTGTGCTGTTGTCGGAGGCGGCAGTTCCTGAATCTCAGGAGGTGCCTAGACTGCGAGACAAACAGTACGTGGCCTTCCTCTCTTTCTTGTTTGCATTTTCTCACTGGCAAGGAGAAAATAAAACCAAGATTAAGAAACTGTAGGCAAGTATAATGTTATAGTATGCTCAACAACAATTTTGAGAGTACTGTAATATTAAAATCACCTATTTTTCTAAGTAGAGTGTATAGTTGTTGTTGAGGAATCAAAGAATCTTATATATCTCGTATGTGTGGCCATGGTGTAAAAACAAACAAGGATAGAATGTTTATATAATAAGTACAAAATTGTGCAAGTATTTCAAATGATTTGGTTTTGGACTTTGTGAACATACATATATTTCATTGAAAATCCATACGAGTCATAAGAATTCTAAGATTTGCCTCGATAAATAGCCTAATCTAACATTCTATCGCAATCTTATGCATTCAGACGCTTACTCTTAGTCTTTTCGATTATTATCCAAGTTCATGTGTTCCATACCACATGAATTTAGTAATAAGGGTGTCAACCAACTTAAGTCGTATGAACACGGTCTCTAAAACATTGGCTGAATAGAAGTTCACTAAAAGTATCGTCCAAAGTTACTCGTCCCATACCGTGTAAACTTAGTGATAATATTAGTAATGCAACTTTCTCCAAATGTTTCTTTTCACACAAGGTCATGGGTTTTCTTACTTCCAGATTTGATTTAGTATCCTCCAATTTTGTTGTGTCCCATATCACTCCAAAGTTGGTGATACAAAAGAAAAAATGGTAGTAAGTCGGCCCACCAAAAATAGTCTTTAAACAAAACAATTTCATTCATATATATCAAAGAAAAGTTTACAATGCCAGTAAGTAATTGTGACTTTCTTGTCTACTACCGCTCCTTTGAGATCTACTGCTACGTAGAGAACGACTACTAACAGAAGGCTGAGAGAGAGCACGCTCTGCGTCGGAGTTGTGCAAACGAGTTAATATATTAGTGTGGCTCTCTTTCAGTGCAGCAATATTGGATGCCATTTCATCTAACCGTTCAAGTAGGTTAGTCGGTTGTCCCATTGGTGGTTGATGGGTCGTTTGTCCCGTCGGAGAAGGGTAGGCCATAGACATTGGGGGAAAGTATGGGTTCATAGGTGGAAGGTAGTTGTTTTGATTGTGCGGGGATCCCCTAACTGGAATTCCTTGGATATTTTGATTTGTTTGTGGTGAAAAAGTTTAAAACAATGGGCTTATCGGGATGTTTTGTCCTCCAAGATTTGGTGACGCCCAATATTGTTGTTGTTGGTTCATAACAACTTACGGAACTGGTTGATACTGTACCGTAAGAGTTGGAAGTCTTTGGTACGAAGTGGTGCCTTGAGTGGGTACGTTCCAAGTTGGTGGATTTGCTGGCGTACCTTGTCTATCATGACTTTGTGTAGGTTGATTTAGTGTGGCATATAACTCTTCGTTAGTGAATGGACGATCGGTTGGATCACTATTCAGGGCTGGGTCGGATGTAGGATTTGGGTTTGAATCTTTATTTGGGCCTTCTTGGACGGGCATCTTGCGTCGACTTTTGTGAAGGCAACGCCCTTGCTGATCTCTCCTTCTTTCGACATTTCTTATCGTCGTGCCGAATACATCTTCGTCAGTTACCCCTCCACTTGTGCCATATGTCTTGAAGATAGAGGATGTTGTAACTGGTTTAGTGATGAGCTTTGACGTTCCATCGAAAGTGGCGACGTTTGCCTCGGATAGTATCCTCATAATCAAGACTCCGTTAGCCGAGGACTTCTTTTCTTAAAGGGTGTTGTATCACCCTCAACATTTGTTGGATAATAATGTGAGGTAGGGAGACCGTAATTTTCTTCTCTATGCTGTATAACATAAGAAGTTGAGCTCTTGACATAGTGCTTCTAGTCCCCCTTTCTGGAAGATGTTGCCGTATACAATCTTTCCGAGGCCGGCAAGAGATGGCTTAAGATGATTGGTTGGGAGGTTGGTGTATGTTGATTGAGTGTATGGCTCTTTGACGAGGGAATTGAACAATTGTTCATTAGATTCTGCGATCTCTACAACTGTCTGGGGTTCGTGTGGATCAATAATCCTCTCCTCAATCGAAATCTCCAAAAGGCAAGCAATAATCTCGATATTGATAGGAATTTTCGTTCCCATGATTGTTGTCTCCAAATGAGGGCTGATCTCATCTTCGTGAAGTCCCACGTAATTCATGGCTTTATAGAAGGATCTGACCAAGTTGTAAGAGACTTGACCCTCGACTTTGGTTATATTTAACCAATCCAGTGTTGCGAGTTTGTCATGAGGATTGGGCGGAGTCGGAGATCTCTATTGTCGATGCTCCTCATAGTCATAACTTCTCTTTTGGACAATTCCGTTAGTCTAGTGGGAATTGGTTCCCTATTAGTGGAAGTTGTTCCTTCCCTGGAGGCCATTCTTTTGCTGAAAGGAAAATAAATTTGTGTGAAAGACACAAAATATATTCCTAACGTTTTTAAGATTTATGGTTTGTCTGCTAGACATTATTTTCGAGTTTTCTTTTGATGTTTATGTCATCATGAAAATTTCTTCATTAGTGATTTGATGTATATATGTCGTATTCACCTATGAATGTATAGACATATTTAATCATAACTAGATATAGTTTCCAAAAACAACTATTTGAAATATGTTTATATGTTGTGTTCACATATGAAGGTATAGACATATTTAATCATAACTATATATATAGTTTCCAAAAATCAACTATTTGAAATATGTATATATGTCGTATTCACATATGAATGTATAGACATATTTAATCATAACTGTATATATAGTTTCCATAAATCAACTACATATATATATTTGAAATTAAACTATATAAAAATCATATATAGTTGTTTTTAATCCAAATCTTAACTATATATATATATAGTTCTAGATATATCAAATAAAATTTTTCAAATTTTTATTTTTTGTCGAAATTTTCGAATTTTTTTTTTAATACGTACCTCATATACACTAAGGTATATAGATACATATATTCAATCATAACTACACATCTAGTTTCTAATAAATCATGACTATATGTATATTTAAATCAAACTTTATAAAAATCATATAGTTTTCTAGATATATATATTTAATACAAATCTTAACTATATATAATTGACATATGTATATATAGTTCTAGAGATATATATATCTAATAAAATTTTTCTTCCCCTAATTTGGTGGACTCGGGCGGGCCGTGGACCGTGCGCTCTGATATCATTAAATGTCACACCCCGCCCGGACGCGCCTAAATCGGCGATACACTCACGAATGGGGCGCGCATTTGGTACAATAACAATGATAACAACAGAGTGCACAGCGGAAATACATTACACGGTACAAATCTAATTTTATTTAATTCAGAATACTTTTGTACATAAAATGGTCAAGGGAACATACTCCCAAAATCCCCAATGAATCATACAAAGGGTACAAAATGTAGGCCCCATAACCTGCACCCAGTCCACCCTAATTTCCTGTGAAAGATTGGATAATAATGGAGTGAGCTTAACGCGCTCAGTGGGTAAATAGTGCATGAGTATAACAATTAATAAAGTATACTTCAATATCAAATATCTTAAATACACATGTGAGCATTATAATCAATCAATATGTATGTATGCATGACACCGTCTCGTAATGGTTTGATGAACGTACATCGCCTGAATTCACGTACAGGAATGATGCTTTGGATTCACGTACTGATGTCCCTCCCCGGGCGTAGCCGGGTTCTCATGCACGTCCCTCTCCAGAGAAATGTAAGGAATAGCAAGCAGTGCTCCTAACTATTCTATGAGTCATAAACCATATACGTCCCTAGGTGGTGATATGTATGATGCCAATGCATGAACTGGTCTAGTTTTTTCTTGACATTTAGACTGACTTTGGCGACGTTTGGTGATCCTTATCAGGGTCGGTATCACGACATGCAAGGTTAAGACATTCAGTATTACTTGTATAAGCTGATAGCTTTTAATAAGACCAACTAGATCAATCTCCAGTTGAGAGGTGAGACACAAGGTCTGCTTAAATACCTATCGCCTAGAGCAGCCCGTTGCCTCCAGTTTACTATTTAAAGTTACTGAGGACAAGACCGAGTCTAGTTGAGTCAGATTGACCACAAATCCGGCATTATAACAGAACAATACATGAATTCCAAATATACAGCCATAAGTGCGGCAGTTTAAACAGTATATGACATAATGCAGTGTAAATGAATAGTAGACATAATAATAATTGAATGTAAACTTTAATAAAAGTTATGAAACACGCAAACCTATGTTTCATTCCCCACCTTCAGATAAAAACTTCCTCTTTCAGATCTGGCGCTTTCCTCCAGACAGAACTTCGTTGCACCTCTTTCAGATCTGGCGCTTTCCTCCGGACAGAACTTTGTTGCACCGCACCGAGAGTCTTGGACAGAGAGTCTCAAAAACTTAGAATGTGTCGAAAGGAGAAGAAATTCACAAGAGAAGGTAATTTGGTGTGAGGAATGAGAAATGAGGAGGTTTCTTATATAGAGATTTTCGCGCCTGAACATTCTGGCATGCACCGGTACATTCTGGCATGCGCCTGTACGTTCTGGCATGCGCCTGAACGTTCTGACATGGGCCTGTACGTTCTGTCACGCGCCTGAACGTTCTGGCATGCGCTTGAACATTTGGGCATGCATTGCTCCAGAACGTTCTGGCATGCGCCTGAACGTTCTGTCATGCGCCTGAATGTTCTGTCATGCGCACGTTCTGTCATGCGCCTGAACGTTCGGGCGTTGCCCAGATAGTAATGTTTTTTTTGTGAAATACAAGGTATTACAGGCATCCTTCACATAGTCTCATAATCCTTCCCAAAATTTTCAGAAATTTCGGCAGCATTTCTCCATAAAATGGACATTTCATAAAAACTGATATGCCACAAATCAAATCATCTATATATATATAATCATTCCATCCATGTATACCATAATCCAAAATACCATCATTGTCATTCGTTAATCAAACATTCCATTGTCCAAGTATATATATATCATCGCCAAATATCTTAACAATCCAAAATAACTATTGATATCTTATCCTCCCAAAATAACCCCTCTAGATGGTAATACATATAAAATATGTGTGATAAATATATACATATCAAAATATATAAAACATGTAACAACTTCTTCTAAAACATACGTACATCAACAATGTTATGTCCTAGTCCTGTGCTGATCACTCTCAAAGTTTTCCTTTTCCTTTTGCTTCTGTACCTGAAATAGTGAGAGAAATGGGGTGAGCAAACAGTGAATATAGTTCTTGACATGACAATCACATGCATTTTAGGAAACATGGCATATCAAATCGTTCAAATTAAAATATTTCGAAAGCACATATGCAACATTCATCAAAATAATATACATGCACACAATATATAGTTTATGTTCATTCATAAAAATTTTACCATCTCCCTCCTTCAAGGCAAGAGAGCGAGTCTAACCCTTGTATGACCATTACAAGGTAGCCACAACCTCTCATTCCCCAATTCACAGTCATTTCAAGGATCGCAACCCTTGTTAGGACAGGCCTACTGACAATGAGGTTTCGCAAAACCTTATCCGGGGTAATTCCTAACGAAATGACATTATTATAAGCTCCAATTGCTAAAATCAGTTTGCATGATCACTAAAAACTCAATGCATTACATATAAATATATAACATGCATACAATCAAACGTTTTATATGTGTACAATGCCATACAAGAACCAAATCAAGAAAACTATACTCACAGTGGTTGCACGAGGTTTCTAAGCCAATAATAATATTCATCATAATTGCTTCATCAAGAATATTTATCCATGCACTTAATCTCTCAATTCAAACACTGCAATTAGGTTATTCAAACCATAGATCATCATGAGAATCACCATTTAAACTCACCAAAATACCCTTACTAACACTCAAATTTCCTAGCTGGTTCAACAACTAAGATGGGGTTATTTCACCATGAAAATGCCACATTTAAACTAGATTTCAACACCAACGCACTCACATAAGCATACGAAAACATATGTCAATTTTATTAAAAATCTAGGACATTCCTAATATTATTCTGTTCACATCGACACGTGTTAAATCAGTCATTCTATTATTCTACTACCTTCAACAGGTATTTTATTGAGGCTTGACACGTTCGCGAAAGCATCCGTAGTCAATTTTACTCACAAAAATCATATATTTAGCTACTAAAAATATCAAATCATATCCAAAAATCATGCTCTTAACATCGAAACGTCTAGAATTCAGTTTTCTACGATTCTATGATCTCAAACCAGAGTTTCATTGGATTCTAATTCCATTTTATTCACGTCACTATTCACTATTCATTAGAAACATGAGAATTTTTACTAAAATTATCAAACGGTTTCCAAAAATCATGAAATTAGCATCGATGGACTCACAACAGTTCATTCTACCATTCGATAGCCTTAAACTGGAGTTTCATCGGGTTTATTATAATTCGAAAGGTTTCAAAGATCAAAGCTAAGGGTTCCAAAGGAATCCAAGATCAAATCTAACTTCTAATAGCTATAAAAACTACAAACGAACAAATAAATTCAATCTAACCATATATTTAAGGTTCCTACAGCCTAGGAAGTGTTTTCCAACCTTTCTAGCATATTTTCATTCACGTTGGGTCAAAACATCAATTTTTGGAAACGTCGTAAAACGGCTCCCACAACAAAAATTTCTCTGAAAGAAAGGTTACATCTAGCTTAGATATCAAGTTCACGAAGAAATAGAGTGAAAAATAGTTACCGTGGGTCCCGATTCGACTCGCAGAGTACCCCGTATACGTATATTGTATACGTATTCGTATACATATGTGTATATGTATTTTTATGCTCGAAGCGCGTAAGTTCAAGTGTCTTTGCATGATTTTAGGTCATAAAGAGTGCGCATGAAGCTTCGGAACCATCGGAGACCCGTTCGACCTCAAAACATGTCGAGAACGGTGTTTTGAATCTAGTGGAGCTCTCTCCATGGAGGAAGAGATTTCTGTCACAAATTACATCAAGAACACCTAAGGTTTGCATTTTTCCTCCATTTCTTCCTTGAATCTCTCTATTAGTTGCATGATAGCTTTATTTTGAGCATGAGGGTTTCACTTTGATGCATGCATTGTGATGAACCTTGGATGGGTGGAAGACCAAAGTTGGAGTTGAGTCTTGCATGTCACATATGTGTGATTAGAGAGTGTTAGGAGTACACTAATGGTGAAACCCCCAATTTCTAGCAAGAAATTGGAAGGGTTAGTTCAAATGACCTATACTTAGTTTATGACCTTAGACTTTTTCAAAATCTTTGCATGTCAACTATGTTGACCTAGTCGCCATTGCGGATGATTCCATGTTGCAAGATCAGTAAAATTCATGGCTGAACATGGTGGCTTAGTGTAAAATTGGCAATATGGCCTATGTATAGAAATTTCCAGATTTGGGGCTTTTCATGCTCTTGATAGATAATCTGGAAAATTATAGTCTAATTGGACATGATTAGGGTTGTTTGATGATTGAATTCAGTGGGATCTCATAATGGACACCCTAAGGTTGACTAATTTTGATCTAGGCTAAGTATTTGACATATTTCATGTACTTTGGTAATGTTGCAAGTAATTTGGGGATTTTGCCCAAATTGGGACTTTTCACCCAAAGCAAGTCAAATTATGAAATTGACTTGGAGATTGTTTAATTGGACCCAAATTGAGTAGAATCATGGGTTTAAAATGTTAGAACCTATGTTAAATTGATATGACTTAGTTCATTTTGACCTTATGTTTTATATTGGCCTAATTGGGGATTTTGACCAAGACATAGTCAATTGATGAAATTGACTTGATGTATAGTCTAATTGACCCTAATTATAATTGAATTTCATGTATATTAGTGGTTGAATCATGGGATCACCCTATTACATTCAATTTAGGTCAATCTTAGTTTAATTGAGTCTAAATGATCATGTTGGGCAATATGGAAATTGGCTTAAGGGGGTAATAAATTTAGAATCTATTTGACTTTAGATTGCGTTTGAACATGAGGTTTTGACACACTTTATGACAGATTTTCAGTTGTGTGAACCATGTTATTTCCAGGTCTTGTGATTGATCTTGAACCCGTTTAGTCAATTGGAGAGTTTTGGCTATTGGATTGGCTAGACTTAGCCAATCAAGTGTGAGTGTTCTTTTACTTTTGGATTATTTATACGTGGCATTGTAGTATAAAAAGGTTTAAATGCTTATGTATGATGGTATGCATGTTTTTATATTCCATGAAATACATTTGAGCATAATTCATTGGGATGACAATTTGGGTTGAGGCTCCTAGTTGAAATTTTCTCTTTTTGGAAATTCTCGAAAGTCTTGCGGCAATCCCAATTGTGTACCTGGCAGAGGGTTTTATGGCTTGCGTATGAGTAGGTTAGTTTAGGCTAATCTTACGTGCTGCACAACCCCAAAAATCCTATTAGGATACGAGTATTGTGTGTGTGTTTAGGTACTGTGTGTAGCGCACCAGCCTTGAAACCCCGCACTCAGGAGGTGTTAGGATTGCATGAGCATGACTACAAATGTTATGCATCGTCTTATGTATGACTTGATCCATTATGTTAGCATGTATGTAATCTATTTCATCATCATGATATTTCAATGATTTATAATCTTATCATGTTTTTATTAAATGCACATATATGCCACTTGTAAATGACATTCACTGAGCAGGCTGTAGCTCACACCTCACCTTCTTCTTTCAGGATCTGAAGAAAAGGGAAAGGGAAGGCTTGACTGCGTAGCGTCCCTTGTTTTTGTTTCATGTAGGTGTTGTAAATTTAATTTTGTAATTTGATAATTATGTACACGATAACACCTAGTATATGTATAATTAGCACATAGTTGGGATGTGTTGGGTTTGTAGATTTTTGTAAACTTTGAAATTTTATATTTGGTAACTTGGAGATGTAATATTTTATTTCATTTATGATCATGTTAGATGGATGTTTTTAGGATTGTACTGTATTTGATTTTGGGGATTCGTATATGGGCAGAAATGCCCGGACTTTCGGGCAGCCCGCCCGGACTTTCGGGCTGCCCGCCCGACGTTCTGGCCCCAATTTTCCTATATAAGGAGCCCTCTCCTCCTCATTTTCTCACACCAAGTCACATTTTCAAGTGATTTTTCCTCCTCTTTTCACTCGTTCCGAGTTCTTTTTTGTTTGAGACTCTCTGTTCGAGACTCTCCGTGCGATACGACGAAGTTCTATCCGGAGGAAAGTGCCAGATCTGAAAAAGAAAAAGTTCTTATCTGAATGTGGGGAACGAAACATAAGTTTGCATGTTTTATAACTTTTATTAAAGTTTACATTCAATTATTATTATGTCTACTGTTCATTTACATTGCATTATGTCATATAATGTTTATATTGTCGCACTTACGCCTGTATATTTGGAATTCATGTATTACACTGTTATAATGCCAGATTTGTGGTCAATCTGGCTCAACTAGACTCAGTCTTGTCCTCAGTAACTTTAAATAGTGAACGGGAGGCAGCAGGATTCTCTAGGCGATTGGTATTTAAGCAGACCTTGTGTCTCACCTCTCAACTGGGGACTGATCTAGTTGGTCTTATTGAAAGCTATCAGCTTATACAAGTAATACTGAATGCCCTAACCTTGCACGTCGTGATACCAACTCTGATAAGAATCACTAGCGTTTCCAAAGTCAGTATAAATGTCAAGAAAAGACCAGACCAGTAGACTAGACCAATTCATGCATTGACATCATACATATAACCACCTAGGGACGTATGTGGTTTATGATTCATAGAATAGTTAGGAGCATTGCTCGCTATTCATTATATTTTTCTGGAGAGGGACGTACAATGAGAACTCGGCCATGCATGGGAAAGGACATCAGTACGTGAATTCAGAGCATCGTTCCTGAGGAGGGACGTACAGTGAGAACTTGGCTACGCCCGGGGAAGGACATCTATACGTGAACTCAAGCGATGCACGTTCATCAAACCATTACGAGATGGTGTCATGCATACATACATATTGATTGATTATGATGCTCTCATGTGTATTTAAGATATTTGATATTGAAGTATGCTTTATTAATTGTTATACTCACGAACTATTTTACCCACTAAGCGCGTTAAGCTCACTCCATTATTATCCAATTTTTCACAGGGAATTAGGTTGGACTGGGTGCAGGTTTATGGGGCCCACATTTTGTACCCTTTGTATTATTCATGAGGGATTTTGGGGAGTATGTTCCCTTAACCATTTCACGTACAAATTATATTCTGAATTAAATAAAATTAGACTTGTATTGTAATTTATATTTCCGCTGTGCACTCTGTTATTACCCCGTCGGCGAGTGTACCGCCGGTTTAGGCGCGTCCGGGCGGGGTGTGACAATTTCTCTATTCCTTACACAGTTTTGCCAGGTTATCTTAATTGAAATATTCTCTACTAACACCTTGATCATTCCCATTGTCTCGCACGCCCAAAACAACTTTAGATTAAACAACATTTTGAATTTAAATCATTTTGTACTCTCTTGCTCTTTAACCTGCAACTGTGAATTTTATAAAACCCTCATTCTCTGGTTTTCAAAGATAGAACACACACGATTTTTGCAAGTTAGACTGAGCTTTCCAAAGAGTGTTTAAATAGAAGAAAGTCGTGATTCTTGCATTTGCCCAAACAACCTTCCAACTGAATCAAAATTGCAAACTGTCTTGAAGATAACCTCTTTATTACGCAAGTTCTTCATTTTATCCCTTTTGTGTAGAGATTTCCAGAGGCCATCTACTGTTTTAAACTGTAAGTATATGAAGTGTTCTTGGTAAGAGAACACATCAACAAGAACACATCACTTGTATTTTTTTTCTAAGAGCTACAACTAATCATCAACAACACATCAAACAATAGCTATCGAAGTCTACAAAGATCAAGCTCGAAGAACGAAGACATATCTCATGTCTTTTGAATTAGTTTTATCTTTGGTGTGTAGAGGAACCTCTCGATCAATCTGAGCACTAAAACTCTAAAAATTGCATAGTTTTCAAAATCACTTCGATATAGTATTTCAAAATATCAATATGTTTTGAGTCAATGGAATGATTCTTGAGTGTCAAAATATTAATTTTTCAAAAATAAGACTATCCAGCAATTTGCCAAAATGTTCCAGAAGGCACTAGCGCACTATCAGTGTTGATAGCACGCTGATAGGGTTCTATAATAAAACATTTGTTTTTTCTGAAAAATTTTCTATAGCGCTATCCCCTTTGATAACCGCTATAAAGCTGTTGCAGTGATCTTTCCATTTTTAGTAAAATGAGCAATAGCGCGCTATAGGCCTTGATAACACGCTATCGAAAAGTTTGAAAAAGTCGAGCTCTCGGGTTTGTGTATATCGACCTGCGATCTGTCAATAGAGAACATGATACACAACACAATAGCACGCTTTCCATGTCTGAGACAAAAATGTGATATTTCTAACTAGAAAAATGTGGGCACTTTTGCTTGCTCGATTTTTCTACTCCTTACATAGTTTTGCCAGGTTATCTTAATTGAAATATTCTCTACTAACACCTTGATGATTCCCATTGTCTCGCACGCCCAAAACAACTTTAGATTAAACAATGTTTTGAATCCAAATCATTTTGTACTCTCTTGCTCTTTAACCTGCAACTGCTAATTTTATAAAACCCTCATTCTTTGATTTTCAAAGATAGAACACACACAATTTTTGCAAGTTAGACTGAGCTTTCCAAAGAGTTTTTAAATAGAACAAAGTTGTGATTCTTGCATTTGCCTAAACAAGCTTCGAATTGAATCAAAATTGCAATCTGTCTTGATGATAACGTCATTGTTCAGCAAGTTCTTCATTTTATCCCTTTTATGCTTAGATTTGCAGAGGCTATCCATTGTTTTAATCTGTAAAGATATGAAGTGGTCTCAGTAAGCCAACACATCAAAAAAGAACACATCACCTGTATTGCATCAACAACACATCAAACAGTAGCTCTCGAAGTCTACAAAAATCAAGCTCGAAGAACGAAGACATATCTTATGGCTAATACATTAGTTTTATCTTTGGTATGCAGGGGAAACTCTCGATCAATCTCAGCACTAAAACTCTAAAAATTGCAAAGTCTTCAAAATCACTTTGATATAGTATTTCATTTTGAAATATTATTTTCTGAAAGGTTTCAATCATAATTTCAATGAGTTTTGAATTATTTAAAAGTTTTTAATCTTATATCAATATGTTTTGAGTCAATAGAATGGTTCTTGAGTGTCAAAATATTAAGTTTTTCAAAAATAAGGCTATCCAGCAATTTGCCAAAATTTTCCAGAAGGCACTAGCGCACTATCAATGTTGATAGCACGCTGATAGGGTTCTATAGTAAAACATTTGTTTTTCTTGAAAATTGTTTATAACGCACTATCCCTTTTGATAACTCGCTATAAAGCTGTTGCCGTGATCTTTCCGTTTTTTGTAAAATGGGCAATAGCGCGCTATAGGCTTGATAACACACTGTTGGAAAGTTTGAAAAACTTGAGCTCTCGGCTTTGAGTATATCGACCTGCTATCTGTCAATAAAGAACAGGATACACAACCCAATAGCACGCTATCCACGTCTGAGACAAAAATGTGATATTTTGAACGAGAAAAATGTGGGCACTTCTGCTTGCTCAATTTTTTTATTCCTTACATAGTTTTGCCAGGTTATCTTAATTGAAATATTCTCTACTAACACATTGATGATTGCCATTGTCTCGCACGCCCAAAACAACTTTAGATTGAACAATGTTTTGAATTCAAATCATTTTGTACTCTCTTGCTCTTTAACCTGCAACATCTAATTTTATAAAACACTCATTCTCTGATTTTCAAAATACAGCACACACAATTTTTGCAAGTTAGATTGAGCTTTCCAAAGAGTTTTTCAAGAGAAGAAAGTAATGATTCTTGCATTGGCCAAAACAAGCTTCAAATTGAATCAAAATTGTCATATGTCTTGATGATAACATCATTGTTCAGCAAGTTCTTCATTTTATCCCTTTGGTGCTTAGATTTGCAGATGCTACCCATTGTTTTAAACTGTAAGTATATGAAGTGGTCTCGGTAAGATAACACATCAAAAAAGAACACATCACCTGTATTGCATCAAGAACACATCATACAATAGCTTTCAAAGTCTACAAAGATCAAGCTCGAAGAACGAAGACATATCTCATGTTTAATGCATTAGTTTGATCTTTCGTGTGTACCACCTCTAGATCAATCTCAGCACTAAAACTCTAAAAATTGCAAAGTCTTCAAAATTGCAAAGTCTTGAAAAAAAAAATTCGAAAGGCTTTAATCATAATTTCAATGAGTTTTGAATTATTCAAAAGTTTTTAATCTTATATCAAAGTGTTTTTAGTCAATGGAATGGTTCTTGAGTGTCAAAATATTAATTTTTCAGAAATAAGGCTATCAAGCAATTTGCCAAAATTTTCCAGATGGCACTAGCGCACTATCAGTGTCGATAGCACGGTGATAGGGTTCAATAATAAAACATTTATTTTTTTTTAAAATAGTCTATAGCACACTATATCCCCTTTGATAACTCGCTATAGAGATGTTGTCGTGATCTTTCCATTTTTAGTAAAATGGGCAATAGCGCGCTATAGGCCTTGATAACACACTATCGGAAAGTCTGAAAAACTATAGCTCTCTGATTTGTGTATGTCGACCTGCTATAGCCTTCTATCTGTCAATAGAGAACATGATACACAACCCAATAGCAAGCTATCCACGTCTGAGACAAAAATGTGATATTTCTAAAGACAAAAATTTGGGCACTTCTACTTTGCTCGATTTTTCTATTCCTTACATAGTTTTGCCAGGTTTTCATAAGTGAAATATTTTCTAGTAACAACTTGATGATTCCCATTGTCTCGCACGCCCAAAACAACTCTAGATTAAACAACGTTTTGAATTCAAATCATTTTGTACTCTCTTGCTCTTTAAACTGCAACTGCTAATTTTAGAAAACCTTCATTCTCAGATTTTCAAAGATAGAACACACAATTTTTGCAAGTTAGACCGAGCTTTCGAAAAAGTCTTTAAATAGAAGAAAGTTGTGATTCTTGCATTTTCCTAATAATCCTTCGAACTGAATCAAAATTGCAAATTGTCTTGAAGATAACCTCATTATTTCGCAAGTTCTTCATTTTACCCCTTTCGTGCAAAGATTTCCAGAGGCTATCTGTTGTTTTAAACTGTAAGTATATATGAAGTGTTCTCGGTAAGAGAACACATCAAACAAGAGCACATCACCTGTATTTTTTTCTAAGAGCTACAACTAATCAACAACAACACATCAAACAATAGCTATCAAAGTCTACAAAGATAAAGCTCGAAGAACGAGGACATATCTCATGTCTAATGCATTAGTTTTATCTTTGGTGTGTAGGGCAACTTCTCGATCAATCTCAGCACTAAAACTCCGAAAATAGCAAAGTCTTCAAAATCACTTCGATATAGTATTTAATTTTGAAAAAATGATTTCCGACAGGTTTTAATCATAATTTCAATGAGTTTTGAATTATTTAAAAGTTTTTAATCTTATATCAATATGTTTTGAGTTAATGGAATGGTTCTTGAGTATCAAAATATTAATTTTTCAAAAACAAGGCTATCCAGCAATTTGCCAAAATCTTCCAGAAGGCACTAGCGCACTATCAGTGTTGATTGCACACTGATAGGGTTCTATAATAAAACATTTGTTTTTTCTGGAAAATTGTTTATAGCGCGCTATCCCCTTTGATAACTAGCTATAAAGCTGTTGCTATGATCTTTCCACTTTTAGTAAAATGGGCAATAACGCGCTATAGGCCTTGATTACACGCTATCGGAAAGTCTGAAAAACTCGAGCTCTCGGGTTTGTGTATATCGACCTGTTATAGCATGCTATATGTCAATAGAGAACATGATACACAACCCAAAAGCACGCTATCCACGTCTGAGACAAAAATCTGATATTTCTAACGAGAAAAATGTGGGCACTTCTGCTTTGCTCGATTTTTTTATTCCTTACATAGTTTTGCCAGGTTATCTTAAATGAAATATTCTCTAATAACAACTTGATGATTCCCCTTGTCTCGCACGCCCAAAACAACTTTTGATTAAACAACGTTTTGAATTCAAGTCATGCTAATTTTATAAAACCCTCATTCTCGGATTTTCAAAAATAGATCACAAACAATTTTTGCAAGTTAGACTGAGCTTTCCAAAGAGTGTTTAAATAGAAGAAAGTTGTGATTCTTGCATTTGACCAATAAACCTTCGAACTGAATCAAAATTGCAAATTGTCTTGAAGATAACCTCATTATTTCGCAAGTTCTTCATTTTATCCCTTTTGTGCTGAGATTTCCAGTGGCTATCTATTGTTTTAATTTGTAAGTGTCTGAAGTGTTCTCGGTAAGAGAACACATCAAACAAGAACACATCACCTGTATTTTTTTTCTAAGAGTTACAACTAATCATCAACAACATATCAAACAATAGCTATCGAAGTCTACAAAGATCAAGCTCGAAGAACGAAGACATATCTCATGTCCAATTCATTAGTTTTATCTTTGGTGTGTAGGGTAACTTCTCGATCAATCTCAGCACTAAAACTTTGAAAATTGCAAAGTCTTTAAAATCACTTCGATACTGTGTTTCATTTTGAAAAAATGCTTTCCGAAATGTTTTAATCATAATTTCAATGAATTTTTCTGGAAAATTGTTTATAGCGCGTTATCCCCTTTGATAACTCGCTATAAAGCTGTTGCCACGATCTTTCCATTTTGAGTAAAATGGGCAATAGCGCGCTATAGGCCTTGATTACAAACTATCAGAAAGTCTGAAAAACTCGAGCTCTCAGGTTTGTGTATATCGACCTACTATAACCTCCTATCTGTCAATAGAGAACATGATACACAACCCAATAGCACGCTATCCACGTTTGAGACAAAAAAGTGATATTTCGAACGAGAAAAATGTGGGGACTTCTGCTTGCTCAATTTTTCTATTCCTTACATAGTTTTGCCAGGTTATCTTAATTGAAATATTCTCTACTAACAAGTTGATGATTCCCATTGTCTCGCACGCCCAAAACAACTTTAGATTGAACAATGTTTTGAATTCAAATCATTTTGTACTCTCTTGCTCTTTAACCTGCAACATCTAATTTTATAAAACACTCATTCTCTGATTTTCAAAATACAACACACACAATTTTTGCAAGTTAGATTGAGCTTTCCAAAGAGTTTTTCAAGAGAAGAAAGTAATGATTCTTGCATTCGCCAAAACAAGCTTCGAATTGAATCAAAATTATAATCTGTCTTGATGATAACATCATTGTTCAGCAAGTTCTTCATTTTATTACTTTTGTGCTTAGATTTGCAGATGCTATCCATTGTTTTAAACTGTAAGTATATGAACACCTGTATTGCATCAAGAACACATCAAACAATAGCTTTCAAAGTCTACAAAGATCAAGCTCGTAGAACGAAGACATATCTCATGTCTAATGCATTAGTTTGATCTTTCGTGTGTAGGGTAACCTCTCAATCAATCTCAGCACTAAAACTTTATAAATTGCCAAGTCTTCAAAATCACTTCGATATAATATTTCATTTTGAAAAAATGTTTTCCCAAAGGTTTTAATCATAATTTCAATGAGTTTTGAATTATTTAATAGTGTTTAATCTTATATCAAAGTGTTTTGAGTCAATGGAATGGTTCTTGAGTGTCAAAATATTAATTTTTCAAAAATAAAGCTATTCAGCAATTTACCAAAATTTTTCAGAAGGCACTAGCGCACTATCAGTGTTGATAGCACGTTGATATGGTTAAATAATAGAACATTTCTTTTTTTTGGAAAATTTCCTATAGCGAGCTATCCAGTTTGATAACTCGCTATAGAGCTGCTGACGTGATCTTTCCATTTTTAGTAAAATGGGCAATATAGTGCGCTATACACCTTGATAACACGCTTTCAGAAAGTCTAAAAAACTCGAGCTCTTCGGTTTGTGTATATCGACCTGCTATAGCCTGCAATTTGTCAATAGAGAACATGATACACAACCCAATAGCACGTTATTCACACCTTATACTAAAATCTGATATTTCTAACGAGAAAAATGTTGGCACTTCTGTTTGCTCGATTTTTTTATTCCCTACAAAGTTTTGCCAGGTTATCTTAATTGAAATATTCTCTACTAACACCTTGATGATTCCCATTGTCTCGCATGCCCAAAACAACATTAGATTAAACAACGTTTTGAATTCAAATCATTTTGTACTATCTTGCTCTTTAACCTGCAACTGTTAATTTTATAAAACCCTCATTCTCGATTTTCAAAGATAAACACACACAATTTTGGCAAGTTAGACTGAGTTTTCCAAAGAGTGTTTAAATAAAACAAAGTCGTGATTCTTGGATTTGCCCAAACAACCTTCAAACTGAATTAAAATTGCAAATTGTCTAGAAGATAACCTTATTAGTTCGCAAGTTCTTCATTTTATCCCTTTTGTGCTAAGATTTCTAGAGGCTATCTGTTTTTTTAAATTGTAAGTATATTAAGTGTTCTCGGTAAGAGAACACATCAAACAAGAACACATCACCTGTATTTTTTTTTCTAAGAGCTACAACTAATCATCAACAACACATCAAACAATAGCTATCGAAGTGTACAAAGATCACGCTCGAAGAACGAAGTGTACAATTGGTCTGGTCTTTTCTTGACATTTAGACTGACTTTGGCAACGTTTGGTGATCCTTATCAGGGTCGGTATCACGACGTGCAAGGTTAGGACATTCAGTATTACTTGTATAAGCTGATAGCTTTTAATAAGACCAACTAGATCAATCTCCAGTTGAGAGGTGAGACACAAGGTCTGCTTAAATACCAATTGCCTAGAGCAGCCCGCTGCCTCCAGTTCACTATTTAAAGTTACAGAGGACAAGACCGAGTCTAGTTGAGTGAAATTGACCACAAATCCAACATTATAACAGTGCAATACATGAATTCCAAATATACAGGCATAAGTGCGACAGTATAAACATTATATGACATAATGCAGTGTAAATGAATAGTAGACATAATAATAATTGAATGTAAACTTTAATAAAAGTTATGAAACACGCAAACCTATGTTTCGTTCCCCACCTTTAGATAAAAACTTCTTCTTTCAGATCTGGCACTTTCCTCCGGACAGAACTTCGTTGCACCGCACCAAGAGTCTCGAACAGGGAGTTTCAAAACTAAAAACTCTGAATGAGTGGAAAGAATAAGAAATTCACAAGAGAAGGTGATTTGGTGTGCGGAATGAGAAATGAGGAGGGTTCCTTATATAGAGATTTTTGCGCCTGAACGTTCTGGAACGGGCCTGAACGTTCTTTCATGCGCCTGAACATTTAGGCGTTGCCCAAATAGTAATTTTTTTTTTGTAAAATACATGGTATTACACTCTACCCTCCTTAAAGGGATTTCGCCCTCGAAATCAAGTGAAGTAGTTATGAGGGTTATTTGCTTGAGATTCACTGTCGGCGTCATCTCTTGCGAGTTTCGGCATTTCTTATCGTCGTGCCGAATACATCTTCGTCAGTTACCCCTCTACTTGTGCCATATGACTTGAAGATAGAGGATGTTGTAACTGGTTCAGTGATGAGCTTTGACGTTCCATCAAAAGTGGCGACATTTGCCTCAGATAGTATCCTCATAATCAAGATGCCGTAGCCGAAGAATTCTTTTCTTAAAGGGTATTGTATCACCCTCAACATTTGTTGGATAATAATGTGAGGTAGGGAGACCGTAATTTTCTTTTCTATGCAGTATAACAAAAGAAGTTGAGCCTTTAACACTCTAGTCCCCCTTTCTAGCAAGATGTTGCCGTGTACAATCTTTCCGAGGCCGGCAAGAGATGGCTTAAGATGATTGTTTGGGAGGTTGGTGTACGTTAATTGAGTGTATGGCTCTTTGGCAAAGGAATTGAACAATTGTTCATTAGATTCTGCGATCTCTGCAACTGTCTGGGGTTCATGTGGATCAATAATCCTCTCCTTAATCAGAATCTCTAAAAGTCGAGCAATAATCTCAATGTTGATAGGAATTTTCATTCCCATGACTGTTGTCTCCAAAATAGGGCTGATCTCATCTCCGTGAAGTCCCACGCAATTCATGGCTTCATAAAAGAATCTCACCAAGTTGTAAGAGACTTGACCCTCGACTTTGGTTATATTTTTCCAATCCAGTGTTGCGAGTTTGTCGTGAAGGATTGGGCGGAGGCGGAGATCTCTATTGTCGATGCTCCTCATAGTCATAACCTCTCTATTGGACAATTCCGTTAGTCTAGTGGGAATTGGTTCCCTGCTAGTGGAAGTTGCTCCTTCCCTTGAGGCCATTTTTTGCTGAAAGGAAATAAATTTGTAAAAGACACAAAATATATTCCTAACATTTTTAAGATTGATGCCTTGTCTGCTAGACATTATTTTCTAGTTTTCTTTTGATGTTTATGCCATTATAAAAATTTCTTCATTAGTAATCTAATGTATATATGTCGTATTCACATATGAATGTATAAACATATTTAATCATAACTATATATATAGTTTCCATAAATCAACTATTTGAAATTAAACTATATAAAAATCATATATAGTTGTCTTAGATATATATTTAATACAATTCTTAACTATATATATAATTCATATATAAAATTTTTCAAATAATTTTTTTTTTTATCAAATAACATTTTTCAATTTTTTTATTTTATTTTTATATATACATATCTCATATACACTAAGGTATATAGATATATAACTACACATATAGTTTCTAATAAATCATGACTATATGTATATTTAAATCAATCAATATACTAATCATATAGTTTTCCAGATATATATTTAATATAAATCTCAACTATATACAAATCATATATATATAGTTCTAGAGATATATATATCTAGTAAAATTTTTCTTCTCCTAATGTGGTGGACTTGGGTGGGTCGTGGACCGTACGCTCTGATACCATTAAATGTCACACCTCGGCCGGGCACGCCTAAACCGGCGGTACACTCGCGGACGAGGGGCGCATTTTGAACAATAACAATGGTAACAACAGAGTGCGGAGCGGAAATACAGTACACACATAGTACAAATCTAATTTCATTAATTCAGAATACTTTTGTACATAAAATGGTAAAGGGAACATACTCCCAAAAATCCCCAATGAATTATACAAAGGGTATAAAATGTGGGCTCCGTAACCTGCACCCAGTCTACCCTAATTTCCTGTGAAAGATTGGATAATAATGGAGTGAGCTTAACGCGCTCAGTGGGTAAATAGTGCAAGAGTATAACAACTAATAAAGCATACTTCAATATCAAATATCATAAATACAAATGTGAGCATCATAATCAATCAATATGTATGTATGCATGACACCGTCTCCTAATGGTTTGATGAACGTACATCGCTGGAGTTCACGTCCAGGAACGATGCTCTGGATTCACGTACTGATGTCCCTCCCTGGGTGTAGCCGGGTTCTCATGTACGTCCATCTCCAGAGAAATGTAATGAATAGCGAGCAATGTTGCTAACTATTCTATGAGTCATAAACCATATACGTCCCTAGGTTGTGATATGTATGATGCCAATGTATGAACTGGTCTAATCTACTGGTCTAGTCTATTCATGGCATTTAGACTGACTTTGGCAACGTCTGGTGATCCTTATCAAGGTTGGTATCACGACGTGCAAGGTTAGGACATTCAGTTTTACTTGTATAAGCTGATAGCTTTCAATAAGACCAACTAGATCAATCTCCAGTTGAGAGGTTAGACACAAGGTCTGCTTAAATATCAATCGCCTAGAGCAGCCCGCTGCCTCCCGTTCACTATTTAAAGTTACTGAGGACAAAACTGAGTCTAGTTGAGTTAGATTGACCACAAATTCAACATTATAACAGTGCAATACATGAATTCCAAATATAGAGCCATAAGTGCGGCAGTATAAACATTATATGACATAATGCAGTGTAAATGAATAGTAGACATAATAATAATTGAATGTAAACTTTAATAAAAGTTATGAACCACGCAAACCTATGTTTCGTTCCCCACCTTCCGATAAAAACTTCTTCTTTAAGATCTGGCGCTTTCCTCCGGGCAGAACTTCGTTGCACCGTACCGAGAGTCTCGAAGAGAGAGTCTCAAAACTAAAAACTTAGAATGAGTGGAAAGGAGAAGAAATTCATAAGAGAAGGTGATTTGGTGTGAGGAATGAGAAATGAGGAGGGTTTCTTATATAGAGATTCTTGCGCTTGAATGTTCTGGCATGCTCCTCAACGTTCTGGCATGCGCCTGAACGTTCTGGCATGCTCCTGAACATTCTGGCATGCTCCTGAACGTTCTTGCATGCTCCTGAATGTTCTGGCATGCTCATGAACGTTCTGGCATGCGCATGAACGTTTTGGCATGTGCCTAAACGTTCAGGCGTTGCCCAAATAGTAATTTTTTTTTGTGAAATACAGGGTATTACAAAGGCTAACCAGCGATTTGCCAAAATTTTCCAGAAGCCACAAGCGC
Source organism: Paratinospora sagittata (assembly GCA_035771175.1). Classification (NCBI taxonomy): domain Eukaryota; kingdom Viridiplantae; phylum Streptophyta; class Magnoliopsida; order Ranunculales; family Menispermaceae; genus Paratinospora; species Paratinospora sagittata. The sequence continues at coordinate 42,148,044 of CM069594.1, forward strand.
AGTATCAGTCTTGATAGCACTCTGATAGGGTTTAATAATAAAAGATTTATTTTTTGAAAAATTGTCGATAGCGCGCTATCCCCTTTGATAACTCGCTATAGAGTTGTTGTCGTGATCTTTCCATTTTTAGTAAAATGGGCAATAGCACGCTATAGGCCTTGATACCACGCTATTGAAAAGTCTGAAAAACTCGAGCTCCCCGGTTTGTGTATATCAACCTGCTATAGCCTGCTATCTGTCAATAGAGAACATGATACACAATCCAATAGCACACTATCCACGTCTGAGACAAAAGCGTGATATTTCTAACGAGGAAATTGTGGGCACTTCTGCTTGCTCGATATATCTATTCCTTACATAGTTTTGCCAGGTTATCTTAATTAAAATATTCTCTACTAACACCTTGATGATGCCCATTGTCTCGCATGCCCAAAACACCTTTAGATTAAATAACGTTTTTAATTCAAATCATTTTGTACTCTCTTGCTTTTTAACCTACAACTGCAAATTTTATAAAACCCTCATTCTCAAATTTTTAAAGATAGAACACAAAAGGTTTTTGCAAGTTAGATTGAGCTTTCCAAAGAGTTTGTCAAGAGAAGAAAGTAATGATTCATGCATTTGCCAAAAGAAGCTTCAAATTGAATCAAAATTGCAATCTGTCTTGGTGATAACATCATTGTTCAGCAAGTTCTTCATTTTATCCCTTTTGTGCTTAGATTTACAGAGGCTATCCATTGTTTTAAACTGTAAGGATATCAAGCGGTCTCGGTAAGATAACACATCAAAAAAGAACACATCACCTGTATTGCATCAAGAACACATCAAACAATAGCTTTCGAAGTCTACAAAGATCAAGCTTGAAGTACGAAGACATATCTGGTGTGTAGGGTAACCTCTCGATCAATCTCAGCACTAAAAGTCTGAAAATTGCAAAGTCTTCAGAATCACTTCGATATAGTATTTCATTTTGAAAAAATGTTTTCCGAAAGGTTTTAATCATGATTTCAATGAGTTTTGAATTATTTAAAAGTGTTTAATCTTATATCAAAGTGTTTTGAGTTAATGAAATGGTTCTTGAGTGTCAAAATATTAATTTTTCAAAAATAAGGCTATCCAGCAATTTTCCAAAATTTTCCAGAAGGCACTAGCGCACTATCAGTGTTGATAACACGCTGATAGGGTTAAATAACAAAACATTTATTTTTTTGAAAAATTGTCTATAGCGTGTTATCCCCTTTGATAACTCGCTATAGAGCTGTTGCCGTGATCTTTCCATTCTTAGTAAAATGGGCAATAGCGCGCTATTGGCCTTCATAACACGCTATCGAAAAGTCTAAAAAACTCGAGCTCTCCGGTTTGTGTATACCGACCTGCTATAGATTGCTATCTGTCAATAGAGAACATGATACACAACCCAATAGCACATTATCCGGGTCTTAGACTAAAATCTGATATTTCTAACGAGAAAAATTTGGGCACTTCTGCTTGCTCGATTTTTCTTTTCCTTACATTGTTTTGCCAGGTTGTCTTAATTGAGATATTCTCTACTAACACCTTCATGATTCCCATTGTCTCGCACGCACGAAACAACTTTTGATTAAACAACGTTTAGAATTCAAATCATTTTGTACTCTCTTGTTCTTTAATCTACAACTGCTAATTTAATAAAACCCTCATTCTCTAATTTTCAAAGCTAGAACACACCCGATTTTTGCAAGTTAGACTGAGCTTTCCAAAGAGTGTTTAAATAAAAGAAAGTCGTGATTTTTGCATTTGCCAAAACAACATTCGAAATGAATCAAAATTGATAACTGTCTTGAAGATAACCTCATTATTTCGCAAGTTCTTCATTCTATCCCTTTTGTGCTGAGATTTCCAGACGCTATCTATTGTTTTAAACTGTAAGTATATGAAGTGTTCACGGTAAGAGAACACATCAAACAAGAACACATAACCTGTATTTTTTTATCTAAGAGCTACAACTAATCATCAACAACACATCAGATAATTGCTATCGAAGTCTACAAAGATCAAGCTCGAAAAACGAAGACATATCTCATGTCTAATGCATTAGTTTATAGTTGTTGTGTAGGGTAACTTCTCGATCAATCTCAACACTAAAACTCTAAAAAATTGCAAAGTCTTCAAAATCACTTCGATATAGTACTTCATTTTTAAAAAATGTTTTCCGAAAGGTTTCAATCATAATTTTAATGAGTTTTGAATTATTTAAAAGTTTTTATTCTTATATGATTATGTTTTAAGTCAATGGAATGGTTTTTGAGTGTCAAAATATTAAATTTTCAAAAATAGGGCTATCCAGAAATTTGCCAAAATTGTCCAGAAGGTACTAGCGCACTATCAGTGTTGATAGCACGCTGATCGGGCTCTAAAAATGAAAAATATGTTTTTCTGAAAAATTGTTTATAGCGCGCTATCCTCTTTGATAACTCGCTATAAAGTTGTTGCCGTAATCTTTCCATTTTTAGTAAAACGGGCAATAACGCGCTATAGGCCTTGATAACATGCAATTGAAAAGTCTGAAAAACTCGAGCTCTCCGGTTTGTGTATATCGACCTGCTATCTGTCAATAGAGAACATGATACACAACCCAATAGCACGTTATCCACGTCTGAGACAAAAATTCTATATTTCTAACGAGAAAAATGTGGGCACTTCTCCTTGCTCGATTTTTCTATTCTCTACACAGTTTTGCCAGGTTATCTTAATTGAAATATTCTCTACTAACACCTAGATTATTTCCATTGTCTCGCACGCCCAAAACAACTTTAGATTAAACAATGTTTTGAAGTCAAATCATTTCGTACTCTCTTGCTCTTTAACCTGCAACTTATAATTTTATAAAGCACTCATTCTCCAATAACAAGCTTTAAATGGAATAGAAATTGCAATCTGTCTTGATGATAACGTCATTATTCAGCAAGTTCTTCATTTTATCCCTTTTGTGCTTAGATTTGCAGAGGCTATCCATTGTTTTAAACTGTAAGTATATGTAGTGGTCTCGGTAAGATAACACATAAAAAAAGAACACATCACCTGTATTGCATCAAGAACACATCAAACAATAGCTATCGAAGTCTTCAAAGATGAAGCTCGAAGAACGAAGACATATCTCATGTCTAATGCATTAGTTTGATCTTTGGTGTGTAGGGTAACCTCTCGATCAATCTCAGGACTAAAACTCTGAAAATTACAAAGTCTTCAAAATCACTTCGATATAGTACTTCATTTTTAAAAAATGTTTTTCGAATAGCTTTAATAATAATTTCAATGAGTTTTGAATTATTTAAAAGTGTTTAATCTTATATCAAAATGTTTTGAGTCAATGAAATGGTTCTCGAGTGTCAAAATATAAATTTTTCAAAAAGAAGGCTATCCAGCAATTTGCCAAATTTGTTTAGAAGGCACTGGCGCACTATCAGTGTTTGATAGCACGCTAATCGGGTTCAATAATAAAACATTTATTTTTTTTGAAAATTGTCTGTAGCGCGCTATCTCCATTTGATAACTCGCTATAGAGCTGTTGCCATGATCTTTCCATTTTTAGTAAAATGGCCAATAGCGCGCTATAGGCCTTGATAACATGCTAACGGAAAGTCTGAAAAACTCGAGCTCTCGGGCTTGTGTATATTGACCAGCTATCTATCAATAGAGAACATGATGCACAACCCAATAGCACGCTATCCACGTCTGAGACAAAAATCCTATATTTCTAACGAGAAAAATGTGGGCACTTTTGCTTGCTCGATTTTTCTATTTTCTACACAGTTTTGCAAGGTCATCTTAATTGAAATATTCTCTACTAACCCCTAGATGAATTCCATTGTTTCGCACGCCCAAAACAACTTTAGATTAAACAATGTTTTGAATTCAAATCATTTTGTACTCTCTTGCTATTTAACCTCCAACTTATAATTTTACAAAACACTCATTCTCTGATTCTAAAAAATACAACACATGATTTTTGCAAGTTAGATTGAGCATTTCAAAGAGTTTTTCATGCTAAGAAAGTAATGATTCTTGCATTTGCCAAAAACAAGCTTCGAATTGAATCAAAATTGCAATCTTTCTAGATGATAACGTCATTGTTCAGCAAGTTCTTCATTTTATCCCTTTTGTGCTTAGATTTGTAGAGGCTACCCATTGTTTTAAACTGTAAGTATATAAAGTGGTCTCGGTAAGATAACACATAAAAAAAGAACACTTCAACTATATTGCATGAAGAACACATCAAACAATAGCTTTCAAAGTCTACAAAGATCAAGCTCGAAGAACGAAGACATATCTCATGTCTAATGCATTAGTTTGATCTTTGGTGTATAGGGTAACCTCTCGATTAATCTCAGCACTAAAACTCTGAAAACTGCAAAGTCTTCAAAATCACTTCGATATAGTATTTTATTTTGAAAAAATATTTTTCAAAAGGTTTTAATAATAATTTCACTGAGTTTTGAATTATTTAAAAGTGTTTAATCTTATATCAAAGTGTTTTGAATCAATGGAATGGTTCTTGAGTGTCAAAATAATAATTTTTCAAAAATAAGGCTATCCAGCAATTTTCCAAAATTTTTCCGAAGGCACTAGCGCACTATCAGTGTTGATAGCATGCTGATAGGGTTTAATAATAAAACATTTATTTTTTTTGGAAAATTGTCTATAGCGCGCTATTCCCTTTGATAACTCGCTATAGAGCTGTTTCCGTGATCTTTCTATTTTTAGTAAAATGGGATATAACGCGTTATAGGCATTCATAACACGCTATCGGAAAGTCTACTCGAGCTCTACGGTTTGTGTATATCGACCTGCTATAGCCTGCTATCTGTCAATAGAGAACATGATACACAACCCAATAGCATGCTATCCACGTCTTAGACTAAATTCTGATATTTCTAACGAGAAAAATTTCGGCACTTCTGCTTGGTCGATTTTTCTATTCCTTACACAATTTTAGCAAGTTATCTTAATTGAAATATTCTCTACTAACACCTTGATGATTCCCATTGTCTCGCACGCCCAAAACAACTTTAGATTAAACAACGTTTTGATATGAAATCATTTTCTACTCTCTTGCTCTTTAACCTGCGACTGCTAATTTTATAAAACCCTAATTCTCTGATTTTCAAAGATAGAACACACACGATTTTTGCAAGTTAGACGGAGCTTTCCAAAGAGTGTTTAAATAGAAGAAAGTCGTGATTCTTGCATTTGCCCAAACAAACTTCGAATTGAATCAAAATTGTAAATTGTCTTGAAGGTAACCTCATTATTTCTCAAGTTCGTCATTTTACCCTTTTTGTGCTGAGATTTTCAAAGGCTATCTATTGTTTTAAATTGTAAGTATATGAAGTGTTCTCGGTAAGACAACACATCAAACAAGAACACGTCACCTGTATTTGTTTCAAAGAGCTACAACTAATCATCAACAACACATCAAACAATAGCTATCGAAGTGTACAAAGATCAAGCTCAAAGAACGAAGACATATCTAATGTCTAATGCATTAGTTTTATGTTTGGTGTGGGGTAACTTCTCCATCAATCTCTGCACTAAAACTCTGAAAATTGTAAAGTCTTCAAAACCACTTCGATATAGTATTTCATTTTGAAAAAATGTTTCCGAAAGGTTTTAATCATAATTTTAATGAGTTTTGAATTATTTAAAAGTTTTTAATCTTACATCAATATCTTTTGAGCCAATGGAATTGTTCTTGAGTGTCAAAATAATAATTTTTCAAAAATAAGGCTATCGAGCAACTTGCGAAAATTTTTCGGAAGGGACTAGTGCACTATCAGTGTTGATAGCACGCTAATAGGGTTCTATAATTAAACATTTGTTTTTCTGGAAAATTGTCTATAACGCGCTATCCCCTTTGATAACTCGATATAAAGTTGTTGTCGTGATCTGTCCATTTTTAGTAAAATGGCCAAAAGCGGGCCATAGGCCTTGATAACACGCTATCGGAAATTCAAAAAAACTCGATCTCTCTGGTTTGTGTATATCGACCTGCTATAGCCTGCTATCTTTCAATCGAGAACGTGATACACAACCCAATAGCATGCTATCCACGTATTAGACTAAAATCTTATATTTTGAACGAGAAAAATGTGTACTTTCAGCTTACTCGATTTTTTTATTCCTTCCGCAGTTTTTTCAGGTTACCTTAATTGAAATATTCTTTACTAACACCTTGATGATTCCCATTGTCTCGCACGCCCAAAACAAGTTTAGATTTAACAACGTTTTGATATGAAATCATTTTCTACTCTCTTGCTCTTTAACCTGCAACTGTTAATTTTATAAAACCCTCATTCTCTGATTTTCAAAAATAGAACACACACGATTTTTGCAAGTTAGACTGAGCTTTCCAAAGAGTGTTTAAAGAGAAGAAAGTCGTGATTCTTGCATTTGCCCAAACAACGTTCGAACTGAATCAAAATTGCAAAATGTCTTGAAGATAACCTCATTATTTCGCAAGTCCTTCATTTTACCCTTTTTGTGCTGAGATTTCCAGAGGCTATCTATTGTTTTAAACAGTAAGTATATGAATTGTTCTCGGTAAGATAACACATCAAACAGAAACACATCACCTGTATTTTTTTTCTAAGAGCTACAACTAATCATCGACAACACATCAAACAATAGCTATCGAAGTCTACAAAGATCAAGGTCGAAGAACGAAGACATATCTCATGTTAAATGCATTAGTTTTATGTTTGGTGTGTAGGGTAAGTTCTCGATCAATCTCAGCACTAAAACTCTGAAAATTGCAAAGTCTTCAAAATCACTTCGGTATAGTATTTCATTTTGAAAAAATGTTTTTCGAAAGGTTTTAATCATAATTTTAATGAGTTTTGAATTATTTAAAAGTTTTTAATCTTATATCAATATGTTTTGAGTCAATGGAATGGTTCTTGAGTGTCAAATTATTAATTTTTCAAAAATAAGGCTATCCCGCAATTTGCCAAACTTTTCCAGAAGGCACTAGCGCACTATCAGTATTGATAACATGCTAAGAGGGTTCTATAATAAAACCTTTATTTTCTGGAAAATTGTCTATAGCGTGCTATCCCATTTGATAACTCGCTATAAAGTTATTGTCCTGATCTTTCCATTTAATGTACAATTGCCAAAAGCGCGCTATAGGCCTTCATAACACGCTATCGGAAAGTCTGAAAAACTTGAGCTCTCCGATTTGTGTATATCGACCTGCTATCTGTCAATCGAGACTATGATACACAACCCAATAGCACGCTATCAACGTCTGAGAAAAAAATCTGATATTTCTAACGAGAAAAATGTGGGCACTTCTGCTTGCTCGATTTTTCTATTCCTTACACAGCTTTGCCAAGTTATCTTAATTGAAATATTATGTACTAACACCTAGATGATTTTCATTGTCTAGATGATTTTCGTTGTCTCGCACGCCCAAAACAACTTTAGATTAAACAATGTTTTGAAATCAAATCATTTTGTACTCTCTTGCTCTTTATCCTGCAACTTTTAATTTTATAAAACACTCATTCTCTGATTTTCAAAAATACAACACACACTTGTTTTACAAGTTAGATTGAGCTTTCTAAAGAGTTTTTCAAGAGAAAAAAGTAATGATTCTTGCATTTGCCAAAACAAGCTTCGAATTGAATCAAAATTGCAATTTGTCTTGATAATAACGTCATTGTTCAGGAAGTTCTCATTTTATACTTTTTGTGCTTAGATTTGCAGAGGCTATCCATTCTTTTAAACTGTAAGTATATGAAGTGGTCTTGGTAAGATAACACATCAAAAAAGAACACATCACCTGTATTGAATCAAGAACACATCAAACAATTGCTTTCGAAGTCTACAAAGATCAAGCTCGAAAAACGAAGACATATCTCATGTCTAATGCATTAGTTTGATCTATGGTATGTAGGGTAACCTCTCGATCAATCTCAACACTAAAACTCAGAAAATGCCATAGTCTTCAAAATAACTTTGATATAGTATTTCATTTTAAAAAAATATTTTTTGAAAGGTTTTAATCATAATTTCAATGAGTTTTAAATTATTTAAAAGTTTTTAATCTTATATCAATATGTTTTGAGTCAATGGAATGGTTCTTGAGTGTCAAAATATTAATTTTTCAAAAATAAGACTATCCAGCAATTTGCCAAAATCTTCCGGAAGGCACTATCGCACTATCAGTGTTGATAGCACGCTGATTTGGTTTTATAATAAAACATTTGTTTTTCTGAAAAATTGTCGATAGCGTGCTATCCCTTTGATAACTCGCTATAGAGTTGTTGCCGTGATCTTTCCATTTTTAGTAAAATGGGAAATAGCGTGCTATAGGCCTTGATAACACGCTATCAAAAAGTCTGAAAAACGTGTATATCGACTTGCTATAGCCTATTATATGTCAATACAAAACGTGATCCACAACCCAATAGCACGCTATCCACGTCTTAGACTAAAATCTTATATTTCTAACGAGAAAAATTTGGACACTTATGCTTCCTCGATTTTTCTATTCCTTACAAAGTTTTGCCAGGTTATCTTAATTCAAATTTTCTCTACTAACACCTTGATGATTCCCATTGTCTCGCACGCCCAAAACAACTTTAGATTAAACAACGTTTTGAATTCAAATCATTTTGTACTATCTTCCTCTTTAACCTGCAACTACTAATTTTATAAAACCCTCATTCTCTGATTTTGAAAGATAGAACACACGATTTTTGCAAGTTAGACTGAGTTTTCCAAAGAGTGTTTAAATAGAAGAAAATCGTGATTCTTGCATATGCCCAAACAACCTTCGAACTGAATCAAAATTGCAAACTGTCTTGGAGATAACCTCATTATTTCGCAAGTTCTTCATTTTATCCCTTTTGTGCTGAGATTTCCAGAGGCTATCTATTGTTTTAAACTGTAAGTATATGAAGTGTTCTCGGTAAGAGAACACATCAAACAAGAACACATCACCTATTTTTTTTTTTCTAAGAGCTACAACTAATCATCAACAACACATCAAACAATAGCTATCGAAGTCTACAAAGATCAAGCTCGAAGAACGAAGATATATCTCATGTTTAATGCATTAGTTTTATCTTTGGTGTGTAGGGTAACTTCTCAATCAATGTCAGCACTAAAACTGTGGCGACCCCGCATGCCGGACCACCAAGCCCGCAAGGAATGGAGTGGGGCATGCTGGGGCGAGACGCTCGGCGTAGGCATCTCCAACCACTTCTCAGCCCCCGTGAGGTGGTTGAGACCTTACGAGCCTTATCCCAAACAACGATTGTAACACCCCGTAAATCTAAGTAAATGACGTACACGTATATCGAGATGTATAATACACATATTATACATAAGAGCTCAATATACGTTTGCTAATACACGTATTTTATACATTAGAGCTCAATATACGTTTGATAATACACGTATTTTATACGTATAAGCTACCTATACGCGTGATAATACACGTATTTTATACGTACGGGCGATTCGAGCGAAATTCAGACCGTCGGTAAGTGATTTTCACGCTATTTCTTCGTAAAATTACTATATAAGTTAGATGTACCCTTTCTATCGGACTAATTTTGACTGTGGGCACCGTTTTACGGCGTTTTGCCAAAATTAGGGTTTTGACCCCAACGTGAATGAAACTCCGCTAGAATGATAGAAAATGCTCCCTGGACTGTTAGAACCCCGAATATGTGGTTAGATTCAATTTTATGATTTTTGGAGACCGTTGGACAATTTTTATACAATTTACATCTTTTGGATGAATAGTGATGAATAGTGAATAGTGAATAGTGAATATTGAATAGTGGATAGTGACATTGATCAGTGATGTGAATCGTACTGTGCACAGTGATGTGACCAGTGATGTGCATCCAATGGAACTCCTGTTTGTGGTGTCGTGAAAATATGATTGAAAATCTATTTTCACTGTTGTGGAAATATCAAGATTGACCACAGAAATGAGATAACTGCTTTTAAGTCCTAAATGGAATTCGTGATTTGAAGTGAGTTGAGAAATATAAATATGAAGACATGAAATTGAATTATGGAGTGATTGTGACAGGTTAAATTCGTTGGATTTAACTTGGAGCTGGACTCGAAAGCGACGATGATTGAGTTTTCGTGGAACGTGTTGTACAGTGAGTATAGTTTTCTTGATTTGGTTCTTGTATGACATTGTACGTATATAAAATGGTTGATGGTATGCATGTTAGCTTTATATATACTGCATTGAGTTTTATGGATCATGCAAACTGATTTTAGCATTGGAGTTTGTAATGATGAGGCTTTGCGATTCCTCATTGTCATTTCGTTAGGTTTGTCCTAACAAGGGTTGCGATCCTTGAAATGATTGTTAATTGGGTAATGAGAGGTTATGGCTACCTTGTAATGGTCATACAAGGGTTAGACCCGCTCTCTTGCCTTGCGGAGGAGGGAGATTGTGTATTGTGTTATTGAATTGGGTAATGAGAAGTTGTGTCTACCTTCTACGACCATACAAGGGTTAGACCCGCTCTCTTGCCTTGCGGAGGAGGGAGATTGTGCATTGTGTTTTGAAATTGGGTAATGAGAGGTTGTGTCTACCTTGTACTACCATACAAGGTTAGACCCGCTCTCTTGCCTTGCGGAGGAGGGAAATTGTGCATTGTATTATTGAAAAACATGAAATTTATGGTGTTGACATGTACAATATATTCATTGAATGATGCATGTGTTGAATAAGTGTTTGAAATGATTTTAAATGTCATATTTCTGTAAATGTATATAATTGCCATCTCAAGAACTATATTCACTGAGCTGTTGTTTGCTCACCCCATTTCCTCCAATATTTCAGGTATTGAGTCGAAGGGAAAAGAAAACTCCGTGAGTGAGTCTGGTATGTGTATGTCTGCTTGGAGGAAATAGCTTTTGTTATTTTGCTATGTATAATTATCACACATTATAGATATATGTATTATCATCTAGATGGGATGTGTGGGCACATATTTATATTGCATGAGGAAATGATAATTTGATGTGTGAGTGAATGGAATGATCATCTCTATATATGAGATTTGATTTGATGTGTGGTATAGAAAAAAGAAAAAAGAAATATTCTGTACATTTTGGGAAGGTTTGTGAGAGTACGTGAAGGCTGACAGTGTATTATATACTGTATATGGGTTTGTACAGTGTATAGTACGTTGTGCCGGTCATGACGTCAGCCTACGTCAGGGGCGTCGTGACAACGACATAATATAAAAAGGTACTAAACAAAACTACCAACCGTATTAATCATCCAAGACAAGAGATAATCCATAAAAATGAACCATAAATAAAACCATAATCCCTACTGTCCATCACGATGGACATACACATAAAGTCCAAAACCAGGGGTACAAAAAAAAACCGTCATATGCCCACATGGTCTATCTAACAAGTCTCAACTCACCCATACCACAATGTGGTAAGTGTTATAATTACATAGTCCAAAATATAATAATCCATAATTTAAAACACAGTTCAATTAAAATGTCTGTCAACTCACATCGAGGCCTTGGATTCTCTCGCCAGCAAGGCCCTCAAGATATGACTACTCCTTTGCCCTTATTCGGGATAGAAGGACCTGAAAGAGGAAAATGAGGGTGAGCCAACGGTTCCCAGTGAATAGAATTCAAATATGATATCAATACTCATCAATAAATATCATGTATGCATGTCTATGTGTAGCATGATTAAAAGCTCATAACATTTAGATATCAAGCATTTATAATAAGTTCGATGTAAGTAAAAACTTATCAATTTGGATCCACATTCCACATGCATTGGGGTTACTAGTGCACGTCTATTTCACCGTACCGTTCTCATCCCCAAATATTTCCTTTTTAAAACCCTCCTATGACAAGGTTAAGTCTTCCTATTAGCCAGATAGATAGGCCCAACCAAAGTCATAAGGTTTTCTCAAATTAATGCATCATTCAAAACATTAGGACACATTCATGCTTTCAACATACAATATATATAAGTGATATGATGACATAAAAGATATAATCATAAATGAAGTCTACTCACAACCAAGCCTCGCGAGAGTATCTAACCACACACGGACACCAAACCGAATCAATCCAATCAAGGTCCTTAAACATTCATCAATATCCAACCATACATCAATTTCTATGCTCAATCACATAGACATTACACATCAACCCTATATTAGCCCACATATAGACAATAGGCCCAAATCCCATCTAATCCCATCATTCAACTCAAATCACATGACTTAGGCCTCTAGTGCATAGTTCTCATTCATAAACCATTCAATTAATCAAAAATACTGATTTTCAATTCCTTAGGCATAAACATGCCCAAATTGGGTTATTTAATCACAAGTAGGCCTAACCCATGATATGGCCACAACCTCCAAATAAGTAGCATAATTGACCCTAATCATGCTTAATTAGACATAAATTGCATCAATTCAATAATTATAGGCCAAAAGCATCAAAAGCCCTAAAATATGAAATTTTCTATACTTAGGTCATATTGCCTATTTACACTAGGGGACCATGTTCAGTCATGTATATCACTGATTTTGCATCATGGGTTCATCAACAATGGCAACTAGGTTAACGTAGTTGACATGCAAGCTATTTGGAAAGGTCTAAGTTCATATTCTAAATTTAGGTCTAATACAAACAACCCTACAAATTTTCCATTTAATATTTTGTTCAGATGTATCAATCTACCAACAGAAATATTTAATCACAAAATCGACCGTACAGATTGAATTATGTTAAGAACCAAACCTTCTGTCCAAAACTTAGCTCAATCTAACGGTGGACGCAAACGATAAGCCTCTTTGATGAACAAGTCTCTAATCAGACAATTTCTCCTTTCCTGCTGCAAATCTTAACTATATATAATTCATATATATATATATATACAGTTCTAAAGATATATATATATCTAATGAAATTTTCTTCCCCTTATTTGGTGGACTTGGGCGGGCCGTGGACCGTACGCTCTGATACCATTAAATGTCACACCCCGCCCGGACGCGCCTAAACCGGCGGTACACTCGCGGATGGGGCGCGCATTTAGAATTATCACAATGGTAATAACAGAGTGCCTAGCGGAAATATAAAACAGTATAAGTCTAATTTCATTTAATTAAGAATTCATTTGTACATGCCATAGTCAAGGGAACAAACTCCCCAAACATCCCCAATGAATAATATAAAGGGTACAAAATGTCGGCCCCATAAACATGCACCCAGTCCACCCTAATTTCCTGTGAAAAATTGGATAATAATGGAGTGAGCTTAATGCCCTCAGTGGGTAAAATAGTTCGTGAGTATAACAATTAATAAAGCATACTTTAATATCAAATATCTTAAATACACATGAGAGCATCATAATCAATCAATATGTATGTATGCATGACACCGTCTCGTAATGGTTTGATGAACGTACATCGCCTGAGTTCACGTACAAATGTCCTTCCCCGGGCGTAGCCAGGTTCTCACTGTACGTCCCTCCTCAGGAACGATGCTCTGGATTCACGTATAGATGTCCCTCCCCAGGCGTAGCCGGGTTCTCAATGTACGTCCCTCTCCAAAGAAATATAATTAATAGCGAGCAATGTTCCTAACTATTTTATGAATCATAAACCACATACGTCCCTAGGTGGTGATATATGTCAGTGCATGAACTGGTCTAGTCCGCTGATCTGATCTTTTCTTAACATTTAGGCTAACTTTGGCAATGTCTGGTAATCCTTATCAGGATTGGTATCACGACGTGCAAGGTTAGGACATTCAGTATTACTTGTATAAGCTGATAGCTTTCAATAAGACCAACTAGATCAGTCCTCAGTTGAGAGATGAGACACAAGGTCTACTTAAATACCAATCGCCTAGAGCAGCACGTTGCCTCCCGTTTACTATTTAAAGTTACTGAGGACTAGACCGAGTCTAGTTGAGCCAGATTGGCCACAAATCCGATATTATAATAGTATAATACATGAACTCCAAATATACAGGCATAAGTGCGACAATATAAACATTAGATGACATAATGCAGTGTAAATGAACAGTAGCAATAATAATAATTGTGATATGAACACCACCAACAATTGTGATGAAACCCAATAACAATGATGGACTAGAACCCCAAGATCGTGTAGACAAGATTGGTTGAGCCTTGACTCGTCACCTAACCAGATGAAAACCAAGACTACGAAGGATTGAAAATGCCACACCAAGATTCAACAATCAAGGTGATAAAGAACAGGTCCCCACTTTTTAGGCCTCTTGGACTTCTAAAGGTAACCAAAATAGCTAATTGACTAAGTTCAATGTATTTAAAACATAACCAGCCAGGACCAAGTTTATTCCCCTATTTAATATCCTTACAACTCAACAAATTGATGCCCTTTGATGATCAGAGTCACGCCTGGGTGGCATACTGTGCCTCTTACCCAGGGTGATGAGCACCCTCGCAGGGCATACTCCAACCATTATATACCACATAATATTGTCACATCCCAGTATACAGCACACCGGAACGTCTAGTACCCCCGGGATCATTTGTCCACACTTCTCATCACCCTGGGTTGGGGGCACTGTGTGCATCCCAGGCATGACAAAAATGCCTTATGACCTTCCTGGTCTACCTCCAGTTAGGGAATTCGATTTTGAGATCAACCTCATACCTGGAACAGGGCCTATCTCAATTCCACCATACAAAATGTCAAATGTCGAGCTGGTCGAATTAGACAAACAACTGAAGGAATTAGAGAGTAATGGCTTCATTCGAAAGAGTTCATCACCCTGGGGCGCTCCAGTTTTGTTTGTTCGCAAAATGGATGGTTCGTTACGAGTTTGCATCAATTAACGCAAGTTGAATAATGTCACCATCAAGAACAGATATCCATTGCCTAGGACCGATGACTTGTTCGACCAACTTAGATATGCCAAATACTTCTCTAAGATTGATTTACGATCCACTTATCACCAACTCCGAATCTGAGAGTCGGACATCACCAAGACAACATTTAGGACTCGATACGGTCATTACGAGTTCTTGGTTATGTCGTTCGGTCTTACAAATGCATCTGTTGCATTCATGGATTTGATGAATCGCATCTTCAGGTTATACTTAGACCGATTTGTGATAGTTTTTGTGGACGACATCTTGATTTATTCCTCAACCGAGGAAGACCATAAGATACATTTGAAGATAGTCCTCCAGACCTTGAGAAGCCACCAACGGCATGCAAAGTTAAGTAAGTGCGAATTTTGGGTGAAGAGAGTTCAATTCCTAGTCCATGTGGTTTCAGGCAATGGCATTGAGGTAGATCCTTCTAAGGTTTAAGCAGTTTTAAACTGGAAGCAACCTACCACTGTTACTCAGATTAGGAGTTTTCTTGGGTTGGCTGGCTATTACAGACGCTTCCAACAAGGACTTCTCAAAGATTATTGAACCTATGACCAAGCTCACTCGAAAAGACGTGCGATTCATCTGGAATCCCGCCTTGTGATCCGAGAAGACCTCAAACCGTTCACCGTATAGGTAATGACGCCATAACTTTAGTGCAAAGGCAACAGCTGCAAGTTCCAAGTCATGTGTTGGGTAATTACCCTCATGAATCTTCAGTTGCCTCGAGGCATATGCAACAACTTGGCCTTCTTGCATTAGTATGACACCTAAGCCTTGAAGAGAAGCGTCAGTGTATAGTAAAAATCCAATTGCATTTCTTAGAGTGATAAATACAGGTGCCATCGTGAGGCGTTTCTTCAATTCCTAAAATGAAGAGTCTTAAGTACATATACACTCAGTGAGACCTAAACCTCCGCCAGAGACAATGGTTGGAATTTTTGAAATATTATGACTTTCAACTCCAGTACCATCCCAGAAAGGCCAATGTTGTGGCCGATGCCCTGAGTAAAAAATCTTATGTTGCTTGCACCCTCAACTAAGAAATGGGGAAGTTGGCTACAGAGATGGAGAACTTTAACCTACAGCTGAACGAAGAGGGACCAAGACCATGACTCTCTCAATTATCCGCCAACTCTGAGTTAGTTCGAAAGATCTCAGCTGCTCAAGCAAATGACCTTATGTTAATGAAGAAACGAGAACTTCTACTCAGCGGACAGGTCTTTCCTTACTGGTCGGTCTCAGACGACGGGGTCGTTTTCTATAAGAAACGACTCTGTCTACCGAACAATCTTGAGGTCCGAAACGAAGTGCTTACTGAGATGCACTGTTTGCGGTACTCTATGCATCCTGGGGATGACAAGATGTACAAGGATGTCAAGCGACAATTCTAGTTTTCTGGAATGAAGAAGGCAATTGCAAACTTCGTTGCTCGATGTCTCGTTTGCCAGAAAGTTAAGGCAGAATGAAGACTTCCCTCTGGACTTCTCCAGCCGTTACCTACTGGAGAATGGAAATAAGACAACATTGTAATGGATTTTGTCACAGCCTTACCTCGAAACAATAAAGGGCAAGATGCTATCTAGGTTATCATTGACAGACTTACAAAGTCTGCATACTTGCCAATAAAGCTCACGGATAACCCCGCCAAACTTGCAGAACTATATGAAAGAGAGATCGTACGCCTTCATGGCACACCACTCACGATTGTCTCTGATCGGGATCCTCGATTCACATCCATCTTTGGAAAAGCTTCCAGAATAGAATGGGTTCTAAGATCACTATGAGCACAGCCTTCCACCCTCAGACTGATGGGTAGTCAAAGCGGCTTATCCAAATCTTAGAAGACATGTTACGGTGTTGCATTTTGGACTTTAATGACGGATGGGCAAAGTATGTACATTTAGCTGAGTTTGCATACAACAACAGATACCAAACTAGTATCGGCATGGCATCGTAAGAGGCTTTCTATGGTCGGCCTTGCAGATCTCCGGTCTGTTGGTTAGATATGGCAGATCAACCGCAGTTAGGCCCTTACCTAGTTCAAGAGAACACTAGTAAAGGAAAGACTTCGTGTTGCACAAAGTCGACAAAAGAGCTATGCTGACAAGCAGAGACATCCTCTAGAATTTGATAAGGGGGACTTTGTTTTTCTAAAAGTCCAGCCCACAAGAGGTGTCAAACGCTTTGGGATCAAAGGAAAGCTCTCACCACGGTACATCGGTCCATTTTAGATCATTGAACGTATTGGCAAACTTGCGTATCGTTTGTACCTTCCATCGTCCATGACTAAGGTTCATGACGTTTTTCACGTATCTATGCTTCGCAAGTATCGTCCTGATCCTTCGCATATCATCCCTTTAGTCGAGGTTCGGGTTGAGGAAGGAAATAAGTATCAAGAGAGAGCGATACAAATTTTAGATAGAAAAACTCAAGAACTACGGCAACGTAGCATACCGCTTGTGAAAGTGCTCTGGGATCACCACGGCGTAGAGGAAGCAACATAGGAACTAGAAGCAACAATTAAACAGAAATACCCTGACTTATTTTCTAGCCCCAACTGATGATGTGATATATTGTACTATTCTCACTAATCAATAAAATGATGAAACTTTGTTTACTCCATGGTTTTATGATGATGAGGATTCCATCGGCCACAGTGCTGTTCAGGGACCATACAAGCACCATCCTTAACTTGCTAGAGATGACGCCAGCAGTGGATCTCAAGCAAATAACCATCAAAACTACTTGAATTGATTTCAAGGGCGAAATCCCTTTAAGGGGGGTAGAGTGTAATACCCTGTATTTAAAAAAAAAAAAAACTGGGCATATGTGCCTGGAAGTCCAGGCACATGCCCGGAAGTCCAGGCAGCCCGCCTGAACTTCCAGGCGCCAAAAACTCTATATAAACCAACCCTCCCCTCTTCATTTTTCACACCAAATTCACTCCAAATTGTGATTTTTCCTTCTCTTTTCTCTCATATTGAGTTTTTAGTCTTTTGAGACTCTCTGTCTGAGACTCTCAGTGCAGTACGACGAAGTTATGCTCGGAGGAAAACACCAGATTTGAAAAAGAAAAAGTTGTTATCTATAGGTGGGGAACGAAACATAGGTTTGCATGTTTTATAAATTTTATTAAAGTTTACATTCAATTATTATTATGTCTACTGTTCATTTACACTGCATTATGTCATATAATGTTTATACTACCGCACTTATGCCTGTACACCTGGAATTCACGTATTATATTGTTATAATACCGGATTTGTGGTCAATCTGACTCAACTAGACTCGGTCTTGTCCTCAGTAACTTTAAATATTGAACGGGAGGCAGCGGGCTGCTCTAGGCGATTGGTTATTTAAGCAGACCTTGTGTCTCACCTCTCAACTGGGGACTGATCTAGTTGGTCTTATTGAAAGCTATCAGCTTATACATGTAATACTAAATGTCCTAACCTTGCACGTCATGATACCGACCCTGGTAAGGATCACCAGACGTTGCCAAAGTCAGTCTAAATGTCAAGAAAAGACCAGACCAGTAGATTAGACCAGTTCATGCATTGGCATCATACATAACACCACCTAGGGACGTATATGGTTTATGGCTCATAAAATAGTTAGGAGCATTTCTCGCTATTCATTACATTTATCTGGAGAGGGACGTACATTAGAACCCGGCTACGCCCGAGGAGGGACATCAGTACCTGAATCCAGAGCATCGTTCCTGAGGAGGGACATACAGTGAGAACCTGGCCACGCCCGGGAAAGGACACCTGTACATGAACTCAGGCGATGTACGTTCATCAAACCATTACGATACGGTGTCATGCATACATACATATTGATTGATTATGATGCTCACATGTGTATTTAAGATATTTGATATTGAAGTATGCTTTATTAATTGTTATACTCACGAACTATTTACCCACTGAGCGCGTTAAGCTTACTCCATTATTATCCAATCTTTCACAGGAAATTAGGATGGACTGGGTGCAGGTTATGGGACCCACGTTTTGTACCCTTTGTATGATTCATTAGGGATTTTGGGGAGTATGTTTCCTTGACTATTTCATGTACAAAAATATTTTGAATTAAATGAAATCCGATTTGTACTATTTTATATTTTCGCTGCGCACTCTATTGTTACCATTGTTATTATTCCAAATGTGTGCCCCGTCCGCGAGTGTACCGTCGGTTTAGGCGCATCTAGGCGGGGTGTGACAATCAGTCCATGTTGGCATGTATTGTGTGCTAATTAGCTTCTTCAATTGCTTTGATGACATGGACTAAGCCTTGATTATAATTTGAGCCCATCTTGGTCTTTTTAGCATCAGCCCAATTCTCTTAGATTAGCGCATTTAGCGCTTCCTTGAAACGTTTGGCTCTAAGTCTTGTAATTGGACCACTTGGAAGTGACAATGGGTCGTGTGCATATTTAGCTCCATTCCCAAGTGTATGATCAACTTGTCCAACTCCTTGGTTTGCATCATTTGCTCCTTGGTTTGCATCATTCTCCCCTTCTTGAGAAGGATTTGTCCTCAAATCATCCCCTTGCTTGTATCTGATCACATAAGGAAATGTTTCAATGAAATCCACCCACTTGGCATGTAATCCATAAGGTACTTCTTCAGGAAGGACATCTTCAAACTTTGGCAAAAGAGAAACAGTAACGCTAGGCAAAGCACCGACGAGATCACTAGTACATAAAAGAGCATCCTTGTACATGAGTACAATAAAGGGCTGGTGTGAAAATAATGCTCTCTTGATCTTACTTTTTTTTGCAATGTAATTGAATTTTTTTTCTCTTGCTCTCACTATGGCTAAAATCCCCTCTCTTTCTTTTTCACTCTGATGAATGTTTTTCTCTTTCTTTTTTTTTTTTTCAATTTCGGCCTTCATTTTTTTTTCTTTCTTTTTTTTTGAGCTGTGTAACTTTAATTGGTCCTCCCTGACTTATTTTGGAGTCAATGGCACAAGAACAATAGGCTGCCCTTTATGAGTAAAAGAATACCTATTTGTGAATCCATCATGCCTAGCCCTCTTATCATACTGCCATGGTCTGCCCAACAATAAATGGCATGCATGCATAGGAACCACATCACAAAGCACCTCATCCTCATAGTTACTAATGGATAATGCCACCAACACTTGCCTTGTTACCTTGATTTCACCACATTCATTCAGCCACTGAAGCCGATAAGGGTGAGGATGTTTCAAGGTAGTTAAGGCCAATTTCTCCACCAAATAAGTACTGGCTACGTTTGTGCAACTCCCTCCATCGATAATAACACTGCAAACTTTGTTGTTTACAAAGCATCGAGTATGAAATAAGTTCTCCCTTTGGTTACTTTCTTCCTCCTTAACCTGCACATTGAGAACTCGCCTTGCTACCAATAAATCTCCAACCACAGCACTTTGCTCATTATCGACATCCTCCAAAGGTGGCATGTCAGCATCATCTACTTCTTCCTCATTATCCGACTCAAGCTCTCATTGGGTGTTTATCACCCTCACCCTTTCGTTTACACACTGGCTGCCTATGTGTCTCCACCCCTGACATTTAAAACACTTAATATCACGTGTTTTAGAACTTGAAGTTTCAGTGTTACCTGAAGTAGTGGCTGTCGTTGATTTGGCATGCTTAGAGGGTTCAAATTTTGGCTTATTTTGTAGCTGCTCGTCCTTTTGTTGAGCTGTTTTCCACGGGCTGGTGGTAACCATAGGTTGTCCCCTCCTAGCCAACCCCTTTCGTTTGAACTGTTCCTCCACCTTTATGGCTTGATGCACCATATCTGTCAACTCAACATAGTGCTGCATCTCGACTATATCCGCAATCTCACAATTTAAACCCTGCAAAAACCTAGCCATGGTGGCCTCCCGGTCCTCTTCTATATTAGCCCGGATCATAACTACTTCCATCTCCTTGTAATATTCTTCCACACTCTTCGAACCTTGATTTAACCTCTGCAACTTTTGATACAATCCCCTATAATAGTGACTGGGTACAAAACGCTTCCTCATAAGCATTTTCATCTCCTCCCAAGTGTCCACGGGTGGCTGTCTATTCCTTCTCCTATTAATCAGTAATTGATCCCACCAAACAATGGCATAACCAGTGAATTCAATTGCAGCCAACTTAACCTTGTTTATCTCCGAGTAGTTGTGACAATCAAACACCATCTCCATTTTGGTTTCCCACTCCAAATAAACTTCAGGATCACTTTTACCGTGAAAAGATGGGATTTTAATCTTTATGTTTCCTAAATCATTATCTCTCCTAGGCCTACCCATCCAAGCATCTCAATTCCCATTCCCGCGCTCAAACCTGCCCCGGTTCAAATATGGCTCATCAAACTGCTCCGACTCTGCCTCTTCCTCAACATTCCGCCATGGAACACACCCACCTTGCTGCCTATTGTGGATGTCTTGTTTCTGTTCCCTAGGAGTTCCCACTTCTACCCTATCCAACCTCTCGTGAATAGGTTCTAATTCATCCCTCAACATACGCCTCATCTCCCCTAACAACCTTTACAGTTGGAGGTTCAGAACTGCATGTTGTCGAACTTCTTCGGTTGTATCTTCTTCTTGATTATTGGACATATTTAAAATCTACAAAACAAGGTTAGAATCCTCACAAGCACTCCCTCATGTGTTTCACTCAAGAATTTGATACACTTGCACTCGTGTTTTCACTCTAAACGGCTTTTACCCTCTTATGGTCTCACACACTCTTGCCTTTTTCCACTCTTTTGTGTCTTCTTTAGTTCTTAATCAAACTTCAAGAACTAATTCAAAATAATCTAGCAGCAATTCAAAAATGAGAAACAACCAAAACTCATCAAAAGATCAAGAACATGAATAAGGTGAGAAATAAGATTGAAAAGGGGAAATTTTCTTACTGGAATCACTTTTCGTCTTTTTTTTTTTACAGCAGGGAACAGGAAATAAAAAAAATGAAAATAAAAGATAGTCAAACTTTTCTTAGAACCAAAGCTCTGATAACCAAATGATATGAACTCCACCAACAATTGTGATGAAACCCAATAACAATGATGAATTAGAACCCCAAGATCGTGTAGACAAGATTGGTTGAGCCTTGACCCGTCACCTAACCAGATGAAAACCAAGACTACGAAGGATTGAAAACGCCACACCAAGATTCAACAATCAAGGTGATAAGTTGGGTTGCTTGAATGCCACAAGATTAACTTGATAAGTTCAAGGACTTCTTTTAAGAACAAAGAGGACACAAGACCTCACAAAATTAACTTAATCTCAAAACATAATCTACCATTCAAATTCAATCTACCACTCTATATATACTTGGAACAACCCTCTAAGAATAGGAAAAGACATAACTAAATTTAAAACAACACAAACATCAACATAAACAAGTCCCCACGTTTTTAGGCCTCTTGGACTTCTACAGGTAACCAAAATAGCTAATTGACTAAGTTCAATGTATCTAAAACATAACCAGCCAGGACCAAGTTTATTCCCCTATTTAATATCCTTGCAACTCATCAAATTCATGCCCTTTGATGGTCAGTCCATGCTGGCATGTTTTGTGTGCTAATTAGCTTCCTCAATTGCTTTGATGACATGGACTAAGCCTTGATTATTATTTGAGCCCATCTTGGTCTTTTTAGCATCAGCCCAATTCTCTTGGATTAGCCCATTTAGCGCTTCCTTGAAACTTTTGGCTCTAAGTCTTGTATTTGGACCACTTGGAAGTGACAATGGGTCGTGTGCATGTTCAGCTCCATTCCTAAGTGTATGATCAACTTGTCCAGCTCTTTGGTTTGCATCAAATTGAATGTAAACTTTAATAAAAGTTATAAAACACGCAAACCTCTGTTTTGTTCCCCTCCTTCAGATAAAACTTCTTCTTTCAGATCTGGCATTTTCCTCCAAACAGAACTTCGTCGTATCGTACTGAGAGTCTCGAACAGAGAGTCTCAAACTGAAAAGAACTCAGAATAGTGAAAAGAGGAGGAAAATCCCTAGAGAAGGTGATTTGGTGTGAAAAAATGAGGGGGCTTGGTTTATATAGAGGTATTAGCGCTTGAACGTTCGGGAGGGTGCCCGAATGTTTAGGCGTCCTGCCTGCCTGAACGTAGGGGTAGGCACCCGGACGACCGGGCAGGTGCCCAAACGATCTTTTTTTTGTGAAATACATAGTGTTACACTATCGAAAAGTCTAAAAAAGTTGAGCTCTCCGATTTGTGTATATCCACCTGCTATAGCCTGCTTTTTGTTAATAGAGAACATGATACACAACCCAATAGCACGCGCTATCCACGTCTTACACTAAAATCTGATATTTCTAACCAGAAAAATGTGGGCACTCATGCTTGCTTGATTTTATATTCCTAACACAGTTTTGCCAGGTTATCTTAATTGAAATATTCTCGACTAATACCTTGATGATTCCCATTGTCTTGCACGCCCAAAACAACTTTAGATTAAACAACGTTTTCAATTCAAATCATTTTCTACTCTCTTGCTCTCTAACCTGCAACTGCTAATTTTATAAAACCCTCATTCTCTGATTTTCAAAGATAGAACACACACGATTTTTGCAAGTTAGACTGAGCTTTCCAAAGAGTGTTTAAATAGAAGAAAGTCATGATTCTTGCAGTTGCCCAAACAACCTTTGAACTGAATCAGATCTGCAAAACTATCTTGAAGATAACCTCATTATTTCGCAAGTTCTTCATTTTATTTCTTTTGTGCTCAGATTTACAGAGGCTATTTGTTGTTTTAAACTGTAAGTATATGAAGTGTTCACAGTAAGAGAACACATCAAACAAGAACACATCAACTGTGTTTTTCTTTTCTAAGAGCTACAACTAATCATCAACAACACATTAAACAATAGCTTTAGAAGTCTACAAAGATCAAGCTTGAAGAACGAAGACGTATCTCATGTCTAATGCATTAGTTTTATCTTTGGTGTCTACTAAAACTCTGAAAATTGCAAAGTCTTCAAAATCACTTCGATATAGTATTTCATTTTGAAAAAATGTTTTCTGAAAGGTTTTAATCATAATGTCAATGAGTTTTGAATTATTAAAAAGTTTTTAATCTTATATCAATATGCTTTGAGTCAATGGAATGGTTCTTGGGTGTCAAAATATTATTTTTTTAAAAATAACGCTATCCAACAATTTGCCAAAATTTTGCGGAAGGCACTAGCGCATTATCAGTGTTGATAGCACGCTGATAGGGTTCTATAATAAAACATTTGTTTTTCTGGAAAATTGTCTATCTATTGTGCGCTATCCCCTTTGATAACTCGCTATAAAGATGTTGCCGTGATCTTTCCATTTTTAGTAAAATGGGCAATAGCGCTATAGGCCTTGATAAGACGCTATCGGAAAAGCCCGAAAAACTCTAGTTCTCGGGTTTGTGTATATCAGCCTGCTATAGCCTGCTCTCTGTTAATAGAGAACATGATACACAACCCAATAGCACGTTATCCACGTCTTAGACAAACATTTGATATTTGCAAGGTTGTTGCCGTGATCTTTCCATTTTTAGTAAAATGGGTAATAGGGCGCTATAGGCCTTCATAAGACGCTATTGGAACGTCTAAAAAATTGGAGTCGTCGAGTTTGTGCATATCGGCCTGCTATAGCCTGCTCTCTGTTAATAGAGAACATGATACACAACCCAATAGCACGCTATTCACGTCTTAGACAAACATCTGATATTTATAACGAGAAAAATGTGGGCACTTCTGTTTGCTCGATATTTTTATTCCTTACATAGTTTTGCTAGGTTATCTTTTTTTAAATATTCTCTACTAACACCTTGATTATTCCCATTGTCACGCACGCCTAAAACAACTTTAGATTAAACAACGTTTTGAATTCAAATCATTTTGTACTCTCTTGCTCCTTAACCTGCAACTGCTAATTTTATAAAACCCTCATTCTCTGATTTTCAAAGATAGAACACACACGATTTTTGCAAGTTAGACTAAGCTTTCCAAAGAGCGTTTAAATAGAAGAAAGTCGTGATTCTTGCATTTGCCCAAACAACCTTTGAATTGAATCAAAATTGCAAACTGTCTTGAAGATAACCTCATTATTTCGCAAGTTCTTCATTTTATCCCTTTTGTGCTGAGATTTGTAGAGGCTGTCTATTGTTTTAAACTGTAAGTATATGAAGTGTTCTCGGTAAGAGAACGCATCAAAAAAGAACACATCACCTGTATTTTTTTTCTAAGAGCTACACTAATCATCAACAACACGTCAAACAATTGCTATCGAAGTCTACAAAGATCAAGCTCGAAGAACGAAAACATATCTCATGTCTAATGCATTAGTTTGATCTTTGATGTGTAGGGTAGCTTCTCGATCAATCTCAGCACTAAAACTCTGAAAATTGCAAAGTCTTCAAAATCACTTCGATATAGTATTTCATTTTGAATAAATGTTTTCCGAAAGGTTTTAATCATAATTTCGATGAGTTTTGAATTATTTAAAAGTTTTTAATCTTATATCAATATGTTTTGAGTCAATGGAATGGTTCTGGAGTGTCAAAATATTAATTTTTCAAAAATAAGGCTATCCAGCAATTTGCAAAAATTTTCCAGAAGGTACTAGCGCACTATCAGTGTTCATAACATGCTGATAGGGTTCTATAATAAAACATTTGTTTTTCTGGAAAATTGTCTATGGTGTGCTATCCCCTTTGATAAATCGATATAAAGCTGTTGCAGTGATCTTTCCATTTTTAGTAAAATGGGCAATAGCGCGCTATAGGCCTTGATAACACGCTATCGAAAAGTCTTAAAATATCTCATGTCTAATGCATTAGTATTATTTAAAAGTTTTTAATCTTATATCAATATATTTTGAGTCAATGGAATGGTTCTTGAGTGTCAAAATATTAATTTTTAAAAAATAAGGCTATCCAGCAATTTGCCAAAAATTTTCAGAAGGCTAGTGCGCACTGTCAGTGTTGATAGCATGCTAATAGGGTTCGATAATAAACATTTATTTTTCTGGAAAATTGTCTATGGCGCGCTATCTCCTTTGATAACTTGCTATAGAGCTGTTGCCGTGATCTTTCCATTCTTAGTAAAATGGGCAATAGCGCGCTATAGGCCTTGATAACACGCTATCGGAAAGTCTAAAAAACTCGAGCTCTCAGGTTTGTGTATATCGAGCTGTTATGGCCTGCTAATTGTCAATAGAGAACATGATACACGACCCAATAGCACGCTATCCATGTCTTAGACTAAAACATGATATTTCTAACCTGAAAAATGTGGGCATTTCTGCTTGCTCGATTTTTTTATTCCTTACACAGTTTTGCCAGGTTATCTTAATTGAAATATTCTCTGCTAACACCTTAATGATTCCAATTGTCTCGCACTCCCAAAACAATTTTCGATTAAACAACGTTCTGAATTCAAATCATTTTATACTCCCTTGCTCTTTAACCTGCAACTGCTAATTTTTTAAAACCCTCATTCTACGATTTTCAAAGATAGAACACACACGATTTTTACAAGTTAGACTGAGCTTCCAAAGAGTGTTTAAATAGAATAAAGTCGTGATTCTTGCATTTGCCCAAACAACCTTTGAACTGAATCAAAATTGCAAATTGTCTGGAAGAAAACCTCATTATTTCACAAGTTCTTCATTTTATCCCTTTTGTGCTGAGATTTCTAGAGGCAGTCTATTGGTTTAAACTGTAAGTATATGAAGTGTTCTCGGAAAGAGAACACATCAAACAAGAATACATCACCTGTATTGGTTTTTTTAAGAGCTTCAACTAATCGTCAACAACACATCAAACAATAGTTATCGAAGTCTACAAAGATCAAGCTTGAAGAACGAAGACGTATCTCATGTCTAATGCATTAGTTCTCTCTTTTGTGTGTATGGTAACTTCTCGATCAATCTTAGCACTAAAACTCTGACAATTGCAAAGTTTTCAAAATCACTTCGATATAGTATTCATTTTGAAAAAATGTTTTCCGATAGGTTTTAATCATAATTTTAATAAGATTTGAATTATTTAAAAGTTTTTAATCTTATATCAATATGTTTTGAGTTAATGGAATGGTTCTTGAGTGTCAAAATATTAATTTTTAAAAAATAAGGCTATCCAGCAATTTTGCCAAAATTTTCTAGAAGTCACTAGCGCACTATCAGTGTTGATAGCACCCTGATAGGGTTTTATAATAAAATATTTGTTTTTTTGGAAAATTGTCTATCGCGCGCTTTCCCCTTTGATAACTTGCTATAAAGTTGTTGCCGAGATCTTTTCATTTTTAGTAAATGGGCAATAGTGCGCTATAGGCCTTCATAACACGCAATCGGAAAGCCTAAAAAACTCGGGCTCTCCGGTTTGTGTATATCGAGGAGCTATCCGTCAACAAAGAACAAGATACACAACCCAATAACACGTTATCCACGTCTGAGACAAATATCTGATATTTCTAATGAGAAAAATGTTGGCACTTCTGCTTGTTCGATTTTTCTATTCCTTAACAGTTTTGCCAGGTTATCTTAATTGAAATATTCTCTACTAACACCTTGATGATTCGCATTGTCTCGCACGCCCAAAACAACTTTAGATTAAACAACGTTTTGAATTTAAATCATTTTGTATTCTTTTTCTCTTTAACCTGCAACTGCTAATTTTATAAGACCCTCATAATTTCAAAATCAAAATCACTTCGATATAGTATTTCATTTTGAAAAAAAAAAATTTCGAAAGGTTTTAATCATAATTTCAATGATTTTTCTATAATTTAACATTTTTTAGTCTTATATCAAGATGTTTTTAGTCAATGGAATGGTTCTTGAGTGTCAAAATATTAATTTCTCAAAAATAAGGCTATCCAGCAATTTGCCAAAATTTTTCCAGAAGGCACTAGCGCATTATCAGTGTTGATAGCATGCTAATAGGGTTCTATAATAAAACGTTTGTTTTCTAGAAAATTGTCTATAGCGCGCTATCCCCTTTGATAACTCGCTATAAAGCTGTTGCAATGATCTTTCCATTTTTAGTAAAATTGGCAATAGCGGGCTATTTATAACACGTTATCGAAAAGTCTGAAAAACTCGAGCTCTCGAGTTTGTGTATTTCGACCTGCTATAGCCTGCTATCTGTCAATAGAGAACATGATACACAGCCCAATATCACGCTATCCACGTCTGAAAAAAAATCTGATATGTCTAACGAGAAAAATGTGGGAACTTTTGCTTGCTAAAATTTTTCTACTCCTTACACAGTTTTGCCAGATTATCTTAATTGAAATATTCTCTAGTAACACCTAGAGGATTCTCATTGTCTCGCTCGCATAAAACAACTTTAGATTAAACAATGTTTTGAATTCAAATCATTTTGTACTCTCTTGCTCTTTAACCTGCAACTTCTAATTTTATAAAACACTCATTCTCTCATTTTAAAAAATACAACGCACACAATTTTTGCAAGTTAGATTGAGCTTTCCAAAGAGTTTTTCAAGAGAAGAAAGTAATGATTCTTGCATTTGTCAAAACAAGCTTCGAATGAAACCAAAATTGCAATTTGCCTTGATGATAATCTCATTGTTCAACAAGTTCTTCATTTTATCCTTTTGTGCTTAGATTTACATAGGGTATCCATTGTTTTATACTGTAAGAAGATGAAGTGGTCTCCGTATGATAACACATAAAAAAAGAACACATCACCTGTATCGCGTCATCAACACATCAAACAATAGCTTTCGAAGTCTACAAAGATCAAGCTCGAAAAACGAAGATATATCTCATGTCTAATGCATTAGGTTTATCTTTGGTGTGTAGGGAACCTCTCGATCAATCTCAGCACTAAAACTCTAAAAATTTCAAAGTCTTCAAAATCACTTCGGTATAGTATTTCATTTTGAAAAAATGTTTTCCAAAAGGTTTTAATCATAATTTCAACGAGTTTTGAATTATTTAAAAGTGTTTAATCTGATATCAAAGTGCTTTGAGTTAGTGGAATGGTTCTTAAGTGTCAAAATATAAAATTTTCAAAAATAAAGCTTTCTAGCAATTTGCCAAAATTTTTCAGAAGGCACTGGCGCACTATGAACGTTGATAGCACGCTAATAGGGTTCAACAACAAAACATTTATGTTTTTGGAAAATTGTCTATAGCGCGCTATCCCCTTTGATAACTCGCTATAGAGCTGTTGCCATGATCTTTCCATTTGTAGTAAAATGGGCAGTAGCTCTCTATAGGCCTTGATAACATGCTACCGGAAAGTCTAAAAAACTCGAGCTCTCGCATTTGTGTATATCGATCTACTATAGCCTGCTATCTGTCAATAGAGAACATGATACACAACCCAATAGCACGCTATCCACGTCTTAGACTAAAATTTGATATTTCTAACGAGAGAAATGTGGAAGGTTCTGTTTGCTCGATTTTTCTATTCCTTACATAGTTTTGCCAGGTTATAACTAATCATCAACAACACATAAAACAATAGCTATCAAAGTCTACAAAAATCAAGCTCGATGAAACATATCTCATGGCTAATGCATTAGTTTTATCTTTGGTGTGTAGGGTAACTTCTCGATCAATCTCAGCACTAAGACTCTGAAAATTGGAAAGTCTTCAAAATCACTTCGAGATAGTATTTCATTTTGAAAAAATGTTTTCCGAAAGGTTTTAATCATAATTTTAATGAGTTTTTAATTATTTAAAAGTTTTTAATCTTATATCAATATGTTTTGAGTCGATGGAATGGTTCTTGAGTGTCAATTATTAATTATTCAAAAATAAGGCAATCCAATAAGTCGCCTAAATTTTCCAAAAGATACCAGCGCACTATCAGTGTTGATAGCGCGCTGATAGGGTTCAATAATAAAATATTTATTTTTTTGAAAATTGTCTATAGCGCGCTATCCCCTTTGATAACTCGCTATAAAGCTGTTGTCGTGATCTTTCCATTTTTAGTAAAATGGGCACTAGCGCGCTATAGGCCTTGATAACGTGATATCCGAAAGTCTAAAAAACTCAAGCTCTCAGGTTTGTGTATATCGACCTTCTATAGCCTGCTATCTGTCAATAGAGAACAAGATACACAACCCAATAGCACGCTATCCACGTCTGAAACAAAAGTCATATATTTCTAAAGAGAAAAGTGTGGCACTTCTGCTTGCTCGATTTTTCTATTCCTTACACAGTTTTTCCAGGTTATCTTAATTAAAAGATTCTCTACTAACACCTAGATGATTTCCATTGTCTCGCACGCCCAAAACAACTTTAGATTGAACAATGTTTTGAATTCAAATCGTTTTGTACTCTTTTGCTCTTAAACCCGCAACTTCTAATTTTATAAAACACTCATTCTCTGATTTTAAAAAATACAACATACATGATTTTTGCAAGTGAGATTGAGCTTTCCAAAGAGTTTTTCAAGAGAAGAAACTAATGATTTCTGCTTTTACCAAAACAAGGTTCGAATTGAATCAAAATTGCAATCTGTCTTGATGATAACGTCAAGTTCCACATTTTATCCCTTTTGTGCTTAGATTTGTAGAGGCTATCCATTGTTTTAAACTGTAAGTTTATGAAGTGGTCTCGGTAAGATAACACATCAAAAAAGAACACATCACCTGTATCGCATCAAGAACACATCAAACAATAGCTTTCGAAGTCTACAAAGATCAAGCTCGAGAAAGGAAGATATATCTCATGTCTAATGCATTAGGTTTATCTTTGGTGTTTAGGATAACCTCTCGATCAATCTCAGCACTAAAACTATAAAAATTTCAAAGTCTTCAAAATCACTTCGGTATAGTATTTCATTTTGAAAAATATGTTTTCCGAAAGGTTTTAATCATAATTTCAATGAGTTTTGAATTATTTAAAAGTGTTTAATCTTATATCAAAGTGTTTTGAGTTAATGGAATGGTTCTTGAGTGTGAAAATATTAATTTTTCAAAAATAAGGCTAGCTAGCAATTTGCCAAAATTTTCCAGAAGGCACTAGTGCACTATCAGTGTTGATAGCACGCTGATAGGGTTCTATAATAAAACATTTGTTTTTCTAGAAAATTGCCTATAGCGCACTATCGCTTTTGATAACTCGCTATAAAGCTGTTGCCGTGATCTTTCCATTTTTAGTAAAATGGGCAATAGCGCGCTATAGGCCTTGATAACACGCTATCGAAAAGTCTGAAAAACTCGAGCTCTCGGGTTTGTGTATATTGACCTGCTATACTGTCACGACCCACTCTACGTGACGTCATGATCGGCACGATAACCTCCGAGTATACCCTCCATCGGTACACCTGACGTCCCGGCAGCCTAAAACACATATACGAATCCCCAAAAAGAAATAAAAGTACATCCTTAACAACCAACTAACATGATCATAATGAAATTAAATATTACTTCTCCAAATTACCAAATATAAAATTCCAGAGTCTTCAAAATGATACAAAACCCAACACATCCCAACTATGTGTTAAATGTACAATTATTAGGTGTTATCATGTACATAATTATCAAAATACAAAACTAAATGTACAACACCTACATGAAACAAAAACAAGGGACGTTCCGCAGTCAAGCCTTCCCTTTTTCTTTTCAATCAGATCCTAAAAGAAGATGGTGAGGTGTGAGCTACAACTAGATCAGTGAATGTTATTTACAAGTGGCATATACGTGCATTTATAAAACATGGTAAGATCATAAATTATTGAAATATCATGATGATGAAATATATTACATACATGGTAACGTAATGCATCAAGTCATACATAAGACGATGCATAACATTTGTAGTCATGCTCATGCAATCCTAACACCTCCTGAGTATGGGGGTTTCAAGGCCTGGTGTGCGACACACAACACCCGAACACACACACAATACTCGTATTCTAATAGGGTTTATGGGGTCGTGCAGCACGTAGGATTAGTTTAAACTAACCTACCCATACACAAGGAATAAAACCCTATGCAGGGTACGCAACTGGGATCGCCGCTAGACTTACAAGAATTCCCAAGAAGGGAATTCCAACTAGGAGCCTCAACCCAAATTGTCATCCCAATGAATTATGTTCAAATATATTTCATGGAAAACATTAAAACATGCATACCATAATACATAAGCATTTAAAACATTTCTATAATAAAATGCCACATATAAATATTCCAAAAGTAAAGGAACACTCACTCTTGATTGGCTAAGTCTAGCCAATCCAATCGCCAAAACTCTCCAATTGACTAAACGGGTTCAAGATCAATCAAAAGACCTGGAAATAACGTGGTTCACATAACTGAAAATCAGTCATAAAGTGTGTCAAAACCCCATGTTCAAACCCAATCTAAAGTCAATTAGATTCTAAATTGATTACCCCCTTGAGCCAATTTCCATATTGCCCAACTTGATCATTTAGACTCTATTAAACTAAGATTGACCTAAATTGAATGTAATAGGGTGATCCCATGATCCAACCACTAATATACATGAAATTCAATTATAATTAGGGTCAATTAGACTATACATCAAGTCAATTTCATCAATTGACTAAGTCTTGGTCAAAACCCCCAATTAGACCAATATAAAACATAAGGTCAAATTGAACTAAGTCATATCAATTTAACATAGGTTCTAACATTTTAAACCCATGATTTTACTCAATTTGGGTCCAATTAAACAATCCCAAGTCAATTTCATAAATTGACTTGCTTTGGGTGAAAAGTCTCAATTTGGGCAAAATCCCCAAATTACATTCAAAATTGCCAAAGTACATGAAAAATGCCAAATACTTAGCCTAGATCAAAATTAGTCAACCTTAGGTGTCCATTATGAGAACCCACTGAATACAACACTAATCATGTCCGATTAGACTTACATTGCATAATTTTCCAGATTTTATATCAAGAGAATCAAAAGCCCCACATCTGGAAATTTTCATACATAGGCCATATTGCAAATTTTACACTAGGGCACCATGTTCAACCATGAATTTTGTTGATCTTGCAACATGGAATCATCTACAATGGCCACTAGGTCAACATAGTTGACATGCAAAGATTTTGAAAAAGTCTAAGGCCATAAACTAAGTATAGGTCATTTAAACTAACCCTTCCAATTTCTTGCTAGAAATTGGGGGTTTCACCATTAAAGTACTCCTAACACTCTCTAATCACACATATGTGACATGCAAGACTCAACTCCAACTTTGGTCTTCCACCCATCCAAGGTTCATCACAATGCATGCATCAAAATGAAACCCTCATGCTCAAAATAAAGCTATCATGCAACTAATGGAGAGATTCAAGGAAGAAATGGAGGAAAAATGCAAACCTTAGGTGTTCTTGAGCAAGAAACCACCAAACCCTAACTTTCCTCTCCTTTTCTACTCTCCAGCTCCTTTCTCTCTTTTCTGGCTGAGAAATGAGCAATTGAGCCTAAAATTACGTTTTGGTTGCTTAAATAGATAAGTTTGGGCCCACAACTAAAAGTTGCCACAAACTATCAAAAACTCAGTTTTCCTGTTACAATACTTGCACTTAGATAGCCAATTTCTTGCAAAATACCAACTAATTTAACATCTTAACTGACCAAACGTTTCATGAGTAAGTTAGCAACATTCTGGTAAACGTTTAACTCAATCCAACGGTGGCATTACGAGATCTAACTGTTTGATCAAAACTGTGTAAGAAAATCCCAAAATTCGTGAAACTGTGTTTGGAGTCTTATAACTCATAGAAGGTAACTCCGATCAAGCTCTTCACCGTTCATAATGAAGATCTATAATACAAAAATGAGCTGACATGTTTTGACGTCGAACGGGTCTCCGATGGTTCCGAAACTTCATGTGCACTCTTGATGACCTAAAATCATGCAAAGACACTCGAACTTACGTGCTTCGAGCATCAAAATATATATACACATACCTATTCGAATACATATGCGTGTACTCTACGGGTACACTATGGGTCAAAATGACGTCACCTAAAGGCACGGGTGCTACATATAGGCTGCTATCTGTCAATAGAGAACATGATACACAACCCAATAGCACGCTATCCACGACTGAGACAAAAATATGATATTTCAAACGAGAAAAATGTGGGCACTTCTGGTTGCTCGATTTTTCTATTCCGTACACAGTTTTGCCAGATCATCTTAATTCAAATATTCTCTACGAACACCTTGATGATTCCCATTGTCTCGCACGCCCAAAACTACTTTAGATTAAACAACGTTTTGAATTCAAATCATTTTGTACTCCCTTGCTCTTTAACCTGCAACTGCTAATATTAAAAAAGCATCATTCTCTAATCTTAAAAAATAGAACACACACGACTTTTGCAAGTTAGACTAAGCTTTCCAAAGAGTGTTTGAATAGAAGAAAATTGTGATTCATGCATTTGCCCAAACAACCTTCGAACTGAATCAAAATCGCAAACTGTCTTGAAGATAAACTCATTATTTCACAAGTTCTTCATTTTATCCCTTTTGTGCTGAGATTTCCAGAGGCTATCTATTGTTTTAAACTATCAGTATATGAAGTGTTCTCGGTAAGAGAACCCATCAAACAAGAACACATCCCCTGTATTTTTTTTTCTAAGAGCTATAACTAATCATCAACAACACATCAAACAATAGCTATCGAAGTCTACAAAGATCAAGCTCGATGAACGAAGACATATCTCATGTCTAATGCATTAGTTTTATCTTTGGTGTGTAAGGTAACTTCTCGGTCAATCTCAGCACTAAGACTCTGAAAATTGCAAAGTCTTCAAAATCACTTCGATATAGTATGCCATTTTGAAAAAATGTTTTTCGAAATGTTTTAATCATAATTTCAATGAGTTTTGAATTATTTAAAAGTTTTTAATCTTATATCAATATGTTTTGAGTCAATGGAATGATTCTTGAGTGTCAATTATTAATTGTTCAAAAATAAGGCAATCTAGTAATTTGCCTAAATTTTCCAGAAGGCACTAGCGCACTATCAGAGTTGATAGCACGCTGAAAGGGTTCAATAATAAAACATTTATTTTTTTGGAAATTGCCTGTCGCGCGCTATCCCCTTTGATAACTCGCTATAAAGTTGTTGACGTGATTTTTCCATTTTTAGTAAAATGGGCATTAGCGCGCTATAGGCCTTGATAACACGCTATCGGAAAGTCTGAAAACTCGAGCTCTCGGGTTTGTGTATATCGACCTGCGATAGCCTGCTATCTGTCAATAGAGAACATGATACACAACCCAATAGCACGCTATCCATGGCTGAGACAATTATCTAATATTTCTAACGAGAAAAATGTGGGCACTTTTGCTTGCTCGATTTTTCTATTCCTTACACAGTTTTACCAGGTCATCTTAATTGAAATATTCTCTACTAACACCTTGATGATTCCCATTGTCTCGCACGCCCAAAACAACTTTAGATTAAACAACGTTTTGAATCCAAATCATTTTGTACTCTTTTGCTGTTTAACCTTCAACTGCTAATATTAAAAAACCATAATTCTCTGATTTTTAAAGATAGAACATACACGATTTTTGGAAGTTAGACTAAGCTTTCCAAACAGTATTTGAATTGAAGAAAGTCATGATTTTTGCATTTTCCCAAACAACTTTCGAACTGAATCAAAATTGCAAACTGTCTTGAAGATAACTTCATTATTTCGCAAGTTTTTCATTTTATCCCTTTTGTGCTGAGATTTCCAGTGGCTATCTATTGTTTTAAACTGTAAGTATATGAAGGGTTCTCGGTAAGAGAACGCATCAAACAAGAACACATCACCTGTATTTTTTTTCTAAGAGTTATAACTAATCATCAACAACACATCAAACAATAGCTATCGAAGTCTAGAAAGATCAAGCTCGAAGAACGAAGACATATCTCATGTCTAATGCAGTAGTTTGATCTTTGGTTTGTAGGGTAACTTCTCAATCAATCTCAGCTCTTCTTTGATAACTCGCTATAAAGCTGTTGCAATGATCTTCCCATTTTTAGTAAAATGGGCAATAGCGGGCTATAGGCTTTTATAACAAGCTATAGGAAAGTCTGAAAAACTCGAGCTCTCGGGTTTGTGTATATCGATCTGCTATAGCCTGCTATCACTTAATAGTTCATGATACACAACCCAATAACGCGATAACCACGTCTGAGACAAAAATATGATATTTCGAACGAGAAAAATTTGGGCACTTTTGCTTGCATGATTTTTCTATTCCTTACACAGTTTTTCCAGGTTATCTTAATTGAAATATTTTCTACTAACACGTAGATGATTCCCATTGTCTCGCACGACCAAAACTACTTTAGATTAAACAATGTTTTGAATTCAAATCATTTTCTACTATCTTGTTCTTTAACCTGCAACTTCTAATTTTATAAAACACGCATTCTCAAATTTTCAAAAAGACAACAGACACGAGTTTTGCAAGTTAGATTGTGCTTACCAAATAGTGTCTAAATAGAAGAACGTCGTGATTCTTCCATTTTCCCAAACAACCTTCGAACTGAATCGAAATTGCAAACTGTCTTGATGATAACCTCATTATTTTGCAAGTTCTTCATTTTATCCCTTTTGTGCTGAGATTTCATGAGGCTATCTATTGTTTTAAACTGTAAGTATATGAAGTGTTCTCGGTAAGAGAACACCTTAAACAAGAACACATCACTTGCATTTTTTTTCTAAGAGCTACAACTAATCATCAACAACACATCAAATAATAGCTACCGAAGTCTACAAACATCAAGCTCGAAAACGAAGACATATCTCATGTCTAATGCATTAGTTTTATCTTTGGTGTGTAGGGTAACTTCTCTGTCAATCTCAGCACTA
Organism: Paratinospora sagittata; assembly: GCA_035771175.1. Classification (NCBI taxonomy): domain Eukaryota; kingdom Viridiplantae; phylum Streptophyta; class Magnoliopsida; order Ranunculales; family Menispermaceae; genus Paratinospora; species Paratinospora sagittata. Next base: position 42,184,810 of record CM069594.1, read on the forward strand.
AAACTCTGAAAATTGCAAAGTCTTCAAAATCACTTTGATATAGTATTTCATTTAGAAAAAATGTTTTTCGAAAGGTTTTAATCATAATTTCAATGAGTTTTGAATTATTTAAAATTTTTAATTTTATATCAATAAGTTTTGACTCAATGGAGTGGTTCTTGAGAGTCAAAATATTAATTTTTCAAAAATAAGGTTGTCCAGCAATTTGTCAAAAATTTTCAGAAGGCACTAGCGCACTATCAGTGTTGATAGCACGCTAATAGGGTTCTATAATAAAACCTTTGTTTTTCTGGAAAATTGTCTATAGCGCATTCCCCTTGGATAACTCGCTATAAAGTTGTTGTCGTGATCTTTGCAGTTTTAGTAAAATCGGCAATAGCGTGATATAGGCCTTGATAACTCGTTCTCGGAAAGTCTGAAAACTCGAGCTCTCAGGTTTGTGTATATCGACCTGCTATAGCCTGCTATCTATCAATAGAGAACATGATACACAACCCAATAGCACTCTATCCATGTCTGAGACAAAAATCTGACATTTCTAACGAGAAAAATGTGGGCACTTCTTCTTGCTCGCTTTTTCTATTCCTTACACAACTTTTCCAGGTTATCTTAATTTAAAAATTCTCTACTAACACCTTTAGTTTGATCTTTGGAGTGTAGGGTAACTTCTCGGTCAATCTCAGCACTAAAACTCTAAAAATTGAAAGTCTTCAAAATCATTTCGATATAGTATTTCATTTTTGAAAAATGTTTTGCGAAAGGTTTTAATCATAATTTCAATGAGTTTTGAATTATTTAAAAGTGTTTATTCATATATCCAAGTGTTTTGAGTCAATGGAATGGTTCTTGAGCGTCAACATATTAATTTTTCAAAAATAAGTTTGTCCAGCAGTTTGCGAAAAGTTTTCAGAAGGCACTAGCGCACTATCAATGTTGATAGCAAGCTAATAGGGTTCTATAATAAAACATTTGTTTTCCTAGAAAATTGTCTATAGCGCTATCCCCTTTGATAACTCGCTATAAAGCTGTTGCAATGATCTTTCCATTTTTAGTAAAATGGGCAATAGCGGGCTATAGGCCTTTATAACACGCTATAGGAAAGTTTGAAAAACTCGAGCTTTCGGGTTTGTCTATTTCGACCTGCTATCTGTTAATAGAAAACATGATACACAACCCAATAGCACGCTATCCACGCCTGAGACAACAATCTTATATTTCTAACAAGAAAAATGTGGGTACTTCTGCTTGGACGATTTTTCTATTCCTTACACAGTTTTTCCAGGTTATCTTGACTGAAACATTCTCTACTAACAACTAGATGATCCCCATTGTCTCGCACGCCCAAAACTACTTTAGATTAGACAATGTTTTGAATTTAAATCATTTTGTACTCTCTTGCTCTTTAACCTGCAACTTCTAGTTTTATAAAACACTCATTCTCTTATTTTCAAAAATACAACACACACGCTTTTTGCAAGTTAGATTGAGCTTTCCAAAAAGTGTCTAAATAGAAGAAAGTCGTGATTCTTGCATTTGCCCAAACAACCTTCGAACTGAATCAAAATTGCAAACTGTCTTGATGATAACCTCATTATTTCGCAAGTTCTTCATTTTATCCTATTTGTGCTGAGATTTCATGAGGCTATCTATTGTTTTCAACTGTAAGTATATGAAGTGTTCTCGGTAAGAGAACACATTAAATAAGAACACATCACTTGCATTTTTTTTCTAAGAGCTACAACTAATTATCAACAACACATCAAACAATAGCCATCGAAGTCTACAAAGATCAAGCTCGAAAACGAAGACATATCTCATGTCTAATGCATTAATTTTATCTTTGGTGTCTAGGGTAACTTCTCGGTCAATCTCAGCACTAAAACTCTGAAAATTGCAAAGTCTTCGAAATCACTTCGATATAGTATTTCATTTTGAAAAAATGTTTTCCGAAAGGTTTTAATCATAATTTCAATGAGTTTTGAATTTTTTAAAAGATTTTAATTTAATATCAGTTTGTTTTGAGTCAATGGAATGGTTCTTGAGCGTCAACATATTAATTTTTCAAAAATAACGTTGTCCAGCAGTTTGCGAAAACTTTTCAGAAGGCTCTAGCGCTTCATCAGTGTTGATAGCAAGCTAATAGGGTTCTATAATAAAACATTTGTTTTCCTAGAAAATTGTCAATAGCGCTATCCCCTTTGATAACTCGCTATAGAGCTGTTGCAATGATCTTTCCATTTTTTGTAAAATGGGCAATAGCGGGCTATAGGCCTTTATAACACGCTATCGGAAAGTTTGAAAAACTCGAGCTTTCGGGTTTGTCTATTTCGACCTGCTATAGCCTGCTATCTGTCAATAGAGAACATGATACACAACCCAATAGCACGTTATCCACGTCTGAGACAAAAATCTGATATTTCTAACAAGAAAAATGTGGGCACTTCTGCTTGGATGATTTTTCTATTCCTTACACAGTTTTTCCAGGTTATCTTGACTGAAACATTTTCTACTAACAACTAGATGATTCCCATTGTCTCGCACGCCCAAAACTACTTTAGATAAGACAATGTTTTGAATTTAAATCATTTTGTACTCTCTTGCTCTTTAACCTGCAACTTCTAAATTTATAAAACACTCATTCTCTTATTTTCAAAAATACAACACACAAGATTTTTGCAAGTTAGATTGAGCTTTCCAAAGAGTGTCTAAATAAAAGAAAGTCGTGATTCTTGCATTTGCCCAAACAACCTTCGAACTGAATCAAAATTGCAAACTGTCTTGATGATAACCTCATTATTTCGCAAGTTCGTCATTTTATCCTTTTGTGCTGAGATTTCATGAGGCTATCTATTGTTTTAAACTGTAAGTATATGAAGTGTTCTCGGTAAGAGAACACATTAAACAAGAACACATCACTTGCATTTTTTTTCTAAGAGCTACAACTAATCATCAACAACACATCAAACAATAGCTATCGAATTCTACAAAGATCAAGCTCAAAAACGAAGACATATCTCATGTCTAATGCATTAGTTTTATCTTTGGTGTCTAGGGTAACTTCTAGGTCAATCTTAGCACTAAAACTCTTAAAAATTGCAAAGTCTTCGAAATCACTTCGAAATAGTATTTCATTTTGAAAAAATGTTTTCCGAAAGGTTTTAATCATAATTTCAATGAGTTTTGAATTTTTTAAAAGTTTTTAATTTAATGTCAATTTGTTTTGAGTCAATGGAATGGTTCTTAAGCGTCAACATATTAATTTTTCAAAAATAACGTTGTCCAGCAGTTTGCGAAAACTTTTCAGAAGGCTCTAGCGCTTCATCAGTGTTGATAGCTAGCTAATAGGGTTCTATAATAAATCATTTGTTTTCCTAGAAAATTGTCAATAGCGCTATCCCCTTTGATAACTCGCTATAGAGCTGTTGCAATGATCTTTCCATTTTTTGTAAAATGGGCAATAGCGGGCTATAGGCCTTTATAACACGCTATAGGAAAGTTTGAAAAACTCGAGCTTTCGGGTTTGTCTATTTCGACCTGCTATAGCCTGCTATCTGTCAATAGTGAACATGATACACAACCCAACAGCACGCTATCCACGTCTGAGACAAAAATCTGATATTTCTAAAAAGAAAAACGTGGGCACTTCTACTTGAACGATTTTTCTATTCCTTACACAATTTTTCCAGGTTATCTTGGTTGAAACATTCTCTACTAACAACTAGATGATTCCCATTGTTTCGCACGCCCAAAACTACTTTAGATTAGACAATGTTTTGAATTTAAATCATTTTGTACTCTCTTGCCCTTTAACCTGCAACTTCTAATTTTATAAAACACTAATTCTCTTATTTTCTAAAATACAACACACACGATTTTTGCAAGTTAGATTGAGCTTTCCAAAAAGTGTCTAAATAGAAGAAAGTCGTGATTCTTGCATTTGCCCCAACAACCTTCGAACTGAATCAAAATTGCAAACTGTCTTGATGATAACCTCATTATTTCGCAAGTTCTTCATTTTGTCCTATTTGTGCTGAGATTTCATGAGGCTATCTATTGTTTTCAACTGTAAGTATATGAAGTGTTCTCGGTAAGAGAACACATTAAATAAGAACACATCACTTGCATTTTTTTTCTAAGAGCTACAACTAATCATCAACAACACATCAAACAATAGCTATCGAAGTCTACAAAGATCAAGCTCGAAAACGAAGACATATCTCATGTCTAATGCATTAGTTTTATCTTTGGTGTCTAGGGTAACTTCTCGGTCAATCTCAGCACTAAAACTCTGAAAATTGCAAAGCCTTCGAAATCACTTCGATATAGTATTTCATTTGGAAAAAATGTTTTCCGAAAGGTTTTAATCATAATTTCAATGAGTTTTGAATTTTCTAAAAGTTTTTAATTTTATATCAATATGTTTTGAGTCAATGTAATGGTTCATGAGCTTCAACATATTAATTTTTCAAAAATAAGGTTGTCCAGCAGTTTGCGAAATGTTTTTAAAAGACACTAGCGCACTATCAGTGTTGATAGCAAGCTAATTGGGTTCTATAATCAAACATTTGTTTTCCTAAAAAATTGTCTATAGCGCTATCCCCTATGATAACTCGCTATAAAGCTGTTGCAATGATCTTTCCATTTTTAGTAAAATGGGCAATAGCGGGCTATAGGCCTTAATAATACGCTATCGGAATGTTTGAAAAACTCGAGCTTTCTGGTTTGTCTATTTCGACCTGCTATAGCCTGCTATCTGTCAATAGAGAACATGATACACAACCCAATAGCGCGCTATCCACGTCTGAGACAAAAATCTGATATTTCTAACTAGAAAAATGTGGGCACTTCTTCTTGGACGTTTTTCTATTCCTTACACAATTTTTCCAGGTTATCTTGATTGAAACATTCTCTACTAACAACTAGATGATTCCCATTGTCTCGCACGCCCAAAACTACTTTAGATTAGACAATGTTTTGAATTTAAATCATTTTGTACTCTCTTGCTCTTTAACCTGCAACTTCTAATTTTATAAAACACTCATTATCTTATTTTTCAAAAATACAACACACACGATTTTTGCAAGTTAGATTGAGCTTTCCAAAGAGTGTCTAAATAAAAGAAAGTCGTGATTCTTGCATTTGCCCAAACAACCTTCGAACTGAACCAAAATTACAAACTGTCTTGATGATAACCTCATTATTTCGCAAGTTCTTCATTTTATCCCTTTTGTGCTGAGATTTCATGAGGCCATCTATGGTTTTCAACTGTAAGTATATGAAGTGTTCTCGGTAAAAGAACACATTAAATAAGAACACATCGCTTGCATTTTTTTTCTAAGAGCTACAACTAATCATCAACAACACATCAAACAATAGCTATCGAAGTCTACAAAGATCAAGCTCGAAAACGAAGACATATCTCATGTCTAATGCATTAGTTTTATCTTTGGTGTCTGGGTAACTTCTTGGTCAATCACAACACTAAAACTCTGAAAATTGCAAAGTCTTCGAAATCACTTCGATATAGTATTTCATTTTGAAAAAAAGTTTTTTGAAAGGTTTTAATCATAATTTCAATGAGTTTTGAATTTTTTAAAAGTTTTTAATTTTATATCAATATGTTTTGAGTCAATGGAATGGTTGTTGAGCGTCAACATATTAATTTTCCAAAAATAAGGTTGTCCAGCAGTTTGCGAAAAGTTTTCAGAAGGCAATAGCGCACTATCAGTGTTGATAGCAAGCTAATAGGGTTCTATAATAAAACATTGGTTTTCCTCGAAAACTTTCTACAGCGCTATCCCCTTTCATAACTCGCTATAAAGTTGTTTCAATGATCTTTCCATTTTTAGTAAAATGGGCAATAGCGGGCTAGAGGCCTTTATAACGCGCTATCGGAGAGTTTGAAAAACTCGAGCTTTCGGGTTTGTCTATTTCGACCTGCTATAGCCTGCTATCTGTCAATAGAGAACATGATACACAACCCAATAGCACGCTATCCACGTCTGAGACAAAAATCTGATATTTCTAACAAGAAAAATCTGGGCACTTCTGCTTGGATGATTTTTCTATTCCTTACACAGTTTTTCCTGGTTATCTTGATTGAAACATTCTCTACTAACAACTAGATGATTCCCATTGTCTCGCACGCCCAAAACTACTTTAGATTAGAGAATGTTTTGAATTTAAATCATTTTGTACTCTCTTGCTCTTTAACCTGCAACTTCTAATTTTATAAAACACTCATTCTCTTATTTTTCAAAAATACAACACACTCGATTTTTGCAAGTTAGATTGAGCTTTCCAAAGAGTGTCTAAATAAAAGAAAGTCGTGATTCTTGCATTTGCCCAAACAACCTTCGAACTGAATCAAAATTGCAAATTGTCTTGATGATAACCTCAATATTTCGCAAGTTCTTCATTTTATCCTCTTCTGCTGAGATTTCATGAGGCTATCTATTGTTTTAAAATGTAAGTATATGAAGAGATCTCGGTAAGAGAACACATCACTTGCGTTTTTTTCAAAGAGCAACAACTAATCATGAACAACACATCAAACAATAGCTATCGAATTCTACAAAGAGCAAGCTCGAAAACGAAGACATATCTCATGTCTAATGCATTAGTTTTATCTTTGGTGTCTAGGGTAACTTCTAGGTCAATCTTAGCACTAAAACTCTTAAAAATTGCAAAGTCTTCGAAATCACTTCGAAATAGTATTTCATTTTGAAAAAATGTTTTTCGAAAGGTTTTAATCATAATTTCAATGAGTTTTCAATTTTTTAAAAGTTTTTAATTTAATGTCAATTTGTTTTGAGTCAATGGAATGGTTCTTAAGCGTCAACATATTAATTTTTCAAAATAACGTTGTCCAGCAGTTTGCGAAAACATTTCAGAAGGCTCTAGCGCTTCATCAGTGTTGATAGCTAGCTAATAGGGTTCTATAATAAATCATTTGTTTTCCTAGAAAATTGTCAATAGCGCTATCCCCTTTAATAACTCGCTATAGAGCTGTTGCAATGATCTTTCCATTTTTTGTAAAATGGGCAATAGCGGGCTATGGGCCTTTATAACACGCTATAGGAAAGTTTGAAAAACTCGAGCTTTCGGGTTTGTCTATTTCGACCTGCTATAGCCTGCTATCTGTCAATAGTGAACATTATACACAACCCAACAGCACGTTATCCACGTCTGAGACAAAAATCTGATATTTCTAAAAAGAAAAACGTGGGCACTTCTGATTGAACGATTTTTCTATTCCTTACACAATTTTTCCAGGTTATCTTGGTTGAAACATTCTCTACTAACAACTAGATGATTCCGATTGTTTCGCACGCCCAAAACTACTTTAGATTAGACAATGTTTTGAATTTAAATCATTTTGTACTCTCTTGCCCTTTAACCTGCAACTTCTAATTTTATAAAACACTAATTCTCTTATTTTCTAAAATACAACACACACGATTTTTGCAAGTTAGATTGAGCTTTTCCAAAAAGTGTCTAAATAGAAGAAAGTCGTGATTCTTGCATTTGCCCAAACAACCTTCGAACTGAATCAAAATTGCAAACTGTCTTGATGATAACCTCATTATTTCGCAAGTTCTTCATTTTGTCCTATTTGTGCTGAGATTTCATGAGGCTATCTATTGTTTTCAACTGTAAGTATATGAAGTGTTCTCGGTAAGAGAACACATTAAATAAGAACACATCACTTGCATTTTTTTTCTAAGAGCTACAACTAATCATCAACAACACATCAAACAATAGCTATCGAAGTCTACAAAGATCAAGCTCGAAAACGAAGACATATCTCATGTCTAATGCATTAGTTTTATCTTTGGTGTCTAGGGTAACTTCTCGGTCAATCTCAGCACTAAAACTCTGAAAATTGCAAAGTCTTCGAAATCACTTCGATATAGTATTTCATTTTGAAAAAAAGTTTTTCGAAAGGTTTTAATCATAATTTCAATGAGTTTTGAATTTTTTAAAAGTTTTTAATTTTATATCAATATGTTTTGAGTCAATGGAATGGTTGTTGAGCGTCAACATATTAATCTTCCAAAAATAAGGTTGTCCAGCAGTTTGCGAAAAGTTTTCAGAAGGCAATAGCGCACTATCAGTGTTGATAGCAAGCTAATAGGGCTCTATAATAAAACATTGGTTTTCCTCGAAAACTTTCTACAGCGCTATCCCCTTTGATAACTCGCTATAAAGTTGTTTCAATGATCTTTCCATTTTTAGTAAAATGGGCAATAGCGGGCTATAGGCCTTTATAACACGCTATCGGAGAGTTTGAAAAACTCGAGCTTTCGGGTTTGTCTATTTCGACCTCCTATAGCCTGCCATCTGTCAATAGAGAACATGATACACAACCCAATAGCACGCTATCCACGTCTGAGACAAAAATCTGATATTTCTAACAAGAAAAATCTGGGCACTTCTGCTTGGATGATTTTTCTATTCTTTACACAGTTTTTCCTGGTTATCTTGATTGAAACATTCTCTACTAACAACTAGATGATTCCCATTGTCTCGCACGCCCAAAACTACTTTAGATTAGAGAATGTTTTGAATTTAAATCATTTTGTACTCTCTTGCTCTTTAACCTGCAACTTCAAATTTTATAAAACACTCATTCTCTTATTTTTCAAAAATACAACACACTCGATTTTTGCAAGTTAGATTGAGCTTTCCAAAGAGTGTCTAAATAAAAGAAAGTCGTGATTCTTGCATTTGCCCAAACAACCTTCGAACTGAATCAAAATTGCAAATTGTCTTGATGATAACCTCAATATTTCGCAAGTTCTTCATTTTATCCTTTTCTGCTGAGATTTCATGAGGCTATCTATTGTTTTAAACTGTAAGTATATGAAGAGATCTCGGTAAGAGAACACATCACTTGCGTTTTTTTCAAAGAGCAACAACTAATCATGAACAACACATCAAACAATAGCTATCGAATTCTACAAAGAGCAAGCTCGAAAACGAAGACATATCTCATGTCTAATGCATTAGTTTTATCTTTGGTGTCTAGGGTAACTTCTAGGTCAATCATAGCCCTAAAACTCTGAAAATTACAAAGTCTTCGAAATCACTTCGAAATAGTATTTCATTTTGAAAAAATGTTTTCAGAAAGGTTTTAATCGTAATTTCAATGAGTTTTGAATTTTCTAAAAGTCTTTAATTTTATATCAATATGTTTTGAGTCAATGGAATGGTTCTTGAGCGTCAACATATTAATTTTTCAAAAATAAGGTTGTCCAGCAGTTTGCGAAAAGTTTTCAGAAGGCACTAGCGCACTATCAGTGTTGATAGCAAGCTAATAGGGTTCTATAATAAAACATTTGTTTTCGCAGAAAATTGTCTATACCGCTATCCCCTTTGATAACTCGCTTTAAAGCTGTTGCAATGATCTTTCCATTTTTAGTAAAATGGGCAATAGCGGGCTATAGGCCTTTATAACACGCTATCGGAAAGTTTGAAAAACTCGAGCTTTCGGGTTTTTCTATTTCGACTTGCTATAGCCTGCTATATGTCAATAGTGAACATGATACACAACCCAATAGCACGCTATCCACGTCTGAGACAAAAATCTGATAATTCTAAAAAGAAAAACGAGAGCACTTCTGCTTGGACGATTTTTCTATTCCTTACACAGTTTTTCCAGGTTATCTTGATTGAAAGATTCTCTACTAACAACTAGATGATTCCCATTGTCTCGCACGCCCAAAACTACTTTAGATTAGACAATGTTTTGAATTTAAATCATTTTGTACTCTCTTGCTCTTTAACCTGCAACTTCTAATTTTATAAAACACTCATTCTCTTATTTTTCAAAAATACAACACACACGATTTTTGCGAGTTAGATTGAGCTTTCCATAGAGTGTCTAAATAAAAGAAAGTCGTGATTCTTGCATTTGCCCAAACAACCTTCGAACGGAACCAAAATTGCAAACTGTCTTGATGATAACCTCATTATTTCGCAAGTTCTTCGTTTTATCCCTTTTGTGCTGAGATTTCATCAGGTTATCTATTGTTTTAAACTGTAAGTATATGAAGTGTTCTCGGTAAGAGAACACATTAAACAAAAACACATCACTTGCGTTTTTTTTTCTAAGAGCTACAACTAATCATCAACAACACATCAAACAATAGCTATCGAAGTCTACAAAGATCAAGCTCGTAAACGAAGACATATCTCATGTCTAATGCGTTAGTTTTATCTTTGGCGTCTAGGGTAACTTCTCGGTCAATCTCAGCACTAAAACTCTGAAAATTGCAAAGTCTTCGAAATCACTTCGATATAGTATTTCATTTTGAAAAAAAGTTTTTCGAAAGGTTTTAATCATAATTTCAATGAGTTTTGAATTTTTTAAAAGTTTTTAATTTTATATCAATATGTTTTGAGTCAATGGAATGGTTGTTGAGCGTCAACATATTAATCTTCCAAAAATAAGGTTGTCCAGCAGTTTGCGAAAAGTTTTCAGAAGGCAATAGCGCACTATCAGTGTTGATAGCAAGCTAATAGGGCTCTATAATAAAACATTGGTTTTCCTCGAAAACTTTCTACAGCGCTATCCCCTTTGATAACTCGCTATAAAGTTGTTTCAATGATCTTTCCATTTTTAGTAAAATGGGCAATAGCGGGCTATAGGCCTTTATAACACGCTATCGGAGAGTTTGAAAAACTCGAGCTTTCGGGTTTGTCTATTTCGACCTGCTATAGCCTGCCATCTGTCAATAGAGAACATGATACACAACCCAATAGCACGCTATCCACGTCTGAGACAAAAATCTGATATTTCTAACAAGAAAAATCTGGGCACTTCTGCTTGGATGATTTTTCTATTCTTTACACAGTTTTTCCTGGTTATCTTGATTGAAACATTCTCTACTAACAACTAGATGATTCCCATTGTCTCGCACGCCCAAAACTACTTTAGATTAGAGAATGTTTTGAATTTAAATCATTTTGTACTCTCTTGCTCTTTAACCTGCAACTTCAAATTTTATAAAACACTCATTCTCTTATTTTTCAAAAATACAACACACTCGATTTTTGCAAGTTAGATTGAGCTTTCCAAAGAGTGTCTAAATAAAAGAAAGTCGTGATTCTTGCATTTGCCCAAACAACCTTCGAACTGAATCAAAATTGCAAATTGTCTTGATGATAACCTCAATATTTCGCAAGTTCTTCATTTTATCCTTTTCTGCTGAGATTTCATGAGGCTATCTATTGTTTTAAACTGTAAGTATATGAAGAGATCTCGGTAAGAGAACACATCACTTGCGTTTTTTTCAAAGAGCAACAACTAATCATGAACAACACATCAAACAATAGCTATCGAATTCTACAAAGAGCAAGCTCGAAAACGAAGACATATCTCATGTCTAATGCATTAGTTTTATCTTTGGTGTCTAGGGTAACTTCTAGGTCAATCATAGCCCTAAAACTCTGAAAATTACAAAGTCTTCGAAATCACTTCGAAATAGTATTTCATTTTGAAAAAATGTTTTCAGAAAGGTTTTAATCATAATTTCAATGAGTTTTGAATTTTCTAAAAGTCTTTAATTTTATATCAATATGTTTTGAGTCAATGGAATGGTTCTTGAGCGTCAACATATTAATTTTTCAAAAATAAGGTTGTCCAGCAGTTTGCGAAAAGTTTTCAGAAGGCACTAGCGCACTATCAGTGTTGATAGCAAGCTAATAGGGTTCTATAATAAAGCATTTGTTTTCGCAGAAAATTGTCTATACCGCTATCCCCTTTGATAACTCGCTTGAAAGCTGTTGCAATGATCTTTCCATTTTTAGTAAAATGGGCAATAGCGGGCTATAGGCCTTTATAACACGCTATCGGAAAGTTTGAAAAACTCGAGCTTTCGGGTTTTTCTATTTCGACCTACTATAGCCTGCTATATGTCAATAGTGAACATGATACACAACCCAATAGCACGCTATCCACGTCTGAGACAAAAATCTGATAATTCTAAAAAGAAAAACGAGAGCACTTCTGCTTGGACGATTTTTCTATTCCTTACACAGTTTTTCCAGGTTATCTTGATTGAAAGATTCTCTACTAACAACTAGATGATTCCCATTGTCTCGCACGCCCAAAACTACTTTAGATTAGACAATGTTTTGAATTTAAATCATTTTGTACTCTCTTGCTCTTTAACCTGCAACTTCTAATTTTATAAAACACTCATTCTCTTATTTTTCAAAAATACAACACACACGATTTTTGCAAGTTAGATTGAGCTTTCCATAGAGTGTCTAAATAAAAGAAAGTCGTGATTCTTGCTTTTGCCCAAACAACCTTCGAACGGAACCAAAATTGCAAACTGTCTTGATGATAACCTCATTATTTCGCAAGTTCTTCGTTTTATCCCTTTTGTGCTGAGATTTCATCAGGTTATCTATTGTTTTAAACTGTAAGTATATGAAGTGTTCTCGGTAAGAGAACACATTAAACAAAAACACATCACTTGCGTTTTTTTTTCTAAGAGCTACAACTAATCATCAACAACACATCAAACAATAGCTATCGAAGTCTACAAAGATCAAGCTCGTAAACGAAGACATATCTCATGTCTAATGCGTTAGTTTTATCTGTGGCGTCTAGGGTAACTTCTCGGTCAATCTCAGCACTAAAACTCTGAAAATTGCAAAGTCTTAGAAATCACTTCGATATAGTATTTCAATTTGAAAAAATGTTTTTCGAAAGGTTTTAATCATAATTTCAATGAGTTTTGAATTTTCTAAAAGTTTTTAATTTTATATCAATATGTTTTGAGTCAATGGAATGGTTCTCGAGCGTCAACATATTAATTTTTCGAAAATAAGGTTGTCCAGCAGTTTGCGAAAAGTTTTCAGAAGGCAATAGCGCACTATCTGTGTTGATAGCAAGCTAATAGGGTTCTATAATAAAACATTTGTTTTCCTAGAAAATTTTCTATAGCGCTATCCCCTTTGATAACTCGCTATAAAGCTGTTGCAATGATCTTTCCATTTTTAGTAAAATGGGCAATAGCGAGCTATAGGCCTTTATAACATGCTTTCGGAAAGTTTGAAAAACTCGATGTTTCAGGTTTGTCTATTTCGACCTGCTATCTGTTAATAGAAAACATGATACACAACCCAATAGCACGCTATCCACGTCTGAGACAAAAATCTTATATTTCTAACAAGAAAAATGTGGGCACTTCTGCTTGGACGATTTTTCTATTCCTTACACAGTTTTTCCAGGTTATCTTGATTGAAACATTGTCTACTAACAATTAGATGATTCCCATTGTCTCGCACGCCCAAAACTACTTTAGATTAGACAATGTTTTGAATTTAAATCATTTTGTACTCTCTTGCTCTTTAACCTGCAACTTCTAATTTTATAAAACACTCATTCTCTTATTTTCAAAAATACAACACACACGATTTTTGCAAGTTAGATTGAGCTTTCCATAGAGTGTCTAAATAGAAGAAAGTCGTGATTCTTGCATTTGCCCAAACAACCTTCAAACTGAATCAAAATTTCAAACTGTCTTGATGATAACCTCATTATTTCGCAAGTTCTTCATTTTAGCCCTTTTGTGCTGAGATTTCATGAGGCTATCTATTGTTTTAAACTGTAAGTATAAGAAGAGTTCTCGGTAAGAGAACACATTAAACAAGAACACATCACTTGCGTTTTTTTTCTAACAGCTACAACTAATCATCAACAACACATCAAACAGTAGCTATCGAAGTCTATAAAAAGATCAAGCTCGAAAACGAAGACATATCTCATGTCTAATGCATTAGTTTTATCTTTGGTGTCTAGGGTAACTTCTCGATCAATCTCAGCACTAAAACTCTGAAAATTGCAAAGACTTCGAAATCACTTCGATATAGTATTTCAATTTGAAAAAATGTTTTTCGAAAGGTTTTAATCATAATTTCAATGAGTTTTGAATTTTCTAAAAGTTTTTAATTTTATATCAATATGTTTTGAGTCAATGGAATGGTTCTTGAGCGTCAACATATTAATTTTTCAAAAAAAAGGTTGTCCAGCAGTTTGCGAAAAGTTTTCAGAAGGCAATAGCGCACTATCTGTGTTGATAGCAAGCTAATAGGGTTCTATAATAAAACATTTGTTTTCCTAGAAAATTTTCTATGGCGCTATCCCCTTTGATAACTTGCTATAAAGCTGTTGCAATGATCTTTCCATTTTTAGTAAAATGGGCAATAGCGGGCAATAGGCCTTTATAACACTCTTTCGGAAAGTTTGAAAAACTCGATGTTTCAGGTTTGTCTATTTCGACCTGCTATCTGTTAATAGAAAACATGATACACAACCCAATAGCACACTATGCACGTCTGAGACAAAAATCTTATATTTCTAACAAGAAAAATGTGGGCACTTCTCCTTGGACGATTTTTCTATTCCTTACACAGTTTTTCCAGGTTATCTTGATTGAAACATTGTCTACTAACAATTAGATGATTCCCATTGTCTCGCACGCCCAAAACTACTTTAGATTAGACAATGTTTTGAATTTAAAGGATTTTGTACTCTCTTGCACTTTAACCTGCAACTTCTAATTTTATAAAACACTCATTCTCTTATTTTCAAAAATACAACACACACGATTTTTGTAAGTTAGATTGAGCTTTCCATAGAGTGTCTAAATAGAAGAAAGTCGTGATTCTTGCATTTGCCCAAACAACCTTCGAACTGAATCAAAATTTCAAACTGTCTTGATGATAACCTCATTATTTCGCAAGTTCTTCATTTTATCCCTTTTGTGCTGAGATTTCATGAGGCTATCTATTGTTTTAAACTGTAAGTATATGAAGAGTTCTCGGTAAGAGAACACATTAAACAAGAACACATTACTTGCGTTTTTTTTCTGACAGCTACAACTAATCATCAACAACACATCAAACAATAGCTATCGAAGTCTATAAAAAGAACAAGCTCGAAAACGAAGATATATCTCATGTCTAAAGCATTAGTTTTATCTTTGGTGTCTAGGGTAACTTCTCGATCAATCTCAGCACTAAAACTCTGAAAATTGCAAAGTCTTCGAAATCACTTCGATATAGTATTTCATTTTGAAAAATTGTTTTCCGAAAGGTTTTAATCATAATTTCAATGAGTTTTGAATTTTTTAAAAGTTTTTAATTTTATATCAATATGTTTTGAGTCAATGGAATGGTTCTTGACCGTCAACATATTAATTTTTCACAAATAAGGTTGTCCAGCAGTTTGCGAAAAATTTTTAGAAGGCACTAGCGCACTATCAGTGTTGATAGCAAGCTAATAGGGTTCTATAATAAAACATTTGTTTTCGTAGAAAATTTTCTATAGCGTTATCCCCTTTGATAACTCGCTATAAAGCTGTTGCAATGATCTTTCCATTTTTAGTAAAATGGGCAATAGCGGGCTATAGGCCTTTATAACACGCTATCGGAAAGTTTGAAAAACTCGAGCTTTCGCGTTTGTCTATTTCGACTTGCTATAGCCTGCTATCTGTCAATAGAGAACATGATACACAACCCAATAGCACGCTATCCACATCTGAGACAAAAATCTGATATTTCTAAAAAGAAAAACGTGAGCACTTCTGCTTGGACGATTTCTCTATTCCTTACACAGTTTTTCCAGGTTATCTTGATTGAAACATTGTCTACTAACAACTAGATGATTCCCATTGTCTCGCACGCCCAAAACTACTTTAGATTAGACAATGTTTTGAATTTAAATCATTTTGTACTCTCTTGCTCTTTAACCTGCAACTTCTAATTTTATAAAACACTCATTCTCTTATTTTCAAAAATAGAACACACACGATTTTTGCAAGTTAGATTAAGCTTTCCATAGAGTGTCTAAATAAAAGAAAGTCGTGATTCTTGCATTTGCCTAAACAACCTTCCAACTGAACCAAAATTGCAAACTGTCTTGATGATAACCTCATTCTTTCGCAAGTTCTTGATTTTATCCCTTTTGTGCTGAGATTTCATCAGGTTATCTATTGTTTTAAACTGTAAGTATATGAAGTGTTCACGGTAAGAGAACACATTAAACAAGAACACATCACTTGCATTTTTTTTCTAAGAGCTACAACTAATCATCAACAACACATCAAACAATAGCTATCGAAGTCTGCAAAGATCAAGCTCGAAAACGAAGACATATCTCATGTCTAATGCGTTAGTTTTATCTTTGGTGTCTAGGGTAACTTCTCGGTCAATCTCAGCACTAAAACTCTGAAAATTGCAAAGTCTGCGAAATCACTCCGATATAGTATTTCATTTTGAAAAAATGTTTTCCGAAAGGTTTTAATCATAATTTCAATGAGTTTTGAATTTTTTAAAAGTTTTTAATTTTATATCAATATGTTTTGAGTCAATGGAATGGTTCTTGACCGTTAACATATTAATTTTTCAAAAATAAGGTTGTCCAGCAGTTTGCGAAAAGTTTTCAGAAGACACTAGCGCACTATCAGTGTTGATGGCAAGCTAATAGGGTTCTATAATAAAACATTTGTTTTCGTAGAAAATTTTCTATAGCGCTATCCCCTTTGATAACTCGCTATAAAGCTGTTGCAATGATCTTTCCATTTTTAGTAAAATGGGCAATAGCGGGCTATAGGACTTTATAACACGCTATCAGAAAGTTTGAAAAACTCGAGCTTTCGCGTTTGTCTATTTCGACTTGCTATTGCCTGCTATCTGTCAATAGAGAACATGATACACAACCCAATAGCACGCTATCCACATCTGAGACAAAAATCTGATATTTCTAAAAAGAAAAACGTGAGCACTTCTGCTTGGACGATTTTTCTATTCCTTACACAGTTTTTCCAGGTTATCTTGATTGAAACATTGTCTACTAACAACTAGATGATTCCCATTGTCTCGCACGCCCAAAACTACTTTAGATTAGACAATGTTTTGAATTTAAATCATTTTGTACTCTCTTGCACTTTAACCTGCAACTTCTAATTTTATAAAACACTCATTCTCTTATTTTCAAAAATAGAACACACACGATTTTTGCAAGTTAGATTGAGCTTTCCATAGAGTGTCTAAATAAAAGAAAGTCGTGATTCTTGCATTTGCCTAAACAACCTTCGAACTGAACCAAAATTGCAAACTGTCTTGATGATAACCTCATTCTTTCGCAAGTTCTTGATTTTATCCCTTTTGTGCTGAGATTTCATCAGGTTATCTATTGTTTTAAACTGTAAGTATATGAAGTGTTCTCGGTAAGAGAACACATTAAACAAGAACACATCACTTGCGATTTTTTTCTAAGACCTACAACTAATCATCAACAACACATCAAACAATAGCTATCGAAGTCTATAAAAAGATCAAGCTCGAAAACGAAGACATATCTCATGTCTAATACATTAGTTTTATCTTTGGTGTCTAGGGTAACTTCTCGGTCAATCTCAGCACTAAAACTCTGAAAATTGCAAAGTCTTCGAAATCACTCCGATATAGTATTTCATTTTGAAAAAATATTTTCCGAAAGGTTTTAATCATAATTTCAATGAGTTTTGAATTTTTTAAAAGTTTTAAATTTTATATCAATATGTTTTGAGTCAATGGAATGGTTCTTGACCGTCAACATATTAATTTTTCAAAAATAAGGTTGTCCAGCAGTTTGCGAAAAGTTTTCAGAAGGCACTAGCGCACTATCAGTGTTGATAGCAAGCTAATAGGGTTCTATAATAAAACATTTGTTTTCGTAGAAAATTTTCTATAGCGCTATCCCCTTTGATAACTCGCTATAAAGCTGTTGCAATGATCTTTCCATTTTTAGTAAAATGGGCAATAGCGGGCTATAGGCCTTTATAACACGCTAACGGAAAGTTTGAAAAACTCGAGCTTTCGGGTATGTCTATTTCGACCTGCTATAGCCTGCTATCTGTCAATAGAGAACATGATACACAACCCAATAGCACGTTATCTACTTCTGAGACAAAATCATATATTTCTAACAAGAAAAATGTGGGCACTTCTGCTTGGACGATTTTTCTATTCCTTACACAGTTTTTCCAGGTTATCTTGATTGAAACATTGTCTACTAACAACTAGATGATTCCCATTGTCTCGCACGCCCAAAACTACTTTACGTTAGACAATGTTTTGAATTTAAATCATTTTGTACTCTCTTGCTCTTTAACCTGCAACTTCTAATTTTATAAAACACTCATTCTCTTATTTTCAAAAATAGAACACACACGATTTTTGCAAGTTAAATTGAGCTTTCCATAGAGTGTCTAAATAAAAGAAAGTCGTGATTCTTGCATTTGCCTAAACAACCTTCGAACTGAACCAAAATTGCAAACTGTCTTGATGATAACCTCATTCTTTCGCAAGTTCTTGATTTTATCCCTTTTGTGCTGAGATTTCATCAGGTTATCTATTGTTTTAAACTGTAAGTATATGAAGTGTTCACGGTAAGAGAACACATTAAACAAGAACACATCACTTGCATTTTTTTTCTAAGAGCTACAACTAATCATCAACAACACATCAAACAATAGCTATCGAAGTCTGCAAAGATCAAGCTCGAAAACGAAGACATATCTCATGTCTAATGCGTTAGTTTTATCTTTGGTGTCTAGGGTAACTTCTCGGTCAATCTCAGCACTAAAACTCTGAAAATTGCAAAGTCTTCGAAATCACTTCGATATAGTATTTCAATTTGAAAAAATGTTTTTCGAAAGGTTTTAATCATAATTTTAATGAGTTTTGAATTTTTTAAAAGTTTTTAATTTTATATCAATATGTTTTGAGTCAATCGAATGGTTCTTGAGCGTCAACATATTAATTTTTCAAAAATAAGGTTGTCCAGCAGTTTGCGAAAAGTTTTCAGAAGGCACTAGCGCACTATCAGTGTTAATAGCAAGCTAATAGGGTTCTATAATAAAACATTTGTTTTCCTAGAAAATTTTCTTTAGCGCTATCCCCTTTGATAACTCGCTATAATGTTGTTGCAATGATCTTTCCATTTTTAGTAAAATGGGCGATAGCGGGCTATAGGCCTTTATAACACGCTATCGGAAAGTTTGAAAAACTCGAGCTTTCGGGTTTGTCTATTTCGACCTGCTATCTGTTTATAGAAAACATGATACACAACCCAATAGCACGCTATCCACGTCTGAGACAAAAATCTTATATTTCTAACAAGAAAAATGGGGGCACTTCTACTTGGACGATTTTTCTATTCCTTACACAGTTTTTCCAGGTTATCTTGATTGAAACATTGTCTACTAACAACTAGATGATTCCCATTGTCTCGCACGCCCAAAACTACTTTAGATTAGACAATGTTTTGAATTTAAATCATTTTGTACTCTCTTGCTCTTTAACCTGCAACTTCTAATTTTATAAAACACTCATTCTCTTATTTTCAAAAATACAACACACACGATTTTTGCAAGTTAGATTGAGCTTTCCAAAGAGTGTCTAAATAGAAGAAAGTCGTGATTCGTGCATTTGCCAAAACAACCTTCGAACTGAATCAAAATTGCAAACTGTCTTGATGATAACCTCATTATTTTGCAAGTTTTTCATTTTATCCCTTTTGTGCTGAGATTACATGAGGCTATCTATTGTTTTAAACTGTAAGTATATGAAGTGTTCTCGGTAAGAGAACACATTAAAGAAGAACACATCACTTGCAATTTTTTTCTAAGACCTACAACTAATCATCAACAACACATCAAACAATAGCTATCGAAGTCTATAAAAAGATCAAGCTCGAAAACGAAGACATATCTCATGTCTAATACATTAGTTTTATCTTTGGTGTCTAGGGTAACTTCTCGGTCAATCTCAGCACTAAAAGTCTGAAAATTGCAAAGTCTTCGAAATCACTCCGATATAGTATTTCATTTTGAAAAAATATTTTCCGAAAGGTTTTAATCATAATTTCAATGAGTTTTGAATTTTTTAAAAGTTTTAAATTTTATATCAATATGTTTTGAGTCAATGGAATGGTTCTTGACCGTTAACATATTAATTTTTCAAAAATAAGGTTGTCCAGCAGTTTGCGAAAAGTTTTCAGAAGACACTAGCGCACTATCAGTGTTGATGGCAAGCTAATAGGGTTCTATAATAAAACATTTGTTTTCGTAGAAAATTTTCTATAGCTCTATCCCCTTTGATAACTCGCTATAAAGCTGTTGCAATGATCTTTCCATTTTTAGTAAAATGGGCAATAGCGGGCTATAGGACTTTATAACACGCTATCGGAAAGTTTGAAAAACTCGAGCTTTCGCGTTTGTCTATTTCGACTTGCTATAGCCTGCTATCTGTCAATAGAGAACATGATACACAACCTAATAGCACGCTATCCACATCTGAGACAAAAATCTGATATTTCTAAAAAGAAAAACGTGAGCACTTCTGCTTGGACGATTTTTCTATTCCTTACACAGTTTTTCCAGGTTATCTTGATTGAAACATTGTCTACTAACAACTAGATGATTCCCATTGTCTCGCACGCCCAAAACTGCTTTAGATTAGACCATGTTTTGAATTTAAATCATTTTGTACTCTCTTGCTCTTTAACCTGCAACTTCTAATTTTATAAAACACTCATTCTCTTATTTTCAAAAATAGAACACACACGATTTTTGCAAGTTAGATTGAGCTTTCCATAGAGTGTCTAAATAAAAGAAAGTCGTGATTCTTGCATTTGCCTAAACAACCTTCGAACTGAACCAAAATTGCAAACTGTCTTGATGATAACCTCATTCTTTCGCAAGTTCTTGATTTTATCCCTTTTGTGCTGAGATTTCATCAGGTTATCTATTGTTTTAAACTGTAAGTATATGAAGTGTTCACGGTAAGAGAACACATTAAACAAGAACACATCACTTGCATTTTTTTTCTAAGAGCTACAACTAATCATCAACAACACATCAAACAATAGCTATCGAAGTCTGCAAAGATCAAGCTCGAAAACGAAGACATATCTCATGTCTAATGCGTTAGTTTTATCTTTGGTGTCTAGGGTAACTTCTCGGTCAATCTCAGCACTAAAACTCTGAAAATTGCAAAGTCTTCGAAATCACTTCGATATAGTATTTCAATTTGAAAAAATGTTTTCCGAAAGGTTTTAATCATAATTTCAATGAGTTTTGAATTTTTTAAAAGTTTTTAATTTTATATCAATATGTTTTGAGTCAATCGAATGGTTCTTGAGCGTCAACATATTAATTTTTCAAAAATAAGGTTGTCCAGCAGTTTGCGAAAAGTTTTCAGAAGGCACTAGCGCACTATCAGTGTTAATAGCATGCTAATAGGGTTCTATAATAAAACATTTGTTTTCCTAGAAAATTTTCTTTAGCGCTATCCCCTTTGATAACTCGCTATAAAGTTGTTGCAATGATCTTTCCATTTTTAGTAAAATGGGCGATAGCGGGCTATAGGCCTTTATAACACGCTATCGGAAAGTTTGAAAAACTCGAGCTTTCGGGTTTGTCTATTTCGACCTGCTATCTGTTTATAGAAAACATGATACACAACCCAATAGCACGCTATCCACGTCTGAGACAAAAATCTTATATTTCTAACAAGAAAAATGGGGGCACTTCTACTTAGACGATTTTTCTATTCCTTACACAGTTTTTCCAGGTTATCTTGATTGAAACATTGTCTACTAACAACTAGATGATTCCCATTGTCTCGCACGCCCAAAACTACTTTAGATTAGACAATGTTTTGAATTTAAATCATTTTGTACTCTCTTGCTCTTTAACCTGCAACTTCTAATTTTATAAAACACTCATTCTCTTATTTTCAAAAATACAACACACACGATTTTTGCAAGTTAGATTGAGCTTTCCAAAGAGTGTCTAAATAGAAGAAAGTCGTGATTCGTGCATTTGCCAAAACAACCTTCGAACTCAATCAAAATTGCAAACTGTCTTGATGATAACCTCATTATTTTGCTAGTTTTTCATTTTATCCATTTTGTGCTGAGATTACATGAGGCTATCTATTGTTTTAAACTGTAAGTATATGAAGTGTTCTCGGTAAGAGAACACATTAAACAAGAACACATCACTTGCAATTTTTTTCTAAGACCTACAACTAATCATCAACAACACATCAAACAATAGCTATCGAAGTCTATAAAAAGATCAAGCTCGAAAACGAAGACATATCTCATGTCTAATACATTAGTTTTATCTTTGGTGTCTAGGGTAACTTCTCGGTCAATCTCAGCACTAAAAGTCTGAAAATTGCAAAGTCTTCGAAATCACTCCGATATAGTATTTCATTTTGAAAAAATATTTTCCGAAAGGTTTTAATCATAATTTCAATGAGTTTTGAATTTTTTAAAAGTTTTAAATTTTATATCAATATGTTTTGAGTCAATGGAATGGTTCTTGACCGTCAACATATTAATTTTTCAAAAATAAGGTTGTCCAGCAGTTTGCGAAAAGTTTTCAGAAGGCACTAGCGCACTATCAGTGTTGATAGCAAGCTAATAGGGTTCTATAATAAAACATTTGTTTTCGTAGAAAATTTTCTATAGCGCTATCCCCTTTGATAACTCGCTATAAAGCTGTTGCAATGATCTTTCCATTTTTAGTAAAATGGGCAATAGCGGGCTATAGGCCTTATAACACGCTAACGGAAAGTTTGAAAAACTCGAGCTTTCGGGTATGTCTATTTCGACCTGCTATAGCCTGCTATCTGTCAATAGAGAACGTGATACACAACCCAATAGCACGTTATCTACTTCTGAGACAAAATCTTATATTTCTAACAAGAAAAATGTGGGCACTTCTGCTTGGACGATTTTTCTATTCCTTACACAGTTTTTCCAGGTTATCTTGATTGAAACATTCTCTACTAACAACTAGATGATTCCCATTGTCTCGCACGCCCAAAACTACTTTACGTTAGACAATGTTTTGAATTTAAATCATTTTGTACTCTCTTGCTCTTTAACCTACAACTTCTAATTTTATAAAACACTCATTCTCTTATTTTCAAAAATACAACACACACGATTTTTGCAAGTTAGATTGAGCTTTCCAAAGAGTGTCTAAATAGAAGAAAGTCGTGATTCTTGCATTTGCCGAAATAACCTTCGAACTGAATCAAAATTGCAAACTATCTTTATGATAACCTCATTATTTCGCAAGTTCTTGATTTTATCCCTTTTGTGCTGAGATTTCATGAGGCTATCTATTGTTTTAAACTGTAAGTATATGAAGTGTTCTCGGTAAGAGAACACATTAAACAAGAACACATCACTTGCCTTTTTTTTATAAGAGCTTCAACTAATCCTCAACAACACATCAAACAATAGCTATCGAAGTCTACAAAGATCAAGCTCAAAAACGAAGACATATCTCATGTCTAATGCCTTAGTTTTATCTTTGGTGTCTAGGGTAACTTCTCGGTCAATCTCAGCACTAAAACTCTGAAAATTGCAAAGTCTTCGAAATCACTCCGATATAGTATTTCATTTTGAAAAAATATTTTTCGAAAGGTTTTAATCATAATTTCAATGAGTTTTGAATTTTTTAAAAGTTTTGAATTTTTTATCAATATGTTTTGAGTCAATGGAATGGTTCTTGACCGTCAACATATTAATTTTTCAAAAATAAGGTTGTCCAGCAGTTTGCGAAAAGTTTTCAGAAGGCACTAGCGCACTATCAGTGTTGATAGCAAGCTAATAGGGTTCTATAATAAAACATTTGTTTTCGTAGAAAATTTTCTATAGCGCTAGCCCCTTTGATAACTCGCTATAAAGTTGTTGCAATGATCTTTCCATTTTTAGTAAAATGGGCGATAGCGGGCTATAGGCCTTTATAACACGCTATCGGAATGTTTGAGAAACTCGAGCTTTCGGGTTTGTCTATTTCGACCTGCTATAGCCTGCTATCTGTCAAAAGTGAACATGATACACACAACCCAATAGCACGCTATCCACGTCTGAGACAAAAATCGGATATTTCTAAAAAGAAAAACGTGGGCACTTCTGCTTGGACGATTTTTCTATTCCTTACACAGTTTTTCCAGGTTATCTTGATTAAAACATTCTTTACTAACAACTAGATGATTCCCATTGTCTCGCACGCCCAAAACTACTTTGGATTAGACAATGTTTTGAATTTAAATCCTTTTGTACTCTCTTGCTCTTTAACCTGCAACTTCTAATTTTATAAAACACTCATTCTCTTATTTTCAAAAATACAACACACTCGATTTTTGCAAGTTAGATTGAGCTTTCCAAAGGGTGTCTAAATAGAAGAAAGTCGTGATTCTTGCATTTGCCCAAACAACCTTCGAACTGAATCAAAATTGCAAACTGTCTTGATGATAACCTCATTATTTCGCAAGTTCTTCATTTTATCCCCTTTGTGCTGAGATTTCATGAGGCTATCTATTGTTTTAAACTGTAAGTATATGAAGTGTTCTCGATAAGAGAACACATTAAACAAGAACACATCAGTTGCGTTTTTTTCTAAGAGCTACAACTAATCATCAACAACACATCAAACAATAGCTATCGAAGTCTATAAAAAGATCAAGCTCGAAAACGAAGACATATCTCATGTCTAATGCATTAGTTTTATCTTTGGTGTCTAGGGTAACTTTTCTGTCAATCTCAGCTCTAAAAGTCTGAAAATTGCAAAGTCTTCGAAAAAATGTTGATAGCAAGCTAATAGGGTTCTATAATAAAACATTTGTTTTCGTAGAAAATTTTCTATAACGCTATCCCCTTTGATAACTCGCTATAAAGCTGTTGCAATGATCTTTCCATTTTTAGTAAAATGGGCAATAGCGGGCTATAGGCCTTTATAACACGCTATCGGAAAGTTTGAAAAACTCGAGCTTTCGGGTTTGTCTATTTCGACCTGCTATCTGTTAATAGAAAACATGATACACAACCCAATAGCACGCTATGCACGTCTGAGACAAAAATCTTATATTTCTAACAAGAAAAATGTGGGCACTTCTCCTTGGACGATTTTTCTATTCCTTACACAGTTTTTCCAGGTTATCTTGATTGAAACATTGTCTACTAACAATTAGATGATTCCCATTGTCTCGCACGCCCAAAACTACTTTAGATTAGACAATGTTTTGAATTTAAAGGATTATGTACTCTCTTGCTCTTTAACCTGCAACTTCTAATTTTATAAAACACTCATTCTCTTATTTTCAAAAATACAACACACACGATTTTTGCAAGTTAGATTGAGCTTTCCATAGAGTGTCTAAATAGAAGAAAGTCGTGATTCTTGCATTTGCCCAAACAACCTTCGAACTGAATCAAAATTTCAAACTGTCTTGATGATAACCTCATTATTTCGCAAGTTCTTCATTTTATCCCTTTTGTGCTGAGATTTCATGAGGCTATCTATTGTTTTAAACTGTAAGTATATGAAGAGTTCTCGGTAAGAGAACACATTAAACAAGAACACATTACTTGCGTTTTTTTTCTGACAGCTACAACTAATCATCAACAACACATCAAACAATAGCTATCGAAGTCTATAAAAAGAACAAGCTCGAAAACGAAGATATATCTCATGTCTAATGCATTAGTTTTATCTTTGGTGTCTAGGGTAACTTCTCGATCAATCTCAGCACTAAAACTCTGAAAATTGCAAAGTCTTCGAAATCACTTCGATATAGTATTTCATTTTGGAAAAATGTTTTCCGAAAGGTTTTAATCATAATTTCAATGAGTTTTGAATTTTTTAAAAGTTTTTAATTTTATATCAATATGTTTTGAGTCAATGGAATGGTTCTTGACCGTCAACATATTAATTTTTCACAAATAAGGTTGTCCAGCAGTTTGCGAAAAATTTTCAGAAGGCACTAGCGCACTATCAGTGTTGATAGCAAGCTAATAGGGTTCTATAATAAAACATTTGTTTTCGTAGAAAATTTTCTATAGCGTTATCCCCTTTGATAACTCGCTATAAAGCTGTTGCAATGATCTTTCCATTTTTAGTAAAATGGGCAATAGCGGGCTATAGGCCTTTATAACACGCTATCGGAAAGTTTGAAAAACTCGAGCTTTCGCGTTTGTCTATTTCGACTTGCTATAGCCTGCTATCTGTCAATAGAGAACATGATACACAACCCAATAGCACGCTATCCACATCTGAGACAAAAATCTGATATTTCTAAAAAGAAAAACGTGAGTACTTCTGCTTGGACGATTTTTCTATTCCTTACACAGTTTTTCCAGGTTATCTTGATTGAAACATTGTCTACTAACAACTAGATGATTCCCATTGTCTCGCACGCCCAAAACTACTTTAGATTAGACAATGTTTTGAATTTAAATCATTTTGTACTCTCTTGCTCTTTAACCTGCAACTTCTAATTTTATAAAACACTCATTCTCTTATTTTCAAAAATAGAACACACACGATTTTTGCAAGTTAGATTAAGCTTTCCATAGAGTGTCTAAATAAAAGAAAGTCGTGATTCTTGCATTTGCCTAAACAACCTTCCAACTGAACCAAAATTGCAAACTGTCTTGATGATAACCTCATTCTTTCGCAAGTTCTTGATTTTATCCCTTTTGTGCTGAGATTTCATCAGGTTATCTATTGTTTTAAACTGTAAGTATATGAAGTGTTCACGGTAAGAGAACACATTAAACAAGAACACATCACTTGCATTTTTTTTCTAAGAGCTACAACTAATCATCAACAACACATCAAACAATAGCTATCGAAGTCTGCAAAGATCAAGCTCGAAAACGAAGACATATCTCATGTCTAATGCGTTAGTTTTATCTTTGGTGTCTAGGGTAACTTCTCGGTCAATCTCAGCACTAAAACTCTGAAAATTGCAAAGTCTGCGAAATCACTCCGATATAGTATTTCATTTTGAAAAAATGTTTTCCGAAAGGTTTTAATCATAATTTCAATGAGTTTTGAATTTTTTAAAAGTTTTTAATTTTATATCAATATGTTTTGAGTCAATGGAATGGTTCTTGACCGTTAACATATTAATTTTTCAAAAATAAGGTTGTCCAGCAGTTTGCGAAAAGTTTTCAGAAGACACTAGCGCACTATCAGTGTTGATGGCAAGCTAATAGGGTTCTATAATAAAACATTTGTTTTCGTAGAAAATTTTCTATAGCGCTATCCCCTTTGATAACTCGCTATAAAGCTGTTGCAATGATCTTTCCATTTTTAGTAAAATGGGCAATAGCGGGCTATAGGACTTTATAACACGCTATCAGAAAGTTTGAAAAACTCGAGCTTTCGCGTTTGTCTATTTCGACTTGCTATTGCCTGCTATCTGTCAATAGAGAACATGATACACAACCCAATAGCACGCTATCCACATCTGAGACAAAAATCTGATATTTCTAAAAAGAAAAACGTGAGCACTTCTGCTTGGACGATTTTTCTATTCCTTACACAGTTTTTCCAGGTTATCTTGATTGAAACATTGTCTACTAACAACTAGATGATTCCCATTGTCTCGCACGCCCAAAACTACTTTACGTTAGACAATGTTTTGAATTTAAATCATTTTGTACTCTCTTGCTCTTTAACCTGCAACTTCTAATTTTATAAAACACTCATTCTCTTATTTTCAAAAATAGAACACACACGATTTTTGCAAGTTAAATTGAGCTTTCCATAGAGTGTCTAAATAAAAGAAAGTCGTGATTCTTGCATTTGCCTAAACAACCTTCGAACTGAATCAAAATTGCAAACTGTCTTGATGATAACCTCATTATTTTGCAAGTTTTTCATTTTATCCCTTTTGTGCTGAGATTACATGAGGCTATCTATTGTTTTAAACTGTAAGTATATGAAGTGTTCTCGGTAAGAGAACACATTAAACAAGAACACATCACTTGCGATTTTTTTCTAAGACATACAACTAATCATCAACAACACATCAAACAATAGCTATCGAAGTCTATAAAAAGATCAAGCTCGAAAACGAAGACATATCTCATGTCTAATACATTAGTTTTATCTTTGGTGTCTAGGGTAACTTCTCGGTCAATCTCAGCACTAAAAGTCTGAAAATTGCAAAGTCTTCGAAATCACTCCGATATAGTATTTCATTTTGAAAAAATATTTTCCGAAAGGTTTTAATCATAATTTCAATGAGTTTTGAATTTTTTAAAAGTTTTTAATTTTATATCAATATGTTTTGAGTCAATGGAATGGTTCTTGACCGTTAACATATTAATTTTTCAAAAATAAGGTTGTCCAGCAGTTTGCGAAAAGTTTTCAGAAGACACTAGCGCACTATCAGTGTTGATGGCAAGCTAATAGGGTTCTATAATAAAACATTTGTTTTCGTAGAAAATTTTCTATAGCGCTATCCCCTTTGATAACTCGCTATAAAGCTGTTGCAATGATCTTTCCATTTTTAGTAAAATGGGCAATAGCGGGCTATAGGACTTTATAACACGCTATCGGAAAGTTTGAAAAACTCGAGCTTTCGCGTTTGTCTATTTCGACTTGCTATAGCCTGCTATCTGTCAATAGAGAACATGATACACAACCCAATAGCACGCTATCCACATCTGAGACAAAAATCTGATATTTCTAAAAAGAAAAACGTGAGCACTTCTGCTTGGACGATTTTTCTATTCCTTACACAGTTTTTCCAGGTTATCTTGATTGAAACATTGTCTACTAACAACTAGATGATTCCCATTGTCTCGCACGCCCAAAACTACTTTAGATTAGACAATGTTTTGAATTTAAATCATTTTGTACTCTCTTGCTCTTTAACCTGCAACTTCTAATTTTATAAAACACTCATTCTCTTATTTTCAAAAATAGAACACACACGATTTTTGCAAGTTAGATTAAGCTTTCCATAGAGTGTCTAAATAAAAGAAAGTCGAGATTCTTGCATTTGCCTAAACAACCTTCCAACTGAACCAAAATTGCAAACTGTCTTGATGATAACCTCATTCTTTCGCAAGTTCTTGATTTTATCCCTTTTGTGCTGAGATTTCATCAGGTTATCTATTGCTTTAAACTGTAAGTATATGAAGTGTTCACGGTAAGAGAACACATTAAACAAGAACACATCACTTGCATTTTTTTTCTAAGAGCTACAACTAATCATCAACAACACATCAAACAATAGCTATCGAAGTCTGCAAAGATCAAGCTCGAAAACGAAGACATATCTCATGTCTAATGCGTTAGTTTTATCTTTGGTGTCTAGGGTAACTTCTCGGTCAATCTCAGCACTAAAACTCTGAAAATTGCAAAGTCTGCGAAATCACTCCGATATAGTATTTCATTTTGAAAAAATGTTTTCCGAAAGGTTTTAATCATAATTTCAATGAGTTTTGAATTTTTTAAAAGTTTTTAATTTTATATCAATATGTTTTGAGTCAATGGAATGGTTCTTGACCGTTAACATATTAATTTTTCAAAAATAAGGTTGTCCAGCAGTTTGCGAAAAGTTTTCAGAAGACACTAGCGCACTATCAGTGTTGATGGCAAGCTAATAGGGTTCTATAATAAAACATTTGTTTTCGTAGAAAATTTTCTATAGCGCTATCCCCTTTGATAACTCGCTATAAAGCTGTTGCAATGATCTTTCCATTTTTAGTAAAATGGGCAATAGCGGGCTATAGGACTTTATAACACGCTATCAGAAAGTTTGAAAAACTCGAGCTTTCGCGTTTGTCTATTTCGACTTGCTATAGCCTGCTATCTGTCAATAGAGAACATGATACACAACCTAATAGCACGCTATCCACATCTGAGACAAAAATCTGATATTTCTAAAAAGAAAAACGTGAGCACTTCTGCTTGGACGATTTTTCTATTCCTTACACGGTTTTTCCAGGTTATCTTGATTGAAACATTGTCTACTAACAACTAGATGATTCCCATTGTCTCGCACGCCCAAAACTACTTTAGATTAGACAATGTTTTGAATTTAAATCATTTTGTACTCTCTTGCTCTTTAACCTGCAACTTCTAATTTTATAAAACACTCATTCTCTTATTTTCAAAAATAGAACACACACGATTTTTGCAAGTTAGATTAAGCTTTCCATAGAGTGTCTAAATAAAAGAAAGTCGTGATTCTTGCATTTGCCTAAACAACCTTCCAACAGAACCAAAATTGCAAACTGTCTTGATGATAACCTCATTCTTTCGCAAGTTCTTGATTTTATCCCTTTTGTGCTGAGATTTCATCAGGTTATCTATTGTTTTAAACTGTAAGTATATGAAGTGTTCACGGTAAGAGAACACATTAAACAAGAACACATCACTTGCATTTTTTTTCTAAGAGCTACAACTAATCATCAACAACACATCAAACAATAGCTATCGAAGTCTGCAAAGATCAAGCTCGAAAACGAAGACATATCTCATGTCTAATGCGTTAGTTTTATCTTTGGTGTCTAGGGTAACTTCTCGGTCAATCTCAGCACTAAAACTCTGAAAATTGCAAAGTCTGCGAAATCACTCCGATATAGTATTTCATTTTGAAAAAATGTTTTCCGAAAGGTTTTAATCATAATTTCAATGAGTTTTGAATTTTTTAAAAGTTTTTAATTTTATATCAATATGTTTTGAGTCAATGGAATGGTTCTTGACCGTTAACATATTAATTTTTCAAAAATAAGGTTGTCCAGCAGTTTGCGAAAAGTTTTCAGAAGACACTAGCGCACTATCAGTGTTGATGGCAAGCTAATAGGGTTCTATAATAAAACATTTGTTTTCGTAGAAAATTTTCTATAGCGCTATCCCCTTTGATAACTCGCTATAAAGCTGTTGCAATGATCTTTCCATTTTTAGTAAAATGGGCAATAGCGGGCTATAGGACTTTATAACACGCTATCAGAAAGTTTGAAAAACTCGAGCTTTCGCGTTTGTCTATTTCGACTTGCTATTGCCTGCTATCTGTCAATAGAGAACATGATACACAACCCAATAGCACGCTATCCACATCTGAGACAAAAATCTGATATTTCTAAAAAGAAAAACGTGAGCACTTCTGCTTGGACGATTTTTCTATTCCTTACACAGTTTTTCCAGGTTATCTTGATTGAAACATTGTCTACTAACAACTAGATGATTCCCATTGTCTCGCACGCCCAAAACTACTTTACGTTAGACAATGTTTTGAATTTAAATCATTTTGTACTCTCTTGCTCTTTAACCTGCAACTTCTAATTTTATAAAACACTCATTCTCTTATTTTCAAAAATAGAACACACACGATTTTTGCAAGTTAAATTGAGCTTTCCATAGAGTGTCTAAATAAAAGAAAGTCGTGATTCTTGCATTTGCCTAAACAACCTTCGAACTGAACCAAAATTGCAAACTATCTTGATGATAACCTCATTCTTTCGCAAGTTCTTGATTTTATCCCTTTTGTGCTGAGATTTCATCAGGTTATCTATTGTTTTAAACTGTAAGTATATGAAGTGTTCACGGTAAGAGAACACATTAAACAAGAACACATCACTTGCATTTTTTTTCTAAGAGCTACAACTAATCATCAACAACACATCAAACAATAGCTATCGAAGTCTGCAAAGATCAAGCTCGAAAACGAAGACATATCTCATGTCTAATGCGTTAGTTTTATCTTTGGGGTCTAGGGTAACTTCTCGGTCAATCTCAGCACTAAAACTCTGAAAATTGCAAAGTCTTCGAAATCACTTCGATATAGTATTTCAATTTGAAAAAATGTTTTTCGAAAGGTTTTAATCATAATTTTAATGAGTTTTGAATTTTTTAAAAGTTTTTAATTTTATATCAATATGTTTTGAGTCAATCGAATGGTTCTTGAGCGTCAACATATTAATTTTTCAAAAATAAGGTTGTCCAGCAGTTTGCGAAAAGTTTTCAGAAGGCACTAGTGCACTATCAGTGTTAATAGCAAGCTAATAGGGTTCTATAATAAAACATTTGTTTTCCTAGAAAATTTTCTTTAGCGCTATCCCCTTTGATAACTCGCTATAATGTTGTTGCAATGATCTTTCCATTTTTAGTAAAATGGGCGATAGCGGGCTATAGGCCTTTATAACACGCTATCGGAAAGTTTGAAAAACTCGAGCTTTCGGGTTTGTCTATTTCGACCTGCTATCTGTTTATAGAAAACATGATACACAACCCAATAGCACGCTATCCACGTCTGAGACAAAAATCTTATATTTCTAACAAGAAAAATGGGGGCACTTCTACTTGGACGATTTTTCTATTCCTTACACAGTTTTTCCAGGTTATCTTGATTGAAACATTGTCTACTAACAACTAGATGATTCCCATTGTCTCGCACGCCCAAAACTACTTTAGATTAGACAATGTTTTGAATTTAAATCATTTTGTACTCTCTTGCTCTTTAACCTGCAACTTCTAATTTTATAAAACACTCATTCTCTTATTTTCAAAAATACAACACACACGATTTTTACAAGTTAGATTGAGCTTTCCAAAGAGTGTCTAAATAGAAGAAAGTCGTGATTCGTGCATTTGCCAAAACAACCTTCGAACTGAATCAAAATTGCAAACTGTCTTGATGATAACCTCATTATTTTGCAAGTTTTTCATTTTATCCCTTTTGTGCTGAGATTACATGAGGCTATCTATTGTTTTAAACTGTAAGTATATGAAGTGTTCTCGGTAAGAGAACACATTAAACAAGAACACATCACTTGCGATTTTTTTCTAAGACATACAACTAATCATCAACAACACATCAAACAATAGCTATCGAAGTCTATAAAAAGATCAAGCTCGAAAACGAAGACATATCTCATGTCTAATACATTAGTTTTATCTTTGGTGTCTAGGGTAACTTCTCGGTCAATCTCAGCACTAAAAGTCTGAAAATTGCAAAGTCTTCGAAATCACTCCGATATAGTATTTCATTTTGAAAAAATATTTTCCGAAAGGTTTTAATCATAATTTCAATGAGTTTTGAATTTTTTAAAAGTTTTTAATTTTATATCAATATGTTTTGAGTCAATGGAATGGTTCTTGACCGTTAACATATTAATTTTTCAAAAATAAGGTTGTCCAGCAGTTTGCGAAAAGTTTTCAGAAGACACTAGCGCACTATCAGTGTTGATGGCAAGCTAATAGGGTTCTATAATAAAACATTTGTTTTCGTAGAAAATTTTCTATAGCGCTATCCCCTTTGATAACTCGCTATAAAGCTGTTGCAATGATCTTTCCATTTTTAGTAAAATGGGCAATAGCGGGCTATAGGACTTTATAACACGCTATCGGAAAGTTTGAAAAACTCGAGCTTTCGCGTTTGTCTATTTCGACTTGCTATAGCCTGCTATCTGTCAATAGAGAACATGATACACAACCTAATAGCACGCTATCCACATCTGAGACAAAAATCTGATATTTCTAAAAAGAAAAACGTGAGCACTTCTGCTTGGACGATTTTTCTATTCCTTACACGGTTTTTCCAGGTTATCTTGATTGAAACATTGTCTACTAACAACTAGATGATTCCCATTGTCTCGCACGCCCAAAACTACTTTAGATTAGACCATGTTTTGAATTTAAATCATTTTGTACTCTCTTGCTCTTTAACCTGCAACTTCTAATTTTATAAAACACTCATTCTCTTATTTTCAAAAATAGAACACACACGATTTTTGCAAGTTAGATTGAGCTTTCCATAGAGTGTCTAAATAAAAGAAAGTCGTGATTCTTGCATTTGCCTAAACAACCTTCGAACTGAACCAAAATTGCAAACTGTCTTGATGATAACCTCATTCTTTCGCAAGTTCTTGATTTAATCCCTTTTGTGCTGAGATTTCATCAGGTTATCTATTGTTTTAAACTGTAAGTATATGAAGTGTTCACGGTAAGAGAACACATTAAACAAGAACACATCACTTGCATTTTTTTTCTAAGAGCTACAACTAATCATCAACAACACATCAAACAATAGCTATCGAAGTCTGCAAAGATCAAGCTCGAAAACGAAGACATATCTCATGTCTAATGCGTTAGTTTTACCTTTGGTGTCTAGGGTAACTTCTCGGTCAATCTCAGCACTAAAACTCTGAAAATTGCAAAGTCTTCGAAATCACTTCGATATAGTATTTCAATTTGAAAAAATGTTTTCCGAAAGGTTTTAATCATAATTTCAATGAGTTTTGAATTTTTTAAAAGTTTTTAATTTTATATCAATATGTTTTGAGTCAATCGAATGGTTCTTGAGCGTCAACATATTAATTTTTCAAAAATAAGGTTGTCCAGCAGTTTGCGAAAAGTTTTCAGAAGCCACTAGCGCACTATCAGTGTTAATAGCAAGCTAATAGGGTTCTATAATAAAACATTTGTTTTCGTAGAAAATTTTCTTTAGCGCTATCCCCTTTGATAACTCGCTATAAAGTTGTTGCAATGATCTTTCCATTTTTAGTAAAATGGGCGATAGCGGGCTATAGGCCTTTATAACACGCTATCGGAAAGTTTGAAAAACTCGAGCTTTCGGGTTTGTCTATTTCGACCTGCTATCTGTTTATAGAAAACATGATACACAACCCAATAGCACGCTATCCACGTCTGAGACAAAAATCTTATATTTCTAACAAGAAAAATGGGGGCACTTCTACTTGGACGATTTTTCTATTCCTTACACAGTTTTTCCAGGTTATCTTGATTGAAACATTGTCTACTAACAACTAGATGATTCCCATTGTCTCGCACGCCCAAAACTACTTTAGATTAGACAATGTTTTGAATTTAAATCATTTTGTACTCTCTTGCTCTTTAACCTGCAACTTCTAATTTTATAAAACACTCATTCTCTTATTTTCAAAAATACAACACACACGATTTTTGCAAGTTAGATTGAGCTTTCCAAAGAGTGTCTAAATAGAAGAAAGTCGTGATTCGTGCATTTGCCAAAACAACCTTCGAACTGAATCAAAATTGCAAACTGTCTTGATGATAACCTCATTATTTTGCAAGTTTTTCATTTTATCCCTTTTGTGCTGAGATTACATGAGGCTATCTATTGTTTTAAACTGTAAGTATATGAAGTGTTCTCGGTAAGGGAACACATTAAACAAGAACACATCACTTGCAATTTTTTTCTAAGACCTACAACTAATCATCAACAACACATCAAACAATAGCTATCGAAGTCTATAAAAAGATCAAGCTCGAAAACGAAGACATATCTCATGTCTAATACATTAGTTTTATCTTTGGTGTCTAGGGTAACTTCTCGGTCAATCTCAGCACTAAAAGTCTGAAAATTGCAAAGTCTTCGAAATCACTCCGATATAGTATTTCATTTTGAAAAAATATTTTCCGAAAGGTTTTAATCATAATTTCAATGAGTTTTGAATTTTTTAAAAGTTTTAAATTTTATATCAATATGTTTTGAGTCAATGGAATGGTTCTTGACCGTCAACATATTAATTTTTCAAAAATAAGGTTGTCCAGCAGTTTGCGAAAAGTTTTCAGAAGGCACTAGCGCACTATCAGTGTTGATAGCAAGCTAATAGGGTTCTATAATAAAACATTTGTTTTCGTAGAAAATTTCCTATAGCGCTATCCCCTTTGATAACTCGCTATAAAGCTGTTGCAATGATCTTTCCATTTTTAGTAAAATGGGCAATAGCGGGCTATAGGCCTTATAACACGCTAACGGAAAGTTTGAAAAACTCGAGCTTTCGGGTATGTCTATTTCGACCTGCTATAGCCTGCTATCTGTCAATAGAGAACGTGATACACAACCCAATAGCACGTTATCTACTTCTGAGACAAAATCTTATATTTCTAACAAGAAAAATGTGGGCACTTCTGCTTGGACGATTTTTCTATTCCTTACACAGTTTTTCCAGGTTATCTTGATTGAAACATTCTCTACAAACAACTAGATGATTCCCATTGTCTCGCACGCCCAAAACTACTTTACGTTAGACAATGTTTTGAATTTAAATCATTTTGTACTCTCTTGCTCTTTAACCTACAACTTCTAATTTTATAAAACACTCATTCTCTTATTTTCAAAAATACAACACACACGATTTTTGCAAGTTAGATTGAGCTTTCCAAAGAGTGTCTAAATAGAAGAAAGTCGTGATTCTTCCATTTGCCGAAATAACCTTCGAACTGAATCAAAATTGCAAACTATCTTTATGATAACCTCATTATTTAGCAAGTTCTTGATTTTATCCCTTTTGTGCTGAGATTTCATGAGGCTATCTATTGTTTTAAACTGTAAGTATATGAAGTGTTCTCGGTAAGAGAACACATTAAAGAAGAACACATCACTTGCCTTTTTTTTATAAGAGCTTCAACTAATCCTCAACAACACATCAAACAATAGCTATCGAAGTCTACAAAGATCAAGCTCAAAAACGAAGACATATCTCATGTCTAATGCCTTAGTTTTATCTTTGGTGTCTAGGGTAACTTCTCGGTCAATCTCAGCACTAAAACTCTGAAAATTGCAAAGTCTTCGAAATCACTCCGATATAGTATTTCATTTTGAAAAAATATTTTTCGAAAGGTTTTAATCATAATTTCAATGAGTTTTGAATTTTTTAAAAGTTTTGAATTTTTTATCAATATGTTTTGAGTCAATGGAATGGTTCTTGACCGTCAACATATTAATTTTTCAAAAATAAGGTTGTCCAGCAGTTTGCGAAAAGTTTTCAGAAGGCACTAGCGCACTATCAGTGTTGATAGCAAGCTAATAGGGTTCTATAATAAAACATTTGTTTTCGTAGAAAATTTTCTATAGCGCTATCCCCTTTGATAACTAGCTATAAAGCTGTTGCAATGATCTTTCCATTTTTAGTAAAATGGGAATAGCGGGCTATAGGCCTTTATAACACGCTATCGGAAAGTTTGAAAAACTCGAGCTTTCGGGTATGTCTATTTCGACCTGCTATAGCCTGCTATCTGTCAAAAGTGAACATGATACACAACCCAATAGCACGCTATCCACTTCTGAGACAAAATCTTATATTTCTAACAAGAAAAATGTGGGCACTTCTGCTTGGACGATTTTTTTATTCCTTACACAGTTTTTCCAGGTTATCTTGATTAAAACATTCTCTACTAACAACTAGATGATTCCCATTGTCTCGCACGCCCAAAACTACTTTACATTAGACAATGTTTTGAATTTAAATCATTTTGTACTCTCTCATTCTTTAACCTACAACTTCTAATTTTATAAAACACTCATTCTCTTATTTTCAAAAATACAACACACACGATTTTTGTAAGTTAGATTGAGCTTTCCAAAGAGTGTCTAAATAGAAGAAAGTCGTGATTCTTGCATTTGCCCAAACAACCTTCGAACTGAATCAAAATTACAAACTATCTTTATGATAACCTCATTATTTAGCAAGTTCTTCATTTTATCCCTTTTGTGCTGAGATTTCATGGGGCTATCTATTGTTTTAAACTGTAAGTATATGAAGTGTTCTCGGTAAGAGAACACATTAAACAAGAACACATCACTTGCCTTTTTTTTATAAGAGCTACAACTAATCATCAACAACACAACTAACAATAGCTATCGAAGTCTACAAAGATCAAGCTCGAAAACGAAGACATATCTCATGTCTAATGCATTAGTTTTATCTTTGGTGTCTAGGGTAACTTCTCGGTCAATCTCAGCACTAAAACTCTAAAAAATGCAAAATCTTCGAAATCACTTCGACACAGTATTTCATTGTGAAAAAATGTATTCCGAAAGGTTTTAATCATAATTTCAATGAGTTTTGAATTTTTTAAAAGTTTTTAATTTAATATCGATATGTCTTGAGTCAATGGAATGGTTCTTGACTGTCAACATATTAGTTTTTCAAAAATAAGGTTGTCCAGCAGTTTACGAAAAGTTTTCAGAAGGCACTAGCGCACTATCAGTGTTGATAGCGAGCTAATAGGGTTCTATAATAAAATATTTTATTTTCCTAGAAAATTGTCTATAACGCTATCCCCTTTGATAACTCGCTATAAAGCTGTTGCAATGATCTTTCCATTTTTAGTAAATGGGTAATAGCGGGCTATAGGCCTTTATAACACGCTATCGGGAAGTTTGAAAAACTCGAGCTTTCAGGTTTGCCTATTTCGACCTGCTATAGCCTGCTATCTGTCAATAGAGAACATGATACACAACCCAATAGCACGCTATCAACGTCTGAGACAAAAATCTTATATTTCTAACAAGAAAAATGTATGCACTTCTGCTTGGACGATTTTTCAATTCCTTACACAGTTTTTCCAGGTTATCTTGATTGAAACATTCTCTACTAACAACTAGATGATTCTCATTGTCTCGCACGCCCAAAACTACTTTAGATTAGACAAAGTTTTGAATTTAAATCATTTTGTACTCTCTTGCTCTTTAACCTGCAACTTCTAATTTTATAAAACACTCATTCTCTTATTTTTCAAAAATACAACACACACGATTTTTGCAAGTTAGATTGAGCTTTCCATAGAGTGTCTAAATAAAAGAAAGTCGTGATTCTTGCATTTGCCCAAATAACCTTCGAACTGAATCAAAATTGCAAACTGTCTTGATGATAACCTCATTATTTCGCAAGTTCTTCATTTTATCCCTTTTGTGCTGAGATTTCATGAGGCTATCTATTGTTTTAAAGTGTAAGTATATGAAGTGTTCTCGGTAAGAGAACACATTAAACAAGAACACATCACTTGCATTTTTTTTCTAAGAGCTACAACTAATCATCAACAACACATCAAACAATAGCTATCGAAGTCTATAAAAAGATCAAGCTCGAGAACGAAGACATATCTCATGTCTAATGCATTAGTTTTATCCTTGGTGTCTAGGGTAACTTCTCGGTCAATCTCAGCACTAAAACTCTGAAAATTGCAAAGTCTTCGAAATCACTCCGATATAGTATTTCATTTTGAAAAAATATTTTCCGAAAGGTTTTAATCATAATTTCAATGAGTTTTAAATTTTTTAAAAGTTTTTAATTTTATATCAATATGTTTTGAGTCAATGGAATGGTTCTTGACCGTCAACATATTAATTTTTTCAAAAATAAGGTTGTCCAGCAGTTTGCGAAAAGTTTTCAGAAGGCACTAGCGCACTATCAGTGTTGATAGCAAGCTAATAGGGTTCTATAATAAAACATTTGTTTTCGTAGAAAATTTTCTATAGCGCTATCCCCTTTGATAACTCGCTATAAAGCTGTTGCAATGATCTTTCCATTTTTAGTAAAATGGGAATAGCGGGCTATAGGCCTTTATAACACGCTATCGGAAAGTTTGAAAAACTCGAGCTTTCGGGTATGTCTATTTCGACCTGCTATAGCCTGCTATCTGTCAAAAGTGAACATGATACACAACCCAATAGCACGCTATCCACTTCTGAGACAAAATCTTATATTTCTAACAAGAAAAATGTGGGCACTTCTGCTTGGACGATTTTTCTATTCCTTACACAGTTTTTCCAGGTTATCTTGATTGAAACATTCTCTACTAACAACTAGATGATTCCCATTGTCTCGCACGCCCAAAACTACTTTACATTAGACAATGTTTTGAATTTAAATCAATTTGTACTCTCTCGCTCTTTAACCTACAACTTCTAATTTTATAAAACACTCATTCTCTTATTTTCAAAAATACAACACACACGATTTTTGTAAGTTAGATTGAGCTTTCCAAAGAGTGTCTAAATAGAAGAAAGTCGTGATTCTTGCATTTGCCCAAACAACCTTCGAACTGAATCAAAATTACAAACTATCTTTATGATAACCTCATTATTTCGCAAGTTCTTCATTTTATCCCTTTTGTGCTGAGATTTCATGGGGCTATCTATTGTTTTAAACTGTAAGTATATGAAGTGTTCTCGGTAAGAGAACACAGTAAACAAGAACACATCACTTGCCTTTTTTTTATAAGAGCTACAACTAATCATCAACAACACAACTAACAATAGCTATCGAAGTCTACAAAGATCAAGCTCGAAAACGAAGACATATCTCATGTCTAATGCATTAGTTTTATCTTTGGTGTCTAGGGTAACTTCTCGGTCAATCTCAGCACTAAAACTCTAAAAAATGCAAAATCTTCGAAATCACTTCGACACAGTATTTCATTGTGAAAAAATGTATTCCGAAAGGTTTTAATCATAATTTCAATGAGTTTTGAATTTTTTAAAAGTTTTTAATTTAATATCGATATGTCTTGAGTCAATGGAATGGTTCTTGACTGTCAACATATTAGTTTTTCAAAAATAAGGTTGTCCAGCAGTTTACGAAAAGTTTTCAGAAGGCACTAGCGCACTATCAGTGTTGATAGCGAGCTAATAGGGTTCTATAATAAAATATTTTATTTTCCTAGAAAATTGTCTATAACGCTATCCCCTTTGATAACTCGCTATAAAGCTGTTGCAATGATCTTTCCATTTTTAGTAAATGGGTAATAGCGGGCTATAGGCCTTTATAACACGCTATCGGGAAGTTTGAAAAACTCGAGCTTTCAGGTTTGCCTATTTCGACCTGCTATAGCCTGCTATCTGTCAATAGAGAACATGATACACAACCCAATAGCACGCTATCAACGTCTGAGACAAAAATCTTATATTTCTAACAAGAAAAATGTATGCACTTCTGCTTGGACGATTTTTCAATTCCTTACACAGTTTTTCCAGGTTATCTTGATTGAAACATTCTCTACTAACAACTAGATGATTCTCATTGTCTCGCACGCCCAAAACTACTTTAGATTAGACAAAGTTTTGAATTTAAATCATTTTGTACTCTCTTGCTCTTTAACCTGCAACTTCTAATTTTATAAAACACTCATTCTCTTATTTTTCAAAAATACAACACACACGATTTTTGCAAGTTAGATTGAGCTTTCCATAGAGTGTCTAAATAAAAGAAAGTCGTGATTCTTGCATTTGCCCAAATAACCTTCGAACTGAATCAAAATTGCAAACTGTCTTGATGATAACCTCATTATTTCGCAAGTTCTTCATTTTATCCCTTTTGTGCTGAGATTTCATGAGGCTATCTATTGTTTTAAAGTGTAAGTATATGAAGTGTTCTCGGTAAGAGAACACATTAAACAAGAACACATCACTTGCATTTTAATTCTAAGAGCTACAACTAATCATCAACAACACATCAAACAATAGCTATCGAAGTCTATAAAAAGATCAAGCTCGAGAACGAAGACATATCTCATGTCTAATGCATTAGTTTTATCTTTGGTGTCTAGGGTAACTTCTCGGTCAATCTCAGCACTAAAACTCTGAAAATTGCAAAGTCTTCGAAATCACTCCGATATAGTATTTCATTTTGAAAAAATATTTTCCGAAAGGTTTTAATCATAATTTCAATGAGTTTTAAATTTTTTAAAAGTTTTTAATTTTATATCAATATGTTTTGAGTCAATGGAATGGTTCTTGACCGTCAACATATTAATTTTTTCAAAAATAAGGTTGTCCAGCAGTTTGCGAAAAGTTTTCAGAAGGCACTAGCGCACTATCAGTGTTGATAGCAAGCTAATAGGGTTCTATAATAAAACATTTGTTTTCGTAGAAAATTTTCTATAGCGCTATCCCCTTTGATAACTCGCTATAAAGCTGTTGCAATGATCTTTCCATTTTTAGTAAAA
Source organism: Paratinospora sagittata (assembly GCA_035771175.1). NCBI lineage: Eukaryota > Viridiplantae > Streptophyta > Magnoliopsida > Ranunculales > Menispermaceae > Paratinospora > Paratinospora sagittata. The sequence continues at coordinate 42,226,419 of CM069594.1, forward strand.
TGGGAATAGCGGGCTATAGGCCTTTATAACACGCTATCGGAAAGTTTGAAAAACTCGAGCTTTCGGGTATGTCTATTTCGACCTGCTATAGCCTGCTATCTGTCAAAAGTGAACATGATACACAACCCAATAGCACGCTATCCACTTCTGAGACAAAATCTTATATTTCTAACAAGAAAAATGTGGGCACTTCTGCTTGGACGATTTTTCTATTCCTTACACAGTTTTTCCGGGTTATCTTGATTGAAACATTCTCTACTAACAACTAGATGATTCCCATTGTCTCGCACGCCCAAAACTACTTTACATTAGACAATGTTTTGAATTTAAATCATTTTGTACTCTCTCGCTCTTTAACCTACAACTTCTAATTTTATAAAACTCTCATTCTCTTATTTTCAAAAATACAACACACACGATTTTTGTAAGTTAGATTGAGCTTTCCAAAGAGTGTCTAAATAGAAGAAAGTCGTGATTCTTGCATTTGCCCAAACAACCTTCGAACTGAATCAAAATTACAAACTATCTTTATGATAACCTCATTATTTCGCAAGTTCTTCATTTTATCCCTTTTGTGCTGAGATTTCATGGGGCTATCTATTGTTTTAAACTGTAAGTATATGAAGTGTTCTCGGTAAGAGAACACATTAAACAAGAACACATCACTTGCCTTTTTTTTATAAGAGCTACAACTAATCATCAACAACACAACTAACAATAGCTATCGAAGTCTACAAAGATCAAGCTCGAAAACGAAGACATATCTCATGTCTAATGCATTAGTTTTATCTTTGGTGTCTAGGGTAACTTCTCGGTCAATCTCAGCACTAAAACTCTAAAAAATGCAAAATCTTCGAAATCACTTCGACACAGTATTTCATTGTGAAAAAATGTATTCCGAAAGGTTTTAATCATAATTTCAATGAGTTTTGAATTTTTTAAAAGTTTTTAATTTAATATCGATATGTCTTGAGTCAATGGAATGGTTCTTGACTGTAAACATATTAGTTTTTCAAAAATAAGGTTGTCCAGCAGTTTACGAAAAGTTTTCAGAAGGCACTAGCGCACTATCAGTGTTGATAGCGAGCTAATAGGGTTCTATAATAAAATATTTTATTTTCCTAGAAAATTGTCTATAACGCTATCCCCTTTGATAACTCGCTATAAAGCTGTTGCAATGATCTTTCCATTTTTAGTAAATGGGTAATAGCGGGCTATAGGCCTTTATAACACGCTATCGGGAAGTTTGAAAAACTCGAGCTTTCAGGTTTGCCTATTTCGACCTGCTATAGCCTGCTATCTGTCAATAGAGAACATGATACACAACCCAATAGCACGCTATCAACGTCTGAGACAAAAATCTTATATTTCTAACAAGAAAAATGTATGCACTTCTGCTTGGACGATTTTTCAATTCCTTACACAGTTTTTCCAGGTTATCTTGATTGAAACATTCTCTACTAACAACTAGATGATTCTCATTGTCTCGCACGCCCAAAACTACTTTAGATTAGACAAAGTTTTGAATTTAAATCATTTTGTACTCTCTTGCTCTTTAACCTGCAACTTCTAATTTTATAAAACACTCATTCTCTTATTTTTCAAAAATACAACACACACGATTTTTGCAAGTTAGATTGAGCTTTCCATAGAGTGTCTAAATAAAAGAAAGTCGTGATTCTTGCATTTGCCCAAATAACCTTCGAACTGAATCAAAATTGCAAACTGTCTTGATGATAACCTCATTATTTCGCAAGTTCTTCATTTTATCCCTTTTGTGCTGAGATTTCATGAGGCTATCTATTGTTTTAAAGTGTAAGTATATGAAGTGTTCTCGGTAAGAGAACACATTAAACAAGAACACATCACTTGCATTTTTTTTCTAAGAGCTACAACTAATCATCAACAACACATCAAACAATAGCTATCGAAGTCTATAAAAAGATCAAGCTCGAGAACGAAGACATATCTCATGTCTAATGCATTAGTTTTATCTTTGGTGTCTAGGGTAACTTCTCGGTCAATCTCAGCACTAAAACTCTGAAAATTGCAAAGTCTTCGAAATCACTCCGATATAGTATTTCATTTTGAAAAAATATTTTCCGAAAGGTTTTAATCATAATTTCAATGAGTTTTAAATTTTTTAAAAGTTTTTAATTTTATATCAATATGTTTTGAGTCAATGGAATGGTTCTTGACCGTCAACATATTAATTTTTTCAAAAATAAGGTTGTCCAGCAGTTTGCGAAAAGTTTTCAGAAGGCACTAGCGCACTATCAGTGTTGATAGCAAGCTAATAGGGTTCTATAATAAAACATTTGTTTTCGTAGAAAATTTTCTATAGCGCTATCCCCTTTGATAACTCGCTATAAAGCTGTTGCAATGATCTTTCCATTTTTAGTAAAATGGGAATAGCGGGCTATAGGCCTTTATAACACGCTATCGGAAAGTTTGAAAAACTCGAGCTTTCGGGTATGTCTATTTCGACCTGCTATAGCCTGCTATCTGTCAAAAGTGAACATGATACACAACCCAATAGCACGCTATCCACTTCTGAGACAAAATCTTATATTTCTAACAAGAAAAATGTGGGCACTTCTGCTTGGACGATTTTTCTATTCCTTACACAGTTTTTCCAGGTTATCTTGATTGAAACATTCTCTACTAACAACTAGATGATTCCCATTGTCTCGCACGCCCAAAACTACTTTACATTAGACAATGTTTTGAATTTAAATCATTTTGTACTCTCTCGCTCTTTAACCTACAACTTCTAATTTTATAAAACACTCATTCTCTTATTTTCAAAAATACAACACACACGATTTTTGTAAGTTAGATTGAGCTTTCCAAAGAGTGTCTAAATAGAAGAAAGTCGTGATTCTTGCATTTGCCCAAACAACCTTCGAACTGAATCAAAATTACAAACTATCTTTATGATAACCTCATTATTTCGCAAGTTCTTCATTTTATCCCTTTTGTGCTGAGATTTCATGGGGCTATCTATTGTTTTAAACTGTAAGTATATGAAGTGTTCTCGGTAAGAGAACACATTAAACAAGAACACATCACTTGCCTTTTTTTTATAAGAGCTACAACTAATCATCAACAACACAACTAACAATAGCTATCGAAGTCTACAAAGATCAAGCTCGAAAACGAAGACATATCTCATGTCTAATGCATTAGTTTTATCTTTGGTGTCTAGGGTAACTTCTCGGTCAATCTCAGCACTAAAACTCTAAAAAATGCAAAATCTTCGAAATCACTTCGACACAGTATTTCATTGTGAAAAAATGTATTCCGAAAGGTTTTAATCATAATTTCAATGAGTTTTGAATTTTTTAAAAGTTTTTAATTTAATATCGATATGTCTTGAGTCAATGGAATGGTTCTTGACTGTAAACATATTAGTTTTTCAAAAATAAGGTTGTCCAGCAGTTTACGAAAAGTTTTCAGAAGGCACTAGCGCACTATCAGTGTTGATAGCGAGCTAATAGGGTTCTATAATAAAATATTTTATTTTCCTAGAAAATTGTCTATAACGCTATCCCCTTTGATAACTCGCTATAAAGCTGTTGCAATGATCTTTCCATTTTTAGTAAATGGGTAATAGCGGGCTATAGGCCTTTATAACACGCTATCGGGAAGTTTGAAAAACTCGAGCTTTCAGGTTTGCCTATTTCGACCTGCTATAGCCTGCTATCTGTCAATAGAGAACATGATACACAACCCAATAGCACGCTATCAACGTCTGAGACAAAAATCTTATATTTCTAACAAGAAAAATGTATGCACTTCTGCTTGGACGATTTTTCAATTCCTTACACAGTTTTTCCAGGTTATCTTGATTGAAACATTCTCTACTAACAACTAGATGATTCTCATTGTCTCGCACGCCCAAAACTACTTTAGATTAGACAAAGTTTTGAATTTAAATCATTTTGTACTCTCTTGCTCTTTAACCTGCAACTTCTAATTTTATAAAACACTCATTCTCTTATTTTTCAAAAATACAACACACACGATTTTTGCAAGTTAGATTGAGCTTTCCATAGAGTGTCTAAATAAAAGAAAGTCGTGATTCTTGCATTTGCCCAAATAACCTTCGAACTGAATCAAAATTGCAAACTGTCTTGATGATAACCTCATTATTTCGCAAGTTCTTCATTTTATCCCTTTTGTGCTGAGATTTCATGAGGCTATCTATTGTTTTAAAGTGTAAGTATATGAAGTGTTCTCGGTAAGAGAACACATTAAACAAGAACACATCACTTGCATTTTTTTTCTAAGAGCTACAACTAATCATCAACAACACATCAAACAATAGCTATCGAAGTCTATAAAAAGATCAAGCTCGAGAACGAAGACATATCTCATGTCTAATGCATTAGTTTTATCTTTGGTGTCTAGGGTAACTTCTCGGTCAATCTCAGCACTAAAACTCTGAAAATTGCAAAGTCTTCGAAATCACTCCGATATAGTATTTCATTTTGAAAAAATATTTTCCGAAAGGTTTTAATCATAATTTCAATGAGTTTTAAATTTTTTAAAAGTTTTTAATTTTATATCAATATGTTTTGAGTCAATGGAATGGTTCTTGACCGTCAACATATTAATTTTTTCAAAAATAAGGTTGTCCAGCAGTTTGCGAAAAGTTTTCAGAAGGCACTAGCGCACTATCAGTGTTGATAGCAAGCTAATAGGGTTCTATAATAAAACATTTGTTTTCGTAGAAAATTTTCTATAGCGCTATCCCCTTTGATAACTAGCTATAAAGCTGTTGCAATGATCTTTCCATTTTTAGTAAAATGGGAATAGCGGGCTATAGGCCTTTATAACACGCTATCGGAAAGTTTGAAAAACTCGAGCTTTCGGGTATGTCTATTTCGACCTGCTATAGCCTGCTATCTGTCAAAAGTGAACATGATACACAACCCAATAGCACGCTATCCACTTCTGAGACAAAATCTTATATTTCTAACAAGAAAAATGTGGGCACTTCTGCTTGGACGATTTTTCTATTCCTTACACAGTTTTTCCAGGTTATCTTGATTGAAACATTCTCTACTAACAACTAGATGATTCCCATTGTCTCGCACGCCCAAAACTACTTTACATTAGACAATGTTTTGAATTTAAATCATTTTGTACTCTCTCGCTCTTTAACCTACAACTTCTAATTTTATAAAACACTCATTCTCTTATTTTCAAAAATACAACACACACGATTTTTGTAAGTTAGATTGAGCTTTCCAAAGAGTGTCTAAATAGAAGAAAGTCGTGATTCTTGCATTTGCCCAAACAACCTTCGAACTGAATCAAAATTACAAACTATCTTTATGATAACCTCATTATTTCGCAAGTTCTTCATTTTATCCCTTTTGTGCTGAGATTTCATGGGGCTATCTATTGTTTTAAACTGTAAGTATATGAAGTGTTCTCGGTAAGAGAACACAGTAAACAAGAACACATCACTTGCCTTTTTTTTATAAGAGCTACAACTAATCATCAACAACACAACTAACAATAGCTATCGAAGTCTACAAAGATCAAGCTCGAAAACGAAGACATATCTCATGTCTAATGCATTAGTTTTATCTTTGGTGTCTAGGGTAACTTCTCGGTCAATCTCAGCACTAAAACTCTAAAAAATGCAAAATCTTCGAAATCACTTCGACACAGTATTTCATTGTGAAAAAATGTATTCCGAAAGGTTTTAATCATAATTTCAATGAGTTTTGAATTTTTTAAAAGTTTTTAATTTTATATCAATATGTTTTGAGTCAATGGAATGGTTCTTGACCGTCAACATATTAATTTTTTCAAAAATAAGGTTGTCCAGCAGTTTGCGAAAAGTTTTCAGAAGGCACTAGCGCACTATCAGTGTTGATAGCAAGCTAATAGGGTTCTATAATAAAACATTTGTTTTCGTAGAAAATTTTCTATAGCGCTATCCCCTTTGATAACTCGCTATAAAGCTGTTGCAATGATCTTTCCATTTTTAGTAAAATGGGAATAGCGGGCTATAGGCCTTTATAACACGCTATCGGAAAGTTTGAAAAACTCGAGCTTTCGGGTATGTCTATTTCGACCTGCTATAGCCTGCTATCTGTCAAAAGTGAACATGATACACAACCCAATAGCACGCTATCCACTTCTGAGACAAAATCTTATATTTCTAACAAGAAAAATGTGGGCACTTCTTCTTGGACGATTTTTCTATTCCTTACACAGTTTTTCCAGGTTATCTTGATTGAAACATTCTCTACTAACAACTAGATGATTCCCATTGTCTCGCACGCCCAAAACTACTTTACATTAGACAATGTTTTGAATTTAAATCATTTTGTACTCTCTCGCTCTTTAACCTACAACTTCTAATTTTATAAAACACTCATTCTCTTATTTTCAAAAATACAACACACACGATTTTTGTAAGTTAGATTGAGCTTTCCAAAGAGTGTCTAAATAGAAGAAAGTCGTGATTCTTGCATTTGCCCAAACAACCTTCGAACTGAATCAAAATTACAAACTATCTTTATGATAACCTCATTATTTCGCAAGTTCTTCATTTTATCCCTTTTGTGCTGAGATTTCATGGGGCTATCTATTGTTTTAAACTGTAAGTATATGAAGTGTTCTCGGTAAGAGAACACATTAAACAAGAACACATCACTTGCCTTTTTTTTATAAGAGCTACAACTAATCATCAACAACACAACAAACAATAGCTATCGAAGTCTAAAAAGATCAAGCTGGAAAACGAAGACATATCTCATGTCTAATGCATTAGTTTTATCTTTGGTGTCTAGGGTAACTTCTCGGTCAATCTCAGCACTAAAACTCTAAAAATTGCAAAGTCTTCGAAATCACTTCGACACAGTATTTCATTGTGAAAAAATGTATTCCGAAAGGTTTTAATCATAATTTCAATGAGTTTTGAATTTTTTAAAAGTTTTTAATTTAATATCGATATGTCTTGAGTCAATGGAATGGTTCTTGACTGTCAACATATTAATTTTTCAAAAATAAGGTTGTCCAGCAGTTTGCGAAAAGTTTTCAGAAGGCACTAGCGCACTATCAGTGTTGATAGCGAGCTATTAGGGTTCTATAATAAAATATTTTTTTTTCCTAGAAAATTGTCTATAACGCTATCCCCTTTGATAACTCGCTATAAAGCTGTTGCAATGATCTTTCCATTTTTAGTAAATGGGTAATAGCGGGCTATAGGCCTTTATAACACGCTATCGGGAAGTTTGAAAAACTCGAGCTTTCAGGTTTGCCTATTTCGACCTGCTATAGCCCGCTATCTGTCAATAGAGAACATGATACACAACCCAATAGCACGCTATCAACGTCTGAGACAAAAATCTTATATTTCTAACAAGAAAAATGTATGCACTTCTGCTTGGACGATTTTTCAATTCCTTACACAGTTTTTCCAGGTTATCTTCATTGAAACATTCTCTACTAACAACTAGATGATTCTCATTGTCTCGCACGCCCAAAACTACTTTAGATTAGACAAAGTTTTGAATTTAAATCATTTTGTACTCTCTTGCTCTTTAACCTGCAACTTCTAATTTTATAAAACACTCATTCTCTTATTTTCAAAAATACAACACACACGATTTTTGTAAGTTAGATTGAGCTTTCCATAGAGTGTCTAAATAAAAGAAAGTCGTGATTCTTGCATTTGCCCAAACAACCTTCGAACAGAACCAAAATTGCAAACTGTCTTGATGATAACCTCATTATTTCGCAAGTTCTTCATTTTGTCCCTTTTGTGCTGAGATTTCATGAGGCTATCTATTGTTTTAAACTGTAAGTATATGAAGTGTTCTCGGTAAGAGAACACATTACACAAGAACACATCACTTGCGTTTTTTTTCCAAAAGCTACAACTAATCATCAACAACACATCAAACAATAGCTATCGAAGTCTACAAAGATCAAGCTCAAAAACGAAGACATATCTCATGTCTAATGCGTTAGTTTTATCTTTGGTGTCTAGGGTAACTTCTCGGTCAATCTCAGCACTAAAACTCTGAAAATTGCAAAGTCTTCGAAATCACTTCGATATATTATTTCATTTTGAAAAAATGTTTTCCGAAAGGTTTTAATCATAATTTTAATGAGTTTTGAATTTTTTAAAAGTTTTGAATTTTTTAAAAGTTTTTAATTTTATATCAATATGTTTTGAGTCAATGGAACGGTTCTTGAGCGTCAACATTTTAATTTTTCAAAAATAAGGTTGTCCAGCAGTTTGCAAAAAGTTTTCAGAAGGCACTAGCGCACTATCAGTGTTGATAGCAAGCTAATAGGGTTCTATAATAAAACATTTGTTTTCCTAGAAAATTGTCTATTGCGCTATCCCCTTTGATAACTCGCTATAAAGCTGTTGCAATGATCTTTCCATTTTTAGTAAAATGGGCAATAGCGGGCTATAGGCCTATGTAACACGCTATCAGAAAGTTTGAAAAACACGAGCTTTCGGGTTTTTCTATTTCGACCTTCTATAGCATGTTATTTGTCAATAGAGAACAGGATGCACAACCCAATAGCACACTATCCACGTCTGAGACAAAAATGGGCAATAGCGGGCTATAGGCCTTTATAACACGCTATCGGAAAGTTTGAAAAACACGAGCTTTCGGGTTTGAAACATTCCTTACACTTCTGCTTACACGATTTTTCTATTCCTTACACAGTTTTTCCAGGTTATCTTGATTGAAACATTCTCTACTAACAACTAGATGATTCTCATTGTCTCGCACGCCCAAAACTACTCTAGATTAGACAATGTTTTGAATTTAAATCATTTTGTACTTTCTTGCTCTTTAACCTGCAACTTCTAATTTTATAAAACATTCATTCTCTTATTTTCAAAAATACAACACACACGATTTTTGCAAGTTAGATTGTGCTTTCCAAAGAGTGTCTAAATAGAAGAATGTCGTGATTCTTGCATTTGCCCAAACAACCTTCGAACTGAATGAATATTGCAAACTGTCTTGATGATAACCTCATTATTTCGCAAGTTCTTCATTTTATCCCTTTTGTGCTGAGATTTCATGAGGGTATCTTTTGTTTTAAACTGTAAGTATATGAAGTGTTCTCGGTAAGAGAACACATTAAACAAGAACACATCACTTGCATTTTTTTTCTAAGAGCTACAACTAATCATCAACAACACATCAAACAATAGCTATCGAAGTCTACAAAGATCAAGCTCGAAAACGAAGACATATCTCATGTCTAGTGCATTAGTTTTATCTTTGGTGTCTGGGGTAACTTCTCAGTCAGTCTCAGCACTAAATCTCTAAAAATTGCAAAGTCTTCAAATCACTTCGATATATTATTTCATTTTGAAAAAATGTTTTCCGAAAGGTTTTAATCATAATTTCAATGAGTTTTGAATTTTTTTAAAGTTTTTAATTTAATATCAATATGTTTTGAGTCAATGGAATGGTTCTTGAGCGTCAACATATTAATTTTCCAAAAATAAGGTTGTCCAGCAGTTTGCAAAAAGTTTTCAGAAGGCACTAGCGCACTATCAGGGTTGATAGCGAGCTAATAGGGTTTTATAATAAAACATTTTTTTTCCAAGGAAATTGTCTATAGCGTTATCCCCTTTGATAACTCGCTATAAAGCTGTTGCAATGATCTTTCTATTTTTAGTAAAATGGTCAATAGCGGGCTATAGGCCTTTATAACACGCTATCGGGAAGTTTGAATAACTCGAGCTTTCGGGTTTGTCAATTTCGACCTGCTATAGCCTGCTATCTGTCAATAGAGAACATGATACACAACCCAATAGCACGCTATCCTCGTCTGAGACACAAATCTTATATTTCTAACAAGAAAAATGTGGGCACTTCTGGTTGGACGATTTTTCTATTCCTTACACAGTTTTTCCAGGTTATCTTGATTGAAACATTCTCTACTAACAACTAGATGATTCCCATTGTCTCGCACGCCCAAAACTACTTTAGATTAGACAATGTTTTGAATTTAAATCATTTTGTACTCTCTTTCTCTTTAACCTGCAACTTCTAATTTTATAAAACACTCATTCTCTTATTTTCACAAGTACAACACACACGATTTTTGCAAGTTAGATTGAGCTTTCCATAGAGTGTCTAAATAGAAGAAAGTCGTGATTCTTGCATTTGCCCAAACAACCTTCGAACTGAATCAAAATTGCAAACTGTCTTGATGATAACCTCATTATTTCGCAAGTTCTTCATTTTATCCCTTTTGTGTTGAGATTTCATGAGGCTATCTATTGTTTTAAACAGTAAGTATATGAAGTGTTCTCGGTAAGAGAACACATTAAACAAGAACACATCACTTGCATTTTTTTTCTAAGAGCTACAACTAATCATCAACAACACATCAAACAATAGCTATCGAAGTCTACAAAGATCAAGCTCGAAAATGAAGACATATCTCAAGTCTAATGCATTAGTTTTATCTTTGGTGTCTAGGGTAACTTCTCGGTCAATCTCAGCACTAAAACTCTGAAAATTGCAAAGTCTTCGAAATCACTCCGATATAGTATTTCATTTTGAAAAAATATTTTCCGAAAGGTTTTAATCATAATTTCAATGAGTTTTGAATTTTTTAAAAGTTTTTAATTTTATATCAATATGTTTTGAGTCAATGGAATGGTTCTTGACCGTCAACATATTAATTTTTTCAAAAATAAGGTTGTCCAGCAGTTTGCGAAAAGTTTTCAGAAGGCACTAGCGCACTATCAGTGTTGATAGCAAGCTAATAGGGTTCTATAATAAAACATTTGTTTTCGTAGAAAATTTTCTATAGCGCTATCCCCTTTGATAACTAGCTATAAAGCTGTTGCAATGATCTTTCCATTTTTAGTAAAATGGGAATAGCGGGCTATAGGCCTTTATAACACGCTATCGGAAAGTTTGAAAAACTCGAGCTTTCGGGTATGTCTATTTCGACCTGCTATAGCCTGCTATCTGTCAAAAGTGAACATGATACACAACCCAATAGCACGCTATCCACTTCTGAGACAAAATCTTATATTTCTAACAAGAAAAATGTGGGCACTTCTGCTTGGACGATTTTTCTATTCCTTACACAGTTTTTCCAGGTTATCTTGATTGAAACATTCTCTACTAACAACTAGATGATTCCCATTGTCTCGCACGCCCAAAACTACTTTACATTAGACAATGTTTTGAATTTAAATCATTTTGTACTCTCTCGCTCTTTAACCTACAACTTCTAATTTTATAAAACACTCATTCTCTTATTTTCAAAAATACAACACACACGATTTTTGTAAGTTAGATTGAGCTTTCCAAAGAGTGTCTAAATAGAAGAAAGTCGTGATTCTTGCATTTGCCCAAACAACCTTCGAACTGAATCAAAATTACAAACTATCTTTATGATAACCTCATTATTTCGCAAGTTCTTCATTTTATCCCTTTTGTGCTGAGATTTCATGGGGCTATCTATTGTTTTAAACTGTAAGTATATGAAGTGTTCTCGGTAAGAGAACACAGTAAACAAGAACACATCACTTGCCTTTTTTTTATAAGAGCTACAACTAATCATCAACAACACAACTAACAATAGCTATCGAAGTCTACAAAGATCAAGCTCGAAAACGAAGACATATCTCATGTCTAATGCATTAGTTTTATCTTTGGTGTCTAGGGTAACTTCTCGGTCAATCTCAGCACTAAAACTCTAAAAAATGCAAAATCTTCGAAATCACTTCGACACAGTATTTCATTGTGAAAAAATGTATTCCGAAAGGTTTTAATCATAATTTCAATGAGTTTTGAATTTTTTAAAAGTTTTTAATTTTATATCAATATGTTTTGAGTCAATGGAATGGTTCTTGACCGTCAACATATTAATTTTTTCAAAAATAAGGTTGTCCAGCAGTTTGCGAAAAGTTTTCAGAAGGCACTAGCGCACTATCAGTGTTGATAGCAAGCTAATAGGGTTCTATAATAAAACATTTGTTTTCGTAGAAAATTTTCTATAGCGCTATCCCCTTTGATAACTCGCTATAAAGCTGTTGCAATGATCTTTCCATTTTTAGTAAAATGGGAATAGCGGGCTATAGGCCTTTATAACACGCTATCGGAAAGTTTGAAAAACTCGAGCTTTCGGGTATGTCTATTTCGACCTGCTATAGCCTGCTATCTGTCAAAAGTGAACATGATACACAACCCAATAGCACGCTATCCACTTCTGAGACAAAATCTTATATTTCTAACAAGAAAAATGTGGGCACTTCTTCTTGGACGATTTTTCTATTCCTTACACAGTTTTTCCAGGTTATCTTGATTGAAACATTCTCTACTAACAACTAGATGATTCCCATTGTCTCGCACGCCCAAAACTACTTTACATTAGACAATGTTTTGAATTTAAATCATTTTGTACTCTCTCGCTCTTTAACCTACAACTTCTAATTTTATAAAACACTCATTCTCTTATTTTCAAAAATACAACACACACGATTTTTGTAAGTTAGATTGAGCTTTCCAAAGAGTGTCTAAATAGAAGAAAGTCGTGATTCTTGCATTTGCCCAAACAACCTTCGAACTGAATCAAAATTACAAACTATCTTTATGATAACCTCATTATTTCGCAAGTTCTTCATTTTATCCCTTTTGTGCTGAGATTTCATGGGGCTATCTATTGTTTTAAACTGTAAGTATATGAAGTGTTCTCGGTAAGAGAACACATTAAACAAGAACACATCACTTGCCTTTTTTTTATAAGAGCTACAACTAATCATCAACAACACAACAAACAATAGCTATCGAAGTCTAAAAAGATCAAGCTGGAAAACGAAGACATATCTCATGTCTAATGCATTAGTTTTATCTTTGGTGTCTAGGGTAACTTCTCGGTCAATCTCAGCACTAAAACTCTAAAAATTGCAAAGTCTTCGAAATCACTTCGACACAGTATTTCATTGTGAAAAAATGTATTCCGAAAGGTTTTAATCATAATTTCAATGAGTTTTGAATTTTTTAAAAGTTTTTAATTTAATATCGATATGTCTTGAGTCAATGGAATGGTTCTTGACTGTCAACATATTAATTTTTCAAAAATAAGGTTGTCCAGCAGTTTGCGAAAAGTTTTCAGAAGGCACTAGCGCACTATCAGTGTTGATAGCGAGCTATTAGGGTTCTATAATAAAATATTTTTTTTTCCTAGAAAATTGTCTATAACGCTATCCCCTTTGATAACTCGCTATAAAGCTGTTGCAATGATCTTTCCATTTTTAGTAAATGGGTAATAGCGGGCTATAGGCCTTTATAACACGCTATCGGGAAGTTTGAAAAACTCGAGCTTTCAGGTTTGCCTATTTCGACCTGCTATAGCCCGCTATCTGTCAATAGAGAACATGATACACAACCCAATAGCACGCTATCAACGTCTGAGACAAAAATCTTATATTTCTAACAAGAAAAATGTATGCACTTCTGCTTGGACGATTTTTCAATTCCTTACACAGTTTTTCCAGGTTATCTTCATTGAAACATTCTCTACTAACAACTAGATGATTCTCATTGTCTCGCACGCCCAAAACTACTTTAGATTAGACAAAGTTTTGAATTTAAATCATTTTGTACTCTCTTGCTCTTTAACCTGCAACTTCTAATTTTATAAAACACTCATTCTCTTATTTTCAAAAATACAACACACACGATTTTTGTAAGTTAGATTGAGCTTTCCATAGAGTGTCTAAATAAAAGAAAGTCGTGATTCTTGCATTTGCCCAAACAACCTTCGAACAGAACCAAAATTGCAAACTGTCTTGATGATAACCTCATTATTTCGCAAGTTCTTCATTTTGTCCCTTTTGTGCTGAGATTTCATGAGGCTATCTATTGTTTTAAACTGTAAGTATATGAAGTGTTCTCGGTAAGAGAACACATTACACAAGAACACATCACTTGCGTTTTTTTTCCAAAAGCTACAACTAATCATCAACAACACATCAAACAATAGCTATCGAAGTCTACAAAGATCAAGCTCAAAAACGAAGACATATCTCATGTCTAATGCGTTAGTTTTATCTTTGGTGTCTAGGGTAACTTCTCGGTCAATCTCAGCACTAAAACTCTGAAAATTGCAAAGTCTTCGAAATCACTTCGATATATTATTTCATTTTGAAAAAATGTTTTCCGAAAGGTTTTAATCATAATTTTAATGAGTTTTGAATTTTTTAAAAGTTTTGAATTTTTTAAAAGTTTTTAATTTTATATCAATATGTTTTGAGTCAATGGAACGGTTCTTGAGCGTCAACATTTTAATTTTTCAAAAATAAGGTTGTCCAGCAGTTTGCAAAAAGTTTTCAGAAGGCACTAGCGCACTATCAGTGTTGATAGCAAGCTAATAGGGTTCTATAATAAAACATTTGTTTTCCTAGAAAATTGTCTATTGCGCTATCCCCTTTGATAACTCGCTATAAAGCTGTTGCAATGATCTTTCCATTTTTAGTAAAATGGGCAATAGCGGGCTATAGGCCTATGTAACACGCTATCAGAAAGTTTGAAAAACACGAGCTTTCGGGTTTTTCTATTTCGACCTTCTATAGCATGTTATTTGTCAATAGAGAACAGGATGCACAACCCAATAGCACACTATCCACGTCTGAGACAAAAATGGGCAATAGCGGGCTATAGGCCTTTATAACACGCTATCGGAAAGTTTGAAAAACACGAGCTTTCGGGTTTGAAACATTCCTTACACTTCTGCTTACACGATTTTTCTATTCCTTACACAGTTTTTCCAGGTTATCTTGATTGAAACATTCTCTACTAACAACTAGATGATTCTCATTGTCTCGCACGCCCAAAACTACTCTAGATTAGACAATGTTTTGAATTTAAATCATTTTGTACTTTCTTGCTCTTTAACCTGCAACTTCTAATTTTATAAAACATTCATTCTCTTATTTTCAAAAATACAACACACACGATTTTTGTAAGTTAGATTGAGCTTTCCAAAGAGTGTCTAAATAGAAGAAAGTCGTGATTCTTGCATTTGCCCAAACAACCTTCGAACTGAATCAAAATTACAAACTATCTTTATGATAACCTCATTATTTCGCAAGTTCTTCATTTTATCCCTTTTGTGCTGAGATTTCATGGGGCTATCTATTGTTTTAAACTGTAAGTATATGAAGTGTTCTCGGTAAGAGAACACATTAAACAAGAACACATCACTTGCCTTTTTTTTATAAGAGCTACAACTAATCATCAACAACACAACAAACAATAGCTATCGAAGTCTAAAAAGATCAAGCTGGAAAACGAAGACATATCTCATGTCTAATGCATTAGTTTTATCTTTGGTGTCTAGGGTAACTTCTCGGTCAATCTCAGCACTAAAACTCTAAAAATTGCAAAGTCTTCGAAATCACTTCGACACAGTATTTCATTGTGAAAAAATGTATTCCGAAAGGTTTTAATCATAATTTCAATGAGTTTTGAATTTTTTAAAAGTTTTTAATTTAATATCGATATGTCTTGAGTCAATGGAATGGTTCTTGACTGTCAACATATTAATTTTTCAAAAATAAGGTTGTCCAGCAGTTTGCGAAAAGTTTTCAAAAGGCACTAGCGCACTATCAGTGTTGATAGCGAGCTATTAGGGTTCTATAATAAAATATTTTTTTTTCCTAGAAAATTGTCTATAACGCTATCCCCTTTGATAACTCGCTATAAAGCTGTTGCAATGATCTTTCCATTTTTAGTAAATGGGTAATAGCGGGCTATAGGCCTTTATAACACGCTATCGGGAAGTTTGAAAAACTCGAGCTTTCAGGTTTGCCTATTTCGACCTGCTATAGCCCGCTATCTGTCAATAGAGAACATGATACACAACCCAATAGCACGCTATCAACGTCTGAGACAAAAATCTTATATTTCTAACAAGAAAAATGTATGCACTTCTGCTTGGACGATTTTTCAATTCCTTACACAGTTTTTCCAGGTTATCTTCATTGAAACATTCTCTACTAACAACTAGATGATTCTCATTGTCTCGCACGCCCAAAACTACTTTAGATTAGACAAAGTTTTGAATTTAAATCATTTTGTACTCTCTTGCTCTTTAACCTGCAACTTCTAATTTTATAAAACACTCATTCTCTTATTTTCAAAAATACAACACACACGATTTTTGTAAGTTAGATTGAGCTTTCCATAGAGTGTCTAAATAAAAGAAAGTCGTGATTCTTGCATTTGCCCAAACAACCTTCGAACAGAACCAAAATTGCAAACTGTCTTGATGATAACCTCATTATTTCGCAAGTTCTTCATTTTGTCCCTTTTGTGCTGAGATTTCATGAGGCTATCTATTGTTTTAAACTGTAAGTATATGAAGTGTTCTCGGTAAGAGAACACATTACACAAGAACACATCACTTGCGTTTTTTTTCCAAAAGCTACAACTAATCATCAACAACACATCAAACAATAGCTATCGAAGTCTACAAAGATCAAGCTCAAAAACGAAGACATATCTCATGTCTAATGCGTTAGTTTTATCTTTGGTGTCTAGGGTAACTTCTCGGTCAATCTCAGCACTAAAACTCTGAAAATTGCAAAGTCTTCGAAATCACTTCGATATATTATTTCATTTTGAAAAAATGTTTTCCGAAAGGTTTTAATCATAATTTTAATGAGTTTTGAATTTTTTAAAAGTTTTGAATTTTTTAAAAGTTTTTAATTTTATATCAATATGTTTTGAGTCAATGGAACGGTTCTTGAGCGTCAACATTTTAATTTTTCAAAAA
Source organism: Paratinospora sagittata (assembly GCA_035771175.1). Lineage (NCBI taxonomy): Eukaryota > Viridiplantae > Streptophyta > Magnoliopsida > Ranunculales > Menispermaceae > Paratinospora > Paratinospora sagittata. The sequence continues at coordinate 42,243,228 of CM069594.1, forward strand.
TAAGGTTGTCCAGCAGTTTGCAAAAAGTTTTCAGAAGGCACTAGCGCACTATCAGTGTTGATAGCAAGCTAATAGGGTTCTATAATAAAACATTTGTTTTCCTAGAAAATTGTCTATTGCGCTATCCCCTTTGATAACTCGCTATAAAGCTGTTGCAATGATCTTTCCATTTTTAGTAAAATGGGCAATAGCGGGCTATAGGCCTATGTAACACGCTATCAGAAAGTTTGAAAAACACGAGCTTTCGGGTTTTTCTATTTCGACCTTCTATAGCATGTTATTTGTCAATAGAGAACAGGATGCACAACCCAATAGCACACTATCCACGTCTGAGACAAAAATGGGCAATAGCGGGCTATAGGCCTTTATAACACGCTATCGGAAAGTTTGAAAAACACGAGCTTTCGGGTTTGAAACATTCCTTACACTTCTGCTTACACGATTTTTCTATTCCTTACACAGTTTTTCCAGGTTATCTTGATTGAAACATTCTCTACTAACAACTAGATGATTCTCATTGTCTCGCACGCCCAAAACTACTCTAGATTAGACAATGTTTTGAATTTAAATCATTTTGTACTTTCTTGCTCTTTAACCTGCAACTTCTAATTTTATAAAACATTCATTCTCTTATTTTCAAAAATACAACACACACGATTTTTGCAAGTTAGATTGTGCTTTCCAAAGAGTGTCTAAATAGAAGAATGTCGTGATTCTTGCATTTGCCCAAACAACCTTCGAACTGAATGAATATTGCAAACTGTCTTGATGATAACCTCATTATTTCGCAAGTTCTTCATTTTATCCCTTTTGTGCTGAGATTTCATGAGGGTATCTTTTGTTTTAAACTGTAAGTATATGAAGTGTTCTCGGTAAGAGAACACATTAAACAAGAACACATCACTTGCATTTTTTTTCTAAGAGCTACAACTAATCATCAACAACACATCAAACAATAGCTATCGAAGTCTACAAAGATCAAGCTCGAAAACGAAGACATATCTCATGTCTAGTGCATTAGTTTTATCTTTGGTGTCTGGGGTAACTTCTCAGTCAGTCTCAGCACTAAATCTCTAAAAATTGCAAAGTCTTCAAATCACTTCGATATATTATTTCATTTTGAAAAAATGTTTTCCGAAAGGTTTTAATCATAATTTCAATGAGTTTTGAATTTTTTTAAAGTTTTTAATTTAATATCAATATGTTTTGAGTCAATGGAATGGTTCTTGAGCGTCAACATATTAATTTTCCAAAAATAAGGTTGTCCAGCAGTTTGCAAAAAGTTTTCAGAAGGCACTAGCGCACTATCAGGGTTGATAGCGAGCTAATAGGGTTTTATAATAAAACATTTTTTTTCCAAGGAAATTGTCTATAGCGTTATCCCCTTTGATAACTCGCTATAAAGCTGTTGCAATGATCTTTCTATTTTTAGTAAAATGGTCAATAGCGGGCTATAGGCCTTTATAACACGCTATCGGGAAGTTTGAATAACTCGAGCTTTCGGGTTTGTCAATTTCGACCTGCTATAGCCTGCTATCTGTCAATAGAGAACATGATACACAACCCAATAGCACGCTATCCTCGTCTGAGACACAAATCTTATATTTCTAACAAGAAAAATGTGGGCACTTCTGGTTGGACGATTTTTCTATTCCTTACACAGTTTTTCCAGGTTATCTTGATTGAAACATTCTCTACTAACAACTAGATGATTCCCATTGTCTCGCACGCCCAAAACTACTTTAGATTAGACAATGTTTTGAATTTAAATCATTTTGTACTCTCTTTCTCTTTAACCTGCAACTTCTAATTTTATAAAACACTCATTCTCTTATTTTCACAAGTACAACACACACGATTTTTGCAAGTTAGATTGAGCTTTCCATAGAGTGTCTAAATAGAAGAAAGTCGTGATTCTTGCATTTGCCCAAACAACCTTCGAACTGAATCAAAATTGCAAACTGTCTTGATGATAACCTCATTATTTCGCAAGTTCTTCATTTTATCCCTTTTGTGTTGAGATTTCATGAGGCTATCTATTGTTTTAAACCGTAAGTATATGAAGTGTTCTCGGTAAGAGAACACATTAAACAAGAACACATCACTTGCATTTTTTTTCTAAGAGCTACAACTAATCATCAACAACACATCAAACAATAGCTATCGAAGTCTACAAAGATCAAGCTCGAAAATGAAGACATATCTCAAGTCTAATGCCTTAGTTTTATCTTTGGTGTCTAGGGTGACTTCTCGGTCAATCTCAGCACTAAAACTCTAAAAATTGCAAAGTCTTCGAAATCACTTCGATATAGTATTTCAATTTGAAAAAATGTTTTCTGAAAGGTTGTAGTCATAATTTCAATGAGTTTCGAATTTTTTAATTGTTTTTAATTTAATATCAATATGTTTTGAGTCAATGGAATGGATCTTGAGCGTCAACATATTAATTTTTCAAAAATAAGGTTGTCCACCAGTTTGCAAAAAGTTTTCAGAAGGCACTAGCGCATTGTTAGTGTTGATAGCGAGCTAATAGGGTTTTATAATAAAACATTTGTTTTCCTAGAAAATTGTCTATAGCGCTATCCCCTTTGATAACTCGCTACAAAGCTGTTGCAATGATATTTCTATTCTTAGTAAAATGGGCAATAGTGGGCTATAGGCCTTTATAACACGCTATCGGGATGTTTGAAAAACTCGAGCTTGCGGGTTTGTCTATTTCGACCTGCTATAACCTGCTATCTGTCAATAGAGAACACGATACACAACCCAATAGCACGCTATCCACGTCTGAGACAAAAATCTTATATTTCTAAGAAGAAAAATGTGGGCACTTCTGCTTGGACGATTTTTCTATTCCTTACACAGTTTTTCCAGGTTATCTTGATTGAAACATTCTCTACTAACAACTAGATGATTCTCATTGTCTCGCACGCCCAAAACTACTCTAGATTAGACAATGTTTTGAATTTAAATCATTTTGTACTTTCTTGCTCTTTAACCTGCAACTTCTAATTTTATAAAACATTCATTCTCTTATTTTCAAAAATACAACACACACGATTTTTGCAAGTTAGATTGTGCTTTCCAAAGAGTGTCTAAATAGAAGAATGTCGTGATTCTTGCATTTGCCCAAACAACCTTCGAACTGAATGAATATTGCAAACTGTCTTGATGATAACCTCATTATTTCGCAAGTTCTTCATTTTATCCCTTTTGTGCTGAGATTTCATGAGGGTATCTTTTGTTTTAAACTGTAAGTATATGAAGTGTTCTCGGTAAGAGAACACATTAAACAAGAACACATCACTTGCATTTTTTTTCTAAGAGCTACAACTAATCATCAACAACACATTAAACAATAGCTATCGAAGTCTACAAAGATCAAGCTCGAAAACGAAGACATATCTCATGTCTAGTGCATTAGTTTTATCTTTGGTGTCTGGGGTAACTTCTCAGTCAGTCTCAGCACTAAATCTCTAAAAATTGCAAAGTCTTCAAATCACTTCGATATATTATTTCATTTTGAAAAAATGTTTTCCGAAAGGTTTTAATCATAATTTCAATGAGTTTTGAATTTTTTTAAAGTTTTTAATTTAATATCAATATGTTTTGAGTCAATGGAATGGTTCTTGAGCGTCAACATATTAATTTTCCAAAAATAAGGTTGTCCAGCAGTTTGCAAAAAGTTTTCAGAAGGCACTAGCGCACTATCAGGGTTGATAGCGAGCTAATAGGGTTTTATAATAAAACATTTTTTTTCCAAGGAAATTGTCTATAGCGTTATCCCCTTTGATAACTCGCTATAAAGCTGTTGCAATGATCTTTCTATTTTTAGTAAAATGGTCAATAGCGGGCTATAGGCCTTTATAACACGCTATCGGGAAGTTTGAATAACTCGAGCTTTCGGGTTTGTCAATTTCGACCTGCTATAGCCTGCTATCTGTCAATAGAGAACATGATACACAACCCAATAGCACGCTATCCTCGTCTGAGACACAAATCTTATATTTCTAACAAGAAAAATGTGGGCACTTCTGGTTGGACGATTTTTCTATTCCTTACACAGTTTTTCCAGGTTATCTTGATTGAAACATTCTCTACTAACAACTAGATGATTCCCATTGTCTCGCACGCCCAAAACTACTTTAGATTAGACAATGTTTTGAATTTAAATCATTTTGTACTCTCTTTCTCTTTAACCTGCAACTTCTAATTTTATAAAACACTCATTCTCTTATTTTCACAAGTACAACACACACGATTTTTGCAAGTTAGATTGAGCTTTCCATAGAGTGTCTAAATAGAAGAAAGTCGTGTTTCTTGCATTTGCCCAAACAACCTTCGAACTGAATCAAAATTGCAAACTGTCTTGATGATAACCTCATTATTTCGCAAGTTCTTCATTTTATCCCTTTTGTGTTGAGATTTCATGAGGCTATCTATTGTTTTAAACAGTAAGTATATGAAGTGTTCTCGGTAAGAGAACACATTAAACAAGAACACATCACTTGCATTTTTTTTCTAAGAGCTACAACTAATCATCAACAACACATCAAACAATAGCTATCGAAGTCTACAAAGATCAAGCTCGAAAATGAAGACATATCTCAAGTCTAATGCCTTAGTTTTATCTTTGGTGTCTAGGGTGACTTCTCGGTCAATCTCAGCACTAAAACTCTAAAAATTGCAAAGTCTTCGAAATCACTTTGATATAGTATTTCAATTTGAAAAAATGTTTTCTGAAAGGTTGTAGTCATAATTTCAATGAGTTTCGAATTTTTTAATTGTTTTTAATTTAATATCAATATGTTTTGAGTCAATGGAATGGATCTTGAGCGTCAACATATTAATTTTTCAAAAATAAGGTTGTCCACCAGTTTGCAAAAAGTTTTCAGAAGGCACTAGCGCATTGTTAGTGTTGATAGCGAGCTAATAGGGTTTTATAATAAAACATTTGTTTTCCTAGAAAATTGTCTATAGCGCTATCCCCTTTGATAACTCGCTACAAAGCTGTTGCAATGATATTTCTATTCTTAGTAAAATGGGCAATAGTGGGCTATAGGCCTTTATAACACGCTATCGGGATGTTTGAAAAACTCGAGCTTGCGGGTTTGTCTATTTCGACCTGCTATAACCTGCTATCTGTCAATAGAGAACACGATACACAACCCAATAGCACGCTATCCACGTCTGAGACAAAAATCTTATATTTCTAAGAAGAAAAATGTGGGCACTTCTTCTTGGACGATTTTTCTATTCCTTACAAAGTTTTTCCAGGTTATCTTGATTGAAACATTCTCTACTAACAACTAGATGATTCCCATTGTCTCGCACGCCCAAAACAACTTTAGATTAGACAATGTTTTGAATTTAAATCATTTTGTACTATCTTTCTCTTTAAGCTGCAACTTCTAATTTTATAAAACACTCATTCTCTTATTTTCAAAAATACAACACACACGATTTTTGCAAGTTAGATTGAGCTTTCCATAGAGTGTCTAAATAGAAGAAAGTCGTAATTCTTGCATTTGCCCAAACAACCTTCGAACTGAATCAAAATTGCAAACTGTCTTGATGATAACCTCATTATTTCGCAAGTTCTTCATTTTATCCCTTTTGTGCTGAGATTTCATGAGGCTATCTATTGTTTTAAACTGTAAATATATGAAGTGTTCTCGGTAAGAGAACACATTAAACAAGAACACATCACGTGCATTTTTTTTCTAAGAGCTACAACTAATCATCAACAACACATCAAACAATAGCTATCGAAGTCTAAAAAGATCAAGCTCAAAAACGAAGACATATCTCATGTCTAAGGCCTTAGTTTTATCTTTGGTGTCTAGGGTAACTTCTTGGTCAATCTCAGCAGTAAAACTCTAAAAATTGCAAAGTCTTCGAAATCACTTCGATATAGTATTTCATTTTGAAAAAATGTTTTCTGAAAGGTTTTAATCATAATTTCAATGAGTTTTGAATTTTTTAAAAGTTTTTAATTTAATATCAATATGTTTTGAGTCAATGGAATGGATCTTGAGCATCAACATATTAATTTTTCAAAAATAAGGTTGTCCAGCAGTTTGCGAAAAGTTTTCAGGAGGCACTAGCGCACTATCAGTGTAGATAGCAAGCTAATAGGGTTCTATAATAAAACATTTGTTTTCCTAGAAAATTGTCTATAGCGCTATCCCCTTTGATAATTCGCTATAAAGCTGTTGCAATGATCTTTCCATTATTAGTAAAATGGGCAATAGCGGGCGATAGGCTTTTATAACACGCTTTCGGAAAGTTTGAAAAACTCGAGCTTTCGGGTTTGTCTATTTCGACCTGTTATAGCCTGCTATCTGTCAATAGCGCGCTATCAACGTCTGAGACAAAAATCTTATATTTCTAACAAGAAAAATGTGGGCACTTCTGCTTGGACGATTTTTCTATTCCTTACACAGTTTTTCTAAGTTATCTTGATTGAAACATTCTCTAATAACAACTACATGATTCTCATTGTCTCGCACTCCCAAAACTACTTTAGATTAGACAATGTTTTGAATTTAAATCATTTTGTACTCTCTTGCTCTTTATCCTGCAACTTCTAATTTTATAAAACACTCATTCTCTTATTTTCAAAAGAACAACACACACGATTTGTGCAAGTTAGATTGAGCTTTCCAAAGAGTGTCTAAATAGAAGAAAGTCGTGACTCTTGCATTTGCCCAAACAACCTTCGAACTGAATCAAAATTGCAACCTTCTTGATGATAACCTCAGTATTTCGCAAGTTCTTCATTTTATCCCTTTTGTGCAGAGATTTCATGAGGCTATTTATTGTTTTTCAAGTGTAACTATATGAAGTGTTCTCGGTAAGAGAACACATTAAACAAGAACACCTCACTTGCATTTTTTTTCTAAGAGCTACAACTAATCATCAACAACACATCAAACAATAGCTATCGAAGTGTACAAAGATCAAGCTCGAAAACGAAGACATATCTCATGTCTAATGCGTTAGTTTTATCTTTGGTGTCTAGGGTAACTTCTCAGTCAATCTCAGCACTAAAACTCTAAAAATTGCAAAAGTCTTCGAAATCACTTCGATATAGTATTTCATTTTGAAAAAATGTTTTTCAAAAGGTTTTAATCATAATTTCAATGAGTTTTGAAATTTTTTAAAGTTTTTAATTTAATATCAATATGTCTTGAGTCAATGGAATGATTCTTGAGCGTCAACATATTAATTTTTCAAAAACAAGGTTGTCCAGCAGTTTGCAAAAAGTTTTCAGAAGGCACTAGCGCACAATCAGTGTTGATAGCGAGCTAATAGGGTTTTATAATAAAACATTTGTTTTCCTAGATAATTGTCTATAGCGCTATCCCCTTTGATAACTCGCTATAAAGCTGTTGCAATGATCTTTCTATTTTTAGTAAAATGGGCAATAGCGGGCTATAGGCCTTTATAACACGCTATCGGGAAGTTTGAAAAACTCGAGCTTTCGGGTTTGTCTATTTCGACCTGCTATAGCCTGCTATCTGTCAATAGAGAACATGATACACAACCCAATAGCACGCTATCCACGTCTGAGACAAAAATCTTATATTTCTAACAAGAAAAATGTGGGCACTTCTGCTTGGTCGATTTTTCTATTTCTTACACAGTTTTTCTAGGTTATCTTGATTGAAACATTCTCTACTAACAACTAGATGATTCCCATTGTCTCGCACGCCCAAAATTACTTTGGATTAGACAATGTTTTGAATTTAAATCCTTTTGTACTCTCTTGCTCTTTAACCTGCAACTTCTAATTTTATAAAACACTCATTCTCTTATTTTCAAAAATACAACACACACGATTTTTGCAAGTTAGATTGAGCTTTCCAAAGAGTGTCTAAATAGAAGAAAGTTGTGATTCTTGCATTTGCCCAAACAACCTTCGAACTGAATCAAAATTGCAAACTGTCTTGATGATAAACTCATTATTTCGCAAGTTCTTCATTTAATCCCTTTTGTGCTGAAATTTCATGAGGCTGTCTATTGTTTTAAACTGTAACTATATGAAGTGTTCTCGGTAAGAGAACACATTAAACAAGAACACATCACTTGCATTTTTTTTCAAAGAGCTACAACTAATCATCAACAACACATCAAACAATAGCTATAGAAGTCTACAAAGATAAAGCTCGAAAACGAAGACATATCTCATGTCTAGTGCATTAGTTTTATCTTTGGTGTCTAGGGTAACTTCTCAGTCAATCTCAGCACTAAAACTCTAAAAATTGCAAAAGTCTTCGAAATCACTTCGATATAGTATTTCATTTTGAAAAAATGTTTTTCAAAAGGTTTTAATCATAATTTCAATGAGTTTTGAAATTTTTTAAAGTTTTTAATTTAATATCAATATGTCTTGAGTCAATGGAATGATTCTTGAGCGTCAACATATTAATTTTTCAAAAACAAGGTTGTCCAGCAGTTTGCAAAAAGTTTTCAGAAGGCACTAGCGCACAATCAGTGTTGATAGCGAGCTAATAGGGTTTTATAATAAAACATTTGTTTTCCTAGATAATTGTCTATAGCGCTATCCCCTTTGATAACTCGCTATAAAGCTGTTGCAATGATCTTTCTATTTTTAGTAAAATGGGCAATAGCGGGCTATAGGCCTTTATAACACGCTATCGGGAAGTTTGAAAAACTCGAGCTTTCGGGTTTGTCTATTTCGACCTGCTATAGCCTGCTATCTGTCAATAGAGAACATGATACACAACCCAATAGCACGCTATCCACGTCTGAGACAAAAATCTTATATTTCTAACAAGAAAAATGTGGGCACTTCTGCTTGGTCGATTTTTCTATTTCTTACACAGTTTTTCTAGGTTATCTTGATTGAAACATTCTCTACTAACAACTAGATGATTCCCATTGTCTCGCACGCCCAAAATTACTTTGGATTAGACAATGTTTTGAATTTAAATCCTTTTGTACTCTCTTGCTCTTTAACCTGCAACTTCTAATTTTATAAAACACTCATTCTCTTATTTTCAAAAATACAACACACACGATTTTTGCAAGTTAGATTGAGCTTTCCAAAGAGTGTCTAAATAGAAGAAAGTTGTGATTCTTGCATTTGCCCAAACAACCTTCGAACTGAATCAAAATTGCAAACTGTCTTGATGATAAACTCATTATTTCGCAAGTTCTTCATTTAATCCCTTTTGTGCTGAAATTTCATGAGGCTGTCTATTGTTTTAAACTGTAACTATATGAAGTGTTCTCGGTAAGAGAACACATTAAACAAGAACACATCACTTGCATTTTTTTTCAAAGAGCTACAACTAATCATCAACAACACATCAAACAATAGCTATAGAAGTCTACAAAGATAAAGCTCGAAAACGAAGACATATCTCATGTCTATTGCATTAGTTTTATCTTTGGTGTCTTGGGTAACTTCTCGGTCAATCTCAGCACTAAAACTCTAAAAATTGCAAAGTCTTCGAAATCACTTCGATATAGTATTTCATTTTGAAAAAATGTTTTCTGAAAGGTTTTAATCATAATTTCAATGAGTTTTGAATTTTTTAAAAGTTTTTATATTAAATATCAATATGTTTTGAGTCAATGGAATGGTTCTTGAGCGTCAACATATTAATTTTTCAAAAATAAGGTTATCCAGCAGTTTGCGAAAAGTTTTCAGAAGGCACTAGCGCACTATCAGTGTTGATAGCAAGCTAATAAGGTTCTATAATAAAACATTTGTTTTCCTAGAAAATTGTCTATAGCGCTATCCCCTTTGATAACTCGCTATAAAGCTGTTGCAATGATCTTTCCATTTTGAGTAAAATGGGCAATAGCGGGCTATAGGCCTTTATAACACGCAATCGGAAAGTTTGAAAAACTCGAGCTTTCGGGTTTGTCTATTTCGACCTGCTATAGCCAGCTATTTGTCAATAGAGAACATGACACACAACCCAATAGCACGCTATGCACGTCTGAGACAAAAATCATAGATTTCTAACAAGAAAAATGTGGGCACTTCTGCTTGGACGATTTTTCTATTCCTTACACAGTTTTTCAAGGTTATCTTGATTAAAACATTCTTTACTAACAACTAGATGATTCCCATTGTCTCGCACGCCCAAAACTACTTTGGATTAGACAATGTTTTGAATTTAAATCCTTTTGTACTCTCTTGCTCTTTAACCTGCAACTTCTAATTTTATAAAACACTCATTCTCTTATTTTCAAAAATACAACACACACGATTTTTGCAAGTTAGATTGAGCTTTCCAAAGAGTGTCTAAATAGAAGAAAGTCGTGATTCTTGCATTTTCCCAAACAACCTTCGAACTGAATCAAAATTGCAACCTTCTTGATGATAACCTCAGTATTTCACAAGTTCTTCATTTTATCCCTGTCGTGCTGAGATTTCATGAGGCTATTTATTGTTTTTCAAGTGTAACTATATGAAGTGTTCTCGGTAAGAGAACAGATTAAACAAGAACACCTCACTTGCATTTTTTTTCTAAGAGCTACAACTAATCATCAACAACACATCAAACAATAGCTACCGAAGTCTACAAAGATCAAGCTCGAAAACGAAGACATATCTCATGTCTAATGCGTTAGTTTTATCTTTGGTGTCTAGGGTAACTTCTCGGTCAATCTCAGCACTAAAACTCTGAAAATTGCAAAGTCTTCGAAATCACTTCGATATATTATTTCATTTTGAAAAAATGTTTTCCGAATGGTTTTAATCATAATTTCAATGAGTTTTGAATTTTATAAAAGTTTTTAATTTTATATCAATATGTTTTGAGTCAATGGAATGGTTCTTGAGCGTCAACATATTAATTTTTCAAAAATAAGGTTGTCCAGCAGTTTGCGAAAAGTTTTCAGAAGGCACTAGCTCACTATCAGTGTTGATAGCAAGCTAATAGGGTTCTATAATAAAGCATTTGTTTTCCTAGAAAATTTTCTATAGCGCTATCCCCTTTGATAACTCGCTATAAAGCTATTGCAATGATCTTTCCATTTTTAGTAAAATGGGCAATAGCGGGCTATAGGCCTTTATAACACGCAATCGGAAAGTTTGAAAAACTCGAGCTTTCAGGTTTGTCTATTTCGACCTGCTATAGCCTGCTATCCGTCAATAGAGAACATGATACACAACCCAATAGCACGCCATCCACGTCTGAGACAAAAATTTGATATTTCTAACAAGAAAAATGTGGGCACTTCTGCTTGGACGATTTTTCTATTCCTTACACAGTTTTTATAGGTTATCTTGATTGAAACATTCTCTACTAACAACTAGATGATTCCCATCGTCTAGCACGCCCAAAACTACTTTAGATTAGACAATGTTTTGAATTTAAATCATTTTGTACTCCCTTGCTCTTTAACCTGCAACTTCTAATTTTATAAAACACTCATTCTCTTATTTTCAAAAATACAACACACACGATTTTTGCAAGTTAGATTGAGCTTTCCAAAGAGTGTCTAAATAGAAGAAAGTCGTGATTCATGCATTTTCCCAAACAACCTCCGAACTGAATCAAAATGCAAACTGTCTTGATGATAACCTCATTTTTTCGCAAGTTCTTCATTTTATCCCTTTTGTGCTGAGATTTCATGAGGCTATTTATTGTTTTTCAAGTGTAACTATATGAAGTGTTCTCTATAAGAGAACACAATAAACAAGAAGACCTTACTTGCATTTTTTTTCTAAGAGCTACAACTAATCATCAACAACACATCAAACAATAGCTATCGAAGTCTACAAAGATCAAGCTCGAAAACGAAGACATATCTCATGTCAAATGCATTAGTTTTATCTTTGGTGTCTAGGGTAACTTCTCAGTCAATCTCAGCACTAAAACTCTAAAAATTGCAAAGTCTTCGAAATCACTTCGATATATTATTTCATTTTGAAAATATGTTTTCCGAAAGGTTTTAATCATAATTTCAATGAGTTTTGAATTTTTTAAATGTTTTTATTTTTATATCAATATGTTTTGAGTCAATGGAATGTTTCTTGAGCGTCAACATATTAATTTTTCAAAAATAAGGTTGTTCAGCAGTTTGCGAAAAGTTTTCAGAAGGCACTAGCGCACTATCAGTGTTGATAGCAAGCTAATAGGGTTCTATAATAAAACATTTGTTTTCCTAGAAAATTGTCTATACTCGCTATAAAGCCGTTGCAATGATCTTTCCATTTTTAGTAAAATGGGCAATAGCGAGCCATAGGCCTTTATAACACGCTATCGGAAAGTTTGAAAAACTCGAGCTTTCGGGTTTGTCTATTTCGACCTGCTATAGCCTGCTACCTGTCAATAGAGAACATGATACACAACCCAATAGCACGCTATCCACGTCTAAGACAAAAATCTTATAATTCTAACAAGAAAAATGTTGGCACTTCTGCTTGGCGATTTTTCTATTCCTTACACAGTTTTTCCAGGTTATCTTGATTGAAACATTCTCTACTAACAACTAGATGATTCCCATTGTCTTGCACGCCCAAAACTACTTTAGATTAGACAATGTTTTGAAATTAAATCATTTTGTACTCCCTTGCTCTTTAACCTGCAGCTTCTAATTTTATAAAACATACATTCTCTTATTTTCAAAAATACAACACACACAATCTTTGCAAGTTAGATTGAGCTTTCCAAAGAGTGTCTAAATAGAAGAAAGTCGTGACTCTTGCATTTGCCCAAACAACCTTCGAACTGAATCAAAATTGCAACCTTCTTGATGATAACCTCAGTATTTCGCAAGTTCTTCATTTTATCCCTTTTGTGCAGAGATTTCATGAGGCTATTTATTGTTTTTCAAGTGTAACTATATGAAGTGTTCTCGGTAAGAGAACACATTAAACAAGAACACCTCACTTGCATTTTTTTTCTAAGAGCTACAACTAATCATCAACAACACATCAAACAATAGCTATCGAAGTGTACAAAGATCAAGCTCGAAAACGAAGACATATCTCATGTCTAATGCGTTAGTTTTATCTTTGGTGTCTAGGGTAACTTCTCAGTCAATCTCAGCACTAAAACTCTGAAATTGCAAAGTCTTCGAAATCACTTCGATATAGTATTTCATTTTGAAAAAATGTTTTCCGAATGGTTTTAATCATAATTTCAATGAGTTTTGAATTTTATAAAAGTTTTTAATTTTATATCAATATGTTTTGAGTCAATGGAATGGTTCTTGAGCGTCAACATATTAATTTTTCAAAAATAAGGTTGTCCAGCAGTTTGCGAAAAGTTTTCAGAAAGCACTAGCGCACTATCAGTGTTGATAGCAAGCTAATAGGGTTCTATAATAAAACATTTGTTTTCCTAGAAAGATTTCTATAGCGCTATCCCCATTGATAACTCGCTATAAAGCTGTTGCAATGATCTTTCCATTTTGAGTAAAATGGGCAATAGCGGGCTATAGGCCTTTATAACACGCAATCGGAAAGTTTGAAAAACTCGAGCTTTCGGGTTTGTCTATTTCGACCTGCTATAGCCTGCTATCTGTCAATAGAGAACATGATACACAACCCAATAGCACGTTATCCACGTCTGAGACAAAAATCTGATATTTATAACAAGAAAAATGTTGGCACTTCTGTTGGACGATTTTTCTATTCCTCACACTGTTTTTCTTTGTTATCTTGATTGAAACATTCTCTACTAACAACTAGATGATTCCCATTGTCTCGCACACCCAAAACTATTTTGGATTAGACAATGTTTTGAATTTAAATCATTTTGTACTCTCTTGCTCTTTAAACTGCAACTTCTAATTTTATAAAAGACACATTCTCTTATTTTCAAAAATACAACACACATGATTTTCGCAAGTTAGATTGAGCTTTCCAAAGAGTGTCTAATTAAAAGAAAGTCGTGATTCTTGCATTTGCCCAAACAACCTTCGAACTGAATCAAAATTGCAACCTTTCTTGATGATAACCTCATTATTTCGCAAGTTCTTCATTTTATCCCTTTTGTGCTGAGATTTCATGAGGCTATTTATTGTTTTTCAACTGTAAGTATATGAAGTGTTCTCGATAAGAGAACACATTAAACAAGAACACCTCACTTGCATTTTTTTTCTAAGAGCTACAACTAATCATCAGCAACACATCGAACAATAGCTATCGAAGTCTACAAAGATCAAGCTTGAAAATGAAGACATATCACATGTCTAATGCGTTAGTTTTATCATTGGTGTCTAGGGTAACTTCTCGGTCACTCTCAGTACTAAAACTCTGAAAATTGCAAAGTCTACGAAATCACTTCGATATATTATTTCATTTTGAAAAAAAATTTCCGAAAGGTTTTAATCATAATTTCAATGAGTTTTGAATTTTTTAAAAGTTTTTAATTTTATATCAATATGTTTTGAGTCAATGGAATGGTTCTTGAGCGTCAACATATTAATTTTTCAAAAATAAGGTTGTCCAGCAGTTTGCGAAAAGTTTTCAGATGGCACTAGTGCATTATCAGTGTTGATAGCAAGCTAATAGGGTTCTATAATAAAGCATTTGTTTTCCTAGAAAATTTTCTATAGCGCTATCCCCTTTGATAACTCGCTATAAAGCTATTGCAATGATCTTTCCATTTTTAGTAAAATGGGCAATAGCGGGCTATAGGCCTTTATAACACGCAATCGGAAAGTTTGAAAAACTCGAGCTTTCAGGTTTGTCTATTTCGACCTGCTATAGCCTGCTATCTGTCAATAGAGAACATGATACACAACCCAATAGCACACTATTCACGTCTGAGTCAAAAATCTTATATTTCTAACAAGAAAAATGTGGGCACTTCTGCTTGGACGATTTTTCTATTCCTTACACAGCTTTTCCAGGTTATCTTGATTGAAACATTCTCTACTAACAACTAGATGATTCCCATTGTCTCGCACGCCCAAAACTACTTTAGACAGGACAATGTTTTGAATTTAAATCATTTTGTACTCCCTTGCTATTTAACCTGCAACTTCTAATTTTATAAAACACTCATTCTCTTATTTTCAAAAATACAACACACATGATTTTCGCAAGTTAGATTGAGCTTTCCAAAGAGTGTCTAATTAAAAGAAAGTCGTGATTCTTGCATTTGCCCAAACAACCTTCGAACTGAATCAAAATTGCAACCTTTCTTGATGATAACCTCATTATTTCGCAAGTTCTTCATTTTATCCCTTTTGTGCTGAGATTTCATGAGGCTATTTATTGTTTTTCAACTGTAAGTATACGAAGTGTTCTCGATAAGAGAACACATTAAACAAGAACACCTCACTTGCATTTTTTTTCTAAGAGCTACAACTAATCATCAGCAACACATCGAACAATAGCTATCGAAGTCTACAAAGATCAAGCTTGAAAATGAAGACATATCACATGTCTAATGCGTTAGTTTTATCATTAGTGTCTAGGGTCACTTCTCGGTCACTCTCAGCACTAAAACTCTGAAAATTGCAAAGTCTTCGAAATCACTTCGATATATTATTTTATTTTGAAAAAAAATTTCCGAAAGGTTTTAATCATAATATCAATGAGTTTTGAATTTTTTAAAAGTTTTTAATTTTATATCAATATGTTTTGAGTCAATGGAATGGTTCTTGAGCGTCAACATATTAATTTTTCAAAAATAAGGTTGTCCAGCAGTTTGCGAAAAGTTTGCAGAAGGCACTAGCGCACTATCAGTGTCGATAGCAAGCTAATAGGGTTCTATAATAAAGCATTTGTTTTCCTAGAAAATTTTCTATAGCGCTATCCCCTTTGATAACTCGCTATAAAGCTATTGCAATGATCTTTCCATTTTTAGTAAAATGGGCAATAGCGGGCTATAGGCCTTTATAACACGCAATCGGAAAGTTTGAAAAACTCAAGCTTTCCGGTTTGTCTATTTCGACCTGCTATAGCCTGCTATCTGTCAATAGAGAACATGATACACAACCCAATAGCACGCTATCCACGTCTAAGACAAAAATCTGATATTTCTAACAAGAAAAATGTTGGCACTTCTGCTTGGACGATTTTTCTATTCCTCACACTATTTTTCTTTGTTATCTTGATTGAAACATTCTCTACTAACAACTAGATGATTCCCATTGTCTCGCACACCCAAAACTATTTTGGATTAGACAATGTTTTGAATTTAAATCATTTTGTACTCTCTTGCTCTTTAAACTGCAACTTCTAATTTTATAAAAGACACATTCTCTTATTTTCAAAAATACAACACACATGATTTTCGCAAGTTAGATTGAGCTTTCCAAAGAGTGTCTAATTAAAAGAAAGTCGTGATTCTTGCATTTGCCCAAACAACCTTCGAACTGAATCAAAATTGCAACCTTTCTTGATGATAACCTCATTATTTCGCAAGTTCTTCATTTTATCCCTTTTGTGCTGAGATTTCATGAGGCTATTTATTGTTTTTCAACTGTAAGTATATGAAGTGTTCTCGATAAGAGAACACATTAAACAAGAACACCTCACTTGCATTTTTTTTCTAAGAGCTACAACTAATCATCAGCAACACATCGAACAATAGCTATCGAAGTCTACAAAGATCAAGCTTGAAAATGAAGACATATCACATGTCTAATGCGTTAGTTTTATCATTGGTGTCTAGGGTAACTTCTCGGTCACTCTCAGTACTAAAACTCTGAAAATTGCAAAGTCTACGAAATCACTTCGATATATTATTTCATTTTGAAAAAAAATTTCCGAAAGGTTTTAATCATAATTTCAATGAGTTTTGAATTTTTTAAAAGTTTTTAATTTTATATCAATATGTTTTGAGTCAATGGAATGGTTCTTGAGCGTCAACATATTAATTTTTCAAAAATAAGGTTGTCCAGCAGTTTGCGAAAAGTTTTCAGAAGGCACTAGTGCATTATCAGTGTTGATAGCAAGCTAATAGGGTTCTATAATAAAGCATTTGTTTTCCTAGAAAATTTTCTATAGCGCTATCCCCTTTGATAACTCGCTATAAAGCTATTGCAATGATCTTTCCATTTTTAGTAAAATGGGCAATAGCGGGCTATAGGCCTTTATAACACGCAATCGGAAAGTTTGAAAAACTCGAGCTTTCAGGTTTGTCTATTTCGACCTGCTATAGCCTGCTATCTGTCAATAGAGAACATGATACACAACCCAATAGCACACTATTCACGTCTGAGTCAAAAATCTTATATATCTAACAAGAAAAATGTGGGCACTTCTGCTTGGACGATTTTTCTATTCCTTACACAGCTTTTCCAGGTTATCTTGATTGAAACATTCTCTACTAACAACTAGATGATTCCCATTGTCTCGCACGCCCAAAACTACTTTAGACAGGACAATGTTTTGAATTTAAATCATTTTGTACTCCCTTGCTATTTAACCTGCAACTTCTAATTTTATAAAACACTCATTCTCTTATTTTCAAAAATACAACACACATGATTTTCGCAAGTTAGATTGAGCTTTCCAAAGAGTGTCTAATTAAAAGAAAGTCGTGATTCTTGCATTTGCCCAAACAACCTTCGAACTGAATCAAAATTGCAACCTTTCTTGATGATAACCTCATTATTTCGCAAGTTCTTCATTTTATCCCTTTTGTGCTGAGATTTCATGAGGCTATTTATTGTTTTTCAACTGTAAGTATACGAAGTGTTCTCGATAAGAGAACACATTAAACAAGAACACCTCACTTGCATTTTTTTTCTAAGAGCTACAACTAATCATCAGCAACACATCGAACAATAGCTATCGAAGTCTACAAAGATCAAGCTTGAAAATGAAGACATATCACATGTCTAATGCGTTAGTTTTATCATTAGTGTCTAGGGTAACTTCTCGGTCACTCTCAGCACTAAAACTCTGAAAATTGCAAAGTCTTCGAAATCACTTCGATATATTATTTTATTTTGAAAAAAAATTTCCGAAAGGTTTTAATCATAATATCAATGAGTTTTGAATTTTTTAAAAGTTTTTAATTTTATATCAATATGTTTTGAGTCAATGGAATGGTTCTTGAGCGTCAACATATTAATTTTTCAAAAATAAGGTTGTCCAGCAGTTTGCGAAAAGTTTGCAGAAGGCACTAGCGCACTATCAGTGTCGATAGCAAGCTAATAGGGTTCTATAATAAAGCATTTGTTTTCCTAGAAAATTTTCTATAGCGCTATCCCCTTTGATAACTCGTTATAAAGCTATTGCAATGATCTTTCCATTTTTAGTAAAATGGGCAATAGCGGGCTATAGGCCTTTATAACACGCAATCGGAAAGTTTGAAAAACTCGAGCTTTCCGGTTTGTCTATTTCGACCTGCTATAGCCTGCTATCTGTCAATAGAGAACATGATACACAACCCAATAGCACGCTATCCACGTCTAAGACAAAAATCTGATATTTCTAACAAGAAAAATGTTTGCACTTCTGCTTGGACGATTTTTCTATTCCTCACACTATTTTTCTTTGTTATCTTGATTGAAACATTCTCTACTAACAACTAGATGATTCCCATTGTCTCGCACACGCAAAACTATTTTGGATTAGACAATGTTTTGAATTTAAATCATTTTGTACTCTCTTGCTCTTTAAACTGCAACTTCTAATTTTATAAAAGACACATTCTCTTATTTTCAAAAATACAACACACATGATTTTCGCAAGTTAGATTGAGCTTTCCAAAGAGTGTCTAATTAAAAGAAAGTCGTGATTCTTGCATTTGCCCAAACAACCTTCGAACTGAATCAAAATTGCAACCTTTCTTGATGATAACCTCATTATTTCGCAAGTTCTTCATTTTATCCCTTTTGTGCTGAGATTTCATGAGGCTATTTATTGTTTTTCAACTGTAAGTATATGAAGTGTTCTCGATAAGAGAACACATTAAACAAGAACACCTCACTTGCATTTTTTTTCTAAGAGCTACAACTAATCATCAGCAACACATCGAACAATAGCTATCGAAGTCTACAAAGATCAAGCTTGAAAATGAAGACATATCACATGTCTAATGCGTTAGTTTTATCATTGGTGTCTAGGGTAACTTCTCGGTCACTCTCAGCACTAAAACTCTGAAAATTGCAAAGTCTTCGAAATCACTTCGATATATTATTTCATTTTGAAAAAAAATTTCCGAAAGGTTTTAATCATAATTTCAATGAGTTTTGAATTTTTTAAAAGTTTTTAATTTTATATCAATATGTTTTGAGTCAATGGAATGGTTCTTGAGCGTCAACATATTAATTTTTCAAAAATAAGGTTGTCCAGCAGTTTGCGAAAAGTTTTCAGAAGGCACTAGTGCATTATCAGTGTTGATAGCAAGCTAATAGGGTTCTATAATAAAGCATTTGTTTTCCTAGAAAATTTTCTATAGCGCTATCCCCTTTGATAACTCGCTATAAAGCTATTGCAATGATCTTTCCATTTTTAGTAAAATGGGCAATAGCGGGCTATAGGCCTTCATAACACGCAATCAGAAAGTTTGAAAAACTCGAGCTTTCAGGTTTGTCTATTTCGACCTGCTATAGCCTGCTATCTGTCAATAGAGAACATGATACACAACCCAATAGCACACTATTCACGTCTGAGTCAAAAATCTTATATTTCTAACAAGAAAAATGTGGGCACTTCTGCTTGGACGATTTTTCTATTCCTTACACAGCTTTTCCAGGTTATCTTGATTGAAACATTCTCTACTAACAACTAGATGATTCCCATTGTCTCGCACGCCCAAAACTACTTTAGACAGGACAATGTTTTGAATTTAAATCATTTTGTACTCCCTTGCTATTTAACCTGCAACTTCTAATTTTATAAAACACTCATTCTCTTATTTTCAAAAATACAACACACACGATTTTTGCAAGTTAGATTGAGCTTTCCAAAGAGTGTCTAAATAGAAGAAAGTCGTGATTCTTGCATTTGCCCAAACAACCTTCGAACTGAATCAAAATTGCAACCTTTCTTGAGGATAACCTCAGTATTTCGCAAGTTCTTCATTTTATCCCTTTTGTGCTGAGATTTCATGAGGCTATTTATTGTTTTTCAAGTGTAACTATATGAAGTGTTCTCGGTAAGAGAGCACATTAGACAAGAACACCTCACTTGCATTTTTTTTCTAAGAGCTACAACAAATCATCAACAACACATCAAACAATAGCTATCGAAGTCTACAAAGATCAAACTCGAAAACGAAGACATATCTCATGTCTAATGCATTAGTTTTATCTTTGGTGTCTAGGATAACTTATCGGTCAATCTCAGCACTAAAAGTCTAAAATTTGAAAAGTCTTCGAAATCACTTCGATATTGTATTTCATTCTGAAAAAATGTTTTCCAAAAGGTTTTAATCATAATTTCAATGAGTTTTGAATTTTTTAAAATTTTTTAATTTAATATCAATATGTTTTGAGTCAATGGAATGGTTCTTAAGCGTCAACATATTAATTTTTCAAAAATAAGGTTGTCCAGCAGTTTGCGAAAAGTTTTCAGAAGGCACTAGCGCACTATCAGTGTTGATAGCGAGCTAATAGGGTTCTATAACAAAATATTTTATTTTTCTAGAAAATTGTCTATAACGCTATCCCCTTTGATAACTCGCTATAAAGCTGTTGCAATGATCTTTCCATTTTTAGTAAATGGGCAATAGCGGGCTATAGGCCTTTATAGCACGCTATCGGGAAGTTTGAAAAACTCGAGCTTTCAGGTTTGCCTATTTCGACCTGCTATAGCCTGCTATCTGTCAATAGAGAACATGATACACAGCCCAATAGCACGCTATCCACGTCTGAGACACAAATCTGATATTTCTAACAAGAAAAATGTGCGCACTTCTGCTTGGACGATTTTTCTATTCCTTACACAGTTTTTCCAGGTTATCTTGATTGAAACATTCTCTACTAACAACTAGATGATTCCCATTGTCTCGCACACCAAAACTACTTTAGATTAGACAATGTTTTGAATTTAAATCATTTTTTACTCTCTTGCTCTTTAACCTGCAACTTCTAATTTTATAAAACACTCATGCTCTTATTTTCAAAAATACAACACACACGATTTTTGCAAGTTAGATTGAGCTTTCCAAAGAGTGTCTAAATAGAAGAAAGTCGTGATTCTTGCATTTGCCCAAACAACCTTCGAACTGAATCAAAATTGCAACCTTTCTTGATGATAACCTCATTATTTCGCAAGTTCTTCATTTTATCCCTTTTGTGCTGAGATTTCATGAGGCTATTTATTGTTTTTCAACTGTAAGTATATGAAGTGTTCTCGGTAAGAGAACACATTAAACAAGAACACCTCACTTGCATTTTTTTTCTAAGAGCTACAACAAATCATCGACAACACATCAAACAATAGCTATGGAAGTGTACCAAGATCAAGCTCGAAAACGAAGACATATCTCATGTCTAATACGTTAGTTTTATCTTTGGTGTCTAGGGTAACTTCTCGGTCAATCTCAGCATTAAAACTCTGAAAATTGCAAAGTCTTCGAAATCACTTCGATATATTATTCCATTTTGAAAAAAATGTTTTCCGAATGGTTTTAATCATAATTTCAATGAGTTTTGAATTTTTTAAAAGTTTTTAATTTTATATCAATATGTTTTGAGTCAATGGAATGGTTCTTGAGCGTCAACATATTAATTTTTCAAAAAAAAGGTTGTCCAGCAGTTTGCGAAAAGTTTTCAGAAGGCACTAGCGCACTATGAGTGTTGATAGCAAGCTAATAGGGTACTATAACAAAACATTTGTTTTCCTAGAAAATTGTCTATAGCGCTATCCCCTTTGATAACTCGCAATAAAGCTGTTGCAATGATCTTTCCATTTTTAGTAAAATGGGCAATAGCGGGCTATAGGCCTTTATAACACGCTATCGGAAAGTTTGAAAAACTCGAGCTTTCGGGTTTGTCTATTTCTACCTGCTATAGCCTGCTATCTGTCAATAGAGAACATGATACACAACCCAATAGCACGCTATCCGCGTCTGAGACAAAAATCTTATATTTGTAACAAGAAATATGTGGGCACTTCTGCTTGGTCGATTTTTCAATTCCTTACACAGTTTTTCAAGGTTATCTTGATTGAAACATTCTCTACTAACAACTAGATGATTCCCATTGTCTAGCTTGCCCGAAACTACTTTAGATTAGACAATGTTTTGAATTTAAATCATTTTGTACTCCCTTGGTCTTTAACCTGCAACTTCTAATTTTATAAAACACTCATTCTCTTGTTTTCAAAAATACAACACACGATTTTTGCAAGTTAGATTGAGCTTTCCAAAGAGTGTCTAAATAGAAGAAAGTCGTGATTCTTGCAATTGCCAAACAACCTTCGAACTGAATCAAAATTGCAACCTTTCTTTATGATAACCTCAGTATTTCGCAAGTTCTTCATTTTATCCCTATTGTACTGAGATTTCATGAGGCTATTTATTGTTTTTCAACTGTAAGTATATGAAGTGTTCTCGGTAAGAGAACACATAAAACAAGAACACCTCACTTGCATTTTTTTTCTAAGAGCTACAACAAATCATCAACAACACATCAAACAATAGCTATCGAAGTCTACAAAGATCAAGCTCGAAAACGAAGACATATATCATGTCTAATGCGTTAGTTTTATCTTTGGATTCTAGGGTAACTTCTCGGTCAATCTCAGCACTAAAACTCTGAAAATTGCAAAGTCTTCGAAATCACTTCGATATATTATTTCATTTTGAAAAAAATGTTTTCCGAAAGGTTTTAATCATAATTTCAATGAGTTTTGAATTTTTTAAAAGTTTTTAATTTTATATCAATATGTTTTGAGTCAATGGAATGGTTCTTGAGCGTCAACATATCAATTATTCAAAAATAAGGTTGTCCAGCAGTTTGCGAAAAGTTCTCAGAAGGCACTAGCGCACTATCAGTGTTGATAGCAAGCTAATAGGGTTCAATAATAAAACATTTGTTTTCCTAGAAAATTTTCTATAGCGCTATCCCCTTTGATAACTCGCTATAAAGCTGTTGCAATGATCTTTCCATTTTTAGTAAAATGGGCAATAGCGGGCTATAGGCCTTTATAACACGCTATCGGAAAGTTTGAAAAACTCGAGCTTTCGGGTTTGTCTATTTCGACCTGCTTTAGCCTGCTATCTGTCAATAGAGAACATGATACACAACCCAATAGCACGCTATCCACGTCTGAGACAAAAATCTTATATTTCTAACAAGAAACATGTGGGCACTTCTGCTTGGACGATTTTTCTATTCCTTACACAGTTTTTCCAAGTTATCTTGATTGAAACATTCCTTACTAACAACTAGATGATTCCCATTGTCTAGCACGCCCGAAACTACTTTAGATTAGACAATGTTTTCAATTTAAATCATTTTGTACTCCCTTGGTCTTTAACCTGCAACTTCTAATTTTATAAAACACTCATTCTCTTATTTTCAAAAATACAACACACACGATTTTTGCAAGTTAGATTGAGCTTTCCAAAGAGTGTCTAAATAGAAGAAAGTCGTGATTCTTGCAATTGCCCAAACAACCTTCGAACTGAATCAAAATTGCAACCTTTCTTGACGATAACCTCATTATTTCGCAAGTTCCTCATTTTATCCCTTTTGTGCTGAGATTTCATGAGGCTATTTATTGTTTTTCAACTGTAAGTATATGAAGTGTTCTCGGTAAGAGAACACATTAAACAAGAACACCTCACTTGCATTTTTTTTCTAAGAGCTACAACAAATCATCGACAACACATCAAACAATAGCTATGGAAGTGTACCAAGATCAAGCTCGAAAACGAAGACATATCTCATGTCTAATACGTTAGTTTTATCTTTGGTGTCTAGGGTAACTTCTCGGTCAATCTCAGCATTAAAACTCTGAAAATTGCAAAGTCTTCGAAATCACTTCGATATATTATTCCATTTTGAAAAAAATGTTTTCCGAATGGTTTTAATCATAATTTCAATGAGTTTTGAATTTTTTAAAAGTTTTTAATTTTATATCAATATGTTTTGAGTCAATGGAATGGTTCTTGAGCGTCAACATATTAATTTTTCAAAAAAAAGGTTGTCCAGCAGTTTGCGAAAAGTTTTCAGAAGGCACTAGCGCACTATGAGTGTTGATAGCAAGCTAATAGGGTACTATAACAAAACATTTGTTTTCCTAGAAAATTGTCTATAGCGCTATCCCCTTTGATAACTCGCAATAAAGCTGTTGCAATGATCTTTCCATTTTTAGTAAAATGGGCAATAGCGGGCTATAGGCCTTTATAACACGCTATCGGAAAGTTTGAAAAACTCGAGCTTTCGGGTTTGTCTATTTCTACCTGCTATAGCCTGCTATCTGTCAATAGAGAACATGATACACAACCCAATAGCACGCTATCCGCGTCTGAGACAAAAATCTTATATTTGTAACAAGAAATATGTGGGCACTTCTGCTTGGTCGATTTTTCAATTCCTTACACAGTTTTTCAAGGTTATCTTGATTGAAACATTCTCTACTAACAACTAGATGATTCCCATTGTCTAGCTTGCCCGAAACTACTTTAGATTAGACAATGTTTTGAATTTAAATCATTTTGTACTCCCTTGGTCTTTAACCTGCAACTTCTAATTTTATAAAACACTCATTCTCTTGTTTTCAAAAATACAACACACGATTTTTGCAAGTTAGATTGAGCTTTCCAAAGAGTGTCTAAATAGAAGAAAGTCGTGATTCTTGCAATTGCCAAACAACCTTCGAACTGAATCAAAATTGCAACCTTTCTTTATGATAACCTCAGTATTTCGCAAGTTCTTCATTTTATCCCTATTGTACTGAGATTTCATGAGGCTATTTATTGTTTTTCAACTGTAAGTATATGAAGTGTTCTCGGTAAGAGAACACATAAAACAAGAACACCTCACTTGCATTTTTTTTCTAAGAGCTACAACAAATCATCAACAACACATCAAACAATAGCTATCGAAGTCTACAAAGATCAAGCTCGAAAACGAAGACATATATCATGTCTAATGCGTTAGTTTTATCTTTGGATTCTAGGGTAACTTCTCGGTCAATCTCAGCACTAAAACTCTGAAAATTGCAAAGTCTTCAAAATCACTTCGATATATTATTTCATTTTGAAAAAAATGTTTTCCGAAAGGTTTTAATCATAATTTCAATGAGTTTTGAATTTTTTAAAAGTTTTTAATTTTATATCAATATGTTTTGAGTCAATGGAATGGTTCTTGAGCGTCAACATATCAATTATTCAAAAATAAGGTTGTCCAGCAGTTTGCGAAAAGTTCTCAGAAGGCACTAGCGCACTATCAGTGTTGATAGCAAGCTAATAGGGTTCAATAATAAAACATTTGTTTTCCTAGAAAATTTTCTATAGCGCTATCCCCTTTGATAACTCGCTATAAAGCTGTTGCAATGATCTTTCCATTTTTAGTAAAATGGGCAATAGCGGGCTATAGGCCTTTATAACACGCTATCGGAAAGTTTGAAAAACTCGAGCTTTCGGGTTTGTCTATTTCGACCTGCTTTAGCCTGCTATCTGTCAATAGAGAACATGATACACAACCCAATAGCACGCTATCCACGTCTGAGACAAAAATCTTATATTTCTAACAAGAAACATGTGGGCACTTCTGCTTGGACGATTTTTCTATTCCTTACACAGTTTTTCCAAGTTATCTTGATTGAAACATTCCTTACTAACAACTAGATGATTCCCATTGTCTAGCACGCCCGAAACTACTTTAGATTAGACAATGTTTTCAATTTAAATCATTTTGTACTCCCTTGGTCTTTAACCTGCAACTTCTAATTTTATAAAACACTCATTCTCTTATTTTCAAAAATACAACACACACGATTTTTGCAAGTTAGATTGAGCTTTCCAAAGAGTGTCTAAATAGAAGAAAGTCGTGATTCTTGCAATTGCCCAAACAACCTTCGAACTGAATCAAAATTGCAACCTTTCTTGACGATAACCTCATTATTTCGCAAGTTCCTCATTTTATCCCTTTTGTGCTGAGATTTCATGAGGCTATTTATTGTTTTTCAACTGTAAGTATATGAAGTGTTCTCGGTAAGAGAACACATTAAACAAGAACACCTCACTTGCATTTTTTTTCTAAGAGCTACAACAAATCATCAACAACACATCAAACAATAGCTATTGAAGTCTACAAAGATCAAGCTCGAAAACGAAGACATATCTCATGTCTAATGCATTAGTTTTATCTTTGGTGTCTAGGATAACTTCTCGGTCAATCTCAGCACTAAAAGTCTAAAAATTGCAAAGTCTTCAAAATCACTTCGATATAGTATTTCATTCTGAAAAAATGTTTTCCGAAAGGTTTTTAATCATAATTTCAATGGGTTTTGAATTTTTTAAAAGTTTTTAATTCTATATCAATATGTTTTGAGTCAATGGAATGGTTCTTGAGCGTCAACATATTAACTATTCAAAAATAAGGTTGTCCAGCAGTTTGCGAAAAGTTTTTAGAAGGCACTAGCGGCCTATCAGTGTTGATAGCAAGCTAATAGGGTTCTATAATAAAACATTTGTTTTCCTAGAAAATTTTCTATAGCGTTATCCCCTTTGATAACTCGCTATAAAGCTGTTGCAATGATCTTTCCATTTTTAGTAAAATGGGCAATAGCGGGCTATAGGACTTTATAACACGCTATCGGAAAGTTTGCAAAACTCGAGCTTTCGGGTTTGTCTATTTCGACCTACTATAGCCTGCTATCTTTCAATAGAGAACATGATACACAACCCAATAGCACACTATTCACGTCTGAGTCAAAAATCTTATATTTCTAACAAGAAAAATGTGGGCACTTCTACTTGGACGATTTTTCTATTCCTTACACGGCTTTTCCAGGTTATCTTGATTGAAACATTCTCTACTCACACCTAGATGATTCCCATTGTCTCGCACGCCCAAAACTACTTTAGACAGGACAATGTTTTGAATTTAAATCATTTTGTACTCCCTTGCTATTTAACCTGCAACTTCTAATTTTATAAAACACTCATTCTCTTATTTTCAAAAATACAACACACACAATTTTTGCAAGTTAGATTGAGCTTTCCAAAGAGTGTCTAAATAGAAGAAAGTCGTGATTCTTGCAATTGCCCAAACAACCTTCGAACTGAATCAAAATTGCAACCTTTCTTGATGATAACCTCATTATTTCGCAAGTTCTTCATTTTATCCCTTTTGTGCTGAGATTTCATGAGGCTATTTATTGTTTTTCAACTGTAAGTATATGAAGTGTTCTCGGTAAGAGAACACATTAAACAAGAACACCTCACTTGCATTTTTTTTCTAAGAGCTACAACAAATCATCAACAACACATCAAACAATAGCTATCGAAGTCTACAAAGATCAAGCTAAAAAACGAAGACATATCTCATGTCTAATGCATTAGTTTTATCTTTGGTGTCTAGGATAACTTCTCGGTCAATCTCAGCACTAAAAGTCTAAAAATTGCAAAGTCTTCAAAATCACTTCGATATAGTATTTCATTATGAAAAAATGTTTTTTGAAAGGTTTTAATCGTAATTTCAATGAGTTTTCAATTTTTTAAAAGTTTTTAATTTTATATCAATATGTTTTGAGTCAATGGAATGGTTCTTGAGCGTCAACATATTAATTATTCAAAAATAAGGTCGTCCAGCAGTTTGCGAAAAGTTTTCAGAAGGCACTAGCGCACTATCAGTGTTGATAGCAAGTAATAGGGTTCTATAATAAAACATTTGTTTTCCTAGAAAATTTTCTATAGCGCTATCCCCTTTGATAACTCGCTATAAAGCTGTTGCAATGATCTTTCCATTTTTAGTAAAATGGGCAAGAGCGGGCTATAGGCCTTTATAACACGCTATCGAAAGTTTGAAAAACTCGAGCTTTCGGGTTTGTCTATTCCGACCTGCGATAGCCTGCTATCTGTCAATAGAGAACATGATACACAACCCAATAGCCCGCTATCCACGTTTGAGACAAAAATCTTATATTTGTAACAAGAAAAATGTGGGCACTTCTGCTTGGACGATTTTTCTATTCCTCACACTGTTTTTCTTTGTTATCTTGATTGAAACATTCTCTACTAACAACTAGATGATTCCCATTGTCTCGCACACCCAAAACTACTTTAGATTAGACAATGTTTTGAATTTAAATCATTTTTTACTCTCTTGCTCTTTAACCTGCAACTTCTAATTTTATAAAACACTCATGCTCTTATTTTCAAAAATACAACACACACGATTTTTGCAAGTTAGATTGAGCTTTCCAAAGAGTGTCTAAATAGAAGAAAGTCGTGATTCTTGCATTTGCCCAAACAACCTTCGAACTGAATCAAAATTGCAACCTTTCTTGATGATAACCTCATTATTTCGCAAGTTCTTCATTTTATCCCTTTTGTGCTGAGATTTCAAGAGGCTATTTATTGTTTTTCAACTGTAAGTATATGAAGTGTTCTCGGTAAGAGAACACATTAAACAAGAACACCTCACTTGCATTTTTTTCTAAGAGCTACAACAAATCATCAACAACACATCAAACAATAGCTATCGAAGTCTACAAAGATCAAGCTCGAAAACGAAGACATATGTCATGTCTAATGCATTAGTTTTATCTTTGGTGTCTAGGATAACTTCTCGGTCAATCTCAGCACTAAAAGTCTAAAAATTGCAAAGTCTTCAAAATCACTTCGATATAGTATTTCATTCTGAAAAAATGTTTTCCGAAAGGTTTTTAATCATAATTTCAATGGGTTTTGAATTTTTTAAAAGTTTTTAATTCTATATCAATATGTTTTGAGTCAATGGAATGGTTCTTGAGCGTCAACATATTAACTATTCAAAAATAAGGTTGTCCAGCAGTTTGCGAAAAGTTTTTAGAAGGCACTAGCGGCCTATCAGTGTTGATAGCAAGCTAATAGGGTTCTATAATAAAACATTTGTTTTCCTAGAAAATTTTCTATAGCGTTATCCCCTTTGATAACTCGCTATAAAGCTGTTGCAATGATCTTTCCATTTTTAGTAAAATGGGCAATAGCGGGCTATAGGACTTTATAACACGCTATCGGAAAGTTTGCAAAACTCGAGCTTTCGGGTTTGTCTATTTCGACCTACTATAGCCTGCTATCTTTCAATAGAGAACATGATACACAACCCAATAGCACACTATTCACGTCTGAGTCAAAAATCTTATATTTCTAACAAGAAAAATGTGGGCACTTCTGCTTGGACGATTTTTCTATTCCTTACACAGCTTTTCCAGGTTATCTTGATTGAAACATTCTCTACTCACACCTAGATGATTCCCATTGTCTCGCACGCCCAAAACTACTTTAGACAGGACAATGTTTTGAATTTAAATCATTTTGTACTCCCTTGCTATTTAACCTGCAACTTCTAATTTTATAAAACACTCATTCTCTTATTTTCAAAAATACAACACACACAATTTTTGCAAGTTAGATTGAGCTTTCCAAAGAGTGTCTAAATAGAAGAAAGTCGTGATTCTTGCAATTGCCCAAACAACCTTTGAACTGAATCAAAATTGCAACCTTTCTTGATGATAACCTCATTATTTCGCAAGTTCTTCATTTTATCCCTTTTGTGCTGAGATTTCATGAGGCTATTTATTGTTTTTCAACTGTATGTATATGAAGTGTTCTCGGTAAGAGAACACATTAAACAAGAACACCTCACTTGCATTTTTTTTCTAAGAGCTACAACATATCATCAACAACACATCAAACAATAGCTATCGAAGTCTACAAAGATCAAGCTAAAAAACGAAGACATATCTCATGTCTAATGCATTAGTTTTATCTTTGGTGTCTAGGATAACTTCTCGGTCAATCTCAGCACTAAAAGTCTAAAAATTGCAAAGTCTTCAAAATCACTTCGATATAGTATTTCATTATGAAAAAATGTTTTTCGAAAGGTTTTAATCGTAATTTCAATGAGTTTTGAATTTTTTAAAAGTTTTTAATTTTATATCAATATGTTTTGAGTCAATGGAATGGTTCTTGAGCGTCAACATATTAATTATTCAAAAATAAGGTCGTCCAGCAGTTTGCGAAAAGTTTTCAGAAGGCACTAGCGCACTATCAGTGTTGATAGCAAGTAATAGGGTTCTATAATAAAACATTTGTTTTCCTAGAAAATTTTCTATAGCGCTATCCCCTTTGATAACTCGCTATAAAGCTGTTGCAATGATCTTTCCATTTTTAGTAAAATGGGCAATAGCGGGCTATAGGCCTTTATAACACGCTATCGAAAGTTTGAAAAACTCGAGCTTTCGGGTTTGTCTATTCCGACCTGCGATAGCCTGCTATCTGTCAATAGAGAACATGATACACAACCCAATAGCCCGCTATCCACGTTTGAGACAAAAATCTTATATTTGTAACAAGAAAAATGTGGGCACTTCTGCTTGGACGATTTTTCTATTCCTCACACTGTTTTTCTTTGTTATCTTGATTGAAACATTCTCTACTAACAACTAGATGATTCCCATTGTCTCGCACACCCAAAACTACTTTAGATTAGACAATGTTTTGAATTTAAATCATTTTTTACTCTCTTGCTCTTTAACCTGCAACTTCTAATTTTATAAAACACTCATGCTCTTATTTTCAAAAATACAACACACACGATTTTTGCAAGTTAGATTGAGCTTTCCAAAGAGTGTCTAAATAGAAGAAAGTCGTGATTCTTGCATTTGCCCAAACAACCTTCGAACTGAATCAAAATTGCAACCTTTCTTGATGATAACCTCATTATTTCGCAAGTTCTTCATTTTATCCCTTTTGTGCTGAGATTTCATGAGGCTATTTATTGTTTTTCAACTGTAAGTATATGAAGTGTTCTCGGTAAGAGAACACATTAAACAAGAACACCTCACTTGCATTTTTTTTCTAAGAGCTACAACAAATCATCGACAACACATCAAACAATAGCTATCGAAGTGTACCAAGATCAAGCTCGAAAACGAAGACATATCTCATGTCTAATGCGTTAGTTTTATCTTTGGTGTCTAGGGTAACTTCTCGGTCAATCTCAGCACTAAAACTCTGAAAATTGCAAAGTCTTCGAAATCACTTCGATATATTATTCCATTTTGAAAAAAATGTTTTCCGAATGGTTTTATTCATAATTTCAATGAGTTTTGAATTTTTTAAAAGTTTTTAATTTTATATCAATATGTTTTGAGTCAATGGAATGGTTCTTGAGCGTCAACATATTAATTTTTCAAAAATAAGGTTGTCCAGCAGTTTGCGAAAAGTTTTCAGAAGGCACTAGCGCACTATGAGTGTTGATAGCAAGCTAATAGGGTTCTATAACAAAACATTTGTTTTCCTAGAAAATTGTCTATAGCGCTATCCCCTTTGATAACTCGCAATAAAGCTGTTGCAATGATCTTTCCATTTTTAGTAAAATGGGCAATAGCGGGCTATAGGCCTTTATAACACGCTATCGGAAAGTTTGAAAAACTCGAGCTTTCGGGTTTGTCTATTTCTACCTGCTATGGCCTGCTATCTGTCAATAGAGAACATGATACACAACCCAATAGCACGCTATCCGCGTCTGAGACAAAAATCTTATATTTGTAACAAGAAAAATGTGGGCACTTCTGCTTGGTCGATTTTTCTATTCCTTACACAATTTTTCCAGGTTATCTTGATTGAAACATTCTCTACTAACAACTAGATGATTCCCATTGTCTAGCATGCCCGAAACTACTTTAGATTAGACAATGTTTTGAATTTAAATCATTTTGTACTCCCTTGGTCTTTAACCTGCAACTTCTAATTTTATAAAACACTCATTCTCTTGTTTTCAAAAATACAACACACGATTTTTGCAAGTTAGATTGAGCTTTCCAAAGAGTGTCTAAATAGAAGAAAGTCGTGATTCTTGCAATTGCCAAACAACCTTCGAACTGAATCAAAATTGCAACCTTTCTTTATGATAACCTCAGTATTTCGCAAGTTCTTCATTTTATCCCTATTGTACTGAGATTTCATGAGGCTATTTATTGTTTTTCAACTGTAAGTATATGAAGTGTTCTCGGTAAGAGAACACATAAAACAAGAACACCTCACTTGCATTTTTTTTCTAAGAGCTACAACAAATCATCAACAACACATCAAACAATAGCTATCGAAGTCTACAAAGATCAAGCTCGTAAACGAAGACATATCTCATGTCTAATGCGTTAGTTTTATCTTTGGTGTCTAGGGTAACTTCTCGGTCAATCTCAGCACTAAAACTCTGAAAATTGCAAAGTCTTCGAAATCACTTCGATATATTATTTCATTTTGAAAAAAATGTTTTCCGAAAGGTTTTAATCATAATTTCAATGAGTTTTGAATTTTTTAAAAGTTTTTAATTTTATATCAATATGTTTTGAGTCAATGGAATCGTTCTTGAGCGTCAACATATCAATTATTCAAAAATAAGGTTGTCCAGCAGTTTGCGAAATGTTCTCAGAAGGCACTAGCGCACTATCAGTGTTGATAGCAAGCTAATAGGGTTCTATAATAAAACATTTGTTTTCCTAGAAAATTTTCTATAGCGCTATCCCCTTTGATAACTCGCTATAAAGCTATTGCAATGATCTTTCCATTTTTAGTAAAATGGGCAATAGCGGGCTATAGGCCTTTATAACACGCTATCGGAAAGTTTGAAAAACTCGAGCTTTCGGGTTTGTCTATTTCGACCTGCTTTAGCCTGCTATCTGTCAATAGAGAACATGATACACAACCCAATAGCACGCTATCCACGTCTGAGACAAAAATCTTATATTTCTAACAAGAAACATGTGGGCACTTCTGCTTGGACGATTTTTCTATTCCTTACACAGTTTTTCCAAGTTATCTTGATTGAAACATTCCTTACTAACAACTAGATGATTCCCATTGTCTAGCACGCCCGAAACTACTTTAGATTAGACAATGTTTTCAATTTAAATCATTTTGTACTCCCTTGGTCTTTAACCTGCAACTTCTAATTTTATAAAACACTCATTCTCTTATTTTCAAAAATACAACACACACGATTTTTGCAAGTTAGATTGAGCTTTCCAAAGAGTGTCTAAATAGAAGAAAGTCGTGATTCTTGCAATTGCCCAAACAACCTTCGAACTGAATCAAAATTGCAACCTTTCTTGACGATAACCTCATTATTTCGCAAGTTCCTCATTTTATCCCTTTTGTGCTGAGATTTCATGAGGCTATTTATTGTTTTTCAACTGTAAGTATATGAAGTGTTCTCGGTAAGAGAACACATTAAACAAGAACACCTCACTTGCATTTTTTTTCTAAGAGCTACAACAAATCATCAACAACACATCAAACAATAGCTATTGAAGTCTACAAAGATCAAGCTCGAAAACGAAGACATATCTCATGTCTAATGCATTAGTTTTATCTTTGGTGTCTAGGATAACTTCTCGGTCAATCTCAGCACTAAAAGTCTAAAAATTGCAAAGTCTTCAAAATCACTTCGATATAGTATTTCATTCTGAAAAAATGTTTTCCGAAAGGTTTTTAATCATAATTTCAATGGGTTTTGAATTTTTTAAAAGTTTTTAATTCTATATCATTATGTTTTGAGTCAATGGAATGGTTCTTGAGCGTCAACATATTAACTATTCAAAAATAAGGTTGTCCAGCAGTTTGCGAAAAGTTTTTAGAAGGCACTAGCGGCCTATCAGTGTTGATAGCAAGCTAATAGGGTTCTATAATAAAACATTTGTTTTCCTAAAAAATTTTCTATAGCGTTATCCCCTTTGATAACTCGCTATAAAGCTGTTGCAATGATCTTTCCATTTTTAGTAAAATGGGCAATAGCGGGCTATAGGACTTTATAACACGCTATCGGAAAGTTTGCAAAACTCGAGCTTTCGGGTTTGTCTATTTCGACCTACTATAGCCTGCTATCTTTCAATAGAGAACATGATACACAACCCAATAGCACACTATTCACGTCTGAGTCAAAAATCTTATATTTCTAACAAGAAAAATGTGGGCACTTCTGCTTGGACGATTTTCCTATTCCTTACACAGCTTTTCCAGGTTATCTTGATTGAAACATTCTCTACTCACACCTAGATGATTCCCATTGTCTCGCACGCCCAAAACAACTTTAGACAGGACAATGTTTTGAATTTAAATCATTTTGTACTCCCTTGCTATTTAACCTGCAACTTCTAATTTTATAAAACACTCATTCTCTTATTTTCAAAAATACAACACACAATTTTTGCAAGTTAGATTGAGCTTTCCAAAGAGTGTCTAAATAGAAGAAAGTCGTGATTCTTGCAATTGCCCAAACAACCTTCGAACTGAATCAAAATTGCAACCTTTCTTGATGATAACCTCATTATTTCGCAAGTTCTTCATTTTATCCCTTTTGTGCTGAGATTTCATGAGGCTATTTATTGTTTTTCAACTGTAAGTATATGAAGTGTTCTCGGTAAGAGAACACATTAAACAAGAACACCTCACTTGCATTTTTTTTCTAAGAGCTACAACAAATCATCAACAACACATCAAACAATAGCTATCGAAGTCTACAAAGATCAAGCTAAAAAACGAAGACATATCTCATGTCTAATGCATTAGTTTTATCTTTGGTGTCTAGGATAACTTCTCGGTCAATCTCAGCACTAAAAGTCTAAAAATTGCAAAGTCTTCAAAATCACTTCGATATAGTATTTCATTATGAAAAAATGTTTTTCGAAAGGTTTTAATCGTAATTTCAATGAGTTTTGAATTTTTTAAAAGTTTTTAATTTTATATCAATATGTTTTGAGTCAATGGAATGGTTCTTGAGCGTCAACATATTAATTATTCAAAAATAAGGTCGTCCAGCAGTTTGCGAAAAGTTTTCAGAAGGCACTAGCGCACTATCAGTGTTGATAGCAAGTAATAGGGTTCTATAATAAAACATTTGTTTTCCTAGAAAATTTTCTATAGCGCTATCCCCTTTGATAACTCGCTATAAAGCTGTTGCAATGATCTTTCCATTTTTAGTAAAATGGGCAATAGCGGGCTATAGGCCTTTATAACACGCTATCGAAAGTTTGAAAAACTCGAGCTTTCGGGTTTGTCTATTCCGACCTGCGATAGCCTGCTATCTGTCAATAGAGAACATGATACACAACCCAATAGCCTGCTATCCACGTTTGAGACAAAAATCTTATATTTGTAACAAGAAAAATGTGGGCACTTCTGCTTGGACGATTTTTCTATTCCTCACACTGTTTTTCTTTGTTATCTTGATTGAAACATTCTCTACTAACAACTAGATGATTCCCATTGTCTCGCACACCCAAAACTATTTTGCATTAGACAATGTTTTGAATTTAAATCATTTTGTACTCTCTTGCTCTTTAAACTGCAACTTCTAATTTTATAAAAGACACATTCTCTTATTTTCAAAAATACAACACACATGATTTTCGCAAGTTAGATTGAGCTTTCCAAAGAGTGTCTAATTAGAAGAAAGTCGTGATTCTTGCATTTGCCCAAACAACCTTCGAACTGAATCAAAATTGCAACCTTTCTTGATGATAACCTCATTATTTCGCAAGTTCTTCATTTTATCCCTATTGTGCTGAGATTTCATGAGGCTATTTATTATTTTTCAACTGTAAGTATATGAAGTGTTCTCGGTAAGAGAACACATTAAACAAGAACACCTCAC
The DNA here is from genome assembly GCA_035771175.1 of Paratinospora sagittata. Taxonomy (NCBI): domain Eukaryota; kingdom Viridiplantae; phylum Streptophyta; class Magnoliopsida; order Ranunculales; family Menispermaceae; genus Paratinospora; species Paratinospora sagittata. The sequence continues at coordinate 42,278,949 of CM069594.1, forward strand.
CTGCAGTTTTTTCCTAAAGGCTACAACTAATCATCAACAACACATCAAACAATAGCTATCGAAGTCTACAAAGATCAAGCTCGAAAACGAAGACATATCTCATGTCTAATGCCTTAGTTTTATCTTTGGTGTCTAGGGTAACTTCTCGGTCAATCTCAGCACTAAAACTCTGAAAATTGCAAAGTCTTCGAAATCACTTCGATATATTAAAACATTTTGAAAAAATGTTTTCCGAAAGGTTTTAATCATAATTTCAATGAGTTTTGAATTTTTTAAAAGTTTTTAATTTTATATCAATATGTTTTGAGTCAATGGAATGGTTCTTGAGCGTCAACATATTAATTATTCAAAAATAAGGTTGTCCAGCAGTTTGCGAAAAGTTTTCAAAAGCCACTAGCGCACTATCAGTGTTGATAGCAAGCTAATAGGGTTCTATAATAAAACATTTGTTTTCCTAGAAAATTTTCTATAGCGCTATCCCCTTTGATAACTCGCTATAAAACTGTTGCAATAATCTTTCCATTTTTAGTAAAATGGGCAATAGCGGGCTATAGGCCTTTATAACACGCTATCGGAAAGTTTGAAAAACTCGAGCTTTCGGGTTTGTCTATTTCGACCTGCTATAGCCTGCTATCTGTCAATAGAGAACATGATGCACAACCCAATAGTACGCTATCCACGTTTGAGACAAAAATCTTATATTTGTTACAAGAAAAATGTGGGCACTTCTGCTTGGACGATTTTTCTATTCCTTACACAGTTTTTCAAGATTATCTTGATTGAAACATTCTCTACTAACAACTAGATGATTCCCATTGTCTCGCACGCCCAAAACTCTTTTAGATTAGACAATGTTTTGAATTTAAATCTTTTTGTACTCTCTTGCTCTTTAACCTGCAACTTCTAATTTTATAAAACACTCATTCTCTTATTTTCAAAAAAACAACACACACGATTTTTGCAAGTTAGATTGAGATTTCCAAAGAGTGTCTAAATAGAAGAAAGTCGTGATTCTTGCATTTGCCCAAACAACCTTCGAACTGAATCAAAATTGCAACCTTTCTTGATGATAACCTCATTTTTTCGCAAGTTCTTCATTTTATCCCAATTGTGCTGAGATTTCATGAGGCTATTTATTGTTTTTCAACTGTAAGTATATGAAGTGTTCTCGGTAAGAGAACACATTAAACAAGAACACCTCACTTGCATTTTTTTTCTAAGAGCTACAACAAATCATCAACAACACATCAAACAATCGCTATCGAAGTCTACAAAGATCAAGCTCGAAAACGAAGACATATCTCATGTCTAATGCGTTAGTTTTATCTTTGGTGTCTAGGGTAACTTCTCGGTCAATCTCAGCACTAAAACTCTGAAAATTGCAAAGTCTTCGAAATCACTTCGATATATTATAACATTTTGAAAAAATGTTTTCCGAATGGTTTTAATCATAATTTCAATGAGTTTTGAATTTTTTAAAAGTTTTTAATTCTATATCAATATGTTTTGAGTCAATGGAATGGTTCTTGAGCGTCAACATATTAATTATTCAAAAATAAGGTTGTCCAGCAGTTTGCGAAAAGTTTTCAGAAGGCACTAGCTCACTATCAGTGTTGATAGCAAGCTAATAGGGTTCTATAAAAAAACATTTGTTTTCCTAGAAAATTTTCTATAGCGCTATCCCCTTTGATAACTCGCTATAAAGCTGTTGCAATGATCTTTCCATTTTTAGTAAAATGGGCAATAGCGGGCTATAGGCCTTTATAACACGCTATCGGAAAGTTTGAAAAACTCGAGCTTCAGGGTATGTCTATTTCGACCTGCGATAGCCTGCTATCTGTCAATAGAGAACATGATACACAACCCAATAGCACGCTATCCACTTTTGAGACAAAAATCTTATATTTGTAACAAGAAAAATGTGGGCACTTCTGCTTGGACGATTTTTCTATTCCTTACACAATTTTTCCAGATTATCTTGATTGAAACATTCTCTACTAACAACTAGATGATTCCCATTGTCTCGCACGCCCAAAACTACTTTAGATTAGACAATGTTTTGAATTTAAATCTTTTTGTACTCTCTTTCTCTTTAACCTGCAACTTCTAATTTTCTAAAACACTCATTCTCTTATTTTCAAAAATACAACACACACGATTTTTGCAAGTTAGATTGAGCTTTCCAAAGAGTGTCTAAATAGAAGAAAGTCGTGATTCTTGCAATTGCCCAAACAACCTTCGAACTGAATCAAAATTGCAACCTTTCTTGATGATAACCTCATTATTTCGCAAGTTCCTCATTTTATCCCTTTTGTGCTGAGATTTCATGAGGCTATTTATTGTTTTTCAACTGTAAGTATATGAAGTGTTCTCGGTAAGAGAACACATTAAACAAGAACACCTCACTTGCATTTTTTTTCTAAGAGCTACAACAAATCATCAACAACACATCAAACAATAGCTATCGAAGTCTACAAAGATCAAGCTCGAAAACGAAGACATATCTCATGTCTAATGCATTAGTTTTATCTTTGGTGTCTAGGATAACTTCTCGGTCAATCTCAGCACTAAAAGTCTAAAAATTGCAAAGACTTCAAAATCACTTCGATATAGTATTTCATTCTGAAAAAATGTTTTCCGAAAGGTTTTTAATCATAATTTCAATGGGTTTTGAATTTTTTAAAAGTTTTTAATTCTATATCAATATGTTTTGAGTCAATGGAATGGTTCTTGAGCGTCAACATATTAACTATTCAAAAATAAGGTTGTCCAGCAGTTTGCGAAAAGTTTTTAGAAGGCACTAGCGGCCTATCAGTGTTGATAGCAAGCTAATAGGGTTTTATAATAAAACATTTGTTTTCCTAGAAAATTTTCTATAGCGTTATCCCCTTTGATAACTCGCTATAAAGCTGTTGCAATGATCTTTCCATTTTTAGTAAAATGGGCAATAGCGGGCTGTAGGCCTTTATAACACGCTATCGGAAAGTTTGCAAAACTCGAGCTTTCGGGTTTGTCTATTTCGACCTACTATAGCCTGCTATCTTTCAATAGAGAACATGATACACAACCCAATAGCACGCTATCCACGTTTGAGACAAAAATCTTATATTTGTAACAAGAAAAATGTGGCCACTTCTGCTTGGACGATTTTTCTATTCCTTACACAGTTTTTCCAGATTATCTTGATTGAAACATTCTCTACTAACAACTAGATGATTCCCATTGTCTCGCATGCCCAAAACTACTTTAGATTAGACAATGTTTTGAATTTAAATCTTTTTGTACTCTCTTGCTCTTTAACCTGCAACTTCTAATTTTATAAAACGCTCATTCTCTTATTTTCAAAAATACAACACACACGATTTTTCCAAGTTAGATTGAGCTTTCCAAAGAGTGTCTAAATAGAAGAAAGTCATGATTCTTGCATTTGCCCAAACAACCTTCGAACTGAATCAAAATTGCAACCTTTCTTGATGATAACCTCATTATTTCGCAAGTTCTTCATTTTATCCCTATTGTGCTGAGATTTCATGAGGCTATTTATTATTTTTCAACTGTAAGTGTATGAAGTGTTCTCGGTAAGAGAACACATTAAACAAGAACACCTCACTTGCATTCTTTTTCTAAGAGCTACAACTAATCATCAACAACACATCAAACAATAGCTATCGCAGTCTACAAAGATCAAGGTCGAAAACGAAGACATATCTCATGTCTAATGCGTTAGTTTTATCTTTGGTGTCTAGGGTAACTTCCCGGTCAATCTCAGCACTAAAACTTTGAAAATTGCAAAGTCTTCGAAATCACTTCGATATATTATTTCATTTTGAAAAAATGTTTTCCGAAAGGTTTTAATCATAATTTCAATGAGTTTTGAATTTTTTAAAAGTTTTTAATTCTATATCAATATGTTTTGAGTCAATGGAATGGTTCTTGAGCGTCAACATATTAATTATTCAAAAATAAGGTTGTCCAGCAGTTTGCGAAAAGTTTTTAGAAGGCACTAGCGGCCTATCAGTGTTGATAGCAAGCTAATAGGGTTCTATAATAAAACATTTGTTTTCCTAGAAAATTTTCTCTAACGTTATCCCCTTTGATAACTCGCTATAAAGCTGTTGCAATGATCTTTCCATTTTTAGTAAAATGGGCAATAGCGGGCTATAGGCCTTTATAACAGGCTATCGGAAAGTTTGCAAAACTCGAGCATTCGGGTTTGTCTATTTCGACCTGCTACAGCCTGCTATCTGTCAATAGAGAACATGATACACAACCCAATAGCACGCTATTCACGTCTGAGTCAAAAATCTTGCATTTCTAACGTGAAAAATGTGGGCACTTCTGCTTGGACGATTTTTCTATTCCTTACACAACTTTTCCAGGTTATCTTGATTGAAACATTCTCTACTAACAACTAGATGATTCCCATTGTCTCGCACGCCCAAAACTACTTTAGACAGGACAATGTTTTGAATTTAAATCATTTTGTACTCCCTTGCTCTTTAACCTGCAACTTCTAATTTTATAAAACACTCATTCTCTTATTTTTAAAAATACAACACACACGATTTTTGCAAGTTAGATTGAGCTTTCCAAAGAGTGTCTAAATAGAAGAAAGTCGTGATTCTTGCATTTGCCCAAACAACCTTCGAACTGAATCAAAACTGCAACCTTTCTTGATGATAACCTCATTTTTTCGCAAGTTCTTCATTTTATCCCAATTGTGCTGAGATTTCATGAGGCTATTTATTGTTTTTCAACTGTAAGTATATGAAGTGTTCTCGGTAAGAGAACACATTAAACAAGAACACCTCACTTGCATTTTTTTTCTAAGAGCTACAACAAATCATCAACAACACATCAAACAATAGCTATCGAAGTCTACAAAGATCAAGCTCGAAAACGAAGACATATCTCATGTCTAATGCATTAGTTTTATCTTTGGTGTCTAGGATAACTTCTCGGTCAATCTCAGCACTAAAAGTCTAAAAATTGCAAAGACTTCAAAATCACTTCGATATAGTATTTCATTCTGAAAAAATGTTTTCCGAAAGGTTTTTAATCATAATTTCAATGGGTTTTGAATTTTTTAAAAGTTTTTAATTCTATATCAATATGTTTTGAGTCAATGGAATGGTTCTTGAGCGTCAACATATTAACTATTCAAAAATAAGGTTGTCCAGCAGTTTGCGAAAAGTTTTTAGAAGGCACTAGCGGCCTATCAGTGTTGATAGCAAGCTAATAGGGTTTTATAATAAAACATTTGTTTTCCTAGAAAATTTTCTATAGCGTTATCCCCTTTGATAACTCGCTATAAAGCTGTTGCAATGATCTTTCCATTTTTAGTAAAATGGGCAATAGCGGGCTGTAGGCCTTTATAACACGCTATCGGAAAGTTTGCAAAACTCGAGCTTTCGGGTTTGTCTATTTCGACCTACTATAGCCTGCTATCTTTCAATAGAGAACATGATACACAACCCAATAGCACGCTATCCACGTTTGAGACAAAAATCTTATATTTGTAACAAGAAAAATGTGGCCACTTCTGCTTGGACGATTTTTCTATTCCTTACACAGTTTTTCCAGATTATCTTGATTGAAACATTCTCTACTAACAACTAGATGATTCCCATTGTCTCGCATGCCCAAAACTACTTTAGATTAGACAATGTTTTGAATTTAAATCTTTTTGTACTCTCTTGCTCTTTAACCTGCAACTTCTAATTTTATAAAACGCTCATTCTCTTATTTTCAAAAATACAACACACACGATTTTTCCAAGTTAGATTGAGCTTTCCAAAGAGTGTCTAAATAGAAGAAAGTCATGATTCTTGCATTTGCCCAAACAACCTTCGAACTGAATCAAAATTGCAACCTTTCTTGATGATAACCTCATTATTTCGCAAGTTCTTCATTTTATCCCTATTGTGCTGAGATTTCATGAGGCTATTTATTATTTTTCAACTGTAAGTGTATGAAGTGTTCTCGGTAAGAGAACACATTAAGCAAGAACACCTCACTTGCATTCTTTTTCTAAGAGCTACAACTAATCATCAACAACACATCAAACAATAGCTATCGCAGTCTACAAAGATCAAGGTCGAAAACGAAGACATATCTCATGTCTAATGCGTTAGTTTTATCTTTGGTGTCTAGGGTAACTTCCCGGTCAATCTCAGCACTAAAACTTTGAAAATTGCAAAGTCTTCGAAATCACTTCGATATATTATTTCATTTTGAAAAAATGTTTTCCGAAAGGTTTTAATCATAATTTCAATGAGTTTTGAATTTTTTAAAAGTTTTTAATTCTATATCAATATGTTTTGAGTCAATGGAATGGTTCTTGAGCGTCAACATATTAATTATTCAAAAATAAGGTTGTCCAGCAGTTTGCGAAAAGTTTTTAGAAGGCACTAGCGGCCTATCAGTGTTGATAGCAAGCTAATAGGGTTCTATAATAAAACATTTGTTTTCCTAGAAAATTTTCTCTAACGTTATCCCCTTTGATAACTCGCTATAAAGCTGTTGCAATGATCTTTCCATTTTTAGTAAAATGGGCAATAGCGGGCTATAGGCCTTTATAACAGGCTATCGGAAAGTTTGCAAAACTCGAGCATTCGGGTTTGTCTATTTCGACCTGCTACAGCCTGCTATCTGTCAATAGAGAACATGATACACAACCCAATAGCACGCTATTCACGTCTGAGTCAAAAATCTTGCATTTCTAACATGAAAAATGTGGGCACTTCTGCTTGGACGATTTTTCTATTCGTTACACAACTTTTCCAGGTTATCTTGATTGAAACATTCTCTACTAACAACTAGATGATTCCCATTGTCTCGCACGCCCAAAACTACTTTAGACAGGACAATGTTTTGAATTTAAATCATTTTGTACTCCCTTGCTCTTTAACCTGCAACTTCTAATTTTATAAAACACTCATTCTCTTATTTTTAAAAATACAACACACACGATTTTTGCAAGTTAGATTGAGCTTTCCAAAGAGTGTCTAAATAGAAGAAAGTCGTGATTCTTGCATTTGCCCAAACAACCTTCGAACTGAATCAAAACTGCAACCTTTCTTGATGATAACCTCATTTTTTCGCAAGTTCTTCATTTTATCCCAATTGTGCTGAGATTTCATGAGGCTATTTATTGTTTTTCAACTGTAAGTATATGAAGTGTTCTCGGTAAGAGAACACATTAAACAAGAACACCTCACTTGCATTTTTTTTCTAAGAGCTACAACAAATCATCAACAACACATCAAACAATAGCTATCGAAGTCTACAAAGATCAAGCTCGAAAACGAAGACATATCTCATGTCTAATGCGTTTGTTTTATCTTTGGTGTCTGGGGGAACTTCTCGGTCAATCTCAGCACTAAAACTCTGAAAATTGCAAAGTCTTCGAAATCACTTCGATATATTATTTCATTTTGAAAAAATGTTTTCCGAAAGGTTTTAATCATAATTTCAATGAGTTTTGAATTTTTTAAAAGTTTTAAATTTTATATCAATATGTTTTGAGTCAATGGAATGGTTCTTGAGCGCCAACATATTAATTATTCAAAAATAAGGTTGTCCAGCAGTTTGCGAAAAGTTTTCAGAAGGCACTAGCGCACTATCAGTGTTGATAGCAAGCGAATAGGGTTCTATAATAAAATATATGTTTTCCTAGAAAATTTCCTATAGCGCTATCCCCTTTGATAACTCGCTATAAAGTTGTTGCAATGATCTTTTCATTTTTAGTAAAATGGGCAATAGCGGGCTATAAGCCTTTATAACACGCTATCGGAAAGTTTGAAAGATTCGAGCTTTCGGGTTTGTCTATTTCGACCTACTACCTGTCAATAGAGAACATGATGCACAACCCAATAGCACGCCATCCACGTCTGAGACAAAAATCTTATATTTCTAACAAGAAAAATGTGGGAACTTCTGCTTGGACGATTTTTCTATTCCTTACACAATTTTTTCTAGGTTATCATGATTGAAACATTCTCTACTAACAACTAGAGGATTCCCATTGTCTCGCACGCCCAAAACTACTTTAGATTAGACAATGTTTCGAATTTAAATCATTTTGTACTCTCTTGCTCTTTAACCTGCAATTTCTAATTTTATAAAACACTCATTCTCTTATTTTCAAAAATACAACACACACGATTTTTGCAAGTTAGATTGAGCTTTCCAAAGAGTGTCTAAGTAGAAGAAAGTCGTGATTCTTGCATTTGCCCAAACAACCTTCGAACTGAATCAAAATTGCAACCTTTCTTGATGATAACCTCATTATTTCGCAAGTTCTTCATTTTGTCCCTATTGTGCTGAGATTTCATGAGGCTATTTATTGTTTTTCAACTGTAAGTATATGAAGTGTTCTCGGTAAGAGAACACATTAAACAAGAACACCTCACTTGCAGTTTTTTCCTAAGAGCTACAACTAATCATCAACAACACATCAAACAATAGCTATGGAAGTTTACAAAGATCAAGCTCGAAAACGAAGACATATGTCATGTCTAATGCATTAGTTTTATCTTTGGTGTGTAGGGTAACTTCTCGGTCAATCTCAGCACTAAAACTCTGAAAATTGCAAAGTCTTCGAAATCACTTCGATATATTATTTCATTTTGAAAAAATGTTTTCCGAAAGGTTTTAATCATAATTTCAATGAGTTTTGAATTTTTTAAAAGTTTTTAATTTTATATCAATATGTTTTGAGTCAATGGAATGGTTCTTGAGCGTCAACATATTAATTATTCAAAAATAAGGTTGTCCAGCAGCTTGCGAAAAGTTTTCTAAAGCCACTAGCGCACTATCAGTGTTGATAGCAAGCTAATAGGGTTCTATAATAAAACATTTGTTTTCCTAGAAAATTTTCTATAGCGCTATCCCCTTTGATAACTCGCTATAAAACTATTGCAATGATCTTTCCATTTTTAGTAAAATGGGCAATAGCGGGCTATAGGCCTTTATAACACGCTATCGGAAAGTTTGAAAAACTCGAGCTTTCGGGTTTGTCTATTTCGACCTGCTATAGCCTGCTACCTGTCAATAGAGAACATGATACACAACCCAATAGCACGCTATCCACATCTAAGACAAAAATCTTATATTTCTAACAAGTAAAATGTGGGCACTTCTGCTTGGACGATTTTTCTATTCCTTACACAGTTTTTCCACGTTATCTTGATTGAAACATTCTCTACTAACAACTAGATGATTCCCATTGTCTCTCACCCCCAAAACTACTTTAGACTAGACAATGTTTTGAATTTAAATCATTTTGTACTCTCTTGCTCTTTAACCTGCAACTTCTAATTTTATAAAACACTCATTCTCTTATTTTCAAAAATACAACACAAACGATTTTTGCATGTTAGATTGAGCTTTCCAAAGAGTGTCAAAATAGAAGAAAGTCGTGATTCTTGCATTTGCCGAAACAACCTTCGAACTGAATCAAAATTGCAACCTTTCTTGATGATAACCTCATTATTTCGCAAGTTCTTCATTTTATCCCTTTTGTGCTGAGATTTCATGAGGCTATTTATTGTTTTTCAACTGTAAGTATATGAAGTGTTCTCGGTAAGAGAACACATTAAACAAGAACACCTCACTTGCATTTTTTTTCTAAGAGCTACAACAAATCATCGACAACACATCAAACAATAGCTATCGAAGTGTACCAAGATCAAGCTCGAAAACGAAGACATATCTCATGTCTAATGCATTAGTTTTATCTTTGGTGCCTAGGATAACTTCTCGGTCAATCTCAGCACTAAAAGTCTAAAAATTGCAAAGTCTTCGAAATCACTTCGATATAGTATTTCATTTTGAAAAAATGTTTTTCGAAAGGTTTTAATCATAATTTCAATGAGTTTTGAATTTTTTAAAAGTTTTTAATTTTATATCAATATGTTTTGAGTCAATGAAAAGGTTCTTGAGTGTCAACATATTAATTTTTCAAAAATATGGTTGTCCAGCAGTTTGCGAAAAGTTTTCAGAAGGCACTAGAACACTATCAGTGTTGATAGCAAGCTAATAGGGTTCTATAATAAAACAATTGTTTTCCTAGAAAATTTTCTATAGCGCTATCCCCTTTGATAACTCGCTATAAAGCTGTTGCAATGATCTTTCCATTTTTAGTAAAATGGGCAATAGCGGGCTATGGGCCTTTATAACATGCAATCGAAAAGTTTGAAAAACTCAAGCTTTCGGGTTTGTCTATTTCGACCTGCTATAGCCTGCTATCTGTCAATAGGGAACATGATACACAACCCAATAGCACGCTATCCACGTCTGAGACAAAAATCTGATATTTCTAACAAGAAAAATGTGGGCACTCCTGCTTGGACGATTTTTCTATTCCTTACACAGTTTTTCCAGGTTATCTTGATTGAAATATTCTCTACTAACAACTAGATGATTCCCATTGTCTCGCACGCCCAAAACTACTTTAGATTAGACAATGTTTTGAATTTAAATCATTTTGTACTCTCTTGCTCTTTAATCTGCAACTTCTAATTTGGTAAAACACTCATTCTCTTATTTTCAAAAATACAACACACACGATTTTTGCAAGTTAGATTGAGCTTTCCAAAGATTGTCTAAATAGAAGAAAGTCGTGATTCTTGCATTTGCCCAAACAACCTTCGAACTGAATCAAAATTGCAACCTTTCTTGATGATAACCTCATTATTTTGCAAGTTCTTCATTTTATCCCTATTGTGCTGAGATTTCATGTGGCTATTTATTGTTTTTCAACTGTAAGTATATGAAGTGTTCTCGGTAAGAGAACACATTAAACAAGAACACCTCACTTGCATTTTTTTTCTAAGAGCTACAACAAATCATCAACAACACATCAAACAATAGCTATCGAAGTCTACAAAGATCAAGCTCGAAAACGAAGACATATCTCATGTCTAATGCATTAGTTTTATCTTTGGTGTCTAAGATAACTTCTCGGTCAATATCAGCACTAAAAGTCTAAAAATTGCAAAGTCTTCAAAATCACTTCGATATAGTATTTCATTCTGAAAAAATGTTTTCCGAAAGGTTTTAATCATAATTTCAATGAGTTTTGAATTTTTAAAAAGTTCTTAATTTAATATCAATATGTTTTGAGTCAATGGAATGGTTATTGAGCGTCAACATATTAATTATTCAAAAATAAGGTTGTCCAGCAGTTTGCGAAAAGTTTTCAGATGGCACTAGCGCACTATCAGTGTTGATAGCAAGCTAATAGGGTTCTATAATAAAACATTTGTTTTCCTAGAAAATTTTCTATAGCGCTATCCCCTTTGATAACTCGGTATAATGCTGTTGCAATGATCTTTCCATTTTTAGTGAAGTGGGCAATAGCGGGCTATAGGCCTTTATAACACGCTATCGGAAAGTTTGAAAAACTCGAGGTTTCGGGTTTGTCTATTTCGACCTGCTATAGCGTGCTACCTGTCAATAGAGAACATGATACACAACCCAATAGCACGCTATCCACGAGTGAGGCAAAAATCTTATATTTCTAACAAGTAAAATGTGGGCACTTCTGCTTGGACGATTTTTCTATTCCTTACACAGTTTTTCCACGTTATCTTGATTGAAACATTCTCTACTAACAACTAGATGATTCCAATTGTCTCTCACCCCCAAAACTACTTTAGACTAGACAATGTTTTGAATTTAAATCATTTTGTACTCTCTTGCTCTTTAACCTGCAACTTCTAATTTTATAAAACACTCATTCTCTTATTTTCAAAAATACAACACACACGATTTTTGCAAGTTAGATTGAGCTTTCCAAAGAGTGTCTAAATAGAAGAAAGTCGTGATTCTTGCATTTGTCGAAACAACCTTCGAACTGAATCAAAATTGCAACCTTTCTTGATGATAACCTCATTATTTCGCAAGTTCTTCATTTTATCCCTTTTGTGCTGAGATTTCATGAGGCTATTTATTGTTTTTCAACTGTAAGTATATGAAGTGTTCTCGGTAAGAGAACACATTAAACAAGAACACCTCACTTCCATTTTTTTTCTAAGAGCTACAACAAATCATCGACAACACATCAAACAATAGCTATCGAAGTCTACAAAGATCAAGCTCAAAAACGAAGACATATCTCATGTCTAATGCATTAGTTTTATCTTTGGTGCCTAGGATAACTTCTCGGTCAATCTCAGCACTAAAAGTCTAAAAATTGCAAAGTCTTCGAAATCACTTCGATATAGTATTTCATTTTGAAAAAATGTTTTCCGAAAGGTTTTAATAATAATTTCAATGAGTTTTGAATTTTTCAAAAGTTTTTAATTTTATATCAATATGTTTTGAGTCAATGGAAAGGTTCTTGAGTGTCAACATATTAATTTTTCAAAAATATGGTTGTCCAGCAGTTTGCGAAAAGTTTTCAGAAGGCACTAGAACACTATCAGTGTTGATAGCAAGCTAATAGGGTTCTATAATAAAACATTTGTTTTCCTAGAAAATTTTCTATAGCGCTATCCCCTTTGATAACTAGCTATAAAGCTGTTGCAATGATCTTTCCATTTTTAGTAAAATGGGCAACAGCGGGCTATAGGCCTTTATAACACGCAATCGGAAAGTTTGAAAACCTCGAGGTTTCGGGTTTGTCTATTTCGACCTGCTATAGTCTGCTATCTGTCAATAGAGAACATGATACACAACCCAATAGCACGCTATCCACGTCTGAGACAAAAATCTGATATTTCTAACAAGAAAAATGTGGGCACTTCTGCTTGGACGATTTTTCTATTCCTTACACAGTTTTTCCAGGTTATCTTGATTGAAACATTCTCTACTAAGAACTAGATGATTCCCATTGTCTCGCACGCCCAAAACTACTTTAGATTAGACAATGTTTTGAATTTAAATCATTTTGTACTCTCTTGCTCTTTAACCTGCAACTTCTAATTTTATAAAACACTCATTTTCTTATTTTCAAAAATACAACACACACGATTTTTGCAAGTTAGATTGAGCTTTCCAAAGAGTGTCTAAATAGAAGAAAGTCGTGATTCTTGCATTTGCCCAAACAACCTTCGAACTGAATCAAAATTGCAACCTTTCTTGATGATAACCTCATTATTTCGCAAGTTCTTCATTTTGTCCCTATTGTGCTGAGATTTCATGAGGCTATTTATTGTTTTTCAACTGTAAGTATATGAAGTGTTCTCGGTAAGAGAACACATTAAACAAGAACACCTCACTTGCAGTTTTTTCCTAAGAGCTACAACTAATCATCAACAACACATCAAACAATAGCTATGGAAGTTTACAAAGATCAAGCTCGAAAACGAAGACATATGTCATGTCTAATGCATTAGTTTTATCTTTGGTGTGTAGGGTAACTTCTCGGTCAATCTCAGCACTAAAACTCTGAAAATTGCAAAGTCTTCGAAATCACTTCGATATATTATTTCATTTTGAAAAAATGTTTTCCGAAAGGTTTTAATCATAATTTCAATGAGTTTTGAATTTTTTAAAAGTTTTTAATTTTATATCAATATGTTTTGAGTCAATGGAATGGTTCTTGAGCGTCAACATATTAATTATTCAAAAATAAGGTTGTCCAGCAGCTTGCGAAAAGTTTTCTAAAGCCACTAGCGCACTATCAGTGTTGATAGCAAGCTAATAGGGTTCTATAATAAAACATTTGTTTTCCTAGAAAATTTTCTATAGCGCTATCCCCTTTGATAACTCGCTATAAAACTATTGCAATGATCTTTCCATTTTTAGTAAAATGGGCAATAGCGGGCTATAGGCCTTTATAACACGCTATCGGAAAGTTTGAAAAACTCGAGCTTTCGGGTTTGTCTATTTCGACCTGCTATAGCCTGCTATCTGTCAATAGAGAACATGATACACAACCCAATAGCACGCTATCCACATCTGAGACAAAAATCTTATATTTGTAACAAGAAAAACGTGGGCACTTCTGCTTGGACGATTTTTCTATTCCTTAAACTGTTTTTCCAGGTTATCATGATTGAAACATTCTCTACTAACAACTAGATGATTCCCATTGTCTCGCACGCCCAAAACTACTTTAGACTAGACAATGTTTTGAATTTAAATCATTTTGTACTCTCTTGCTCTTTAACCTGCAACTTCAAATTTTATAAAACACTCATTCTCTTATTTTCAAAAATACAACACAAACGATTTTTGCAAGTTAGATTGAGCTTTCCAAAGAGTGTCAAAATAGAAGAAAGTCGTGATTCTTGCATTTGCCGAAACAACCTTCGAACTGAATCAAAATTGCAACCTTTCTTGATGATAACCTCATTATTTCGCAAGTTCTTCATTTTATCCCTTTTGTGCTGAGATTTCATGAGGCTATTTATTGTTTTTCAACTGTAAGTATATGAAGTGTTCTCGGTAAGAGAACACATTAAACAAGAACACCTCACTTGCATTTTTTTTCTAAGAGCTACAACAAATCATCGACAACACATCAAACAATAGCTATCGAAGTGTACCAAGATCAAGCTCGAAAACGAAGACATATCTCATGTCTAATGCATTAGTTTTATCTTTGGTGCCTAGGATAACTTCTCGGTCAATCTCAGCACTAAAAGTCTAAAAATTGCAAAGTCTTCGAAATCACTTCGATATAGTATTTCATTTTGAAAAAATGTTTTTCGAAAGGTTTTAATCATAATTTCAATGAGTTTTGAATTTTTTAAAAGTTTTTAATTTTATATCAATATGTTTTGAGTCAATGAAAAGGTTCTTGAGTGTCAACATATTAATTTTTCAAAAATATGGTTGTCCAGCAGTTTGCGAAAAGTTTTCAGAAGGCACTAGAACACTATCAGTGTTGATAGCAAGCTAATAGGGTTCTATAATAAAACATTTGTTTTCCTAGAAAATTTTCTATAGCGCTATCCCCTTTGATAACTCGCTATAAAGCTGTTGCAATGATCTTTACATTTTTAGTAAAATGGGCAATAGCGGGCTATGGGCCTTTATAACATGCAATCGAAAAGTTTGAAAGCTTTCGGGTTTGTCTATTTCGACCTGCTATAGCCTGCTATCTGTCAATAGGGAACATGATACACAACCCAATAGCACGCTATCCACGTCTGAGACAAAAATCTGATATTTCTAACAAGAAAAATGTGGGCACTCCTGCTTGGACGATTTTTCTATTCCTTACACAGTTTTTCCAGGTTATCTTGATTGAAATATTCTCTACTAACAACTAGATGATTCCCATTGTCTCGCACGCCCAAAACTACTTTAGATTAGACAATGTTTTGAATTTAAATCATTTTGTACTCTCTTGCTCTTTAATCTGCAACTTCTAATTTGGTAAAACACTCATTCTCTTATTTTCAAAAATACAACACACACGATTTTTGCAAGTTAGATTGAGCTTTCCAAAGATTGTCTAAATAGAAGAAAGTCGTGATTCTTGCATTTGCCCAAACAACCTTCGAACTGAATCAAAATTGCAACCTTTCTTGATGATAACCTCATTATTTTGCAAGTTCTTCATTTTATCCCTATTGTGCTGAGATTTCATGTGGCTATTTATTGTTTTTCAACTGTAAGTATATGAAGTGTTCTCGGTAAGAGAACACATTAAACAAGAACACCTCACTTGCATTTTTTTTCTAAGAGCTACAACAAATCATCAACAACACATCAAACAATAGCTATCGAAGTCTACAAAGATCAAGCTCGAAAACGAAGACATATCTCATGTCTAATGCATTAGTTTTATCTTTGGTGTCTAAGATAACTTCTCGGTCAATATCAGCACTAAAAGTCTAAAAATTGCAAAGTCTTCAAAATCACTTCGATATAGTATTTCATTCTGAAAAAATGTTTTCCGAAAGGTTTTAATCATAATTTCAATGAGTTTTGAATTTTTAAAAAATTCTTAATTTAATATCAATATGTTTTGAGTCAATGGAATGGTTATTGAGCGTCAACATCTTAATTATTCAAAAATAAGGTTGTCCAGCAGTTTGCGAAAAGTTTTCAGATGGCACTAGCGCACTATCAGTGTTGATAGCAAGCTAATAGGGTTCTATAATAAAACATTTGTTTTCCTAGAAAATTTTCTATAGCGCTATCCCCTTTGATAACTCGGTATAATGCTGTTGCAATGATCTTTCCATTTTTAGTGAAGTGGGCAATAGCGGGCTATAGGCCTTTATAACACGCTATCGGAAAGTTTGAAAAACTCGAGGTTTCGGGTTTGTCTATTTCGACCTGCTATAGCGTGCTACCTGTCAATAGAGAACATGATACACAACCCAATAGCACGCTATCCACGAGTGAGGCAAAAATCTTATATTTCTAACAAGTAAAATGTGGGCACTTCTGCTTGGACGATTTTTCTATTCCTTACACAGTTTTTCCACGTTATCTTGATTGAAACATTCTCTACTAACAACTAGATGATTCCCATTGTCTCTCACCCCCAAAACTACTTTAGACTAGACAATGTTTTGAATTTAAATCATTTTGTACTCTCTTGCTCTTTAACCTGCAACTTCTAATTTTATAAAACACTCATTCTCTTATTTTCAAAAATACAACACACACGATTTTTGCAAGTTAGATTGAGCTTTCCAAAGAGTGTCTAAATAGAAGAAAGTCGTGATTCTTGCATTTGTCGAAACAACCTTCGAACTGAATCAAAATTGCAACCTTTCTTGATGATAACCTCATTATTTCGCAAGTTCTTCATTTTATCCCTTTTGTGCTGAGATTTCATGAGGCTATTTATTGTTTTTCAACTGTAAGTATATGAAGTGTTCTCGGTAAGAGAACACATTAAACAAGAACACCTCACTTCCATTTTTTTTCTAAGAGCTACAACAAATCATCGACAACACATCAAACAATAGCTATCGAAGTCTACAAAGCTCAAGCTCAAAAACGAAGACATATCTCATGTCTAATGCATTAGTTTTATCTTTGGTGCCTAGGATAACTTCTCGGTCAATCTCAGCACTAAAAGTCTAAAAATTGCAAAGTCTTCGAAATCACTTCGATATAGTATTTCATTTTGAAAAAATGTTTTCCGAAAGGTTTTAATCATAATTTCAATGAGTTTTGAATTTTTCAAAAGTTTTTAATTTTATATCAATATGTTTTGAGTCAATGGAAAGGTTCTTGAGTGTCAACATATTAATTTTTCAAAAATATGGTTGTCCAGCAGTTTGCGAAAAGTTTTCAGAAGGCACTAGAACACTATCAGTGTTGATAGCAAGCTAATAGGGTTCTATAATAAAACATTTGTTTTCCTAGAAAATTTTCTATAGCGCTATCCCCTTTGATAACTCGCTATAAAGCTGTTGCAATGATCTTTCCATTTTTAGTAAAATGGGCAACAGCGGGCTATAGGCCTTTATAACACGCAATCGGAAAGTTTGAAAACCTCGAGGTTTCGGGTTTGTCTATTTCGACCTGCTATAGCCTGCTATCTGTCAATAGAGAACATGATACACAACCCAATAGCACGCTATCCACGTCTGAGACAAAAATCTGATATTTCTAACAAGAAAAATGTGGGCACTTCTGCTTGGACGATTTTTCTATTCCTTACACAGTTTTTCCAGGTTATCTTGATTGAAACATTCTCTACTAAGAACTAGGTGATTCCCATTGTCTCGCACGCCCAAAACTACTTTAGATTAGACAATGTTTTGAATTTAAATCATTTTGTACTCTCTTGCTCTTTAACCTGCAACTTCTAATTTTATAAAACACTCATTTTCTTATTTTCAAAAATACAACACACACGATTTTTGCAAGTTAGATTGAGCTTTCCAAAGAGTGTCTAAATAGAAGAAAGTCGTGATTCTTGCATTTGCCCAAACAACCTTCGAACTGAATCAAAATTGCAACCTTTCTTGATGATAACCTCATTATTTCGCAAGTTCTTCATTTTGTCCCTATTGTGCTGAGATTTCATGAGGCTATTTATTGTTTTTCAACTGTAAGTATATGAAGTGTTCTCGGTAAGAGAACACAATAAACAAGAACACCTCACTTGCAGTTTTTTCCTAAGAGCTACTACTAATCATCAACAACACATCAAACAATAGCTATGGAAGTTTACAAAGATCAAGCTCGAAAACGAAGACATATGTCATGTCTAATGCATTAGTTTTATCTTTGGTGTGTAGGGTAACTTCTCGGTCAATCTCAGCACTAAAACTCTGAAAATTGCAAAGTCTTCGAAATCACTTCGATATATTATTTCATTTTGAAAAAATGTTTTCCGAAAGGTTTTAATCATAATTTCAATGAGTTTTGAATTTTTTAAAAGTTTTTAATTTTATATCAATATGTTTTGAGTCAATGGAATGGTTCTTGAGCGTCAACATATTAATTATTCAAAAATAAGGTTGTCCAGCAGCTTGCGAAAAGTTTTCTAAAGCCACTAGCGCACTATCAGTGTTGATAGCAAGCTAATAGGGTTCTATAATAAAACATTTGTTTTCCTAGAAAATTTTCTATAGCGCTATCCCCTTTGATAACTCGCTATAAAACTATTGCAATGATCTTTCCATTTTTAGTAAAATGGGCAATAGCGGGCTATAGGCCTTTATAACACGCTATCGGAAAGTTTGAAAAACTCGAGCTTTCGGGTTTGTCTATTTCGACCTGCTATAGCCTGCTATCTGTCAATAGAGAACATGATACACAACCCAATAGCACGCTATCCACATCTGAGACAAAAATCTTATATTTGTAACAAGAAAAACGTGGGCACTTCTGCTTGGACGATTTTTCTATTCCTTAAACTGTTTTTCCAGGTTATCATGATTGAAACATTCTCTACTAACAACTAGATGATTCCCATTGTCTCGCACGCCCAAAACTACTTTAGACTAGACAATGTTTTGAATTTAAATCATTTTGTACTCTCTTGCTCTTTAACCTGCAACTTCTAATTTTATAAAACACTCATTCTCTTATTTTCAAAAATACAACACAAACGATTTTTGCAAGTTAGATTGAGCTTTCCAAAGAGTGTCAAAATAGAAGAAAGTCGTGATTCTTGCATTTGCCGAAACAACCTTCGAACTGAATCAAAATTGCAACCTTTCTTGATGATAACCTCATTATTTCGCAAGTTCTTCATTTTATCCCTTTTGTGCTGAGATTTCATGAGGCTATTTATTGTTTTTCAACTGTAAGTATATGAAGTGTTCTCGGTAAGAGAACACATTAAACAAGAACACCTCACTTGCATTTTTTTTCTAAGAGCTACAACAAATCATCGACAACACATCAAACAATAGCTATCGAAGTGTACCAAGATCAAGCTCGAAAACGAAGACATATCTCATGTCTAATGCATTAGTTTTATCTTTGGTGCCTAGGATAACTTCTCGGTCAATCTCAGCACTAAAAGTCTAAAAATTGCAAAGTCTTCGAAATCACTTCGATATAGTATTTCATTTTGAAAAAATGTTTTTCGAAAGGTTTTAATCATAATTTCAATGAGTTTTGAATTTTTTAAAAGTTTTTAATTTTATATCAATATGTTTTGAGTCAATGAAAAGGTTCTTGAGTGTCAACATATTAATTTTTCAAAAATATGGTTGTCCAGCAGTTTGCGAAAAGTTTTCAGAAGGCACTAGAACACTATCAGTGTTGATAGCAAGCTAATAGGGTTCTATAATAAAACATTTGTTTTCCTAGAAAATTTTCTATAGCGCTATCCCCTTTGATAACTCGCTATAAAGCTGTTGCAATGATCTTTCCATTTTTAGTAAAATGGGCAATAGCGGGCTATGGGCCTTTATAACATGCAATCGAAAAGTTTGAAAGCTTTCGGGTTTGTCTATTTCGACCTGCTATAGCCTGCTATCTGTCAATAGGGAACATGATACACAACCCAATAGCACGCTATCCACGTCTGAGACAAAAATCTGATATTTCTAACAAGAAAAATGTGGGCACTCCTGCTTGGACGATTTTTCTATTCCTTACACAGTTTTTCCAGGTTATCTTGATTGAAATATTCTCTACTAACAACTAGATGATTCCCATTGTCTCGCACGCCCAAAACTACTTTAGATTAGACAATGTTTTGAATTTAAATCATTTTGTACTCTCTTGCTCTTTAATCTGCAACTTCTAATTTGGTAAAACACTCATTCTCTTATTTTCAAAAATACAACACACACGATTTTTGCAAGTTAGATTGAGCTTTCCAAAGATTGTCTAAATAGAAGAAAGTCGTGATTCTTGCATTTGCCCAAACAACCTTCGAACTGAATCAAATTTGCAACCTTTCTTGATGATAACCTCATTATTTTGCAAGTTCTTCATTTTATCCCTATTGTGCTGAGATTTCATGTGGCTATTTATTGTTTTTCAACTGTAAGTATATGAAGTGTTCTCGGTAAGAGAACACATTAAACAAGAACACCTCACTTGCATTTTTTTTCTAAGAGCTACAACAAATCATCAACAACACATCAAACAATAGCTATCGAAGTCTACAAAGATCAAGCTCGAAAACGAAGACATATCTCATGTCTAATGCATTAGTTTTATCTTTGGTGTCTAAGATAACTTCTCGGTCAATATCAGCACTAAAAGTCTAAAAATTGCAAAGTCTTCAAAATCACTTCGATATAGTATTTCATTCTGAAAAAATGTTTTCCGAAAGGTTTTAATCATAATTTCAATGAGTTTTGAATTTTTAAAAAGTTCTTAATTTAATATCAATATGTTTTGAGTCAATGGAATGGTTATTGAGCGTCAACATCTTAATTATTCAAAAATAAGGTTGTCCAGCAGTTTGCGAAAAGTTTTCAGATGGCACTAGCGCACTATCAGTGTTGATAGCAAGCTAATAGGGTTCTATAATAAAACATTTGTTTTCCTAGAAAATTTTCTATAGCGCTACCCCCTTTGATAACTCGGTATAATGCTGTTGCAATGATCTTTCCATTTTTAGTGAAGTGGGCAATAGCGGGCTATAGGCCTTTATAACACGCTATCGGAAAGTTTGAAAAACTCGAGGTTTCGGGTTTGTCTATTTCGACCTGCTATAGCGTGCTACCTGTCAATAGAGAACATGATACACAACCCAATAGCACGCTATCCACGAGTGAGGCAAAAATCTTATATTTCTAACAAGTAAAATGTGGGCACTTCTGCTTGGACGATTTTTCTATTCCTTACACAGTTTTTCCACGTTATCTTGATTGAAACATTCTCTACTAACAACTAGATGATTCCCATTGTCTCTCACCCCCAAAACTACTTTAGACTAGACAATGTTTTGAATTTAAATCATTTTGTACTCTCTTGCTCTTTAACCTGCAACTTCTAATTTTATAAAACACTCATTCTCTTATTTTCAAAAATACAACACACACGATTTTTGCAAGTTAGATTGAGCTTTCCAAAGAGTGTCTAAATAGAAGAAAGTCGTGATTCTTGCATTTGTCGAAACAACCTTCGAACTGAATCAAAATTGCAACCTTTCTTGATGATAACCTCATTATTTCGCAAGTTCTTCATTTTATCCCTTTTGTGCTGAGATTTCATGAGGCTATTTATTGTTTTTCAACTGTAAGTATATGAAGTGTTCTCGGTAAGAGAACACATTAAACAAGAACACCTCACTTCCATTTTTTTTCTAAGAGCTACAACAAATCATCGACAACACATCAAACAATAGCTATCGAAGTCTACAAAGCTCAAGCTCAAAAACGAAGACATATCTCATGTCTAATGCATTAGTTTTATCTTTGGTGCCTAGGATAACTTCTCGGTCAATCTCAGCACTAAAAGTCTAAAAATTGCAAAGTCTTCGAAATCACTTCGATATAGTATTTCATTTTGAAAAAATGTTTTCCGAAAGGTTTTAATCATAATTTCAATGAGTTTTGAATTTTTCAAAAGTTTTTAATTTTATATCAATATGTTTTGAGTCAATGGAAAGGTTCTTGAGTGTCAACATATTAATTTTTCAAAAATATGGTTGTCCAGCAGTTTGCGAAAAGTTTTCAGAAGGCACTAGAACACTATCAGTGTTGATAGCAAGCTAATAGGGTTCTATAATAAAACATTTGTTTTCCTAGAAAATTTTCTATAGCGCTATCCCCTTTGATAACTCGCTATAAAGCTGTTGCAATGATCTTTCCATTTTTAGTAAAATGGGCAACAGCGGGCTATAGGCCTTTATAACACGCAATCGGAAAGTTTGAAAACCTCGAGGTTTCGGGTTTGTCTATTTCGACCTGCTATAGCCTGCTATCTGTCAATAGAGAACATGATACACAACCCAATAGCACGCTATCCACGTCTGAGACAAAAATCTGATATTTCTAACAAGAAAAATGTGGGCACTTCTGCTTGGACGATTTTTCTATTCCTTACACAGTTTTTCCAGGTTATCTTGATTGAAACATTCTCTACTAAGAACTAGGTGATTCCCATTGTCTCGCACGCCCAAAACTACTTTAGATTAGACAATGTTTTGAATTTAAATCATTTTGTACTCTCTTGCTCTTTAACCTGCAACTTCTAATTTTATAAAACACTCATTTTCTTATTTTCAAAAATACAACACACACGATTTTTGCAAGTTAGATTGAGCTTTCCAAAGAGTGTCTAAATAGAAGAAAGTCGTGATTCTTGCATTTGCCCAAACAACCTTCGAACTGAATCAAAATTGCAACCTTTCTTGATGATAACCTCATTATTTCGCAAGTTCTTCATTTTGTCCCTATTGTGCTGAGATTTCATGAGGCTATTTATTGTTTTTCAACTGTAAGTATATGAAGTGTTCTCGGTAAGAGAACACATTAAACAAGAACACCTCACTTGCAGTTTTTTCCTAAGAGCTACAACTAATCATCAACAACACATCAAACAATAGCTATGGAAGTTTACAAAGATCAAGCTCGAAAACGAAGACATATGTCATGTCTAATGCATTAGTTTTATCTTTGGTGTGTAGGGTAACTTCTCGGTCAATCTCAGCACTAAAACTCTGAAAATTGCAAAGTCTTCGAAATCACTTCGATATATTATTTCATTTTGAAAAAATGTTTTCCGAAAGGTTTTAATCATAATTTCAATGAGTTTTGAATTTTTTAAAAGTTTTTAATTTTATATCAATATGTTTTGAGTCAATGGAATGGTTCTTGAGCGTCAACATATTAATTATTCAAAAATAAGGTTGTCCAGCAGCTTGCGAAAAGTTTTCTAAAGCCACTAGCGCACTATCAGTGTTGATAGCAAGCTAATAGGGTTCTATAATAAAACATTTGTTTTCCTAGAAAATTTTCTATAGCGCTATCCCCTTTGATAACTCGCTATAAAACTATTGCAATGATCTTTCCATTTTTAGTAAAATGGGCAATAGCGGGCTATAGGCCTTTATAACACGCTATCGGAAAGTTTGAAAAACTCGAGCTTTCGGGTTTGTCTATTTCGACCTGCTATAGCCTGCTATCTGTCAATAGAGAACATGATACACAACCCAATAGCACGCTATCCACATCTGAGACAAAAATCTTATATTTGTAACAAGAAAAACGTGGGCACTTCTGCTTGGACGATTTTTCTATTCCTTAAACTGTTTTTCCAGGTTATCATGATTGAAACATTCTCTACTAACAACTAGATGATTCCCATTGTCTCGCACGCCCAAAACTACTTTAGACTAGACAATGTTTTGAATTTAAATCATTTTGTACTCTCTTGCTCTTTAACCTGCAACTTCTAATTTTATAAAACACTCATTCTCTTATTTTCAAAAATACAACACAAACGATTTTTGCAAGTTAGATTGAGCTTTCCAAAGAGTGTCAAAATAGAAGAAAGTCGTGATTCTTGCATTTGCCGAAACAACCTTCGAACTGAATCAAAATTGCAACCTTTCTTGATGATAACCTCATTATTTCGCAAGTTCTTCATTTTATCCCTTTTGTGCTGAGATTTCATGAGGCTATTTATTGTTTTTCAACTGTAAGTATATGAAGTGTTCTCGGTAAGAGAACACATTAAACAAGAACACCTCACTTGCATTTTTTTTCTAAGAGCTACAACAAATCATCGACAACACATCAAACAATAGCTATCGAAGTGTACCAAGATCAAGCTCGAAAACGAAGACATATCTCATGTCTAATGCATTAGTTTTATCTTTGGTGCCTAGGATAACTTCTCGGTCAATCTCAGCACTAAAAGTCTAAAAATTGCAAAGTCTTCGAAATCACTTCGATATAGTATTTCATTTTGAAAAAATGTTTTCCGAAAGGTTTTAATCATAATTTCAATGAGTTTTGAATTTTTTAAAAGTTTTTAATTTTATATCAATATGTTTTGAGTCAATGAAAAGGTTCTTGAGTGTCAACATATTAATTTTTCAAAAATATGGTTGTCCAGCAGTTTGCGAAAAGTTTTCAGAAGGCACTAGAACACTATCAGTGTTGATAGCAAGCTAATAGGGTTCTATAATAAAACATTTGTTTTCCTAGAAAATTTTCTATAGCGCTATCCCCTTTGATAACTCGCTATAAAGCTGTTGCAATGATCTTTCCATTTTTAGTAAAATGGGCAACAGCGGGCTATAGGCCTTTATAACACGCAATCGGAAAGTTTGAAAACCTCGAGGTTTCGGGTTTGTCTATTTCGACCTGCTATAGCCTGCTATCTGTCAATAGAGAACATGATACACAACCCAATAGCACGCTATCCACGTCTGAGACAAAAATCTGATATTTCTAACAAGAAAAATGTGGGCACTTCTGCTTGGACGATTTTTCTATTCCTTACACAGTTTTTCCAGGTTATCTTGATTGAAACATTCTCTACTAAGAACTAGATGATTCCCATTGTCTCGCACGCCCAAAACTACTTTAGATTAGACAATGTTTTGAATTTAAATCATTTTGTACTCTCTTGCTCTTTAACCTGCAACTTCTAATTTTATAAAACACTCATTTTCTTATTTTCAAAAATACAACACACACGATTTTTGCAAGTTAGATTGAGCTTTCCAAAGAGTGTCTAAATTGAAGAAAGTCGTGATTCTTGCATTTGCCCAAACAACCTTCGAACTGAATCAAAATTGCAAACTGTCTTGATGATAACCTCATTATTTCGCAAGTTCTTCATTTTATCCCTTTTGTGCTGAGATTTCACGAGGCTATCTATTGTTTTAAACTGTAAGTATATGAAGTGTTCTCGGAAAGAGAACACATTAAACAAGAACACATCACTTGCGTTTTTTTTCTAAGAGCTACAACTAATCATCAACAACACATCAAAGAAAAGCTATCGAAGTGTACCAAGATCAAGCTCGAAAACGAAGACATATCTTATGTCTAATGCGTTAGTTTTATCTTTGGTGTTTAGGGTAACTTCTCAGTCAATCTCAGCACTAAAACTCTGAAAATTTCAAAGTCTTCGAAATCACTTCGATATATTATTTCATTTTGAAAAAATGTTTTCCGAAAGGTTTTAATCATAATTTCAATGAGTTTTGAATTTTTTAAAAGTTTTTAATTTTATATCAATATGTTTTGAGTCAATGGAATGGTTCTTGAGTGTCAACATATTAATTTTTCAAAAATATGGTTGTCCAGCAGTTTGCGAAAAGTTTTCAGAAGGCACTAGAACACTATCAGTGTTGATAGCAAGCTAATAGGGTTCTATAATAAAACATTTGTTTTCCTAGAAAATTTTCTATAGCGCTATCCCCTTTGATAACTCGCTATAAAGCTGTTGCAATGATCTTTCCATTTTTAGTAAAATGGGCAATAGCGGGCTATAGGCCTTTATAACACGCAATCGGAAAGTTTTAAAAACTTGAGGCTTCGGGTTTGTCTATTTCGACCTGCTATAGCCTGCTATCTGTCAATAGAGAACATGATACACAACCCAATAGCACGCTATCCACGTCTGAGACAAAAATCTGATATTTCTAACAAGAAAAATGTGGGCACTTCTGCTTGGACGATTTTTCTATTCGTTACACAGTTTTTCCAGGTTATCTTGATTGAAACATTCTCTACTAAGAACTAGATGATTCCCATTGTCTCGCACGCCCAAAACTACTTTAGATTAGACAATGTTTTGAATTTAAATCATTTTGTACTCTCTTGCTCTTTAACCTGCAACTTCTAATTTTATAAAACACTCATTTTCTTATTTTCAAAAATACAACACACACGATTTTTGCAAGTTAGATTGAGCTTTCCAAAGAGTGTCTAAATTGAAGAAAGTCGTGATTCTTGCATTTGCCCAAACAACCTTCGAACTGAATCAAAATTGCAAACTGTCTTGATGATAACCTCATTATTTCGCAAGTTCTTCATTTTATCACTTTTGTGCTGAGATTTAATGAGCCTATCTATTGTTTTAAACTGTAAGTATATGAAGTGTTCTCGGAAAGAGAACACATCACTTGCGTTTTTTTTCTAAGAGCTACAACTAATCATCAACAACACATCAAAGAAAAGCTATCGAAGTGTACCAAGATCAAGCTCGAAAACGAAGACATATCTTATGTCTAATGCGTTAGTTTTATCTTTGGTGTTTAGGGTAACTTCTCAGTCAATCTCAGCACTAAAACTCTGAAAATTTCAAAGTCTTCGAAATCACTTCGATATATTATTTCATTTTGAAAAAATGTTTTCCGAAAGGTTTTAATCATAATTTCAATGAGTTTTGAATTTTTTAAAAGTTTTTAATTTTATATCAATATGTTTTGAGTCAATGGAATGGTTCTTGAGTGTCAACATATTAATTTTTCAAAAATATGGTTGTCCAGCAGTTTGCGAAAAGTTTTCAGAAGGCACTAGAACACTATCAGTGTTGATAGCAAGCTAATAGGGTTCTATAATAAAACATTTGTTTTCCTAGAAAATTTTCTATAGCGCTATCCCCTTTGATAACTCGCTATAAAGCTGTTGCAATGATCTTTCCATTTTTAGTAAAATGGGCAATAGCGGGCTATAAGCCTTCATAACACGCAATCGGAAAGTTTGAAAAACTCGAGCTTTCGGGTTTGTCTATTTGGACCTGCTATAGCTTGCTATCTGTCAATAGAGAACATGATACACAACCCAATAGCACGCTATCCACGTCTGAGACAAAAATCTGATATTTCTAACAAGAAAAATGTGGTCACTTCTGCTTGGACGATTTTTCTATTCCTTACACAGTTTTTTCCAGGTTATCTTGATTGAAACATTCTCTACTAACAACTAGAAGATTCCCATTGTCTGGCACGCCCAAAACTACTTTAGATTAGATAATGTTTTGAATTTAAATCATTTTGTACTCTCTTGCACTTTAACCTGCAACTTCTAATTTTATAAAACACTCATTCTCTTATTTTCAAAAATACAACACACACGATTTTTGCAAGTTAGATTGAGCTTTCCAAAGAGTGTCTAAATAGAAGAAAGTCGTGATTCTTGCATTTGCCCAAACAACCTTCGAACTGAATCAAAATTGCAAACTGTCTTGATGATAACCTCATTATTTCGCAAGTTCTTCATTTTATCCCTTTTGTGCTAAGATTTCATGAGCCTATCTATTGTTTTAAACTGTAAGTATATGAAGTGTTCTCGGAAAGAGAACACATTAAACGAGAACACATCACTTGCGTTTTTTTTCTAGGAGGTACAACTAATCATCAACAACACATCAAAGAAAAGCTATCGAAGTGTACCAAGATCAAGCTCGAAAACGAAGACATATGTTATGTCTAATGCGTTAGTTTTATCTTTGGTGTTTAGGGTAACTTCTCAGTCAATCTCAGCACTAAAACTCTGAAAATTTCAAAGTCTTCGAAATCACTTCGATAAATTATTTCCTTTTGAAAAAATGTTTTCTGAAAGGTTTTAATCATAATTTCAATGAGTTTTGAATTTTTTAAAAGTTTTTAATTTTATATCAATATGTTTTGAGTCAATGGAATGGTTCTTGAGCGTCAACATATTAATTTTTCAAAAATAAGGTTGTCCAGCAGTTTGCGAAAAGTTTTCAGAAGGCACTAGCGCACTATCAGTGTTGATAGCAAGCTAATAGGGTTCTATAATAAAACATTTGTTTTCCTAGAAAATTGTCTATAATGCTATCCACTTTGATAACTCGCTATGAAGCTGTTGCAATGATCTTTCCATTTTTAGTAAATTGGGCAATAGCGGGCTATATGCCTTTATAACACGCTATCGGAAAGTTTGAAAAACTCGAGCTTTCGGGTTTGTCTATTTCGACCTGCTATAGCCCGCTATCTGTCAATAGAGAACATGATACACAACCCAATAGCACGCTATCCACGTCTGAGACAAAAATCTTATATTTCTAACAAGAAAAATGTGGGCACTTCTGCTTGGACGATTTTTCTATTCCTTACACAGTTTTTCCTGGTTATCTTGATTGAAACATTCTCTACTAACAACTAGATGATTCCCATTGTCTAGCACGCCCAAAACTACTTCAGATTAAATAATGTTTTGAATTTCGATCATTTTGTACTCTCTTGCTCTTTAACCTGCAACTTCTAATTTTATAAAACATTCATTCTCTTATTTTCAAAAATACAACACACACGATTTTTGCAAGTTAGATTGAGCTTTCCAAAGAGTATCTAAATAGAAGAAAGTCGTGATTCTTGCATTTGCCCAAACAACCTTCGAACTGAATCAAAATTGCAAACTGTCTTGATGATAACCTCATTATTTCGCAAGTTCTTCATTTTATCCCTTTTGTGCTGAGATTTCATGAGCCTATCTATTGTTTTAAACTGTAAGTATATGAAGTGTTCTCGGTAAGAGAACACATTAAACAAGAACACATCACTTGCATTTTTTTTTCTAAGGGCTACAACTAATCATCAACAACACATCAAACAATAGCTACCGAAGTCTACAAAAATAAACACATCACTTACATGTCAAATGCACTAGTTTTATCTTTGGTGTGTAGTGTAACTTCTCGGTCAATCTCAGAACTAAAACTCTAAAAATTGCAATGTCTTCGAAATCACTTCGATATAGTATTTTATTTTGAAAAAATGTTTTCCGGAAGGTTTTAATCATAATTTCAATGAGTTTTGAATTATTTAAAAGTTTTTTAATTTTATATCAATATGTTTTGAGTCAATGGAATGGTTCTTGAGCGTCAAAATATTAATTTTTCAAAAATAAGGCTGTCCAGCAATTTGCCAAAAGTTCTCAGAAGGCATTAGCGGACTATCAGTGTTGATAGCAAGCTAATAGGGTGCTATAATAAAACATTTGTTTTCTGGAAAATTGTCTATAGCGCTATCCCCTTTGATAACTCGCTATAATGCTGTTGCCGTGATCTTTCCATTTTTAGTAAAATGGGCAATAGGGCGATATAGGCTTTGATAACACGCTATCGGAAAGTCTGAAAACTCGAGCTCTCGGGTTTGTGTATATCGACCTGCTATAGCCTGCTATCTATCAATAGAGAACACGATACACAACCCAATAGCACGCTGACCATGTCTGAGACAAAAATCTGATATTTCTAACGAGAAAAATGTGGGCACTTCTGCTTGCTCGATTTTTCTATTCTTTACACAGTTTTTTCAGGTTATCTTAATTGAAATATTCTCTACTAACACCAAGATGATTCCCATTGTTTCACACGCCCAAAACAACTTTAGATTAAACAATGTTTTGATTTAAAATCATTTTGTACTCTCTTACTCTTTAACCTGCAATGTCACACCCCGCCCGGTACACTCGCGGACTGGCCACGCATTTGGAATAATAACAATGGTAACAACAGAGTGCGCAGCGGAAAGATATGTCACACAGTACAAATCTGATTTTATTTAATTCAGAATATAATTTGTACATAAAATGGTTAAGGGAACATACTCCCCAAAATCCCCAATGAATCAAACAAAGGGTTCAAAATGTGGGCCCCATATTTTGCACCCAGTCCAGCCTAATTTCCTGTGAAAGATTGGATAATAATGAAGTGAGCTTAACGCGCTTAGTGGGTAAATAGTTCGTGAGTATAACCATTAATAAAGCATACTTCAATATCAAATATCTTAAATACATATGTGGGCATCATAATCAATCAATATATATGTATTCATGACACCGTCTCGTAATGGTTTGATGAACGTACATCGCCTAAGCTCACATATAGGTGTCCTTCCCCGGGTGTAGCTAGGTTCTCACTATACGTCCCTCCTCTGGTGATCCTTATCAGGGTCGGTATCACGACGTGCAATGTTAGGACATTCAGTATTACATGTACAAGCTGATAGCTTTCAATAAGACCAACTAAATCAGTCCCCAGTTGAGAGGTGAGACACTAGGTCTGCTTAAATAACCAATCGCCTAGAGCAGCCCACTGCCTCCCGTTCACTATTTAAAGTTACTGAGGACAAGACCGAGTCTAGTTGAATCAGATTAACCACAAATGCGACATTATAACAGTATAATACATGAATTCCAAGTGTACAGGCATAAGTGCGGCAATATAATCATTATATGACATAATGTAGTGTAAATGAACAGTAGACATAATAATAACTGAATGTAAACTTTAATAAAAGTTATAAAACATGCAAACCTATGTTTCGTTCCCCACCTTCAGATAAGAACTTCTTCTTTTTCAGATCTGGAGCATTCCTTCGGACAGAACTTCGTTGTACTGCACTGAGAGTCTCGGACAGATAGTCTCAAAAGGCTTAAAACTCAATATGAGTGAAAAGAGGAGTAAAAATCACAATTTTGAGTGAATTTGGTGTGAAAAATTAAGAGGGAAGGATTGGTTTATATAATGTTTTTGGCGCCTAGACTTCCAGGCATGTGCCATGTGCCATGTGCCATGTGCCTCGACTTCCAGGCATGTGCTTTATCCTAAAAATATATATATATATATATATTTTTGTGAAATACAGGGTATTACACTCTACCCCCCTTAAAGGGATTTCGCCCTCAAAATCAGGTCAAGTAGTTATGATGGTTATTTGCTTGCGATCCACTGCCGGCGTCATCTCTTGCGAGTTCAGGATAGTGCTAGTATGGTTCATGAATTGCACTGTGGCCGGTGGAATCCTCATCATCATAAAACCATGGAAACCAAATGGAATCAGACTCATCCTCAGAAGATTCCTACATTTGCAAAATAGATGGTGGTGGAAGGCGATGGTTACATCGTTTGAGGGGAGGTAGGTTGAGCGGTGGAATATTTTTTCGTGTTGTTGCTTGAATTCGACCTCTTGGCAATTGTGGTAGAAGGTCCTGTCAAGATGAGGGCACGGGATTGTTGCGAAAAAGTCATGCACATTCTGGTGATAATGATCGTTGTGCGGTGATGGAGTTGGTGATGCAAAGTAGTAGTGACTTGACTCTGCTTCTTAAGAAGTAGTTACAAGTTGCCAAGGAGGCTACTGCGTGTGTGCATCACGATATCCGTGGATGTTAGTTTCAGACATCGGTGTAGTTATTCAAGTGAAACAATGTATTAAGATAAGTGTAACAATGTTTCATCGGTTTATTGATAAGTGAAAATAGGACAATGTATCGCATCATCAGTTGGTACTAGAAAACAATTAAGGATATTTCTGTTTAATAATTGCTTCTAGTTCCCATGTTGCCTTCCTCTACGCCGTGGTGATCCCATAGCACTTTCACAAGTGGTATGCTACGTCGCCGTAGTTCTTGAGTTTTTCTATCTAAAATCTGTATCACTTTCTTCTAATACGTATTTCCTTCCGCAACTTGAACCTCGACTAAAAGGATGATATGCGAAGGATTAGGACGATACTTGCGAAGCATAGATACGTTAAAAACATCATGAACCTTAGGCATGGACGTTGGAAGGGACAGACGATAAGCAAGTTTGCCAATACGTTCAATGATTTGAAATGGACCGATATACGGTGGGGAGAGCTTGCCTTTGATCCCAAAGCGTTTGAAACCTCTTGTGGGCTGGACATTCAGAAAAACAAAGTCCCCCTTATCAAATTCTAGAAGTTGTCTCCGCTTGTCAGCATAGCTCTTCTGTCGACTTTCTGCAACACGAAGTCGTTCCTTTACTAGTGTGATCTTCTCAGAAGTCTCTTGAACTAGTTCAGGGCCTAACTGCGATCGATCTGCCCTATCTAACCAGCATATCGGAGATCTGGAAGGCCGACCATAGAGAGCCTCATATGGTGCCATGCCGATACTAGTTTGGTAGCTGTTGTTGTATGCAAACTCAGCTAGATGCAAATACTTTGCCTATCCGTCATTAAAGTCCAAAATGCAGCATCGTAACATATCTTCTAAGATTTGGATAAGCCGCTCTGACTTCCCATCAATCTGAGGGTGGAAGGCTGTGGTCATAGTGATCTTAGAACCCATTCTATTCTAGAAGCTTTTCCCAAAGTTTGATGTGAATCGAGGGTCTCAATCAGAGACGATCGTGAGTGGTATGCCATGAAGGTGTACAATCTTTCTTTCATATAGTTTTGCAAGTTTGGCAGGATTATCCGTGAACTTTATTGGCAAGAAGTGTGCAGACTTTGTAATTCTGTCAATGATAACCCAGATAGCATCTTGCCCTTTATTATTTTGAGGCAAGGTCGTAACAAAATTCATTGTGATGTTCTCCCACTTCCATTCTCCAATAGGTAACGGCTGGAGAAGTCCTGAGGGAAATCTTCGTTCTGCCTTAACTTTCTGGCAAACGAGACATCGAGTAACGAAGTCTGCAATTGTCGTCTTCATTCTAGAAAACCAGAATTGTCGCTTGACATCCTTGTACATCTTGTCACCCCCAGGATGCATAGCGTACCTCGAACAATGCATCTCAGTAAGCACGTCTTTTCGAACCTCAGGATCGTTCGGTAGACAGAGATGTTTTTTGTAGAAAATGGCTCCGTCTTTAGATACTGACCAATGAGGAAGATCTTGTCTGGTGAGTAGAAGTTCTCGTTTCTCCATTAACATAGGGTCATTGGCTTGAGTAGCTGAAATCTTTTGAACGAGCTCAGAGGTGGCTGATAATTGAGAGAGTCGTGGTCGTGGTCCCTCTACGTTCAGCTGTAGGTTAAAGTTATCCATCTCGGTAGCCAACTTCCCCATTTCATAGTTAAGAGTGCAAGAAACATAAAACTTTCTACTCAGGGCATCGGCCACAACATTGGCCTTTCTGGGATGGTACTGGAGTTGAAAGTCATAATCTTTCAAGAATTCTAACCATCGTCTCTGGCAGAGGTTTAGGTCTCTCTGAGTGTACATGTACTTAAGACTTTTGTGATCTGAGAAGACCTCAAACCATTCACCGTATAGGTAATGACGCCATAGCTTCTGTGCAAACACAACAGCTGCAAGTTCCAAGCCATGTGTTGGGTAATTACCCTCGTGAATCTTTAGTTGCCTCGAGGCATATGCAACAACTTGGCCTTCTTTCATTAGTACGACACCTAAGCCTTGGAGAGAGGCGTCGGTGTATAATGAAAATCCAATTGCATTTCTTGGAGTGATAAGTACAGGTGCCGTCGTGAGGCGTTTCTTCAATTCCTGAAATGATGCTTCACAGGCGAAATTCTAGATGAATTGCACGTCTTTTCGAGTGAGGTTGGTCATAGGTTCAACAATCTTTGAGAAGTCCTTGATGAAGCGTCTGTAATAGCCAGCCAACCCAAGAAAACTCCTAATCTGAGTAACAGTGGTAGGTTGTTTCCAGTTTAAAACGACTTCAACCTTAGAAGGATCTACCTCAATGACATTGCCTGAAACCACATGGCCTAGGAATTGAACTCTCTTCGCCCAAAATTCTCACTTACTCAACTTTGCATATAGTTGGTGCCTTCTTAAGGTCTGGATAACTATTTTCAAATGTATTTTATGGTCTTCCTCGATTGAGAAATATGTCAAGATGTCATCCACAAAAACCACCACAAATTGGTCTAAGTATAACCTGAATATGCGATTCATCAAATCCATGAATGCAGCAGATGCATTTCTTAGACCGAATGTCATAACTAAGAACTCGTAATGACCGTACCGAGTACTGAACGCCGTCTTGGTGATGTTCGACTCTCAGATCTGGAGTTGGTGATAACCGGACAGTAAATCAATCTTAGAGAAGTATTTGGCTTCTCTAAGTTGGTCGAACAAGTCATCGATCCTGGGCAATGAATATCTGTTCAAGATGGTGACGTTATTCAACTTGCGACAATCGATGCAAAGTTGTAACGAACCATCCTTTTTGCGACCAAACAAAACTGGAGTGCCCCAGGGTGATGAACTCTTTTGGATGAAGCCATTACTCTCTAATTTCTTTAGATGTTTGTCTAATTTGACTAGCTCGACATTAGACATTATGTATGGTGGAATTGAGATAGGCCCTGTCCCAGGTATGAGGTTGATCTCAAAATCGAATTCCCTAACTGGAGGTAGACCAGGAAGGTCATTTAGAAAAACTATTGGGAATTCAGATATGACTAAAACATCGTGTACTTCGAGAGGGTATAGTGCTGATGATTCATTTTCGTCACCAAGGGATAACGCTCGAAGTTGAGATTTGAGAAGTGCAACTGTTGATTTGTGTATCCATTTCCTTGTTCCGTGAATCTTGAAAAACTCTCCAATAGGCAAGGTTAACTCAACTTGTTTCTTCAGACAGTCGATCTTTGCATTCAGTGGTGCGAGCCAGTCCATGCCGAGGATGATGTCGAAGTCGTCAATATCCATCACAAAAAGATCTGCATATATTATATGTTCTAACATTCGAAGTTCGCATCGAGAACACTGCAAATTCACATCAGTACCAGATCCAAAAGATGATGTGGCATGGACTGTGATGTTTGTGGGTTCAGGATGCAGGCTTAAATGCCTTACCAATGCTGATGATATAAAAGAATGCGTAGCACCTGAATCAAACAAAACATGCACCATTGTATTGAACAAAGGAAAGGTACCTTCGACTACGTTGTTGTCTGGGAGGGATTGTTGAGCAATGGCATATGCTCTGCCCTGATTTCGTTGACCCTGGTTCTACTGGTTCTGCCTGGGTTGGGCAATAGCAGGAGGTGGTGCTTGTTGGACCGGAATAGCAGGAACAGGTTGCTGAAGGTGTGGACAGGCATTTCTTACGTGGCCCTGCTGACAGCAGTTGAAACAAGTAGGCTTGTATCGCTGATTGTGTTGCTGGCCATGCTGATTGTTCTGCCGACCACCACCTCTGCGATTGCCGTTTTGACGGCCACCCTACCTCCGCGGCCATAATTACGAAAACCCTGATGTTTAGGGTTAGATGGTTCAGCCGCAGGTGTTGTGGCCTCATTCTTCGAAACAGGGGCTGGGAGGGCTAGGTTTTGATTATAGTTGGGCTTCTTCTTGTTGCCCTATTGCGAGCCTTGTTGGGAAAACGTTGCAGGCCGTTTTCCCTTATTCATTCTTTGTTCCTATAAGATCTTCTCTTGTTCAAAGCTCATGGCCTTGTCAACAACCTCCATCTAAATCTTGAGATCCAAGATTGACAAGGCTTGTTGAATGTCATGGCGAAGGCCATTATAAAATTTTTTAGTCTTATCTCGCTTCGCTGAGATGGTAGAGAGAGAGTAGACTGATAATTCTTTGAACTTGCCAGCATAATCCCTGACGGTCATGTTGCCCTGGTATAACGTAGCAAATTCCTCGTGCTTCTGCCACTTCACAGCGCTGGGAAAATACTCATCAATAAACATTGACTAGAACTGTTGCCAAGTCATATCTGCTATGTTGACCATTGGGTCCTCTTTCACTGTTATCCACCATGTGTTTGCCCCACCAACAAGTTGGTAAGTCGCTAGTGGAATTTTTCGAGTCTCATCGACTCCCATTGCATCAAGAGCCTTCTTTGACTCATACATCCACTTTTGCACCTCATCAGCATCAATGGTGCCATCAAAAGTAAGAGGTTGTAGCCGCTTGTATTTGGTAATCTGATCGGTTTGAGCTTCCGACCCAAATTTTACAGGTGCTTGAACTGTGGAAACCTGACTGGTCACGGTCTCACAAACGACCGTTTGCACAGTGGCTTTGATTGCTTCAATAAATCTGGCAAAAAAGGTTTCCATGCTCGAAGGCATAGTAAAGGGTGTGGGTGGGGGTGGTATTGCCTGCCCAGATGGAGTGGCGGTGTCGGGTGTGGCTTGTGTTGTTGTCAGAGGCGGCGGTTCTTGAATCTCAGGAGGTGCCTCAACTGCTGGACGAACAGTACGTGGCCTTCCTCTCTTCCTGGTTTGCATTTTCTCACTGGCAAGGAGAAAATAAAACCAAGATTTAGGAACTGTAGCCAAGTATAATGTTATAGTATGCTCAACAACAATTTCGAGAGTACTGTAATGTTCAAATCACTTATTTTTCTAAGTATAGTGTAAGGTTTTTGTTGAGGAATCACAAAATCTTATATATCTCGTATGTTTGGCCACGGTGTAAAAACAAACAAAGTTAGAATGTTTATATAATAAGTACAAAACTTTGCAAGTATTTCAAATGATTTGGTTATGGTCCTTGTGAACATACATATATATTTCATTGAAAATCCATACGAGTCATAAATATCCTAATCTAACGTTCTATCGCAATCTTATGTATTGAAACTCTTACTCTTAGTCTTTTCGATTCTTAGCCAAGTTCATGTGTCCCATACCACTTGACTTGGGTAATAAGGGTGTTAACCAAGTTAAGTTGTATGAACACGGTCTCTAAAAACATTGGCTAAATAGAAGTTCACTAATAGTATCGTCCAAATTTACTCGTCCCATACTGTGTAAACTTAGTGATAATATTAGTAATGCAACTGTCTCCAAATGTTTCTTTTCACACAAGATCATGGGTTTTCTTACTTCCACATTTTATTTAGTATCCTCCAATTTTGTTATGTCCCATACCATTCCAAAGTTAGTGATACAAAAGAAAGAATGGTTGTAAGTCGGCCCACCGTAGATAGTCTTTAAACAAAACATTTCATTCATGTATATAAAAGAAAAGTTTACAATGCCAGTAATCAATTTTGATTTCCCTGCCTACTTCCGCTCCTTCTAGATCTCCTGCTAGGTACAGAACGACTACTAACAGAAGGTTGAGAGTTTGCTCGCTCTGCTTCAGTGTTTTGCATATGTGTTAATATATAATTTTGAGTGGCTCTCATTTCCGCCATATTGGATTCCATTTTATTTAACCTTTCAAAAAGGTTAGTCGATTGGTCCATTGGTGGTTGATGGCTCGATTGTTCCAAAGGTGGAGGGTAGGCCGTAGGCATTTGTGGAAAGTATTGGTTGTACGGGTGACTCATAAGTGAGGGGTAGTTGTTTCGATTGTACGGGGATCCCCTAATTGGAACCCCTTGTATATCTAGATCTGTATGAGGTGAAAAATTTTGAAGAAGTGGGCTCATTGGGATGTTCTGCCCTCCAAAATTTGGTGCTTCTCCGACGGGAATCTTGCGTCGACTCTTTCGAAGGCAACATCCATGCTTGTCCCTCATTCTCTCGGCATTTCCTATCGTTGCGCCGAATACTTCGTCGTCAGTTACTCCTCCCCTTGGAACATATATCTTGAAGATAGAAGATGTTGTAACTGGCTCAACGATTTGTGTTGAAGTCCCATCTAAAGTGTCGATGTTTACTTCGCGTAGCATCCTCATGATCAAGACTCCGTAACCGAGGAATTCCTTTCTCAAAGGGTTTTGAATCACCCTCAACATTTGTTGGATGATGATGTGAGGTAGGGAGACCTTTAATCCCTTCTCTATGCAATATAGCACAAGGAGGTGGGCCCTTGACATAGTGCCATTAGGCCGCCTTTCTGGCAAGATGTTGCCTAACATGATCTTTCTAAGGCCGGCAAGAGCTGGTTTAAGATAATTGTTTGGGAGGTTGGTGAACGTCGATTGAGTTTATGGCTCCTTGGTGAGGGAATTGAATAATTGTTCATTAGACTCCGCAATCTCTGTAATTGTCTGCGGTTCATGTGGATCAATAATTCTTTCCTCAATTGAAATCTTCATAAGTCGAGCGATGATTTCGACGTTGATAGGAATTTTTATCTCCATAACTGTTGTCTCCAATACAGGGCTGATTCTCTCTTCTGGAAGTCCCACGTAATTCATGGTTTCGTAGAAGGATCTTATCAAGTTGTAAGAGACTTGGCCCTCAACCTTTCTTAAGTTCAACCAACCCACAGTTGCGAGTTTGTTGTGAAGGATTGGGTGGAGGCGGAGATCTCTGTTGTCGATGCTCCTCATGGTTATAACCTCCCTTTTGGACAATTTCTTGAGTCTAGTGAGAATTGGTTCCCTGCTAGTGGAAGTTACTCCTTCACTTGAGGCCATTCTTTGCTGAAAGGAAAAAAAATTTGTGAAAGACACAAAATATATTCCTAACATTTTTAAGATTTATGCTTTGTCAGTTGGATAAGATTTTATATTTTTCTCTTGATGTTCATGCCGTCAAGTAATCAAAATTCTTCATTAGCAATATAATAGATATATATAGATATATATATATATATATATATATATGTGTGTGTGTGTGTGTAATCATAACTGTATATATAGTTTTCACAAATCAACTATATATATATTTGAAATCTAAACTATATAGAAACCATATAGTTTTCTAGATATATATTTAATATAAATCTTAACTATATATAATTCATATATATATATAATTCTAAAGATATATATATCTAATAATATTTTTCATACAAATTTTTTCATCAATAATATGATATATATATATATATATATATATATATCTCATATATACTAAGGTATATAGATATATATATAACTATACATATAGTTTTTTTTTAGATATATATTTAATATAAATCTCACTATATATAATTGACATATATATATATATATATATATATAGTTCTAGAGATATATATATCTAATAAAATTTTTCATCCAAAATTTTTCATTGATAACAAGGTATATATATATCTCCTATATGCGTAGATATATAGATATATATATTTAATCATAACAATATATATAGCTTTCATAAATCATAACTATATATATATATATATTTAAATCAAACTATATAAAATCATATAGTTTTCTAGATATATATTTAATGCAAATCTTAACTATATATAATTCATATATATAGTTTTAAAGATCTATATATCTAATAACATTTTTCTTCCCCTAATTTGGTGGACTTGGGCGGGCTGTGGACCGTACGCTCTGATACCATTAAATGTCACACCCCGCCCAGACGCGCCTAAACTGAAGGTACACTCGCAGACGGGGCACGCATTTGGAACAATAACAATGGTAACAACAGAGTGCGCAGCGGAAATATATATCACACACTACAAATCTGATTTCATTTAATTCAGAATATAATTTGCACAAAAAATGGTCAAAGGAACATACTCCCCAAAATCCCCAATGAATCATACAAAGGGTACAAATGTGGGCCCCATAACCTGCACCCAGTCCACCCTAATTTCCTGTGAAAGATTGGATAATAATGGAGTGAGTTTAACGAGCTCAGTGGGTAAATAGTTCGTGAGTATAACAATTAATAAAGCATACTTCAATATCAAATATCTTAAATACACATGTGAGCATCATAATCAATCAATATATATGTATTCATGACACCGTCTCATAATGGTTTGATGAACGTACATCGCCTGAGTTCACGTATAGGTGTCCTTCCTGGGCGTAGCCAGGTTCTCACTATACGTCTCTCCTCAAGAACGATGCTCTGGATTCACGTACTGATGTCCCTCCCCGGGCGTAGCCGGGTTCTCATGTACGTCCCTCTCCAGAGAAATGTAATGAATAGCGAGCAATGCTCCTAACTATTCTATGAGTCATAAACCATATACGCCCCTAGGTGGTGATATGTATGATGCCAAAGCATGAACTGGTCTGGTTTACTGGTCAAGTTTTTTCTTGACATTTAGACTGACTTTGCCAACGTCTGGTGATCCTTATCAGGGTCGGTATCACGACGTGCAAGGTTAGGACATTCAGTATTACATGTGTAAGCTGATAGCTTTCAATAAGACCAACTAGACCAGTTCCCAGTTGAGAGGTGAGACATTAGGTCTGCTTAAATAACCAATCGCCGAGAGCACGACAAAAATCTGATATTTCTAACGAGAAAAATGTGGGCACTTCTGCTTGCTCGATATTTCTATTCCTTATATAGTTTTTTCTGGTTATCTTAATTGAAATATTCTCTACTAACACCTAGATGATTCTCATTGTCTCGCACGCCCAAAACAACTTTAGATTAAATAATGTTTTGAATTCAAATCATTTTGTACTCTCTTGCTCTTTAACTTGCAACTTCTAATTTTATAATACACTCATTCTCTAATTTTCAAAAGTACAACACACACGATTTTTGCAAGTTAGAGTGAGCTTTCCAAAGAGTGTTTAAATAGAAGAAAGTCATGATTCTTGCATTTGCCCAAACAACCTTCGAACTGAATCAAAATTGCAAACTATCTTTATGATAACCTCATTATTTCGCAAGTTCTTCATTTTATCCCTTTTGTGTTGAGATTTCATGAGGCTATCTATTGTTTTAAATTATAAGTATATGAAGTGTTCTCGGTAAGAGACCACATTAAATAAGAACACATCACTTGCATTTTTTTTCTAAGAGCTACAACTAATCATCAACAACACATCAAACAATAGCTATCGAAGTCTCCAAAGATCAAGCTAAACGAAGACATATCTTATGTCTAATGCATGAGTTTTATCTATGGTGTGTAGGGTAACTTCTCGGTCAATCTCAGCACAAACTCTGAAAATTGCAAAGTCTTCAAAATCACTTTGATATAGTATTTCATTTTGAAAAAATGTTTTTTGAAAGGTCTTAATCATAATTTCAATGAGTTTTGGATTATTTAAAAGCTTTTATTCTTATATCAATATGTTTTGAGTCAATGGAATGGTTCTAGAGTGTCAAAATATTAATTTTTCAAAAATAAGTGTAATACCCTAAGATTGCATAAAAAAAAAGAAATTTTTGGGTACTGCCTGAACGTTCAGGCGCCAAAAATCTCTATATAAGGAACCCTCTTCATTTCTCATTCCTCACACCAAATCACCTTCTCTTGTGATTTTCTTCTCCTTTCCACTCATTCTGAGTTGTTAGTCTTTTGAGACTCTCTGTTTGAAACTCTCGGTGCGGTGCGATGAAATTCTGTCAGGGGGAAAGTGTCAGATCTGAAAGAAGAAGTTTTTATCTGAAGGTGGGGAACGAAACATAGGCTTGCATGTTTTATAACTTTTATTAAAGTTTACATTCATTTATTATTATGTCTACCATTCATTTACACAGCATTATTTCGTATAACATACTGTTATATGTATACTTGTATATTTGGAGTTCATGTATTACACTGTTATAATGTCGAATTTGTGGTCAATCTGGCTCAACTAGACTCAGTCTTATCCTCAGTAACTTTAAATAGTGAACGGGAGGCAGCGGGCCGCTCTAGGTGATTGGTATTTAAGCAGACCTTGTATCTAACCTCTCATCTGGGGACTGATCTAGTTTGTTTTATTGAAAGCTATCAGCTTATACAAGTAATACTGAATGTCCTAACCTTGCACGTCGTGACACCAACCCTGATAAGGATCATCAGACGTTGCCAAAGTCAGTCTAAATGTCAAGAAAAAATCAGACCAGTAGACTAGACCAGTTCATCATGCATTGACTCATAGAATAGTTAGGAGCATTGCTCGCTATTCATTATATTTCTCTGGAGAGGGAGGTACAATGAGAACCTTGCTACGCCTGGGGAGAGAAATTTGTACGTGAATCCAGAGCATCGTTCTTGAGGAGGGACGTACAATGAGAACCTGACTATGCCTGGTGAAGGACATCTGTACGTGAACTCAGGCGATGTACGTTCATCAAACCATTCCGAGACTGTGTCATGCATAAATACATATTGATTGATTATGATACTTTGATGTGTATTTAAGATATTTGATTATGAAGTATACTTTATTAATTGTTATACTCACGAACTATTTTACCCACTGAGCGCGTTAAGCTCACTCCATTATTATCCAATTTTTCACAGGAAATTAAGGTGGATTGGGTGCATGTTTATGGGACCCACATTTTGTACCCTTTGTATTATTCAATGGGGGTTTTGGGGAGTATGTTCCCTTGACTATGTCATGTACAAAGAATTAAATGAAATCAAACTTGTATTATTTTATATTTCCTCTGCGTAATCTGTTATTACCATTGTTATAATTACAAATGCGCGCTCCGTCCTCGAGTGTACCGCCGGTTTAGGCGCGTCGGGGCGGGGTGTGACATTTAATGTTATCGGAGAGTACGGTCCACTGCCCGCCCAAGTCCACCAAATTAGGGGAAGAAAAACTTTATTAGATATATATATATCTCTAGAACTATATATATATATATATATATATATATATATATATATATATATGAATTGTATATAGTTGAGAATTTTATTAAATATATATCTAGAAAACTATATAGTTCTATATAGTTTAGATTTAAATATATATAGTTAAGATTGATGAAAACTATATATATTGTTATGATTAAATATATATATCTATATATCTATGTATATATGAGATATATATATACCATATTGCTAATGGAAAAATTTGGATGAAATTT
Organism: Paratinospora sagittata; assembly: GCA_035771175.1. Classification (NCBI taxonomy): domain Eukaryota; kingdom Viridiplantae; phylum Streptophyta; class Magnoliopsida; order Ranunculales; family Menispermaceae; genus Paratinospora; species Paratinospora sagittata. The sequence goes on from CM069594.1 coordinate 42,321,607, forward strand.
TTTTTGTTAGATATATATATCTCTAGAACTATATATATGTGAATTATACATAGTTGAGATTTATATTAAACATATATCTAGAAAACTATATAAATTTTATATAGTTTAGTTTCAAAGATATATATATATATATATATATATAGTGATTTATGAAAACTATATATATAGTTATGATTAAATATATATATATCTATACATGAGATATATATATCATATTGCTAGTGAAGAATTTTGATTACATGATGGGATAAACATCAAGAAAAAAATAGAAAATATTGTCTAACGGACAAAGAATAAATTTAAAAAATGTTAGGAATATATTTTGTGTCTTTCACAAATTTATTTTTCTTTCAGCAAAAATAATGGTCTCAAGTGAAGGAGCAACTTCCAGTAGTAGGGAACCAATTTCCACTAGACTCAAGGAATTGTCCAAAAGTAAGGTTATGACTACGAGGAGCATCGGCAATAGAGATCTCCGCCTCCGTCCGATCCTTCACGACAAACTCACAACTCTGGGGTGGTTGAACATAACAAAAGTTGAGGGTCACGTCTCTTACAACTTGGTGAGATCCTTTTACGAAGCCATGAATTGCGTGAGACTTCAAGAAGATGGGATCAACCCTGTTTTGGAGACAATGGTCTGGGGAACAAAGATTTCTATCAATGTCGAATTCATTGCGCGACTTATGGAGATTCCAATTGAAGGTAAAATTATTGATTCACACGAACCTCAGACGGTTGCAGAGATCGCGGAGTCTAATGAACAATTCTTCAATTCCCTCGCTAAAGAGCCATACACTCAATCGACGTTTACCAACCTCCCAAACAATCTCCTTAAACCATCTCTTGTCAGCCTTAGAAAGATTGTATTCGGCAACATCTTGCCAGAAAGGAGGACTAGAGGCACTATGTCAAGGGCTCAACTTCTTGTGTTATACTGTATAGAGAAGAAAATTAAGGTCTCCCTACATCACATTATCATCCAACAAATGTTGAGAGTGATTCAAAACCCTTTAAGAAAGGAATTCCTCTACTACGGAGTTTTGATTATGAGGATGCTATACGAGGCAAACGTCAACACTTTTGATGGGACGTCGAAGCAGATCATTGAGCCTATTACAACATCCTCTATCTTTAAGACATATGGCACAAGTGGAGGGGTAACTGACGAGGAAGTATTCAGCGCGACGATAAGAAATGCTGAAAGAATGAGAGACAAACATGGATGTTGTCAACGAAAAAGTCGACGCAAGATTCCTGTCAGGGAAGTACCAAACAATGAGCCAAAACAGAATCCTACATCAAACCCAGCCCCAAATAATGATCCAACCGATCGACTGTTCACTGAGGAAAATTTATTTGCCAACCTAAATCAACCTCAACCAAATCAAGATACACATAGTGCTCAAGCAAATCCACCAACCTGGAACGTGCCAACTCAAGGCAATACTTCGTACCAAAGGTTTCCAACTCTTGAGGTACCGTATCGGCCAGTTCCATAACTTCCTATGAACCAACAACAACAGAATTGGGCGGAACCAAGTTATGGAAGACAGGACATACCAATGAGCCCTTTGTTTCAAAACTTTTCACCCCAAACATATCCAAATATCCAAGGGGTTTCAATTTGGGGATCCTCGTACGATCACATCAACTATCCCTCACCTATGAATCACCTATACAACCAATACTTTCCACCAATGCCTACGGCCTACCCTCCACCTATGGGACAATCGACTAACCCATTTCAAAAGTTAAATGTAATGGCATCCCATATTGCTCATATGAAAGAGACCCAAAATGACTTGTTAACACGTATGCAAAACTTAGAAGAAGAACGAGCAAATTTTCAACCTTCTGGTAGTAGTCATTCTGTACCTAGCAGAAGGTCTAGGAGGAGCGGTAGTAGGCAGGAAAATCAAGATTGATTACTGGCATTGTAAACTTTTCTTTTATATATGAATGAAATGTTTTGTTTAAGACTATATTTCGTGGGCCGACTTACAACCATCCTTTCTTTTCTATCACTAACTTTGGAGTGGTATGGGACACAACGAAATTGGAGGATACTAAATAAACTGTGGAAGTAAGAAAACCCACGACCTTGTGTGAAAAGAAACATTTGGAGAAAGTTGCATTACTAATATTATCACTAAGTTTACACAGTATGGGACGAGTAAATTTGGACGGTACTATTAGTTAACTACTATTTAGCTGATGTTTTTAGAGACTGTGTTCATACAACTTAACTTGGTTAACACCCTTATTACCAAAGTCATGTGGTATGGGATACACGAACTTAGATAATAATCGAAAAGACTAAGAGCAAGCGTTTGAATACATAAGATTGCGATAGAACGTTTGATCAGGATACTTACCGAGGCAAATCTTAGAATTATTATGACTCATATGGATTTTCAATGAAACATATATGTACGTTCACAAGGACCATAACCAAATCATTTGAAATATTTGCGAAGTTTTGTACTTATTATATAAACATTCTAACCTTGTTTATTTTTACACCGTGGCCAAGCATACGAGATATATAAGATTATGTGATTCCTCAACAAAAACCTTACACCATACTTAGAAAAATAGGTGATTCTTATATTGCAGTACTCTCAAAATTGTTGCTGAGCATACTATAACATTATACTTGGCTACAGTTCCTAAATCTTGGTTTTATTTTCTCCTCGCAAGTGAGAAAATGCAAACCAGGAAGAGAGGAAGGCCACGTGCTGTTCAAGCGCCCTCATATCACTGAAAATGGTCTCCATCCGAGTCAACCATCCCTCAGCAAGCTCTAAATCAAAAGCTCCTGGAAACTCAACAGGATTTTGATTCTTCAAGGCTTTCATAACCCTCTCATAGCGGACCTTCTCTGTCCGCTCAGCCTCAGTCTCCCCAACTACGACATGCTAGACCCCAGCTGGTCCTGCCTGCTCTGCCTGATCCCCTACTACTGTTCCCACACTACTGTGCTCTACAACCGCTGCTACATCACCCTGTGGTGGTGCCCTAACACCCTGCGTACGGCCAAGAAACTCGAGAATCTGGGCCTACTGCTTCAGCAAGTTCTATATTTTATCCCTTTTGTGCTGAGATTTGCAGAGGCTATCAATTGTTTTAAATTGAAAGTATATGAAGTGGTCCCGGGAAAATAACACATCAAAAAAGAACACATCACCTGTATTGCATCAAGAATACATCAAACAATAGCTTTCGAAGTCTACAAAGATCAAGCTCGAAGAACGAAGACATATCTCTTGTCTAATGCATTAGTATGATCTTTGGTGTGTAGGGTAACCTGCCGATCAATCTCAGCACCAAAAGTCTAAAAATTGCAAAGTCTTCAAAATCACTTCGATATGTATTTCATTTTAAAAAAATGTTTTTCGAAAGGTTTTAATCATAATTTCAATGAATTCTGAATTATGTAAAAGGGTTTAATCTTATATCAAAGTGCTTTGAGTCAATGGAATGGTTCTTCAGTGTCAAAATATTAATTTTTAAAAAATAAGGCTATCCAGCAATTTGCCAAAAATTTTCAGAAGGCATTAGCGAACTATCAGTGTTGATAACACTCTGATAGGGTTCAATAATAAAACATTTATTTTTTTGGAAAATTGCCTATAGCGCGCTATCCCCTTTGATAACTCGTTATAGAGCTGATCTTTCTGTTTTTAGTAAAATGGGCAATAGCGCACTATAGGCCTTGATAACACGCTATCAGAAAGTCTGAAAAACTCAAGCTCTCGAGTTTGTGTATATCGACCTGCTATAGCCTGCTATCTGTCAATAGAAAACATGATACACAACCCAATAGCACGGTATCCACTTGTGAGACAAAAATATGATATTTCTAACCAGAAAAATGTGGGCACTTCTGCTTGATCGATTTTTCTATTCCTTACACAGTTTTTCCAGGATATCTTAATTGAAATATTCTCTACTAACACCTAGATGATTCCCGTTGTCTCGCACGCCGAAAACAACTTTAGATTAAACAATATTTTGAATTCAAATCATTTTGTACTCTCTTGCTCTTTAACCCGCAACTTCTAATTTTATAAAACACTCATTCTCTTATTTTCAAAAATACAACAGACACACAATTTTTGCAAGTTAGATTGAGCTTTTCGAAGAGTTTTTTAAGAGAAGAGAGTAATGATTCTAGCATTTGCCAAAACAAGCTTCGAATTGAATCAAAATTCCAATCTGTCTTGATGATAACGTCATTGTTCAGTACTTTCTTCGTTTTATCCCTTTTGTGCTTAGATTTGCAGAGGCTATCCATTGTCTTAAACTGTAAGTATATGAAGTGGTCTCGGTAAGATAACACATCATCTGTATTGCATCAAGAACATATCAAACAATAGCTTTCGACGTCTACAAAGATCAAGCTTGAAGAACGAAGACATATCTCATGTCTAATGCATTAGTTTGATCTTTGGTGTGTAGGGTAACCTGTCGATCAATCTCAGCATTAAAACTCTGAAAATTGCAAAGTCTTCAAAATCACTTCGATATAGTATTTCATTTTGAAAAATTATTTTTCGAAAGGTTTTAATCATAATTTCAATGAGTTTTGAATTATTTAAAAGGGTTGAATCTTATATCAAAGGGTTTTGAGTCAATGGAATGGTTCTTGAGTGTCAAAATATTAATTTTTAAAAAATAAGGCTATCCAACAATTTTGCCAAAATTTTTCAGAAGGCATTAGCGCACTATCAGTGTTGATAGCACGCTGATAGGGCTCAATAATAAAACATTTATTTCTTTGAAAAATTGTCTACATCTCGCTATCCCCTTTGATCACTCGTTATAGAGTTGTTGCCGTGATCTTTCCATTTTTAGTAAAATGGGCAATCGCTCACTATAGGCCTTGATAACACGCTATCAGAAAGTCTGAAAAACTCGAGCTCTCGAGTTTGTGTATATCGACCTGCTATAGCCTGCTATATGTCAATAGAGAACATGATACACAACCCAATAGCACAGTACCCACGTGTGAGACAAAAATATGATATTTCTTACCAGAAAAATGTGGGCACTTCTGCTTGATCGATTTTTCTATTCCTTACACAGTTTTTCCAGGATATCTTAATTGAAATATTCTCTACTAACACCTAGATGATTCCCATTGTCTCGCACGCCCAAAATAACTTTAGATTAAACAATGTTTTGAATTCAAATCATTTTGTACTCTCTTGCTCTTTAACCCGCAACTTCTAATTTTATAAAACGCTCATTCTCTGATTTTCAAAAATACAACAGACACACAATTTTTGCAAGTTAGATTGAGCTTTTCGAAGAGTTTTTTAAGAGAAGAGAGTAATGATTTTAGCATTTGCCAAAACAAGCTTCGAATTGAATCAAAATTCCAATCTGTCTTGATGATAACGTCATTGTTCAGTACTTTCTTCATTTTATCCCTTTTGTGCTTAGATTTGCAAAGGCTATCCATTGTCTTAAACTGTAAGTATATGATGTGGTCTCGGTAAGATAACACATCATCTGTATTGCATCAAGAACATATCAAACAATAGCTTTCGAAGTCTACAAAGATCAAGCTCGAAGAACGAAGACATATCTCATGTCTAATGCATTAGTTTGATCTTTGGTGTGTAGGGTAACCTGTCGATCAATCTCAGCATTAAAACTCTAAAAATTGCAGAGTCTTCAAAATCACTTTGATATAGTATTTCATCTTGAAAAATTGTTTTCCGGAAGGTTTTAATCATAATTTCAATGAGTTTTGAATTATTTAAAAGGGTTGAATCTTATATCAAAGGGTTTTGAGTCAATGGAATGGTTCTTGAGTATCAAAATATTAATTTTTAAAAAATAAGGCTATCCAACAATTTGCCAAAAATTTTCAGAAGGCATTAGCGCACTATCAGTGTTGATAGTACGCTGATAGGGTTCAATAATAAAACATTTATTTTTTTGGAAAATTATCTACATCGCGCTATCCCCTTTGATAACTCGTTATGGAGCTGTTGCCGTGATCTTTCCATTTTTAGTAAAATGGGCAATAGTTCACTATGGCCTTGATAACACGCTATCAGAAAGTCTGAAAAACTCGAGCTCTCGAGTTTGTGTATATCATCCTGCTATAGCCTGCTATCTGTCAATAGAGAACATGATACACAACCCAATAGCACGGTATCCACGTGTGAGACAAAAATCTGATATTTCTAACCAGAAAAATGTGGGCACTTCTGCTTGCTCGATTTTTCTATTCCTTACACAATTTTTCCAGGTTATCGTAATTGAAATATTCTCTACTAACACCTAGATGATTCCCGTTGTCTCGCACGCCCAAAACGACTTTAGATTAAACAATGTTTTGAATTCAAATCATTTTGTACTCTCTTGCTCTTTAACCCGCAACTTCTAATTTTATAAAACACTCATTCTCTGATTTTCAAAAATACAACAGACACACAATTTTTGCAAGTTAGATTGAGCTTTTAGAAGAGTTTTTTAAGAGAAGAGAGTAATGATTCTAGCATTTTCCAAAACAAGCTTTGAATTGAATCAAAATTCCAATCTGTCTTGATGATAACGTCATTGTTCAGCAATTGCTTCATTTTATCCCTTTTGTGCTTAGATTTACAGAGGCTATTCATTGTTTTAAACTATAAGTATATGAAGTGGTTTCGGTAAGATAACACATCACCTGTATTGCATCAAGAACACATCAAACAATAGCTTTCGAAGTCTACAAAGATGAAGCTCGAAGAACGAAGACATATCTCATGTCTAATGCATTAGTTTGATATTTGGTGTGTAGGGTAACCTCTCGATCAATCTCAGCACTAAAACTCTGAAAATTGCAATGTCTTCAAAATCACTTCGATATAGTATTTCATTTTGAAAAACTATTTTCAGAAAGGTTTTAATTAATTTTAATGAGTTTTGAATTATTTAAAAGTTTTTAATTTTATATCAATATGTTTTGAGTCAATGGAATGGTTCTTGAGTGTCAAAATATTAATTTTTCAAAAATAAGGCTATTCAGCAATTTGCCAATGGAAGTCCAGGCAGCCCGCCCAGAAGTCCAGGCGCCAAAACCTCTGTATAAACCAACCCCCCTCTAAAATTTTCACACCAAATTCACTCCAAATTGTGATTTTTCCTCCTCTTTTCATTCATTTTGAGTTTTTAGTCTTTTGAGACTCTTGCTCGAGATTCTCGGTGCGGTGCGACGAAGTTTTGTACGAAGGAAAGCGCCAGATCTGAAAAAGAAGAAGTTCTTACCTGAAGGTGGGGAACGAAACATAAGTTTGCGTGTTTTATAACTTTTATTAAAGTTTACATTCAGTTATTATTATATCTACTGTTCATTTACACTGCATTATGTCATATAATGTTTATACTATCGCACTTATGCCTGTACGCTTGGAATTCACGTATTATACTATTATAGTGCCGGATTTGTGGTCAATCTGACTCAACTAGACTCGGCCTTGTCCTCAAAAACTTTAAATAGTGAACGGGAGGTAGCGGGCTGCTCTAGGCGATTGGTATTTAAGCAGACCTTGTGTCTCACCTCTCAACTGGGGACTGATCTAGTTGGTCTTATTGAAAGCTATCAGCTTATACAAGTTATACTGAATGTCCTAACCTTGCACGTCGTGATACCAACTCTGATAAGGATTACTAGACGTTTCCAAAGTCAGTCTAAATGTCAAGAAAAAACTACAACAGTAGACTAGACTAGTTCATGCATTGGCATCATACATATCACCACCTAGGGACGTATGTGGTTTATGACTCATAGAATAGTGAGGAGCATAGCTTGCTATTCATTATATTTTTCTGGAGAGGGACGTACATGAGAACTCGGCTACGCCTGGAGAGGGACATCAGTACGTGAATTCAGAGCATCGTTCCTGAGGAGGGACGTACAATAGGACCTGGCGGACATTTGTACGTGAAGTCAGACGATGTACGTTCATTAAACCAATACGAGATGGTGTCATGCATACATACATATTGATTGATTATGATGCTCACATGTGTATTTTAGATATTTGATATTGAAGTATGTTTTATTAATTGTTATACTCACGAACTATTTACCCACTGAGCACGTTAAGCTTACTTCATTATTATCAAATCTTTCACAGGAAATTTGGGTGGACTGGGTGCACGTTATGGGGCCCACATTTTTGTACCCTTTGTATTATTCATTGGGGATTTTGGGGAGTATGTTCCCTTGACCATTTTATGTACAAAAATATTAGGAATTAAATGAAATCAGATTTGTACCTATGTATTTTGTATTTCCGCTGCGCACTCTATTGTTACCATTGTTATTATTCCTAATGCGCGCCCCGTCCGCGAGTGTACCGCCGGTTTAGACGCGTCAGGGCGAGGTGTGACATTTAATGGTATCAGAGAGTACGGTCCACGACCCGCCCAAGTCCACCAAATTAGGGGAAGAAAAATTTCATTAGATATATATATCTTTAGAACTATATATATATGAATTATATATAGTTAAGATTTGTATTAAATATATATCTAAGAAAACTATATAGTTTTATATAGTTTAGATTTATATATATAGTTGTGATTTATGAAAACTATATATATTGTTATGATTAAATATATATATCTATATATCTATGTATATATGAGATATATATATACCATATGGTTAATGGAAAAAATTGAATGAAAAATTTTATTAGATATATATATCTCTAGAACTATATATATGTATCAATTATATATAGTTGAGATTTATATTAAAAATATATCTAGAAAACTATATGATTTTTATATAGTTTGATTTAAATATACATATAGTCATGATTTATTAAAAACTATATGTATAGTTATGATTGAATATATATATCTATATACCTTGGTATATATGAGATATATATATATATATATATATCATATTGCCGATAGAAAAATTTGAATGAAAAATGTTATTAGATGTATATATCTTTAGAACTATATATATATGAATTATATATAGTTAAGATTTGTATTAAATATATATCTAAGAAAACTATATATGATTTTTATATAGTTTAATTTCAAATATATATATAGTTGATTTATTAAAACTATATATTGTTATGATTAAATATATATATCTATACATTTATATATGAATACGATATATATTATATCATATTGCCGATAGAAAAATTTGGATTAAATGATGGCATAAACATAAAGAAACTAAAATATTATCCAACTGACAAGGCATAAATCTTAAAAATGTTAGGAATATATTTTGTGTCTTTCACAAATTTATTTTCCTTTTAGCAAAGAATGACCTCAAGTGAAGGAGCAACTTCCAGTAGTAGGGAACCAATTCCCACTAGACTCAAGGAATTTTTCAAGAGGGAGGTTATGACTATGAGGAGCATCGACATTAGAGATCTCCGCCTCCGCCCAATCCTTCACAACAAACTCGCAACTCTGTGTTGGTTGAACATAACGAAAGTTGAGGGTCAGGTCTCTTATAGCTTAGTCAGATCTTTCTACGAAGCCATGAATTGCGTGGGACTTCAAGAAGAAGGGATCAGCCTTGTTTTGGAGACAACAGTCCTAGGAATAAAAATTCCTATCAACATCGAGATTATTGCTCGACTTATGGAGATTCCGATTGAGGAGAGAATTATTGATCCGCATGAACCCCAGACAATTACAGAGATCGCGGAGTCTAATGAATAATTGTTCAATTCCCTCACCAAAAAGTCGTACACTCAATCGACGTACACCAACCTCCTAAACAATTATCTTACAATTATCTTAAGCCATCTCTTGCCGTGCTTGGAAAGATCGTGTTCGGCGACATCTTGCCAGAAAGGGGGGCTAATGGCACTATGTCAAGGGCCCAACTTTTCGTGTTATTTTGCATAGAGAAGGAAATAAAGGTCTCCCTACCACCCATCATCATCCAATAAATGTTGAGAGTGATTCAAAACCCTTTAAAAAGGAATTCCTCAGTTCGGAGTCTTGATCATGAAGATGCTATACGAAGCAAATATCAACACTTTTGATGGGCTTCGAGACAGATCATTGAGCCAGTTACAACATCTTCTTTCTTCAAGATATATGTCCCTAGGGGAGGGGTAACTGACGAGGAAGTATTCGGCATGACGTTAGGAGATGCCAAAAGAATGAGAGACAAACATGGATGTTGTCTTCAAAGAAGTAGACGCAAGATTTTTGTCAGGGAAGTACCAAATAACAAGACCAACCAGAATCCTAGATCAAATGCCCAGAGGGTTCCAATTAGGGGATCCTCGTACAATCAAAACAACTACCCCATACCTATGAATCACCCGCACAACCAATACTTTCCCCCAATGCCAATGACCTACCCTCCACCTATGGGACAATCGAGCCATCAACCATCAATGGACCAATCGACTAACCTTTTTGAATGGTTAAATGAAATGACATCCAATATGGCAGAAATGAGAGAGACTCAAAATAATATATTAACACATATGCAAAACTCCGAAGCAGAGCGAGCAAACTCTTAACCTTTTGTTAGTAGTCATTTTGTACCTAGCAGGAAATCTAGAAGGAGCGGTAGTAGGCAGGGAAATCAAGATTGATTACTGGCATTGTAAACTTTTCTTTTATATATGAATGAAATGTTTTGTTTAAGACTATCTTCGGTGGGTCGACTTACAACCATTCTTTCTTTTGTATCACTAGCTTTGGAGTGGTATGGGACACAACAAACTTGGAAGATACTAAATAAAATGAGGAAGTAAGAAAACCGATGACCTTGTGTGAAAAGAAACATTTGGAGAAAGTTGTATTACTAATATTATCACTAAGTTTACACGGTATGGGACGAGTAAATTTGGACGATACTATCAGTGAACTTCTATTCAGTCAATGTTTTTAGAGAACTTGTTCATACAACTTAACTTGGTTGACACCCTTATTACCAAATTCATGTGGTATGGGACACACGAATCTGGATAATGATCGAAAAGACTAAGAGTAAGAGTTTGAATGCATAAGATTGCGATAGAACGTTAGATCAGGATATTTACCGAGGCAAATCTTAGAATTCTTATGACTCGTATGGATTTTAAATGAATTATATATGTATGTTCACAAAGACCATAACCAAATCATTTGAAATACTTGCAAAGTTTTATACTTATTATATAAACATTCTAACCTTGTTTTTTACACCATGGCCAAACATACGAGATATATAAGATTATGTGATTCCTCAACAAAAACCTTACACTATACTTAGAAAAATAAGTGATTTTAACATTACAATACTCTCAAAATTGTTGCTGAGCATACTATAACATTATACTTGGTTACAGTTCCTAAATCTTGGTTTTATTTTCTCCTTGCCAGTGAGAAAATGCAAACCAGAAAGAGAGGAAGGTCACGTACTGTTCGTTCAGTAGTGGAGGCACCTTCTGAGATTTGGGAACTGTCGCCTTCGACAACAGCACAGGCCACACTCGACACTGCCACTACATCTGGGCAGACAATACCACCCCCACCCTCACCCTTTACCATGCCTTCAAGCATGGAAACCTTCTTCACCGGATTTATTGAGGCGATGAAAGTCACTGTTCAAACAGTCGTTCGTGAGACCGCGGCCAATCAGGTTGCCACTGTTCAGGCACCTGCAAGATTTGGATCAGAATCTCAAACCGATCAGATTAACAAGTACAAGAGGCTACAACCTCTTACTTTTACTGGCACCATTGATGCTGATGAGGTGCAAAAGTGGTTGGATGAGTCAAAGAAGGCACTTGATGCAATAGGAGTCGATGAGACTCAAAAAATTCCACTAGCGACTTACCAACTTATTGGTGGGGCAAACACATGGTTGATAATAGTGAAAGAGGACCCAAGAGTCAACATAGCATATATGACTTGGCAACAGTTCGAGTCAACGTTTATTGATGAGTATTTTCCCTTCCCTGTGAAGAGGCAGAAGCACGAGGAATTTGCTACGTTATACCAGGGCAGCATGACCGTCAGGGATTATGCTGGCGAGTTCAAAGAATTATTAGTCTACTCTCTCTCCACCATCTCAACGGAGCTAGATAAAACTGAGAAATTTTATAATGGCCTTCGCCCTGATATTTGACAAGCCTTGTCGATCTTGGACCTCAAGATTTACAAGGAGGTTGTTGACAAGGCCATGAGCTATGAACGAGAAAATATCATACAGGAGTAGAGAATGAATAAGGGAAAATGATCTGCAATGGTGTGTTTCCTTTGTTCAATACAATGGTGCATGTTTTGTTTGATTCAGGTGCTACGCATTCCTTTATATCGTTTACATTGGTAAGACATTTAGGCCTGCATCCTGAACCCACAAACATCACACTCCATGTCACATCACCGTTCGGATCTGGTACTGATGTGAACTTACAGTGTTCGCGATGTGAGCTTCGTATGTCAGAATAGATAATATATGCAGATCTTTTTGTGATGGATATTGAAGACTTCGACATCATCCTCGGCATAGACTGGCTAGCACCACTAAATGTAAAGATCGACTGTACGAAGAAGCAAGTTCAGTTAACCTTGCCTACAGGAGAATTTGTCAAGATTCAGGGAACAAGGAAATGGATACACAAATCAACAGTTGCACTTCTCAAGTCACAACTTCGAGTGTTATCCCTTGGTGATGAAAATGAATCACCAGCACTGTACCCTCTCGAAGTACATGATGTTCCAGTCATATCTGAATTTCTGACAGTATTTCTAAATGACCTTCCTGATCTACCTCCAGTTAGGGAATTCGATTTTGAGATCAACCTTATACCTGGGACAGGGCCTATCTTTGAGATTCCACCATACAAAATGTCAAATGTTGAGCTCGTCAAATTAGACAAACAACTGAAGGAATTTTAGAGTAATGGCTTGATCAGAAAGAGTTCATCACCCTGGGGCGCTCCAGTTCTATTTGTTCGCAGAAAGGATGGTTCGTTACGACTTTGCATCGATTATCGCAAGTTGAATAACATCACCATCAAGAACAAATATCCATTGCCCAGGATCCATAACTTGTTCGACCAACTTAAAGATGCCAAATACTTCTCTCCGATTGACTTACTGTCTGGTTATTACCAACTCTGGATCCAAGAGTCGGACATCACTAAGACGACATTCGAACTCGGTACGGTCACCACGAGTCCTTGGTCATGTCGTTCGGTCTAACAAATTCACCTGCGACATTCATGGATTTGATGAATCGCATATTCAGGTTATACTTAGACAGATTTGTGGTGGTTTTTGTGGACGGCATCTTGATATTCTCCTCAACCGAGGAAGACCATAAAATACATCTAAAGATAGTCCTCCAGACCTTGAGAAGCCACCAACTGTATGCAAAGTTGAGTAAGTGCGAATTTTGGGCGAAGAGAGTTCAATTCCTAGGCCATGTGGTCTCAGGCAATGGCATTGAGGTAGATCCTTCTAAGGTTGAAGCAGTTTTAAACTGGGAGCAGCCTACTACTGTTACTCAGATTAGGAGTTTTCTTGGTTTGGCTGGCTATTACAGACGCTTCATCAAGGACATCTTAAAGATTGCTGAACCTATGACCAAGCTCACTCGAAAAGACGTGCAATTCATCTGGAATCCTGCCTGTGCAGCATCATTTGAGGAATTGAAGAAACGCCTCAGGATGGTACCTGTACTTATCACTCCAAGAAATGCAATTGGATTTTCATTATACACCGACGCCTCTCTCCAAGGCTTAGGTGTCGTACTAATGCATGAAGGCCAAGTTGTTGCATATGCCTCGAGGCAACTGAAGATTCATGAGGGTAATTCCCAACGCATGACTTGGAACTTGCTGTCGTCGTATTTGCACTGAAGTTATGGCGTCATTACCTATACGGTGAACAGTTTGAGGTCTTCTCGGATCACAAGAGTCTTAAGTACATATACACTCAGAGAGACCTAAACCTCCGCCAGAGACGATGGTTGGAATTCTTGAAAGATTATGACTTTCAACAACAGTACCATCCCGGAAGGGCCAATGTTTTGGCTGATGCCCTGAGTTGAAAATCCTATGTTGCTTCCACTCTTAACAACGAAATGGGGAAGTTGGCTAGAGAGATGGAGAACTTTAACCTACAGCTGAACGAAGAGGGACCAAGACCACAACTCTCTTAATTATCAGCCAACTCTGAGCTCGTTTGAAAGATTTCAGCAGCTCAAGCCAATGACCCTATGTTAATGGAGAAACGAGAACTTCTACTCAGCGGACAGGACCTTCCTCACTGGTCGGTCGCTGAAGACGGAACCATTTTCTATAAAAAAACGTCTCTGTCTATCGAAAGATCCTGAGGTTCGGAAAGAAATGCTTACTGAGATGCACTGTTCAAGGTACGCTATGCATCCTGGGGGTGACAAGATGTATAGGGATGTCAAGCGACAATTCTGGTTTTTTGGAATGAAAAAGACAATTGGAGACTTCATTGCTCGATGTCTTGTTTGCCAGAAAGTTAAGGTAGAACAAAGACTTCCCTTTAGACCTCTCTAGCCGTTACTTATTGGAGAATGGAAATGGGAGAACATCGCAATGGATTTTGTTACGGCCTTACCTCGAAACAATAAAAGGCAATATGCTATCTGGGTTATCATTGACAGACTTACAAAGTCTGCACACTTCTTGCTAAAAAAGTTCACGAATAATCCTGCCAAACTTGTAGAATTATATGAAAGAGAGATCGTACGCCTTCATGGCATACCACTCATGATCGTCTCTGATCGAGACCCTAGATTCACATCAAACTTTTGGAAAAGCTTCCAGAGTAGAATGGGTTCTAAGATCCCCATGAGCACAACATGTTACGGTGTTGCATTTTGGACTTTAATGACGAATGGGCAAAGTACTTACATTTAGCTGAGTTTGCATACAACAACAGCTACCAAAATAGTATCGGCATGGCACCGTACGAGGCTCTCTATGGTCGCCCTAGCAGATCTTCGGTATGCTGGTTAGATATGGCAGATCGACCGCAGTTAGGCCCTGAACTAGTTCAAGAAACTTCTGAGAAGATCGCACTAGTAAAGGAAAGACTTCGTGTTGCATAAAGTTGACAGAAGTGCTATGCTGACAAGCGGAGACAACCTCTAGAATTTGATAAGGGGGACTTTGTTTTTCTAAAAGTTCAGCCCACAAGAGGTGTCAAACGCTTTGGGATCAAAGGAAAGCTATCCCCGTGGTATATAGGTCCATTTCAGATCATTAAACGTATTGGCAAACTTGTTTATCGTCTGTCCCTCCCATCGTCCATGCCTAAGGTTCATGACGTTTTTCACGTATCTATGCTTCGCAAGTATCGTCCGGATCCTGCGCATATCATCCCTTTAGTCGAGGTTCAGGTTGAGGAAGGAAATAAGTATTAGGAGAGAGCGATACAGATTTTAGATAGAAAAACTCAAGAACTACGGCGACGTAGCATACCATTTGTGAAAGTGCTCTGGGATCACCAAGGCGTTGAGGAAGCAACATGGGAACTAGAAGCAACAATTAAACAGAAATATCCTGAATTGTTTTCTAGTACCAACTGATGATGTGATACATTGTATTATTTTCACTAATTAATAAAATGATGAAATATTGTTTACACTTATCTTAATACATTGTTTCACTTGAATAACTACCCAGATGTCTGAAAATAATATCAATGGATATAGTGATGCACACACGCAGTGGCCTCCTTGGCAACCTATGGCTACTTCTCAAGAAGCAGAGTCAGGGTACTACTACTTTGCACCACCAACTCCATCACCACACAGGCAGCGATCATTATCACCAGAGCATGCATGGTTTTTTCTTAAGAATCCCGTGCCCTCATCTTGGTAAGACCTTCTACCAAAATTGCCAACCGGCCGAATTCGCGCAGCATCACGAAAAAGTATTCCACCGCTCAACCTACCTCCCCTCAAACGATGTAACCAGCGCCCTCCACCACCATATTTTACGCAAAGGTTGGAATCTTCAGAAGAAGAGTCCAATTCCATTTGCTCTCCATGGTTTTATGATGATGAGAATTCCACCGGCCATAGTGCTATTCACGGACCATATAAGCACTACCCTTAACTATAATACCCACTATTTACAAAAAAAAAATATTAGTATTGGGGCAACGCCAGAACGTTTAGGCGCATGACAGAACGTTCAGGCGCATGATAGAACGTTATACATAAGGCCTTTTTTGTCACACCTTGGTTGCGTACGCACCCTCTACCCAGTGTGATGAGCACCCCACCATGGGGTCTGCTCCAGCCATAGTACCACATAATATTGTCCCATCTGGGTTGCGCAAGCGCTCCATACCCAGATCATTTGTTGCTCCAGCCATAGCACCACATAATATTGTCCCATCTGGGTTGCGCAAGCGCCCCATACCCAGATCATTTGTTCACACTATTATGTGGGTATGGGGAGCTTGCGCAACCCAGATGGGACAATATTATGTAGTGCTATGGCTGTAGCAGACCCCATGGTGAGGTGCTCATCACACTGGGTAGGGGGTGCCTGCGCAACCCAGGTGTGACATTAACTCGCTAGAGATGACGCCGGCAGTGAATCTCAAGCAGATAACCATCATAACTACTTGAATTGATTTCGAGGGCGAAATCCCTTTAAGGGGGGTAGAGTGTAATACCCTATATTTCACCAAAAAAAAAAATTCGTTTGGGCATTTCACCTGCCCGGAAGTCCAGGCGCCAAAACCTCTATATAAACCAACCCCCCCTCTTCATTTTTCACACTAGATTCACTCCAAATTATGAATTTTCACCCTCTTTTCACTCATTTTGAGTTTTTAGTCTTTTGAGACACTCTGTTCGAGACTCTCAGTGCGGTGCGACGAAGTTCTGTCCAGAAGAAAGCACCAGATCTAAAAAAGAAGAAGTTCTTATCTGAAGGTGGGGAACGAAACATAGGTTTGCGTATTTTATAACTTTTATTAAAGTTTACATTCAGTTATTATTATATCTACTGTTCATTTACAGTGCATTATGTCATATAATGTTTATACTGTCGCACATATGCCTGTACACTTGGAATTAACGTATTATACTGTTATAATGTCAGATTTGTTGTCAATATGACTCAACTAGACTCGGTCTTGTCCTCAGTAACATTAAATAGTGAACGGGAGGCAGCGGGCTACTCTAGGCGATTGGTATTTAAGCAGACTTTGTGTCTCACCTCTCAACTAGGGACTGATCTAGTTGGTCTTATTGAAAGCTATCAGCTTATACAAGTAATACTGAATGTCTTAACCTTGCACGTCGTGATGCCAACTCTGATAAGGATCTCCAGACGTTGCCAAAGTCAGTCTAAATGTCAAGAAAAGACCAGACCAGTAGACTAGACTAGTTCATGGATTGGCATCATACATATCACCACCTAGGGACGTATGTGCTTTATGACTCATAGAATAGTTAGGAGCATTATATTTATCTAGAGAGGGACGTACATGAGAACCCGGCTGCGGCTTGGGAGGGACATCGGTACGTGAATCCAGAGCATCATTTCTGAGGAGGTACGTACAATAGAAACTGGTTACGCCAGGGGAGAACTTCCAGACGAACATTTGTACCTGAACTCAGGCGATTTACGTTCCTTAAACCAATACGAGACGGTGTCATTCATACATACATATTGATGAATTATGATGCTCACATGTGTATTTAAGATATTTGATATTGAAGTATGCTTTATTAATTGTTATACTAACGAACTATTTACCCACTGAGCGCATTAAGCTCACTTCATTCTTATCAAATCTTTCACAAAAAATTAGGGTGGACTGGGTGCAGGTTTTGGGGCCCACATTTTTGTATCCTCTATATTATTCATTGGGGATTTTGGGGAGTGTGTTCCCTTCAAAATTTTATGTACAAAAATATTCTAAATTAAATGAAATCAGATTTGTACCTATGTATTTTGTATATCCGCTGCGCACTCTATTGTTACCATTGTTGTTATTCCAAATGCGCGCCCCATCAGCGAGTGTACTGCCGTTTTAGGCGCGTAGGGGCGGGGTGCGACAAAACATGTCTATAACGCGCTATTCCCTTTGATAAATCGTTATAGAGCTGTTGCCGTGATCTTTCCATTTTTGGTAAAATGGGCAATAACGCGCTATAGGCCTTGATAACACGCTATCGGAAAGTCTGAAAAACTCGAGCTCTCGGGTTTATGTATATCGACCTGCTATAGCCTGCTATTTGTCAATAGAGAACATGATACACAACTCAATAGCACGGTATCCGCGTGTGAGACAAAAATCTGATATTTCTAACAAAAAAAATGTGGGCACTTCTACTTGCTCGATTTTTCTACTCCTTACACAGTTTTTCAAAGTTCTCTTAATTGAAATATTCTCTACTAACACTTAGATGATTCGCATTGTCTCGCACGCCCAAAACAACTTTAAATTAAACAATGTTTTGAATTCAAATCATTTTGTACTCTCTTGCACTTTAACCCGCAACTTCTAATTTTATAAAACACTCATTCTCTGATTTTCAAAAATACAACACACACAATTCTTGCAAGTTAGATTGAGCTTTCCAAAGATTTTTTCAAGGGAAAAGAGTAATGATTCTAGCATTTGCCAAAACAAGCTTCAAATTGAATCAAAATTGCAATATGTCTTGATGATAACATCATTGTTCAGCAATTTCTTCATTTTACCCCTTTTGTGCTTTGATTTGCAGAGGCTATCCATTGTCTTAAACTGTAAGTATATGAAGTGGTCTCGGTAAGATAACACATCACCTGTATTGCATCAAGAACACATCAAACAATAGCTTTCGAAGTCTGCAAAGATGAAGCTTGAATTATTTAAAAGTGTTTAATCTTATATCAAAGTGTTTTTAGTCAATGGAATGGTTCTTGAGTGTCAAAATATTAATTTTTCAAAAATAAGACTATCCCGCAATTCACAAAAAAAAAATTCAGAAGGCACCAGCGCACTATCAGTGTTGATAGCACACAGATAGGGTTCAATAATAAAACATTTATTTTTTTGAAAAATTGTCTATAGCAATCTATTCCCTTTGATAACTCGCTATAGAGTTGTTGCCGTGATCTTTCTATTTTTAGTAAAATGGGCAATAGCGCGCTATAGGCCTTGATAACACACAATCGAAAAGTCTGGAAAAACTTGAGCTCTCAAGTTTGTGTATATCGACCTGCTATAGCCTGCAATCTGTCAATAGAGAACATGATACACAACCCAATAGCACGGTATCCACGAGTGAGACAAAAATCTGATATTTCTAACCAGAAAAATGTGGGCACTTCTGCTTGCTCGATTTTTCTATTCCTTACACAGTTTTTCTACCTTATCTTAATTGAAATATTCTTTACTAACACCGAGATGATTCCCATTGTTTCGCACGCCCAAAACAACTTTTGATTAAACAATGTTTTGAATTCAAATCTTTTTGTACTCTATTGCTCTTTAACCCGCAACTTCTAATTTTATAAAACACTCATTCTCTGATTTTCAAAAATACAACACACACAATTTTTGCAAGTTAGATTGAGCTTTTGAAAGAGTTTTTTTAGAGAAGAGAGTAATGATTCTAGTATTTGCCAAAACAAGCTCCGAATTGAATCAAAATTTCAATCAGTCTTGATGATAACGTCATTGTTCAACAAGTTCTTCATTTTATCCCTTTTCTGCTTTGATTTGCAGCGGCTATCCATTGTTTTAAACTATAAGTATATGAAGTGGTTTCGATAAGATAATACATCAAAAAAGAACACATCACCTGTATTGCATCAAGAACACATCAAACAATAGCTTTCGAAGTCTACAAAGATTAAGCTCGAAAAACGAAGACATATCTCATGTCTAATGCATCAGTTTGATCTTTGGTGCGTAGGGTAACCTCTCGATCAATCTCTGCACTAAAACTCTGAAAATTGCAAAGTCTTCAAAATCACTTCGATATAGTATTTCATTTTGAAAAAATGTTTTTCGAAAGGTTTTAATCATAATTTGAATGAGGTTTGAATTATTTAAAAGTGTTTTAATCTTATATCAAAGTGTTTTAAGTCAATGGAATGGTTCTTGAGTGTAAAAATATTAATTTTTAAAAAATAAGGCTATCCAGCAATTTGCCAAATATTTTCAGCAGGCACTAGCGCACTCTCAGTGTTGATAGCACGCGAATGGGGTTTAATAATGAAACATTTATTTTGTTGCAAAACTCGCTATAAAGTTGTTGCCGTGATATTTCTATTTCTAGTAAAATGGGCAATAGTGCGCTATAGGCCTTGATAACACGTTATCGGAAAGTCTAAAAAACTCGAGCTCTCGGGTTTGTGTATTGATACCTGCTATAGCCTGCTATCTGTTAATGGAGAACATGATACACAACCTAATAGCACGTAATCCACGTCTGAGACAAAAATCTGGTATTTCTAACGGGAAAAATGTGGGCACTTCTCCTTGCTTGATTTTTCTCTTCCTTACACAGTTTTGCCTGGTTATCTTAATTGAAATTTTCTCTACTAACACCTAGATGATTCCCATTGTCTCGCACGCGCAAAACAACTTTAGATTAAACAATGTTTTGAATTCCAATCATTTTGTACTATCTTGCTCTTTAACCTGCAACTTCTAATTTTATAAAATACCCATTCTCTTATTTTCAAAAATACAACACACACGACTTTTGCAAGTTAGATTGAGCTTTCAAAAGAGCTTTTCAAGAGAAGAAAGTAATGATTCTTGCATTTGCCAAAACAAGCTTCGAATTGAATCAAAATTGCAATATGTTTTGATGATAACGTCATTGTTCAGCCAATTCTTCATTTTATCCTTTTTGTGCTTAGATTTGCAGAGGCTATCCATTGTTTTAAACTGTAAGTATATGAAGTGGTGTCGGTAAGATAACAAATAAAAAAAGAACACATCACCTGTATTGCATAAAGAACACATCAAACAATAGCTTTCGAACTCTGCAAAGATCAAGCTCGAAGAACGAAGACATATCTCATGTTTAATTCATTAGTTTGATCTTTGGTGTGTAGGGTAACCTGTTGATCAATCTCGGCACTAAAACACTGAAAATTGCAAAGTCTTCAAAATCACTTTGATATAGTATTTCATTTTGAAAAAATGTTTTCCGAAAGGTTTTAATCATAATTTCAATGAGTTTTGCATTATTTAAAAGTGTTTAATCTTATATCAAAGTGTTTTGCGTCAATGGAATGGTTCTTACGTGTCAAAATGTTAATGTTTCAAAAATAAGGCTACCCTACAATTTGCCAAATATTTTCAGAAGGTACTAGCACACTATCAGTGTCGATAGCACGCTAATACGGTTCAAAAATAAAACATTTATATTTTTTAAAAATTGTCTATAGCGCACTATCCCCTTAGAGAACTCGCTATAAAGCTGTTGCCGTGATCTTTCCATTTTTAGTAAATTGGATAATAACGCTTATGCCTTGATAACAGGTTATCGAAAAGTCTGAAAAACTCAAGCTCTCGGGTTTGTGTATATCGACCTGCTATAGTCTGCTATCTGTGAATAGAGAACATGATACATAACCCAATAGAACGCTATCCACCTCTGAGACAAAAATCTGATATTTCTAACGAGAAAAATGTGGGCACTACTGCTTGCTAGATTTTTTTATTCCTTACACAGTTTTGCCAGGTTATCTTAATTGAAATATTCTCTACTAACACCTAGATGATTCCCATTGTCTCGCACGCCCATAAAAACTTTATATTAAACCATGTTTTGAATTCTAATCATTTTATAGTCTCTTGCTCTTTAACCTGCAACTTCTAATTTTATAAAACACGCATTCTCTAATTTTCAAAAATACAACACACACAATTTTTGCAAGTTAGATTGAGCTTTTGAAAGAGTTTTTTAAGAGAAGAGAGTAATGATTCTTGCATTTGCCAAAACAAGCTTCGAATTGAATCAGAATTGCAATCTGTCTTGATAATAACGTCATTGTTCAGCCAGTTCTTCATTTTATCCCCTTTGTGCTTAGATTTGCAGAGGCTATCTATTATTTTAAACTCTAAGTATATGAAGTGGTCTCGGTAAGATAACACATCAAAAAAGAACACATCACCTGTATTACATCAAGAACACATCACCTGTATTGCATCAAGAACACATCAAGCTTTCGAAGTCTACAAAGATCAAGCTCGAAGAACGAAGATATATCTCATGTCTAATGCATTAGTTTGATCTTCGGTGTGTAGGGTAACCTCTCGATCAATCTCAGCACTAAAACTCTGAAAATTGCAAAGTTTTCAAAATCACTTTGATATAGTATTTCATTTTGAAAAAATGTTTTTCGAAAGGTTTTAATCATAATTTCGATGTGTTTGAATTATTTATAAGTTTTTAATCTTATATCAATAGGTTTTGAGCCAATGGAATGATTCTTGAGTGTCAAATTATTAATTTTTTAAAAATAAGGCTATCCAGCAATTTGCCAAAACTTTCCAGAAGGCGCTAGCTCACTATCAGTGTTGATACCATGCTTATAGGGTTCTATAATAAAACATTTGTTTTTCTCGAAAATTGTTTGTAGCGCGTTATGCGCTTTGATAACTCGCAATAAGATGTTGCCGTGATCTTTCCATTTTTTGTAAAATGGGCAATAGCGTGCTATAGGCCTTGAAAACACGCGATCCAAAAGTTTAAAAAATGCGAGCTCTCGGGTTTGTGTATATCGACCTGCTACAGCCTGCTATATTTCAACAGTGAACATGATACACAACCCAATAGTACGCTATCCACGTCTTAGACTAAAATCTGATATTTCAAACGAGAAAAATGTGGGCACTTCTGCTTGCTCGATTTTTCTATTCCTTACACAGTTTTGCCATGTTATCTTAATTTAAATATTTTCTACTAACACCTAGATGATTCCCATTGTCTCGCACGCCCAAAAAAACTTTAGATTAAACAATGTTTTGAATTGAAATCATTTTGTACTCTCTTGCTCTTTAACCTGCAACTTTTAATTTTATAAAACACTCATTCTCTGATTTAAAAAAATACAACACACACGATTTTTGCAAGTTAGATTGAGCTTTCCAAAGACTTTTTCAAGAGAAGAAAGTAATGATTCTTGCATTTGCCAAAACAAGCTTCGAATTGGATCAAAATTGCAATATGTCTTGATGATAATGTCATTATTCAGAAAGTTCTTCATTTTTTTCCTTGTGTGCTTAGAATTGTAGAGGCTATCCATTGGTTTAAACTGTGAGTATATGAAGTGGTCTCGGTAAAATAACACATCAAAAAAGAACACATCACCTGTATTGCATCAAGAACACCTCAAACAATAGCTTTCGAAGTCTACAAAGATCAAGCTCGAAGAACGAAGACATATCTCATGTCTAATGCATTAGTTTGATCTTTGGTGTGTAAGGTAACCTCTCGATCAATCTCAGCACTAAAAGTCTGAAAATTGTAAAGTCTTCAAAATAACTGCGATATAGTATTTCATTTTGAAAAACTGTTTTCCGAAACAACCATCGAACTGAATCAAAATTGCAAACTGTCTTGAAGATTTATCCTTATTATTTCGCAAGTTCTTCATTTTATCCCTTTTGCTCTGAGATTTCCAAAGGCTATCTATTATTTTAAATTGTAAGTGAAGTGTTCTCGGTAAGAGAACGCATTAAACAAGAACACATCACCTGTATTTTTTTTCTAAGAGCTACAACTAATCATCAAACAATAGCTATCGAAGTCTACAAAGATCTAGCTCGAAGAACAAAGACATATCTCAAGTCTAAGGTAATAGTTTTATCTTTAGTGTGTAGGGTAACTTCTCGATCAATCTCAGCACTAAAACTCTGAAAATTGCAAAGTCTTCAAAATCACTTCGATATAGTATTTCATTTTGAAAAAATGTTTTTCGAAAGGTTTTAATCATAATTTCAATGAGTTTTGAATTATTTAAAAGTGTTTAATCATATTCAAAGTGTTTTGAGTCAATGCAATGGTTCTTGAGTGTCAAAATATTAATTTTTCAAAAATAAGGCTATCTAGCAATTTGCCAAAATTTTTCAGAAGGCACTAGCGCACTATCTGTGTTGATAGCACGCTGATAGGGTCCTATAATAAAACATTTGTTTTTCTGGAAAATTGTTTAGACAGCGCTATCCCTTTTGATAACCCGTTAGAAAGTTGTTGCCACAATCTTTCAATTTATAGTAAAATGGGCAATAGAGAGTTATAGGCCTCGACAACACGTTATTGGAATGTCTGAGAACATGATACATAACAAAATAGCACGTTATCCACTTCTGGGACTAAAATCTGATATTTCTAACGAGAAAAATGTGGGCACTTCTGCTTGCTCGATTTTTCTATTCCTTACACAGTTTTGCCATGTTATCTTAATTTAAATATTCTCTACTAACACCTAGATGATTTCCATTGTCTCGCACGCCCAAAACAACTTTAGATTAAACAATGTTTTGAATTCAAATCATTTTGTACTCTCTTGCTCTTTAACCTGCAACTTCTAATTTTATAAAACACTCATTCTCTGATTTTAAAAAATACAACACACACGATTTTTGCAAGTTAGATTGAGCTTTCCAAAGAGTTTTTCAAGAGAAGTGAGTAATGATTCTTGCATTTGCGAAAACAAGCTTCGAATTGAATGAAAATTGCAATATGTCTTGATGATAACGTCATTGTTCAGCAAGTTCTTCATTTTTTCCCTTTTGTGCTTAGATTTGCAGAGGCTATCCATTGGTTTAAACTGTGAGTATATATGAAGTGGTCTCGGTAAGAAAACACAACAAAAAAGAACACATCACTTGTATTGCATCAAGAACACATCAAACAATAGCTTTCAAAGTCAACAAAGATAAAACTCGAAGAACGAACAGATATCTCATGTCTAATGCATTAGTTTGATCTTTGGTGTGTAGGGTAACCTCGATCAATCTCAGCACTAAAACCCTGAAAATTGCGGAGTCATCAAAATCACTTCGATATATTATTTCATTTTAAAAAATTGTTTTTCGAAACAACCTTCGAACTGAATCAAAATTGCAAACTGTCATGAAGGTTTATCCTTATTATTTCGCAAGTTCTTCATTTTATCCCTTTTGTGCAGAGATTTCCAAAGGCTATCTATTATTTTAAATTGTAAGTGAAGTGTTCTCGGTAAGAGAACACATCACCTGTATTTTTTTTTCTAAGAGCTACAACTAATCATCAAAAAATAGCTATCGAAGTCTACAATGATCTAGCTCGAAGAACAAAGACATATCTCAAGTCTAAGGCATTAGTTTTATCTTTGGTGTGAAGGATAACTTCTCGATCAATCTCAGCACTAAAACTCTAAAAATTGTAAAGTCTTCAAAATCACTTCGATATAGTATTTCATTTTGAAAAAATGTTTTCCGAAAGGTTTTAATCATAATTTCAATGAGTTTTGAATTATTTAAAAGTGTTTAATCTTATTCAAAGTGTTTTGAGTCAATGGAATGGTTCTTGAGTGTCAAAATATTAATTTTTCAAAAATAAGGCTATCTAGGAATTTGCCAAAATTTTCTAGAAGGCACTAACGCACTATCTGTGTTGATAGCACGCTGATAGGGTCCTATAATAAAACATTTGTTTTTCTGGAAAATTGTTTAGAGAGTGTCATCCCCTTTCATAACCCGTTATAAAGTTTTTGCCACAATCTTTCAATTTATAGTAAAATGGGCAACAGAGCGCTATAGGCCTTAATAACACGTTATCGGAATGTTTGAAAAACTCGAGCCCTCGGGTTTGTTTATATCGACCTGCTATAGGCTGCTATCAGTCAATAGAGAACATGATACATAACCCAATAGCACGCTATCCACGTCTGGGACAAAAATCTGATATTTCTAACGAGAAAAATGTGGGCACTTCTGCTTGCTCGATTTTTCTATTCCTTACACAGTTTTGCCATGTTATCTTAATTTAAATATTCTCTACTAACACCTAGATTATTCCCATTATCTCGCACGCCCAAAACAACTTTAGATTAAACAATGTTTTGAATTCAAATCATTTTGTACTCTCTTGCTCTTTAACCTGCAACTTCTAATTTTATAAAACACTATTCTCTGATTTTAAAAAATACAACACACACGATTTTTGCAAGTTAGATTGAGCTTTCCAAAGTGTTTTTCAAGAGAAGAGAGTAATGATTCTTGCATTTGCGAAAACAAGCTTCGAATTGAATGAAAATTGCAATATGTCTTGATGATAACGTCATTGTTCAGCAAGTTCTTCATTTTTTCCCTTTTGTGCTTAGATTTGCAGAGGCTATCCATTGGTTTAAACTGTGAGTATATATGAAGTGGTCCCGGTAAGAAAACACAACAAAAAAGAACACATCACCTGTATTGCATCAAGAACACATCAAACAATAGCTTTCAAAGTCTACAAAGATAAAACTCGAAGAACGAACATATATCTCATGTCTAATGCATTAGTTTGATCTTTGGTGTGTAGGGTAACCTCTCGATCAATCTCAGCACTAAAACTCTGAAAATTGCAGAGTTTTCAAAATCACTTCGATATATTATTTAATTTTAAAAAAATGTTTTTCGAAACAACCTTCGAACTGAATCAAAATTGCGAACTGTCATGAAGATTTATCCTTATTATTTCGCAAGTTCTTCATTTTATCCCTTTTGTGCTGGGATTTCCAAAGGCTATCTATTGTTTTAAATTGTAAGTGAAGTGTTCTCAGTAAGATAACACATCACCTGTATTTTTTTTCTAAGAGCTACAACTAATCATCAAACAATAGCTATCGAAGTCTACAAAGATCTAGCTCGAAGAACAAAGACATATCTCAAGTCTAAGGCATTAGTTTTATCTTTGGTGTGAAGGATAACTTCCCGATCAATCTCAGCACTAAAACTCTAAAAATTGTAAAGTCTTCAAAATCACTTCGATATAGTATTTCATTTTGAAAAAATGTTTTCCGAAAGGTTTTAATCATAATTTCAATGAGTTTTGAATTATTTAAAAGTGTTTAATCTTATTCAAAGTGTTTTGAGTCAATGGAATGGTTCTTGAGTGTCAAAATATTAATTTTTCAAAAATAAGGCTATCTAGGAATTTACCAAAATTTTCCAGAAGGCACTAGCGCACTATCTGTGTTGATAGCACGCTGATAGGGTCCTATAATAAAACATTTGTTTTTCTGGAAAATTGTTTAGAGAGCGCCATCCCCTTTGATAACTCGTTATAAAGTTTTTGCCACAATCTTTCAATTTTTAGTAAAATGGGCAACAGAGCGCTATAGGCCTTAATAACACGTTATCAGAATGTTTGAAAAACTCGAGCCCTCGGGCTTTTTTATATCGACCTGCTATAGGCTACTATCTGTCAATAGAGAACATGATACATAACCCAATAGCACGCTATCCACGTCTGGGACAAAAATCTGATATTTCTAACGAGAAAAATGTGGGCACTTCTGCTTGCTCAATTTTTCTATTCCTTACACAGTTTGTCCATGTTATCTTAATTTAAATATTCTCTACTAACACCTAGATTATTCCCATTATCTCGCACGCCCCGAAACAACTTTAGATTAAACAATGTTTTGAATTCAAATCATTTTGTACTTTCTTGCTCTTTAACCTGCAACTTCTAATTTTATAAACCACTCATTCTCTGATTTTAAAAAATACAACACACACGATTTTTGCAAGTTAGATTGAGATTTCCAAAGAGTTTTTCAAGAGAAGAAAGTAATGATTCTTACATTTGCCAAAACAAGCTTCGAATTGGATCAAAATTGCAATATGTCTTGATGATAACGTCATTGTTCAGCAAGTTCTTCATTTTTTCCCTTTTGCGTGCTTAGATTTGCAGAGGTTATCCATTGGTTTAAACTGTGAGTATATGAAGTGGACTCGGTAAGATAACACATCAAAAAAGAACACATCACCTGTATTGCACCAAGAACACATCGAACAATAGCTTTCGAAGTCTACAAAGATCAAGCTCGAAGAACGAAAACATATCTCATGTCTAATGCATTAGTTTGATCTTTGCTATGTAGGGTAACCTCTCGATCAATCTCAACACTAAAAGTCTGAAAATTGTAAAGTCTTCAAAATCACTTCGATATAGTATTTCATTTTGGAAAAAAATTTTCCGAAAGGTTTTAATCATAATTTCAATGAGTTTTGAATTATTTAAAAGTGTTTAATCTTATATCAAAGTGTTTTGAGTCAATGAAATGGTTTTTGAGTGTCAAAATATTAATTTTTCAAAATTAGGGCTATTCAGCAATTTGCCAAAATTTTTCAGAAGGCACTACCGCACTATCAGTGTTAATAGCACGCTGATAGGGTTCAATAATAAATTATTTACTTTTTTGGAAAATTTTATATAGCACGCTATCCCTTTTGATAACTTGCTATAGAGCTGTTGCCGTAATCTTTCCATTTTTAGTAAAATGGGCAATAGCGCGCTATAGGCCTTGATAACACGCTATCAGAAATTCTAAAGAAGTCGAGCTCTCGGGTTTGTCTATATCGACCTGCTATAGCCTGCTATCTGTCAATAGAGAACATGCTACGCAACCCAATAGCACGCTATCCACGTCTGAGACAAAAATCTGATATTTCTACCGAGAAAAATGTGGGCACTTCTGCTTGCTCGATTTTTCTATTCCTTACACAATTTTTCCAGGTTATCTTAATTGAAAAATTTTATACTAACACCTAGATGATTCCCATTGTCTCTGTAATACCTTATATTTTACAAAAAAAAAAATTATTTTGGCAGAAATTCCTGGACATTGGCAAATTTGCTTATCGTTTGTCCCTTCCATCATCCATGCCTAAAGTTCAAGATGTTTTTCACGTATTTATGCTCTGCAAGTATCATCCTGATCCTTCACATATCATCCCTTTAGTCGAGGTTCGGGTTGATGAAGGAAATAAGTATCAGGAGAGAGCGATACCGATTTTGAAAGTGCTCTGGGATCACCACGTCGTAGAGGAAGCAACATAGGAACTGAAAGCAACAATTAAACATAAATACCCTGAATTGTTTTTTAGTACCAACACCTCTATATAAGGAAGCCTCCCCCTCTTCATTTTTCACACCAAATTCACTCCAAATTGTGATTTTTCCTCCTCTCTTCACTCATTCTGAGTTTTTTGTCTTTTGAGACTCTTTGTTCAAGACTCTCGGTGCGGTGCGATAAAGTTCTATCCAAAGGAAAGTGCCAGATTTGAAAAAGAAAAAGTTCTTATCTGAAGGCGGGGAATGAAACATAGGTTTGCGTGTTTTATAACTTTTATTAAAGTTTACATTCAATTATTATTATGTCTACTGTTCATTTATACTACATTATGTCATAGAATGTTTATACTGCCATACTTATGCCTGTATATTTGGAATTCATGTATTACACTATTATAATGCCGGATTTGTGGTCAATCTGACTCAACTAGACTCGGTCTTGTCCTCAGTAACCTTAAATAGTGAACGAGAGGCAGCGGGCTGCTATAGGAGATTGGTATTTAAGCAGACCATGTGTCTCACCTCTCATCTAGGGACTGATCTAGTTGGTCTTATTGAAAGCTATCAGCTTATACAAGTAATACTGAATGTCCTAACCTTGCACGTCGTGATACCAACTCTAATAAGGATCACCAGACGTTGCCAAAGTCAACCTAAATGTCAAGAAAAAATCAGACCAGTTCATGCATTGGCATCATACATATCACCAGTTAGGAGCCTTGCTCGCTATTCATTATATTTCTCTGGAGAGGGACGTACATGAGAACCCGGCTACGCCTGGGGAGGGACATCAGTACGTGAATCCAGAGCATCGTTCCTGAGGAGGGACGTACAATAAGAACCTGGCTACGCTAGGGGAGAAATGTCCGGACAGACAATTGTACGTGAACTCAGGCGATGTATGTTCATCAAACCATTACGAGACGATGTCATGCATACATACATATTGATTGATTATGATGCTATCTTGTGTATTTAAGATATTTGATAATGAAGTATGCTTTATTAATTATTATACTCACGAACTATTTGTACCCTTTGTATTATTCATTGGGGATTTTGGGTAGTATGCTCCCTTGACCGTTCCATGTACAAATTTTATTCTGAATTAAATGAAATCAGATTTGTACTGTATATTATATTTTCCGCTTCGCACTTTGTTGTTACCATTGTTATTATTCCAAATGCGCGCCCCGTCCGTGAGTGTACCGCCGGTTTAGGCGCGTCTGGGCGGGGTGTGACATTTAATGGTATCAAAGCGTACGGTCCACGGCCCGCCCAAGTCTACCAAATTAGGGGAAGAAAAAATTTCATTAGATATATGTATCTTTAGATATATATATATATATGTATGAAATATATATAGTTAAGATTTGTATTAAATATATATCTAAGAAAGCTATATAGTTTTATATAGTTTAGAAATATATATATATATATAGTTATTATTAATGAAAACTATATATATTGTTATGATTAAATATATATATCTATATATCTATGCATATAGGAGATATATATATACCATGTTGATAATGAAAAATTTTATTAGATATATATATCTCTAGAACTATATATACATATGTCAATTATATATAGTTGAGATTTATATTAAATATATATCTAGAAAATTATATGATTTTTATATAGTTTGATTTAAATATATATATAGTGATCATTTATGAAAACTATATCTATTGTTATGATTAAATATATATATATCCATATAGGAGATATATATATAACTTGTTACTAATGAAAAATTTTATTAGATATATATATCTCTAGAACTATATATATATATATGCCAATTATATATAGTGAGATTTATATTAAATATATGTCTAGAAAACTAAATAATTTTTATATAGTTTGATTTAAATATACGCATAGTCATGATTTATTAAAAACTATATGTATAGTTATGATTGAATATATATCTATATACCTTAGTATATATGAGATATATATATCATATTATTGATGAAAAATTTGAATGAAAAATGTTATTAGATATATATATCTTTAGAACTATATATATATATATATGAATTATATATAGTTAAGATTTATATTAAATATATATCTAAGAAAATTATATATGATTTTTATATAGTTTAATTTCAAATATGTATATAGTTGATTTATTAAAACTATACATTCATATATGAATACGATATATATACATCATATAGCTAATGAAGAATTTTGGTTACATGATGGCATAAACATCAAGAGAAAAATAGAAAATATTGTCTAAAAGATAGAATAAATCTTAAGAATGTTAGGAATTTATTTTGTGTCTGTCACAAATTTATTTTCTTTTCAGTAAAAGAATGGCCTCAAGTGAAGGAGCAACTTCCAATAGTAGGGAACTAATTCCCATTAGACTCAAGGAATTGTTCAAAAGGGAGGTTATGACTATGAGGAGTATCGATAATAGAGATATCCGCCTCCGCCTAATCCTTCACGACAAACTCGCAAGTCTGGGTTGGTTGAACGTAACAAGAGTTGAGGGTCACGTCTCTTACAGCTTGGTGAGATCTTTCTATGAAGCCATGAATTGCGTGGGACTTCAAGGAGATGAGATCAGCCCTATTTTGGAGACAACAGTCATGGGAATGAAAATTTCTATCAACATCGAGACAATTGCTCGACTTATAGAGATTTCGATTGAGAAGAGAATTATTGATCCACATGAACCCTAGAAAATTACAGAGATCGCGGAGTCTAATGAACAATTATTCAATTCCCTCACCAAAGAGTCATACACTCAATCGACGTACACCAACCTCCCAAACAATTATCTTAAGCCATCACTTGCCAGTTTTGGAAAGATTGTATACGGCAACATCTTGCCAGAAAGGGGGACTAGAGGCACTATGTCAAAGGCCCAACTTCTTGTGTTGTATTGCATAGAGAAGAAAATAAAGGTCTCCCTACCACACATCATCATCCAACAAATGTTAAGGCTGATTCAAAACACTTTGAGAAAGGAATTCCTCGGTTATGGAGTCTTGATCATGGGGATGCTATACGAAGCAAGCATCAACACTTTTGATGGGACTTCGAAACAAATCATAGAACCAGTTACAACATCTTCTATCTTCAAAATATATGTCACGAGGGGAGGGGTAACTGACGAGGAAGTGTTCGGCTGGACGATAGGAAATGCCGAAAGAATGAGAGACGAGCGTGGACGTTGTCTTCAAAAAAGTTGACGCAAGATTCCCGTTAGGAAAGCACCAAATAATGAGCCAAATCAGAATCCTAAGTCAAACCCAGCCCCGAATAGTAATCCAACCGATCGACTATTCACTGAGGAAGAGTTATTTGCTACACTGAGTCAACCTCAACCAAGTCATAATACACAAAGTACTCAAACAAATCCACCAACATGGAACATGCCAACTCAAGGCAACACTTCGTACCAAAGGTTTCCAACTCCTTAGGTACAGTATCAGCCAGTTCCACAATGAGCCCATTGTTTCAAAACTTTTCACCTATGAGTCACCCGTACAACCAATACTTTCCCCCAATGCCTATGGCCTACCCTCCACCTATGGGACAATCAACCCATCAACCACCAATGGGCCAATCGACTAATCTATTTGAACGGTTAAATGAATGGCATCCAATATGGCAGAAATGAGAGAGACTCGAAATAATATATTAACACGTATGCAAAACTCCAAAGCAGAGCGAGCGAACTCTCAACCTTCTGTTAGTAGTCGTTTTGTACCTAGCAGGAGATCTAGAAGGAGCGGTAGTAGACAGGAAAATCAAGATTGATTACTGGCATTGTAAAATTTTCTTTGATATATATGAATGAAATGTTTTGTTTAAGACTATCTTTGATGGGCCGACTTACAACCATTCTTTCTTTTGTATCACTAACTTTAGAGTGGTATGGGACATAAAAAAATTGGAGGATACTTAATAAAATGTGGAAGTAAGAAAACCCATGACCCTGTGTGAAAATAAACATTTGGAGAAAGTTGCATTACTAACATTATCACTAA
Source organism: Paratinospora sagittata (assembly GCA_035771175.1). Lineage (NCBI taxonomy): Eukaryota > Viridiplantae > Streptophyta > Magnoliopsida > Ranunculales > Menispermaceae > Paratinospora > Paratinospora sagittata. The sequence continues at coordinate 42,354,694 of CM069594.1, forward strand.
GTTTACACAGTATGGGACGAGTAAACTTGGAAGAAACTATTGGTGAACTACTATTTAGCGGATGTTTTAGAGACCGTGTTCATACAACTTCACTTGGTTAACACCCTTATTACCAAAGTCGTGTGGTATGGGACACATGAACTTGGATAATAATCGAAAAGACTAAGAGTAAGAGTTTGAATACATAAGATTGCGATAGAACGTTAGATCAGGATATTTACCGAGGCAAATCTTAGAATTCTTATGGCTCGTATGGATTTTCAATGAAATATATATGTATGTTTACAAATACCAGAACCAAATCATTTGAAATACTTTCAAACTTTTGTACTTATTATATAAACATTATAACCCTTTTTTTCACACCATGGCCAAACATACGAGATATATAAGATTCTTTGATTCCTCAACAAAAACCTTACACTATACTTGGAAAAATAAGTGATTTTAACATTGCAGTACCCTCGAAATTGTTGCGGAGCATACTATAACATTATACTTGGCTACAGTTCCTAAACCTTGGTTTTTATTTTCTCCTTGCCAGTGTGAAAATGCAAACCAGGAAGAGAGGAAGGCCACGTACTATCCGTCCAGCAGTGGAGGCACCTCCTGAGATACAGAAACCGCCGCCTCCGACGACAGCACGAGTTACACCTGACACTGCCACTACATCTAGGCAGGCAATACCAACCCCACCCGCACCCTTTGCTATGCCTTCGAGCATGGAAACCTTTTTCGCCTGATTTATTGAGGCGATGAAAGCCACTTTTCAAACGGTCATTCGTGTGACTACGGCTAGTCAGCTTGCCACGGTTCAGACACCTGTAAGATTTGGGCCGGAATCTCAAATCGATCAGATTACTAAGTACAAGAGGCTACAACCTCTTACTTTTACTGGCACCATCGATGCTGATGAGGTGCAAAAGTGGTTGGATGAGTCAAGAAAGGCTCTTGATGCAATGGGAGTGGATGAGACTCAAAAAATTCCACTAGCGACCTACCAATTGGTTGGTGGGGCAAACACATTGTGGATAACAGTGAAAGAGCACCCAAGGGTCAACATAGCAGATATGACTTGGCAACAGCTCGAGTCATTATTTGTTGATGAGAATTTTCCCGGAGCTCTGAAAAGGTAGAAGCCCCAGGAATTCGCAAAGTTATACCAAGGCAACATGACCGTCAAGGAATATGCTGGGAAGTTCTAAGAACTATCGGTCTACTCTTTCTCCGCCATCTCAACGGAGCAAGACAATACTGAGAAATTCTATAATGGCCTTCGTCATGATATTCGACAAGCCTTGTCGATCTTGGATCTCAAGATTTACAAGGAGGTTGTCGACAAGGCCATGAGCTTTGAACAAGAGAAGATCATGAACGAGCAGAGAATGAGTAAGGGAAAACGACCTGCAACATTTTCCCAACAGGGCTCGCAACATGGACGTTGTCTTCGAAAAAGTTGACGCAAGATTCCCGTTAGGAAAGCACCAAATAATGAGCCAAATCAAAATCCTAAGTCAAACCCAGCCCCGAATAGTGATCCAACCGATCGACTATTCACTGACGAAGAGTTATTTGCTACACTGAATCAACCTCAACCAAGTCATAATAGACAAAGTACTCAAACAAATCCACCAACATGGAACATGCCAACTCAAGGCAACACTTCGTACCAAAGGTTTCCAACTCCTGAGGTACAGTATCAGCCAGTTCCACAAGTTGTTGTAAACCAACAACAACAGTATTGGGCGGCACCAAATTTTGGAGGGCAAAACATCCCAATGAGCCCATTGTTTCAAAACGTTTCACCTATGAGTCACCCGTACAGCCAATACTTTCCCCCAATGCCTATGGCCTACCCTCCACCTATGGGACAATCAACCCATCAACCACCAATGGGCCAATCGACTAATCTATTTGAACGGTTAAATGAAATGGCATCCAATATGGCAGAAATGAGAGAGACTCAAAATAATATATTAACACGTATGCAAAACTTCGAAGCAGAGCGGCCAAACTCTCAACCTTCTGTTAGTAGTCGTTCTGTACCTAGCAGGAGATCTAGAAGGAGCGGTAGTAGACAGGAAAATCAAGATTGATTACTGGCATTGTAAACTTTTCTTTGATATATATGAATGAAATGTTTTGTTTAAGACTATCTTTGATGGGCCGACTTACAACCATTCTTTCTTTTGTATCACTAACTTTAGAGTGGTATGGGACATAACAAAATTGGAGGATACTAAATAAAATGTGAAAGTAAGAAAACCCATGACCTTGTGTGAAAAGAAACATTTGGAGAAAGTTGTATTTCTAACATTATCACTAAGTTTACACGTTATGGGACGAGTAAACTTGGAAGAAACTGTTGGTGAACTACTATTCAGCGGATGTTTTAGAGACCGTGTGCAAACAACTTAACTTGGTTAACACCCTTAGAATTCTTATGACTCGTATGGATTTTCAATGAAATATATATGTATGTTTATAAAGACCAGAACACAATCATTTGAAATACTTGCAAAGTTTTGTACTTATTATATAAACATTCTAACGTTGTTTTTCACACCATGGCCAAACATACGAGATATATAAGATTCTTTGATTCCTCAACAAAAACCTTACACTATACTTGGAAAAATAAGTGATTTTAACATTGTAGTACTCTCAAAATTGTTGCTGAGCATACTATAACATTATACTTGGTTACAGTTCCTAAACCTTGGTTTTTATTTTCTCCTTGCCAGTGTGAAAATGCAAACCAGGAAGAGAGGAAGGCCACGTACTGTCCGTCCAGCGGTGGAGGCACCTCCTGAGATTCAGAAACCGCCGCTTCCGACGACAGCACGAGTTATACCTGACACTTCCACTACATCTGGGCAGGCAATACCCCCCCCATCCGCACCCTTTGTTATGCCCTTCGAGCATGGAAACCTTCTTCGCCGGATTTATTGAGGCGATGAAAGACACTTTTCAAACGGTCGTTCGTGAGACTTGGGCTAGTCAAGTTGCCACGGTTTAGGCACCTGTAAGATTTGGGTCAAAATCTCAAATCGATTAGATTACTAAGTACAAGAGGTCACAACCTCTTACTTTTGCTGGCACCATTGATGCTGATGAGGTGCAAAAGTGGTTGGATGAGTCAAGAAAGGCTCTTGATGCAATGGGAGTCGATGAGACTCAAAAAATTCCACTGGCGACCTACCAATTGGTTGGTGAGGCAAAGACATTGTGGATAACAGTGAAAGAGGACCCAAGGGTCAACATAGCAGAGATGACTTGGCAACAGTTCGAGTCATTATTTATTTATGAGTATTTTCCCAGAGCTGTGATGAGGCAGAAGCGCCAGGAATTCGCTAAGTTATACCAAGGTAACATGACCGTCAGGGAATATGTTGGGAAGTTCTAAGAACTATCGGTCTACTCCCTCTCTACCATCTCAACGGAGCAAGACAAGACTGGGAAATTCTATAATGGCCTTCGATATTTGACAAGTCTTGTCGAGCTTGGAGCTCAAGATTTACAAGGAAGTTGTCGACAAGGCCATGAGCTTTGAACAAGAGAAGATCATGCACGAGTAGAGAATGAATAAGGGAAAACGGCTTGCAACATTTCCCCAACAGGGCTCGCAATAGGGCAACAAGAAGAAGCCCTACTACGATCAAAACCCAGCCCTCCTAGCCCCTGTTTTGAAGAATGAGGCCACAACACCGCGACTGAACCTTCTAACCCTAACAATCAGGGTTTTCATAATCATGGACGCGGAGGTCGTTATGGAAGGGGTGGCCGTAGAAACGGAAATGACAGAGGTGGTGATCGACACGACAATCAGCAAGGCCAACTGAACAATTATCATGACCAGCAAAATAATCAGCAGTACGGGCTGACTTGTTTCAACTGCGGCCAGCAGGGCTATGTAAAATATGCCTATCCGCACCTTCAGCAACCTATTCCCGTTGTTCCAGTCCAATAAGCACCACCTGCTGCAAATGCCCAACCCAAGCAGAACCAACAGAACCATGGTCAACAGAATCAGGGCAGAGCATTTTCCATCGCTCAACAACCGCTCCCAGACAATAATGTAATCGAAGGTACCTTTCCTTTGTTCAATACAATGGTGCATGTTTTGTTTGATTCAGGTGCTACGCATTCCTTTATATCGTCGGCATTGGTAAGACATTTAGGCCTGCAGCTTGAACCCACAACCATCACACTCCATGTCACATCACCGTTTGATCTGGTACTGACATGAATTTGCAGTGTTCTCGATGTGAGCTTCGTATGTCGGAACAGATAATATATGCAGATCTTTTTGTGATGGATATTGAAGACTTCGACATCATGCTCGGCATGGACTGGGTAGCACCACTGAATGCAAAAATCGACTGCATGAAGAAGCAAGTTCAGTTAACCTTGCCGACAGGAGAGTTTGTCAAGATTCAGGGAACAAGGAAATGGATACACAAATCAACAGTTGCACTTCTCAAGTCACAACTTCGAGCGTTATCCCTTGGTGACAGAAATGAATCACCTGAACTGTACCATCTCGAAGTAGATGATGTTTCAGTCATATCTGAATTCCCAACAGTTTTTCTAAATGACGTTCCTGGTCTACCTCCATTTAGGGAATTCGATTTTGAGATCAACCTCATACGTGGGACAGGGCCTATCTCAATTCCACCATACAGAATGTCAAATGTCGAGCTGGTCGAATTAGACAAACAACTTAAGGAATTAGAGAGTAATGGCTTCATCAGAAAGAGTTCATCACCCTGGGGCACTCCAGTTTTATTCGTTCGCAAAAAGGATGGTTCGTTACGACTTTGCATCGATTATCGCAAGTTGAATAATGTCACCATCAAGAATAGATATCCGTTGCCCAGGATCGATGACCTGTTCGACCAACTTAGAGATGCCAAATACTTCTCTAAGATTGATTTACTGTAGGGTTATCACCAACTCCGGATCTGAGAGTCAGACATTACCAAAACCGCTTTTAGAACTCGGTACGGTCACTATGAGTTCTTGGTTATGCCGTTCGGTCTAACAAATGCACCTGCTACATTCATGGATTTGATGAATCGCATCTTCAAGTTATATTTAGACCGATTTGTGGTGGTTTTCGTGGATGACATCTTGATATATTCCTCAACCGAGGAAGACCATAAGATACATTTGAAGATAGTCCTCCAGATGTTGAGAAGCCACCAACTGTATGCAAAGTTGAGTAAGTGTGAATTCTGGGCGAAGCGAGTTCAATTCTTAGGCCATGTGGTTTCAGGCAATGGCATTGAGGTAGATTCTTCTAAGGTTGAAGCGGTTTTAAATTGGAAGTAACCTACCACTGTTACTCAGATTAGGAGTTTTCTTGGTTTGGCTGGCTATTACAGACGCTTCATCAAGGACTTCTCAAAGATTGTTGAACCTATGACAAAGCTCATTCGAAAAGACGTGCCATTCATCTGGAATCCAAACCTGTGAAGCATCATTTCAGGAATTGAAGAAACGCCTCACGATGGCACCTGTACTTATCATTCTAAGAAATGCAATTGGATGTTCATTATACACAGACGCCTCTCTTCAAGGCTTAGGTGTCGTACTGATGCAAGAAGGCCAAGTGGTTGCATATGCATCGAGACAACTGAAGATTCATGAGGGAAATTACCCAACACATGACTTGGAACTTGTAGTTGTTGTGTTTGCACTGAAGTTATGGCGTTATTACCTATACGGTGAACGGTTTGAGGACTTCTCGGATCACAAGAGTCTTAAGTACATATACACTCAGAGAGACCTAAACCTCCGCCAGAGACGATGGTTAGAATTCTTTAAAGATTATGACTTTCAACTCCAGTACCATCCCGAAAAGGCCAATGTTGTGGCCGATGCCCTGAGTAAAAAATCTTATGTTGCTTGCACTCTTAACTACGAAATGGGGAAGTTGGCTACAGAGATGGAGAACTTTAACATACAGTTGAACGAGGAGGGACCAAGATCACGACTTTCTCAATTATCAGCCAACTCTGAGCTAATTCGAAATATTTTAGCTGCTCAAGCCAATGTCCCTATGTTAATGGAGAAATGAGAACTTCTACTCAGCAGGCAGGACTTCCTTACTGGTCAATCTCACAAGATGGGGCCATTTTTTATAAAAATTGTCTTTGTATATCGAACGATCGTGAGGTTCGAAAAGAAGTGCTCACTGAGATGCACTGTTTGAGGTACACTATGCATCCTGGGGGTGACAATGTACAAGGATGTCAACCGATAATTCTGGTTTTCTGGAATGAAGAAGGCAATTGCAGACTTCGTTGCTCGATGTCTTGTTTGCCAGAAAGTTAAGGCAGAACAAAGACTTTCCTCTGGACTTCTCCAGCCATTACCTATTGGAGAATGGAAATGGGAGAACATCGCAATGGATTTTGTCACGGCCCTACCTTGAAACAATAAAGGGCAAGATGCTATCTGGATTATCATTGACAGACTTACAAAGTCTGCACACATCTTGCCAATAAAGTTCACGGATAACCTCGCAAAACTTGCAGAACTATATGAAAGAGAGATCGTACGTCTTTATGGCATACCACTCACGATCGTCTCTGATCGAGACCCTCGATTCACATCAAACTTTTGGAAAAGCTTCCAGAGTAGAATGGGTTCTAAGATCACTATGAGCACAGCCTTCCATCCTCAGACTGATGGGCAGTCAGAGCGTCTTATCCAAATTTTAGAAGACATGTTACGATGATGCATTTTAGACTTTAATGACGGATAGGCCAAGTATTTACATTTAGCTGAGTTTGCATACAACAACAGCTACCAAACTAGTATCGGCATGGAACCATACGAGGCCCTCTATGGTCGGCCTTGCAGATCTCTGGTATACAGGTTAGATATTGCAGATAGACCGTAGTTAAGCCCTGAACTAGTTCAAGAGACTTCTAAGAAAATCACACTAGTAAAGGAACGACTTCGTGTTGCACAAAGTTGGCAGAAGAGGTATACTGACAAGCGAAGACAGCCTCTAGAATTTGATAAGGGGGACTTTGTTTTTCTAAAAGTCCAGCCCACAAGAGGTGTCAAACGTTTTGGCATCAAAGGAAAGCTTTCCCTGCGGTATATCAGTCCATTTCAGATCATTGAACGTATTGGCAAACTTGCTTATCGTCTGTCCCTTCCATCATCCATGCCTAAAGTTCATGACGTTTTCACGTACCTATGCTTCGCAAGTATCGTCCTTATCCTTCGCATATCATCCCTCTAGTCGAGGTTTGTGTTGAGGAAGAAAATAAGTATCAGGAGAGAGCGATATAGATTTTGGATAGAAAAACTCAAGAATTAAGGTAACGTAGCATACCACTTGTGAAAGTGCTATGGGATCACCACGGCGTAGAGGAAGCAACATGGGAACCAGAAGCAACAATTAAATAGAAATACCCTGAATTGTTCTCTAGTACCAACTAATGATGTGATATATTTTGTACTATTGTCACTTATCAATAAAATGATGAAACTTTGTTTACACCTATCTTAATATATTGTTTCACTTGAATAACTACGCAGATGTCTGAAAATATTATCAATGGATATAATGATCCAAACACACAGAGGCCTTCTTGGCAACATGTGGCTACATCTCAAGAAGCAGAGTCAAGTCACAACTACTTTGCATCACCAACTCCATCACCAAAAAGACAACGATCATTATCGCCAGAGCGTGCATGGCTTTTTCGTAACAATCCCGTGCCCTCATCTTGGCAGGATCTTCTACCAAAATTGCCTGGCGGTCGGATTCGAGCAACAGCAAGAAAAAGTATTCCACCGCTCAACCTACCTCTCCTCAAACTATGTAACCAGCGCCCTCGACCACCATCTGCTATGCAAAAGTTGGAATCTTCAGAGGACGAGTCCGATTCCATTTGCTCTCCATGGTTTTATGATGATGAGGATTCCACCGGCCACAGTGCTATTCAGGGACCATATAAGCACTACCCTGAACTCGCAAGAGATGACGCCGTCAGTGAATCTCAAGCTGATAACCATCATAATTACTTGAATTGATTTCGAGGGTGAAATCCTTTAAGGGGGGTAGAGTGTAATACCCTATATTTCACAAAAAAAAAATCATTTGGGCAGAAATGCCCAGACTTCCGGGCGGCCCGCCTGTACGTCCGAGCAGCCCGCCTGTACGACCGGGCGCCTACCCACGGGCTGCTCTAGGTAATTGGTATTTAAGCAGACCATGTGTCTCGCCTCTCAACTGGGGACTGATCTAGTTGGTCTTATTGAAAGCTATCAGCTTATACAAGTAATACTGAATGTCCTAACCTTGCACGTCGTGATACCAACTCGGATAAGGATCACCAGACGTTGCCAAAATTAGCCTAAATGTCAAGAAAAAACCAGACCAGTTCATGCATTGGCATCATACATATCACCACGTACGGACGTATGTGGTTTATGACTCATAGAATAGTTAGGAGCATTGCTCGCTATTCATTTTATTTCTCTGGAGAGGGACGTACATGAGAACCCGGCTACGCTTGGGAGGGACATCAGTACGTGAATCCAGAGCATTGTTCTTGAGGAGGGACGTACAATAAGAACCTGGCTACACAGGTGAGACACGTCCGGACGTAAAATCATACGTGAACTCAGGCGATGTACGTTCATCAAACCAATACGAGACGGTGTCATGCATACATACATATTGATTGATTATGATGCTATCTTGTGTATTTAAGATATTTGATACTGAAGTATGTTTTATTATTGTTATACTCACGAACTATTTACCCACTAAGCGCGTTAAGCTCACTCCATCATCATCCGATCTTTCACAAGAAAATAGGGTGGACTGGGTGCAAGTAATGGGGCCCACATTTTGTACCCTTTGTATTATTCATATGGGATTATGGGGAGTATGTTCCCTTGACCGTTCCATGTGCAAATTATATTCTGAATTAAATGAAATCAGATTTGTATTGTATATTATATGTTCCACTGCGCACTCTGTTGTTACCATTGTTATTATTCCAAATGTGCACCCAATCCGCGAGTGTACCACCGGTTTAGGCGCGTCCGGGCGGGGTATGCCAGTCTCGCATGCCCAAAACAACTTTAGATTAAACAATGTTTTAAATTCAAATCATTTTGTACTCTCTTGCTCTTTAACCTGCAACTTCTAATTTTATAAAACACTCATTCTCTGATTTTCAAAAATACAACACACGATTTTTGCAAGTTAGATTGAGCTTTCCAAAGAGTGTTTAAATAGAAGAAAGTCGTGATTCTTTCATTTTCCCAAACAACCTTCGAACTGAATCAAAATTGTAAACTGTCTTGAAGATAACCTCATTATTTCGCAAGTTCTTCATTTTATCCCTTTTGTGTTGAGATTTCTAGAGGCTATCTATTGTTTTAAACTGAAAGTATATGAAATGTTCTCGGTAAGAGAACACATTAAACAAGAACACATCACCTGTATTTTTTTTCTAAGAGCTACAACTAATCATAAACAACACATCAAACAATAGCTATCGATATCTACATAGATAAAGCTCGAAGAACGAAGATATATCTCATGTCTACTACATTTGTTTTATCTTTGCGGTGTAGGGTAACTTCTCGATCAATCTCAGCACTAAAACTCTGAAAATTGCAAAGTCTTCAAAATCACTTCAATATAGTATTTCATTATTTCATTTTGAAAAAATGTTTTTCGAAAGGTTTTAATCATAATTTCAATCAGTTTTGAATTATTTAAAAGTTTTTAATCTTATATCAATATGTTTTGAGTCAATACAATTGTTCTAGAGTGTCAAAATATTAATTTTTTAAAAATAAAGCTATCCACCAATTTGCCAAAATTTTCCAGAAGGCACTAGCGCACTTTCAGTGTTGATAACACGCTGATAAGGTTTAATAATAAAACATTTATTTTTTAGGAAAATTCTCTATAGCGCGCTATCCCCTTTGATAACTCGCTATAGAGTTGTTGCCGTGATCTTTCCATTTTTAGTCAAATGGGCAATAGCGCGCTATAGGCCTAGATAACATGCTATCAGAAAGTTTAAAAAACTTGAGCTCTTGGGTTTGTGTATATCGACCTGCTATAGTCTGCTATCTGCCAATAGATAACATGATACACAACCCAATAACTCGCCGTCCACATCTTAGAACAAAATCTAATAATTCTAACAAGAAAAATGTTGGCACTTCTGCTTGCTCGATTTTTCTCTTCCTTACACAATTATGCCAGGTTATCTTAATTGAAATATTCTCTACTAACACCTTGATGATTCCCATTGTCTCGCACGCCCAAAACAACTTTAGATTAAACAACGATTTGAATTCAAATCATTTTGTACTCTCTTGCTCCTTAACCTGCAACTGCTAATTTTATAAAACCCTAATTCTCTGATTTTCAAAGATAGAACACACACGATTTTTGCAAGTTAGACTGAGCTTTCCAAAGGGTATTTTAATAGAAAAAGTCGTGATTCTTTCATTTGCCTGAACAACCTTCAAACTGAATCAAAATTGTAAACTATGTTGAAGCTAACCTCATTATTTCGCATGTTCTTCATTTTATCCCTTTAGTGCTGAGATTTCCAGAGGCTATCTATTGTTTTAAACTGTAAGTATATGAAGTGTTCTCGGCAAGAGAACACATCACCTGTATTTTTTTTCTAAGAGCTAAAACTAATCATCAACAACACATCAAACAATAGCTATCAAAGTCTACAAAGATCAAGTTCGAAAAACGAAGTCATATCTCATGTTTAATGCATTAGTTTTATCTTTGGTGTGTAGGTTAACTTCTCGATCAATCTCAGCACTAAAACTCTGAAAATTGCAAAGTCTTCAAAATCATTTCGATATAGTATTTCATTTTGAAAAAATGTTTTCTGAAAGGTTTTAATCATAATTTCAATGAGTTTGAATTATTTAAAAGTTTTTAATCCTATATCAATATGTTTTGAGTCAAAGGAATGGTTCTTCAATGTCAAAATATTAATTTTTCAAAACTAAGGCTATCTAGTAATTTGCCAAAAATTCTAGAAGGGACTAGCGCACTATCAGTGTTGATAGCACGCTGAAAGAGTTCTATAATAAAACATTTGCTTTTCTTGAAAATTGTCTATGGCGCACTATCCCCTTTGATAACTCGCTATAAAGTTGTTGCCGTGATGTTTCCATTTTTAGTAAAATGGGCAATAGCCCCCCATAGGCCTTGATAACACGCTATCGGAAAGTCTGAAAAACTCAAGCTCTCGGGTTTGTCTATATCGACCTGCTATAGCCTACTATCTGTCATTAGAGAACAAGATACACAACCCAATAGCACACTATCCACGTCTGAGACAAAAATCTGATATTTCTAAGAAGAAAAATGTGGGCACTTCTTCTTGCTCGATTTTTCTATTCCTTACATAGTTTTGCCAGGTTATCTTAATTGAAATATTCTTTACTAACACCAACACGATTCCCATTGTCTTGCACGCCCAAAACAACTTTAGATTAAAGAATGTTTTGAATTCAAATCATTTTATAGTCTTTTGCTCTTTAACATGCAACTTCAAATTTTATAAAACTCTCATTCTCTGATTATCAAAAATAAAACACACAATTTTTGCTAGTTAGATTGAGCTTTCCAAAGAGGTTTTCAAGAGAAGAAAGTAAATGATTCTTGCATTTGCCAACACAAGCTTCGAATTGAGTCAAAATTGCAATCTGTCTTGAAGATAACGTCATTGTTCAGAAAGTTCTTCATTTTACCCCTTTTGTGCTTAGATTTGCAGAGACTATCCTTGTTTTAAATTGTAAGTATATGAAGTGGTCTCGGTAAGATAACACATCAAAAAAGAACACATCACCTGTATTGCATCAGGAATACATCAAACAATAGCTTTTGAAACCTACAATGACCAAGCTCGAAGAACGAAGACATATCTCATGTCTAATGCATTAGTTGAATCTTTGGGGTGTAGGGTAACCTCTCGACCAATCTCAGCACTAAAACTCTGAAAATTGCAAAGTCTTCAAAATCACATCAATATAACATTTCATTTTGAAAAAATGCTTTCCGAAAGGTTTTAATCATAATTTCAATGAGTTTTGAATTAATTAAAAGGGTTTAATCTTATTCAAAGTGTTTTGAGTCAATGGAATGGTTCTTAAGTGTCAAAATATTAATTTTTCAAAATTAAGGCTATCCAGCGATTTGCCAAAATTTTCGAGAAAGCACTATCGCACTATCAGTGTTGATAGCACGCTCATAGGGTTCTTTAATAAAACATTTGTTTTTCTGGAAAATTGTCTATAACGCGCTATCCCCCTTGATAACTCGTTATAAAGTTGTTGCTGTGATCTTTCCATTTTTAGTAAAATGGGCAATAGCGTTATAGGCATTGATAACACGCTATTAGAAAGTCTGAAAAACTCGAGCTCTCGGGTTTGTGTATATCAACCTGCTATAACCTGCTGTCTGTCAACGGAGAACATGATACACAACCCAATAGCACACTATCCACGTCTGAGACAAAAATCTGATATTTCTATGGAGAAAAATGTGGGCACTTCTGCTTGCTCGATTTTTCCATTCCTTACACAGTTTTGCCAGGTTATTTTAATTGAAATATTCTCTACTAACTCCTCGACGATTCCCATTGTCTCCCCCGCCTAAAAACAACGTTAGATTAAACAATGTTTAGAATTCAAAAAAATACAACACACACGATTTCTGCAAGTGAGATTGAGCTTTCCAAAGAGTTTTTCAAGTGAAGAAAGTTATGATTCTTGCATTTGCCAGAACAAGCTACGAATTGAATCAAAATTGCAATCTGTCTTAATGATAACGTCATTGTTCAACAAGTTCTTCATTTTATACCTTTTGTTCTTAGATTTGCAGAAGTTATCCATTATTTTAAACTCTAACTATATGAAGTGGTCTCGGTAAGATAACACATCAAAAAAGAACACATCACCTGTATTACATCAAGAACACATCACCTGTATTGCAACAAGAACACATCAAACAATAGCTTTCAAAGTCTGCAAAGATCAAGCTCAAAGAACGAAGACATATCTCATGTCTAATGCATTAGTTTTATCTTTGGTGTGTAGGTTAACTTCTCGATCAATCTCAGCACTAAAACTCTGAAAATTGCAATGCCTTCAAAATCATTTCGATATAGTATTTCATTTTGAAAAAATGTTTTCTGAAAGGTTTTAATCATGATTTCAATGAGTTTTGAATTATTTAAAAGTTTTTAATCCTATATCAATATGTTTTGAGTCAAAGGAATTGTTCTTTAGTGTCAAAATATTAATTTTTCAAAACTAAGGCTATCTAGTAATTTGCCAAAAATTCTAGAAGGGACTAGCGCACTATCAGTGTTGATAGCACGCTGAAAGAGTTCTATAATAAAACATTTGCTTTTCTTGAAAATTGTCTATGGCGCGCTATCCCCTTTGATAACTCGCTATAAAGTTGTTGCCGTGATGTTTCCATTTTTAGTAAAATGGGCAATAGCCCCCTATAGGCCTTGATAACACGCTATCGGAAAGTCTGAAAAACTCAAGCTCTCAGGTTTGTGTATATCGACCTGCTATAGCCTGCTATCTGTCATAAGAGAACATGATACACAACCCAATAGCACACTATCCACGTCTGAGAGAAAAATCTGATATTTCTAAGGAGAAGAATGTGGGCACTTCTTCTTGCTCGATTTTTCTATTCCTTACAAAGTTTTTCCAAGTTATCTTAATTGAAATATTCTCTACTAACACCTAGACGATTCTTATTGTCTTGCACGCCCAAAACAACTTTAAATTAAATAATGTTTTGAATTCAAATCATTTTGTAGTCTTTAGCTCTTTAACCTGCAACTTCAAATTTTATAAAACTCTCATTCTCTGATTATCAAAAATACAACACACGATTTTTGCTAGCAAGATTGAGCTTTCCAAAGAGTTTTTGAAGAGAAGAAAGTAATGATTCTTGCATTTGCCAACACAAGCTTCGAATTGAATCAAAATTGCAATATGTCTTGAAGATAACGTCATTGTTCAACAAGTTCTTCATTTTACCCCTTTTGTGCTTAGATTTGCAGAGACTATCCATTATTTTAAATTGTAAGTATATGAAGTGGTCTCGGTAAGATAACACATCAAAAAGAACACATCACCTGTATTGCATCAAGAACACATCAAACAATAGCTTTCGAAGCCTACAATGACCAAGCTCCAGGAACGAAAACATATCTCATGTCTAATGCATTAGTTGAGTCTTTGGTATGTAGGGTAACCTCTCGACCAATCTCAGCACTAAAACTCTGAAAATTGCAAAGTCTTCAAAATCACATCAATATAACTTTTAATTCTGAAAAAATGTTTTTTGAAAGGTTTTAACCATAATTTTAATGAGTTTTGAATTAATTAAAAGGGTTTAATCTTATATCAAAGTGTTTTGAGACAATGGAATGGTTCTTAAGTGTCAAAATATTATTTTTTTCAAAATTAAGGCTATCCAGCTATTTGCCAAAATTTTCGAGAAGGAACTATCGCACTATCAGTGTTGATAGCACGCTGATAGGGTTCTCTAATAAAACATTTGTTTTTCGGGAAAATTGTCTATAGCGCGCTATCCCCTTTGATAACTCGCTATAAAGTTGTTGCTGTGATCTTTCCTTTTTTACTAAAATGGGCAATAGCGCGCTATAGGCCTTGATAACACACCATTAGAAAGTGTGAAAAACTCGAGCTCTCGGGTTTGTGTATATCAACCTGCTATAGCCTGCTGTCTGTCAATGGAGAACATGATACACAACCCAATAGCGCGTTATCCATGTCTGAGACAAAAATCTGATATTTCCAAGGAGAAAAATGTGGGCACTTGTGCTTGCTCGATTTTTCCATTCCTTACACAGTTTTGCCAGGTTATTTTAATTGAAATATTCTCTACTAACTCCTCGATGATTCTTATTGTCTCCCCCGCCTAAAAACAACGTTAGATTAAAGAATGTTTAGAATTCAAATCATTTTGTATTCTCTTGCACTTTATCCTGCAACTTCTAATTTTATAAAACACTCATTCTCTGATTTTAAAAAATACAACACACACGATTTCTGCAAGTGAGATTGAGCTTTCCAAAGAGTTTTTCCTGAGAAGAAAGTAATGATTCTTGCATTTGCCAGAACAAGCTTCGAATTGAATCAAAATTGCAATCTGTCTTAATGATAACGTCATTGTTCAACAAGTTCTTCATTTTATCCCTTTTGTACTTAGATTTGCAGAAGTTATCCATTATTTTAAACTCTAAGTATATGAAGTCGTCCTGGTAAGAAAACACATAAAAAAAGAACACGTCACCTTACATCAAGAACACATCACCTGTATTGCAACAAGAACACATCAAACAATAGCTTTCAAAGTCTACAAAGATCAAGCTCGAAGAACGAAGACATATCTCAAGTCTATTGCATTAGTTTTATCTTTGGTGTGTAGGTTAACTTCTCGATCAATCTCAGCACTAAAACACTGAAAATTGCAAAGTCTTCAAAATCATTTCGATATAGTATTTCATTTTGAAAAAATGTTTTCTGAAAGTTTTTAATCATAATTTCAATGAGTTTTGAATTATTTAAAAGTTTTTAATCCTATATCAATATGTTTTGAGTCAAAGGAATGGTTCTTGAGTGTCAAAATATTAATTTTTTAAAACTAAGGCTATCTAGTAATTTGCCAAAAATTCTAGAAGGGACTAGCGCACTATCAGTGTTGATAGCACGCTGAAAGAGTTCTATAATAAAACATTTGTTTTTCTTGAAAATTGTCTATGGCGCTATCCCCTTTGATAACTCGCTATAAAGTTGTTGCCGTGATGTTTCCATTTTTAGTAAAATGGGCAATAGCCCCCAATAGGCCTTGATAACACGTTATCGGAAAGTTTGAAAAACTCAAGCTCTCGGGTTTGTGTATATCGACCTGCTATAGCCTGCCATCTGTCACTCGAGAACATGATACACAACCCAATAGCGCACTATCCACGTCTGAGACAAAAATTTGATATTTCTAAGGAGAAAAATGTGGGCACTTCTGCTTGCTCGAATTTTCTATTCCTTACATAGTTTTGCCAGGTTATCTTAATTGAAATATTCTCTACTAACACCTACATGATTCCCATTGTCTTGCACGCCCAAAACAACTTTAGATTAAATAATGTTTTGAATTCAAATCATTTTATAGTCTTTTGCTCCAAATTTTATAAAACTCTCATTCTCTGATTATCAAAATACAACACACGATTTTTGCTAGTTAGATTGAGCTTTCCAAAGAGTTTTTTAAGAGAAGAAAGTAATGATTCTTGCATTTGCCAACACAAGCTTCGAATTGAATCAAAATTGCAATATGTCTTGAAGATAACGTCATTGTTCAGCAAGTTCTTCATTTTACCCCTTTTGTACTTAGATTTGCAGAGACTATCCATTGTTTTAAATTGTACGTATATGAAGTGGTCTCGGTAGGATAACACATCAAAAAAGAACACATCACCTGTATTGCATCAAGAACATATCAAACAATAGCTAACGAAGTCTAGAAAGATCAAGCTCGAAGAACGAAGACATATCTCATGTTGATTGCATTAGTTTTATCTTTGGTATGTAGGGTAACTTCTCAATCAGTCTCAGCACTAAAACTCTGAAAATTGCAAAGTCTTCAAAATCACTTCGATATAGTATTTCAATTTGAAAAAATGTTTTCCGAAAGGTTTTAATTATAATTTCAATAAGTTTTGAATTATTTAAAAGTTTTAATCCTATATCAATATGTTTTGAGTCAATGGAATGGTTCTTGAGTGTCAAAATATTAATTTTTCAAAAATAAGGCTATCCAGCAATTTGCCAAAATTTTCTAGAAGGCACTAGCGCACTATCAGTGTTGATAGCAAGCAGATAGGGTTCTATAATAAAACATTTATTTTTTTGGAAAATTGTCTATAACGCTCTATCCCCTTTGATTACTCACTATAAATCTGTTGCCGTGATCTTTTCATTTTTAGTAAAATGGGCAATAGCGCGCTATAGGCCTTGATAACACGTTATCGGAAAGTCTGAAAAACTCGAGCTCTCGGGTTTGTGTATATCGACCTGCTATAGCCTGCTATCTGTCAATAGAGAACATGATACACAACCCAATAGCACGCTATCGACTTCTGAGACAAATATATGATATTTCTAACGAGAAAAATGTGGGCACTTCTCCTTGCTCTATTTTTCTATTGCTTACACAGTTTTGCCAGGTTATCTTAATTGAAAAATTCTCTACTAACACCTAGATGATTCTCATTATCTCGCACACCCAAAACAACGTTAGATTATACAATGTTTTGAATTCAAATCATTTTGTAGTCTCTTGCTCTTTAACCTGCAACTTCTAATAATATAAAACACACATTCTCTGATTTTCAAAAATACAACACTCACGATTTTTGCAAGTTAGATTGAGCTTTCCAAATAGTGTTTAAATTGAAGAAAGTGGTGATTCTTGCATTGGCCCAAACAACCTTCTAACTGAATCAAAATTGCAAACTGGCTTGAAGATAACCTCATTATTTCTCAAGTTCTTCATTTTATCCCTTTTGTGCTTAGATTTCAGAGGCTATCCATTGTTTTAAACTGTAAGTATATGAAGTGATCTCGGTAAGATAACACATCAAAAAAGAACACGTCACCTGTATTGCATCAAGAACATATCAAACAATAGCTATCGAAGTCTAGAAAGATCAAGCTCGAAGAACGAAGACATATCTCATGTTGATTGCATTAGTTTTATCTTTGGTATGTAGGGTAACTTCTCAATCAGTCTCAGCACTAAAACTCTGAAAATTGCAAAGTCTTCAAAATCACTTCGATATAGTATTTCAATATGAAAAAATGTTTTTCGAAAGGTTTTAATCATAATTTCAATGAGTTTTGAATTATTTAAAAGTTTTAATCCTATATCAATATGTTTTTAGTCAATGGAATGGTTCTTGAGTGTCAAAATATTAATTTTTCAAAAATAAGGCTATCCAGCAATTTGCCAAAATTTTCCAGAAGGCACTAGCGCACTATCAGTGTTGATAGCAAGCAGATAGGGTTCTATAATAAAACATTTATTTTTTTGGAAAATTGTCTATAACGCTCTATCCCATTTGATTACTCGCTATAAATCTGTTGCCGTGATCTTTCCATTTTGAGTAAAATGGGCAATAGTGTGCTATAGGCCTTGAGAACACGCTATTGGAAAGTCTGAATAACTCGAGCTCTCGGGTTTGTGTATATCAACCTGCTATCTGTCAATAGAGAACATGATACATAACCCAATAGTACGCTATCCACGTCTCAGACAAAAATTTGATATTTCTAACTAGAAAAATATGGGCACTTTTCCTTGCTCGATTTTTCTATTCCTTACACAGTTTTGCCAGGTTATCTTAATTGAAATATTCTTTACTAACACCTAGATGATTCTCATTATCTCGCACGCCCAAAACAACTTTAGATTAAACAATGTTTTGAATTCAAATCATTTTGTAGTCTCTTGCTCTTTAATCTGTAACTTCTACTTTTATAAAACTCTCATTCTCTCATTTTTAAAAATACAACACACACGGTTTTTGCAAGTTAGATTGAGCTTTCCAAAGAGTTTTTTAAAGAGAAGAAAGTAATGATTCTTGCATTTGCCAAAACAAGCTTCGAATTAAATCAAAATTGCAATCTGTCTTTATGATAACGTCATTGTTCAGCAAGTTCTTAATTTTAACCCTTTTGTTCTTAGATTTGTAGATGTTATCCATTGTTTTAAATTGTAAGCATAAGAAGTGGTCTCGGAAAGATAACACATCATCTGTATTGCATCAAGAACATATCAAACAATAGCTTTCGATGTTTACAAAGACCAAGCTAGAAGAACGAAGACATATCTCATGTCTAATGCATTAGTTTAATCATTGGTATGTTGGGTAACTCCTCGATCAATCTTAGCACTAAAACTCTGAAAATTGATAAGTCTTCAAAATCAATTCGTATAATTTTTCATTTTGAAAAAAATGTTTTCCGAAAGGTTTTAATCATAATTTCAATGAGTTTTGAATTATTTAAAAGTTTTTAATCCTATATCAATATGTTTTGAGTCAATGGAATGGTTCTTGAGTGTCAAAATATTAATTTTTCAAAAATAAGGATATACAGCAATTTGGCAAAAATTTTCAGAAGGCACTAGCGCACTATCAGTGTTGATAGCACGCTGATAAGGTTCAATAATAAAACATTTATTTTCTTGGAAAATTGTCTATAGCGCGCTATCCCCTTTGATGACTCGCTATAGAGCTGTTCGGGAACGTTTAGACACCAATACCTCTACATAAACAAAGCCCCCCTCCTCATTTTTTCACACCAAATCACCTTCTGTAGTGATTTTTCCTCCTCTTTTCACTCATTCTGAGTTCTTCTCTGTTTGAGACTTTATGTTCGAGACTCTCGGTGCGATACGACGAAGTTCTGTCTGGAGGAAAGCGCCAGATTTGAGAGAAGAAGTTCTTATCTGAAGGTGGGGAACGAACCATAGGTTTGCATCTTTTTTAACTTTTATTAAAGTTTACATTCAATTATTATTATGTGTACTGTTCATTTACACTGCATTATGTCGTATAATATTTATAGTATCGCACTTATTCCTGCATATATGGAATTCATGTATTCAACTGTTATAATGTCGGATTTGTGGTCAATCAGTGCTGATAGCACCCTGATAAGGTTCTATAATAAAACATTTATTTTTCTTGAAAATTCTCTATAGCGCGTTATCCTTTTTTATAACTCACTAAAAAGCTGTTGCCATGATCTTTCCATTTTTAGTAAAATGGGCAATAGCGCGATATAGGCTTTGATAACATGCTATCGGAAAGTCTGAAAAACTCGAGCTCACGAGTTTGTGTATATCAACCTGCTATAGCCTGCTATCTGTTAATGGAGAACATGATACACAACCCAATAGCACGTTATCCACGTCAGAGATAAAAATTTGATATTTCTAAGGAGAAAAATGTGGGCACTTCTGCTTGCTCGATTTTTACATTCCTTACACAGTTTTGCCAGGTTATCTTAATTGAAATATTCTCTACTAACCCCTAGATGATTCCCATTGTCTCGCACGCCTTAAAACAACTTTAGATTAAACAATGTTTTGATTTCAAATCATTTTGTACTCTCTTGCTCTTTAACCCGCAACTTCTAATTTTATAAAACACTCATTCTAAGATTTTAAAAAATACAACACACACGATTTATGAAAGTTAGATTGAGCTTTCCAAGGAGTTTTTCAAGAGAAGAAAGTAATGATTCTTGCATTTTCCAAAACAAGCTTCGAATTGAATCAAAATGGCAATCTGTCTTGGTGATACCGTCATTGTTCAGCAAGTTCTTCATTTTATCCCTTTAGTGCTCAGATTTGCAGAGGCTATCCATTGTTTAAAACTGTAAGTATATGAAGTGGTCTCGATAAGATAACACATCAAAAAGGAACATATCACCTATATTGCATCAAGAACACATCAAACAATAGCTTTCGAAGTCTACAAAGATCAAGCTCGAAGAACGAAGACATATCTCATGTCTAATGCATTAGTTTTATCTTTGGTATGTAGGGTAACTTCTCGATCAATCTTAGCACTAAAACTCTGAACATTGCAAAGTCTTCAAAATCACTTCGATATAGTATTTCATTTTGAAAAAATGTTTTCTGAAAGGTTTTAATCATAATTTCAATGAGTTTTGAATTATTAAAAAGTTTTTAATCCTATATCAATATGTTTTGAGTCAATAGAATGGTTCTTGAGTGTCAAAATATTAATTTTTCAAAAATAAGGCTATCTAGCAAATTTGCCAAAATTTTTTAGAAGGCACTAGCGCACTATCAGTGTTGATAGCACGCTGATAGGGTTCAACAATAAAACATTTATTTTTTTGGAAAATTGTCTATAGCCCGCTATCCCCTTTGATAACTCGCTATATAGCTGTTGTCGTGATCTTTCTAGTTTTAGTAAGATGGGCAATAGCGCTCTATATGCCTTGATAACACACTATCGGAAAGTCTGAAAAAATCGAGCTCTCGGGTTTGTGTATATCGACTTGCTATCTGTCAATAGAGAACATGATACACGACCCAATAGCACGCTACCGACGTCTGATACAAAAATCTGATATTTCTAACGAGAAAAGTGTGGGCACTTCTGCTTGCTCGATTTTTCTATTCCTTACATAGTTTTGCCAGGTTATCTTAATTGAAATATTCTCTTCTAACACCTAGATAATTCCCATTGTCTCGCACGCCCAAAACAACTTTACATTAAACAACGTTTTGAATTCAAATCATTTTTTAGTGTCTTGTTCTTTAACCTGCAGCTTCTAATTTTATAAAACACCCATTCTTTCATTTTCAAAAATACAACACGCATGATTTTTGCAAGTTAGATTGATCTCTCCAAAGAGTTTTTCAAGAGAAGAAAGTAATGATTCCTGCATTTGCCAAAACAAGCTTTGAATTGAATCAAAATTGCAATCTGTCTTGATGAAAACGTCATTGTTTAGCAAGTTCTTCATTTTATCCCTTTTGTGTTTAGATTTGCAGAAGTTATCCATTGTTTTAAACTGTAAGTATATGAAAGATAACACATCATAAAAGAACACATCACCTGTATTGCATCAAGAACACGTAAAACAATGGCTATCGAAGTCTACAAAGATCAAGCTTGAAGAACGAAGACATATCTCATGTCTAATGCATTAGTTTTATTATTGGTATGTTGGGTAACCTCTCGATCAATCTTAGCACTAAAACTCTGAAAATTGATAAGTCTTCAAAATCACTTCGTATAATATTTCATTTTGAAAAAAATGTTTTCCGAAAGGCTTTAATCATAATTTCAATGAGTTTTGAATTATTTAAAAGTTTTTAATCCTATATCAATATGTTTTGAGTCAATGGAATGGTTCTTGAGTGTCAAAATATTAATTTTTCAAAAATAAGGATATACAACAATTTCGCAAAATTTTTCAGAAGGCACTAGCGCACTATCAGTGTTGATAACATGTTGATAGGGTTCTATAATAAAACATTTTCTTTTTTGCAAAATTGTCTATAACGCGCTATCCCTTTTGATAACTCGTTATAAATATGTGGTCGTGATCTTTCCATTCTTAGTAAATGTGCAATAGCGAGCTATAAGCCTTGATAACACGCTATCGGAAAGTCTGGAAAACACGAGCTCTCGGGTTTGTGTATATCATCCTGCTATAGCCTGCGATTTGTCAATAGAGAACATGATACACAACCCAATAGTACGCTATCCACGTCTGAGACAAAAATATGATATTTCTAACGAAAAAAATGTGGGCACTTCTGCTTGCTCGATTTTTCCATTCCTTACACAGTTTTTCTAGGTTATCTTAATTGAAATATTCTCTAATAACACCTATATGATTCCCATTGTCTTGCACGCCCAAAACAACTTCAGATTAAACAATGTTTTGAATTCAAATCATTTTGTAGTCACGTGTTCTTTAACCTGCAACTTCTAATTTTATAAAACACTCATTCTCTGATTTTCAAAAATGCAACACACGCGATTTTTGCAAGTTAGATTGAGTTTTCCAGAAAGTTTTTCAAGAGAAGAAAGTAATGATTCTTGCATTTGCCAAAACAAGCTTCGAATCGAAACAAAATTGCAAACTGTCTTGAAGATAACTTCATTGTTTCGCAAGTTGTTCATTTTATCCCTTTTGTGCTGAGATTTCTCGGTAAGAGAACACATCAAACAAGAACACATCACCCGTATTTTTTTTATTAAGAGCTACAACTAATCATCAACAACACATCAAACAATAGCTATCGAAGTCTACAAAGATCGAGCTCGAAGAACGAAAACATATCTCATGTCTAATGCATTAGTTTTATCTTTGGTGTGTAGGGTAACTTCTCGATCAATCTCAGCACTAAAACTCTAAAAATTACAAAGTCTTTAAAATCAGTTCGATATGGTATTTCAATTTGAAAAAATGTTTTCTGAAAGGTTTTAATCATAATTTCAATGAGTTTTGAATTATTTAAAAGTTTTTAATCTTATATCAATATGTTTTGAGTCAATGGAATGGTTCTTGAGTGTCAAAATGTTAATTTTTCGAAAATAAGGCTATCCAGCAATTTGCAAAAATTCTCCAGATGGCAGTAGCGCATTATCAATGTTGATAGCACGCTGATAGGGTTCTATAACAAAGCATTTGTTTTTCTGGAAAATTGTCTATAGCACACTATCCCCTTTGATAACTCACTATAAAGCGGTTGTCGTGATCTTTCCATTTTTAGTAAAATGGGCAATTGCGCGCTATAGGCCTTGATAACACGCTATCAGAAAGTCTGAAAAACTCAAGCTCTTGGGTTTGTGTATATATTAACCTGCTATCTGTCAATAGAGAACATGATACACAACCCAATAGCACGTTGTCCACGTTTGAGACAAAAATCTGATATTTCCATCGAGAAAAATTTGGCACTTCTGCTTGATCGATTTTCTATTCCTTACGCAGTTTTGTCAGGTTATCTTAATTGAAATATTCTCTACTAACACCTAGATGATTCCATTGTCTCGCATGCCCAACACAACTTTAGATTAAACAATGTTTTGAATTCAAGTCATTTTGTACTCTCTTGTTCTTTAACCTGTAACTTCTAATTTTATAAAACGCTCATTCTTTGATTTTCAAAAATCCAACACACACGATTTTTGCAAGTTAGATTAAGCTTTCCAAAGAGTTTTTGAAGAGAAGAAAGTAATGGTTCTTGCATTTGCCAAAACAAGCTTTGAATTGAATCAAAATTGCAATCTGTCTTGATGATACCGTCATTGTTCAGCAAGTTCTTCATTTTATCCCTTTTGTGCTTAGATTTGCAAAGGTTATTCATTGTTTTTAACTGTATGTATATGATGTGGTCTCGGTAAGATAACACATCAAAAAAGAACACATCACCTGTATTGCATCAAGAACACATCACTTGTATTGCATCAAGAACACATCAAACAATAGCTTTCGAAGTCTAGAAAGATCAAGCTGGAAGAACGAAGACATATCTCTTGTCTAATACATTAGTTTGATCTTTGGTGTGTAGGGTAACCTCTCAATCAATCTCAACATTAAAACTCCAAAAATTGCAAAGTCTTCAAAATCACTTCGATATAGTATTTCATTTTGAAAAAATGTTTTACGAAAGGTTTTAATCATAATTTCAATTAGTTTTGAATTATTTAAAAGTGTTTAATCTTATATCAAAGTGTTTTGAGTCAATGGAATGGTTCTTGTGTGTCAAAATATTAATTTTTCAAAAATAAGGCTTTCGAGTAATCTGCCAAAATTTTTCAGAAGGCACTAGCGCACTGTTAGTGTTGATAGCACCCTGATAAGGTTCAATAATAAAACATTTATTTTTTTGGAAAATTGTCTATAGCGCGCTATCCCCTTTAATAACTCGCTATAGAGCTGTTCGGGAACGTTTAGACACCAATACCTACATAAACAAAGCCCCCCTCCTCATTTTTTCACACCAAATCACCTTCTATAGTGATTTTTCCTCCTCTTTTCACTCATTCTGAGTTCTTTTCTGTTTGAGACTTTATGTTCGAGACTCTCGGTGCGATACGATGAAGTTCTGTCTGGAGGAAAGCGCCAGATCTGAAAGAAGAAGTTCTTATCTGAAGGTGGGGAATGAACCATAGGTTTGCATCTTTTTTAACTTTTCTTAAAGTTTACATTCAATTATTATTATGTGTACTGTTCATTTACACTGCATTATGTCGTATAATGTTCATGTATTCAACTGTTATAATGTCGGATTTGTGGTCAATCTGGCTCAACTAGGCTCGGTCTTGTCCTCAGTACCTTAAATAGTAAACGGGTGGCAGCGGGCTGCTCTAGGCGATTGGTATTTAAGCAGACCTTGTGTCTCACCTCTCAACTGGGGACTGATCTACTTGGTCTTGTTGAAAGCTGTCAGCTTATACAAGTAATACTGAATGTCCTAACCTTGCACGTCGTGATACCAACCCTGATAAGGATCACCAGACGTTGCCAAAGTCAGTCTAAATGTCAAGAAAAGATTAGACCAGTTCATGCATTGGCATCATACATATCACCACCTAGGGACGTATGTGGATTATTAATCATAGAATAGTTAGGAGCATTGCTCGTTATTCATTATATTTATCTGGAGAGAGACGTACAATGGGAACCCGGCTACGTCTGAGGAGGGACATTTGTACATGAATCCAGAGCATCGTTCTTGAGCAGGGACGTACAGTGAGAACCCAGCTACGCCTGGGGAAGGACATCTGTACCTGAACTCGGGCGATGTACGTTCATCAAACCTTTACGAGACGGTGTCATGCATACATAGATATTGATTGATTATGATGCTCTCATGTGTATTTAAGATATTTAATATTGAAGTATGCTTTATTAATTGTTATACTCACGAACTATTTTACCCACTGAGCGCGTTAAGCTCACTCCATTATTATCCAATTTTTCATAGGAAATTAGGGTGGACTAGGTGTAGGTTTATAGGGCGCACATTTTGTACCCTTTGTATTATTCATTGGGGATTTTTGGGGAGTCTGTTCCCTTGACTATGTCATGTACAAATGAATTATGAATAAAATGAAATCGGACTTGACTGTTTTATATTTCCGTTGCGCACTCTATTATTACCATTGTTAATATTTCAATAAAGAACATGATATACAACCCAATAGCACGCTATCCTTTTTGAAGATAACCTCATTATTTCGCAAGTTCTTCATTATATCCCTTTTGTGCTGAGATTTCCAGAGGCTATCTATTGTTTTAAACTGTAAGTATATGAAGTGTTCTCGGTAAGAGAACACATCAAACAAGAACACATCACCTGCATTTTTTTTAAGAGCTACAAGTAATCATCAACAACACATCAAACAATAGCAATCGAAGTTTACAAAGATCAAGCTTGAAGAACGAAGACATATCTCATGTCTAATGCATTAGTTTGATCTTTGGTGTGTAGGGTAACTTCTCGATCAATCTCGGCAGTAAAACTCTGAAAATTGCAAAGTTTTTAAAATCACTTCGACATAGTATTTCATTTTGAAACAATGTTTTTCGAAAGGTTTTAATCATAATTTCAATGAGTTTTAAATTATTTAAAAGTGTTTAATAATATATCAAAGGGTTTTGAGTCAATGGAATGGTTCTTGAGTGTCAAAATATTAACTTTTCAAAAATAAGGCTATTCACAATTTGCCAAAATTATTCAGAAGGCACTAGCGCACTACTATCAGTGTTGATAGATCACTGATAGGGTTTAATAATAAAACATTTATTTTTTTAGAAAATTGCCTATAGCGCGCTATCAGCTTTGATAACTCGCTATAGAGCTGTTGTCGTTATCTTTCCATTTTTAGTAAAATGGGAAATAGCGCGCTATAGGCCTTGATAACACACTATCGGAAAGTCTAAAAAACTTGACCTCTTCGGTTTCTGTATATATCGACCAGCTATAGCCTGCTATCTATTAATAGAGAACATGATGGACAACCCAATAGCACGGTATCCACGTCTTAGACTAAAATTTGATATTTCTAACGAGAAAAATGTGGGCACTTCTGCTTGCTCGATTTTTCTATTCCTTACACAGTTTAGCCTGGTTATCTTAATTGAAATATTCTCTACTAACACCTTGATGATTCTCATTGTCTCGCACGCCCAAAACCACCTTAGATTAAACAAAGTTTTGACTTCAAATCATTTTGTACTCTCTTGCTCTTTAACCTGCTACTGCAAATTTTATAAAACCCTCATTCTCTGATTTTCAAAAATAAAGCACACACGATTTTCGCAAGTTAGACTGATCTTTCCAAAGAGTGTTTAAATAGAAGAAAGTCGTGATTCTTGCATTTGCCCAAACAACCTTCGAACTAAATCAAAATTGCTAACTGTCTTGAAGACAACTTCATTATTTCGCAAGTTCTTCATTACATCCCTTTTGTGCTGAGATTTCTAGAGGCTATCTATTTTTTTAAACTGTAAGTATATGAAGTGTTCTCGGTAAGAGAACACATCAAACAAGAACACATCACTTGTATTTTTTTCTAAGAGCTACAAGTAATCATCAATCAATCTCAGCAGTAAAACTCTGACAATTGCAAAGTTTTCAAACTCACTTCGATATAGTATTTCATTTTGAAACAATGTTTTTCGAAAGGTTTTAATCAAAATTCCAATGAGTTTTGAATTATTTAAAAGTGTTTAATCATATATCAAAGTGTTTTGAGTCAATGGAATGGTTTTTGAGTGTCAAAATATTAACTTTTCAAAAATTAGGTTGTTCAACAATTTGCAAAAATTATTCAGAAGGCACTAGCGCACTACTGTCAGTGTTGATAGATCACTGATAGGGCTTAATAATAAAACATTTATTTTTTTGGAAAATTGCCTATAGCGCTATCAGCTTTGATAACTCGCTATAGAGCTATTATCGTTATCTTTCCATTTTTAGTAAAATGGGAAATAGCACACTATAGGCCTTGATAACACGCTATCGGAAAGTCTAAAAAACTTGACCTCTTCGGTTTCTGTATATATCGACCAGCTAGAGCCCGCTATCTGTTAATAGAGAACATGATGCACAACCCAATAGCACGGTATCCACGTCTTAGACTAAAATTTGATATTTCTAACGAGAAAAATGTGGGCACTTCTGCTTGCTCGATTTTTCTATTCCTTACACAGTTTAGCCTGGTTATCTTAATTGAAATATTCTCTACTAACACCTTGATGATTCTCATTGTCTCGCACGCCCAAAACCACCTTAGATTAAACAACGTTTTGAATTCAAATCATTTTGTACTCTCTTGCTCTTTAACCTGCTACTGCAAATTTTATAAAACCCTCATTCTCTGATTTTCAAAAATAAAGCACACACGATTTTCGCAAGTTAGACTGATCTTTCCAAAGAGTGTTTAAATAGAAGAAAGTCGTGATTCTTGCATTTGCCCAAACAACCTTCGAACTAAATCAAAATTGCTAACTGTCTTGAAGACAACTTCATTATTTCGCAAGTTCTTCATTACATCCCTTTTGTGCTGAGATTTCTAGAGGCTATCTATTTTTTTAAACTGTAAGTATATGAAGTGTTCTCGGTAAGAGAACACATCAAACAAGAACACATCACTTGTATTTTTTTCTAAGAGCTACAAGTAATCATCAATCAATCTCAGCAGTAAAACTCTGACAATTGCAAAGTTTTCAAACTCACTTCGATATAGTATTTCATTTTGAAACAATGTTTTTCGAAAGGTTTTAATCAAAATTCCAATGAGTTTTGAATTTTTAAAAGTGTTTAATCATATATCAAAGTGTTTTGAGTCAATGGAATGGTTTTTGAGTGTCAAAATATTAACTTTTCAAAAATTAGGTTGTTCAACAATTTGCCAAAATTATTCAGAAGACACTAGCGCACTACTGTCAGTGTTGATAGATCACTGATAGGGCTTAATAATAAAACATTTATTTTTTTGGAAAATTGCCTATAGCGCTATCAGCTTTGATAACTCGCTATAGAGCTGTTATCGTTATCTTTCCATTTTTAGTAAAATGGGAAATAGCACACTATAGGCCTTGATAACACGCTATCGAAAAGTCTAAAAAACTCGACCTCTTCAGTTTCTGTATATATCGACCAGCTAGAGCCCGCTATCTGTTAATAGAGAACATGATGCACAACCCAATAGCACGCTATCCACGTCTTAGACTAAAATTTGATATTTCTAACCAGAAAAATGTACGCACTTCTGCTTGCTCGATTTTTCTATTCATTACACAGTTTAGCCTGGTTATCTTAATTGAAATATTCTCTCCTAACACCTTGATGATTCTCATTGTCTCGCACGCCCAAAACCACCTTAGATTAAACAACGTTTTGAATTCAATTCATTTGTACTCTCTTGCTCTTTAACCTGCAACCGCAAGTTTTATAAAACCCTCATTCTCAGATTTTCAAAAATAGAACACACATGATTTTTGCAAGTTAGACTGAGCTTTCCAAAGAGTGTTGAAATAGAGGAAAGTCGTTATTCTTGCATTTGCCCAAACAACCTTCAAACTGAATCAAAATTGCTAACTATCTTGAAGACAACCTCATTATTCCGCAAGTTCTTCATCATGTCCCTTTTGTGCTGAGATTTCTAGAGGCTCTCTACGGTTTTAAACGGCAAGTATATGAAGTGTTCTCGGTAAGAGAACACATCAAACAAGAACACATCACTTGTATTCTTTTTCT
This sequence comes from Paratinospora sagittata, assembly GCA_035771175.1. Classification (NCBI taxonomy): domain Eukaryota; kingdom Viridiplantae; phylum Streptophyta; class Magnoliopsida; order Ranunculales; family Menispermaceae; genus Paratinospora; species Paratinospora sagittata. The sequence continues at coordinate 42,384,101 of CM069594.1, forward strand.
AAGAGTTACAAGTAATCATCAACAACACATCAAACAATAGCAATCGAAGTCTACAAAGATTAAGCTTGAAGAACGAAAACATATCTCATGTCTAATGCATTAGTTTGATCTTTGGTGCGTAGGGCAACTTCTCGATCAATCTCAGCAGTAAAACTCTGAAAATTGAAAAGTCTTCAAAATCTCTTCGATATACTATTTCATTTTGAAAAAATGTTTTCCGAAAGGTTTTAATCAAAATTGCAATGAGTTTTCAATTCTTTAAAAGTGTTTAATGATATATCCAACTGTTTTGAGTCAACAGAATGGTTCTTGAGTGTCAAAATATTAATTTTTTAAAAATAAGGCTATTCAACAATTTGTCAAAATTTTTCAGAAAGCACTAACCCACTACTATCAGTGTTGATAGATCACTGATAGGGTTCAATAATAAAACATTTACTTTTTTGGAAAATTGCCTATAGCGCGCTATCCCCTTTGATGACTCGCTATAGAGCGGTTGTCGTTATCTTTCCATATTTAGTAAAATGGGAAATAGCGCGCTATAGGCCTTGATAACACGCTATCAGAAAGTCTAAAAAACTCGACATCTTCGATTTCTGTATATCGACATGTTATAGCCTGCTATCTGTTAATAGAAAATATGATGCACAACCCAATAGCACGCTATCCCCATCTTAAAGTAAAATTTGATATTCCTAAAGAGAAAAATGTGGGCATTTCTGCTTGCTCAATTTTTCTATTTCTTACACAATTTAGCCTTGTTATCTTAATTGAAATATTCTCTCCTAACACCTTGATGATTCTCATTGTCTCGCACGCCCAAAACCACCTTAGATTAAACAACGTTTTGAATTCAAATCATTTTGTACTCTCTTGCTCTTTGACCTGCAACTGCAAATTTTATAAAACCCTCATTCTCTGATTTTCAAAAATAGAACACACACGATTTTCGTAAGTTAGACTGAGCTTTCCAAATAGTGTTTAAATAGAAGAAAGCCGTGATTCTTGCGTTTGCCCAAACAACCTTCGAACTGGATCAAAATTGCTAACTGTCCTGAAGACAACCTCATTATTTCGCAAGTTCTTCAGTATATCCCTTTTGTGCTGAGATTTCTAGAGGCTATCTATTGTTTTAAACTGTAAGTATATGAAGTGTTCTTGGAAAGAGAACACATCAAACAAGAACACATCACCTGTATTTTTTTCTAAGAGCTACAAGTAATCATCAACAACACATCAAACAATAGCAATCGAAGTCTACAAAGATCAAGCTTGAAGAACGAAGACATATCTCATGTCTAATGCATTAGTTTGATCTTTGGTGTGTAGGGTAACTTCTCGATCAATCTCAACAACAAAACTCTGAAAATTGCAAAGTTTTCAAAATCACTTCGATATAGTATTTCATTTTGAAACAATGTTTTCTGAAAGGTTTTAATCAAAATTCCAATGAGTTTTGAATTAATTAAAAATGTTTAATCATATATCAAAGTGTTTTGAGTCAATGGAATGGTTCTTGAGTGTCAAGATATTAGTTTTTCCAAAATAAGGCTATTCAACAATTTGCCAAAATTTTTCAAAAGGCACTAGCGCACTACTATCAGTGTTGATAGATCACTGATAGGGCTTAATAATAAAACATTTTATTTTTTGGAAAATTGCCTATAGCGCGCTATCAGCTTTGATAACTCGCTATAGAGCTGTTGTCGTTATCTTTCCATTTTTAGTAAAATGGGAAATAGCACGCTATTGGCCTTGAAAACACGCTATCGGAAAGTCTATAAAACTCCACCTCTTCGGTTTCTGTATATATCGACCAGCTATAGCCTGCTATCTGTTAATAGAGAACATGATGCACAACCCAATAGCACGCTATCCACGTCTTAGACTAAAATCTGATATTTCTAACGAGAAAAATGTGGGCACTTCTCCTTGCTCGATTTTTCTATTCCTTACACAGTTTAGCCTGCTTATCTTAATTGAAATATTCTCTGCTAACACCTTGATGATTCTCATTGTCTCGCACGCTCAAAACCACCTTAGATTAAGCAACGTTTTGAATTCAAATCATTTTGTACTCTCTTGCTCTTTAACCTGCCACTGCAAATTTTATAAAACCCTCATTCTCTGATTTTCAAAAATAGACCACACACGATTTTTTCAAGTTAGACTTAGCTTTCCAAAGAGTGTTTCAATAGAAGAAAGTCGTTATTCTTGCATTTGCCCAAACAACCTTCGAACTGAATAAAAATTGCTAACTATCTTAAAGACAACCTCATTATTTTGCAAGTTCTTCATTATATCCCTTTTGTGCTGAGATTTCTAGAGGCTATCTATGGTTTTAAACTGGAAGTATATGAAGTGTTCTCGGTAAGAGAACACATCAAACAAGAACACATCACCTGTATTTTTTTTCTAAGAGCTACAAGTAATCATCAACAACACATCAAACAATAGCAATCGAAGTCTACAAAGATCAAGCTTGAAGAACGAAGACATATCTAATGTCTAATGCATTAGTTTGATCTTTGTTGTGTAAGGTAACTTCTCGATCAATCTCCGCAGTAAAACTCTGACAATTGCAAAGTTTTCAAACTCACTTCGATATAGTATTTGATTTTGAAAGAATGTTTTTCGAAAGGTTTTAGTCAAAATTCCAATAAGGTTTGAATTATTTAAAAGTGTTTAGTCATATATCAAAGTGTTTTGAGTCAATGGAATGGTTCTTGAGTGTCAAAATATTAACTTTTCAACAATAAGGCTATTCAACAATTTTGCCAAAATTATTCAGAAGGTACTAGTACACTACTGTCAGTGTTGATAGATTACTGATAGGGCTTAATAATAAAACATTTATTTTTAAAAAAAAATTGCCTATAGCGCGCTATCAGCTTTGATAACTCGCTATAGAGCTGTTGCCGTTATCTTTCCATTTTTAATAAAATGGGAAATAGCGCGCTATAGGCCTTGATAACACGATATCGTAATTCTACAAGACTTGACCTCTTCGGTTTCTGTATATCAACCTGCTATAGCCTGCTATCTGTTAATAGAGAACATGATACAAAACCCAATCGCACGCTATCCACGTCTTAGACTAAAATGTGATATTTCTAACGAGAAAAACATGGGCACTTCTGCTTGCTTAGTTTTCTATTCCTTTCACAATTTAGCCATGTTATCTTAATTGGAATATTCTCTACTAACACCTAACACCTTGATGATTCTCATTGTCTCGCACGCCGAAAATGACGTTAGATTAAACAACGTTTTGAATTCAAATCATTTTGTACTCTCTTGCCCTTTAACCTGCAACTGCGAATTTTATAAAACCCTCATTCTCTAATTTTAAAAAATAAAGCACACACGATTTTCGCAAGTTAGACTGAGCTTTCCAAAGAGTGTTAAATAGAAGAGAGTCGTGATTCTTGCATTTGCGCAAACAACCTTCGAACCAAATCAAAATTTCTAACTGTCTTGAAGACAACCTCATTATTTTGCAAGTTCTTCAATACATCCCTTTTGTGCTGAGATTTCTAGAGGCTATCTACGGTTTTAAACGGCAATTATATGAAGTGTTCTCGGTAAGAGAACACATCAAACAAGAACACATCACCTGTATTCTTTTTCTAAGAGTTACAAGTATCATCAACAACACATCAAACAATAGCAATCGAAGTCTACAAAGATCAAGCTTGAAGAATGAAGACATATCTAATGTCTAATGCATTAGTTTGATCTTTGTTGTGTAAGGTAACTTCTCGATCAATCTCAGGAGTAAAACTCTGACAATTGCAAAATTTTCAAACTCACTTCGATATAGTATTTCATTTTGAAACAATGTTTTTCGAAAGGTTTTAATCAAAATTCCAATGAGTTTTGAATTATTTAAAAGTGTTTAATCATATATCAAAGTGTTTTGAGTCAATGGAATGGTTTTTGAGTGTCAAAATATTAACTTTTCAAAAATAAGGTTGTTCAACAATTTGCCAAAATTATTCAGAAGGCACTAGCGCACTACTGTCAGTGTTGATAGATCACTGATAGGGCTTAATAATAAAACATTTATTTTTTTGGAAAATTGCCTATAGCGCTATCAGCTTTGATAACTCGCTATAGAGCTGTTATCGTTATCTTTCCATTTTTAGTAAAATGGGAAATAGCACACTATAGGCCTTGATAACACGCTATCGGAAAGTCTAAAAAACTCGACCTCTTCAGTTTCTGTATATATCGACCAGCTAGAGCCCGCTATCTGTTAATAGAGAACATGATGCACAACCCAATAGCACGCTATCCACGTCTTAGACTAAAATTTGATATTTCTAACCAAAAAAATGTGCGCACTTCTGCTTGCTCGATTTTTCTATTCATTACACAGTTTAGCCTGGTTATCTTAATTGAAATATTCTCTGCTAACACCTTGATGATTCTCATTGTCTCGCACGCCCAAAACCACCTTAGATTAAACAACGTTTTGAATTCAATTCATTTTGTACTCTCTTGCTCTTTAACCTGCAACCGCAAGTTTTATAAAACCCTCATTCTCAGATTTTCAAAAATAGAACACACATGATTTTTGCAAGTTAGACTGAGCTTTCCAAAGAGTGTTGAAATAGAGGAAAGTCGTTATTCTTGCATTTGCCCAAACAACCTTCAAACTGAATCAAAATTGCTAACAATCTTGAAGACAACCTCATTATTCCGCAAGTTCTTCATTATATCCCTTTTGTGCTGAGATTTCTAGAGGCTCTCTACGGTTTTAAACGGCAAGTATATGAAGTGTTCTCGGTAAGAGAACACATCAAACAAGAACACATCACTTGTATTCTTTTTCTAAGAGTTACAAGTAATCATCAACAACACATCAAACAATAGAAATCGAAGTCTACAAAGATCAAGCTTGAAGAACGAAGACATATCTCATGTCTAATGCATTAGTTTGATCTTTGGTGCGTAGGGCAACTTCTCGATCAATCTCAGCAGTAAAACTCTGAAAATTGAAAAGTCTTCAAAATCTCTTCGATATAGTATTTCATTTTGAAAAAATGTTTTCCGAAAGGTTTTAATCAAAATTGCAATGAGTTTTCAATTATTTAAAAGTGTTTAATTATATATCCAACTGTTTTGAGTCAACAGAATGGTTCTTGAGTGTCAAAATATTAATTTTTGAAAAATAAGGCTATTCAACAATTTTTCGGAATTTTTCAGAAAGCACTAACCCACTACTATCAGTGTTGATAGATCACTGATAGGGTTCAATAATAAAACATTTATTTTTTTGGAAAAATGCCTATAGCGCGCTATCCCCTTTGATGACTCGCTATAGAGCTGTTGTCGTTATCTTTCCATATTTAGTAAAATGGGAAATAACGCGCTATAGGCCTTGATAACACGCAATCAGAAAGTCTAAAAAACTCGACCTCTTCGATTTCTGTATATCGACATGTTATAGCCTGCTATCTGTTAACAGAAAATATGATGCACAACCCAATAGCACGCTATCCACGTCTTAAACTAAAATTTGATATTCCTAAAGAGAAAAATGTGGGCATTTCTGCTTGCTCAATTTTTCTATTTCTTACATAATTTAGCCTGGTTATCTTAATTGAAATATTCTCTGCTAACACCTTGATGATTCTCATTGTCTCGCACGCCCAAAACCACCTTATATTAAACAACGTTCTGAATTCAAATCATTTTGTACCCCTCTTGCTCTTTAACCTGCAACTGCAAATTTTATATAACCCTCATTCTTTGATTTTCAAAAATAGAACACACACGATTTTTGTATGTTAGACTGAGCTTTCCAAATAGTGTTTAAATAGAAGAAAGTCGTGATTCTTGCGTTTGCCGAAACAACCTTCGAACTGGATCAAAATTGCTAACTGTCTTGAAGACAACCTCATTATTTCGCAAGTTCTTCATTATATCCCTTTTGTGCTGAGATTTCCAGAGGCTATCTATTGTTTTAAACTGTAAGTATATGAAATGTTCTCGGTAAGAGAACACATCAAACAAGAACACATTACCTATATTTTTTTTCTAAGAGCTACAAGTAATCATCAACAACACATCAAACAATAGCAATCGAAGTCTACAAAGATCAAGCTTGAAGAAGGAAGACATATCTCATGTCTAATACATTAGTTTGATCTTTGGTGAGTAGGGTAACTTCTCGATCAATCTCAGCAGTAAAACTCTGAAAATTGCAAAGTTTTCAAAATCACTTCGATATAGTATTTCATTTTGAAACAATGTTTTCTGAAAGGTTTTAATCAAAATTCCAATGAGTTTTGAATTATTTAAAAATGTTTAATCATATATCAAAGTGTTTTGAGTCAATGGAATGGTTCTTGAGTGTCAAAATATTAATTTTTCAAAAATATGGCTATTCAACAATTTGCCAAAATTTTTCAAAAGGCACTAGCGCACTACTATCAGTGTTGATAGATCACTGATAGGGCATAATAATAAAACATTTATTTTTTTTGAAAATTTCCTATAGCGCGCTATCAGCTTTGATAACTCACTATAGAGCTGTTGTTGTTATCTTTCCATTTTTAGTAAAATGGGAAATAGCGCGCTATAGGCCTTGATAACACGCTATCGGAAAGTCTAAAAAACTCCACCTCTTCGGTTTCTGTATATATCGACCAGCTATAGCCTGCTATCTGTTAATAGAGAACATGATGCACAACCCAATAGCACGCTATCCACGTCTTAGACTAAAATCTGATATTTCTAACGAGAAAAATGTGGGCCCTTTTGCTTGCTCGATTTTTCTATTCCTTACACAGTTTAGCCTGTTTATCTTAATTGAAATATTCTCTGCTAACACCTTGATGATTCTCATTGTCTCGCACGCCCAAAACCACCTTAGATTAAACAACGTTTTGAATTCAAATCATTTTGTACTCTCTTGCTCTTTAACCTGCAACTGCAAATTTTATAAAACCCTCATTCTCTGATTTTCAAAAATAGAACACACACGATTTTTTCAAGTTAGACTGAACTTTCCAAAGAGTGTTTAAATAGAAGAAAATCGTTATTCTTGCATTCGCCCAAACAACCTTCGAACTGAATCAAAATTGCTAACTATCTTGAAGACAACCTCATTATTTCGCAAGTTCTTCATTATATCCCTTTTGTGCTGAGATTTCTAGAGGCTATCTATGGTTTTAAACTGGAAGTATATGAAGTGTTCTCGGTAAGAGAACACATCAAACAAGAACACATCACCTGTATTTTTTTTCTAAGAGCTACAAGTAATCATCAACAACACATCAAACAATAGCAATCGAAGTCTACAAAGATCAAGCTTGAAGAACGGAGACATATCTAATGTCTAATGCATTAGTTTGATCTTTGTTGTGTAAGGTCACTTCTCGATCAATCTCAGCAGTAAAACTCTGACAATTGCAAAGTTTTCAAACTCACATCGATATAGTATTTGATTTTGAAACAATGCTTTTCGAAAGGTTTTAATCAAAATCCCAATGAGTTTTGAATTATTCAAAAGTGTTTAATCGTATATCAAAGTGTTTTGAGTCAATGGAATGGTTCTTGAGTGTCAAAATATTAACTTTTCAACATTAAGGCTATTCAACAATTTGCCAAAATTATTCAGAAGGCACTAGCGCACTACTATCAGTGTTGATAGAACACTGATAGGGCTTAATAATAAAACATTTATTTTTATAAAAAATTACCTATTGCGCGCTATCAGCTTTGATAACTCGCTATAGAGCTGTTGCCGTTATCTTTCCATTTTTAGTAAAATGGGAAATAGCGCGCTATAGGCCTTGATAACACGCTATCGGAAAGTCTACAAGACTTGACCTCTTCGATTTCTGTATATCAACCTGCTATAGCCTGCTATCTGTTAATAGAGAGCATTATACAAAACCCAATAGCACGCTATCCACGTCTTAGACTAAAAAGTGATATTTCTAACGAGAAAAATGTGGACACTTCTGCTTGCTTAGTTTTTCTATTCCTTTCACAATTTAGCCTAGTTATCTTAATTGAAATATTCTCTACTAACACCTAACACCTTGATGATTCTCATTGTCTCGCACGCCAAAAACCACCTTAGATTAAACAACGTTTTGAATTCAAATCATTTTGTACTCTCTTGCTCTTTAACCTGCAAATGCAAATTTCATAAAACCCTCATTCTCTGATTTTTAAAAATAAAGCACACACAATTTTCGCAAGTTTGACTGAGCTTTCCAAAGAGTGTTTAAATAGAAGAAAGTTGTTATTCTTGCATTTGCCCAAACAACCTTCGAACTGAATCAAAATCGCTAACAGTTATGAAGACAACCTCATTATTTCGCAAGTTCTTCATTATACCCTTTTTGTGCTGAGATTTCTAAAGGCTATCTATGGTTTTAAACTGGAAGTATATGAAGTGTTCTCGGTAAGAGAACACATCAAACAAGAACACATCACCTGTATTTTTTTTATAAGAGCTACAAGTAATCATCAACAACACATCAAACAATAGCAATCGAAGTCTACAAAGATCAAGCTTGAAGAACGAAGACATATCTAATGTCTAATGCATTAGTTTGATCTTTGTTGTGTAAGGTAACTTCTCGATCAATCTCAGCAGTAAAACTCTGACAATTGCAAAGTTTTCAAACTCACTTCGATATAGTATTTCATTTTGAAACAATGTTTTTCGAAAGGTTTTAATCAGAATTCCAATGAGTTTTGAATTATTTAAAAGTGTTTAATCATATATCAAAGTGTTTTGAGTCAATGGAACGGTTTTTGAGTGTCAAAATATTAATTTTTCAAAAATAAGGCTATTCAACAATTTGCCAAAATTGTTCAGAAGGCACTAGCGCACTACTATCTGTGTTGATCGATCACTGATAGGGTTCAATAATAAAACATTTATTTTTTTGGAAAATTGCCTATAGCGCGCTATCCCCTTTAATGACTCGCTGTAGAGCTGTTGTCGTTATCTTTCCATTTTTAGTAAAATGGGAAATAGCGCGCTATAGGCCTTGATAACACGCTATCGGAAAGTCAAAAAAACTCGACCTCTTCGGTTTCTGTATATATCGACCTGCTATAGCCTGCTATCGGTTAATAGAGAACATGATACAAAACCCAATAGCACGCTATCCACGTCTTAGACTAAAATTTGATATTTCTAACCAGAAAAATGTGGGCACTTCTGCTTGCTCGATTTTTCTATTCCTTACACAGTTTAGCCTGGTTATCTTAATTGAAATATTCTCTCCTAACACCTCGATGATTCTCATTGCCTCGCACGCCCAAAACCACCTTAGATTAAACAACGTTTTGAATTAAATTCATTTTGTAATCTCTTGCTCTTTAACCAGCAATTTGCTAAAATTTTTCAGAAGACACAAACCCACTACTATCGGTGTTGATAGATCACTGATAGGGTTCAATAATTAAACATTTATTTTTTTTGGAAAATTGCCTATAGCGCGCTATCCCCTTTGATGAGTCGCTATAGAGTTGTTGTCGTTATCTTTCCATTTTTAGTAAAATGGGAAATAGCGGGTTATAGTCCTTGATAACACGTTATTGGAAAGTCTAAAAAACTCGACATCTTCAATTTCTGTATATCGACCTGTTATAGCCTGCTATCTGTTAATAGAGAATATGATGCACAACCCAATAGCACGCTATCCACTTCTTAGACTAAAATTTGATATTTCTAAAGAGAAAAATGTCGGCATTTCTGCTTGCTCAATTTTTCTATTCCTTACACAATTTAGCCTGGTTATCTTAATTGAAATATTCTCTACTAACACCTTGATGATTCTCATTGTCTCGCACGGCCGAAACCACCTTATAATAAACAACGTTTTGAATTCAAATCATTTTTTACCCCTCTGGCTCTTTGACCTGCAACTGCAAATTTTATAAAACCCTCATTCTCTGATTTTCAAAAATAGAACACACACGATTTTTGTAAGTTAGACTGAGCTTTCCAAATAGTGTTTAAATAGAAGAAAGTCGTGATTCTTGCATTTTCCCAAACAACCTTCGAACTGGATTAAAATTGCTAACTGTCTTGAAGACTTCCTTATTATTTTGCAAGTTCTTCATTATATCCCTTTTGTGCTGAGATTTCCATATGCTATCTATTATTTTAAACTGTAAGTATATGAAGTGTTCTCGGTAAGAGAACACATAAAACAAGAACACATTACCTATATTTTTTTTCTAAGAGCTACAAGTAATCATCAACAACACATCAAACAATAGCAATCGAAGTCTACAAAGATCAAGCTTGAAGAACGAAGACATATCTCATGTCTAATGCATTAGTTTGATCTTTGGTGTGTAGGGTAACTTCTCGATCAACCTCAGCAGTAAAACTCAGAAAATTGCGAAGTTTTCAAAATCACTTCGATATAGTATTTCATTTTGAAACAATGTTTTCTGAAAGGTTTTAATCAAAATTCCAATGAGTTTTGAATTATTTAAAAATGTTTAATCATATATCAAAGTGTTTTGAGTCAATGGAATGGTTCTTGAGTGTCAAAATATTAATTTTTCAAAAATAAGGCTATTCAACAATTTGCCAAAATTTTTCAAAAGGCACTAGCGCACTACTATCAGTGTTGATAGATCACTGATAGGCTTCAATAATAAAACATTTATTTTTTTGGAAAATTGCTTATAGCGCGCTATTCCTTTCGATAACTCGCAATAGCGCGCTATAGGCCTTGATAACACGGTATCGAAAAGTCTAAAAAAATTGTGCTTTTGGGTTTGTGTATGTCAACCTGTTATGGCCTGCTATCTTTCAGTAGAGAACATGATACACAACCCAATAGCACGCCATCCACGTCTTAGACTAAAATGTGATATTTCTGACGAGAAAAATGTGGGCACATCTGCTTGCTCAATTTTTCTGATCCTTACACAGTTTAGCCTGGTTATCTTAATTGAAATATTCTCTACTAACACCTTGATGATTCTCATTGTCTCACACGCTCAAAACAACCTTAGATTAAACAACGTTTTGAATTCAAATCATTTTGTACTCTCTTGCTCTTTAACCTGCAACTGCAAATTTTATAAAACCCTCATTCTCTGATTTTCAAAGATAGAACACAGACGATCTTTGCAAGTTAGACTGAGCTTTCCAAAGAGTCTTTAAATAGAAAAAGTCATGATTCTTGCATTTGCCCAAACAACCTTCGATTTGTATCAAAATTGCAAACTGTCCTGAAGATAACCTTATTATCTCGCAAGTTCTTCATTATATCCCTTTCGTGCTGAGATTTCCAGAGGCTATCTAATGTTTTAAACTCTAAGTATATGAAGTGTTCTCGGTAAGAGAACACATCAAACAAAGGCACATCACCTGTATTTTGTTTTCTAAAAGCTACAACTAATCATCAACAACACATCAAACAATAGCTTTCGAAGTCTAAAAAGATCAAGCTCGAAGAACGAAGACATATCTCATGTCTAATGCATTAGTTTGATCTTTGGTGTGTAAGGTAACTTCTCGATCAATCTCAGCAGTAAAACTCTGAAAATTGCAAAGTCCTCAAAATCACTTCAATATAGTATTTCATTTGGAAAAATGTTTTCTAAAACGTTTTAATCATAATTTCAATGAGTTTTGAATACTTTCAAAGTGTTTAATCATATATCAAAGTGTTGTTAGTCAATGGAATGGTTTTTGAGTGTCAAAATATTAATTTTTTAAAATAAGGCCATTCAACAATTTTTCAAAATTTTTCAGAAGGCACTAGCACATTATCAGTGTTGATAGGACACTGATACGGTTCAATAATAAAACATTTATTTTTTTTGAAAAATTGTCTGTAGCGCGCTTTCCCTTTTGATAACTCGTTATAGAGTTGTTGCCGTTATCTTTCCATTTTTAGTAAAATGGGCAATAGCGCGCTATAGGCCTTGATGACACACTATCAGAAAGTCTAAAAAACTCGACCACTCCGGTTTGTGTATATCGACTTGCTATAACCTGCTCTCTGTCAATAGAGAACATGATACACAACCCAATAGAACGCTATCCACGTCTTAGACTGAAATCTGATATTTCTAATGAGAAAAATATGGGTACTTCTACTCTCTTGCTCTTTAACCTACAACTGCTAATTTTATAAAACTCACATTCTCTGATTTTTAAATATAGAACACACACGATTTTTGCAAGTTAGACTGAGCTTTCCAAAGAGTGTTTAAATAGAAAAAAGTCGTGATTCCTGCATTTGCCCAAACAACCTTCCAACTGAATCAAAATTGCAAACTGTCTTGAAGATAACCTCAATATTTTGAAAGTTCTTCAATTTATACCTTTTGCGCTGAGATTTCCAGAGGCTATCTATTGTTTTAAATCGTAAGTATATGAAGTGTTCTCGGTAAGAGAACACATCCCCTGTATAGTTTTTTTTCTAAGAGCTACAACTAATCATAAACAACACATAAAACAATAGCTATCGAAGTCTACAAAGATCAACCTTGAAGAACGATAACATATCTCATGTCTAATGCATTAGTTTGATCTATGGTGTGTAGGGTAACTTCTCGATCAATCTCAGTAGTAAAACTCTGAAAATTGCAAAGTCTTCAAAATCACTTCGATAAAGTATTTCGTTTTAAAAAAATGATTTTCGAATGGTTTTAATCATAATTTCAATGAGTTTTGAATTATTTAAAAGTGTTTAATCATATATCAAAGTGTTTTGAGTCAATGGAATGGTTTTTGAGTGTCAAAATACTAATTTTTTAAAATAATGCTATCCAACAATTTGCCAAAATTTTTCAGAAGGCACTAGCGCACTATCAGTGTTGATAGCACACTGATAGGGTTCAATAATAAAACATTTATTTTTTTGGAAAATTGTCTATAGCGCGCCCTTTGATAACTAGTTATACAGTTGTTGCCGTTATCTTTCCATTTTTAGTAAATTGGGCAATAGCGCTATAGCCCTTGATAACACGCTCTCCGAAAGTCTAAAAAACTTGACCACTCTGGATTGTGTATATCGACGAGCTATAGCCTGCTATCTGTCAATAGAGCACATGATACACAACCCAATAGAACGCTAACCACGTCATAGACTAAAATTTGTTATTTCTAACGAGAAAAATTTGGGCACTTCTGCTTGCTCCATCTTTCTATTCCTTACACAGTTTTGCCAGGTTATCTTAATTAAAATATTCTCTACTTGCACCTTGATGATTCCCATTGTCTCGCACGCCCAAAACAACTTTAGAATAAACAACGTTTTGAATTCAAATCATTTTGTATTCTCTTGCTCTTTAACCGGCAGCTGCTAATTTTATAAAACCCTCATTCTCTGATTTCCACAGATAGAACACACACGATTTTTGCAAGTTAGATTGAGCTTTCCAAAGAGTCTTTAAATAGAAAAAGTCGTGATTCTTGCATTTGCCCAAACAAACTTCGAACTGAATCAAAATTGCAAACTGTCCTGAAGATAACCTCATTATCTCGCAAGTTCTTCATTATATCCCTTTTGTGCTGAGATTTCCAGAGGCTATCTATTTTTTTAACTCTAAGTATATGAAGTGTTCTCGGTAAGAGAACACATCAAACAAGGACACATCACCTGTATTTTGTTTTCTAAAAGCTCCAACTAATCATCAACAACACATCAAACAATAGCTTTCGAAGTCTAAAAAGATCAAGCTCGAAAAACGAAGACATATCTCATGTCTAATGCATTAGTTTGATCTTTGGTGTGTAGGATAACTTCTCGATCAATCTCAGCAATAAAACTCTGAAAATTGCAAAGTCTTCAAAATCACTTCAATATAGTATTTCATTTTGAAAAATGTTTTCTAAAACGTTTTAATCATAATATCAATGAGTTTTGAATTTTTTAAAAGTGTTTAATCTTATATCAAAATGTCTTGAGTCAATGGTATGGTTCTTGAGTGTCAAAATATTAATTTTTCAAAAATAAGGTTGTCCAGCAATTTGTCAAGATTTTTCAGAAGGCACTAGCGCACTATCAGTGTTGATAACACGCTGATAGGGTTCAATAATAAAACATTTATTTTTTTGGAAAATTGTGTATAACGCGTTATCCCCTTTGAGAACTCGTTATAGAGTCATTGCCGTGATCTTTCCATTTTCGGTAAAATGGGCTATAGTGCGCTATAGGCCTTGATAACACAGTATCGAAAAGTCTAAAAAACACGAGCTTTTGGGTTTGTGTATATCGACCTGCTATAGCCTGCTATCTGTCAATAGAGAACATGATACACAACCCAATAGCACGTTATCCACGTCTTAGACAAAAATCTGATATTTCTAATGAGAAAAATGTTGCACTTCTGTTTACTCGATTTTTCTATTCCTTACTCAGTTTTGCCAAGTTATCTTAATTGAAATATTCTCTACTAACACCTTGATGATTCCCATTGTCTCGCACGCCCAAAATAACTTTAGATTAAATAACGTTTTGATTTCAAATCTTTTTGTACTCCCTTGCTCTTTAACCTGCAACGGCTAATTTTATAAAACGCACATTCTCTGATTTTCAAAGATAGAATACACACGATTTTTGCAAGTTAGACTGAGCTTTCCAAAGAGTGTTTAAATAGAAGAAAGTTGTGTTTCTTGCATTTTCCCAAACAACCTTCCAACTGAATCAAAATTGCAAACTGTCTTGAGGATAACCTCATTATTTCGCAAGTTCTTCATTATATCCCTTTTGTGCTGAGATTTCCAGAGGCTATCTATTGTTTTAAACTGTAAGTATATGAAGTGTTCTCTGTAAGAAAACACATCCCCAGTATTTTTTTTCTAAGAGCTACAACTAATCATCAACAACACATCAAACAATAGCTATCGAAGTCTACAAAGATCAAGCTCGAAGAACGAAGGCATATCTCATGCTAATGCATTACTTTGATCTTTGGTGTGTAGGGTAAGTTCTCGATCAATCTCAGCAGTGAAACTCTGAAATATGCAAAGTCTTCAAAATCACTTCGATATAGTATTTCATTTTGAAAAAATGTTTTTTGAAAGGTTTTAATCATAATTTCAATGAGTTTTGAATTATTTAAAAGTGTTTAATCATATATTAAAGTGTTTTGACTCAACGAAATGGTTTTTGAGTGTCAAAATATTAATTTTTTAAAATAAGGCCATCCAGCAATTTGCCAAAATTTTTAAGAAGGCACTAGCGTACTATCAGTGTTGATAGCACACCGATAGGGTTCAATAATAAAATATTTATTTTTTTTGAAAAATTTTCTATAGTGCGCTATCCCTTTTGATAACTCGTTATAGAGCTGTTGCCATTATCTTTCCATTTTAGTAAAATGGGCAATGGCGCGCTATAGGCCTTGGTAACACGCTATCCGAAAGTCTAAAAAACTCGACCACTCCGGTTTGTGTATATCGACTTGCTATAGCCTGCTCTCTGTTAATAGAGAACATGATACACAACCCAATAGAATGCTATCCACGTCTTAGACTAAAATCTGATATTTCTAATGAGAAAAATATGGGTACTTCTACTCTCTTGCTCTTTAACCTGCAACTGCTAATTTTATAAAACCCTCATTCTCTAATTTTCAAATATAGAACACACACGATTTTTGCAAGTTAGACTGAGCTTCCAAAAGAGTGTTTAAATAGAAAAAAGTCGTGATTCTGGCATTTGCCCAAACAACCTTCCAATTGATTCAAAATTGCAAACTGTCGTGAAGATAACCTCATTATTTCGCAAGTTCTTCAATTTATACCTTTTGCGCTGAGATTTCCAGAGGCTATGTATTGTTTTAAACCGTAAGCATATGAAGTGTTCTCAGTAAGAGAACACATCCCCTGTATATTTTTTTTCTAAGAGCTACAACTAATCATCAACAACACATCAAACAATAGCTATCGAAGTCTACAAAGATCAAGCTCGAAGAACGAAGACATATCTCATGCTAATGCATTAGTTTGATCTTTGGTGTGTGGGGTAACTTCTCGATCAATCTCAGCAGTAAAACTCTGAAAATTGCAAAGTCTTCAAAATCACTGCGATATAGTATTTCATTTTGAGAAAATATTTTCTGAAAGGTTTTAATCATAATTTCAATGAGTTTTGAATTATTTAAAAGTGTTTAATCATATATCAAAGTGGTTTGAGTCAATGGAATGATTTTTTAGTGTCAAAATATTAATTTTTTAAAATAAGGCTATCCAGCAATTTGCCAAAATTTTTCAAAAGGCACTAGCGCACTATCAATGTTGATAGCACGCTGATATGGTTCAATAATAAAACATTTATTTTTTTGGAAAATTGTCTATAGCGCGCTATCCATTTTTGATAACTCGCTATAAAGTTGTTGTCGTTATCTTTCCATTTTTAGTAAAATGGGCAATAGCGCGATATGGGCCTTGATAACACGCTATCGGAAAGTCTAAAAAACTCGACCACTCCGGTTTGTGTATATCGACCTGCTATAGCATGTTATCTGTCAATAGAGAACATGATACACAACCCAATAGAACGCGGTCCACGTCGTAGACTAAAATCTGATATTTCTAACGAGAAAAATTTGGGCACTTCTGCTTGCTCCGTCTTTCCATTCCTTACACAGTTTTGCCAGGTTATCTTAATTGAATTATTCTCTACTAACAACTTGATGATTCCCATTGTCTCGAACGCCCAAAACAACTTTAAATTAAACAACGTTTTGGATTCAAATCATTTTGTACTCTCTTGCTCTTTAATCTGCAACTGTAAATATTATAAAACACTCATTCTCTAATTTTTAAAGGTAGAACACAAACGATTTTTGAAAGATAGACTGAGGTTTCCATAGAGTGTTTAAATAGAAGAAAGTCGTGATTCTTTCATTTGCCCAAACAACCTTCCAATTAAATCAAAATTTCAAACTATCTTGAAGATAATCACATTATTTCGCAAGTTCTTCATTTTATACCTTTTGTGCTGAGATTTCCAAAGGCTATCTATTGTTTTAAACTGTAATTATATGAAGTGTTCTCTGTAAGAGAACAAATCAAAATAGGAACACATCCCCTGTATTTTTTTCTAAGAGCTACAACTAATCATCAACAACACATCAAACAATAGCAATCAAAGTCTACAAAGATCAAGCTTGAAGAACGAAGACATATCTCATGTCGAATGCATTAGTTTGATCTTTGGTGTGTAGGGTAACTTCTCGATCAATCTCAGGAGTAAACCTCTGAAAATTGCAAAGTTTTCAAAATCACGTCGATATAGTATTTCATTTTTAAAAAATGTTTTCCGAAAGGTTTTAATCACAATCTCAATGAGTTTTGAATTATTTAAAAGTGTTTAATCATATATCAAAGTGTTTTGAATCAATGGAATTGTTTCTGAGTGTCAAAATATTAATTTTTTAAAATAAGGCTATCCAGCAAATTTGCCAAAATTTTTCAGAAGGCACTAGCGCCCTATCAGTGTTGATAGCACACTGATAATATTCAATAATAAAACATTATTTTTTTTGCAAACTCTCTTTAAGATAACCTCATTATTTCGCTAGTTCTTCATTATATCCCTTTTGTGCTGAGATTTACAGAGGCTATCTATTGTTTTAAACTGTAAGTATATGAAGTGTTCTCGGTAGGAGAACTCATCAAACAAGAACACATCCCCCGTATTTTTTTTCTAAGAGCTACAACTAATCATCAACAACACACCAAACAATAGCTATCGAAGTCTACAAAGATCAAGCTCGAAGAACGAAGACATATCTCATGTCAAATGCATTAGTTTGATTTTTGGTGTGTAGGGTAACTTCTCGATCAATCTCAGCAGTAAAACTCTGAAAATTGCAAAGTCTTCAAAATCACTTCGATATAGTATTTCATTTTGAAAAAAATGTTTTCCGAAAGGTTTTAATCATAATTTCAATAAGTTTTGAATTATTTAAAAGTGTTTAATCATATGTCAAAGTGTTTTGAGTCATTGGAATGGTTCTTGAGTGTCAAAATATTAATTTTTCAAAAATAAGGCTATCCAACAATTTGCCAAAATTTTACAGAAGGCACTTGCGCAATATCAGTGTTGATAGATCGCTGATAGGGTTCAATAATAAAAAATTAATTTTTTTGGAAAATTGTTTATAATGTGCTATAGTGTTGTTGTCGTTATCTTTCCATTTTTAGTAAAATGGGCAATAGCACGCTATAGGCCTTGATAACACGCTATCGAAAAGTCTAAAAAACTCGACCTCTTCGGTTTGTGTATATACCGACCTGTTATAGCCTGCTATCAGTCAATAGAGAACATGATACACAACCCAATAGCATGCTATCCACGTCTTAGACTAAAATCTGATATCTCTAACGAGAAAAATGTGGGCACTTTTGCTTGCTCCATTTTTTTATTCCTTACACAATTTTGCCAGGTTATCTTAATTGAAATATTCTCTACTAACACCTTGATGATTCCCATTGTCTCGCACGCGCAAAACAACTTTAGATTAAACAACGTTTTGAATTCAAATCATTTTGTGTTTTCTTGCTCTTTCACCTGCAACTGTTAATATTATAAAACCCTCGTTCTCTGATTTTCAAAGATAGAACACAAACGATTTTTGAAATTTAGACTAAGCTTTCCAAAGAGTGTTTAAATAGAAGAAAGTCGTGATTCTTGCATTTGCCCAAACAACCTTCCAACTGAATCAAAATTGCAAACTGTCTTGAAGATAATCTCATTATTTCACAAGTTCTTCATTTTATACCTTTGTGCCGAGATTTCCAGAGGCTATTTATTGTTTTAAACTGTAAGTATATGAAGTGTTCTCGGTAAGAGAACACGTCAAACAAGAACACATCACCTGTATTTTTTTTCTAAGAGTTACAACTAATCATCAACAACACATCAAACAATAGCTATCGAAGTTTACAAAGATCAAGCTCGAAGAACAAAGACATATCTCATGTCTAATGCATTTAGTTTTATCTTTGGTGTTTAAGCTAACTTCTCTATCAATCTCAGCACTAAAACCCTAAAAATTGCAAAGCCTTCAAAATCACTTCGATATAGTATTTCATTTTGAAAAAATGTTTTTTGAAAGGTTTTAATCATAATTACAATGAGTTTTGATTTATTTAAAAGTGTTGAATCATTTATCAAAGTGTTTTGAGTCAATGGAATGGTTCTTGAGTGTCAAAATATTAATTTTCAAAAATAAGGCTATTCAGCAATTTGACAAAATTTTTCAGAAGGCACTAGCGCACTATCATTGTTGATAGCACACCGATAGGCTTCAATAATAAAACATTTATTTTTTTGGAAAATTGTCTAATGCGAGTTATCCCCATTGATAACTCGCTATAGAGTTGTTGTCGTTATCTTTCCATTTTTAGTAAAATGGGCAATAGCGCGCTATAGGCCTGGATAACATGCTATCGGAAAGTCTAAAAAACACGACCTCTTTGGTTTGTGTATGTCTGTCACGACCCACTATACGTGACGTCATGACAGACACGAGAACCTCCGAGTATACTCTCCGTCGGTACACCCGACGTCCCGTTATCCTAAAATACATATACGAATCCCCAAAAAGAAATAAAAGTACATCCTTAACAACCAACTAACATGATCATAATGAAATAAGATATTACTTCTCCAAATTACCAAATATAAAATTCCAAAGTCTTCAAAATGATACAAAATCCAACACATCCCAACTATGTGTTAAATATACAATTACTAGGTGTTAGCATGTACATAGTTATCAAAATCCAAAACTAAATGTACAACACCTACATGAAACAAAAACAAGGTACGCTCCGCAGTAAAGCCTTCCCTTTTCCTTTTCTATCAGATCCTGAAAGAAGATGGTGAGGTGTGAGCTACAGCCAGCTCAGTGAATGCTATTTACAAGTGGCATATACGTGCATTTATAAAACATGGTAAGATCATAAATCATTGAAATATCATGATGAAGAAATAGATTTCATACAAGCTAACATAATGGATCGAGTAATACATAAGACAATGCGTAACATTTGAAGTCATGCTCAAGCAATCCTAACACCTCTTAAGTACGGGGGTTCAAGGCTGGTGCGCTACACACAGTACCTGAACACACACTCAATACTCATATCCTAATAGGATTTTTGGGGCTGTGCAGCACATAAGATTAGCCTAAACTAACCTACCCATACACAAGCCATAAAACCCTCTGCCAGGTACACAACTGGGATCACCGCTGGACTTACGAGAATATCCAAAAAGAGGAGATTCCAACTAGGAGCCTCAACCAAAATTGTCATCCCAATGAATTATGCTCAAATGTATTTCATGGAATATTAAAATATACATACCATCATACATAAGCATTTAAAACATTTCTATACTACAATGACACATATAAATAATCCAAAAGTAAAAGAACACTCACCCTTGATTGGCTAAGTCTAGCCAATCCAATCACCAACACTCTCCAATTGACTAAACAGGTTCAAGATCAATCACAAAACCTGGAAATAACATGATTCACACAACTGAAATCAGTCATAAAAGTGTGTTAAAACCCCATGTTCAACCACAATCTAAAGTCAATTAGATTCTAAATTGATTGCCCCCTTGAGCCAATTTTTATATTGCTCAACTTAATCATTTAGACTCAATTAAACTGAGATTGACCTTACTTGAATGTAATAGGGTGATCCCATGATCCAACCACTAATATACATAACATTCAATTATAATTAGGGTCAATTAGACTATACATCAAATCAATTTTATCAATTGACCAAGTCTTGGTCAAAATCTCCAATTAGGCCAATATAAAACATAAGATCAAAATGAACTAAGTCATATCAATTTAACATAGGTTATAACATTTTAAACCCATGATTCTACTCCATTTGGGTCCAATTAAACAATCCCCATAAATTGACTTGCTTTGGGTGAAAAGTCCCAATTTGGGCAAAATCCCCAAATTTCATGCAAAATTGCCAAAGTACATGGAAAATACCAAATACTTAGCCTAGATCAAAATTAGTCAACCTTAGGTTGTCCATTATGAGAACCCACTGAATTCAATCATCAAACAACCCTAATCATGTCCAATTAGACCTACATTGCATAATTTTCCAGATTTTATATCAAGAGCATCAAAAGCCCCAAATCTGGAAATTTTCATACATAGGCCATATTGCCAATTTTACACTAGGCCACCATGTTCAACCATGAATTTCACTGATCTTGCAACATGGAATCATCCACAACGCCACGTAGAACAACATAGTTGACATGCATGACTTTTGGAAAAGCGTGATGCCATGAACCAAACTATGACCATTTACACTAAACCATATGATTTCACCATTAAAATTTCAAGCTAAATACATGAAACAATCCCTAATACTGATCAGTCCATCATAGATGGCATGCAAAACTTAAGTCAAAGTCTAGGTCAATGAACCAAGACTAGGTCATTTGTACTAAACCGTACCAATTTCTTGGTAGAAAATTGGGGTTTTTGCCTTTAGAGGGTTCCCAACACACTCTAAACACACATATCAAACATGCAAAGCATTTGAACAACATTTGATTTCCACTACCCCTTCAAATCTGGGTTTCATACAATGCATGCATCAAAACAACACTAGCATGCATGAACCAAAGAGATTGAAGGAAGAACAATGAGGAAAAACATGCAAACCTTAGGGATTTTGAGCAAAATCCACCAACCGTAGGTTTCCTCTCCTTTTCTCCTCTTCTCCTCTTCAACTCATTTATCTCTTCTCCGGCTCCTTTCCCTCGTTTCTGGATGAGAAATGAGAAAATGATCCTAAAATTACGTTTTGGTTGCTTAAATAGATAAGCTTGGGCCCACAACTAAAAGTTGCCCAAAAACTATCAAAAAAATAGTTTTTCGTCGCAATACTTGCATTTAGATAGTCCATTTCTTGTAAAATACCCCCCAATTTAACATCTTAACCGTACAACAGTTGCATTAGTTAGTTACCAACATTCTGGAAAACTTTCAACTCAATCAACGGTTGGATGACGAGATCTAACTGTTTGATGAAAACTGCGTAAGAAAATCTGAAAATCTGTGAAACGGTGTTTGGAGTCTTATAACTGATAGTAGGTAACTCCTATCAAGATTTATCATATAAGAATGAGCTGCAAAAATTTCAGCTCAATCGAACCACGGATCTATGAGATTAACTCATTGATGTACTTTGTGACAGAAATCTCTTCCTCCTTGGAGAGAGCTCCACTGGATCCAAAATACCGTTTTTCACATGTTTTGACGTCGAACGGGTCTCCGATGGTACCGAAACTTCATGCGCACTCTTTATGACCTAAAATCATGCAAAGACACTCGAACTTACGTGCTTCGAGCATCAAAATACATATACAAATACGTATACATGTACTATACGGGTACACTATGGGTCAAAATGACTTCACGGTACATGTCATAATCTGGACATCATCTGGACCAATCTGCCAATCGGCCTGGTCAACATTGTCTGCGTATCCGCGGTACATGTCATAATCTGGACAATGTTCTTGTAAATATCTAACTGGCGGAATATGGGCATCCTCAAGTTGCACATGCATCCGAGAACATATCTCAGTAAGTGGTCATTCGAGAGTATGCTCATCATAGTCACTCTCTCAAGTAAATGCCACTGTTGGGCCATCTGAAAAGCAACCACCTGAGTCCCTGCTCGCCTACGGCTAAAAGCATCAGCCACAACATTGGCTTTGCCAGGATGATATTCCAAAGAGGAATCATAATCCTTTAGTAACTCGAGCCATCTCCTCTGCTGCATATTCAGCTCCTTCTGATCAAAGAGGTACTTCGAACTCTTGTGATCAGAAAACAAAGTGAACCTCTCATCATAAAGGTAGTGCCTCCATAGCTTCAGTGCAAATACAATAGCGGCCAGCTCCAAATCATGCACAGGGTAGTTGTGCTCATGCACCTTAAGCTGTCTAGATGCATATGCAACCACTCGACCTTCTTGCATCAGTACACATCCAAGACCTAAGAATGATGCATCAGTATAAATCACCAATTCTTTCCCAAGCTTTGGAAGAATCAACACTGGAGCTGTAGTCAACCTCTTTTTCAACTCACTGAAAGCTCTGTCACTAGAATCCGACCACGTGAAGGCCACGTTCTTCTGAGTTAGCTTAGTTATCGGCGCGGAAATCTTTGAAAAGTCCTTCATGAACTTCCTGTAATAGCCAGCCAAACCCAGAAAGCTACGAATCTCGGTCACTGTGGTAGGTCTTGGCCAATCAATGATTGCCTCAACCTTAGCAGAATCGACAGAAATACCCTCTGCACTAACTACATGACCAAAGAATTTCACCTCAGTCATCCAGAAATCACACTTGCTCAACTTGGCATACAACCTATGCTCCAACAATGTCTGCAAAGTAACTCTGAGATGACGTTCATGATCCTCTCTTGTATTAGAATAGACTAGGATATCATCGATGAAGACTATAATGAACTTGTAATACCCTGTATTTCACAAAAAATAAATAAATAAATAAATAATAACAATAATTTTTTTTAGGAAAAAGCACATGGCACATGGCACATACCTGGAAGTCCAGGCAGCCTGCAAAAATCTCTATATTAGGAACCCTCCTCATTCTCATTTCTCACACCAAAATCACTCTCCTTGTGATTTTCCTTCTCCTTCCACTCATTCTAAGTTTTTAGTTTTTGAGACTCTCTGTCTGAGACACTCGGTGCGGTGCGACAAAATTTTTTCCAGAGGAAAGCACCAGATTTGAAAGAAAGTTTTTATCTGAAGGTGGGGAACGAAACATAGGTTTGCGTGTTTTATAACTTTTATTAAAGTTTACATTCAATTATTATTATGTCTACTGTTCATTTACACTGCATTATGTCATATAATGTTTATACTGCCGCACTTATGCTTGTACACATGGAATTCACGTATTATACGGTTATAATGCCAGATTTGTGGTCAATCTGACTCAACTAGACTTGGTCTTGTCCTCAGCAACTTTAAATAGTGAACAGGAGGAAGCGGGCTGCTCTAGGCAATTGGTAATTTAAGAAGACCTAGTGTCTCACCTCTCAACTAGAGACTGATCTACTTGGTCTTATTGAAAGCTATCAGCATATACATGTAATACTGAATGTCCTAACCATGCACGTCGTGATACGAACTCTAATAAGGGTCACTAGACGTTGCCAAAGTCAGTCTAAATGTCAAGAAAAGGCCAGACCAGTTCATGCATTGGCATCATGCATATCACCACCTAGGGACGTATATGGTTCATGACTCATAGAATAGTTAGGAGCATTGCTCGCTATTCATTACATTTCTCTGGAGAGGGACGTACATGAGAACCCGGCTACACCCGGGGAGGGACATCAGTACGTGAATCCAAAGCATCGTTCCTGAGAAGGGACGTATAGTGAGAACTTGGCTACGCCTAAGGACACCTATACGTGAACTCAGGCGATGTACGTTCATCAAACCATTACGAGACGGTGTCATAAACACATAAATATTGATTAATTATGATGCTCACATTTGTATTTAAGATATTTGATATTGAAGTATGCTTTATTAATTGTTATACTCACGAACTATTTACCTACTGAGCACGTTAAGCTCACTCCATTATTATCTAATCTTTCACAAGAAATTAGGGTGGACTGGGTGTAGGTTATGGGGCCCACATTTTGTACCCTTTATATGATTCATTGGAGATTTTGGGTGTATGTTCCCTTGACTATTTTATGTACAAAAGTATTCTGAATTAAATAAAATCAGATTTGTACTGTGTGACATATATTTTTGCTGCGCACTCTATTGTTACCATTGTTATTGTTCCAAATGCGCGCCCCGTCCGCTAGTGTACTACTGGTTTAGGCGCGTCCGGGCGGGGTGTGATAGAACTGGTCAAAGTACGACCTGAACACTCTCTGCAGCAGATCCATGAACATAGCTGGTGCATTAGTAAACCCAAGGGGCATCACCAGAAACTCGTAATGTCCATACCTCGTCCGAAAAGCAGTCTTCGGCACATCCTCATCTCTCAACCTCAACTGATGGTACCCAGACCTCAAGTCAATCTTCGAAAAGAACTTGGCCCCAATCAGTTGGTCAAACAAGTCATCAATACGAGGAAGTGGATATTTGTTCTTCACAGTCACCTTATTCAATTGACGATAGTCTATACAAACGAAGACTCCCATCTTTCTTCTTGACGAACAACACAGGCGCTCCCCAAGGTGACATGCTAGGGGAAATAAATCCCTTGTCCATCAGCTCATCAAGCTGGGCTCTGAGTTCATTCAACTCTTTCGGTGCCATACAATACGGTGGAATGGAAATGGGTTTAGTCCTGGGAATCAACTCAATGATAAAGTCTACCTCTCGCCTGGGCGGCAAGCCAGGTAACACATCTGGAAAGACCTCTGGGTACTCGCAGACTACAGGAATGTCTGCTAGCGGAATACTCTGACCCACATCATCCACTGGCGTCAAACTCGCCATCGTAGCAACCTCATCATCAGTGGCTAATCTATCCTAGGTAGGTGGTCTCGATGCAGCCCTGCCTCGAAAGACGAAGGCTGACTCTCCAGGTATCTGAAAGATAACCCTCTTGCCGAAGCAATCAATGTGAGCGTGATACGCTGCCAGCCAATCCATACCCAAAATGGCATCAAACTCTAGGAACTCTAAGACTCTAAGGTCAACAAACATCTCGTGGTCCTCGAATCTCACAATGCATCCCACACATACCATATTAGGGTAAATTCTCTCACCAGCTGCCGTACTCAAAATCAACGGCGTACTAGTCCTAACAGTAGACAATCTCAATCTATCTACTACACCACCAGAAATAAATGACAAAGTAGAACCAGCATCAATCAAGACATACATCAAAAAATTGCAAATGTTGATTGTACCTTCTATTAGTTTTGCTAGCCTCGGGATCTGCCTACGTAACAGCTCTGGCCTGCTCTCTGGTAGGTGCAGTTGTAGATCTAAACTGACCAAAATGCATCCTCTGTGGACATTGGTTCCTCTTATTCCCTGGAGCCCCGCAACCATAACACATAATCGGCCTAGGTGCTCTAGGTACAGAAGATACAGCCTGCGACCCAGTTTCGGTTGTCTACTGTCCACCAGATTTGACAAAACTCTGTTATTGCTGTTGGGATCGAGTAGAAATCTGAACACTGTGGCCCACAGCTGGTGGTACCCCTAATACTGGAGCGGAGGCTACAGATGCCTCATATCCACTGCCGCTGAATCTTGGCCTCTTATTACGTCGGCCTCTCTTGCCACTAAAATATTGTGCCTCTGACCCTGACTGTTGAGTCTGAACTGTAGGAGCTGCAGGTACCTAGACTGTTGCAGGTAACCTTATCCGAGAATTGGCCTTTGCGGCCTCAAAATCTGCGACCTGCCCATAGCCTGCGCATAGGTCTGTACACCTGCCAGTGCCAAACCCTCATGGATACGGTCTCTGAAACCATCCAGTATCCTCTGCATCCTCAGCTCATCTGTAGAAACCATCTCTGGAGCGAAGAGTGCTAACCTGTTGAACTCTTGCTTGTACTCTCTCACGGACATGTTGCCCTGGGTCAGATGTACAAACTGGATCCGACGTTGATCCATCTTGGCCCGTGGATAGAACTCTACAAAGAACAACTCCTTGACTCTAGTCCAGGTCGGAACCACGCCCTCGAGACGCTCCACCCGTTCCCACCATTTGTTAGCCTTGTCAATTAGCTTAAACCTGGCAAGCTTGACCTTATCATGCTCAAGCGCCCTCATATCACTGAAAATGGTCTCCAAACTAGTCAACCATCCCTCAGCAAGCTCTAAATCAAGACCTCCCAGAAACTCAGCAGGATTATGATTCTTAAAGGCTTTCATAACTCTCTCATAGCGGTCCTTCTCTGCCCGTTCAGCCTTAGTCTCCCCAGCTGCTACATGCTGGACCCCAGCTGGTCCAGCCTGCTCTGCCTGATCCCCTACTACTGCTGCCATACTACTGTGCTATACAGCGGTGGTGGCCTAACACCCTGCGTACGGCCTAGCAACTCAAGAATCTGGGCCTGCAGCTGCTGAGTGGCCCCTAAGACTGCTTCTATACACCTAAGTCGTTCCTCTGGGTCCATGGCTGATCCTGTTTTTTCTTCTCTTGTAAATATCTGAAATTCACAATAAGGAAGAGCTCAATCAGGATGACAATCTAGGAAAAGTTACCCCCTAAGATAACTACCCATAATCATACTCATAAAGGAAATTATAATATCTTATAAGTCTTTTATTCTTTTAAGGATTTTAAACCTAAAACACTCTCTCTGATACCATAGTTGTCACGTCCCACTATACGTGACGTCATGACCGGCACGGGAACCTCCGAGTATACCCACCGTCGGTACAACCGACGTCCCGTCAGCCTAAAATCCATATACAAATCCCCAAAAAGAAATAAAAGTACATCCTTAACAACCAACTAACATGATCATAATGAAATAAAATATTACTTCTCCAAATTACCAAATATAAAATTCTAAAGTCTTCAAAATGATACAAAATCCACCACATCCCAACTATGTGTTAAATATACAATTACTAGGTGTTATCATGTACATAGTTATCAAAATCCAAAACTAAATGTACAACACCTACGTGAAACAAAAACAAGGGACGCTCCGTAGTAAAGCCTTCCCTTTTCCTTTCCTATTAGATCCTGAAAGAAGATGGTGAGGTGTGAGCTACAGCCAGCTCAGTGAATGTTATTTACAATTGGCATTTACCTGCATTTATAAAAGATGGTAAGATCATAAATCATTGAAATATCATGATGAAGAAATAGATTACATACATGCTAACATAATGGATCGAGTCATACATAAGACAACGCATAACATTTGAAGTCATGCTCATGCAATCTTAACACCACCTGAGTACAGGGGTTCAAGGTTGGTGCGCTACACACAGTACCTAAAAACACACTCAATACTCGTATCCTAATAGGATTTCTGGGGCTGTGCAGCACGTAAGATTAGCCTAAACTAACCTACCCATACACAAGCCATAAAACCCTCTGCCAGGTACACAACTGGGATCGCCGCTAGACTTACGAGAATTTCCAAAAAGAGGAGATTCCAACTAGGAGCCTCCACCCAAATTGTCATCCCAATGAATTATGCTCAAATGTATTTCATGGAATATTAAGACATGCATACCATCATACATAAGCATTTAAAACATTTCTATACTACAATGCCACAAATAAATAATCCAAAAGTAAAAGAACACTCACCCTTGATTGGCTAAGTCTAGCCAATCAAATCACCAACCCTCTCCAATTGACTAAACGGGTTCAAGATCAATCACAAGACCTGGAAATAACATGGTTCACATAACTGAAAATCAGTCATAAAGTGTGTTAAAACCCCATGTTCAAACCCAATCTAAAGTCAATTAGATTCTAAATTAATTACCCCGTTGAGCCAATTTCCATATTGCTCAACTTAATCATT